>JACAAK010000005.1:0-2400000 GCA_025093985.1 Calvatia gigantea | reverse complement strand
GAGAAGACAGAAGTCGCGGATTGCTTGATCACCACATGAATGGCTCGTGTTGGAACATGGCTGTGATGATAGAATCACTCATGGATTAGTTGGTCTGGAGTCTGGACCAGCCTGTCGAGGGACACACGTAAGGAGAGCAATTGCAGCATGAGAATATCCTGCCGTGGGGACATATATATTCGTTTATTACTCCGCATGATCTGTACGGTTAAGGAACCCAACGTCGTTATGCATTGGTCGTGGAGGTGACTCTTAGCGAGGCCCGAAACATTTGATTAGCTATCAATGCTGCCTATCATGAGAACGCGTGCACGACGGTCTCGAACATCGCAAATGTGACCATGTTGACCGGAATAGCCCTGTACAAACACCCACAGTTAGCCCCAGTTCCACTAAAACAGAAATGAAGAATGGGGTCTTCCGGATCTCAAATCAAAGCAGGAGACAAAGACACACCGGATGAGTGTTGGCGCTAGGCCTCTGAAAAAAACAGACAATCCCTCCGTCTTGTATGAATATATAATAGTGGATAGCGTATTCCTGAACGGATTCGTTGAGCCTCTATGGTGAGGAGAATGCGAGCGATCTAGGAGAGTCGTCGTGGGGGATGTTATATATGCGCTGTTGCCTTCTAGAAAACTTCCTTGAATCCTGGTCTTGACGACATCAAGCGGAAATGTGGCTATCCAGCCGACTGAAAAGTCCGTACAACTGCCACTCAGTCTCATAGTCTAAGGGTCAACCACTGACCGAACCTGTGCCTGCGACCCCCCCTGCCAGCAAAAGTATGGGCCAGGAGAGTTTATTTGCGTTATTTTCAGTTTCAGAGAAGATCGATGAATGATCTGCCGGAATTAATGGTGAGGAAGGCCTGGCGAAAAGCCTGCAGGTCGCCTCGTACTACCGACAGAGGCAAATGAGCACAAATGCCGAGCTACAGATTGGCTAAGGGTACTTGCTGCAAAAAAATAGGCTCCGTATCCGCAGTCACGAAGAGCGGTTGCTGTAAGTCCACGATAAAGTCCTTTGTAATCCATGCTTTTGGTATATCTGCCAAGCAACGGAGCGCGCGGTCGTCCGCGTCAACAGTGATTGCTGCCGTATCTTAACGAGTTCGACGGGCGTCGTGACAATGCTAATTAAGAGCTATGAGAAAAAAAACAATCGCCATGCCAGATCCTGGCAGCGTACGAAGATACGATGCCACTTCCCGCACCCGCTAGTGCGATTTGAGTCAGCGTAGGAATTGATTCTGGACTATCCAATTGCAATTTCATGAAAAGGCGATAGGACGCGAAAACGAGGCCATTCATGAGCGCTACTGAGGCCTTTGATAATAGAGTCATCAGAGATGTCCGGTTTCTTAAGGATGGAGGGGGTACCAGCGGCGACGTAATTCCTTTGAACAACCCAATGAACTTTTCTTCGCGGACTATAGTTGCTATCGCATTAAATGTTGATGAATACCTCCCAGCAATTTCTGGGTTCTGGAAGCGGACTTTGACTGACGCAATTGGGTCAGATAGTGAATTATCGAGCTTGCCGGAGAGCAGTATTACCCGTGTCAAGTGGGAATCCGACCGCCAAGCTTGCCATTCCCTGGTCAGAATAGAAGATCCTTAGAGCTTAAAGAGTAATGCAGGCAACACGCGCCGAACATGCATACCGCGACTGTGCCAGCAAAGAAGTCGAGCCTTGGGTCAAGTTCAACTACAACGACGTCTCAATGTCCTATACCCAAGGAACGCCTAAGAATCATACCCAGCCTGGTGCCAGAATCGGAGCCGCTCATAACTCCCGGCCAGCTCTCCAGGCTGGGAAAAGGGAGATAAGATTAGGTCAAACTAAGTTCCGTGTTTTTGTGGGTTGTGATGGCAATCTCCGGGAAGTACCGATATTTTAGCTTGGGAAGATCTCGGGTTCCAGTTTGAATGGATTACAGTAGTAAACGTTATGTACTTCAATGCTTTTCCTGAACCTTGTATACATATGGGATGCCATAAGATTTCTCACAGATCCAGAGTTTTAAATGCTGGAACCAGGGCTGCACTAAACCTCCTCGTCGGTTTTCCAGCATCCACGCTTTTCTCTGGCCTCTTCATGCTTTCCACGCTGCATCGGCGCGACGTAGAAGATATCTTTATCACGCGAAGCGCTGATCCTCGATGCTTGACTCTGCGACTTGTTCAGTGATGCGACTTGTTCGTACGCCGGGCGATAACATGCGTGGTGCAGAGGATTCATATCCGGCGACACCGAGGACATGGCAAGTGTCATAACATAAATCTTGCAATCGTTGCCTCTGCCAGGTTTTAAAGTTTAATATCCAGTTCCTTCTAGATCAGCGGTTGCCGTTAACGAATTTGCTGATCAGCGCATGTGCTTTTTTGGACAATTTCAAAACAAAGTTAAGAACGTTAAAACCCAGTGCGAACTACTCATACATACACAAATCCCACTCATAAAAAGATACGGCTGAGAGAGGATGAAGAACATACACAAAACCTTCACTTAGTTATTCAGATCGAACCGGAGTCGATCTCTTCGACCAATCTCAATCTCATCACGAGCCAAGGGGATGGTCAGCCCGCAAGCCTCTTTTGTGTGGCTGAACACGCCGTCCCGAAACTCAATCGGAATAGATGTCGCGGGATCTCCGTGGCTAATCCCCTTTCCTACACGTAGGATGATACTTGAGACCTGGCGGATAAGTGAAGCGAAAATTTCAGGTCTTCGCAAATTTGGGAGAACTCACAACCAGTCCCTGGTTATGTGACGGTCGAAGTTAGATGATGCACAACAGGAGCAAATCACATGAACTCACCTGCAGAGGAACAGCCTGCCAGGTGGGAGTTGGTGGCACGCAAAATCATTCCGAAAGGAAAAGACTTACACAACTGTAGATCACACTCGTAACAGCAACTTGGGGTACGCAACTTGCAATAACAAGAGCGAGAGATAGACCGGCAAACGAGGAGCCTAACGTCCGATGGCATCAGGCACAATAATGTGGTCTCGACGTCTTTGAGGCTAACCTGACTCGATAACTAGGCTTGATGTGCGTGTGAGGAAACGATTTTCTTTCTCGACCCCTTTAGAAATTCCACACTGTATATTCCATATCCTATACGCAATCAGACCTAGATACCACTTAGTGAGACCCCGTGCATGGAAAGACAGGAAAGGGGGGACCTACCTGACGAGGAAAGATTGAGTACAAAATTAAGAATACAAAAGAGCTTTGGGACCATGGCGATCCCAACAGGGGAAGGCTCTCCTGGCTATACGATGTCGCGAGCCAAATCGCAAGCCCTGCGCATTTGTTAACTCTGTAATAACAGGGAGGCACCCGGAGGTCATTTACCCAGGCTTGCCAGACAGAGGATGGAAGGAAATAGGACGATGCGAGTCGGTTGTTCCATACAACAAAGCAACGATAGACCTGGCCGCGCGATTTCAGGTCTCATCAGGGAGTATATAAACACACTAACCATGAAAGTATTGATAATCACTGTGGATACGATGAAGGAGTAGTGTCCCTAGCTCTTGTGGCAGTCGAGTTTTTGGAAGTAGCGCCTGGGGTAGCGCCGCGGATACTTTGGCATATTCCCGCTGTGAAATGCTAAACAGAATGTTCACCATCGTGGATCCCATCTCCAGGAGGTTAAGGCAAGTACCATCGTCTCAACAGTGAATAGCGACAATGATGTTCCGGATAGAAAACACAGAGGAACTCTATGTTTTCTCCCCAAAAGAATGATCGAACTTCGATAGAATGCGGATATATAGAGGCCTGCCAAAGTTTAACCACCTGTGACCAAGAGATGACTGGATTGTCTTGCCTTGTGCGAGAGCCTCAAGTGTATGGCCAATTTTCTGAATAGCTTCCAGCGATAGCGAGATGGAGGGGTGGCGCGAGAGATGGGAGGTCAAGCGACTGCCCGCAGCGGGTTTGGCTACATAAGATGCGTACATAGATTGTGACTGGCCGTCCGCCTCATGTTGTTATCAACAGCAACAAGAATGACAGTATGAGCGGGTTATGTTAACCCAAGAAAGTGCGTTTCAAGGCCCTTTCCAGCCCTTTCCGCTCCGGTGGGTGGGCTCAGCTTTCCTTGTTTTGTGTTCTTTCCGCAGCAGAAACTAAACGCGTGCGACGGACGAGTTCATTCAGCGACCTTAGAGCAAAGGATAAAAGCCTTAAGGAGAGGCTGGTATCATTCGTTGATTAACCAAAGTGGATATGTGTAGGAGATTGAACGGAGTAAAAGAGTTGAGCGTGATTGCAGAGCGGATCGCCCATAATCCCGACGGACGTAACGTAGGGGCGCGGGTGGACTTGACCCTCCTGTAGGCAGGGTTCCAACTGGAGAAAGGCTTGAGCATTCCGAAGCGGTCACTTGCGGACTGGTTGCTGGGAAAAGGAGACGGAAAAAATCGGCCCTCCACTAGCGTTTATTTTAAAAACGTAAAAAAAAAAGTGGTGTGCCAGTTTCGCGGTCCTCTTCGCTCCTCTTTGTCAGTAAAGAGACAGCCCCGGCTTTGAGATTCAAACGACGATGTGATTGAAATCTAAGGCCGCAAATAGCGGTGGAATTTGAAAGTGGGAAGATCAAATTTTGATTGATCCTGGACCGAATGTCAAATTCAACGGTATCACCTTGCCACCTTTTCCCTGTCGCGTCCTGTCGTGTTATTGGTCAGCTGAAATCTGTTGCCAGCGAACCGCACAGCCAGCGCTGTTTTTTCCCTATCTCTCACTCACATTCCTTAAACTCACCCAGTCGCTCTTTCTGCTAAGTTTCTAATATCCTCCCACCTTTGGGCTCCACCAGTTACCAGCCTAATCATCCAGCTATTCACAAATGTATCTTGCTTCGACCTTTGCTCTCATTGCTGCTTTAGCGTCTTCATCTGCCGTTCGCGCAGATGTTGTTCCCAGTGAACCTTCTCCAGGTAGTGTTTACCGCGAGGGCCAGACGTGCCCCATTGTTTGGGTGGGTGACGCCAGCTCGCCAACCCTCTGGAAGAACATGAATATCCAGCTCATGACCGGTGACAACTTCAATATGATCCATGTGACGAGTACGTTAGAATTATACATTGTAGTCCGTCTCTTTTGCTAATTTGTTTGTGATCAGCCGTCGCTACCAACCAGGATGGTACGGTCAACGGCCGTTTCGAGTACCCATGCCCAGATGTGAGTTTCTTCTTCGGCCTATCTTCGCTCATCCGTTAAGTCAGTTGCATTCCTAGGTCACTGTGAACTCTGCCATCTACTTCTACCAGTTTACCTCTCCGCTGGCTTCCAACAAAACTTGGACCACCCGATTCACAATTGCCTCCGCAACTGGTGAAACCACTCCTCCTGCCAACCCAACTGAGCCAGGCACCAATGCGCCTATTCCTTGGGGTGTTGGTGCTCTTGCCGACCCTTCCAAGGCCGTTGCCCCCCCAGCTAACGCAGGCGGAGGAGGTGCCGCTGCCGCTGCCTCTGGCTCGATATCTGCTTCTGGACCCGTGCTTGCCGCGACCTCTTCCATTCTCATCCCAGCCACTTCTACCTCACTCAGCACGAGCTCACTTGACGACATTGCCACTCCCAGCTTTACGACGTTGATCGTGACGAGTTCTCGTTCGGCACTCGCATCCAGTGCTTCCGCCAACCCCAGCAGCACCCCGACTAATAGCGCCACTGGAATGTCTGCTACGTCTGCCATGACCTCTCTCATCCTCTCTGCATTCGCCTTTGTATTGTTCCTTTGATCATCTGCTTTACGGCCTCATGAACTTTTCCTGGTTTTGATCCTCTGCCGTGGGACTGTTCTCATTTCCTTAAGGTTGCAATTTTCGAGAGTAGATAATGTGTTGATCTCGTTTCTTCTGGTGCGTATCATTGTGTAGATTGGCCCTGCGTCTATAGTTTATTTATTGCATTGTTAATGCCCGTCTAGGTAGTTGAATGCTACAAACTTGTCCTGTGTTTTCATCATCAATCATAACTTAAGTAATAGGCTCGCCTTGAAGGTCTATAATTAGAAGACAAGCTTGCATGTCACTCCAAATTCTCGGGTTGGGGGCTCTTCGGAGGAGTACGTTGCCGTTGACTGCTGGGTTGTCATAATTTCATAAAATTAGAATAACTACTTTATACAGGGAGTAAAAATAAACAGCAAAGAGCGCGCCTCACGGAGGTCACAACTATGGACTCGAACGAATGGGAAGTATCCTAAGAAGTCAGCGTCTAGACGTCTATGGCCAGTAATTGCTTAAACTCTCATTGATGGTTTATAATTTGATTGAGACGATCACATTGAGTTTGATGGCTTCAGTCGGGAGTTCTTGATTAGCGTCTCCGAGAACTCCTTGAAATCTTGTTTCAAGCACGAGCGACCGGGCTATTCATTCACCCGACACTTTGAATACGTTTTTAGGCAGGACATTTGAAAGATTTACCTTCATAGCATAGACGACAATCTCTGTTGCAACTTTCCCATCATCTTTGTTCGCGGCAGCTTCCGTAACCGGTTCCTGCGTGAGGATGCGCAACACGTTCTCGCTCGCATCATACGAGCACCGTACAGATGGACTGATACGGACGTTCATCGACACCTTCCATAATGGTTCGCGCCGGAACACTATTCACCTTTATCAGTATTACTCGGGAAGTAACAAAAAACCAGAGCTCACATAACCGCTCCTCCAGGGTCGCCTTGTGTGCCAGTAACTTAAAATGTCCAGCTATGCCCTCGGCAAATGGCTTACCCCCGCGCTTTACGAAGAGCTTCACACCTTTCAGCTCCATCTCGACATCTTCATCCTCCTCTCCCGTAACGCCTATGGTCAAGCAACCGGTTACCAACAACGGCCAGAGTAAAGGGTGTCAATATCTCGTCAGATTTTACGCCTGAGGTCCTGTAGTTGACAAGAAGCTGGTACTAACGGTTGGTGACCGGTTTTGCTGTAACGATAGCTTGTGTGAGAACATGCTCTGGTTCTTCTTTGACTTTGGTTTCATCAGCCTCTTCCGAGGTGTCTTGGTTGCCTAGAGTCCAAACGGGACGATTTGACTTATGTAGGGATGTTTGGGTAGCGGTAAAGGCGCCGAACGGTGACTTGTTGCCCGCGAAATCGGCAAAGCCACGGTTTCTCTAAACCGCATGCAGTGAGGACTGACCCTATTAAAGAGATGGGAAAGATGGCTCACGAAGGGTGACCCAATGGGTTTCTGGAGTGAAATCTTCGAAAAAGGGGATACAGACGCAGGAGTAAACGTGCTAGACTTCGTTTCCTTAGCTTCCTGGCTCGCAACCTCGACGGTCTTTGCTTCTGTTTTCTCTTCAACAGCGGTGGGCACTTCATTGCTACGCTCGACCGGTGTACTTTTAACTGCCGGTGCGGAAATCCCGCTGGCATTGTCCTCGTTCGCGAGAGTCGGGGTTGCAATCAACAGGGGACTGTCAGTGACTTCGGGAGCAGGTGTAGGGGAAGCCGTGCTTTCGGCTCCAGGAGATGGTGTCCGAGGAGGGTCAGCAGTGGTTGTAGGTGAGTTGACTGGTTTCTGTGAGGGCAGAGAGTTCAAACTCAAGGTGACCCTAGGGGTTTGGCCCAGTGCTTACGACGAAGACCCAATCGTCCGTGGGTAAATCCTCGGAGAAGGAGGGGGTGGAATTCCGAAAAGACTTCGAGAGGGCGGGTGTTAGGAGACGGGGAGGTAAACAATGGTGAGAAGCACAACCTTTGCTTTGCTGCTTGATGGTGTTCGGCATCTTTTGCGCGGGTAGATATTTGCTAGGTTCTACGTAAAGACGTTAGCGACTTTTCATATCGCCCCGGGTGGATGGTAAAAACAAACATGTGGATACCCGAGATCCTGCTGATAGCTAGAGTTAGTTTTATGGTAATGATAACGAAATGAAATAAAGTACAGTCTCTTCCTCTTCAAATCCATCATGTGGTTCCTTGCGTTTCAGTAATTCTCGGTGCGTTGGAGTGTCCGGGGGAACGTTTGAAGGTTGAGCACCTGTAATCTGCTGCGCAGTGGCTTGCACTTCCCCTGGCGCGGGCATCAATGACTCGGCGCCACGTGATGACCCCCTAATCCCTCTAAAGACATTTTGGCTTTGGTAGAGGGAGAAAGACGGATGACACCCACGTCGATGTGTTCATTTTGCCACGAGCATACGTATATCCGACCGTTGCAGCGAAGGTTGCGAATCCAGCCACCATGAAGTTAAAATCAGTCACAGGAAACATGTCGCCCAAAATAGTGTTTATGATCAGTGTTGACCTAAGTGCACAACCCAAAGTTGCGATTGCGGTAAGCCCACAGAGCTGCGAGAAGAGAGGAGAGTACGCACGGTTCTGTAGCGATGTTGGTCCTCTCTGAGAGTCGCCTTTTCTAAGAGTTCGGGGTTGCTGAAGATGTATGCAGAAAGAGAAATCGTCCCTAGGGCCGGGGGTACTTAAAGGTCACCGGATAACTGCCTTTTTCCATGATGCAAAGCTCGGGTATCCTGCCTCGCCTACAACACGATGTCATTTGGTTATCGGCCCGATGACGTTTTTGGGGATCAGCATGGACACGTGTTGCTTTTGGTCCGATAACCAACAGACCTGCTAAGTCTCCAGACGCTAGAATTTCCGAGTTCGATCTTTTGAGGAGAAGAAGCAGGGAGGTGAGGGAGAAGTCCATGATTGGGGAAGGTGTCATTCAGCGTCTCTTATAGGCGTTGTAAATGCATATCAGAATCAGTTTGTGTTCGTCCCTGCCAGTTTGGAGGTTGCATGGAGTGTTGGACTAGATGTGTGCAACTGGGCCCGGCAAATAAATCCAATAACTTCCCATTAACTTTTTGATAAGTCCTCGCGAACCCCTCCAACCACCTGCAGGGAGATACGCCTCCAAAAATAGGTTTCTGACACGCTAGACGCTGTTAGACGGGAGAAATGGAAGAGAATTGATTGATCTGTACAGTTAGCACAAGCTCGAAGAAATACTCGGAAGTGTTGCCCCGGTTCTAGGGTTTCCTGTTGGGGTGCTGCCCATGTTGGAGGTGGAACGCCCAAGGAGGCGAACAAAACTATGTGTTAGATTTCAATTGATCCAAACAGCAGGTGCGATTCCCCGCCAATGAAGGGATTTGTTGGGTTCACCTCCCTTCAGTTCAGAGTTCCTTCGGGTGGTCACGTCCTCATGTGACGTGACGTTCTCCGTATCAGACACGTCAGTGCGTGACAGGAAAGTCGAGCTGTCCACAAGCGAGGTTTATAAATTATCCCTAAACGCTCAGGCGGCCACATCAACCTTTCTTGTTGTGAATCATCATGAAACTTTCACTGCAACTTTTCACATTGGCATTGGACGCCTTCACTGGCGTTGGCTGGCATATTCCCTCCGAACTCAAATGTCAAGATGCTGGATCCTAAATCATTCAAGAAAGCTTTAAAGGCCAATGTAAGTGGGCATCTACATATCAAGGATTCTTGCTTCTCATCAACTTGATATCTTGCCAGCAAACTAGCTTGATCGCCTTCGTTGCCCCCTGGTGCGGGGTGAGTAATTTATGATTCACCCAGAACCAATACTGACGGTTCATTAGCACTGCCAACGTATGGCTCCGGAATACGCTAAAGCTGCCGACAAACTACATCCCCTTGTTCCCACATATGCTATTGATTGTGATGATGAGAAGAATAAACCTCTATGCGCCGAACAACGGGTACAGGGTTTCCCGACGGTGAAGGTGTGTAGGATCACTTCACCTAGTTTATTCATGATTCATGATATTGTGCCCTAGTTATTCCCCCGAGGGAACAAGGTTGCTCCGATGACCTATGAATCTGGAGAACGTACAGCAACTGCAATTTTCAACTGGGCATCGCGAAGAGTACCCAATCACGTCACCAAACTCTCAAAGGTTAACGACATTCAACCATGGAGCGAGAAGGTTAGTGGCGCTCATTCCTCGTTGAATATAAACTTACCAACGGGTCTAGACCGAGGACAAGAACACTCTCCTACTCTTGACGAAGGACAAGAAAGTTCCTCTACTATGGAAGGTTCTTGCCAATAAATATCTCGGAAAACTTGAATTGGCCGTCCATCGCGATGAGGATGGGAAAGCAATCAAAGCTCTCGGCTTCGACGAGAAGACCAAGGTTCTTGTGTATCCTGCGGGATCACCGAAGCCCATAAAATATGAGGGTAAGAAGTTCCTTTATTACTCCAATCAAGATGTTGGCTAATAATCGATTCAGGAACAACAAATGCTTGAACCTCTAACGAAGTTCTTCAACTCTATCATCGATGGCACGGCTGATCTGAAGGTATCTGATGAAGAGAAGAAATCTGAACGACCGGAGGATGAGCTGTGATTTGTTTTCTCGGGTATTATGTAGTTTTAACAACTCTATCATTATCATTGCAACTCGTAACCAGATGAAAACTCACTACCCAGGATATCATATTCATCACTCATTGATCTCTGAGTTCCGGAAGAGTAAAAAGAAGAGGTACAAAAGATATAGAGTACGCCCACTACATCCTGGGTGGGACCCTTGCCAGTAATTCTACAGCCTACCCAATTCAACGGTACCCATAAACCTCGAAACACTGATCATCCCGTCTCATTCTAAAATTACCACAACCAGTCATATCGCTCCCATTTCTCGGGATATTTTAGAAGTATCAACTTCTGTTCCGGTAACGATGTGTATTCGTTTCGACGCCAAGCAGTGCTCAACACGACAATGAGAAAGAGCATATAAAAAGGTAGACATGATCGATAGCTCCATCGCCATCCTCCACCATGCTTTCCTCGTTTGTTCTTCTTGGTGTAATGTCGGCACCTTTGTTGGTGTCAGGAAAACCGTTGTTTGCTGAAGACTCACTTGTGAAGATGCTGGGTCCTGAGTCTTTCAAGGGCATGTTAGAACCAAATGTAAAACTATTCTGCCATGTGGAAGACAATCGTTAACGTGATCTATCCCTCAAAGTTAACAAGCATGGTTGCATTCATTTCCCCCTCAAGCTCGGTAAGGTGATTTCACAGAGGACGCGGAGTGTATTATTGAGCATGGCGTAGAATTGTCAGCGAATTGCACCAGATTATGAGAAGGCAGCCCTCGGACTACATCCTTTCGTTCCGACATTCGCAGTCAACTGTGATGATGGCGGGAATAAGGGTCTGTGTAGAGAACAAGGCATTGAGAACTTTCCGACAGTCAAGGTCCGTCCACTGCTTTAAAGGTCTTGCGGTGTTAGTCTGATTCTTTTGTTTCAGCTGTTCCCTCGAGGAAAGACAGAACCATCTGTGACATATGAAGATTCGAATGAGAGTGCAAGCGCATATTATTATTGGGCCTCGCGGGGGATACCTAATCATGTCACCAAGCACTACAAGGTCGAGGACATCCAACCTTGGGTTGAAAAGGTCAGGGAATGGAGCGCAGATTCTGGCGATAACTTCCTAACTAGTAGACTGTCACATAAAACAGACCAAGGAAAAACACGCCGTCCTTCTTCTAACAAAGGAAAAGAAAATCCCACTACTCTGGAAGGTCCTCGCAAATAAATACGCTGACCAGCTCGTGCTGGCCTACCACAGAGATCGTAGAGGGAAATCGTCCGTCAAACTAGGACTAGAGGCGGGCGGGAAGAAGGAGGCGAAGGTCCTTGTATATCCCGCTGGGTCGACAGTTCATTTTCGATATGAAGGTAAGAGGGGATGGGTTCACGAGGTGAAACACCACTAATGCGCCAAACAGGAATCAACAAAATGGATTCCTTTTCAACGTTTTTCGGTTCGATAATCGACGGGTCCGTTGATCTTAAAACCGCCAACGAGCGGGCGAGAGCAGAGGAATTCGTGCCGGATGACAAGGAAGTCGAGATAGAGCGTAAACAAGAAGCACAGCGACTTGCTCTTGCGCATGGGGGCTTTTCAGATCTAATTGATTTTGAGAAAGCCATAAAGGAGGGACATGGTGCCGATTTCCATGACGTTCACGGTTATCCCGGTATGATGGGAGGGCCGCCAGCGAAGAAGAGGGAGGCAGACGTGGATGAGAAGGAAAATGTTTCTGTTGATACTCAGGACTCCTTCGAATCGGAGGCTTCACCAAGAATATCGGACGAGTTGTGAAGTGTTGTAGCACTTTTAATTCGGAGTCCTGGGACACAGCCTGACTCATGTCTAGAAACTGACAACACTCTGTTGATCCTGTTGTTGAAGGAGGGGTCCGAACTTGCATGGCATTGTTGGGCCGACCAAAGTCACTTCTTTTTATTTTTTTCGGTAGGGGAAAACTGGATTACCAGCGCAGCTAATCACTTATGGCCCAGTGTGGGGTTCGGCTTCTTTAAGTCACTTCTTTTTAGATGTTATTGAAATCAGTTTTGTTGCGGCTCTCCTCAATTATTCTAGATCATCATCCAAAGTGCCTCTGCGGAGGCCAACAAGTAATATCTTTATGTATACATTCAATTTGCGCGGGTTGAGGAGGCGCTGGGCCTCGCACAATTTCAGAAGGGTTAGTGGTGGTGTTGTGTCTGATGTGCTGATTTAGGTGCCAAGCCAGAACAAAGTGACTTCTTACCACGACAGGGGCTTATCCGAGGCTTAGCTCTTGATCCACGTTGTGGGAGGCCAAATCGCCGCTCTGGCGGTCTCGACCTGGTTGGTGTGCCCCAAAGCAGGGATGTTCGTTCTACCATTCTGCCCCAGGCGCCCGACTCCCAAGTCAAATGTGGAGCATAAATCTCTTTATGCCATTCCTTGCGTTCACGGAGGCCGAACGGACCGAGCCACAGAATATCCTCAGGTCCAGTTCTAACAACCCATCACGTCCTCACCGGATTCATGAGGCTGCCGCTTACTTTAGAACTCGCAGCTTCTGGTCGAACGGCGTTCAATCACGCCGGTAGTTTGGAGGACACGCCTGAAACACGCTGCAGGGATTGAAACTTAGAGCTGTGTATGGCTTGGTGCCCTGGTTTTCATCCCCCCGCGATTCACAACTCTGTAATAATGGTTCGCCCAACGTCTGGGAATTATCCCCAAACTTGCAAGTTTTACGCTAAGGGGAATTGTCGCTTTGGGAACGAGTGCAGAAACCTGCATAGCATCCAATCCAGAGAGGTCAAACTGTGCTAATTTACAACCATGATAATATTCTTACGGGCGATATCAGATTCCTGGCAACGAACATGACGGAGGTTCCAGTGGCCCAGGACCGGGAGGCCATGATTCTTCGGGTGTATTGTGCGCCAAGTTCTCCAGATAACAGGGAAGCTTGACCCCTAACGTCAGATTATAATCGGAATAATAGGGTATCATCTCAGCCTCAAACACACCCAGCATCAACTGATGGAGACAGGATAAACAAGCCATGTAAATATTGGAGATCAGGAATCTGCACGCGCGGCGATAAGTGCTGGTTCCAACATGAAATAGAGGTAACGGATCATCCGCAATGCTTTCGTATAAAAATTTCATCTGTCCATATCAGCCTGGTTCAACGTTTCCAACCCAGGAGCAGGCCACGCTCGAGGAGCAACAGAATTTGGGTCGCTTCGCCAAGGGGAGCGTAACATCGTCTCACCAGGAGAAATCGGAGGATATCCAGTCACCCGAGGAGAGAGAGCTTGCGAAGGAGCTCAAGCGCCTAGCTCAGAAGTACGAGTGGGCGAAGGAGGACTCTGCAACCACCAAGCAACTTGTTCTAAACTCTTTCGTCAAGTTTGAAGCCGGTCTCAAGATCCAGAGCGCCATCTGTGGATTTGAATCTTCCAGAGTGCTGGTTAAAAAGGTCCCAATGAACGTAGAGAAGTCATCCATCATCGAGATTTTCACTCAACATGGGATAAACCGGGACGACATCGGAGTACTGAAGGTGGAGCCTGTGGATGGTCACCAGCAAGTAACGGTTCTAGGAAAGACAGCAGATATTGAAACCGTCGTGCCCCGGCTGGACGGTGTCGAGTTCCATGGCGGAAACCTCGAAGTGGTTATTTGTGAGCGGTCATCCGAGGGTCATGCGATGGGCGCTTCGAACCGAAAATCCTATCATCTCAATATTTCCTGGCTTCTGCCACGCCCCCAGTCCAAGTATACCTCAAGCGGTGTTTTCGATACTCTGAATGACCGTCTCCA
This sequence comes from Calvatia gigantea, assembly GCA_025093985.1. NCBI lineage: Eukaryota > Fungi > Basidiomycota > Agaricomycetes > Agaricales > Lycoperdaceae > Calvatia > Calvatia gigantea. The sequence continues at coordinate 2,385,844 of JACAAK010000005.1, read as the reverse complement.
CTGTTTAGCCGGGCCTAGTCTCTCTTCTTTCGCCCTCGTAACCTCATCTAAACCCGGTATCGCCTTTGCCAAGGCCATATTCGACTCTTGGGAGAAGGCAAAATTAGCTCATGACAGTCTCAATAGCGGTGGCCCGAAATATGGGTTCCCGCGGTTGCGCCTTTTCCTCGCCGATCCTTATTTCTTCATCACCAGCGTTGATGAGAAGCAGTACAACGCACAGATAAACCAATGGACCGAGTTATGTAATGGACAAGGGAAACAAGTCCGCATCCAAGCAAAGGTCGTCGATGCAACCAACGGAAAGAGAGTTAATATCACACTATCCGGGTCTGATAAGAGGATCGTAGGTGCCATGAAGGTCCGCATTGAGAGTATGGCTATGGGCCAGAAGCTTGATGCGGCCTATTGGCATGCCGACCTCAAATCCCCCAAAGGCCGGGAGTTTCTCGACAGTCTATACGACACAACTGGCGCTCACGTCCGTTGTGACTGGAAGCACAACCGCATCGCGGTATCTGGTAAGGCGGATGCAATCGAGGTTGCTAAGGCTCGTCTCCGAGACGAACTTGAACGGATCTCGGCGGAACAGTGCACTATCCCACTGCACCGCCGAGCGTTGGGCTTCTTTATCCGAGAGGGACTGGCGAAGATGAGGGGGCTACTTGGAGAGGAGAACGTCACCCTTAACGTGCAGTCTGGCGAGATCGTCCTTCGTGGAGCGAATCTCGAAGAGGCTAGGCACTACTTGAGACAGCTCAAGGATGCATTCACGGACCGCAACACCGTGTCTACCGTTGCTTCCGATGATGCAGTATGTCCCATTTGCTACGACACCGTTTCTCAGCCGGTAGCGATCAGCTGTGAGCATATCTATTGCTCGGCTTGCCTTCGCCATTATATCGTTTCTACCCTCGAAAACCATTGCTTCCCCTTGAGATGCATGGGCGATGGGGCGACTTGCAACAAACCTCTCTCTCTCCCTCTCATCAAGAAATTCTTACCTCCCCAGCGATTTGGGCAGCTATTGGAGGCTGCATTCACTTCCCATATCGAGAAAAATCCTGAGGTATTCAAGTACTGTAACACCCCGGCCTGTTCTCAGGTGTACCAGGCCACGACCGTAACGCAAGAGCTCCAATGTCCGTCATGTTTCTTCGAAGTATGCACTGCATGCTGTGATGAAAGTCATACCGGAATGACATGTGCGGAGAGACAGGCTTTGAAGGACACGGGTGAGCAGGAACGTTTATTGGATGCCTGGGCAACGGAGAACAATGTCAAGAAGTGCCCTTCCTGTCGCGTGCTCGTCGAGAAAACCGAAGGGTGCAACCATATGAGCTGTAAATGTGGTGTACACTTTTGTTGGATTTGCATGGGCACTTTCGAGTCCGGCAGCATATATAATCACATGACACAAGCTCATGGTGACTGGTACGCTGATCCTGGGCAAGCTCGAAGACAAGGTACGGGAAGCCGGACGCCGGACGAAATCCCGAATATCTTTCAGATAGTCGGTGGGCCTGAAGCTGTCGCGGAACAAGCGGCGGAGCTGCGCCGCATCGAGTCGGAACGGGAAGCAAATCGCCTTCGCGTGGCCGAGCTTGAACGCAGAAGGCGGGAGCAAGCAAGGCAGATGGATGAATGGGCAGAGAGGCAACGAGAAGCTCAGAGAAGACGCCAAGAGGAAACTCGTCAACAGGCTGAGGGAGGTGGAGGTTCGTGCGTGATTATGTAGACAGTGCTTAGCATTTCTTTAGCGCTATGGTATTGTGGGATCGAAGGGTTCGGACTTTTAGCTATGCGAACGCCGTTTATTTTTTCTAGTCACCCCCTTTCCTGGGCGAAGGGATGTCTGACAAACCCATGAACATATGTGAACTCTTTGATTAATCTAGCACCATTGAGAAAATGTGTAGAGCGAAGTTGTATAACAAGACATACGGCATTTCTGCAATTAACCTCCTACGGGTGACAGAGTCATCCGCAGTGGAACTCCAGAAGGCATTCACTCACAGTGCGGACGTTTGTCGTCCTGGAGTGTCACAATCACGTGAGTCACACGAAGGCTCGTCACCACGTCACATATCGGCAAACACGAAGACCAAGTCATGTTAGTCGACGGTGACGGCGGCGAGCTCGTATTCCTCATTCTGATACAGGTTTCGTAATACTAGCTGAAGACTTCGTGCCTACAGCACAATCTTGCCATGGGCCGCACCGGTCGATCATCGCCAGCCGTCAATTCCCTTCCCAAAGTCGTCTTCGAAAAGATTGAAGACGACGTCTCCACGCAACCTGGCGGTGTACACGATTTGCAGGCACGATCATATGGCTGTAAGTGCGCAAGCTCATCCCGTTGCACCTTGTTGATGGCGGTGCAGACAATGATTTCTCCGACTTCGTGAGACCCGAACATTATATCCGGCACCTTGGTAAGTCCTCCGTTCTTTACAGTCTCACAGAATCTCATGGAGTACTATCAGAACACCTGGAAAGTGATCTTGCGCGACAAGTTGAGTACGACATGGATGAACAGGGTCAGCCACCTGCGGTCAATCTCCGTTCATTACGCTGATAGCCTGGATGACGTAGATCAGGAGTGGTTAGACGCAATCAACACAGAGCGTCGGAAGGAGCAGTTGGATAAAGTTTCCTATGAACTTTTTGAGATTATTATGGACCGTTTGGAAAAAGAATGGTTCGATCTGGTGGGTCCTGTCGTGTCTCGCACAGCAATCCATGACTTAGGCATCGTTTCTAGACGAAGAACATCCCCAAACCCGATTTCGCGCTGCCGTCTGAAGATTCTACTTGTGCCATTTGTGACGATTCCGAAGGGGAAAACAGTAATGCGATCGTGTTCTGTGATGGGTGCAATCTGGCCGTTCACCAAGGCAAGAACTAGGTCATCCCGGCTTTTCCTTGGCATTTGACGTTAACCCTTCATAGATTGTTATGGGGTGCCATATATACCGGAAGGCCAGTGGTTATGTCGCAAATGTACTGTTTCCCCAGAGAACCCCGTGGTACGTCCTATTCCTTCCTTCTAGGACTAATCCCTCCTAATTCATCTTAGCAATGCATACTCTGTCCGAATGAAGGCGGCGCATTCAAGCAAACTACGAACGGTGATTGGCTTCACCTCCTTTGCGCCATTTGGGTGCCAGAAACACGCGTGGTAAATGAGGTATTCATGGAGCCCATTGCCGGAGTGGAGAGAATATCGAAACAGAGGTGGAAACTGGTGAGTATATTTCCCGCGTACAACTCCTTGAATTCACGAGCTACCTAAAGAGGTGCAACATCTGCGATATACGAGAAGGTGCCTGTATTCAATGCGCAAAGACGTCGTGTTTTCTTGCTTTCCATACTACATGCGCTCGGAAAGAGAAGTTGCTATCGTCGATGAAGAGCACTCAGGGATCAGAGCCTCCAACGCTCACCTGTTACTGCGAGCGTCATCTCTCGGTACGTGATCGCGTTAGCTGAGATGATCCAGCTTCTTCTCACGTCCTTGTCGCCACTAGAAAGAACAGCAGGATGCCCGAGCAGCAGCACTTGCCGCACAGGATTCCGAAGCCAGTGAAGAGTTAGACGCCACATTCAACAAATCTGCTCGTGCATATGCTAAGACCTACCAAACCGGACCTCCACTCGTGCCTGCATTTATAGTCAAGCGAATACTGTCATACATCGCGAAGGTCACTCTCCGTAAGAAGTTAGAGTTCGTGAATACACTGTGTCGATATTGGAGTTTGAAAAGGGAGGCAAGGCGCGGGGCACCTCTGCTCAAGAGGTTGCATCTAGAGCCTTGGACGACAGTGACTGGAGTGAAGGCTCGATCAGACCAGGATAAGCTCATGAAACTGGAGGTATGGTTCTCAGTTTTATATTTTGGTTGACTAAAGACCTGATTTGAAATCAGCAATTACGGCGTTTGCGAGATGACCTCCTGAGCTTGCGCTCCCTTACTGAGCTTTGTCGAAAGCGGGAATCGAGGAAGTACAGGCAGGCTGAAATCGTCTATGATGTCATTGCTGGAGTATTTTTCTCTCATCATGATGCCCTAAGGCATGTTTTCGAGCGTATCGTCGCGTGAGTAGACTGAGGTTTATTCTTCATGCTCTGTTATCCCTGGTGCTGATATGTTATGTTGAATATCAGTCTGGATAGACAAGAGTTTTTCAAAAATCCTGTTGCCAAACATTTGGTTCCAGATTATTACGATGTCGTCAAAAAACCGATGTGTTGGAACTTGATTGAAGCAAAACTAGACAGACATCAGTACTGGGATGTTCAGGCGCTCAAGGTGAGTTTGGCTTGCCTCCTCTGCGTATGCTCCTCCCTCATGGAAATTGATCAGGATGATGTGGAGCTCGTCATTGAGAACGCTTTACTATACAATAAACCTGATTCGGCGATCTATAAGGCCGCCTCGCGGCTCAAGAAGAATGTCCAACCCCTATACACAGAGCTCGACAAAGAGCGCGTCACGTTCCCTGAATTGTTATCTAACAGTCCCAATGACCCCCAACACGACAACCCAAATTCGATAACTGACAATGGTAATTCCACGCAACATGCGATGGACGACGATTTGCCAGCACAATTCCTACCTACAGGAGCTGCAATAATTGGCGACCTAGAGCCACCATTAGATATTCTGGAACTCCTAATCTCCAATTCTGTCATCAAGTCAGACCTTACGATTGAGCTAGAAGACGAGCCCCTTCAATCCCTCCTCAACCACGAACTGGCCAAGCCGAAACATCCGCCAGCACCCATTCTGCCCCCACCTCCTAAACCCAAGAAACCCAAACGCGATCGCAAGGCCGAGTATGAACGGGCCAAGGCGAAGAAAGCGGCCGCTGCTGCGGCTGCAATGGCTACCGCTGCCGAGGCCTTGACATTACTCAACGGAGGACCACAACAAAATGGACATGTTGCTTCGGAGCAGGTTGTCGACGCGCTGATCAACGGAGAACCTCCTCCCCCTCCACCACCACTGGTTCTTCCAGCGCACAACATTTCGCGAGAGTTACATGCGCATCTGGACAATTCCCCTGGATTCCAGATGTTCAAGCCGCAAGATGTTACTATTGACACGAGTGCAAGCGCCATAGAGGTGCGCACACCAGTGGAGACACCAGTAGAAACAAGTCCGACGTCCCCCAGAGCGGACCGGCTGCCTCGCAGGAAACGATTGTCTGTTACGCTTTCCGGACAATTAGATATTCCGCCTATGGTCTCCGACGTGGATAATAGAGGCTCGTTCGAGATGTTTGACGCTGGGTGGATATTACCTCCAGATCATCGGCGGGGCGGACGGGTTCCCGTGGATAGGTCCACACAACCACCACCGAGGAAGAGGGCAAAAACAGGTATGGAACCCCTGTCTTGCAATTTTGTGCACCTTATCCAGTCTTTAGAGCAAGCATCATCCAGACCATCGGGTGTCAGCACGCCTGTCTCGGAAAACCAAACCACTCAACTATCGCCCCGACAAGAATCTGGTAATGCACCCCCACCTTCATCAACTTCGACGAGCTTTTCGGCGCCTACCCTAGAACTTATGGGGCCCTTGCAGCCCACTCACGCAATCAGAGCTTCCCCGGAAGTACCGCCACACATGGGACCTAGAAGCCCAACTCTCATGCCTTTGAACACTTCACAACCTCCATCCACCTCTGCCCCCGTGTCCTTCACAAAATTCCCTGCACCGCTCGATCTTTCGGAGCTTGAACAAACGCGTAAAATTGTGGAAGGCGCTAATGGCACGATTATAATTGAGGAACTGGATACACCTGCCATACGACGAGCAAAGAACCACAAACGGAAGGAGGAGAAGCGACGAGAGTTGCTCCGCCGCAATTCGTTGACGGCCGCTGCTATGGCAGAAGCGACCCTAGTTCCAGGATCCACCGGAGAGTCAGCTGCACCTACGAAAGCTGGAGGCGTGGATTCGGAGTTGAGTTCCCTGAGTGAGTTTGGGAGTGAGCTTACAGAGGAGTCGGGGAAGCCTAAGTCCGGAAGGAAAAGGGGAAGAGGGCGGAAGGGCTCGGCTGCCACTTCGATCGCCGGCCCGCCGAAGAGAAATGAAAGGGAGGATCTAGCGGGTATACTGTTAGGCGAAGGAGAGAAACTCGAGGGCGGAACCCTTGGTATGTAGCTTCATTATTTCTTCTATTGTTCAACCTAACGTTAAACGGGGTCTTATAGTTTGGGCAAAAGCGGGTGTGTTTCTTGTTCCTTTCAAAACTCCTTCCAACACTTAATATTTCCTCAGATTCATACCCATGGTGGCCGGCTGTAATATTTGAAGATGACGACCCTGACGTACCAGGTAATATACTGCAAGGGTGTAAGGAAGCTCGAGAAAAGCGCAAGACGAAACTCCACATACTCCGATTTTTTGACAAAAATCAATCTTGGTAAATCATACCACTAAGCCCTTACTGCTTTGGCCAAATGTGCTGACGGCTTAAAAGGCAGTACCTTCCTATCGACCGTCTCAGGCTCCTAGGAGAAAACCGAGGTAGACACCAACGACCTGACTTCGTATCTTAACTGATGACATTTAGACCTGGACGCGGAAATGCAAGCACCTTCCTCGAAACGACAGCGATGGAAGAGTGCAACGGTGCGGAGAGATTGTTGCGATGCATACAAGTGAGCTATGGCGACTTTCTCTTGTACTTTGTGAATTGACCCTCCTCCCAGGCTTGCCATGTCCGAGATGGAAACGGGTAGCGATGCAAATTTAGGCGGCAGTTAGATACTAATGTAATTTTATGTTCAAGTTTGCTGACGTAACATGGTTATCAACCAATGCATTCACTTTTCTGCGGTAATAGCGGCATCTGAGCGGGACAATTGGGCTTCAATCGCACAGAGTCAGGATAAATCAGTGGCAGTCCAAGGCTCCAAGCCAGCAAAAAGTAACAAAAAAAGAAACTCATGTGCAGTCCTGGCCAACGTGGGGATCGAACCCAAGACCTTCGCGTTATTAGCACGACGCTCTAACCAGCTGAGCTAGTCGGCCACAATCTGCAACCCACAACGCAAAGATTGTGACTTCTGTCACATCAGTGTCATGAAAACCCGAACGGCAAACTTCTGTCTTGTCCACAATCACACTCGACAAAATGTTCTTTATTGTAAGTATTTTCAATGGCAAATGTACTCATGTACTCTTACTTGATACATATGTTTCCAGAAAGAGCTCACACACACAATCTTGCTCCATCCATCTTATTTCGGCCCTCGCATGCTCAACTTCCTCGAATCCAAACTCTACTCAGATGTTGAAGGCACCTGTTCCGGTCAATTTGGCTACATTATTGCTGTTGTATCAATATTAGATATCGGCAAAGGGATGGTTCTTAGTGGCAGTGGACAAGCAGAATTCATAACGCGATATCGAGCAATCGTGTTCAAACCATTCAAGGGCGAAGTTGTGGATGGAGTGGTGAACAACGTGAACAAGGTGTGCTCCCCGTGACACGCGCCCGAGATATATACTAACCTCTACACATTCAGATGGGATTTTTCGCCGATGTTGGGCCTTTGACCGTCTTTGTGTCACACCAAGTTCGTCAATTTCGAAACCTTCAGCCTTGGAATTGACCCTTGGCCTACAGTTGATACACCCAGACATGCGCTTTGACCCGAACTCAAATCCTCCTTCTTTCGCTTCTGAAGATCAAGTAAGTGACGCATGACGGTAAACGGGATAATCACTTCATATATGTAGATTATCGAGAAGAACACCCGAGTACGCCTAAAGATTGTAGGTACGCGTGTTGATGCGACAGAGATTGTGAGTTTTCATCCTTTCCCCCGCAAACCCTACTTGATTACTTTGGTACTCAGTTTGCTATCGGAACAATCAAAGAAGACCATCTGGGTGTCATAGACTAGGTCACCCCTTCGCCCATGCTCGAGACCTGTAGTAACATCCTGCCCAGTTCTTGGATGTGGACCGGGGAAGCGTGTCTGACACATGGAGTGATCGCTCATCCCTCAGTGTAAAACCGCCGCAAGAATGCTGGCTCATAATCCCAAAGAACGGAAGTTTGATGAATGTCATGGAGTCGTGGCGAGAATAACAATTCCGTTCATTAGCATGACTGCATCGTCTTCATGGTCCCGCAGTCGCTGTCGTTCATCCCGTTCCGTGCGAGCCTCATGTTTGTTTCACCTCACTATGCAGGACCCTCAGACTCTCACTCAACAGTGTTTCAAAAATACACTCCCTTTCGCAATATATCATCACGAGGTCAACGACTTACCTGAGTTTCACGTTTATTTCTTGGAGACGCTCCGGTGTCCCTGACTCTGGCTGCATATATACTAGCAGCGTACTATGAGCTAAGTTGGTGCTTGAGGCCGCTGGCGGCCCTCACAACTCAAGCTCAAGCGCTCAAGCTAAGTGTGGAACAATCTGAACTCACCAATGGATGATCGATGACTTCCCGCAGCATTTAGAATTCTAGATTATATTTCTAAATCACTCCAAGTGGCAAGAACGTGACTTGCCAGGAAAGCCGGGTGATGGTATCGTATCGGATCTCAAAAGAGGGCCTTTTCTAAACCTTAATCTAGAGGAGGCCTCCTACCCCCCCTCCTAGTTGCAGACGCTCGTTATAAACCCTTTTTTGAGGCTCCGCCATCAATTCTCCATTTGGGTCCTTTATCTTTTGGTTGTGTATGCACTTTCCTGTCTCCAAAATACAATATGCGACCGCTGCAGGCCTCCAAACAATATGGACATAATAGTTATCAAGTCAAATTATTGTATCTCTTCACTAGCTGCAACCACTTTTGAAGGATATGAGAGGCTCATCAATTTGTGGCGTGAAATTTGTCATGGCCTCAGCGGTTTGGATTTCATGCAGTAGCTCGGCTGATTTTTCGGCACTAAGTGCCATTAAGGTTTAGAAATTGGATCTAGAATTCTAAATCCTACGGAAAGTCATCCAATAGTTTCTTTCCGTTGATCAACGTACCCTTTAAGGATGATCGATGATCCCTGAGGTTGGCCACAAGAGGTCAGGCTTCTAGATAAAGAAAGATAAATGTCATAGATGAAAGCACCAGAGATACACAGTCGCTAAGGTATATTAAAACACATTAAGTGAATGGCGGAAGGTAGAATCCTGCTAAGTACACTTCCATGGGAGGTGATCCCAGTTCCTGTCGCCCGCATTCATTATTTCATAGAAAGCAAGTTGGCAAAGTACTCGCATAAAAAACCACACGAATATCCATTCAGAGATATGCCCTCGTTCCAGCACAAGCCGTCTCGAGCATATCCACCGCCCTTTCGACTGAGCTGTCAAGGGTTGTGGTCCAAGCTAGTGAAAATAGTTTATCAGCTCATTCACGGAAGTGGCTTAGAGAAGCGCGTACTCCAGCCCCAGTTCTCCCTGATAGCCTCACCAATCTCGGGCAGGCGCCCGGTGTCAGTGTCTGCGTTGAGACCAGCCAGTTGGAGCCCAAACAGGCGTCCATTGACCAAAGACCGTTCGGCGACTTCCTCCGCCACTGGCCGCCGAACTGCATCGTATATCTGAAGTGCGGTTTGCAGGTTGGATAAATTAGTCGACTTGTGCCCCAGGAGGGCAGCTAAAATGAAAGCGTCTTCAATTGCCTGCCCAGCACCGGAAGCTTGTTGCGGTGACATCGCATGGGCCTACGATTTTCAATAAAAATTCAATACTGGGCTTCCAATGGAAGAACCTACCGAATCACCAAGGAGTAGAACGTTACCGTGGTACCATGACTTCAACTTTGCTGTGGTGTGAACAGCCCAGCGTGAGGGACGGTCAATGCACTATATCAACAATGAGCGCTCCTGTTACGTATGTGATGGTCCCGGCCTGCAAGCTGCACCTTCAGAATGGCCTGGACTTCGGGTTCCCACCCAGAATGAGCATCAAGTAGTTCCTTATTATCCACGGGTGTCACCCATGGGCCAGGGAAAGGCGTTCCAGCAAGCTCTTCCTTCGCGTGGAATGCACCAACATTGATGAGATTCCCAGAGCTGATGGGGTAGACGACAACGTTCTTTTGTAACCTAAGTGAGCTAAGGGCAACATTGTAATCAAAAGGTTAAGTGCTTACGATGTGTTGTCCCATGTACTGATAGTGATTAGCTCGAGATTAATTCGGTGCTGTCTGTGCATTGCAAGGTGAAGTCACACACCATTACGGGTATTGAATTATGCTCGGGTACTCTGATGTTCTGATCAGGATGTGCATCGCGGTAGGCAACGAGGCGCTCGGTAGGCACCAGTGCCCGATACGCGACGATACCGGACCATCTTGGCTCCGCAGTGCGAAGAATCTCGTCCGCTTCATCCGGACGCCCAGCCGCAACGGCCTCCCTGGCTTGCTCTGCAACCATCTGCCTCCTCACAACCGATTTAATTCCATCACAGCCGATGAGAATATCACAAGTCTTCACTAGGCCGTCCGCAAAGTGTAATTCTATTTTTCCGTTTGATAGCCGAGTATAACTCGTAAGGCGCCTGTTGAAGTAGGCCGGGAAGCGATCGGGAAGGTGGTCAACGAGGACTTTAAGGACATCAGGACGGTGATAACGCAGGAAGGAACCTATTATGCCGGGTGATTAGCAATTAGTTCTCTTTAGCGACAGAGTTCAGCCCCACCTTGAGTCGTTAATTTGTAAAAATCGTGGCCTTCTGGTTGGTCGGCCTTGCGGAAGATAAAGACGTCGGCTAGAAATAGTCTATTAGTTGTGTTCATGGTCCGGTAGTGAGATTCGGTGGTATTTTACATAAGTCGTAGGTAGGCCTAACAGCGTGGAGTCGAGCGAGGTCCTCGTCAAGGCCGAGTAAAGCGAGGGTTTTCCAGATACGGGGCCAAACTCCAATGCCTGCGCCGACCTCGGAGAATTCCTTGGCTGCTTCAAATACCTCAACGCTGATGTCGGGGTGTCTTGCTAGACAAACTAAAACGCGATCAGCATCGTTATGTGGCCCTGATATGTATCACATACTTGCAGCAGCTAGCCCACCTATACCACCGCCACTAGATACGTATAGCGTGAGCCGGAAAGACCAAATGGTTAAAGAGCACAAACTCACACAACCGCAACGTGAAACTTCGCGGGAGGCATTCGCAATGAAACGGGGTCACCACGGGGTTTTGTCTTGCTATTTCTATGTGATTTGTTTGGCCTTTGACAGGTATTTATATGGGGTCGACAGGCCTAGAGTTTCCCCATAAGCGTATGAGGCGCAACCGGAGTAAGTCTGGGCCTCGCTTTTGAGTAGGAAACATAACTTGGGGGATCGTCAACGGGGCTCACAGAATGCAATTACTCGTGCTGGGCTCCCTGGTTAGCCTGCTTTCTTCGTCATAAAGTCGACCAGGTTGGTAAGGGTGGACGAGGACATTCTGGCCTTGTTCGTTGGGTTCAAGAATAGCTACAATTATGATCCAGCCGATAGCCGAATCGGAAACCGCAATAGTCGGGGGTGAGCATTTCTCGAGGATGAGCGGCAGATTCGAATCAGTAGTATAGAGCATAGCCAGGTTCACCACTTAGCCATCATTTTGGAGACGACACTGTCACACCCATAGGCCGGTTCTTTCGTGGATTCGGCGCTGAGACTTTCACAGTGAAGCAGACTGGTTATACTCGGAGCACCCAACACTTAGAAACTGTAACATATGATGATATCTCCCCAGTCTGTCCATCCCAGAAGCAGTTCCAATGGAGTCCGAAGCTATCTGAAGCGAGTGGAAGTGTGATCCGGAAAGCAGAACAACAGGTTATCACAGGTTCGACAGTGGCTTTGTGCTAAGGGCATGAATGAAAACGTAATGAAAAGGTAGAAGATTGGGATGTTGTCCAGTGGTTCCCACGCCACGAACGTTTGGCGGAGCTGTGGTGCACCTGCCACCCAGCAAGGCACGAGCAAAGTGCAAGGACGCTGGTGTACCATGTGACGGACCTCAGTTCCGCTCAAAGCGCTCATCTGCATCAATCATTGGCGTCCCTCTCCAAACCTACCCCGCCCGACAACACGCCACTTTTTCCAACACACCATTTCCTGTTTTTCCAACGCACTATTTCCTTAACCCTCCCAGCTTATCCCCATATTTCATTTCACCGGGCAGATGCCCGCATACAGTCATTAACCGGTCAGTGAAGTGTGGCCACTCAGTGAAACGCCCGACTTCTATGGGTTTTCCTGGGCCGTGCTTCCGTCTCTCCTTCTTGGACTTTTTGTAGATACAATCTCAGGTGTCTTTTGTTTATGTTCAGCTCCTTATAAGCGCATTGTTTACATTGTTTCCTCTGCGATGTTTGAGATCTTGCAAGAGACTCTTAGATAAGGTGTTGTCAAGTGGTATTGGATGCTTTTATCCTGGGAAAATCTTGCACATAATCGCCTTAAAACATTGTTTTATTTAGTTCCCCATGTGTTTGTACACAGAAATGCACCCAAACCATGAAGAGAGTGTCGAAACTTCGTGCTCCTCGAGAGTGATTGATATGTTCTGTCACGTCACAGTGTTCCAAATTTGGAACACCTCTAATATTTTGTTTACCAAGAAATGCAGGCCACAGTGACCAAAGCCTAAGTAAGGAGTACTCGAGCGGCCAATTAACCAGCCAAAAATGGCCGAAAACGTACTGGAAGTGGACGGCGAAGAGCAGGATGTCAAGGATGACCAACATCAGTTGGCTGTGATGGGCTCTTTGAGATGCGTGACGTGATGCGTTTCATTGAGTGGTTTGTTGTGTGATAAGAAATTCTGCAACTGATTAGTCGATTTTACCTCCTCCTCTTAGTATTTCACTAACAAATTTATGGCAACACATAGTTTACATGTCACTCTAATAGGATATCCAGTTATTTTTGGATGAATCTCCTCAATAAACTATTCCAAAAAGGATCACTAATTTACTGTTTCACTGACCGGTTAATGACTGTATCAGAGCATAAATAGTTGGAGTGACCCGGCTGTATCACCTGGAGCCCCTCGCCTCGCCTTAGTACCATCTTCTTTCGGACAAGATCGGCGTCCCCTCCCCTCAAATTTCAAATACAACTGCTACTAGACTCTCCCGTACTGTTCTTCGACTTGTGGACGGCGCCACAAATCTCCCAGAGTCATGAGATTCCGGAGGAGAAAAGCAAGGGAACAAGGCAGAAGCTTGACCAAAAGAACTTCTGGGAGGAGGGAGAGTCCTCTGAGAAGCGAGCAAGAACCGCTGAGATTGAGAAGAATACACTGGCGGAGTTTGCTGAGGCCTTGGTGTACTAACCATAGGCCCAATCCTGTGTCCCCCTAGGAAACTTGACGAAACTCCAGGATGTTGTAGCATTGGCTTTTCGAAATTCAGTATGGTAAGTATGGTATAAAAAACCATGGAGATCCCAACAATAAGTCTCGGGGATTGGACTGAGTACTGAGTATACAATCCCGACATTGGCGGCCCAAGTCAAAAACATTAATCCTAAATTTCGGCAAAAGCCTATTCTACTTCTTCATGATGTACGTCAATTGTGAGCGACGTTCGTCGACACTCCTTCGACAATCTGGACTCCGGCCCAATTTAACGGAATGCCCGCTCTTGCAGAGCGGAGATGGGTTCTCGAGATTTGAATGCCGAGCCGGGCATTCACCGCACGGTCCTTGCCCGCCGTCGTGCACAATTAACGAGGTCCCGTACTACATTCGAATATTCCACCTGTCACTATGAGGTTCTCGGAAGCACATCACCCAGCTGTTCGAATTAGGGCACCTCCGCTCCGGTGCTTCCCAACAAGTTCGGACTTGACATATTCCACACGCCGGTTGTTTTCGCCCTAAGTCCCCGTCATCCCACCATTCCCCATCGAAATTCTCCGACTGAAAGGGGACTAGCTAATAGCGTAAACACCCTCATAGTATATTTTGTTGGGAAGCAGGTGATGTCCTGTGACCTTTGCCGCCCAAACTTGCTGACATCACAACAGGTCATTCTTTGATCCTGCATGATAGAAGAGTAGTCCAGTGCAGAGTGTCATTTCGGCCACATAGAGCCATGGTTCGAGTTTGTCACACAGGGGACGGCCACAAGATACTGATGACTTCTCGAGGCGGCCTGGCTCCTCCGGTGCGGTGGTACACTTGTGGCAATCCGGCAATCCTGGTTCCGCTATTCGCTACCCTGTGCACAACTAGCAGCCACTTCACAGGATATAAATACCAATGAACTCATACTCACGTTCCTGACTTCCGTCCTCTTACCCTGCCCCTGTTCTTGTTCCCTTAGTTCATCGTGCGAGCAAGGACATAGCAACGTGTGTTCAAGCTGAGGAGAGAGCCCAAAAAGCTAATCATGAAATCCACGACCAGCACAAGCTTAAACCTTTACATCATCTTTCTCATCGTCTTCACCATTCTTGGTCTCTTCCCAGTTCAGGCGTCACCCATCCCTGAAGTCGACCGACGTGACGTCTTCGTTCCACCCATTCTTTACCCCCATCAAGGTACTGTTTGGAAGAGCGGCGAGGAACATACTGTGGTTTGGGACGTGTCCAATCCGCCCGCACAGATCACAAACAAGATCGGGAGGATCATGTTAAGGAGGGGGGATCTCACAACGCCTCGTAGGTAGCACTAGTTACACCGGCAGGATCGCTCACCATAACCTTTATCCTGCTAGTGATTTTGGCCGCAAACTTCGATATCCTCCGAGGGAGAATCAAAGTCAAGGTACCCCTGGTGCTTGAAGATGATAACTATTCTTTGGTTTGTGAGTGGCCCCTTCTCATGCTTATCATCTTTCCGGGCTGAAAAGATACCAGTATTTGGCGATTCTGGCAACTTTTCCCCCCAGTTCACGATTAAGAGCGGCTTTCCCTTCTGAGGGACGGGCAACGGATTGATGAATTCTTCTATTGACTGATGATGCAAACGACTGCCACTGGACTTTACCGGAGCTGACTTTGACCGGACCTATGGACTTAAGATAATCAAATTTGATACGAATAGCTTGTACGTTTGTAGGCACGAACACTTATGACATTTGCACCAGAGTTTACTGAAAATCCCGGTGGACCGACAACTAACCACCCGGACAATCTTAAACCAAGATAGTAGTACCAGCACCTCACTCGGTTCAGGATTGAGCGCGATACCCCAGTAATATAATGTGGGGAATATGGAGTTATAATAATAGTCTGATATGTCAAACATGCCAAGTTTAATATAAGGTTCGCACCAGCAAGAACAGGTAACATTGACCTACCAGATCTCCGGATGGGCCCAAGCTGGCAGAAGCGAGCCGCACTATCATAGGACTATTGCGGAGGACGGGTACATCCGGACAAAAAAATTGACCAGAAGCGTTTGATTGCCCAATATTAGCTGCATAGGGAGGCTTAACTCAGAACCCTTGAGGGCATTTATTGAGAGCAGGTGTCCGCAGCTTGTGCATGCAACGGGAAATCATGAGGATGTGAAGTAAGGCGATACGAAAACCGTAGGGAGAACGAAAAAAAAAGGGGCACCTTTCTCGTCCCTTTTCCTGGCCGGATATCAGGTGCGGGCAAAGAAAAGACCTTATCAAGGGGGGTTTGGCCCAGGCGGATTTCAAGACCTCCGACTTTTGTGAACGGTCTGGATGGGGATTACCTACAGCCCTACGACATTCAAACCTGGGGCTTGATGAATTCTGAGTTGCTTTTCTCTGGAGAAGAGTGGGCTGCTCAATTAAATGATAGATGTTAGTCGCGATAAGAGATACCGTCAGCCGGAGCCTCTTTTGGACTGTCGTACGACAGGTAAAATACAAAAAGACGGTTTGCGAGCACAGATCTTTGTTTCTATCCAAGCTTATTTGACCCAACGGCGCTGTTGAAACTCGCTGACTATTTTCATAATTTAGTTGCTTCAACTCGGCCAGTGAAGAGTTGGTAGAAATTAGGGGGTTTGAGGTCGCGGACTGGGGGGTTCTGATTCAAAGCGAAGTGAATCTTAGTGGATCCCGTTCCCCCGAAGTGCCTTGGGGCCACCTCAAAAGGCTCGCTGCACTGGTGTCTAAATCCAGGGAAGAGCAGAAGTATTTTGGCGACCGTTCTTTAATGAGGAATTGCAATCACAAGGAAATACATGTCTAGACTGGGGGGGCTAGCGGCGACCAATCCAACTTGAGTGTTTCTACCCCTTTCTCACAGTGTCTTGGCCTCGATAAACCAGGGTCCTTTCAGGAACCCACTGACTCGATGAGGCATTGTCTTCGCAACATAAATCTTATGTTTCAAGCGGTACGTTAACGAAGTACCTCAGTATTATTGTTTGTTGATGAAGCTTGTGGTGTCCTTTTGCAGGTATTAACCATAGCAGACACGGACGTGCAAGTCCCCCTTGATGGTAGACAAGTGAGGAGAGGAAGAAAGCAGAAACGAACTAAGGACATGGTCTAATAACAGTTCTGGACTCCTGGTCAAGAAATGTCGTTGGCTAGCATCTAACAGCAGGTGCTAATGGTGGCGCGATAGCGTACGTTCAGGAAACTAGGGCTCAAAAGCCGCACACATAACTCAGAGTTTCGTGGCCGGTATGGTACCAGTCGCTCTTGTACAAAGGTTGACTATTTGAGTTTTTTGATATCTTTCTTCTCTCGTGGTTGATATAATATCTGGCTAGGAAATTTGGTTATTACACTGACCCTGAGTTCACATGTTCACTAATCACCAACCCCCGCTTGAGTCCATGAAGAGAAATTGTGTAACATTCGTTGATATAATTTACGACAAGATCTCGTCGAGAATATCAATGATACGATTGACTTCCTGGATAGTATTATAATGAACCAGGGAGATGCGGACGGCACCGTCATCTATGTCCAGCTTAGGCGTAAGCTCGTCAACGAGGGTGTAAGCGTAAAAATGTCCATAACGGATGCCAACCTGCATCAAGGTCGCGCATTAGTGACAAGAATAGGTAAATGGAAATCTGTTGAAGACCCACTCCGCCCTTCTGGTCAAAGACCCTGACGATATCTTTGCTTTTAATGGCTCGTTCACCGATGACGATGAAACTGATTGTAGGAACTCGCATAAGACTAATCGATTCGTCCCCGACGACCCGGACACCTCGCGCCCGTTGTTTGGGATCGGTGAGGTATTGAAGTAGTCGCGTCACTAGAGTCTGTTCATGCTGCGCTACGGCATCCCAGGAGGCTTGAAGGTTCTTCGCAGGCGTGAGGTCAAGAAGGTACTGGACGACTCCCGTTGTTGCATAGACAAGTTCATAGCCTGGTCCACCCGGTTGAAGTTTGTAAGAGTTGTGGACTTGGAGGAAATGGTGAACCAGTGGAGTAATCGAGTTCTGGAGGGACGAGAGGCGGACATAGAGGGCAGAAATGTGTGGCCCGTATAGCTGTGGGGGCAAGGATACCGTGTGTCAAGATTCGTTTGGGTATCGCGTTAGAAGGGATGGGAAGAACCTTGTAGAACGAGAAGACGCAAAAGTCGACGTCCCAGTCTTGTACGTCGATCTGACGGTGTGGGGCGTATGCAACACAGTCGATGGAGATTTCCACCTTCTTGGCGCCAGTGGCTTGTGCTTTGGAGCGGATAGCCTGGACAACTTTTTTAACCGGGACGATGCTTCCGAGGATGTTAGAGCAGGCTGTGAATGCGACGATACGGGTTCTGTTTGAGATCAAGGGGATCAAATCTTCGACTTGGAGGCTAACAGAATATGGATTCTCTGGGTTTAATACTCTCGCATTCCAGACTTTAATAACTGCATTCTGACGCTTGGCGAGTTTCTTCCACGGGCTGGCGTTCGCTGTTCCAACGTCAGCGGTTAGTTCAGGTATTAGCCTGCAAAGAGGCATACCTTCATGCTCGCCCGTAATGATGAACTCGTCGCCAGGTTGGATATCATTCTCCAATCCTCTTGCAAGGTTTTCGAGATTCATGGTCGAGCTGCTACCAAAGACAATCTCATCGGGAGATCGTGCATTGAAGAGTTTAGCAACTTCGGTTGGGCCCTCGACCATAACGCGTCTGGTAGCCTCAACAGAGACAGAGTAGTCTGCGCCGAGCTGGACGTTGGTGTTGGTAAGATAATCAGAAATCCTATCTATGACTTCCTTTGCGGCTTGAGAGCCCCCAGCATTATCGGCGAATATATATTCCGAGTTAAGAGAGGGGAAGTGAGATCGCGCGTTTGCTATGTCGAGTCCGGCGGAGGTCATGTTGGGGGAGGCGTTCCTGGGATGGATAGGCAGGGAGGGAAATGAGGTTGTGCATTTATGAGGAATTGGAATGTCAAGGGTTCCCAAGTCTGGACGGATCGTACACGCTATGGTTCCTTAGTCCGGGAATGGATTCACAGCATAGGGATCCTTCACATGCCTAAGATCACAGGGCCCCGGAGGGGCAACCGCAACATAAGAATAATTTGGTGGCCACGTGAAGACCTCGGTTTGGGAACGATGATCCCGCCACGACCAAGCCTTTCTTTTAAGTCCCAGAGGACTGAATCCGAACCGCAAATCGCAGTGGCGTTATTCCACTTGTTATGGGTGGGATACTGTTCGGAAGGAAGTGTTTTTCACTGAAGATATGTTAGGTACGCGAGGGGCGATTTCCGTTGGTCCACCCAAAGCAAGCGAATCCATCGATGTGGATGTGCAACAAGAAACAAACGGGGGTCCTGCAGGAAAAACATGAGTACTAAGATAGGAACTATGAAGATGGTGTGCGATTCTTGTACTTACATAGAACGTGAGCGGCTTCGACTTCGGTTGCCTCAATGAAATCTTGGTCTTTCACGCACAAGTCACATGATCACATCAGATATTTTTTGACTTGGGTGTGTTCTTCAAGCTCAAGCGCCCGAGGGTGTAGTTTCTTCACCTCGCCTTGTTCAAGCTGGCGCCGCTGAAGTGTCTGTTACTCCGTTCGGCCAAAAACTGTCATTCTTTTCTGCGCCTATTTTCTACAGGACGACCCCGCTTTCAGGATATGCAGAACTGGTCGACCTCCGTCATGACTCCTCTGTCATATGACACGGAACCTACAATCCTCATCACCTTTGACAATGCGAAGTACATGTTTAATGTCGGCGAAAATACGAACCGAGCTTTTTACCAAAGCCGCAAAAACTGGAAGCGCATGAAGGGTATATTTCTCACTCAAGTCACGACTCAGAGAGCAAGTGGACTTGGAGGTGCGATTCTTGCATTTGAATTTCGGTCGTTTCGCTGAAGCTTTCAATAGGCATGCTCATGTCCTTTGCGGATGCGGCTATTGATAAACTTGATATTGTCGGCCCACCTGGATTGTGTCACTATCTTGCGTCGATGCGGATGTATCTGTATAGGTCGGGTTTCGCCCGTTTTTATTGACAAAATGAAGTCTAATTTATGTTAGGAAGCAGTTAGATGTCTCTACTCGGGAATGCCTTCCTGAACAGGATGCTTCAAATCCAGAGGTTGCCTACAAAGATGACAACGTCTCCGTCTATTGTTTCCCTATATCGAGACTTCCAGCGTTCCCGAACTATGAAGGTCTTGTCGAAGATAGCTTGGAACCGGATCGGAAACGCAAGAGGGCTGAAAGTGGTGACTGGCCCTCAAAGTTTCCAAAATTGGAGGATCAACGATCTGCTTCGGAGTTCGGTTCGAGCGAGTATAGAGAGGGCGCGATACACCATATGTTCAAACCAAAGCAATCTGCGCAGAATTCCGTATGTTTAATTCTTCCATTCTGTCGTTATCAATGCTAAGTTGGCCCAGACAGGATCGTCAAGAGAAGGAGGCGCACCAGCCCTAGACGAATACCATCGGAAGAATCTTCCTCTTTGGTTCTATAAGCAACTGCCGCCATTTTCCTTCCCACCCATATTCCCGCAATCATCGACGTTGGCTTATATTGTCGTTGGTCCTCGTGTACGTGGTCGAATTGACGGAAAGAAAATCACCGAACTCGGTGTCCCATTCAATGCTCTGCGAGGGAAACTTACACGTGGGGAGACTATCCAATTTGAAGTAAACGGTCCCCAGGGACCAGAAACAAGGACTGTGCGCCCCGAGGACTGTATGAGCAAGGGCGATCCTCCTGCAGCAGTGATCATTCTTGATGTGCCCTCCGCCGAGATGATTCCTTCTGTCATTCGTTCCTTTGATACGGTGTACAAGCGCTTCCATTCACCAGATTCTCATGATTTGGAGAATCATACGGTGAGGGTAGTGTATCATCTGCTTGGTTCCGGAGTGCTAGAAGACGCGCGATACATGAAGTTCTTGAACGGATTTCCCGAAACAGTAGAGGTATTTTCTAGCATGTACGACGTCCTTGCGGTTTCTAACGGGATATTCGCAGCATATTGTGTCGTCTCCCGAGCACATCCCTAACCCGGTCACATTCACTAGCCATGGTTTCAACCAATATCGGCTGTTCCAGCTTGATCCTGAGGCGTTTCCCCTTCCTCAGTTTAACCTTTCGCCAGAAAAACCCCTGACCTGTACGCTTGCATAGCCACTCCATTTTTTTTTTTTGATCAAGGACTCATGTTGACTCAAAGCTGTCGCCCTCCTCCCCCAAAATGTTCGTGTACTGTCTGCGAACCTCACCATCCCTATCCGGCCTGCTGGTTTACCACAACTGGATTCATCTGTTCCAGACGATCGATTCCATTCTGCTTTCGCCCAACTACAACCTTTGCCAGAGACCACCGCTCTTGCATTTGACAGAGCTAAAGATGCCATTTCTCTACATCCTATAATTCCAGGTGAACAGCCGTCGGATGTCACCATTCTACCATTGGGAACCGGAAGTGCTGTACCGAACAAATATCGGAATGGTGAGAGCCGTGTTCCCCTGGATTCCGGTGATGAGATTTCCTGACGCGCGGCGTACCAGTTTCCTCGACTTTAGTCCGGACACCGAGTGGTAATATACTGTTGGATTCGGGGGAAGGCACAATGGGACAGTTGACACGTCGGTTTGGGAGGAGTTCCTGCGGCAATGGGCTGAGTGTCCACGATGTTCTAGCGGACCTCAAGTGCATCTTTGTGAGCCATGTACATGCGGATCATCATATGGGTCTGGCGAAGTTACTGAGACAACGAAAACTCGTACGGCCTACCATTCAGGTGGCATTCTTGTGCTAAACTATATTTGTCATCAGCTCCCGGAACCTCCGAAACACCCGCTTTATGTCGTCTCGATACGACCTGTTCACCTCTATCTCAAGGAGTATCACTGCTTGGAAGACATTGGGTTGTGCGATGACCCCCAAGAAAACGGGGTCGTTCAGATTATGAGCGATGCATTGAATTTCAAGTATGATGAGTATCCAAAGATGGGAATGTGGCGCGTTGGTGGGGATGAGCCTTGGTTGGATCTTCAATTGTTTGTGCTTTGTCGGTGTTTTGTATGTAGAGACTGAAACCAGCTTTTTAGGTCAAGAAAGCATGCCAAGGATATGTACTATCATTTGGACTTGGAGACATTTAAGACAATCGACGTATACCATCGCACGAAAGCTTTTGGCGTGTATTTTAAACATAAAGACGGTTGGAGTATAGCGTACGCTCACCTCTCCTTGTGAAACTTATTGCTGAAACAAAGTAGCTTCTCCGGGGATACCATGCCAACCCAAAATTTACCGAAAGTGGCTTCCAATGCTACGTTACTCATTCATGAGGCAACAATGGGAGACGACCAGGAGGAACTCGCTAAATCCAAGGCGCATAGCACCGTTGGGCAGGCAATACAAATTGCGCGAGAGTACGTGTTTGGTCTCTCATTGTGTGACTCTGCATGTACCTACAACTTCCTTTGTTTACAGTATGAATGCAAAGAATGTTCTCCTGACTCATTTTTCCGCACGTTACCCGAAAATGCCACCTTCAGTGGTCGCACCACCGGAAGAAAATATTTCTGAACGAAAAGACCCTCTTGTCACGCTTGCCTTTGATCTGATGGAGATAAATCTCGACAAGATGTGGAAAGCGAACTTGTACCTTCCAGCTATTGAGCAATGTTTCAAAGATTCAGCGGAGGAGGGCGATGAGGATTTGCACACGACAGTAGAAGGGACATTGAATGGGTGATGATTTTTGCGACAGGACTTGTATTACTTAGGTGAATACAAATTTTCCAGGAACAACGATTTGCTGATTAGCGATCCGGTTCATAGAGTACTTGTTCTTCTGGTAGCTTCCAGTAATTTGACGGCACTTATAAACTTAATACTGGGCTTCGACCCTAGCCACTTATCTAAAAAGTCGTCTCTTGCGTATAAAAAGCATTTGAATTCTTCCACGGGGATAAGTGGGTTCACCAAATTTCTTGTCTGGTGTAACGAAAATGGTTCCAGATTGTTCTCTAGCCGACAACGCGACTGGTGAAGAATGTGATGGGGACAATGCTTTATTTTTATCCACAGAATCACGTACTTACCACAACTGCGGAAGGAATCTTCCACGAAAGACCCCAGGAGATGGCAACGAAGAATTCTCGATTCTACACACCTGTTCTCGTAATGCTGTTGGCTGTTGGGTGTCCGACGTGCCGGCCGGGGCCTTTCCGCAGGCGTATTGTGGTGTTGGGTGCGGGCGTTGCATGGAGGTAAAATTCTGGAGGTGGAAGGTATGCCAGGGCGAGTCCCGAATACAACACATTTGCTACCACAGTCGTCGTCACCTTAAAATGAACCATACTATTCGACAAACCCCACCTGCCCAGAGCCGGACAAGAGCTCTATGTAACACGAAGTTCCCAGGCTGCGCGACAGCCGGGATTAACGAGAACCAGGGGGGGGCGTTATTAACTAAATATAGGTGAGTGTCCCGGGTCCAACGCAATCCGATATAAATTGGATTGCTGACGATTGCTTCTCGTTATCAGCTTTGCTCTTGACCAATATGCCTCCGCGTACAGCTCCTATTAGAGGTAGCCCTGCCCAACGTGGACGTGGTGGACGTGGTGGGCGAGGAGGTGGGGGAGGTGGAGGAGGTGGGGGTGGCCGTGGAGGTGCTGCGCCTGCTCCCGGTGCCCCTCCTCCGCACCAAACTCCTCCAGCCCCCGCTCCTGCTCCTACTGCCGCCGCTGCCACTCCTGCCATTGGTCGATCTAGCATCGCCGCTGGTAAGTATTCTGAGATTTTATCAGGGTTGGGTTTATATGGACATTCTTTCGGACATAAGGTCATGTTCGCTCGGTAATCGTAAAGAGACCGAACTATGGAACACTTTCCATGAGAGCCTTGACTGTGAACGTGAATGCGTATGAGGTTACAATCCCCGAGGATATTCATCAGGCATTATGATGGTATGTGGTTTGTCAATGGTGGTTTTGCTACAGACACTGATCCGCGTTCGTTCTTGCCAAATAGTCGGTGAGTATCACAGCTAAAATACTGCAAAGTTTTACCTCGCGGCCATTTTCATCCTTTGCATAGCGATCCACCCCGAAAGCGAATCTGTTGCGTTCAACATCAAGGTCATTAGGCATTTGCAAACTGTGGTAGACCCAACCACCTTCAACCCCCTTGCGGTATACGACGGTCGTAAGAACATGTTTGCGACACGAGATTTACCACTTGGTCCATCCAATTCTGCCAGTGTAGGTATCGTTGTTTGACTTCTTCGGCAATCTCTCTAACTGACACTGGATCAAGTATTCATTCAGCCTTCAGCCACCCAACCCAGATGCACGTCGACCTCCCAAAGTGTATGAAGTTAAAGTAACCAAAGTGGCTAATCTCAATCCTCAGTATGTTCTAACAGTCTCATGATGCTGAACGCGGTGCTGATCAACCTTCCCTTAAGGTTACTTCACGAATTCTTGGCCGGACAGCAGAGTGCTGATAACGCTATCCTCACCACCATTATGGTGAGTTTTCTAATTAATATACCAAATGGCAGGAGGTTAACATGTAATGTTAGTCCCTTAACGTAGCTATTCGTATGGAAGTTATATTCCAGTACCCGACGAACTCGAAATCCTTCTTTGTACCTTCGGAGAAAAGGGACATAGGTGGAGGTGTGGAACTTTGGCGCGGCTACTTCCAGTCTGTCCGGCCTGCATCGGGACGGATGCTCATCAATGTCGATATCACAACGGCGATGATGTACAAATCCGGCCCGTTGCTGGACGTCTGCTTGAGCTTTTTTGAGGCGCGAGACCCCCGTCTCCTTGCACCGAGGCATGGTTTCACGCCAAGGAGAATCAGAGCACTCGCTGGCTTCCTATTAAACCTGTCAGTCAAGGCCATCCACAACAATAGGAATCGGACGATCAAGGGCGTGAGCAAAGCGGGTGCTCGCGACTTGACCTTTGATTTCAACGGCCGGACAATGGACGTCGCCACATATTTCCAAACTGAAACCAACAGGACCCTTAGGTGGCCTGATGTTGTCTGTGTCGAGGTGAGTAGTATTCGCCAATCCCATTTTGCATTACCCCGGACGTCCTCTGATCATTTCAGGTTGAAACAGGAGCTTTGATACCACTCGAGCTGTGCGTAGTGCCTGAGGGCAAGATCATGAAGAAAGAACTATTCCAGGACAAAACCAGAGAGATGGTTGAATTCTCGAGGATGAGACCGGCTGACCGTTTCCGTGACATACGGAAAGGTCTCGATGTGAGTTTTACCATGGCCTCTTAACGGTTAATCGACTTAAGTAAATTCGGATTCTAGCTATTATCGTTCGAGCGGTCTCCGATCGTCCAGAACTTCGGGATCGAGCTTGTATCTTCTGAGCCTCTTGCCATTCCTGCTCGGGTGCTCCCGACGCCGCCGCTGCATTATAATGCAGCAAGCAAGGAGAAGTCTGTTGTGAGTTTCTTACCGGCTTTTACCCATTAATGCCTTAACATTGTCTGTAGCGGCCAAACAATGGGATGTGGAATATGTGAGTTTTAATGTCCGTGTCTGAGCATTGACTATCTGTTAATCCATGTTCTAAGGGTTGACAAGAAGTTTTATCGCCCGGCCACCATCCGGAAATGGGTCGTCATCATATATGAATCCCAACAGCGTTTCAATAACGTGGCTGCAGAGCGTGTGGTTCAAGACCTAGTTCGTGGAGCACGCGCAAGAGGTAAGTGTTGTGTGTCCACTGGGAACAATGCATGCCGATCCTTCACACAGGAATGACCGTGATGATGGATCGGCCCATTATCAAATGGTGTAATGGACAGGGAAATATCCCTCAGGTTGGTCATTACCTTCACTTCACATCCACTGGTGAAGTCATATTCAGCGATAGCAACTCATACAAGCGGGCCGAGATTGCCTCGCCGAAGGGCCCGAGCAAGGCAAAGAAGGTCCTTCATTGTTCATTATCATTCTCCCGAACGTCGCTGGTGACGTTTACACTGCCATCAAGCAGTAAGTGTTGTTCACCTCGTATGGATCAGTATGTTCAAGGGAGATCCCAGTTTCGGCGACGTCACGGTTCGTCGCTCTCCAGCCCAAATCCTGTTTATGTCCAGCCTCAATTGCATGTGTATAGAAAGGGGTCCCGACGCAATGTATGCAAGCATCAAAATGTCTTAGGGCGAACGACCAGTTCTGGAATAACGTCCTCTTGAAGTTCATTATTGTTTTTTTAACATCTTTCAACCTGTTCATCACTTTTTTTTAAGGATCAATCCGAAACTTGGTGGTATCAACTCTATTCTCGACCCTGACAACCGAGGGGCAGATTTCCTGCGCGAATCTACCATCATCCTTGGTATGAGCCACGAGAACTTCTGTTGTGATGAATTCATATAGGATATGCCTTATGTAGGTGCTGATGTCATGCACCCGGCCCCTCACACTGTCGACAGACCGTCATATGCTTCCGTCGTCGGAAGCGTCGACTCAAATGCAGTCAAGTACGTCGCGGCATCCCGAGCGCAAGAAGGTAGGAAGGAGGAGATCCTTGATCTAAAATCAATGTGTCTTGTGAGACTTTACGGGTGTGGTCAGCTTCTTAAATTGATTTGATTGAACAATGCAGCATATCTTCAATAAGTTTAAGGGATATCAGGCTATGGTCGAGAGGAGAGATCCCAAGACGGCGAGTCCGAAGCGTCTGTTATTTTTCAGAGGTGTGTTTCACGAACTAATTGGTCGTTCCTTTACTGATGTCCGCCTGTGCAGATGGCGTTTCCGAGGGAGAATTCGAGGTTGTTCGGGATAATGGTGTGTTCTACATTGCTATAAGACATCTGCCACCTCTAAAGCCTTGATCTTTTAGAACTCAGAGCGATCAAAGGTACATTGTAGTTCAGTGGATAGCTCAGGTCAACGAGGTCAATTGATCCCCAGATGCGTGTCGTGAGGCGAAATTCAATCCGAAGATCACGCTTGTCGTCGTCGGGAAACGTCACCATTATAGGTGCATCCCATTCCTCACACTCCTAGGTGGTTTTACTCATGCAGCCCGCGGTCAAGGTTCTGTCCTCAAAATCCAAATGACAGAAACCAAGCAGATCCCAAGAGTGGAAACTGTCCTGCTGGCATGGTTGTTGACCAGATCGTCACACACCCTGTTGACTTTGACTATTACTTGTTGAGTCATGGGGGTCTGATTGGGACGAGCCGACCTAGCCACTACTCCGTGCGTTTCTCACGAATCGATTCTCGTCTTGTACTGATGGTTTGCGATATCACCTAGGTCGTACACGACGTGTGTTATTTCCTTGAACTACTTTCCTTTCGTAACTCACTAAATGCGATTTAATAGGAGAATAAATTCAAGTATGTTCTTCGGGTGGTAGTGTCTGCTATAGAGCTGACGTGTTTCTGGTCCTTCAGTGCGGACAGCCTCCAGTCGTTGTCCTTCTCGCTTTGTCATATCTTTGCGCGCGCCACGCGTTCCGTCTCTATTCCTGCCCCGGTCTACTGTTTGTCCTCCTTTCCTTCATCTTGGGATTCAACAACTGACTTCTGAGCCTGACCAGATGCACATCTCGTCTGCAAGCGTGCCAAGAATCACTATGACCCAGCTTCAAGTTCAGATACCGCTTCGTCGATGGCTGGGGCCAGTTCTGGGAGTACGGGGGGACGGTTCAAGCCGTTGCACGACAACCAAGCCGGGAATATGTATTTCATGGTAAGGCGTTTTCCTTCAGAGACACAGAACATAGCTGAGAATAAATGTAGTGACGTGGGTACGAATGGTGCTTCAATACGTCAACGTGAACGGCCGTAATTTCTTCGTTTGTACTTGTACGATCTCGCTATGCTGTCTTGCTTTTTTGTCGCCTATGATTTCGAATGTTTCCGCGAATTGCTTAATCTGTCGAATACACAAGTGAATGTTAACAATTTGATCTTTTATCCAATTCGTCCAAAAAATCCAACCTCGACCAAGTACATAGGTTAACATCCGTCTCTCAGCTTCTCCAAAATCCTTACTACCTCACCCGCATTTCCGTCCTCCCTCTCTTCCGTTTTCTCGCTATTTATGGCGTTGTAGAATGCGACAAATTCTTTTGCCTGTTCGACCAGTTTCCCAAGTTTTGTTCTATCACCTCCGCACGTGCTCATAGCACCAAGAATTTCGGCTTGATTGAAAGGTGAATCGTCCATGAGCAGACCGAAGAGGATAGATAATGTCGCTTGGATAAGTGAGGCATCTGCTTCGGCTATCGTTGTCGAGGAAAGGTGGTCAGAATTGACTGGTGGAGGGGGAGGCGTGGGAGAGGGTTCAAGCTTGATTTTGGACTTTGTCTTGGTCCTTGGTGGGTTGATATCGGAAATCGGGGGGAAATGTTTGTTGTATACTTTGGCGAGGATTTGGAGCGCATTAAGCGAGCCTCGACAACTACATGCTCTGGCGCACGACGTGTCCTTTAATGAGCATTTCGGTGAGACTTCTATAGAGGAAGGAGAATTATGCGTGAATGTGAAGGAAAACAGGTACAGAAGGAGCGCTTGCTTACTAGTTTGTTGTAATGTATGCTTAAACTCCGGTGCACTTTGTACAAGGTTGGTGAGTAAACCGAGAGCAAGGCAGAGTCGATCAAAGGTGCAATTTGGTGTTGGTCGTTCCTGAGAGAGCTCATCATCGCCACTATCATTGTCGATCCCCTCTTCGGATTTGGGCCTGATGCCTGGGACAGAAGAGGACTGAGCGAGACCAGAAGAGGCAAGTAATCGGATTATAAAAGTGGTCGCATATGGGTTGTTGATAACACCTCTCGTCCAATTCTCGTCGCCGTGTGTTAGGTTTACAAGGACACGTAGCAAAACTTCCAGGCATTCTGATACTACAAAAAACACATTGAATGGAAGGAGCGTGAAGGGAAGCGGAATACAATACGGACCTGAATCGACAACTTCCTTCTCTCGCAGCTTGATTTCAGCGCATACAGCGATCGCAATCAACCCGTCAAGGAGCCAAACATCCCTCGCTGCCCTTATGTCTTCGGAGATCTGATCCTCATCGTCTTCACGCCCAGAAGAGCGGCTCAAATTGTTAAGGAGGAGCAATTCGAGAAGGTGGAGATGATTGCGAATACACTCATAATGAGGCTCTCTGTGTGACTCAAGTGGATAACCGCCGTCGAATGGATGGTTCGGAGGGAAGGATATACTGAAAAGTTTGCGCAAGGAATGGAGGAGATCGGACATGTGGGCTGGCGGAATGAGATCGGGCGGAAGGTTTCGCAACGTGTGAGTTGTCAAGAGCGCAGTTGTGACCTACTCCGGAGTTGAAGTTTGAGTCGTACCCGAGGTAAAGGAGTCTGCGTACTGGTGTGTTATCGGGAAATAACCGAGAGCTGCGGGATATTGTGGAATGTACACTGGATAGCTAAAAACTCGTGAGTGTGACAGACGGCCGTGTGGTGCTGAGAGACGTACCATAACTTTATCCTTCCTGCTTAAGCCAATTTGTTTAAATTCTAGGTCGGTTGCTGAGATCATTGCCAGAGGGTCAATGTCTGCTGAGTTCTTGAGGATGAAGAAAAGGATGCTGGCGAGGGTGTCAGGGTATTCTTCCTTATCCTCAGTGCCGCTGGCGTGAGGGTTGGTTCCTTGACGAACTAGCTCAATCAAGGTGTCCAGGTTTCGTGCGATTAATGCAACGAAGAAAACCAACAGAATGTCCAACAACCTGTCCTCGCCTCGACCCGCGCCAGCTTTCAGGAAAACATCCCAAGTTTTGTGATAGAAGTCAGCGGCCTTAGCCTTTCGGGCAAACTCTTCGTCACAGAGCTTCATAGTAATCTCCGAAGCACTGTGGTGTTGTTACAATAGGAACTTTGGCTGAGCACCGCGCTACTCACCTGGATCTTTTCAAACCTGCACTATTTGAAGGGTCCATTCCTTCGAACAAATAGCCCACTTCGTCCAAAAACATCCTTGACTGGCCCTTACTCCTCAACTCCGTAATACTCTTCAGTGGGTTCATCATGTTCGGAGGAAGATAGGCTGTTGGTGCCTTTCCCTTTCCCTTGCGCGAGGGGGTGCCGTTAATGGATTTAGACTTGGACTTGGAAGGCGTCGTGGGTACCGGGTCGTCCTCTGAGTTATCGACACCCCAGCGCAGGCGAAGAGAGGAGTAGGACTCCTGTTCAAGGTACTCATCCTCCTGGCTTTCGACCCCCGGGATTGCATCGGGACCGATATCTCCAACAGGGAGGGATATAAGGAAAGAGCGGGATTGGCCTGCATAGGTGTGCTTGACTCTTGGCGTAGATACAGTTTTAAGGACGGGTGGTCTATGGTCATGTGATTGACCCTCAACAGCAGAAGACGGCTGGGAGGAGGATGAGGGTATGAGAGGCATTGAGAATGTCCTGGCAGCTGGGGACGCTGCGGATATCTGGCTGTCGATTGACGACTCTGTCTTTGAACGCCCTAGCATACGTTTAGTCAACTTTGTGGGCGTGGCGACGGCAGAGGACTCTGAGGATTTGGTTGGCGAGGCTGGAGCTGCAGGAGAGCGTCGTTCCCCTGGAGCCGAGTCGGCCAAGTCTTTTGATGCCTCGCGCTGGTCCGGCGTTACTCGTCTTCGCTTGAGGTTACCATGCCCGTCGCCATTGGGCGATGTTTTGCGTTTTGTTGTTGGTTTTTTGCCGTATGTCCTGGCGATGGTGGAAGGCATCTCATCAGTCCTGAGAACTGGACGACGCGTGACAACGTTTGGTCAAGTGACGAAACGCGTGACCGACGCGACCTCGGGTGTCACACTCTTTCATCGTTGACTGCCAGGGCCGTCGTTCCCGCCACCATCCATGGAGTGTCTCCAGAACCGTCTTGAGTCCTTTACAAAACCTGTCCGAGTACAGAATTTATCGAAGACAGGTGCATCGAAGAATATCAAATGGCCTCACCCGGACAGCTTTCTTGCCAATCCAACGAGTCTTGCCGAGGCAGGCTTTTATTATAACCCGAGCTACGACGATCGAGATAGTGTCATCTGCTTTATTTGCGAGAAGGAGTTGGGAGGTTGGGAGGTGGATGACGATCCTTTTGATATTCATTATTCGAAGTGCGCCAAGACATGCTGCTGGGCTGTGGTACGATGCGGGCTGAAGCTGGATTTAGACAGCACTGGCAGGTGTGTTCAAGCTTGTATCGAAGAATGAATCAAGTTTCCGAACCTTTCTTTGGGCAGATTTATATTCCCAGACAAAACCCGCTTACCCATGTCTAAATCAATGGAGAAGGCCAGACTACAGACATACTCTGCGGGCGAGGGATGGATACACGATAAGGCAAAAAATCATGGCGCTAGTTCCAAGAAGGTCCGGATTCAATCGAAAGTGTCATATATTTCGTCTCACTTCATTGATCTCAGATGGCCAAAGCTGGTTTTGTATTCACCCCGCAACACGAAGATGACGATCTAGCCACTTGCCTCTATTGCGGAACTTGCCTAAGCTCTTGGGACTCCGGAGACGACCCTCTGTATGTGGCTCTCACGCACGCATTTCTGATATCTCGTTTATACCATATCTAGAGAGGAGCACCGCGGACGTAGAGGTGATTGCCCCTTCTTCACTGGAACCTCCCCTCCAGCAAGCACCGTGACCACAACAACAAAAGGCCGCTCTGTTTCTAATCCTGCACGAGCCTCTCGAGCATCCACTACCGCAACGCGTACACAAACCCGAGGACGTAGTCGCTCAACAATGAAAGATATTATTGAAGACACAACCGAGCCGCTCGAAGCTCCAACGAAAGCCACGACTGCACGGAAAGCTTCCCGTACCACAAAGAAGGCGGCCGCCCCCGTGATAGATGAAGAAGAGGAAGAAGAAGAACCGGAGAAGGAAGAGCCGGATCGACCGAAGGCCAGAAAATCTGAGAGACCTCGGTCGAGTAAGAAATCGGTACCGAGGAAGGCTTCAAAAGCAAAGAAAACTGTGGCGCGTGTTGATGAAGAGGGTGGGGAAGATGAGGAAGGTGAGGAAGAACCTTCGAAGACCTCACCAGTACCGGTGGCATCGGATGATATTGCTCCGAAAGCGAGTACCTCGCGTAAAGGCTCGCGGTCTCGTAAGAACGCAGCCCCTTCCCCTGTTGAAGAGGAAGAAGGACATGACTCTACACCCGATGAAAAACAAGTACCACTTGGCAAGTCGACTCTGGGTAAGTCGATGCGGACGAAAAAGCCCTCACGGTCGAAGAAGCCACCAGTACCTTCGCTTGAAGAAGACGATGAACCGGAGGAGAAAGCAACTCTCGGCAAATCGACATTGTCGAAAAAACCCTCACGGTCGAAGAAGACAGCCGCACACTCCCCAACAGATGACGGGAACGAGTCTGAAGAACAAGAGGCTCTTGGGAAATCAACACTAACGAAAAAACCTTCACGGTTTAAGAAGGCAGTAACCTCTCCTCCTAAAGAAGAAGAACCTGAGCCCGAGGATGAGCAGGCGGCGCTTGGAAAGTCAACCAAGTTAAGAAAAACTTCACGGGCTAAGAAGACTGTTGCTACTCCGACACCCGCCCCTCCTACAGAGGAGGAAGATAATGAAGTCGAGTTCCAACAGCAACCTACCCGGAAGACGAAACCGAGGTCAAAATCGATCGCACGGAAAACACAACCAGCACCTTCCCCGCCGTCTCCACCAGCCGAACCAATGCGGGCGGACGCAGAGGAGCTGGAGGAACCGGTCGTTGCTAAGAAGCCGACAAAGTCGAAAAAACCCGTCTCCAAATCTTCCTCCAAACAAGCGGAGCATATGGAAGAAGAAGAGGTTGAGGAATTAGTCGTACCGAAAAACAGGAACAAAGCCAAGAGCGCGCAGCCTGTGACCAAAGTTACTGAGGAGCCAGAAGAAATCATGGAGGAAGAAATCGAAGAACAAGAAATCGAAGAAGAGAATAAGCCTCAAGCAAGGGTTATGAAAGGGACGGCCGAAGAAATTGAACCGAATCCCGAGGAGGAGCAGGAAGTAAAGAAAGTGGAGTCAAAGAAGGTCGTCAAAGGGAAGGCCAAACAGGTCGAATCGAGCGCGGAGGATGAACCCACACCGACGGAATCACCGGAGGAGAAAACGATAGGCAAAACCAAATCGACTGCGAAGCCGGCGAAGGAAGATAGTGACGTGGAGATGGAGGGAATCTCAAAAGAAATACCCATCCCCAAGATGAACCTGAAACTTCTCAAACATGGCAAGGAAGTAACAGGATTAGGGTCACAGCCAGAGCCAGACGTGGGGGCAGACGTAGAGATGGATATTCAGGCTGACCTTGGACTAACTGAACAACCCGTTATCGAAGTTGACGAAGCCATGTTATTCGCTCCGAGGCTTGTGACCAAAACCCCCTCTCCCCAACCTCGTGGGCGAACACCCGACTTGACTCCGATACCGTCTTTTCCGCTGCCTCCTCAACTCGAAGTTGAACCCATTATTCCGGCGGATCCCCGGCCAGGCCAACCACTACCACCTAATAATCCGACGACTCCTGCACGGAATAGAGACCCTGAGCCTACGCCCGCAGCCGCATCCGTACCGTCACTCTCTCATTCAACGGTTAATTCGACCTCTAATATGAACGGAGATACCCAACGAGCACCTTCATCTCAACCTCGGCAGGCACCGCCAGAGGAAATAGTCCCAGAGTTTACGCCATTCTTGTCAAAGTTGCCTTTTATGCCATTACAGTCACTATCAGAAGCAGAGTTGGACATGACGGTAGAAGAATGGATACGGTATCAAATGGAGGTAGAGTATGATAAGTTCAAGAGGGATGGAGAAAGGCAACTGCTTGGGTTTAGGCAAAAGGCAGATGAAGTCAGGAAATTTATTGAAGGGTTATGATTTGGGCTTTTTGGTTACTATTCTCCCTTCCGCATACTCCTGCCTCTGCTGAGTCCAACGCTTTGTCAACGCCTCCGGACCCATGTACATGTGTTGCACGTCGTTTCCTGGTCCTTTCTTATTACTTAGGGCCCCTACCTGTGTACGTCATTCCCTGGGTATGTGGGTCCAATATTCCCTTATACCGAGTGACGCACGCAGTCCGACGCACTCCGACCGACTATTTCGGATATGGAAAAACATTAAATGGAAAAACATTAAATCAAATATATTCTTCATCGAGATCTCGTTTATGGCTTATGTAATGTTGGACCCTAAATATGGTGTTCATGTCCAAGACCTGTCCTCACAAAACTCAGTCAACTCACGACGTTCAAGTACTCGCGTTTGGCTGTGCAGCCCACCGGTTCGTCAATTTGATACCTGAGGATTCCTTCTTTTGTATGACACGAAATCTTAGGGAAATTAAGTGTATCAATCAACTTCTTGTCAAGTTGGACACGGGAGCTCCTGGGTTTTGGTCGAGTATGTACGAAACAAAGCAACCTGCAGTCCCGTGGAAGCGTCATCCCCGTCGGGGTAATCAGCGCGATTTAGCTGAGATCGAGGTGCAATCACCGGACCGTAGGATGTCATCTGGTTGAAGATGATTCATTCGAGACTGCGTTTTGATCGCACATTTTTTGTCCGTCACCTGAGGGGTGAGACCACTGGGAGCCTGGAGGTAAGTACCGCCGATTAGTAAGCTAATCTGAGGTGTCGCCAACTTGCCGTTGCCCAACGGGCAACCATTTTTTGCGCCCTGACTTGGAGCTTTACGGGAACTCCATGTGCATAAACAGTCCCCTTTGGGATATGTGGTTAACGGTTCAAGTTACTTGCGCTGCGCAGATTATCGAGGCTACTCAGTCCTCCCCCGGTGCTGAGCATACTCACGAGCGGACTCCCTCAGAGGACACCAACTACTAGGGACCCCCGATCACCCCGTGTAGAGGCAGGCACCTGGATCAGGCTAGCCACGCGTTTTCTGGAAACAGATGCTTTTGTTGCCCGAAGTTCATGATCCTGAGATAAGATGACAGTGAATCGTATCACCCGCTCCTGGAGATTTCAGTTGACTTCTTCAGGCCTGAGGGATCGCCGCAAATGTTATGCTCCTAGCCCGTTCCAATTTGTCTAGTGTCTTCACCTTCCGTAACTCTCGTATGAACACCGAGCGTCACATAGACCATTTCCCCAGGATTCGGGAGTCTCGAAGGGACCAACGGAAAAGTCATTCATCGGCAGCTATGGTAGTAGTGGGAAGGTGCGATTTCGTCGAAAGGCCCTGCTTTTGGAAGATCTAGGTAATCTGACACGGCCATTCAACTTGATCCCGTTTATTTCGTACTCTTCTGATGCAGGCGACGGAAATGGGCATAACAGTGTAACCACGCCATAGGTGGGTTCAGGTTCCTTTCTGCGCAAACCCGGTTTGAATCACATTAACCTCCCTGTTCTACCCTTCCGACGAAGGGACGATATGCGCGCGAAAATCGAGGGAAAGTTAATGCTTGGATACACACGCTTTGAATTACGGTCATGTATGGGAATGCGGACCGCGCTTAGGGCATTGCACAGTTACCAAGGATTGGCGGGTTTCGACTTTACTTCCGGAGCCGGGGAGGATTTCGTGTATAAGATGATCGACGCTACCACTGGAGCCTGGGATTACCCTAGAGGCCTGGTTGCGGAATATATAACAGTTGCCTCGACAGCTTCAGAAACGATATTGTCGCTCTCTTCTGGCTTCTGGCTTCCCTGGCTTCTCTTTCCCCCCTCCCCCCTCTTTTCTGTGTTGGCTCCGCCCTGGCCCTGAAGGGATGGTGTCTCCTCTACCACTAGACGTCCTCCCCATCATACTCTCGCATTTGACGATACCCGACATACTTCGAGTTAGACTAGTGAGCGTACTGTATCCGAGTAGCTGTTATTGAGTAACGTTATTTCGGGATAGGTTAGTAAAGACTACCTCCACGTCACGGAGACCCATGCACTTTGGAATGCCTATATTCTACGTCATTTCCTGCAACACAATATCCCGCTTCCCGGACTTTCCGGGCGATCTCTTGAAACACTTGATGCCAAAGAATTAGAAAATTTAGCATTCAAAGCCGAGAGATACAGATGGAACTGGATCTCAAGGGAACCCGTTCTAACCAGCAGCCTCACATTTACCGCCGTCCCAGAATCTCGGATAATTGCGCTAAATTTTTTCTCTCGGAATGGCGAAAACTGGCTGCTGTCTCTAGCAATGACACGAACCAACGGCCTGCGCGCATTTACTATCCAATGCTGGGACCTCAAACAAGATCCTCCCGTTTGCATCGCTAGGCGCATCTTACACCGCTTCGCTGGGATGGCATTCAACAATCTCTCCACAGGTCGGGCTGTCGTCGCGGTGAAAACTCCAGAGTGCGCTGGATTCTTTTTATCGTGTTGCCCTGGCGTGTTCTGACGTGTCGGTATGCGTTTCTAAGGATTTGCTTAATCGACATTGACCCAGTCGCGAGAGGAAGCGGAAATGAAAGTGCAAATGGAGGTGTTTCGAGGAGTCCAGCGCAAGCTTGCGTTAATGTGGCGGTTTTGGATGATAGAGCTGCTGGGAATATGATGTTGGTTGGGGATTTGGTGTTGACCCAGGATGACATGGGAAGGGCTTTCCTGTATCATTTCGAGCGGCCGCGGGCCCGGATAGAGTTGATTAATCCTGAGGGTAACATGCAGGTAGTTAAATCTTTCTTTCCCTCTGCCTGCCTTTCTTCTTACTGGACCGCTTATTCCGTATTCCCAGCAGCCTGAGAAGATTTTGAGTATTCTCGAGGGCCATGGTTGGGTCACGGTAGCGAGAAGCACGACGCTGGAACTTTACCCACTTCCTACACCAATAGACACCAGCGTGCAAATAGAACCGGTTGCAAGTCACAGGTGGCAGTATAAAGTGGATTCGATATCAATATCTCGTCCGGTGGATAACTCTCTCAATCCGGTCAAGCCTGCGCATTTAGTACTACGGTATGGATCCATCCACCCTTGGGTAAGGCGCTTGCAATTTTCACGAATTCCTTCCTCAAGTGCTGACGTGAAGTTCTCTAGCCCGTTAATCTCCTACATCGTTACGTACTCAACCCGAATGATTCGTTTGACCCAAATCTACCAGTAAGCAGGTTGAATTTACCGTATGCTTTTCCGCCTCTCGTCTCTCAAGTGATCGGGTCACCTATCCGACTTATGGCGACATATGATATAGCAGTTGGTTCTCATGGAACGATTATATATATCGACAGCCACACCGAAAGCTATTTTGGTCATAGTAACTTCGGACAACGATTGGCAGGCACTAGAGTGGATGGGCAACTAGATAATGGGGATGGAGGGGAGGTCGGTTCGGCGGCTCGAGAAACTTCTGTTTACGTGATTAGTGAACGGGACGAGTGGACGAGAATTGTGCTGCAAGAGGAAGAAGGGAAGATTGCGATTGGACATGTGGACGGTCGGATAACGATCCTTGATTATGCGTAGTCAATGTTTATGGGGACTTTATATTGCTATCAGTACATGTGGATTGTATTTATGACCATTTATGAACAGTTCAAGGTGTTGCCGATGAGAACCTATATTTTGGGCTGAGAAATTGTCGGGGATGGATATAGCGATGTCTGAGCTGGCTTACGGCGGAAGGAGTCAGTCCCAAGTCCCGAAGAGATTTTGAGAAGTCGGCGCGAGTGAAAGCTTTCCTGTTGGGTAGACGTGTTCAGGGATGATCATCACCGAGAGAGCACACCATGGCGCACCTGGGAAAATGCTGCGCAAGCGTTACAGTCTCCACATCTACTGCTAGATCTTGACCCGCCAAGTATTCTGCCACCTCTCGGAGAGCTGGAGGATTTGGTGATCAACGGCCCATGTATGACATTTTAGATGACGCCTTACGTGCATCACTGGACAGGGTTCGTCGTATATGGTTGCCCACCACCAGACATGCGGATCTGTAGCCGAGTGTCCTTAAAGTCCCGACTTGCCGTACCGGCAGCGGCAGCGGCAGCAGCAGCAGGCTTGGGTACTTCTACTGGAGTAGCGGTATCGGCACGGCCTTCGCGGAGAGCCTTTTCCCTGGCTTGTTTCTCTGCCAGAGCCTTTCTGTCTGCTTCGATTTGTGCCTTGACTGCAGCTCTGGCACGGGCATCTTCGACTTTCTCTGCGTTGTAGAGATTAGTGGGGTGTAGTGATGTAGGAGAGTGAACTTCCGACCTCGTTTTTTCCGTTCTACCTCTTGTTGTACTTCTTTGAGTTTGAGCTCTTCTCGAATTTGGTTCAGATCCTGAACACTCTGTCAGAGAGGAATAATGAATGTAGGAAGAAGAGCCAACTTTGCCGGCTTTTCGCCGGATGGCCTCATTGGCTTTGGCTTCCTTAGCGTCTTGTTCTGCTTTCAGAGCTCGTTTCGCCGCCATCTTTTCTTTGAGCTCCTCTAGTTTCTGTTTCTTCTCTTCCTCTGTTAAGGGTTTGATCTGAGGTAACCACGAATGAGTTCGACGCCAAGTTGGAGCATGTGCGAATTGACCTCTTCCGTGGATTCTTCGAATTGATCATGGCCACTCTTCTCTGCGTGATAGTTGGCGAGAGCAGTATTTTTGAAAATCTTGCCACACTGCGAGCATTTGATACTCTGCGTGATTGGGGTCAATTATCATACGAGCCCCTGTGTGAAACCGAGATTACATACCTTGGCTTCGGCTTCTGTAGCACTGGCCGCAGCGGCCGCAGCAGCACCCTTCACTCCCAGACTTCGGAGAGCCTCAAGATCGTCTTCGTCTTCATCCATCGGTTGGTCAGGGGGTGCACGACTAGAGCTAGATTCTGACACAGCGTTCAAATCTGGAACAGGGTTCCCTTCATTTGCGAGGATGTGGTCCATTGCAGGTTGTAAACCCTTTCCCCCCGTCGCTTTGAGAGCCCCTGAGTGAAGGTTAGTGTGAGGTCAGTACGAGGCTTAGTGGCTAAGAAGAAAAAGAGTGCGAACATTCGACTCTTGCTGGGTCAAAGCCCATGCTGAGGAGTGTATCCTTGTCGGAAGGCATTGTTCAATCGAGTCTTGTTCTCAGAATTGAAGAGTATGTGCTACTGATGCTAATGAGAGTAATGATATATTATGTCTGCGTTGATGGATGATGATGAGGGTGGTGATGATGATCTACGTCACGTTGTCGCTTGCCTGTTGCCCTTTCTGGCAACTCCGGCAATACATCTGTTCTTCTTCGAGTTTCATGAACTACTCAATATACTACTCAACAGCTGTGGTGGTTTTAGAGGGATTGTAAATGTAACTTCGTTCGAGATAGGGATTTTCTGTTGTCATGCCCTTTCTGCCCCCTTTGGCAGAACACGACAATCGGGGTTTATATTCAGCGACGGCTAGTAGCTAGCTCCAGGTCGGTGCGGGTTAGTCGCCGAGTGCTACTAGTTATGGCGTGTCCAGCTGCGGCCAAAAGAAGACGAGGTCGTTGGAGCTGTTTTGTGAACCAGAGGTTCTCGCGAGAGTTAGCCCAGAGAATGGGGGCACGGTGAAAGGCTACATTCCACGTGTTATGCTGGGCAAGGAGAAATTTCATAGCGCGGCGTCTTTGACTGAACTCGGCCGTGGAATCAGTGATATGCATAATATATTTTAGTTATTTTGGGTATTTTCTCCGCTGGGCCGCCTAGCGCTGGGTGTCCATTTCTGGAAGGTGGGCCATGGCAGCAAGGTTGCATATGATCTCCCACTGCTGACTATCACAGTCAACCCAACACACTGTTTCTTTCTCTGTTTCTCCCACCACGAGCGGCTGTGTTTTGACGCCTGCTGACCCCACGACGTACTGATAGATCATCTGAGCCATCAATCCCACTCCATCCACGCAGAAGTTGCCTCCAACGCAGACTTGCTTGAGGCCTTTGCTCACGAGTCATGCCGCCAGCGCCCTCCGCAACACGTCCGCGTTCACCTGTAGATGAAGACCTTCAGAAATTGTACAATGACGTCCTCGCTGGCTTTGATTCAGAAGGCCCATCACTGTCGCTGAGAGATGGTTCCGACCTCGACCAAATTTATCGCGTTTATGGCGATGCCCCTAAGCAATGGCAATGGGAACGTAGATCCAGCTGTCAACAAGTCTTCTTATTCTGCCGGTTTCACCCCTACTTCGCCTTCAAGTTCGCATAGTTGTATGTGGCACCTTTTGCACATCGTTTGTTGACTTATACTGCCGTAGATCCGTCTCCGACAAGCAGTCGTCCCACTTCTCGTCCAAGCGGGGTAAGAAGACTTCCGCCCACGCCCGGAAGCTCCTCAAGTACTACCTCGACAACTGCTCCTTTCTCAATGCCGGAACCTGAGCCCTTCTATGAAGCCTCCGGACGCCATTACAGTTCTGACTCCTACACCT
The DNA here is from genome assembly GCA_025093985.1 of Calvatia gigantea. Classification (NCBI taxonomy): domain Eukaryota; kingdom Fungi; phylum Basidiomycota; class Agaricomycetes; order Agaricales; family Lycoperdaceae; genus Calvatia; species Calvatia gigantea. Next base: position 2,346,102 of record JACAAK010000005.1, on the reverse strand, counting down.
CGATAGGGTCAACTAACTCTGGCGATTTGCTCAAAAAGGCTATGACTTCTTCTGCGTCTGGGCGCCGCCTTCTTCCTAATACACCTGGTCAACATCCTCCGGGATCGTCATACGGTCGTCAACCTCTGCCGGGTTTACCCTCTAACCCTCGCCCATCGCCTACGCATGTCCTCCCGTCCTATCCGAGCTCATCCAGCATTAGTAGCGGTTACCCTCCGGAAAAGGTCCCCTACAATACTGAAAATGACGGATACTCATTGACCTACTCTCCGACTTCGCGGATCCCTCAGAGCTCGAGGAGCAACCCTCATTCTCCTCAAGTCAATGTGTATAATGTCGACGGAGGGCGGGTCGTCGACAACAGTCGTTATTATAGTCAATCTCAGGCGATGGCTTCACAACAGCGTCCTTCGTACCATCACACTCCTCCGCATTCGCTCGGTGTTGCTCACACTGTGCACAAATCCCCGAGCAGCGAGTATATAATGCCCCAACCCGAGATTTCCCAAGATGTGATGTCCGCTCGATCCGACGCACTTAGCCCATGTAGGTTTCTCAAGCTTCGATCATATTTTGATTACTCACGACTTATCCAGACAGCGACTCGGGTTTGGCTCGGAGTACCTCCAGCTCGTCTCAACTGGGATACTACGACATTCGTCCCTACTCCTAGCATGAGCAGTAATGGTTTAAGCGCCGGAGGATCCACGTATGCGGGTTCCAGCGCGCACCTAATTCCGCACAGCCCAAATGAGGACAGTTTTGTTGCATCTCCAATCCAAGAGCACATCATGGATGATGGCGAAATGATCCGCTCTGGCGATCCCGTTCATCGTCCCACTGAGATGTTACGTTCTGTCGCCGAGTTCGGGAATCAAGAAGAGGTCGGAAATCAAGATGGGGGCGAGCAATTCTGGGAAGGCGACGAGGAGGATGAGAGTCGTTTTGTCAGCTATTTCCTTCTTTCCCATATTGCTGTTCAACTTCGTGACAAAATACCGAGGGGGACTCATGTGAAGGGTAGCATTCCGTATCCTCGTGCGTTTACAGGCAAGGATATTGTGGTCAGTATCTATTATGAAACGTAGTCCTCCCATGTGATGTTGATCAGCCTTCTTCGTACAGTCCACCATCCAGAGCCTTATCCAACGTGACTTAGCCATCAACTACAACATGTCCACGAACGACAGACGTGTTGCACTCCAAGTAGCACGGACGCTTCAAAACCAGCTGTTCTTCTTCGAAGTTGAATGGGGAGGACGCATTCTCCAGGATGGGGTGGAAGATGTATTCATGTTTTTCGACGAACAAGAAGGAGGATCTGAAGCTATTTTCGAACGGGAGGAGCTGCCGACAGGTTTAGTGACAATGCTCACACGGTGCTATTCACCAAGTTGTGCAGATGCTGGACCTGACGGGCCACCGTGTTACTCGTTCTCATGCCCAAGACGAGTGAGTATAAGTTTTCAAACATGTCTCCTTCGGAGTTTAACTCGAAATGATTTTTTATTATCAAGAAAACCGCTATCTTTGCTACTTTATCGATCGCGGCCGAAGCACCTACGGAGGATAAGAAAGAATCATGGACAGAGGGTATTGACGAATCCGTGCTCAGCGCTTTGCCCGAAAATGAAATCGGTCGTCAATCGTGAGCCTCTCTAAAGTTCATTATTAGACTTTATTAGTCTAACTGGAGCGGTGTCGCAGAATCATCCACCAACTCATCAGCAAAGAGGAACAATACATTAGAGACCTCGATACCGTCGAAACTGTGTTTATTAAGCCGTTGCGCTCGGCGGAGCCGCCCATTTTACCCCCTGAACAGCTGGAGGAGTTTATTGATGATGTCTTTGGAAACATTCTTGATCTGCGGGAGTGCAACCGTAGGTTATTGGAGGTTCTATATGTTCGCCAACGTGAACAGGGGCCTATCATCCAAAGAATCGGGGACATCTTTTTGAACGCAGCGGTGGAATTCCGTTTGGCATACCCTACGTATATCGGACATCATACCCTGGCAGAGAAGAGGCTGAAAGATGAGGTGGAAAACAATGGCAGATTCAGGTTTTTCCTCGAGGTAACCCTTTTTTCCGCCTTTCCTTGTCAACCTAGATTTAATATGAACATAGGAATGTTCCATGAAGTCTGGGCGCCAAGGAGATTCCATCCGCTTGGATCTTAAGCATTTCTTGAATCGCCCTTCGGACCATTTGCAAAAATACCCAGTTCTGCTCGAGGCCATCCTTGAGAAAACGGAAGAAGAAAATCCTGATGCGGAATTCCTCAAGGAAGCGATTGAGACTATCAAGAACCTTCAAAGCTATGCTCAATTGAGGACGTTCCAGACTGCGATGGGGAAGGGTGCGCCTGGAAAGTGGGAGTGGCATGATTTGGTGTCGCATGAGTATTTGAAGTCGTTGCCTAAGAAGGAAGCGAAGCGTCAAGCGTGAGTGCCAGCCCTCTATTGGCTTTCAATTGTGGAGGCTAATTTCGGCGACGATAGGGTGATCTTTGAGCTAATCAAAGGAGAGATGGCGTATGTGAGGGATCTTGAGAATATTAAACTCGTATGTCGACCTTCAGCATCTTAGGTCCCGTCCGACATTCATCTAAATGTGTTCCATAGATGTACGTTGACCCGCTCCGGGTTGCGAATCCTCCCACCATTCCAAGGCATCGTTTGGAGCAATTCATAGATGATGTCTTCCACAATTACTGGGACCTCTACGAGCACCACAATCGCCTACTAGAGAAGTTCCACGAGATCCAACGGGAGGAGCATCCTTGCATACGCAGCATCACCGCTGCGATATTTGATGCCGCTTTGAACTTCCGGGATGCATACCTGGAGTATATTCCGAATTACCCGATTGCGGCATACAGGATTGATGATGAGATGGCAAATAACCCAGCTTTCAAAACTTTCGTCGAGGTACGAGGATTAAGTTTGTGTGTTCCGAAACATTTTTTCTGAACATTTGGTGGGTTACAGTCTTGCACCCGTCATCCAGATGCGCATCGTTTGGATATGAAGAACTTCATTAACCGACCGATTCCCCGTCTCTTACGTTATGAGTTGCTCCTTAAAGACATCATGCATAACGCCCCAGAGAAACATGATGACCATGCCGATATTCCAAATGTTATCGAAGCTATCAAATCCCTTGGAAAGGAGACGGAGCCCGGTGTCCAGGATGCCAAAACTAAGGTTGAGTTGTGGAGGTATAATGCGAACCTGGTGTTCAAGCATGGAGAGACATTTGTACATTTACCTTTCACATATTCACGCCAGGTTGCTGATGTAGTGTTTTGCAGGATATGGATTTACTTGATGAGAAGCGGCAACTCGTCCATTCTGGAAAGCTACTACGACAGCCTGACGGTGGTCTGGAATGGAGCGGATGGGGCGAACTATTCGTGTTACTATTTGACAATTATTGTGAGACACCCACTAGGCATCTTTTTGCGCTGTTGTCTAACCTTCTTTCCACTCAGTGGTGATGACGAAACCCAAGGAAAAAGATGGTGTCGTGAAATACATAGTCTATAAGAGACCCATTCCACTCGATCTTCTCACCCTCGTCAGCTTCGCCGATCCACCAGCACTACGAAGCGCTGGTCTTCTTCGAGGTCTTCGCGAACGAAATGACACGAACCCAAACGCATCTCCGGAGTCGGCGGTAGACTCAAGATATGTCTACCCTATGACCCTCCATCATAACGGACGTGCAGGCGGCCCATACATCCTCTTTGCCGAAAGTTCTCAATCGCGCACAGAATGGCAAGGGAAGCTCACGCATGCATTGGCTATGCACAAGGCTGTCCAGGAGAGCAATAAGGCGTTTGAGGTTGAAACATTGAGCGCGGATACGTTCCTGGTACCTTCGATGACGGTTGCTACTTCCGGACCTGCTTGGAATCAAGACAATGCGTTTACGGGCAGGGTTACTTGTTCCGTGCCATTCAGTAAGTGTAATCTCTCAGACTTAGATTCGACTCATCTTAAGTTGTCTTTAGATACACCTGATGGACGTAGACTTGTCGCTGTTGGATGTGCGGAAGGAGTATGGATTGGTTTCCGCCACGATCCGAGATGTAGGTACCCACAGACTTTTGCCCGACTGTATCTTACTAATTGGTATGATCAAGCATTACGTCGTGTCTTGCACCTCAAGCAAGTTACGCAATGTGCGATGCTCGATGAATTTGGTATCTTCTTAGTCCTTGCGGATAAGGTGAGCCCGGGATCTCTACGATGAATCAACTTCTCCCCTGATGCCTCCTTGAGTCATTGTTCGCATACCATATTGAAGCACTAGTGCCTTCATCGCCACACCTAGCCCACCAGAATGTACCCCAAAAACTCAATGGGAACAAAGATGTCCACTTCTTCAGCGTTGGTACACTCCACGGCCGGACCCTCATCGTATATATGAAGAAGAAGAATGTGAGGCGGCCATTATCCTTCATAGAAGATATCATGACCTAATCTTATCTTAGATGGACAGCATTTTCCGCGTTCTGGAGCCGGTTGGGGACAAAATTAATGAACGAGTCAAAGCCCCGGTGGGTTTGGGGTCGCGCCTTGGATTCAGATCCACGAAGTCAGAGTGGTTCCGGGTTTACCGAGACTTCTTCCTACCATCGGAATCTTACGATCTTATCTTCTTGAAAGCGAGAATCGCCATTCTATGTGCCAAGGGCTTCGAGATTATGGACCTTAACGAGTGGGCTTGCTTCTTTCGTGTGGATCACCGGCAGCCGCTGACTTTACGTTTAGTTTCAATAGTGTCACAATCCCTCAACGTGAAGACCCTCGGCTAAGTCATCTGGCTAAACGATGCGAGTCATGCCGTCCGATGGGAATGTTTAGGTCATCAGATGATGAATTCCTCTTGTGTTACGACGGTGAGTTCCTTCGATATCGACACTAATCCCTAGATATTAAATCAATGGGTTCACGCAGAATTCGGAGTTTACGTCGACAAGCACGGTGATCCCAGCCGCTCCGCTGGAACGATTGAGTGGGAAGGCACTGCAGAAAGGGTTGCTCTTCACCACCCTTACATTTTGCTCTTCGATACCCGCTTCATTGAAGTGCGACACATCGAGACCGGACGATTGGCCCAAATCATCCCTGGAAACGATATTCGCTGTATATGGGATGGCCGGGGTGTTGGCACTAACATGTCAATGCCTACACCTATCAGCCAAGATATGGGACAAGAAGCTCAAGTACATGGTGTGATGACCAGTCCTGAGCAAACCCCGATAAGCGCACCCAGACCGAAGGCCGTCGCCCAAAGTGTTTTTGAACTTATCCCCACCGTCCCCTTGTATCCGCCTGTGCCCCCCTCAAAATCTGAACAACCGCCCACCAACCCCAATGGTAGTTTCTACGCCCCCCCTGTGCCAATGAACACCTACCCCTCGCACTCCATCCACCATTCCAATTCATGGAGGTCATAAGATGATTTCGCCACGATGCCACGATTCCTTCGTTCTCTCAGAGTTTTATATGCATGATACTAATCGTCTCTCCGTTTCTCGCACTTGAAGTGCGTTGTCATCTTTCTGGGTCGTGGACTACACTATAATTCAATGGATATGTCATTCTTTTTGGTTACTCAATTCCAATATCTTTCGTCATCCCATCATTTGCTTCTAGTAATGATGCATCTCACAACACGTAAAACCAAAGTTCTCTCTTATTTTTACTCGTCAATTTTTGGAGCATGTAAGTTTGGGGCAATGTTTTGCGCCATTTAATGTCTCCGATAAAGCGCAACTATGACCTTTGTGCAACAAATAAACTTACCTCACCAGCTCCCCGGGAGAAACACGCTATGCATGGGCTTCAGAAGCTGTTTCTGGTTGGTTCTTCCCCCGCAGACCATTCTCCGAAGCATTGAAGTGAGACTCATGGTTTCTTACATGGTGCTTCGATATGGATTTATCGGTTAGTTTGCAAAAGGGTCGCAAAGAGGCGTGCTTAAAATTCGGTCTGTCCTACGCGAACACGCCCTCAAAGGAGCACTGGATAAGTTTAACCAAGAACGACCTCATAATATTCGAATGCTAACCCACCATCCGCTGCACCCGGACGTCTCCAACCTCCTGCTCTAACAAATTCCCACTTTGATAGTGTATACCCTCGCCAAAGGGGCTATCGGTTTCTTCGGCCTTTTCTAACAAACGTCTGTGGGCGCTCATGGGACCCTGGATAATCCCTATATATGTCGTGTACCGATTCGGACAAAAATTGGCCAAAAATTGGCTTTTCCCTGTGTACCGGTTCGGACAGGTACTGCCCGCCGCAGGCGAAGCCCCACCTAAGAATACCGAATAACTGGTCTTATTAGAGGGGTATTACCATAGCTGGTACCCCTCTAATTAGAGTGGTTTAGCCCTTTTCCCTCATAGGACAGAAATTGGGCCCAACTTAGTACGAAAATCTTGTACGAGAAAGTACTCCACTGAGCGGCTACCAGCTAAGCTCCCGGATGCCGTTGTCCATGACACCTAGGCTCCTCCCTCATTGTTTCCCGCCATCACCCCGCCCTTCCCACACCTCCCCTGCTCACTGGGCCCCGTCGTTGCCGCCGTTATTGCTGCCACTGCCACCCCACCAGTGTCCCCACCACCATCACTGCCCTATCACGACGTCACATCCCAATCTGGCTCACGGATCATTTGTGGATGCCCCTGCCCAATTTTCCCGCGCCCTTGTCAACACTGTCTTCAACGATGAGCTCGAGTATCCCTACCAAATCCCACTGATTTGGTGCAATTGATTTGATGTATTAGATGTATATAGTATGGGGTGTAGGATGTACAATAAAATAATTGATTAATCAGTGAAAATGAAGTGTTTTAAGTGCAGAAGTGTCATCACAAGAACCTTCTGCACAGGAATACACCGCCGTGTTCCCACTGGATACTTGCCCGATTCTGGTAGCTATTTGTATAGGCTATCAGGATATACCAGACCGCCTTCTACAGAATAGCATGGAGAGGTACAACGGCCATGATGACAATGAGGCATATTTTCTCAGTATTTCACTTATATCTTCTTGTATGTTTTATCTTCTTTGATTATAAATACCTTTCCAGAAAGGCGGGTTAGGTAGGAGTAAAATGCAATTAGTCTCATAGAGCTAGACCAAGTTTCTGAGGAGTTATAGATGAAATAAGACAGGATTTCATGACAGATCAATGTGAGGATCATGATACACCTTCATCTTTGATGTTCACGTCACCTTCAGCACTATTTTCCCCATATCTTTTCAATGCCTTGGTATATCCACAAACGGCTTTTTGCGCTCGATAGGAGCTGTTTAACTGTATTATAATACAAAGGGAGGTGTAGGGAATAAATTTATTTGTAAAGGTATGACGGAAATACTGAGAAAGATTGCTTCATCACTATCATGGCCATTATATTCCTCTACCCTATCCCATGGAAGGCGGTCTGGTATATCCTGATAGCCTATACAAATAGCTACCAGAATCGGGCAAGTATCCAGTGGGAACACGGCGGTGTATTCCTGTGCAGAAGGTTCTTGTGATGACACTTCTGCACTTAAAACACTTCATTTTCACTGATTAATCAATTATTTTATTGTACATCCTACACCCCATACTATATACATCTAATACATCAAATTAATTGCACCAAATCAGTGGGATTTGGTAGGGATACTCGAGCTCATCGTTGAAGACAGTGTTGACAAGGGCGCGGGAAAATTGGGCAGGGGCATCCACAAATGATCCGTGAGCCAGATTGGGATGTGACGTCGTGATAGGGCAGTGATGGTGGTGGGGACACTGGTGGGGTGGCAGTGGCAGCAATAACGGCGGCAACGACGGGGCCCAGTGAGCAGGGGAGGTGTGGGAAGGGCGGGGTGATGGCGGGAAACAATGAGGGAGGAGCCTAGGTGTCATGGACAACGGCATCCGGGAGCTTAGCTGGTAGCCGCTCAGTGGAGTACTTTCTCGTACAAGATTTTCGTACTAAGTTGGGCCCAATTTCTGTCCTATGAGGGAAAAGGGCTAAACCACTCTAATTAGAGGGGTACCAGCTATGGTAATACCCCTCTAATAAGACCAGTTATTCGGTATTCTTAGGTGCGAAGCCCGGAGGCAAGTTCGGACAAAAGCTGGCTTGAGGCCAGACTCCTACCCAGTCACCTGGGACGCTCTTATGTAAGCGGACGTTGATCCGAAGTGATACCAAAACTTCGTCAACTGCTAACGTGTCCCAGGGACTGGCACAAATGTACGATGTTCATGTTTGGCTACAGCCTTAGATAATGTCATGCTCTCATGGAAGGGCGCCTTTCCCACACATCCCCCCTAATTAAGCAACCCTCCCGTACTTTCTCATGTCATCATCGAAGCCTCTGATTCTGTTGTGAACTTTCAACTATTCCTGTTCAATCCGTACTTGTCTGCATTCCTTCTTTACATCATGCCTGTTTTGTCTATTCTAGCCCAGTGATCTCCGAGTATTGACTTATAGTATTACCACGCCATTATCATCAGACATTTCATGTAGTACCTCCATCCATTCAACTGGATGCTCACTGTATTTAAGCGTACATACACACTCCTGTATTCAGTATGCTTAACCACTTAGTTCCTCTCCCCTTACTCGCCCTCAAGTCTTAAGCCTAAGTTGCAACCTGAGGTTTACTCAGACTAAGGTCATAACATTTGGTTAAGCATCCCCACCTCACCTTGCAAAGAGTAGGCTGAAACAGGCCTGAACAGGAGTAACCCAGGAGCTAGTATATGAGCTTGAACCCAGACAAATACAGAGAACCATGTTGTGAACTCTAGTCTATTCTTGTATCAGCTCCATACTTGTCTGCATTCCCTCCTAGCCATGTACCTGTTTCAGTTATTCCTGTCTGCACAATCCCTGAGCTCTGACTCATAACTACTATGCCATAGTCATTGGACGTTTCATGTAGTTATCTCCATCCATTCAACTGGATGTTCCTTCTGTATTTAAGCATACATACATACTCCTGTATTCAGTATACTTAACCACCTAGTTCTTCTCCCCTTACTTGCCCTCAAGACTTAGCCTAAGCTGCAACCTGAGGTCTTATCAGACTAAGGTCATAACATTTGGTTAAGTGTCCCCACCTCACTTTGCAAGGAGTAGGCTGAAAACAGGCCTGAACAGAAGCAACTCAGGAGCTAGTATATGAGCTCAAACCCAGATGAATACAGAGAACCAAATCTCGAAGTCACTGACGATGAATCCGAAACATCAGACAAAGAAGAAACAGGGAACCCTGAAGTACCTAAAGAAACACATGATAAAACCAGAGTAAACCCAGCAGAGGAAGAAGTATTATCAGAACTTCTAAATGAACTTGACCTAGCAGAGGAAGAGATAGCCCATCAGGAGAAATCAGATGAATCAAGCTCAGACAAAACAGAATCAGAAACCAACTCCAACATGACCAACAACGCAGTAGTGCCTGCAACAATGCCCAGTGGGAAAGGCCTAGTACCAGACCTGGGATTTTTTGATGGCACCTGTACCAAGTTCGATGACTGGTGGAGAGCAATGATGCTCTTCATGAAATTCAACAAGATAGTTTTGGCAGACGATAAAGCCATAGCAGTCCTAGCCAGACTGCGAGGAGGAACTGCAGGAGCATATGCAGCCATGAGAGCACCAGCCATCCTGGAATCTGAGGATTCAGTAGACTGGAAGGTCTTCTCCAAGGAATTTAGAAGGACCTTCTCAGACAACACCTCAAACAGCAAAGTGGAATGGCAGATCGAAAAATTCAAACAAGGAAACTGGAACACTGCTGACTACCTAATCGAATTCGAGGTATTGAAAAGCAAAGCCAAGACCGATAGCAAGCACGCCATGTTCCTACTTAGGAAGAATGCCTGACAGGATATTATACATACAATCACCGGCTATCCACCTTCAGCCAGACTGGACACATATGCGGAATGGAAAGAAGCCATACTTTCTGTCGGACAAGGATATGAAGCATCTGAATACCAAGGAGACAGAAAAACAAATACTGGTACCACCTATGGAGGAATGGGTGAACCCATGGAGATAGGAAGTAGGTGTCACATCTTCAATGACAAAGGAGAGCTGAAATACTACAATTGTGGCATTTTTGGTCACATCGCCAAAGATTGCAAAAAGCTCAAGGGATTAATATGCTACAACTGCAGTAAAAAGGGGCACATAGCCAAAGCCTGCACTGCACCCAAGAAGATCCAAGTCCAAGGAGTAGAAGAGGTCACCGACAAAGAAGGGAAGGATTTTTCTGAAGACTCCAAGTAGGCACTACCTTGAGAGTCAAAAAGCTTGTATCTAGGATATCAGACAAATTCTATACAATTCCTCAGAGAAGAAAGCGTAAACTAAATCTAAAAGGAAAAATACAAACGGCAGGGAAGGAGATAACAGTCAACACCATCATAGACTCAGGGTGCACAACCAGCAGCATCAGCAAAAAACTAGTAGACGAAGAAAGACTCCCTACCTGGAAATTGGAACAACAAATTTTGGTACTAAACGTGGACAGAACACCTAACCAAGGCAGAAGAGTAATGGAGACCACCATGATCAACATTGACATCCAGGGACATAAGGAACAAATCAAGGCCTCAGTCGTACAACTACAAGACAGAGCAGAAGTCTTCCTAGGACATGATTGGCTAGTCAAACACAACCCAGAGGTAGATTGGAATAACGGAGAAATCAAGTTCACTCAATGCCCACCAGGCTGCCAATTCCCCCATCAGAACATTCCTATCACTGAAAAAATACAAAGCATAGCCACTATGGAAGACCTATGGGAGGAAGAAGACGAACCAGACCTGACCAAACCAGAAGACCTACCAGACTATATACAACCATTCACGCACTTATTTAACAAAACGACATTTGACAAGCTCCCAGAATGAACTGAATGGGACCATGAGATAGTCCTAACCAAAGATGCCCCAAAAGAAATAAGTGCAGGGACATACAACATGACAATCAAAGAACAGGATGAACTCAAGTCATTCATCAAGGAGAACCTAGAATCAGGACGAATACAACCATCGAAATCCCCATATGCAGCACCGACATTCTTTATCCCAAAGAAAGACGGATCCAAAAGACTAATCCAAAACTACAGACAACTAAACAATGTAGTAGTCAAAGACAAAACACCATTACCAAGAATTGGTGAAGTAATCGACAAGCTTGGAAAAGCAAAATACTTCAACAAGTTGGACATCATCTGGAGATACAACAACGTTAGGATCAAAGAAGGAGACAAATGGAAAGCTGCCTTCCTCACCAATGAAGGACTCTTCAAACCAACAGTCATGTACTTTGGCCTAAGCAACTCACCAGGAATATTCTCCAGAATGATGATAAGCATCTTCCATGACCTCTTACAAAACAGAGATATTGTAAACTATATGGACGACTTTGCCATCCTGGGAGATATTAAAGAGCAACTAAAAGAACAAACAATACAATTTCTGGAACGAGCAGCCTAGTACAATTTATGCTTCAAGCGAACCAAGTGCATCTTCGATGCAGAAGAAATCCCGATGCTGGGAGTCTGGGTAGGACATGGATGAATCAAAATGGAAGAGGATAAAGTAAAATCGGTACGAGAGTGGCCTGAACCCAAGAATACCAAAGGAGTAGAAAGGTTCCTGGGTTTCGCAAACTACTATCGACGTTTCATCAAAAACTTCAGTACAATTGCAGGACCCCTAAACAAACTCAAAGGAGCAACCACATGGGAATGGACACAAGAGCACCAAGACTCATTCAACCAGCTCAAGAAATGTATCACTGAAGAACCCGTCCTGACATTGCCACAAAGGTATGGCCAATTCAGAGTAGAAGTTGACACATCGGACTATGCATTAGGAGGGGTACTTTCACAGTTACAAGAAGACAAATGGCACCCAATTGCTTTCACATCACAAACACTGTCACTGGCAGAATGGAACTATGAAATATATGACAAAGAATTGCTAGCCATTGTCCATGCCCTGAAGGAATGGAGACACTACCTTCTAGATGCCAAAGAACAATTCGAAATTTGGACTGACCACAAAAACCTCAAGTACTACTGAGAACCACAGAAGCTAAATGGATGACAAGCATGGTGGTATCTGCGGCTGCAAGACTACGACTTCATGCTATGACATATACCAGGAAAAACAAACACGAAAGCCGACCTATTATCCCGAATCCACCAAATGCCAGAAGGACAAGAAGATAAACTAGTCACTATGATCCGAGAAAGCTGGCTGCAAACAGAAGGCACAGACAACACGGTACTCTTACGAGCAGAATTGTTCATTGAACTAGACTTCCTAGAATGAATTTGAAGCCAAACTCAACAAGAAACAACAGTCCTAACTGAACTAAAGAAGCAAGGATCCCAACTCACTGAAGATGGTGGAGTTATCTACAAACAGAATAGTGCATACATCCCACCTGACCAGAAGCTACAAGAAGAAATCCTAATATAGTACCACGACACCCCAGATGCAGGACACCTAGGACAACACAGGATGACAGAACTAATCAGCCAAGACTACTGGTGGCCATCAATATGAAAGGATGTAAAAAGATATATCTGAGGTTGCCAAACCTGCCAAAGAAACAAATCAAGAATGACGCTGCTCAAATCGCCACTACACCCCCTTCCAATACCAAATGGACCTTGGGAAGAAATCAGTGTCGACATGATCAGACCACTACCAGAGTCTAAAGGAAAAGACACAATACTAGTCATCATAGATCGTTTCACAAAAATGATACGGCTCACAGCAACAACCACGGATGCTTCGTCTAAAGATGTCACAAAGATATATCGAGATGAAATATGGAAGCTACACGGATTACCGAGGAAAGTACTCAGTGACCAAGGACCTCAGTTCGCATCAGAATTCACCAAGGAGTTATTCAAGGGGCTTGGCATCGAATGAAACCTATCAATGGCATACTATCCACAAACGGATAGACAAACCAAATGCATCAACAGAGAAGTAGAAACCTATATCTGCCTGTATTGCAACTATGACCAGGACGACTGGGCAGAATGGCTCCCCATTGCAGAATTCCAGTACAATAACAAGCAACATAGAGGAATGCAAGAAATGCCATTCTTCCTAAACTATGGAAGGAATCCATGGAAAGGCAAGAATGAGCTGGCAACAAACAAATCTGTTGCTACAGCATTCCTAGAACAACTACAGGCTGCCCGAGACAACACCTCATCAGCACTATGGACATACCAAGAAAAGATGAAACAGCAACATGACCACAGTAGAACCCATGCCAGAACATATCAAATAGGAGATAAAGTATGGTTAGAGAACACCAATATCCATACTAATCAATCATCAAAGAAGCTAGGCCAAAAACAGTATGGACCTTTCCTTATCAAGGAAAAGATAGGAGAAGCGGCATATTGGCTGACACTACCGGACGGATGGGCCATCCATGATGTATTCAACAAACAGCTCCTGACACCAGCACACCAGGCAGAGTTCCCGAGTCAAAAACTACCATCAGCACCTGACCTGGTGATCATCAACAATGAGGAAGAATATGAAGTGGAAGAGATCTGTGGATAACGAAAATGAGGAAGGGGTTATCAACTCCTGGTCTACTGGAAGGGGTACAGCAACAAAGAAGATACATGGACAGTGGAGGCCAATTTGGAAAATGCAAAAGACACCATAAAAGACTACCTAAAAAGGCATCTGGAGGATACCCATAAAACAGGGGGTAGAAAACACAAAAAAGCACCAAACAAGCAATCCAGATAAAGAAACTAAACAGACATGCCTGCCTCCCAACCTAACTGCATCACTATTGATTCCCTCGTTCACCCCACTCCTACCAGAATCTCTTCTCTACCATTCCCAAAACCAGGCAGCAGCAGAGCACTGGCCCTCCAGGGAACTCACTTCAATCTTGCTAAAACACTGTCCCCAACACAAGGCCTCCTTGAAGCCTTACTCAAAGACGTCGACAAGACAACTAACAGTGAAATCGAGAATATCACTGCCCAGAACAAACAATTAGTAATAAACCAACACATTACCCTCGCCACCGCTTGTATCACCTTTGCTAACATGTATGCCGGATTCACCAACATCTCTTCCTCCACCAACTAGCATATTCCTGCCATCTTCCAAGCACTAGACCAGTCTACCCTCACCCTTAATGAACAAGATCGCATCCAAGGGCTCCAGAGCCAAATTGATCTGGGCCTTGAAGTCTTTAACTACCTTAACATTGCCAACATATTTTTGGAACTCGCCAACATAGCCATGAAACTACTTGGGAGAGACAAGTCAAATGAAGACCCTGACATCAACACCTTGGTCAACAGGATCCACATCATCCTCTCCAAACTACATGACACTGTCAACCCCATGCCACCAACCCGAGCTGATACCCCCATGGATGAAGAAACCACAGTTTCCATGAAAGAGAAAGTCAACGCCCTTCATTGTTTCATAAAAACCATTACACCACCACAGCTCATATCAGTTTTTCTTCCACCTGCAAGATTCCGCACTGTACTGCCAGGACAAGAAAAGGACCAACACTACTGGAACTCGATAGTCAAGAACTACTGGAACAGCTCCACCACCACTGACTTCCCATACAATGGCGTCCCAGTCCCTATCCAACAAGACAGACAAAGCCACTCACCCATTTTCTTAGCGCGTTCCAATGAAGGGAAATTCCTCATTGCTACCACTAAAAAGGCACTCGCTGCTGCGGTAGTAAATGGAGACTTTGATGAGCTTCCTGAGGCATGAAGCCTAATCAGGGGGTATTGTTGTAAACTTTCACTGATCATATCGCATTTCTTACCCATCTACATTCCTATCTCCTGTGTACCTGTTTCAGCTATTTCCTATCGAGTGATCTCTGAGTATGACTCCAACTAACTACAATGCCATCCCTATTGGACGTTTCATGTAGTTCCCCATTCATTCAACTGGATGTTCCTGTAGTACTTAAGCATACATATATACTCCTGTATTCGGTATGCTTAACCACTTAGTTCCTCTCCCCTTATTCGCCCTCAAGTCTTAGCCTAAGTTGCAACCTGAGGTTCACTCAGACTAAGGTCATAACATGAAGAAGAGTACGAAGTGGAAGAGATCCACAGACAACGAAAACGAGGAAGGGGTTATCAATTCCTGGTCCACTGGAAGGAGTACAGCAATGAAGAAGATACATGGACAGCAGAGTCCAATTTGGAGAATATGAAAGATGCCATAAGAGACTACCTAAAAAGGCATCCGGAGGATACCTATAAAAGAGGGGGCAGAAAACACAAAAAAGTATCGAACAAACAACCCAGACAGAGAAACTAAACAGACATGTCTGTCTCCCAATCTAACCATATCACTATCGACTCCCTCATTCACCCCACACCCACCAGAATCTCCTCTCTCCCATTCCCCGAACCAGGCAACAGCCAAGTACCTGCTCCCCAAGGAACCCACTATAACCTCACAAAGACGCTGTCCCCAGCACAAGGCCTCCTTGAAGCCCTACTCAAGGATGTTGATAAAGCAACCAACAGTGAAATCGAGAACATCACTGCCCAAAACAGATGACTAGTTGTAAACCAACACATTACCCTTGCCACTGCATGCATCACCTTCGCTAACATGTATGCAGGGTTTACCAATGTATCCTCTTCTACCAACCAGCATATCCCTGCTATCTTCCGAGCCCTAGACCAATCTACCCTTATCCCCAGCAAACGAGATCGGGTCCAAGGACTTCAAAGCCAAATCGACTTAGGCCTTGAAGTCTTCAATCACCTCGACATTGCCAACATCTTCCTCGAACTTGCAGATGTAGCCATGAAGCTACTTGGAAGAGATAAAACAAATGAAGACCCCGACATTAACACCCTGGTTAGCAGAATTCACATCACACTCTCTGAATTGCATGACACAGTTAATCCCTCCCTGCCATCTCGTGCCGACACCCCCATGGACGAAGAAGTCACAGTCTCCATGAAGGAAGAAGTCAATGCCCTCCGATGCTTCATAAAAACTATCACTCTGCTGCAACTTGCATTGGTTTTTCTTCCACCCGCAAGGTTCCGCACTATACTACCAGGACAAGAGAAAGACCAACATTACTGGAAATCAATAGTCAAGAGTTACTGGGACAGCTCCACCACCACCGAGTTCCCCTTCAATGGCATCCCAGTCCCTATCCATCAAGACAGTCACAGTTATTTGCCTGTTTTCTTTGCAAAATCAAACAATGGAGAATTCCTTATCATGTCCACCAAGAAAGCACTCACCACTGCCATAGTAAATGGAGACTTTGACGAGCTTCCTGAGGCATGAAGCCTGAGTGGAGGGTATTGTTGTGAACTTTCAACTATTCCTGTTCGATCCATACTCGTCTGCATTCCTTCTTTACATTATGCCTGTTTCGTCTATTCTAGCCCAGTAATCTCTGAGTATTGACTCATAGTATTACTGCGCCATTATCATCGGACATTTCATGTAGTACCTCCATCCATTCAACTGGATGCTCACCGTATTTAAGCATATATACACACTCCTGTATTTGGTATGCTTAACCACTTAGTTCCTCTCCCCTTACTCGCCCTCAAGTCTTAAGCCTAAGTTGCAACCTGAGGTTTACTCAGACTAAGGTCATAACAGATTCCTTCAATAGAATAAATGTGCGAAGATGTCAGGGAAATATTTAGTGTGTATCCCTGCCTGTACCAAGTGTATGATGCACTAGTGCAACTCTGAAGGGAGGACTGCATTACCATTGCAGCCACTGGCTCTTGAAAAACCTTGACATTCTGGATCCCACTTTTGTACAATGATGGTGGCTGTATTATAGTTACAACAGCATTGAACATCCTCAGAGACCAAAATGTGAAGCAGTTGGAAGCAGTCAATGTCAAGGCTATAAATATGTAACTGCAGAAAATGCTACAGCCAAAGTGTTCAAGGTGTGCATGGGAAGACATCATAGACTACTCAACTAAGATGTGTTTAGGATATCAAAGAGGGTGTATATTGCATTATCATTGTCAGTCCTGAAAAAATTCTTAAGGACCAGCAGTTTGGCACATTATGGGCCAACAAAAAATTTGTGTCAAACCTTTTCAATGTGTCCATTGGTGAAGGCCATTGTGTTAGTCAATGGGGACAAGAATTCTGACTCAAATATGCAAAGCTTGGCTGACTATGATAGATTCTCCCAGAACATGTCCACTTCCATGTTGTGTCTGCCACCATGCCAAAACTCATTCTCTCTGACATCCAAAAAAAGCTGTGAATGAACATCAATCCAAATACAATAATACATTCTTCAAATGATTGTACAAATATACAATATGTCATCAAGGAGATGAAATATCTGTTGGACTGTGTCCATCAATAATATCTCGTGATCATGGGTCTATTATTATTATTTAGCTTATATTGGTCATTTCTTCTTTTTCACATTTCAGTTGTTCACCATTAACTGAGGTGTACATCCCTTCCTTTTACTCATTGTTCTGTACAATACTAATTGCCTGTAGTGACATGTCCATATCTATTATAGGTAACAATATAGTTGTTTACTATCAACTGAGGTTGACATGTTCACACCTATTACAGTCAATAGGTTATGGGCTCTGTATACAATTGATTGTAGGGTGTATACAGGGAATAACTTATCACTTGTTGAGCAGGTCCTTGTATCTTCTCATTAATGAACTTTCAAAATGCATATACCCAGATTCCATAAACCCAGAATGACTTAATGATCAAGTTTTCAGAGTCCCAGGTAAACCACTTGTTGAATCTCGATCCGTACTACTATGTTGGTTCAGTCTATTTATAGCTGAAACAGATTCTTGAGTACTTCACTCTTGAAGAGAGATAACAAACAATGTACTAGACCGCACTCTAGGTTGCTGGTCATGGTCTATTAAATAGAACAATGTACGCAGTATGCTCTGTATATGCTACTGGCAGATAAGACCTCACCTATATTGGGTAGAATGGCACACAGACCAGAACTATTAGATATATAAGACTTATGTAGTATGCATATATTCTTTAGACAATCCAGTCTTTCTTCTGCCCATCATTCCTCTAAGATATCCACTAGCTACAGTCTACAACGCACATCTCAACAAACCCAGTGAGTACGACTCCCCTCCACCACTAGCATAGCTATTGTGGTATACTCGTCTTAACAGGTTATGGGCCCCGACCGCCGCTCACTCCAACCGCGCTTTGCAATGCTGGTAGAGTGTAGAAGGCTACAGTTGTATGCAACCTGGGAGATGGTGGCCCTTTGGTCCATTTGATCCCTGAGTCTGCCCC
This sequence comes from Calvatia gigantea, assembly GCA_025093985.1. Lineage (NCBI taxonomy): Eukaryota > Fungi > Basidiomycota > Agaricomycetes > Agaricales > Lycoperdaceae > Calvatia > Calvatia gigantea. Next base: position 2,327,700 of record JACAAK010000005.1, on the reverse strand, counting down.
ATGTTGCGACATGTGCATCACGCACTGCTGTCCTACATGATGCTAATGCATGTTTACCCTATTCTTAGATATGTCTAAACCAGCTTCTGCTCCGCCGGGTTTTGTACAAACCCCTAGCGGACAGCTTCCTGTCCTTACTGGGATGGGTAACTACACTATCTGGTCGCTTCGCCTTCGGTCTGCACTTATGTGCATTTCCTTAAACGACTGCTCCTAGACCAGATGGGACTTCTCTGGAGCACAGGACAAACCAGTCCAATATGAGCAGCTCTATGGACCTGCTCACCCCGCTGTTCCAGCTTCTGGCACTACGCTGGCACGTCCCGCACGACCAGGAACCCCAATTCCTGCGACTGCTGAGGAGCGCCGCAGTGTTGGAATGGCCAACAACCTCCGGATGTGAGCTCTTGGGTTGATTGAGGCAACTCTCCCCAATAGCATGTTAAAGCATTCAGCCCGGAACGCTCATGTGCTCTGGTCTCAGTTGCAGGGCCAATACGGCCTTCCTGGACTAGCTCAGGTCTATAACGAGTTCATTCGTGCAATAACGTTTGAACTCCCTCTCGGTGGTGATCCCTCGCTCAAGATGAGTGAGCTCCAGCAGATCTTCAGGCAGCTTGACGCCATGGATAGTGGCATCGCCCTGGAGATCAAAATGATGATCCTCCTCCACTCCCTCCACCCATCTTTGAGCCATGTAGCTCAGACGCTCCTCACCTCGAACATGTCACTTCATGAGCTAACGTGGGACAAGGCCCGAAGCGGCATTATCGCCGCTTACGCCTCCAACCAGACTGCCCACACACAATGAGCGCGCTTCACTCCACGACAAGGAGGTGGGCAGCAGCAGCAGCAGTGCCAGCAGCAGGGAAAACAGCAGCCTTCGGGGTCTAAAAAGCCCCAGCAGCAGCCCCAGCAGCAACAGCAGCAGCAAAAGCCATCTGGAGGAGAAGGCGATGGCAAGAAGAAACGTCGATGGCACCCCCGAGGAAAAGGAAAGGGAAAGGGAAAGGAGGGAGGTGCGCAAGGCAATGCCACTACCTCCTCCGGTTATATCCAGGACGTGGATTTCGTGTTGCAGGCACAAGCAATGCCACCACTATCCACTCGATCCCTTGTAGAGGCAACGCATCGAGCCAAGACACCTCCCATTGCCTCTAACTCTGCCGCCACTGGCAGTAATGCCACTCCACTCACGTCGCACATCACTGCGCCCGAGCCTGAAGCTCGTCACAAACCTTCGGTGAAAGCCAAGGTTACCGCACTGAAGAAATGGGACGAACATCTCAAATCAACTTCTTCGTTGGGCGAGAGTTTGGAGGAGATGTGGAAGCGTTTTGATGAAATGGATGTTGAGCCTACTCCATCCACTGTCACAAGGGAGGAAGACGAAATCGCATGGCCAGCTCCCATGTACAGCAAGCCGGCGATTATCAAGAAACCCAAGCTGCTCAAAAAGAAGCAGGCACCGAAGGAAATCGAGTCTGTCCTCGAGTTGGTCTTAGATGACAACGACTTGGACACTGACTACAGTTCCGACGGAGGGTGTGGGTCAGTACCTTCCACTGACTATTATTCTTGTTCTGATGCAGAAGATGATGTACAGCCCCATCAATGGATGGGACAGGACAATACAGACACAGGGTCTGTCTGCCGCGGAGCAGGATGCCCTGGAGATTCCGAGGTTGAGTTGGGATGACGAGGTGGCCGCTGAAGAGAGCAGGGCACCTATGCAGATGTAACACGTTGTCCACCTCCTGTAGGGACTCATCGACACTGCTGTACAGACTTTGTAAACTGCAATGTATGCTGGAAGCACGCTCAAGGCGCTTCCCCTTTTGCTTATTCCACTAGTGAAACTAAGCTGGAAAGTAAGATAAACGCTACATATACCGTGAATAATCACGAGTATTCAGACAAGTTAAGGTCAGAACTCCGCGAAGAGCATGAAGATCTTAATCAGATCATCACATATCACATTTGTGATTTGTCTCAGTGCCAAAAGTGTAGAGAAGAAGGGAATAAACATTCTGTGAATAACACAGATTGGCTCCTTGATTCTGGAGCATCGTACCATGTCACCAGTTATCTCTCTGATTTCACAGAGGTTAAGATGGGCCATTTTGGGCTTATACAAGCCGCAGGCAACTGGATTTATGAAATGACAGGACGAGGATCTGTGATTTTCCAGCATGATGTGGCGGACAAAGGAAAGACCAAAAGCACTACTTCATGTATTGCGCCGGTCTTTTACATCAAAGAAATCACAGAATGGTTAATGTCCTCAGGCCAGATTCTTAGGAATGGCTATGTTCTAGAGGCAACCGTTAAAGGGACCACCATCCATGATAAATCAGGACGAGCAGTATTGTCTGCCTGGCCTCATCGGTTGTTTAAAAACAACGTACATACGGTGCACACGTATGTCTTGCAAAATAGCAAGGAGAAACCAGTTGCATTGATATTATGCCAACTTGATTATATCGATTGGCATCGTCGAATGGGACACCCCTTAGATCACGTGCTCTCCAAGCTTCCAAAGCATATAGAGGGCATCGCGTCGATTCCCGCACCATCTACTCGGAAAGGCATTTACGACAGCTGTGCCAAGGGGAAAATGCATAATAACCCCTTTCCGATTAACCCCAAGCAAGCCACCGCAGTCTTTGAGCTATGTCACTCAGACTTGCTGGAACTGCCCGTCATTAGCTACCATAAATATAAATGGGCAATGACGTTCCTTGATGACTTTTCTTCTCACGCACACATAGTCCTCCTTCGAAAGAAGTCTGAGGCTTCTGAGAAGCTCATTCAGCTCATCAGCGTGTTAGAGAACCTCTCCAGAATGCGAGTCAAATGACTTCGCACCGATAATAGAGGAGAATATGTCAATGAGAGATTATTGGCAGGACTTGCGGCGCGTGGAATCACCCACAAGACCACTGCCCTCTATGTGCATCAGCAGAACAGGAGAGCAGAGCGACTGAACCGCACCCTACATGAGAAAGCCCAAGCTATAAGGCTACAGGCATGTCTACCTGACTCGTGGTGGGAATTTGCATTGAACACAGCTGTGCATTTATATAATCGCACGCCAGTCCAGTGTCTGCAGTGGAAGACACCTTTTGAGTGTTATTTGAGGGAAAAACCAGATTTGTCCCATATTTGTGTGTTTGGATGCAGCACGTACGTATATTTACCCGATGAAATCTGCCCAAACAAATTGTCCGCAAAATCCAAGATTATGATCTTTCTTGGATATAAAGATAGCAAAAACTACATCTTTATGCGGCACACGACAGGCAACGTGATCTTTATATCACCAAACACCTTATTCGACGAGGGATATTTTCCCAAATGCCCCGATTCAGTGCCGGATAGCAGTAACCGGCCTAATCACAGAGGAGAGAGAAATCTGCCTAGACTAGGATTAGAGGATCAACCACCTATTCCGCCATCTTCAGATGATGCTGGAATTGTTCCACCTCCACCTGATCATCCAATAACATTACCTCCAGTTTCTCCACCATTTAAACCGAAATATTCTCCGCCTACACCTCCTTTACCCCGGCGAGATTCTACTCTGCCAGACAGCATTGATTCACAACGGCCATCACCCGGCAATACGCCACCTTGGGTTCCCCCACCTGAGTCGCCACCTTCGCATGGAACGACCGTTGAGGAGGAGCCTGATGTACGTGATAATTGGCATGTGGACAGGGATGTATGGGATACCGAGAATGAGGAATTCCCAATCCCTGTTCCCAAACAACGTGCTGTTGGTTCTGATCAGGTAGAGCCGCATCGTTCTGAATGATAGGGCAGGCCTCCTGTCAGACCAGGTAATACATATGGAGAGAATAGGCGTCCAATTTCGATTGAAAGAGAAATAGATCGGACTCACCAACAAGAGCAGCAGAGGCAAAGGCAGCGCGTATGCGCCAATGCCCCTCCAGACGAAGTAATTCGTGAGCGAAGAGCAAGGACTAACCATCCTGAATATGTGAGGCAAAGAGTTCGTGCTGAGCGGTATCCGCCACAACCCTTTGATATGCCTCCATTTCAGCTCCCTCCACGTCCGGAACTGCCACCCATGCCTGAAAACAATGATCCAACATCTCATGATGTAAATAATATGGACATTGAAAGGCTTGTCACTGAGGGAGGAGTAAAACTAATCGATTTCTTGATACAGACAGTACACAATACTGCACACAGAGAGCCTGAAACTTTCTGTGACATGCTTAAGCTTCCTGAGCCTGTTAAGGCAAAATGGATGGCTGCATGTATCGAGGAACTTGAAGCATTAAAGAAACGAGGAGTATATGAATTGGTAGATCTTCCGAAAGGAAGGAGGATGGTTAAAAACTGTTGGGTATTTCTCAAAAAGTCAGATGGCCACCTGCGAGCTCGCCTAGTTGTGAAGGGTTTCTCGCAGATTGAAGGCATCGATTATAACGAGCTTTTCTCACCAGTTGTCCGCTACGAGTCCACGCACATAAGCTTCGCACTCACTGCAATCCATGATTGGGATATGCATAGCGTTGATGTAAAAACAGCCTATTTATATGGCAAACTGGATGAGGAGATATACATGGAACAGCCCGAAGGGTTTCGACTTCCTGGGCAGGAAGGGAAAGTGTGGAGACTTAGACGAGCGATATACGGCCTTAAACAAGCCGGTTGCCAGTGGTGGAAAGAATTGCATCAATCTATGATTGAGCTGGGATTTACCTGCTGCAAATCTGACTACGCTGTATACTTTCACAGACATCCAAAAACGAAAGAGCTTGTAGTAGCCATCGTTTATGTTGATGACGTGAATTTCTTGGAAAAGAAAAACTCCCCCCTCCTCAATGAGTTGAAGGGAAAGTTTACCAAAAAGTGGGAATGCAGAGACCATGGTCCCTGTGAAGAATTTCTTGGGATGAAAATCTTGAGGAATCACTCCAAGCATCAAATCTTCATCCAACAGGTGAAATACCTGGATAAGATCTTGCAGCACTTCCAGGTTCCACAGTCTGCCGTGGCTAAAACACTATTACCCGCCAGCTTCCAGTTCATAATGAACAAGGACACTGCAACTACCCCCTTCCGTCTAAAGTACCAACAATTGGTTGGATCTTTAATGTACTTGATGATCAGTACTAGGCCCAATATAGCCTTTGCCGTAGTTAAGCTGGCACAACATGCCACTAACCCTGCACCCGAGCACTATCACGCTGGAATTCATGTATTAAAGTACTTGTCTATGATAAGGAACTATGCATTGAAATATGAAGGCGATACTGGGAAACCGACGGTGACGTTGGAATGTCTCAGTGACTCGGATTGGGCTCAAGATACAGAAACCCGCCAATCTGTATCGGGAAACATTTGTATGATTGTGTCCGGTGCTGTCACCTGGACTTCATGGCGACAAAAGATGGTTTCACTATTGTCCACTGAGGCAGAATATAAAGAACTGTCTGACGCTTCACGACAAGTGAAATGGCTGTCACAGCTTCTGGAGGAGCTCAAGATTGAGCACCCAACTCCTATTCTCTATGGTGACAACGATGGGTCCAAATTCTGGACAGAAAATCCCATTGTTGAAAAACGATCAAAGCACGTGGATATTCATTACCACTATGTGTGAGAATTAGTCAAGGAGGGTATCATTGTTATTGGTGATGTGTCTTCACAAGACAATCCCACTGATATCTTTACAAAGAATCTTGGCATAACCAAAATCAATCTCTTCCGCCCTGAATTAGGACTGATTTTTGGTTCTGACATCGAAGCATGGGATAAAACCGCTTGATTGTTGAAACGTTAATCTCCCTCCTTCAAGTGAGGAGGAGTGTTGAATCTCGATCTGTACCACTATGTTGGTTCAGTCTATTTATAGCTGAAACAGATTCTTGAGTACTTCACTCTTGAAGAGAGATAACAAACAATGTACTAGACCGCACTCTAGGTTGCTGGTCATGGTCTATTAAATAGAACAATGTACGCAGTATGCTCTGTATATGCTACTGGCAGATAAGACCTCACCTATATTGGGTAGAACAGCGCACAGACCAGAACTATTAGATATATAAGACCTATGTAGTATGCGTATATTCTTTAGACAATCTAGTCTTTCTTCTGCCCATCATTCCTCTAAGATATCCACTAGCTACAGTCTACAACGCACATCTCAACAAACCCAGTGAGTATGACTCCCCTCCACCACTAGCATAGCTATTGTGGTGTACTCGTCTTAACACCACTTTCACCTCTCCCTTCAAATTACTGGTCATTTCACTTGACTGGTGCTCCTGAGGCATCTTTTGGGCAGGATGTATCTGCTGGCCCTCTAATACACAATTACTTATTTGAACATTCCTCTTTTGATTATGCATATATTCTTAATAACTCCATGAATTTTCAACAACCAAATCCCACCCAAGTTCCCTTTAATTCCATGAATTCTAACTCATTTTTTAGGCCTTGCCCTAATCAGAATTAGTTCAATTTTCCAGGCAATTGCACTAATCTGCTTCCTTTAAATCTATCACCCTTTCATAATTCAGTAGATCATTCCCTTCAGAATCTTGCCAATTCCCCTTGCTTGCCTCCTCAAAATCAGACTTGTGGTATGCTGCCATAGTTTGGTATGGGTCAGGTTTCTATGAATTATAATGTACCTCCCATTCATCAATCCACTCTGGTTTAATTTCCCCAACAATATTCTTATCCACTGCAACCTGGTTTTCATCTCCCCTCATTTCCACCTTTAAATTATCATTATATTAACAATTTGCCACCTCCTTCTCCACTACCAGCTGTTTTTTATCCTCCTCCTTTTCAGGTGCCTCCGCTTAGACCACCACCTGCATCTAATATAGCTATGAATATTCCTTTGTCTATTAATTATTGCATTACTTCGATTTCTCATATTGTGTCACTCAAGGGGTCAGCAAACTATGAGTACTGGGATGACAGCATTAGGTCATTCCTAGACAGTACAGGTTTTTTACCCTACATCTACAATCCAACCATTGATTTTCCTGATCTGACAATCATCCCTTCATATCATCTGGTCCTCAGCGCTAATCCTATTCCTGGAGAATTAGCTGTGGCTAGTACTTGGCATTCAAATGATAGCCAGGTAAAACACATCCTTTTAAACAAATTGTCACCAATAGTTTCTGGTATAGTTACAATGGTCAAGCATACAACAGTGAGGAATATATATAATATGCTTAGAAAGGCATATTCATCTCAAGATTGGATTGGGGGAAAAGACATCTGGGATGTGCTTATATGTCTTTGACCAAATGGAGATATAGTGGTATATTGTCGGAAATGGATTTCTGACTTCAGAAGAGTTTGCATGTTGCAGTATCCTATTTCAATGACATTAGTGATAATAACTTTTTTTGGAAACTTGCCATCAGCTGGCCCTATCTTCATCATCAAATGCAACACATTTTGTATACTTGCTACAGATCCAAATCTTCCTTCTGCCTTCTTTTTTCAGACTGTCAATGAGCTCATTAATCAAGTCACACTGCTCAACTTCAAGTTGTCATTGAACAACAACTCTACATCTTCATCACAACCCAAACAGTTCTCACAATCACAAAATCACAACCATACCAATTCCGGGTCACATTTGAGTATGTCTAATGCTAACCAACTGAGGAATGGTATTGAATCATCTCAATCGACAAACAACTTTGCTTGACATGATACAATGACTAATAATAATCCCTCCAAAGAAAAACCACAGGTTTACCATATCTCAACCTTTGACCCAGGATAGATGTGGACAATAGACTCAATGATGGAGGTGAAGTAGAATTAACTATCAAGGATGGGGGTGTTGATGACTATGCTACTATGAATGTAGTACTCCCTGCTTCAATCAATAGAGACTTCTCCACTTTTTTGTATTATTTGGGTTTAATGGTACCCAAAAGTATGACAGATACTACTATTGCATTAGATGATGATTCCTTCTCTGGTGTATTTGAAGCCCTACTTGATTCTGGTTCCACACATCATATTCTTTCAGACTGCAGGTTATTCACATTGCTGAATGAATTATTTGATTTGCCTATCATGACTGCAAATCAATCTTTACTGCCTATTCTCAGCTGAGGTGACATTACCCTCCACTTGAAGACAAGTACTTCATCACTGTGACTTATTCTTCAGAGATGTTTATATGCATCTGATATTCCAGTAAATATTTTATCTGTTAGTCAATTGGCATCAAAGGGGGTGTTATGCAAATTTGGCTTGAATAGTAATACAAATTTGACTGTTGTGTCCGGTAAAGAGGCAGAAATAGAATACTAGTGTGTGATAGGGATGTACTGCTTAGATTAAGCTGACAGAATAGATATTTAAAGATTTCTGCACAATGCAAGTTCATGGGGAGGCAATCTGACAATATAAGGGACAATTCCACAAAATAACACAAAACAACAATATGTAGAGAACACTAGAATAGCTAACTACCTTCACTAAGAAGAGTAAAGCCAAGTTATACTGTAAAGAGTGCAACTTGTATCCCTTATCTAAGAAGTTAACAAGACACAGAATCTCAGATACTCCCTAAGATTCACCCTTATCAAGTCAATGACCAGAAGTGCACTGTCCTACACTTGTGATACTCCAAGTACCAGGGTACAGCAATACAATACGCTCTTAATCTAAGCTTACTTCACAAGTAAGCCCAAGGTCTTCTTCTTAGATTACAAAGGTCTTAACCTTAGCTCAAGTCACTTAATCCAGTTAATCTCAAAAGAACTTATTACTTTGCTTTGCTCAGGCACAATAGATTGCTTTTTACTGTGCTCTGAAGGCTGGGCAATGGCTAGTAGGTTCCTTGCCACATCCAACACTTTAGAGGGGGTTTATATATTATTTGGATGCTTATTATGACAAGATAATGATTACATGACTAGGAACATATTATCAAGCAAGGTACAAACCAGTAGATTAAATTGTGTGCCAAGAGAGCTGCAACCCATTAGATTAGTAAAACATTGGAAATACAGGCAGATTCTGGATATCTGTTTGTTCCAGGCTATGTTTTAGTCTGTTCTCTGGATCTGCATTCTTCTCTAAATATATAGAACATCTAAGATTTCAGACATCACGTGAACTGTTCTTCTATGTATCCCCATGGATTGTATGTGCACATGTCCATACACACCATTAGTGCTGAGTGATGTTCATTAATCTAATAATGGTGGCATTTCTTTGTGAACACACCAATCATCCTTTTAGATTAAGTGCATTGGACTTATTTCTTGAGTCTAGACTCATTGGAGGGGTCCCATAGCTCTGTATAGATATACTGTATTGGAATGGTTTTACCATCTAGTCCAGCTGGAATCACAACTGGTCATATAGTATACTGTTATAATTGCTTTTAGTTAAGCACAGTGGTTATCCTGTAGCTGCTGCTATCCATCATCAATGGCCATAGTGTTCTACAGTGATTGAGTACTCTTTTATTATACTGTTGGGCTCTTAGATTAGGTTGTACTACTACAGGAAGATTCAATGTAATTGTTAGGTTAGGCTTGTATGCCTTAGATTAGTGATTTTCAAGCATGAAAATAGCTTTGCCATTACAATGCATGGGACATGGATATTGATAGGCTTGTCACTGAGGGAGGAGTAAAGTTGATCAATTTCTTGATACAGATAGTTCATAATACTGTACACAGAGAGCCAGAAACTTTCCATGACATACTTAAGCTTTCTGAGCCTGTTAAGGCAAAATGGATGGCTATGTGTATCAAGGAACTCGACACATCACAGAGTGTATGAATTAGTAGATTTACCAAAAGGAAGGAGGATGGTAAAAAACTGTTGGGTCTTTCTCAAAAAGTTGGATGGCCACCTACGAGCTTGCTTAGTTGCAAAGGGATTCTTGCAAGTCAAAAGTATCAACTATAATGAGTTATTTTCTCCAGTTGTCTGCTATAAGTCTGTGTATGTAAGCTTTGCACTCACTGCAATCCATGATTGGGATATACATAGTGTTGATGTAAAAACTGCCTATTTATATGGCAAACTAAATGAAGAGATTTACATGGAATAGCCTGAAGGGTTTTGACTTCCCAGGCAGGAAGGAAAAGTGTGGAGGCTGAAGTGTGCAATCTATGGCCTTAAATAAGCCAGCCACCAGTGGTAAAAGAAATTGCATCAATCTATGATTGAGCTGGGATTTATCCACTGCAAATCTGACTATACTGTATATTTTTACAGACATCTGAAGACTAATGAGCTGATAGTTGCTATTGTCTATGTTGATGATGTAAATATCTTGGGTCCAAAGAATTCCCCCCTCCTCAAAGAGTTGAAGGAAAAATTCACCAAAAAGTGGGAATACAGAGATCATGGTCCCTATGAAGAATTTCTTGGGATGAAAATTTCAAGGAATTGCTCCAAGTGACAAGTCTTCATCCAGCAAGTCAAATACCTGGATAAGATTCTTGTGCACTTCCAGATTCCACAGTCTACCACAGCTAAAATACCATTACCTGCCAGCTTCCAGTTCAATACAAACAAGGAAACTGCTACAGCCCCCTTCTGTCAGAAGTACTAACAATTGGTTGGTTCTTTGATGTACTTGATGATCGGTACTAGACCCAACATAGCCTTTGCCATAGTTAAGCTGGTACAACATACTGCTAACCCCACACCTGAACACTATCATGCTGGAATCCATGTACTAAAATACTTGTCTATGATAAGAAACTATGTATTGTGATATAAAGGCAATACTGGGAAACCAACAGTAATGTTGGAATGCCTCAGTGACTCAGATTGGGCTCAAGATACTGAAACCTGCCAATCTGTTTCAGGAAATGTCTGTATGATTGTGTCTGGTGCTGTCACCTGGACTTCACAGCAATAGAAGATGGTTTCACTTTCATCCACTGAGATGGAATATAAAGAACTGTCTGACACTTCATGTCAAGTGAAATGGCTATCACAGCTTCTGGAGGAGCTCAGTATAGAGCATCCAACTCCCATTCTCTACAGCAACAATGATGGGTCCAAATTTTGGACTGAAAACCCCATTGTTGAGAAACAGTCAAAGCATATAGATATTCATTACCACTATGTGTGAGAATTGGTTGAAGATGGAATAATTATTATTGGTGATGTGTCTTCACAAGACAATCCCACCAATATCTTTATGAAGAATCTTGGTGTAACCAAAATAAACCTCTTCCATCCTGAGCTAGGACTTATTTTCAGTTCTGACATCGAAGTATAGAATAAAGCTGCTCAATCATTAAAGTGTTGATCTCCCTTCCTCAAGTGAGGAGGAGTGTTGAATCTCAATTCTGTATCACTATATTGGTTCAATCTATTTATAGATGAAATGGGATCTCAAGTACTTCACTATTAGAAGTGAGATAACAAGCTATGGACAAAGTACTAGACTGCACTCTAGGTTGCTGGCTACATGGTCTATTAGATACATGTGTAGTATGCATTATGCTTGATATATGCTACTGGTGGATAAGACCTCACTTGTATAGGTAGAATGGCACACAGACCAGAGACTTTATGTATATAAGCTCTATGTTGTATGTGTATATCCCTTAGATAATTCCAGTCTTTCTCTACTTGATTCCTAACTCTTAAGCAAACACTTTCTACTATCAAAACATCTCTCTCATATCCCAGTGAGTATGATTACCCTCTGCCACTAGTGTTTGCTACTGTGGTATACTCATCTCAACAATATTAACAAAACTATTACCTCATATTACATTCAAAAAACACTGGGAAACATTAGGAGTTACTGTTCTGCCAGTTTGATGTTTCAATTTCCTGTTCTTTGGTCTTTTCTTTTCTTTTACTACTCAACATAATTGAGGGGGTGTGTTGGACTGTGTCCATCAATAATGTCTCGTAATCATGGGTCTATTATTATCATTTAGCTTATATTGGTCATTTCTTCTTTTTCACATCTCAGTGTTGAGAGAACGAGTAGACATCCCAATATAAGTTCACACTACCTAAGTGTGTAGGCGTCAGCGGTGGAGGGTAGTCGTATTCATCCGGGAGATGGTCCAGTAGGAGAGGCGCATGGTAGCGGACTTAGTCCTGCTTATACCAGCATACTCAGAGAGTCTTGAGGAGAAGGGAAGTGATGCTTAGAGAAGCTAGCATAGAAGAGAGAAGACATAGTGTCTTACACCAAAGGGCGTAGCCAAGAGGCATGAGCCAAGGGCATACATACTACAATACTACATAGGGTATATATACTAATATCCCTGGTCTGTGCACTCTAAACCTTTATACGGGTGAGGTCTAACTACCAGTAGCATAATTGGAGCATACTGTGTACGACGCATGTACTAGAAGGTTCCATGTGGAGAGTATAACCGACTACCAGAAGGGCGGTACAACTACTGTGTATGTAGTCCATGATAGTCTGTTATTATCGACCCTCTGAAGGTGAAATACTCGAACCCCATTTCAGCTATAAATAGACTGAACCAACATAGTGGTACGGAGCGAGATTCAACACTCCTCCTCACTTGAAGGGGGGAAGATTAATGCTTCAATAATCTAGCGGTATTGAAACCAAGCTTAGACATTGGAATCTTCAACAAAAGAGTGGCAATGCCAAACATCAGATGTCAGAGTTATCAACAATCATGTGGATTTAACCAGCTTTTGAAAGTTGGAAGATAACACCTGTAGCGGAGAGGAATTGATGCTAGCGTTTGCTATGATGGCCATAAAGGACGCAACGACAATTGCTTTGAGCTATCAAATGTCCTTTGACTCAACTTTAAACTCCTGCGACTAACTCACTGTGACTTTCGTCTAAGAGTAGGAGTAGGAAAACCTAAAAAGGCTCCTCCAGAAATTGTAAACAGCAATTCTTTCGAAGCGTTCAACAAATCTGTTTTTCCGCGTAGGTGCGAAATACAAAAAACCATTTTGCTGATGTGAAATCCTAAGTGATAAATCACTGGTCACTAGTCTAGCATGCGATTATTTGTGAGATCAAGAAAGTGGCAGTACTAAGCCAGCATAACCAAGGCCATTACTTTTTGCGGTTATGTAGATCAATCAGCCGCGGCAGTCCTATGAGCCAGCGGAGCGATGATACTACAAGCCTTGTTCTGATTTGACTCAAACAAATTCCAAATTAATGGATTCGCAAATGGAAGTGGTCTCATGCAATTTTCCTCCATGCAAAAGGTGTTTCGGCTGATGCAGATTAAGGATTCAGTCCCAAGGAATGCATACACACTTTTTGTTATTTCCCATCAACTCTAAAAAGGAGGGAGGAACGATTAAGTCCCTGTATATTTTTCCAGACTCTCGATTTGAGGCAGATGGATAAATTCCATATAGATGTTTTACCGTAGACTCACAAAGAGGTGGAAGGTTACATTCAAAACCTTTGGAGTTTTTCCTCAATCTTGTAAAAGAGAGAAAGGATTTGTTAGACCCTATCTTATTTTTGTCTTGCAAAAGGAATAAGTTCCTGCCATATTTTTACAGTCGACTCTTGAATGAGTATGAAGGAATATGTTCCTGATTTATTTTATCCAACAACTCATAAGAGGTGGAAAGGTAAAAGCGTAAACCTTATAATATTTTCTCCTACAACTCATTTAGGGGAGGAAGGAATAATTTCCTGATGTTATTTTTGCGTAAGACGCTCATCTTGAGACGTCAGCAGGGATAACTCCCCATTTGTTTTATCTGCAACTTGTGAGAGGCGATAGGAACAATTGAAAGTCCTATGAATATATTTTTCCAGCGACTGTGGCAGAAAGGAATATTTCTAAACCTAATATTTTTATCCAAGCATCTTCGTATGAAGGCAGAAAGGAATATCATATCCTTTATGTTTTCCCCATCGACTCCGAAGAGGAGGGCTCACGATGACGTAGGAATCAGTATCATGTTGCGGCAATCGCTCGAGCCAGCTAGTTGCAAGGCCATTAGACTTTATTGTCAAAGCGAGGTTGACGAAGTGGTTTTTGAAAGATGCGGATAAAATCCAGCGTAATCACATGAAGGCGGATTAAATCCAGCTCAGTCAAGGATTGAAGGTTCCTTCCACGTAACACATATAGTGCTCGTCTGGTGTCATTCAAACTCTCTTCTTATCTGGTAAGCCGAAGCCCGTCAGATTATTCCAGTGTATCTTCTCATCCAGTCTGCAAAAGCAGTTTTGTTATCAATGCTAAGCATTTCTCACATGCACAGATAACTGGAGAATTAAATCACAAAAGCAATGCCTTCAACTCAATGAAGTTCCTTTGCTGTTAGGTGCAGGATAAGGTGGTCATCAGATTTGGAGTAAGAATACTGTATCCGTTGTTCTCCTCCATGCTTTTTAGCATGTTAAGTTTCCTAATACATGTTACTCAATCATATCGCTTTTTAGGGCTCAGAGAGTGTTTATCATGTTACGAATCACCGCGGCGCACATCAATTAAGATGGACCGGCGAAGTGTAGCTGTTGAAAGCTTTAATCATATGCAGTTGTTCACCAACAATTAAGAACTTGTTTTACTGTACTCCTCCCTCAGCGATGAGTGTTTTTGATTTAAATGTCTACGCGCATTGTTAATGGCAGATCATTATCGATGCAATCCCAGAAATAAAAGAATTTTCTCACAAGTTTATTAAGCTTTGCGAGGCGAAAGCTCATATGGAGGTGTAACCATCACATATTTTTAGGATGATATATCCGAACTGTTATGCTTTTCTGGTAGATGCTAGCATGAACGCATAGCAAGTCTTATACTTGTCCAACTCTAGTTGGTGAGTCCAAATGAGTTCTTCTTGAAATTGGTCGCCTTATCCATTATAGTCTACCTGTAGGTGACCCATATAATGAACAGTGCGGTCTTTCCTAGTCAGGTTCAATTGTGCAATGCGTATCAACCAGCATTTTATTCTATAACTCCTCCACAACGGTCGTTCCACCTAAGTGGCAACACAGAAGTGTGGTGTGTCAAAAGTGGTAGATATCCTGTAAAGGATGTGCATATCATACATCAAATTGGCAAATATGTCAGCATAAGACATAGGATATGGTGGGCAAAGATTTCTCAAATGGAAATGGAAAGGAATTAGGAGGTGATCATGGAATTTAATGGAATATATCCCACGTCATCAGAGGATGGCGGATAAAGAAGTGTAGCAACTTCTTGCTTCATGCAGGTTTTGCTCTCTTCTTTGCAAATAAACTGGTTACTGCTATCCAGTTGTTGAATCATGACATTTAAGGGTATATTCCCTCATCGAGTAAGGCATCCAAATGTGGATTGTTCATAGAACGTTAAGTCTTTCTGTGTGCCGCTTGAACTTGAAAGTTCTCATTGATCAAACGATCGAGGTATGTTACATCCCGAATAAGCGATCATGTTTGGGTAGTCATCATGTTAACTGATGTGCCGCGAAGCCAAACCCACAGTACAGAACCAAATTAATGGTTTATTCCTTGATTTACACAATTAAGTGCCTTCCACTTTAAATGCTTGGACTGGCACGTTACACTCTAGTCAATGCTTAAACTATCACTGAGACAGGTAAGACTTCCCTGTTGCTGTAAAGCTTTTAGGCTCTCAAAGTGTAGTACGGATCAGTCACTCTTACATCAACCGTTGCGAAAGTATTGGGAGTAGGAGGTTTAAGTGGGTTATTCATGCCACGAATATTTGCTGTTGCTCTCATTTAGACAAACTCTCCTCCATAATCAGTTGCGACAGTGGCCATTGTCAGCTATACTGTAGAGGTTTCTCTAATGAATCTTAGAGCCTCATTACTTCTTTCGAAGGAGGACAACTATCATCATGAGATGAGAAGTCATAGAGTAGCGTTGTAATAGTCGACTAGCAATTCCATCAAGTCCGAGTATCATGCTCAAGGACGAGGATATTCATATAAAAGATTCTGGATAAAGGTACTGATGCAATTTCCCTTGTGAAATAATCTAGAGTGGCGATGAAATAATGCAGCATCTCGACAAGTCATAAAAGACGAGTGAAGAAGGCATAATTATGGGAAGTTCTGTTCGATGATGTCAAATGATATAGTCTAGTAAATGTGATGTTCAACAACCATTCATCTCCTTGCTTATAATTGCAAGTTCGTGTACAACGATGAGATTGGGTGAACGAAAACAGCTCTGCATGACTTATTGCAAAGGCGGTGACCTTCAACGATTGCCTCAAAAGCATTATGCTCGAGGACATATGTTATAAGATTTTCTTGATATAGATTGGCTGCACACTAATGTGGCACTACAAATCTTCTATCCCTAATGTTATAGACTAATGCTGGAATATTAAAGCAGCTCAGACTTGTCTTTCCCAAGGGATTTCCAGTTTCTTGCCTCAAGCCTAATGTAAAGTGGCGAGGTCTAAGAATTAAATCTGGCAACATAGTATTGAAGCTCAACCGTTATATGTTGGGAGCTATTCTGCTAATTCCTAGATGTGTCGTAATTTCCTTTCTTTGTAATGATACGATTCACGAGATCCTATAAAGGATATTCTTCTCGAATGAATAGAGCGACTTGCTCCCGCTATCATCTTCATATGATCCATAAGGATTTCTCACTTGTTGCATAGAAAAGGATTTATAGCCAGCACTTACATCTCATGCGGCACACCGTTATTCGTAGCATTTATCAAGGAGTATGAAGTCGAAAGTACTACCGTATATCCTTCCGTTGGTATCAAGGTCAGCGACATCCAAAGATGGCGACTCAAGAACTCCTCCGGTGCCAAGCTCCATAAAGAGCAGTCAAAAGGATTTCTTAAGGAATTCGTCAGCATGTTGCATCGTATGGTGCTATACACATCCTCTTTCTCGATTATAGTTGCTAAATGGTGTGCTCAAGTCCTAATAATGGATGGCAACTTCCATGAAGTCAAACTTCCTTAAAGCAATCATTGTTATTTCTGTAGTTGGCGGACAAAGCATTTTAACGTGCTCGTCCATGCTTTGACTTAAAATAGATCTTCAAACTTGGGTGCGTGGACATGCGCTTAACACAAGTGAAGTAACGTTGATGCTGGAAGCAGGGCACGATATAAAGTGACACAGCTCCTCTATAAGAGAAATAGTATATGGCGGCAATCGCTCGAGCCAGCGGCATATTTAAACTATATTCTGAAGTATTTCCTGAAACAACATAATGGCGGTATTACCAGCTCATTATCCTTCTCCCTTTTTTTCCCAGCTGCAAGGACGCGATTAGTGTTCTTCTCCTTGCTATCTTCTTTGGATATTTTTGCGAATACTGCAAGTGCTGCTGCTATTGGCATAATGCCATGGTTTTATTGGTACTGCTAGCCTTGCGGCCGCTGTCTACCATACCAGCGTAAACGCTGCAAATGTGGTGGCCCACTGCCTTAGCATGGCATAAAGCGCTTTAAAGCGCATGAGCTATCCATAGAAAGAGTAAAGCGGTAGTCGAATAGACATGGAAAGGGTAAAGTGTTGGAGCCTGAAGTAAAGGAACGAACGGTGGACTTCTCAAAGATATTCTCTATATCCCTGCTTTATTTGATTAAGCGGGCCTTAGCGGCTTATAACTGCCAGCTTAAGTGGGTCAAATAGCTCAGGTATATGCTTGTGGTGTGTTATTCTACTCAAGGCAGGACTTGCCCAATCAACTTGAAACACAAGAACACAAGGCTTATAATTTGCCTGACACTATGGTATTTATTGCGGTCACTAAGACCAGCTAATTTACCAGCAAAGCAGAGCATAATGCTCAGCGTAAATGATACATCATATAGTAAATTACTGAGGTGGATCTGAAGAGAATCCCAGAAAGCCCAAAGCAGTCGTCGCTGATCAGAGAGGATACCAGAACAGAGGTGGAGCAACCAGAGCGGAACAGTTCTGCTGCAACCCAGAATGGGGAGCAGACCTAAAGCGGTCAAACCAGACCAGAGATGACGGTTTGCCAGATCAAAAACTAAGAACGGGTAACAACGTGTCAGCATCATGTAGGACTGCTGTGCGTAGTGCATGCGTTCACAACATGGGTTAGACAGGGTATCAAGTGGACCAAAGGCACCACTGTCTCTCAGGTTGAAAGCGACCGTAGCCTCCTCAAACTCTACCAGCATTGCTAATGCGGTCCGAGTGAGCGGCGGTCGGGGCCCATAACCTGTTGAGAGAACAAGTAGACATCCCAATATAAGTTCACACTACCTAAGCGTGTAGGCATCAGCGGTGGAGGGTAGTCGTATTCATCTGGGAGACGGTCCAGTAGGAGAGGCGCATGGTAGCGGACTTAGTCCTGCTTATACCAGCATACTCAGAGAGTCTTGAGGAGAAGGGAAGCGATGCTTAGAAAAGCTAGCATAGAAGAGAGAAGACATAGTGTCTTATGCCAAAGGGCGTAGCCAAGAGGCATAAGCCAAGGGCATACATACTACAATGCTACATAGGGTATATATACTAATATCCCTGGTCTATGCACTCTAAACCCTTATACGGGTGAGGTCTAACTACCAGTAGCATAATTGGAGCATACTGTGTACGACACATGTACTTGAAGGTTCCATGCGGAGGGTATAACTGACTACCAGAAGGGCGGTACAACTACTGCGTATGTAGTCTGTGATGGTCCGTTATTATCAACCCTCTGAAGGTGAAATACTCAAACCCCATTTCAGCTATAAATAGACTGAACCAACATAGTGGTACAGAGCGAGATTCAACACTCAGTTGTTCACTATCAACTGAGGTGTACATCCCCTTCCTTTTACTCATTGTTCCATACAATACTAATTGCCTGTAGTGACACATCCACACCTATTACAGTCAATAATATCCTGTGCCAACGTTCTTGGATTTGCAGCACATGTTGGGCTTGGAAAGTGGGCGGAAACCACCTAGGTTCATGGTTTTTGTGAACAAGCATCGTGAAACCAAACTAGCCACAGAGGAGCTCTGGAAGGATTTACTTACTTTGATAAATAGTCTTGTGGTCACAGTCACTTATCGGACTTACCAAAATTGATCAGACGTCGGGAGTGCTGCCTAATTTAGGCAAAAAGGCGGGGAGGTTACATGTTATGATGGTGTGACACAGGCTGTAGCCAAACATGAACATCGTACATTTGTGCCAGTCCCTGGGACGCGTTAGCAGTTGACGAAGTTTCGGTATCACTTCGGATCAACGTCCGCTTACATAAGAGCGTCCCAGGTGACATGCACTTCAAAAATGCGTGACGGTCACGACCTCTACACGTAACCGTTCCGAAATCAGACTGCGTAGCCGCTACGTATTTTGTTGCTGCGTAACGATTACAAACCGAAGCTCTGGCCGTGTAGGAGTCTGGAATTTGTGTAGCACTTTTTGAAATATGGTGATATCATTTTTCCGAACAGTAACTCGTGACATACTTGCGGGCCATGTCCCAAATTGCGCAGTGAACACCCAGTTGTATCCCCAGCTCAATGGACTTTGAAGACAGCCACGGCATATTCAATCCAAGTGTTTGGAGATTTTTACGAGGCTGGATGTCAGGTTCGGACAAAATCTGGCTGTTCCCAGAGGCCAGATGCGGGGTTCGGACAAAAATTTCCATATCGGGTGGGGCCTGTTCGGACAAAACTTTGGCCCAAAACCCGACTTTTGTACACGACATTTATAGGGGTTATCCAGGGTCCTGCGCTCATGCGACGCTGTGCATCAAATATAGAACCCGATAAAGCCGGCGATAACACATGATGCATGATTCGTTGTCCTTCAAATAACCGGCCATGGCCAGACTAAGTGGATGGAGTCACTTCCCACTGGTAGCCACTGTTATCATCTGCGACTTTCCAGGAAACCTCTCACACTCAGAATATGTCAGAGAAGGTCTACAAAGGGAGCTGTTATTGCGGGACCACTAAGTGGGAAGCAACAGGAAAACCTGCTTGGAGGTCGTGGTGCCACTGTACTCTCTGCCAACGCCTGACTGGTATGTGTTGAAATATAACACCATGCATGCACTCGATAGCTCAAAGTTGTACAACAGGTGCTCCCTTCATCCATAGTATAGGCTTCCCTAATTCTGCATTTAAATGGACGCATGAAGAACCAGCATATGGATCCCTCGATGTTTATCCTGTTGCCGATAAACCGTTCAAGAAACGCTGGCGGTGCAAGACCTGTGGTGCTTGTATAGCATCGTTCCATGAGAAGAGGGACAGCTGGAGTTTATGGGGTGCACATTTGGAACGAGATGAAGAGGGAAGAATTAAGGAATGGGAAGATCTCAAGCCAAGGATTCATATATTTTATGGAACAGCGATTGCTTGACGTCAACGACGATTTGCCAAAGTGGGCGGGGTACCCAGAGCAATCGGAGAGGTTGGGATGAATGGTATTTTGGATGGTTAGTCAGATATCTGGTGGTAAGGGGAACAGATGCTTTGCAATTGGAACAGTAGTAGATAGTAACAACAAATCAGATTATTTGTAGGACAGATGATAACTACCACTTATTCAGACTTAAATGCCTAAAGGGTAATCAGCACGGGCAACCTGGAATCCTACCAATCATGTCGGCGGGGGTGGAGGCGGGACATCTCCAGAACTTGGAGGGGGAGGCGGCGGCGGAGCATCCGCAGGTGCAGCGGGAGTAGCACCACCCGCACCAGGATTGTTCCCTTGTGAAGCGTAGTATTGAGCGGACTGTGCTTGCTGTTGAGCAGCCCATTCTTTGAATTGGGGTGAATTGACATCATAACCGTATGCGGCCCTTTAGGTGGTAGGACACATAATCAGGGAAAGGTAGTGGCAGGGAGAAGGGAAGATGTACCAGTAAGCAGCGAAAGCATCTTGACTTGCTTGATCCGATGCTGCAGGAGGAGCACCGACCGCAGCTTGTGAAGGGTCGTAGACACCTGCTGGGCCGTTTGCGGGTGGAGGTGGTTGTTCGCCCGGAGGTGGTGGGGGTGCATTAGCCGGTGGCGGGGGAGCGTAGCCCTAAATGTTAATGAAACCCCAACAAAAAGGAAAAGAGAAAAAGGGTTAGTTTCTGAGTGAGTATTATGTTGACCAGACGGTAGAGTTGAAAAGGATGTAATCTTATCTGACTAATGATGCAAGGGAAAATACTTACTGCTGCTACGGCACTATATGCAGCATATTGCGCCTGGGCTTGGTGGAGTTCCATTTGTTGCTGTTGGAGGATCGCTATCATCTTGGCATGTTCTTGTCGGACGACGAGTAGGAGATCTTCGGTAAGTACTTTGGCGCGTTGGACTTGACCTTCTTCTGGACCACTGAGAGTGAAAAAGTCTGTCAGCAAGGAAAAGCTAGAGAAGGGATATGGCGTACGTGATGTGGATATAAAGAGGTTCATCACTCTCCCGGCCAGTCTCTTGCTCAATGAAACCCGAGCCCATGCCCTTGATTTGGACACGCGTCCCTGTTTCTTGTTGGATGTATTTCACAAAAGAGCCCTGTAAAGGCACGAGTTAGCATTTAATCGTGTTCGAAACAAAAGCACCTATACGCTTGGTCCGACGACTTTGGCGCGAACATTGAAGTTCCTGATTGATTCCAGTCCAATAGGGAGTTTCTCCTCAGGCCACCTGCGCTATTGAGGAAGAGGAGTAAGCTTTGGATTGACGAGGTACACTGAAAGAGTGGTTTACCTTTTCCCTCAAACGATCCTTCTTATCTTCAACCAATGATCCAAGGTCCACATTTAAAAGCTCGTTTATCTTGTCAATAGCCTTTTGCAAGGTCTCTTGCGTCGCGGCTGTAATGTGGAGGAACAGTGGCGGGTCCTTCTCGGTGGCCTTGGTCCGGTCAGGATACCAAACTCCTTTCGTGCTGACCGACGCGCCCGTTTCTTCGTGGATCTACCAGCAACCAAAGAAGAACGCAGAGAGAAAAAAAATAAGCACTCTAAAAGACCTCCAAGAATCCAAAACTCCTAGCACGACCGCCACCAAGAAATTACAACATAAAACTTACCTGCTGCTGTGTAGATCCCTTTGTTAGCATGTATCGGTTCCTCACGTCGTTGATATCGATGTTGTGTTGGAATGCAGCCTCGTCCTTTAACGCTCCCGACGCGAATTGAGCTGCTATTTTGGCGGCAATGGCTGCTGCGGCCGCTGCAGCATCGGAAGTGCTCTTGCCTTCTTTACTACCGGCAGTGGGTGGTGGAGGGGAATGGTCATTGTTTGGAGCCGGTTGGTCCCACTTGCTTTTGGAGGACATGAGATGACGGTGGAGGGTGAAAGTATGGAACTTAGTGCAAAGGAGAATATACAGTTCCCCAAACTGAGTCAGACTCTGCTGGATCAACCACTTCTTAGTCTAGTTTCTAGTGTGTTCTACAACGTTCGGAACACCTGGCCTGTGCGAAATTTCCTGGAAAATAAAACCAGGGATACGGAGGGTGTACCAAAATACAAACATCATAGACACTGCCCCAGTGAGGCTCGAACTCACGACCTTCCGATTGCGGCTTATTAGAAATAAGTTAACAGTCGGACGCTGTAACCAACTCAGCCATGGGGCACACATTAACCTCTTCTGGTTAATAGGTTATGAACAGATATTCGATGATCTGATAGATCCTCAGAACAACCTTAAACTTGCTCTCTTCCTCCCCCTGCTGTTCTTATACCAAGATCTGGCAGGGAAATACTATACCTCAAACTAATGGCTTCACAGACAGCGCCAAACCCGTCATCAACAACAGGCAAGCGCACAAGGCCACTAACACCTTCACGCCGATCATCTTCATCAATCGTCTCGACATCCTCGAGATCAACGTCATCCTCATTATCATCACCCGAAACCAAGATCGCGCGATCGTCCACTTCCCCTGGTAACTCCCCGAGTGGTGGTAGCGAGAAACGGCCACGCCCGATTTTATGTACCCTTCCACCGACATGTAATCGGCATCCCATTACATTGGCGAATTCGAAGGAAATGGAGAGGCATTATGCAAATTACCATGCGCATGTATGTGAGCAGCCTGGATGTGGGTGTGTTTTCCCCGAGGCGAGGTTGTTAGAACTGGTGCGTTCTTTGTCATTTGGTATACAATTCTCTAGATCTAACTAGGAATTATGATTGTAGCATCAGACGGAGTGTCACGATCCTCTCGCAGCCGTACGTAAAGAACGTGGGGAGAAGATCGTATGTTTCACGCCAACTGAACTGGCTTCGTCACTTATTATCCATTATTCAGTTTGGTTGTCTGGTCCAAACATGTCCTAAATTGTTCCAAAGCCCTAAAGCTCGACGTTTACACATGATCGAAGCCCATAAGTACCCTAAAGAGTTCTTCTTTGCAGTGACGAACAAAGGAATCGGGGGCCTGCTAAGAAAATGGGGTGAAGGAGCGAGTATGATTCGGGGAGAGTGGAAGCCCCGGGACGATCAGGGTCCAGACAAAACCAAAGAGAAGGTAGGGGGGAACGATAAGGGAGATAGAATGTTAGTGGAAGACGAGGAAGAAAGCTCGAGTGAAGAGGAGGATCAGCAGTCAGACACGGAAGAAGTAGAGAAGACACCAAGGCCAGGTGTTAGATCGTTGCACCCCGTCAGCCCACCACGAGGTAGTGGACTCCATGCTGCGAGTGCCAATGCAAACACGGATATTGATGCCTTAGCCGAAGGCATGAGTTCCCTTACACTCATACCGTCGTCTATTCGTTTCGGTCGTGGTGGACGTAGTGGTGGATTAGGATTAGGAACCCGAGGGAGAGGTAGGGGTGGCCGAGGAGGGATCGTACCACCACAAGGCGCAGGGGGTGGTCATCAAAGACGTGCGAGCGTGTCTTCTGTTCCAGATAAGGGTGGCCCTGGAGGCGCAGGCACAAAAAGCCGAGGGGGAAAGAGGGGCGGGAAAGGTCACAGAGTCTCTGCGTCTATTGGGACGGGCATGGAGGTGAATATGTCTGGTGTGGAAGGCGGCGACGTGGTCCTCCTTCCTCCTGGTGGCGGAGAAAGTGGACGTGGAGGGCGTAGCAGGAGAGATACCAGACGCAGGGCCCATTGATACTTTCGCTAGTACCTCCTCCTTGTATCTTACGTTGAGACTGTATGGTTAAGATGACCGGATGTACTGTAGTCATGAACGAATGAACTCGCGTTTAGAATCGAAGGCTGAGAGACGTTAATTGTTGAGTGCTGCCGGACCCTGGAGCACAAAAAAATATCCCTCGAACTGACACGCACCTTGTAGGAGTTGACACACGGCCTTGTGCACATTGCCAGGTGAATATCCGTTGTAGAACCACCCATTAAGCTTTTCATCGATGCCTTGAGAGCAAGTGTTATTGTGTCCAACAGGACGACCATTCACTTGCCGAACCTGGCATTCACTGCTCCTTTTTTGGACACAGGGAAGGACCTCGGATACCACTCAGAGTGTGACGTGATTGGTGGACGAGGAGTGACAGGGGGTCACACTGACAATAAGGTGTTTGCACGGCTTTATGTGTTGTGATTAATGGAAGGAGGACTATTGTGGCTGCGAACCTTTTGTCCACCAGCTCAATATAAGCATGGCTGCCAGACTGAACCTACTCATCCCGTCCACAGGTACTGCTGAGCAGTCAGACACTGGATCTTTCAAACTTTTTTCTTTCTCTCGTTGTCCAACACCATTAATTCTTCTTCCAGTCAGTATTTTTTTGTTCCGCGTTTTGCTCGAGCTCGGGGCTAACTTTTGTTTTCAGGCGGCTAGGCCGATATCCAATTTTTAAGTCTCAATCATTGCCATGGCTGTACAGACAAAAACCAATGAGCATGTTCGCTACCCGTTCCTCGCGAGACCTCCTCCACCTCAAAAAAAGCAGCCTACTCGAGCTCCTCCATCTCCCCCTATTGCTGTGACCTTGCCACTGTCTGCTACTATCCCTCGGGGTCCTCTCCGCCGTCGTGCTAGTGGTATCGCAGCTTGGGCTGCCCTTGTTCAGCCAGGTTCCCCTGCCCCTCGGTCTCCCCACCGCCGTCCCTCCACTTCCAGTTCACGCCGGGCCTCTCTTACTCGCATTGGCAGGCGACCTTCTATTTCCCATACTTGTGTCCCTTCTGGCTCTTTGTCTGGCTTGATTTGCACTTCCACTTCGGCTCAGGATGTTGATATTGACCTTTCTGCCCTCGGTTATACTTCCGTTTTCGTTCATGTTCCACCCAAGACTCCTTCAACACCCTCTCATCTCGTCCACACCGCTTCAAAGACCCCCGCGGCGCCTTTGACTGCCACTATTGAACCTCCTTCAAAGAAGGTTTCTGCCACACGCACCATCAAGCGTTTCCGCTCTCTGGGCATCCTCCGTCCTCGCGCAAAGTCTGCCTCGCGCTTAGCTGCTCTTCCTTCTCCAACCAAAGCAACGTCAATGGGTGTCCGTGCCCGTGCTGAGCTCATCTCCAAACGCAAAAGGGCTAAATACGCTCACGTCCGTCCGCCTCCACCATTCTCTAACGAGATCGCCTTAATGCAGTTCGCTGACGGCGGGTCTGTTGAGAGCAACGTGAAGAGGGCGATGGAAGCCCAGGCTCGTGCTGCTGGTGGTAACCTCGGCGTGGCCGATGTGTACCGGGATGGGAAGGGTGGGTTGTGGTGGGACCAGGACGAAGAGATGGAATATACCCATCTACTTGATGGGAATATTGATGGTGAAACCGCGGAAGGCCAGTGGATCAAGTTCAACAATGGAGAGAACGAAAATGATATTTCACCCAAGACGGGTCTTGTTGATCTCGCAGAGCTGAAGCGCGAGAGCGTGTCGACACAGGACTCAGATTTGGATTCGAGGTACCTGGTATTGCCCGCTGAGGAAAATCAGTGTGGACCCGAGGACGTCGTACTGTCTTTCCCCGTCCCACCCCAATCCCCTTTCGGGAAACGCTCGCCTATCGTACCGGGCTTGAGTGTCCTTTCTCTCCCTTCCCGCCCCCGTCGCGCCGCCAAGCATCTGCACAAGCCTGAATATCTCGTTGACGTAGCGGCATTTGGTCCCCGCTCTCCAGGTATCCAAGTCCGCGCCTCTCCTAAATCCCCGCGCTCCTCGTCAACTTCACCTCCCACGCCTCGCACCCCGCGCACACCCAGATCTGCAAGGTTCTCCTCAACGTTCGTTATTTTCCCTCCCGGCGGCAGTGCCAGAAAGAAAGTCAAGAGGAGGCCTGCACCGTTGAAACTCGCGCCTGTAACTAGTGCAACTGCGGGGTGGCAGAAAGTTGATGTCGCTAAGACTCCTATATCTGTGGCGGTCTCTCGGTCAATGTCCGTGTCGTCACCCGGTGTTATCGCAGAGGCCAGAAGGGAATTTGTTGAGGCTTCCTTTGCGCCTAAGCCCGTTATCCATCATGTCACCAAAACAACTAATGCCGATCTCAACATGCGCCCGGCGGAGGAACATAAACCCCAGCGACGGAAGATCATACTTGCATCATTGGATCCGTTGGATGACATGTCTCGATGCAAGGAGTGGGCTGGGATGATGGGTGCCGATGTGGATGTGGATATCAGTGTCAGCAGGAGTTCTGGGAATGTTGCTCGGAAGAAGCGACTTGGACTTGGTGGGTTGTTTGGCCGGAAATAATTTCTGGACCAAGTGATCATTCCCCCTTGTCATGATGCATGATTCACGATGTAGAGCCCAGTTCGTTTGGAGGGGTGCCGGCTTGTTCCTCCCTTGACGCTTTAGATGATCTTTCTTTCTTTTACTCATGATACCCCCTGGCCATAGGCTCTCATTTGATGGTGACGCCTGGATGGAAGGAATATGGACTCTCACGTATAAGCCAAGTTCTTATGATGATTTGTACAGATGTTTTGATGGACACAACCCACTTCGACTTTCATCTTTGTCCTATTTTCGCATGCTGCTTAGCTCCAACGGACCCCCGCTTACTCTCTTACCTCGTCTCTACTGTTGTCTAATGCCCTCTTGCTCTCGCTTTGTATGACTTTGTGTATCGCTTCCTCACGTTTCCAAAGGTTTCTCGTGTATAGTATTGTATAGCTTGCTCGTTCCAACAATGGGTTGTAATATCTAATATCTCCCTTCACTCTATTTCCCGCTTGTGAGCTGAAACACAGATCCGGCCGGACCACAACTGTCCATAAGTCAAGGTCCCAGCTTCATAGACACGCAGCCAACAGATGTGTGTCGGCGTCCACTCAAAATAGTTTGCTATTTAAAAGGTGGTGGACCAATCACATTTTTTGAGGCAGTGTTTAGCGACGTAAGATCGCGGGGGGCAAAGCGTGGTATGAGGGAAGCACCCAGCGCGATCCAAGCGACCATCTGCCATCGTTGGAAACACAGCCGAGATATACGGAGAACATATCTCTTCATGAAACTTCGGGTAAGAAGACTCCAACATCAGGCAGAGAGAAGATACAAGATCAGGGGGGGACTGGTCGAGTGGTAGACTGGATCGCCGCGCAATATTCGCCACATCTGTTGGATGATGTCTGCCTTTTTGATTCATTTCGTGGAGTGCATGAAGATATATATTTGACTCATTAGATCCTACTAGAACCACGAAAACGCGATAAGATGCACAAACTTATATGATCGATTGGCATGTTAATACGTACGACGTGCCTACTAAATAAACATTACATGTGGATATGCGGGCTGATATTAAAGATGAAATGACTCGAGTATATCGTCCCGCTTAGGGATCGAACCCAAGATCTGGTGCCTTATGTTGGTGTTTGTGGCTGTGACTGATGCACCTTCGGCCAGTCACGGCAATGTTTTCCTGGAGGTTCAACTATTTATCCAATTCTATATCCTTAAACAAACTCAACATGTCCTCCTCCAATTCAAGGTCAAACTCAACGTCTGCTATGAGACAGGTCAAGTTGAACTTTACAAGTTCAAAACGGACCGCCTCAGCCTCGGGCGCGAAGAAAGCAGCCGTCAACCCGGCGAAACGCAAGATCATCCAGGTCTCAAGTCCTGAGGGATCTGACAAAGTAGATTCCGATGTCTCAAAAGATGAGGAGGGACAGAAAGAGGAAAATAAGAAGAATGTTATTGCACCCCTTAAGGAGCAAACCCAGCCAGAATTGAACATCAAGAAACCGGTACCGGAAGAGTTGCCAGAACTGAACATCAAGGATCCAAGATGGAGGAAGTTGTTTGCTGATGCAAAAGCAAAGAGAGGCGGGCTCCCTTTAGGTGCTTTTCGAACAACTGTTTTGAACCTGTTCGCAACTCAACTTGATTTCATAGTCCACGGGAAAGGCGAAAATAACGTGCATCAAATTCTTCGTGTTTTTGACCTGTATGTTTCCCGTTGACCGGTAGTCCTTTCTGCTGGAAACTGATTGATTCTCCCTGGACAGCAACTATGACTACGGCCCATGTATCGGCGTCACTCGTTTAGAACGGTGGGAACGCGCAGACGCTCTTGGGTTAAACCCCCCAGTTGAGGTATGTGTCGTCCACGCTTAAGTCAACAGATGAACGAGTGAAGACCTAGTGTTGATAGATCCGTGACATTCTCCTGACGCGCGAAGGGGTGGAGCAGAAAAGCTATTCGGAATGCGTGTTCTACGACGAAGTCTGAATCACATGTACTAGTATGGAAATTCGTTCTGTAGCTTGAGTAAGTGCTGACGAGATTATCTCTTACTCCGATGGAATCCGTTGTCTAATCGAGCTCTCTCCTTAGTGATCCTTGCTTCATGTAGATCGTTAAATATATATCCCCCGAGGCCTGATTACTGGTTCATACGAGTACCGTGTATTTCCGTGTTTGTACGTGGAAGCGAGTTGCACACATTCCGCAACTGCCATTGAACAAATCAAGGAGTTGAGTTCCTCCGTCAGTTTTTCCAGTGCCATAACAAGTTTTGCATCTCGCCCCTGTGATCTAGTAAACTAGATCGGGGCATGATCAGCTCTATTATTTTGCTTTGCTCAGGACATGGTGAAGCGACATTCAATGCAGGCGATTGAAAGCTCCGAACCCATGCTTTCAAGAACTTCAGGCGTGTCACTATGATTACTCTATGTGGAAAGAGATGTCGAACCCGTGAAGTTTGTGCTTCCTGAGCGATGAAACCCTACCAAGAGTTAATCGCTTGCACGGCCTTACAACTGCCCATTGTTGTATGGGGTTGGATCGTTCATCCGATCTCGCCACCGGCTTGGTCACGGATGGTCACATCGCTTACTTGCGCCCTCTCGGGCGCTTCCTCAGTCCCGCTGAACATAAAAGGGGCTTCCCCTGGAGGTGTAAAGTGTAGGTTAACACCCCCTTCTCACACTCATCAACATGCCCACAAACCCGATCAGAGAGACAAAGGTTGACGTACTCATCATTGGAGCGGGTCCCGCGGGGTTGTTTGCAACTAATGCACTCGCGAGAGCCGGTGTTAACGTCAAGGTTATTGACCAAAGGTAAAGCGTGCCTCCTTTGTAAGGGGTTGAATTCTGAAAAACAATTATTCTGTAGACCGGTTAAAGTAGCGGCCGGCCAAGCAGACGGCATCCAGCCGAGGACTATTGAAGTCCTACAGGTACATAATTTCCCTCATTTACAACATGGAGCTTCTAAAGGCTTAATCCACCAGAGCTATGGACTCGCGGACAGGCTCATCAAGGAAGGCAACCATGTTCATATGGCTGTGAGTATACTGAGAGCCTGACTTCCGTTCCTTCTTCTGACATTGCCCGATCAAGGCATTTTATAACCCTGGCCCAAATGGCGGTATTCAGGTTGGTAACCAAACCACGAAACCGCTGACGAAACTCATATCTTACGACCAATAGTTCACGGAACGAGCTCCAGACGCAACTGTACCAACGGCAAGATACCCATTTGAGGTGAAAGGCCCTGCAAAGATATAGTTATGGCACTGTATTCACATGCTCGTAGGTCACACTACACCAAGGAGCCATCGAATCTATATTTCTCGACTCCATGGCCAAAGCGGACGCTCGGGTAATGCGGCCTTACATACCCACGTCCATCGTGCTTAGCGAAGACCAAAAGGAGCTGAATGACCCCCAGGCGCACCCCGTCAAGGTAAACTCGGGCCGTTTTGCCTCGAATGCGATGACGCTCACCTTACCACCGCATCCTGCAGGTTATCCTCAAAAACCTGGACCCCGAGGAGGATGAACCCGATACTGAGATTGTACATGCTAAATTTGTCATTGGCGCAGATGGTATGTTATTGATCTTAGTCAATACCTAAATGGGAACCTGACGTAGTAATTTCCCAACAGGTGCACACTCTTGGGTCCGGAAATCTTTCGATATCAATATGGAGGGCGAACAGACTGAGTATATCTGGGGCGTTTGCGACCTTGTACCCGAGACGAATTTCCCGGACATCCGGAACAAAAGCGCGATCCATTCCGACAACGGCTCTTGTATGATCATTCCGAGGGAAGGGGATGAAGTGCGGCTGTACATTCCAATTAAGTGACAAAGATGCGATCAACGCTGAGACTGGACGCGTTGACAAGAGCCGCATAGGACCACATAAGCTGCTAGAGGTAAGGTCCACTCTCGCTTAAATTGTGCCTTGGGCTTATGACGTCGTCAACCGCTTCCTGAGCCTAGGTGGCTCGCAAAACTTTGGCACCGTTTACTATCGAAACTCCAGAATCTTTCGACTGGTGGACGATCTATATCAGTGGGTGGCGTCGCAACATCTGACTTATATCTATGGGCTAATTGATGCCCGTCTACTATAGTTGGCCAACGTGTTGCGTCGAAGTTCTCTGTTAATGAACGTGTCTTCATAGTTGGAGATGCGTGCCACACCCACTCACCGAAGGCCGGTAGGTAGAGCATCCGACACTTCCTTGAAATAATGACTGATAGCCCGTGTAGGCCAAGGGATGAACGCCAGTATGAACGACTCACATAACCTCGGTAAGTGATCATCAACTCGGGTACCGACTTACAGTCTGATACCTCGGACAGCCTGGAAAATTGCCCATGTACTGCGAGGTTGGGCTGATATCTCATTGCTCAAAACTGTACGTTATTAGCTTGAACCCGTCTCCTAGAGAAGGTCAATTCTCACACCCAATCCATCATAGTATGAGTTTGAAAGGAAGAAGTACGCTCAAGATCTCATCAATTTCGATAGAGAGTTCTCCAAGCTGTTCTCTGGGAAGCCGAGGACGGAGGATAATCAAGACGGAGTAACACACGAACAGTTCTTGCAGTACGTCCGATAAACTTCGACACTTCATGTCCTCGGTCGCTTACGCGAGGACTTCTAGAGCATTCAAGACGTTCAGCCTTTTCGCCACCGGGATCGGTATCCATTACTCTGAATCAGCTGTCGTGCACAATACAAACCAAACGAAAGCCCCCGGACTCATTATCGGCCAACGTGTCATTCCACAAGTGTTCCTTTGTGCAGCCAACGGCAGGCCCTATGAGATTCAGGATTTGCTACCAGCTGATACAAGATTTAAAATCATCGTGTTCGCGGGTGACACGAATCACGCGGAACACAAGGTGAGACTGAATAAGTTGGCGGAAGAGATGAAGGGCGTGCTTGACCCCTATGCACCTGGAGGCGATGTAACTCGGGCTTTTGATATTTTGACGATCAGCACGACGAAGAAGGAGAAAGTGGTGTATACCGACGTTCCAGCATTCTTCAGATCGCATTGGTCAAAGTAAGTTGCCAAAATTACTGCCCTGGGCCCAGGTATTGACCTCGTGCTCCAGGGTTCTTGTTGATGACGTTGATACGCGAGGAGTGTCAGGCGGTGGAGGATACAAGTACTACGGCATTGATGAGCAGGAGGGTGCTATCGTTATCGTCCGACCAGACGGATACATTTGCACAATCACCGCCTTTGACCGCGTCTCTGAACTCGCGAAGTACTTCGATGGTTTCATGGTCAGGTCATAAGTACCCGGAACTTCAATGATACCCGTTCTCTTTTCTTTTCGAATCTTTACGATTTCGGTTTTGGGTAAGAAGGTAGACACTCTGCGATTATATTTGTCTGTAAACTATATGCCACAATAGTATGCATCGGTCAACAACTTATGGCCAAGGCAGCAGTGGAGATAGAAGACCCAGGCTCACGATGTCAAGAAGTTACGATTCAAACGCGTGGCAGCTGAGTTGGAATCCGCAAGATGACTGGGATCCTTAAGATAACTGGGATGCTTCAGTTAAATGGGGGTTGTATGGACGAAGGCGATCCTTGAAATGGTATTAAGTTCCCCAATGGAGTCCCTATTGGTTTCCACTGCCTACCAAACTCCCCACTGTTCGTTGCCTCAAGGCCTCACCAGCCGCCACGGGCTTCTACAGGGACCGAACTCGGCAAATATTAAAAACTTAGTCTGCTTCGCCACTGAAGGGGGAGGGGTTAGCGTCTTATTATCCCCGCAGTTGGAAAGGGGAAACCTGCTGTGGGCATGATGCGTCACCCCATGGGCAAAACGGCTCAATCATGCACCGGCGGATAAAAGAAAACAGAGGCATTGGGGAAGTGGCAAGTAAGTCAGGACGGCCTCCGCTTTCAATGTTCACAAGGCATTGAATAAGCGAGAAAATCTGTTTATAATATGTATAGTACATAGGATACTTCCAACAGACAGCATATGGAGAACAAGCGAGACGTGGAAGAATAGAATGTCCAAAATTAACCACATGAGATTTAGGATTTTCTTCTCGCGATCGGAGGAGCCTCAGCACTATTGATTGGCACCCGACGCGGACCAGGACCCGCCTTGGCCTTAGTGATACCGCCCATTACAGTTGGTTTGATAACGGGTTTCATGGGCCTGCCACTGCTGACGGACCGCATAGTACTCGATGCAGTTGCCGCTGTCGTCGAGGCTCTCCTGCTCGCCATTACGCCTATACCGTTCTCCTTCTCAGTTGGAACAGTACCGCTCGTTGATCTAAATTTTGTCCTATCCCTGAGGCCCTCGTTACCACTCGCATAACGGGACGAGACCCTCCTTCCATCTTCAACTACAGCCCCCCTTCTGATAGCAGGTTTGCTTGGGGCCTTTCCGGCACGCCTATCAACATTCACGTTTGCGTCCGCCTTCTTCTCTTTCAATGGCACTTCTATCACTTCAACTATATCAGGAGGAGACTCAACACCCAATTCTGCAGCTAACGACATCCGTTTGGGTGTTTCGAAACCCGCCATTCCTGGACCCAAATGATCAAAGTTTTCGTCTTCCTCGCGTACAACTTCTAAGCCGTCGTCGGAAGTAGAATTCGAGTTCTCTTGGGGTGTGTTGGGAGATTTAGCGAGCAACAGTATTCGGCTTAGGGGACTTGGTTTGGCGGGGGAGTACGCGTGAACCATGCGCTGTGCGAAGGGTTTTGCCATAGGGAATGGTCGACGGACTGGAGTTGTTAGGTTTGGGTTGGAAGAAGTGGGGTCAGGTGGGGTCGTTGAATCGTCCGTGTTTATTGGAGGCGTATTTATTGTTGTCTGGGTAGGACTGTCTTCTCCTGAGAAATTAGGGGCGGAAATGGGGGCGGCGAGGGGAAGGATAGGGTTGGTGGGTAGCGAGGCGTACGGAGAGGGTGGTGGAAGAACGAACGAGGGCAGGATGCTCGCCGTCGGCTTCAGATTTGAGAATGATGCAGGGAGTGGCGGGGGTGCAGGAAGTTGTGATAAAACAAGTTCGGTTTCGTATGGAGGGATGACGCTGGGTTTATTGGGTGTTACGGATGAGCGGCGTGATACGCGGGTAGTTTTGCGCATGGAGGAGGCTGCGGAGTGGCGGCGAGAGGTTTTCCAAGGAGATTTTTTCGCAGGGGAGTGGTTGGTTTTTCGGGGGGATTTGTGAGGGGAGGGCGGCAGTGGATCTGGTGTTGGAGGGAGGTAAGTGAGCATTTGTTGGACTTGCCAGGAACGCTTTTCATCTAGAAGTTTGTTCCGTTCGGCCTATAATCACGAGTTAGATGGTGTTTTTTCGATAAGCGTTGAGAGCCAATTTACCTCGAATGCTGCACGTTCTTTTCCAAGTTTGATGGTAGCTTGTGTAAATTTCTCCCGTTGGTCATCGAGTTCGTTTTTCATTTTCTCGAGCCTCTCGCGTTCTTCGTCTACCATAGGGACTGTCATGAAATCGGTATTCATCTCAGGAGTATTCTTTGACGTCTTTTGATGATCGGCGATGGATTTGTTGAAGAATTCCCGAGTTTGTGCTTTTGACTGTTTCTGGGATCGTTCTGAAAGGAAAGTCAGGTTCGGGTTGTGAAGAGGTAAAACTTGTGGACTGACCGATTTCTTTGTGGAGTTGTGAGATGACATCTTGTAGA
Organism: Calvatia gigantea; assembly: GCA_025093985.1. Classification (NCBI taxonomy): domain Eukaryota; kingdom Fungi; phylum Basidiomycota; class Agaricomycetes; order Agaricales; family Lycoperdaceae; genus Calvatia; species Calvatia gigantea. The sequence continues at coordinate 2,293,417 of JACAAK010000005.1, read as the reverse complement.
CGTTCAATTTCTTGTTGATCTGATCCGGGTAGTTTGGTGGGCAGGGAAGATGCGGATGCGATGTGCTGAGGAAGGGTGGTCAGGCAGTCTCTGAGGCCATGAAGGATGGTGGTCAGTGAGTCATGCGCATGGGTTGGAGGTTGCATCGGGAATAAATTCGTTAACGTGAAAGGGGTAGGCTTTGAAATTGATTAGGCTTCACCATCAGACATGATAGAGTCAAGCTTACGGGTTCTTCTTTATCTGAGGTGAAGGCCCGAACTTGGTGCAAAAGGGTTTGCATCTGGTTGACGACCTTGAGCACAAGTCTTCGTAGTCGCATAGTTTCGTCGATCAGCTGAGTTCTTGCTTTCTCGGCTTCATCCAGGGCAACCTCTAAGGAACTTGGATTTTTGGCCCTGAGCTCTGAATCTTCAACGACGGCGATATTAGCACAATGTATGCCTGCGGGTACGCTCATGAGCTTCATTTGAGCATCCGAAATCTTGCTCCACTTTTCGGCCATGCGGTCGATATCTTTATCTCTCTTTTTCAGCTCGCTTTGGTGTGTTGCCCGAATGGCCTGAAGAGATGTCCGTGCACGTTGCAGTTCCGCGGATGTTTGTTTGTGGGCAGACTCTGTGGATTGTAGCGTTCGTATGCTTGCACTGTGAATGTGCTGATGTTAAGTTGGGTCTCAAAATTCCAACCAGTTTTACATACGTAAGTTTTGACTTGTGGACATTCATCTCTCGTTCTGCGTTGGCAGCCCTCTCCTTAGCAGTTCGGTGCATCGTCAGTAGACGTTCATGCTCGTATGTTAAAGTCCGAAGTTTTGTTGAAAGATCTTCTGTTCTCGACATATCTTCCTATATACCAATGAAGTTGATGTATGGTGTGACGTGTAGGTAACGTACCATTCGTTGACTGAGCATGCCAAGCAGACATTTAACGACTCTGTCTGAATCTGTACCAGACATACCCTCGAGCGATAACCCTGGTGACGGCGCAAATCCGTGCGCAATAAGTTGGGTATTTACATATTCGAGACTCGATGTTGAAATGTATGATTCTGTTGAGCCTTCGAATGCAGGAGAACAGAGAAGTGAGGGAGAAAGGTCCTTTGTGTCCCAGTGGACATTTCTTGCTGGGGTTGCAGCCATTTTGACCACCAGCCACCTCAACCTTGCACAACGCGAGATGAACGCGATAGGTCACGTGCCCGTTGCTTTATGGCAGCATCACGTGTAAATTGACACGTGAATGTTCCGTTCCAGCACATCACCATTCCGCACACAAGGGCTTGATGTTGTCATTGATCGCAACTCGGTTTCTGGTGGCTACTCTGCGCAGGGAGTCTACTGGGACTCGGGGGGGTGGGTATTCCAGTCTATAGAAACATTGGCCAGGAGACCCGCCACTGCGGATAATCATGTGCAAACCGTAGCCGCTGGCTAATAAAAGTGGCTTGGCTTTCCATTACGTAAGCCACATATTGTCTGTTTTGAGCGGGATCGGTGCTGTACTTGTCCTCCCCGCCTTGTCAGTGCGCCTCTGCAGCTACCCCGTCGTTCTAGCTGTACAGCGCCCTCTTAGCATGCCTGGAATTACCATTCAACCAAACTCACCCGGACTACCAGGTTTGGACCCTTCATCCATGTAATATTGGTCCAATTCACTTACTCATCTCTGAATTGTTCTCCTACAGCTTCCTACGACAAACAGGCAGATTATGCAAACGCGTTCATAGCAGACATAAAGACCAAGGCCAAGGATGCAGTCTTTAAGGAAGCAAACCGGGCCTCCGCAGTCTCGCTTATCCACATAGCCCAGAATCAGGTTTTGGCAGCCAAGGACAAGGAAAGCACTGGGGATCTTCGTGGAGCTCTGGAGAGCTACATCAAGGCTGCTACCCTCCTCAGGTTGGCAATGGACTCGGCAGAGCTTAAACAGGATAAGACCAAAGGAGGCCCGCGCAAGGAATTCCAGGATTTTCTCAACGTATGTCGATTTTTGCCAAGTCCTGATCCTTCCTCACGTTCATATCTGGCTTAGGGAACCGGCCGCGATCTTACTGCAAGAACACAGAGTGTAGAGGAAAGGCTCAAGACTTTTACAGTAAATAAACAATCGTACGTGGCCAATATTGACCAACTTTGTCTCATTATTGAAATCCTTGTGTTAAGAAACAATGCAGAAACCAAGGAAGAACCGGTTAACAAGTCGTTTGGTGGTTCCATTGCAGATCGCATGAAGGCTTTGCAAGACCATGGGTTGTCCATAGGCCCAACAACAAAACGATTATCCCGAGAAGTCTCCAGCTTATCCAATCCACCTCCGCTCTCACCCACCCAATCATCGGGAAATTCGATCCAGCCACTACCATCTGCGATGATACCCAATGTTCCTTCGACATCGGCATCCTCGACCCAATCCTCCCACACTTTTGTGCCCGCGTCATCTTTTGGACCCCCGTCTCCAGCGTCTTCACCTTCATCTTCACCGCAATATGCCAACACTACCTTCGATCTCTCGGGATTTGCTGCGAGTTTCCCTCCTATCGACGAACTCGATGAAAGTCCTGCGTTCACACTTCCTTCAGTACCCACTGGTCCCGGCTCAGTACCACCCAAGCCAAGTCTGAAGGACTTCCGAAATGATGACGTACCCTCATCCCCAACAACAAACTTCAGAAATTTCGGTCTTCACATTGAGCGACCCTCAAGCACGCCACTTACACCGATTACCAATGTGTTCAACAGTCGTCCGGCGTCCCCAACTCGGGCTAATGCTCCTGTAAAACCTTCCGCACTCTCCTCGACAACTACTGCTGGCACACCACCTGCGGCTCTAAAACCCCCGATACCCAAAACGAATGTAACTTCTCCGAAGGAGCTACAAGCTTATATGCGAGATCATAATGTATTGGTGATCGACGTCCGAAATCGCGCAGACTTTGACAGAGAGCATATTAAAGCGCAGGCTATTGTTTGTATAGAACCCACGGTTCTGATGCGGGAGAAGTGAGTCTTATTCGAGCTACTTTCCACATCGCGGAGCTAAACTAACGCTTTGGCTGCAGTGTGACTACAGAAATGCTAGAAGACTCGATGGTCATAGCGCCGAAGGGAGAAGCAAACCTCTTTGCGAACCGTGATAAGTTCGATATCGTTGCGGTCTACGATGAGAGTTCTAAGACGTTTGGTAACACCGATACCGCGCTATCGATCCTGGTTCGCGTAATACATGAACAAGCGTTTAAGAAGATACTAAAGAGGATGCCGATGCTACTTATGGGAGGTATAGAGGCGTGGAAGCGTGATTTGGGAGGAGTTGAAGTTGTGCGTGGCGAGGGTTTCCAAGCTACTCCCGGGTTGAGATCACCGCCGTTGAGTGGTGGGTTGTCTACACCATTGAGCCCTGTGCCTTCCATGGGAAGCCCAAAGAACCCTTTCTTGAACGGACTTGTTTCGAGTCCCCCCCTCGGAGGAAATAATGAACCACCGACGTCGTTCAACCCATTCAGAAATACCGCAACTATGAATGGAGACCATCGACCTAGTATATCGCTAGATCACACGCCGTCACACTCAAGGTATGGGATTTCTCGGACACGCACGTATGAGCACTGCTAAAATTTTTCTGTGAAAGGTCCCCTGCGGAGATTAACTATACGGGCAATTCGGTAACGAACGGCACCCTACAACGTCGACCAGCACTTGCCCGGCCGAATGGGTCTTCCATATCTCAGAATGTAGGTATATTTCAACTTCTATCGTATATCTCAACTGATGGTGTCCTCAGGGAACATCATCAACGTTCACAAACGGAAGCATTGGTCCAATTTCATACCCTCAATTCCCTTCTCGTATATCCCCAGCGACTTCTGGAACTTCAACATTTGTGTCTCCACCTGATATCGCATCCCCCCCGCGTGCATCCATCAACCCCTCTCCTTTCGGATTACGACGCAATGATTACTTTGATCCAAGCCAAGATGCCTTGGGTGGAGCTTACAATCATGCGCGTTCTGCCCCTATAGACTATCCTGAGCTCCTGCCGAGGCAGTCTATAATTCAGGCCCCGCCGCCGGTGGTTGCTCCCGCGCTAGAAAGACAGGACAACCGGCCAAGGGTTCCAGCACCACCGTCGGCTATGGGTGTACCTGGGATGCTCAACGGCGCCCCGAAAGCCCCACGCATCGAGTCAGACTACCCGGTTACGTATTGGTCGGATACTACTGTTGGGCTTTCGGGTTTAAAGAACCTGGGGAATACGTGTTATATGAACGCTCCGATTCAGTGCTTGAGTGCAACTGTGCCATTTGCGAGGTTTTTCAATGGTGGGTTCTTATTCTTTGTCATTTCTTATTGGGATCATTACTTATGTCATGGCGTGGTGATAGAGCACCGGTGGAAGAATGCCATAAACTACATGAATCCATTAGGCTCCAAAGGTCGTCTGACAGGTGCTTTTGCCAAGTTGTTGCATGAGATGTGGGGAGGTGACATGCCTTACTTAACACCCATTGAGTTTCGGGTGAGTACACACGCTCTTGCATCCCTAGTTCGCGTTTATCTCGGGATCCTATTGAATTACAATGACCTAACCTAACTGACCCACTTCGTGTGTTTCTCTCTTTCCCCTACCAGAAATCAATCTGTCAACTCCGGTCGCAATATGACAATTCAGATCAACACGACTCTCAGGAGTTTCTCAGTTTCTTAATGGATGGGATTCATGAAGATCTGAATCGGGTGATGATGAAACCGGTATGGGCGCCAACTCCTGAACAGGAGGCTGAACTCGAACGGCTGCCCCCGCAAATTGCGAGTGAAAGAGAGTGGAGGGCATGGAAGGCGAGGAACGATAGTTTGATTGTGGATTATTTCCAAGGCCAGTTTAGGAACAGGCTGGAGTGCTTGACTTGTCATCAGGTTCGTAGTTTTAAGCACTGGGGCTTGGAAATTTCAGAGTCCGCGAACTGGCTTCCGGCTTTCGGTACTAATGACCTTGCTTTTATTTTTCCGGAAATAGACCTCGACAACGTACAATGTGTTTTCGGCCTTGCAGCTGCCTATTCCACATGGAAGGAATGGGAGGGTGCCAATTGAGCGGTGTTTGGATGCTTTCTTTAATGAAGAGATCTTGGAAAAGGACGATGCATGGTGTGTATTTCATTTCACTAAGTTAGCGCGATGCATCGCGGCAGGAGCCCTGGGACCCCGACTCATGTGAATAATTACAGGGACTGCCCTAAATGCAAGACGAAACGACGGGCGTCCAAGAGACTTTCACTTGCTCGGCTGCCTCCGGTCTTGATCATTCACCTCAAACGGTTCGAAGCCAACGGACGATTTTCGGATAAGGTCGACACATTTGTCGAGTACCCGATGAGGCCGCTGGATTTGACAAACTACATGCCGATTCCCTTACCCCCTGGCACTGACAAGAGTGAATTGAACGGAGGACTTCCCATGTCACCTGATGATCCTCGTACTCAGCTGCCACCCTACCGTTATGATTTGTACGGTGTCACCAACCATTTTGGAAACCTGACCAGTGGACATTGTGAGTAGCCGAAACTCTAACTTTTTCTCTTGGTCTTGTGTGTGTGCCAATGTGTCCTAATCAATTGGTTTGTGTTAGACACTGCTTTTATTGCATCCCGTGGTGGGTGGATGTACTGCGACGATAGCAGTATCAAGGCGGTCGATCCCAAAGATGTTGTAGTGCGTTGTCCTCGTGCTCCCTTATGTGTTTCCTTACCACATACTAAATTTTTTTCTTTTCACACCGCTAGAATCAAAAAGCGTATGTCCTATTCTACAAAAGGGTCCGCTCATAGAGTACAGCGATTAGTACCTTTATTCATCATCCCTTGGTCAGATTTGTGCTGTCCCGTTATAATTGCGTCTTTGTATTCTAACGTCCTGCATTACGATCCCCCTACATGGCATCATTTATCAACTCTGGACTCAGAAGACTTGTGTAATTTTATAGTTAAATCTGACAGTTCAGGATATAATCATACCCATAGTACTTTGCCCACTCTGGTTCTCGGCCGCTTCAAAATGACATTTATGGCACAGGTATTGCTCTGGGTCTGATGTGGGGTAAAACGCTGGAGAATACTGGGTTCGGCATTGATGACATTCGGGGCCGGTTGAGGAGATGGATTGGGGTGTTGAAGCATTTGAGGAGGTGGATTCGGACCGGGCGTGCAGAATGCTGTCGAGTCTTCGGGCTTTACGAAGTAAACCATGAGCCTGACCAACAGGTGCCTGTTTGTAAGCTTGAACATAGACTTGAAGGGCAGTCTAAAAAAGAAGTGGTTGTGTCAGTTGGTGTTCTAATGAGATATGGGGCGACGTAGGTTTATGGCAGTGACGAACCTCTCCGCCTTCGTTTGTTTCACATATGTCGTAGATAGATCTTCTGCTGTGGTCATGGTCTTTGCATGACACAATGGCGTTCATACATCCTGTTTCTCCCTTAAAGGTTACGGTAGTGGTAGTGTCGCGCCGGCTGCTTTTGACCTAGAAGGGTGTGGTAAAAGGATGCCGTGATGAATGGTTAGAAAACACTCAGGAACGAACGTGGGTGAATACATACTGGTTGAATCTCAAACCCAAATCTATATCCTTGTTTCCAAGCACAGGATGAGTGGTACTCTTTGTTACAGTCACTGCAGCGGATCACCGCTCCTTGGACGACGTTGCATATTGTGCATTTCTATTCCAGACAGGCCCAAGTTGGCAATGGAATAAGAAGCGCAAAAAAGTGGGGTAATGTCATCATCAGTATCGCTTATTGGTGGCCGGGATATCGGGTGATACAAAATTGAACTTACAGCCGACCAGCGATGATGGGAAACTGTATTAACGCCCTCTACTAAACGAAGGCGAGCGGCATCCGCAAATGTGACCTCGGGCGAAAATACTGCGCACAACACGTGTGCCCAGCACTGTTGCTCCGTTGGCTTGCAGATGCGAAGAAAAGTATCGGCAGGAGGGTAGGGTTTCTTTTTTCTTTCTTCACTTCTCCCTCGTGGACACAGGACACAATCAGGGTTCTATTGTCATGAGAATTTTGGGCACGATTATCCACGGGTAGGTGACGGGAGGGGGGTAAGAGCAGGAGAAGATACAAATCAGAAATTTATGCTTTCATTTGAATAATAAGAAACGTACCATGGATGCCTCGAGTGTTTGCTCATTATCACAAAGTTCACATGTCCATTTTTCTGGCTTGGTTGGGTCCAGAAGGATAGCGCCGCAAGACCCTAGTAATGGTCACGAAGTTAATCCGCACGAGGATTGTTTATGTTAAGCCCGTGGAAAAAAACCTCCTGTGAACCCGAAACACTCACCGGCGTGAACCCGGACCTCGCATTTTTGGCACTTAAGGACCCTCCCCAATGGACCCGTTCGAGTGCATGCAAAGCAGCGAACCTGAGGTGCCGTTGAAGGCGGTGGTGGTGGCGTAGACTGGGCAGAAGCTGAGGTCTAAAAAACAGGGCTATATCAGTCCATCAATCCAAAATCTAACGCATGATGCCTAAACGCCGGGCATAGAAACCTGACCCTTGCATGCGCACATCAGAAGAAAAGGAAAGTGCATCACCTTGGCCCGCTTGGCTGGTGGTCCCGATAACGGCGTTCCTTCACGCTTTTCATTGGACCTTGACTTGGTAGAAGGGAGGGATTCTTCGCGAGACTGGCGCACAAGGTTGAGATCCGCGTACTTGCGCCAATTCGTCCCGCATGTGTCACAAAGAATGCTAGTCGATAGGCCTTTCGGCGCTTTCCACCATGTTGGCGAGTCTCGCGTCCTGCAAGCACCGCAGGTTGGTGTCTTAGAGGCCGGCTCTGCGACAATAGAACTTTCGTCATCTGGGAGTCCCACATGTTGCCCGCCGGACGCTTCCTCTTCACTGCGATAACGGCGACGGACGGGTTTAGGCGGTTCCCCATTTTCTTTGATCCGTTTATGTTGCTCCCCCAGTTTCTGGCTATGAAAGCGGAGAAATATTAATGAAACAAGTTAAAATGACATGGGCGAAGAATAACCTTTTCCAGTGACCGTAATAAGCGAACAACCTCGGGCATAATCCGCGTAACCACTTCATCGCGTACCGCACGGAGTTCAGCATTGTGATGCATAATCGCGTCCTCGAATGTGATCATTTCTTCCCGGGTCCAGTCTTCATCCCTGTATGGCATTTCCTCCTTCGTCCACTTTTTTCAAAATGACGATCGTAGATTTAGACTTTTGTGTTTCACGGAACAAACTCTGCCATGAACTACACCAACCTTGTCGACACGCAAAGGGTTCTTCATGGACACCGCACTGAACGGACGCGCGGCCAGGGCTGCTTCAGAGAAGCGGCGAATGACTTCAGTTAACCAATCAACGCTCATTTGAAGTTCGATGTTGTCTGTCAAGCTTCTTTTGCATGCTTCCACTGATGACGGTGGTGAGACGATATACACAAAAAAGGGGAAGCCACAATAATGCTGTAAGTCTCCTCTCGTTGCTGTATTCAGATGGAGACGCTTACCTTCGGCAACTGTTTAGGGGAACCCATGGGTGAGTGAACCCTATGGTTACGTCATTCACAAAGCAAGAAAGTAATGACAAACCTTCTGCCTCTGTCAGACTGTTGATGATGCCCAGGACTTCGACAGTGTTATCTCCACCGCGTTCATCGATATCTATTAGGGGGACATTAACTTGTTTTCCTTGCAAGAACGACCAATTATAGTGTAGTGATTACCTGGAGGATGGTTATAAGGATCCGGGGCCGGTGGGACATTGGCTTGATACTTCGGGCCCTGACGGGTAGCCGTTCGAGGAAATATCAGGTCTTCTGGGTCTATTGGTAGTGTGGGATGGTTAGAAAGATAATTATAACCCTTAAGCCACGTAAACCCACCTAGGGTATCCCCCGCAACCGTATATTGCCTGTCAACATCAAATGTCATTATTCGCTGAGTCCGAGACGGAGCTGGAGATCTGTAGGAGATTCAACGCCAAACACTCACCCAAAATACCGGAACGGCCACATGTTGAAGTGCTTGACGGGGAAGTTCTCTTCACGTTCAGCCTGAGCCTTATCTTTCCTAGGACGCCCACGTCCCCTTGCGGGTGGCGCATTGGACTTGCGCGGACCGGTTGGCGTAGGATAGCGAACGTCGTGCTTATCAACCTCCTCCTCATGTTTGCGAGAACAGGGGGCGCATGTCCAACCGTACCCTCGGGAAGGCTTTGCATGAAGGGGAGGTTGGACACAGCCCATATGAAAGTACTTCTTGCAGCGGTCACATTGAACAGTTTCAGCGCTTTTGATGCAGGGTTTGAGAAGAGCAAGTTGGGGGTGACAATTAGCGGATATGCGACGTTGATTGATGAATAAAAGACGTGGAATCACGACAACCACCTCGTGATGGTTGTCTAGACCCCAAAAAGAGCCAGTACTCACCTAGCACACCATTCGCTGCACGTGGCACACAGGCGTATATTATCTGTGAGGTCTGCGACAACCTCCTTTTCGGCAACGATGTATTCATATCGTAATGTCAAAACTTCACGAACGTGGTCAGGTACTAATTGAAATTGACAGTTGAGCTTAGGGTGTAGAAACAGATTCGAGAGAAAGAGGAGACGCGTTGATTTCGGATACGTACTGTTACGAATGTCTGTCGATTGGATAACTTCGAACTCTTTCTTGATGTAGGGGTCGAATAACCGGTTGAAATAAAACCTGTCTGGACGCTTCTTCCAACCGGCGAGATCCGAAATTTTGTCCCTATGGACGACGTAGCATTTACCGCGTAATTGATTGATGTCGCAGACCTCCGAGTATATGGCAGCCAGAAGCAGTCGAGAATCAGGCGACGGTACGGTCGCTCACGTCGCTAGGACGGTAGTACCACGCAAGCCGCACTCGGGTGTACAGATAGTTTTTGCCTTCTGGCCCTTTTGGAGCATCTTCAGGAGGAAGAAACTCCATAATACGCGCAATTGAGTAAGGGGTGCCATCTCTGGCTTCCCAGCTCGGTGAACAGTAGACATGATCTACAAAAATATGTAAGGGCTCTGGGGAGTATACTTATGGTTCGTTATTCGATGATATACCATTGAGTTTGACCTGGTCGCCGTTTTTGAGGAATACAGGATGAGCCATGCGTTGTATGTGTTTATGTGACAAGCTCGAAGTGAGCGCCGAAGCCGAAGCGAAGGAAGAAAAAATATGCAAAGATAAGGAGGGCACAAATTATGGCGAGAATAAGAATTTTAAGTGCTTCTGAGAATAGTTATGAAGCAGTTTCAGCGAATATGGAGTTGGGTGGTTGGAGGAGGTGCAAGAGAGTGAACGGGCAGTGACCAGGAATTCAGACTCCGACGACAGCTTGATCTCGGAATGGCAACAAGCGCAATTTAACAACAATCTTTCTTCTACGATAGTGGTGTTTCTTTCGTGTCTATGGCATAACTTACGGTGGTCCAAGGTTCATGAAAAAGTGATTTTTTTCCTGATATATTTGGGCTTAGTGGGTAATTCTGATGTATTCTCTCACTCGGGGCAAGGGGGGGGTGTTGCAGGTCTTCCAGGGAAACATCGCTAAGAATAGCCGAGCCCCTCTTGCCCCTCAAAGTACTCTTTTCAGTCAAATGCGACAAAGCTCCACCATCAATTGGCTGAATGGCAAACTGGCGTAAAAATGGGTGGGTATAAGCCTTGGTAAAGGGGACAATGAACCTGCCAGGGACAAGGGGGGATGTCGTATTGTAAGAAGCTGGACGTTCAAGTGTGGGTGAATCGGCCGCGGCGATGATGGAATGTATGTCTGATTTGCTTGCAGGGTCAGGCTATGCCAGAGTATGTGAGGAGGATGGGGGTAAACAAGGTGCGGAGGCTTCAGCATGGCCTGGACTGTCCCCGGGGGGAGCACTGTGACTTACGGCGACTTGTGGCCTTTCCTAATGGAGAAATTCAGGGTTGATCGTTAACCTCACTTTCCAAGGAACACGATCTGCTTACATAAAACTAGATCCCCAGTTCTAAAGGCCCGATTTGGTTGCTGTCGGCGTAGATTGTGACCCCGGCGAGGGCGTCACTCCTCCTCCAGCGTGGTGTAACCCAAGTGTTTTCTTCCCTGTTATTTCTGCCCTCACTTCTGTTTGCGCTTTCTCCCTCTTCCCCCAGTGGGCATTCCAAATGCCTTCCTGGCTCAGACGCTTCGCAGGTCTCGACTCGTCTAAATGGTCAGACGAAGAAGACAACTTGGGACCTCCCCTTGGCATATCCATGAGCGAGAAGAGCCACGACTTCACCAAATCTGGTATGCCCACCCCAGCTACCTCCACCGCCGTCGACCACATCCTCCCCCCACCTGCACTCCACCCTCATGACTCCCGTCGTATCAGGACCAAGTCTGCTCGTCTTGGCTTTGGCGTCTACTGGATGCGTCTGAAGAAACAACTCGGGGCGGGAGTAGCTCCTTCGAATAGTTCTCTTATTGGTGACAGTGCAGCAGATAGTAGCTACACAAGGCGACCAGAGCATCCCTTGGACGAGGATGGTGAAGTGAATGAGATAGTTGTCGATCGTGTTTGGTCGGAGGAAAGTTCCAAGTCGGACGATTCGCCGTCAGAACACGGAGGTAACGCTCCCCCATTGGATAAATCCGTCGTGGGGCAAACCGGAAATACGGTCGCTGGCGATAGTAGCGACCACGAAAGCGTCGACCATGACGGCTTTTGGCGCATGTGCAAACCCCTTGTCATCCTCCGCTACAAGTTCTACCCAACCCTCCGCGAGTTTTTCTTCACCCGTTTCGTGGATGAGAAGTCGGAAAGTCATTACGCTCAGGTATTTATCCCATTCTCTTTGGCTCATTCGTGATCGCTCACGCCCGTTTTAGGAAGACTGGATACTTAAAAAGTCCTTGGCAATATGGGCGGCTCTTTGGCTTATCGTGAATTGGGTACTTGGAGTTGCCTTCCTGGACGGTGCAGGAAAAACAAGCTCCCTCGTCAAGGGCGACATCGTATTCTATTTTGTGGTATGCATGATGTCATCGTTTATTGCCCAACGATCTGATTTGAAATTCATCTAAATTTCCCAGATTGGTCCTCTTCTTGCCTTCCCAGTCCTGTACGTGTCACTGCTTGATTACAGTGAAACGAAGGCCTCATATCAGCAGATGGATGGTGATTTACGATTGGCCACGGGACCGACCCATAATGTACCAGTTATTTTTGGTTGTTGCGATTTGGGCATGGTATGTCTTTGTCTGATACCCCAAATACCATTGAAATCAACCCCCACTAAACCTGCAACCTTCGTACAGGGGATTTTACTTTGTCTTGTTTATGTAAACAAGGCTTTCTATCTCTTTTGTATCCCACCTAACGCCTTCGCTAGTAAAATATGTGGGTATTACCCACCCAAGAATGACCCGAAGCACTTCGAACCCTGCCAAAGTCGTGATTTTCTTGGTTTATTCTTCTACACAACGGTAGGTAATATCGTTCTCGGGTATGCTGTATCTCATGTCAGTGACAGGCATTACAAACGATGGGCCTCTTTGGGCTAAAACTAAACAGGCTCATGGCGGCTATCGGAGCCTTCAGCTTCTTCGTTATGCAAGTTTAATCAAGTCGTCTACAATTTACTCGAATACTCACAGTGTGGACAGGACCTCGATTCTCATGATACCCGCGAGATCGAGTTGGGTCAGAAGTGCGCTGTTTTCATTTACGCAGGCTTCGCTTTGCTGACAATTGGATAGGTATGATAAACTTCTTCGTTTTCCATTTCTGTGAGTTCTCTACTACGTGCCATGTTCTGTTAACCTTGGCTCATTTGAATATCACAGTTCTCATATATGTACACTACATGCGGGAGAACGTAGGTGGCAAACAAAAATTGACTTGAAGTGGTCGCTGACGAACAATATAGTCGGAAAGGCGTTTATACACCCTCCGATATCAATTGAAGGTCCAATACAAGGTACCTACCCATTTCGGTCCCGAGAACTATAGCTAATTCTCGACTCTGTAGGCTACTCAAAAAGCTCAGGTGAACGAGCGCCAGACAGCAGATTCCAAAAGAAGGCTGACCTCGTGAGTGTTTACCCTTCCCCCGAGACACTCGACTAACTTGTCTTTAGCTACGTCTTCCATGATAAGTACCATTGCCATGAGGTTTAAAAGGTCCATTCGCTAACTTGATTTGGCACAGCACAGGTCCGAGTGCCATTAAACACTGCTCGTAAGTCATAAAACGGTAGCACCCTTCTATGCTGATGTCCATATCTACACCAGTTTTGGCTGTTCAGAATATGGAAGCTTCCGGAAATATTATGAAGGACCAGCAGATTGAATTTAATGCCCTATCCGGTAGTTTGAGTATGATGTCGAAAGGTCAGTCTTAATCTTTGCCTTTAGCTGCTATGGCCTCATTACCTCATTACTGGTTTAGTCCTCAACGACGTCTTGGACTTGTAAGTAAACGTTCTATGGTCGTTTCTGCCTGCTCAGGAGTTCAAACCCGTTATAGTAATAAGATGGATAGCGGCAAGTTTGAGTCTGCTTCAAGGGTGCGCCACTTTACGAAAGGTGCATGGTATGATTAATTAACACAATTCCATTTAGCCCTACGCATTTCACCAGGTCATGCGCTCCCTTCTGAATACCCCTTCGTTTGGCCACCGATGCTCGCACTTTGACCCTGGACATTGATCTGGACCCTGCTATTGATATCGTTCGTCATTTCCTGCATTTTGTTCGTTGGCGTAATAGAGGGAACCTAACCCGACTGTAGGTTGCCAGGAAGGCTGCCTACCAAGCCCTCGGCGAAGATCTGGATAGTATTCGCAAGCACATCCAGGCGCATCCGAATATCGATGGCGTTGTTACTGGTGATGAAACCCGTCTGAGGCAGGTGATTACCAACCTTGCAAGGTATACCTATTCGACTATCACTGGGATATCCGACTGAATGATTGCTCCTCAGCAACGCTTGTAAATTCACTCCCGCAGGAGGTAGATTGACGATCCGAACGAAACTGGTTCTCCCAGTCATACCTCTCGGTGTCGACCCACTGAACCCTCCCATACCATCCCTGGATGATGCTCAAGATGATAGACCGCGATACCCGTTGTCTGTGTCACACCTCAGCCAACATGATACTGAACAGGAGTTGGAGGAAAAAGATAACGAGAAATCGAATTCTGGGAATAGTAACCCTAGCGGCTCAAAAAAAACTCCACCTAACCAACTTGTTGTAAGAATCGAGGTAGAAGACACCGGATACGGGATTAAGCCGTGTGACATGCATAAGCTTTTCAGTGAGTTGGGCTCTCGTGATGCAAGGATTAGCCTCAGACGGTACCTTTACAGCTGCATTCAACCAGACGGAACAAGGGAGACAACAAGGCAAGTAGCTCGGACTGTTGGGTATCAATCACTTAACAACTCGGGAGAATAGGTGGTAAAGGGACCGGTCTCGGTTTGGCACTAGTGCGGCAGATCGTCAAGCTGAGCGGAGGGAGATTAGGAGTGCAATCCAGGGTTGGACGCGGGTCAATATTCTGGGTCGAGCTCCCTCTTGGTATTGGACCTGAAGCTGTCGTGAACCATCCACCACCCCCCGATGCTGGATTAGTTTCCAGCCACGTTGAATATGAACATGGCCAAGTCCTCATGCGCACGGGGACAATAGGCGTTGCGGACGGATACATCTCGACCGTTGCGGGTCAGGCAGCGAGGCTGAAGGACGCTGGGTCTGGTGCTACGAGGACGAGTTCTGCCCTACATAGCCTTATGGATCAAGGTTTGTGGATTTCTGCCTGGGAGTTCCCACCGATAAGCATAAGAGCTCATTTGAATCCTGGTTTTGGTTTTTTCCGCCAAAATCCCCATTCCCAAATAAAGCTGGTCGCTTTGAGCTCGTACTGAGAAAACATGATGCGGAGAACCAGGTACCCACTCGGATTATCGGTGATCCATCGACTGGTACGCAGTATTGTTCCCCGCTCGATTTAGCTCAGGAAGATGAGGACGACGTCACAGTTCAAGATGGAAGCACTGCACCGACATCGAGCACTGCGGGGACGTCCAACGAGGCGAGCCCCATGACGACACCGCAGAGTGAGAAGGGACCGGATGGGAAGGTGACGATGAGGTTTGTTTCGGGTTCGAAATCGGGCTCGTATTCAAGTATGAATAACGTCTCCCCAACTGCGCCCACTGTGACGTATGGTGGACCGGAAGGGAGTGGATCGAGGGCGGGTACGAGTGGAACAAGGGCGGAAGAAGGTGAATCTAGAGCAGAAGGGAGCGAATCAAGGGGGGAATCCTTGTCCAGCACACCTATACCTGGAGCGAAGAGGGTGATTCAGCGACCAACATTTGTTCAACTACCATCCCCGCGGGCATTTGCCATTGAGACAGGTCTACCTGCGTGCACACCTTCTGCGCTATCTTCACACTCAACGTCATCGACTTCACCCTTGGCAATGTTTGATGCGAGTCATGCACGAGGAAGCCCGTCATCGATAAACGCTGGAATGAACTTCGAACCAGCAGCGGGGATGTGTGTGTTGGTAGTAGATGATGATTCACTGACGCGGACATTGATGAAGCGGATACTAACAAGGCTGGGATGCCATGTGTCCGTAGCCGAGAATGGAGAGATAGCGTTGGAGATGATTTTGGGGCGGCGGGTGAGCATACCGATGTTAACACCATCGAGCGATTATTCGAAGAGGGAGGCGAAACCCATCCTGGAACAGGAGGTCATGTCGCAGTCGACATCGGCGTCTACGCCAACTGGGCTGACGGAGGAGTACAAATATGCTGTGGTGTTTTTGGATAATCAGATGCCCGTCATGTCTGGACTGAAGGTGGTGGCGAAACTGAGGCAACTGGGAAGAAAAGATTTCGTCGTGGGTGTCACTGGTATGTGTTTGTGACCTTGTCGCTTTTTTCTGAGCATGACTAAGTAATACCTTCCGGAACATAGGGAACGCACTGTTAAGCGGTAGGTCGCCAGGGTAAATTGATGCGCCAAGTGATATCTAATTATAAAACAGATCAACAAGAGTATCTAGAAGCCGGTGTTGATAAGTACGTGCTCGCCGCTGTATGTGAAAGTTAATCGGGAACTGATAGCTGGGTGCAGGGTTCTCACAAAACCCGTCCTCGAAAGAAGCCTCCGGGATGTGCTGCAGTATGCAGACGAGAGGCGAAAAAATATTAGCCGAGAGGCGACCAGGCGCAGAGTCTGTTTCTGGTGATCGCTCTCCGGCCTCGTGATGTAGCTAATTGTTCATTGACTCCGGGATTCTGGCGTGTGTACGATATCTTTATTCTGTTCGTGCTGACTTAGTTCGTCGTGCATATCTTAATGTTTAGTCATGACCCTGACCTGGGCGATATTGCCTTCGTATGCTTTTTCGGAGCTTTCTTGTACAACTATATTGCTCTTGTTAGATAGATGCCTCGTCTACCATTACTGAGAAACAACACCTTGGTGTGAAAAGCGAACAAGGGTACGGGTGAAGGGTGTTCCCAAGTGATGGTGCGAGTGCAAAATAGCATATTGCGAGAAAAGGAATCGGATATAGCCGAGCGGAAGGGTAAAGGTTGACTTGGGACTTGGACGAACACCACCAACTACTGCCACCCCCCGACACAACCATGGCCGACCAGCAAGACCCTCTGTCCCAGCCTGTGTCGACACAAATGACCACCAGGGGCTCACCACCACTCACCCCGCCCGACTCTTACCTTAACATTTCTGGTCAGTCTCACTTATCGCACCATTTCCCTGTCATCCGCTCATTACGTTTATTCTCAAAGACCAGAAACAATCTAGGAAACGTGAAAGAGAGGTCTCGCTAGAACCTGGAAATACCCCAAAAGCCTCGGTGTGTATCGTCACTAACTCCCCCACTCCCAATAAACACACCTCCACCATCCTCTTCTTTGGCTGTGCAAGCCATGATTTTATTATGCTCCGAATCGGAACCCACGCTAACGGCCGACGTGTATGCTGACAGGGTGCTGATGAAACTGCCGGTACCGAACAACGGGACACCCGAACTCCCGCAAAACGCAACAGACGAGCGTTGGAAACGACTACAGAAGAGACTGATGAGGGGACGGTCAAGGCCAGGTCGAAATCACGGTCCAGATCCCATTCAGTTTCGCCGCCCATCGGTATTGGCGTCTCTCCACGCCAGGAAATAAGGATCAAAGTGAGGCAGATAAGCCAAGGCGTGGAGGACCTTAACTGGAAGACCCCAAAATCCTCCGATAAGACCGTATTGCCGACCGAGATAAACGTCCCCTCGGCATTGGCGCCTCCCCTAGAAATGGATGAAAAGCCTTTTGAAAGCGAGGACGCTGTCATACCCGATGTACAGGATGAGATTCCCCAGGAGATTGTGAGGGACCAGCCTTCCCAGGAGTTTACGGAAGACGAGTTGGCAGGCAAGGACAACAAATATGCGGAGCCTGACACTGCTGCTGTTGATGCGGCTATTGTGGCGTCGGCCCATCAGGCTCATGCCCATGTGAGAAGTCAGTCGGAAGGCGGGGAGAAAGGTTTAAAGCGTCGATTTGGAGAAAGAGGGACAAGCCAAGGACCGAACGAGGAGGATGGCACGCCAAACGAACCTCCGGAGCCCTTGAAGCGCCCCCGGGATGACCAAGATCAAGACCCCAACCCTCGAGAGAACAAAAGACAATCTCCACCTCCGGAAACCAAAACCGCACCCAATACATCACCTCCTTCATCCAAACCCGCAGCAAAACTGGTAAGTGGGTGTTGTAAGGGCCCCCCGTGACAGGATTTGATACATATATCTTTATGCAGACTGGTTTCTTGGCATATGCCTCGGCTTCACCGTTCGCTGCAGCCAAAGGTCCCAATATTCTTTCTTCTGGTAAAAATACCCCTGTGTCTGCATTCTCCAGCCCAGCCCCGTCTACCCCCCAATCAAGCTTGGGGAGCATTTCCGGCGGCGTTGCTGAACTATCCGCCTCGCCTCCGAAGAACTTGAAGCGCTCCGGGTTTGAAGCTTTCGCTTCTTCCTCTTCACCGTTCACACCCGCCACGCGGTCGAGGTCTCCCGTACTCGGGCAGACCTCAAAATTGGGACGAGCAAAATCTCCTCCAGCACGAAGCAACTCTGTTAACTCTAACCCTTTCGCATCATACCTTGGTAATAATCAAGGCTTTGCTGTACCTGCACAAAAACGTGCCCGTGCAGACTCCCCGCCTGAGTCCTCCTCACGGAGCTCTTTGGAGAGGAACTCAACTCTTAACGTCTGGGAACCGAACAAGTCTGAGAGTCCTGAGGAAGAAGAGGAAGATGATAGACAGAGGAGCTTTGGTGAGAAGTTGAGGGCAACGCGAGACGATGAAGATGATAGCGGCAAGAGTGAGGATGAACCAAAGATTTCATTAACTGAACAAGAAGGTAAGACTTCTTTTCTGTCATCCCTGATAAATGATGCTGACCATTGCTGTGATAGTAATTACGGGGGAGGAAGATGACCGGACACTACACCAAGTTCGGTCCAAATTGTTCTCTCTGGATAAGGGCCAATGGAAGGAGAGAGGCACAGGACTTATGAAGCTGAATGTTAAACGATTCAATGGAACTGGCCCCCGTCTAAGTTTGTCTTTGGCGTACTATCTTTAAGAGAGCTCTCGCTCACCACAATTTTTTTTTTTTCAGTAATGCGCAAAGAGGCAGTTTACACTGTGCTCCTGAACGTGACGTTGTTCCCTGGGATGATGTGCATGTTGGCCCCACAGGATCCGCGCTATCTGAGGTTCAGCGCAATTGAAGATGGATCGACGACTCACTACAACCTCCGGGTACGTCACCCTCGTTCATGTACCATTGACCTGCAGACTGACTACCCATTTCAGCTCGGAAGCGCAAAGGCAGCGCAAGACTTATTGGACAAGATTCTTGACAATATCCCACAAACACAATAATCCGCACAGACAAACAACTCGGCCGAACACGAATCTACGTTACGAAACGAACTACACTTATGATTACTACAGTCTTGCTAGTTATCTTCTTGCTGTCTTATTTTCGTGATATTTTTCAAGCGCTATTGGTCTGTATATATATACGGCTGGGAGGATGAGAGTAGAGTGTGTGGCAGGGTGTGTAGCAATAGCCATTTTCCTATTCCTCCACGTCAGGGACCTCCACGCGACTCCCGCCTCAGGTGTGCTTCGACCCATTAAGTCGACGGATCACAAATTCTCACGCGTCAGAAACTTGCGATCACAGCGTTCTCGATGTCACCGTGGTCTACTCTCGTTTCTTCTCTCTCTTTAATACTCACTCGTCGTTGTCTCAAGTTGCCATAGCCCACGTTAATGCTGTTGGTAAGTCGTGTTTCCACTTAAATTTATTGCTCATCATTTAATCGTGCGCCAGTGGAGGTGACGCAGTAACACGAACACGTCGACTACTCATGGAACAATCGTCTCTCGTTTATGGTGCTCTCATAACCCTTGCAGCTGGACTTGCTCCAGTAAGTATAATGATCGCAATGTCGATTTGAATGATGAACATCCTTCATCCTTGTTCTTCGAGTTGCGGGTCAGCACATCTCATGTGTCGGGCGCCGCTTCAACGACGACAGCTTATTAGGGTCGGGATCCTCGCATCCTGCTCTGAAGCCTTCATTTTAATTCTCCTTTTTTCAAAAAGTTCGCCAGCTCAGCCGCTTTCCTCTTAGCTTTATCTCGCTCTGATATTCTGGTCGCCACCTCCCATAATCACCCATGAATCCGAGAAAAAATACCGCTCACACAAGTCTCCCTCAAAACCCCGTTCACTACCTTCGCTAGATGACCCTAGTACTGTAGACCTGACAGTGGTCGTTCCGGCCTTCAACGAAAAGGATAGACTTCCCGCCATGATGCAAGAGACGATCTGTCACCTGAACGCGGTCTCTCCTAAACGGTCATACGAAATCCTCATTGTGGATGATGGCTCCTCTGATAGCACGTCGAGCGTTGCTCTCGAGATTGGAGCCAAATACCCCAAGAGTGATATTCGAGTTATCACTCTTGAGAAAAACGTTGGTAAAGGGGGTGCTGTGAGACACGGGATGTTGTACGGAGGTGGGGAGCGTTTGTTGATGGTGGACGCGGACGGGGCGAGCAAGTTTTCAGATTTGGAAAAATTGTGGAAGGCTATGGACGAGATTGCACCGAATAAAAAGCCTGGCGTTGTCGTTGGTAGCCGGGCCCATCTAGTAAAGTCCGAGGCCGTTGTAAAGGTTCGTACATTCTTTCCTCTTCCCTCGGGTTCCTTAGGCTTAGTTGTCCTGTGCAGCGGTCACTGCTGCGCAATATCCTTATGTACGGCCTCCACACCATTCTCAGGATTGTTGGAGTGGGCCATATTCGCGATACCCAATGCGGCTTCAAGCTATTTTCCCGTTCGGCTGCACAACAAATATTCCCTGCTCAACATCTCGCAACCTGGATTTTTGACGTCGAGCTGCTGTTGTTGGCGAAACAGTTGCGGATACCCGTCGCAGAAGTTCCAATTGACTGGCATGAGGTTGCTGGGAGCAAGCTCAACGTCGTCACTGCGTCTTTGCAGATGTTGCGAGACTTGTTGATTGTCAGAGCTAATCTCTTGTTGGGGCGGTGGAAAGCAGCGCCTGCCAAACCAAAATCAGATTAATAGCGATAGTTGTTGCGCCCATATCCTGGTACATAGCTCTCCTACCCGTTCTGTGTATGACTAATTCTGTTACATATCTGCTAGACTGCATGCTGTTACCCGACAATTATTGCAGTAGTGATTGGATTGAGGGGTCCCAGATGAGTCTTCAGGTAAATTCGGAATCACGCCCAACTTACTACCTTAGGACTTGTTCTCAACTACCTATTGTGCTTTACGTGGCTCTCCGGATGATCGACGTCTTAGTCCTCAATATTCAATTCTTATTCTGGTCCGAACGAAACCCAATCCCTATTCAACTTTCTGTCAAAAAGCAGTTTCGCGGGCCTCGAACGTCATAACCCGAGGTACTGCCCAAGGGAAAAATGTTACTGTTGCTTTTGAGCAATGCTTCTCGGGAGTCGCGTTGACTGGTAGTATTGGCGCTACTACTTTCGAAATTGTTACAAATGGCGGAGCGCACTCTCTGAACGGGCTCTATACCCGAGGGATTACTATGAACAGAACACATGAAAGGAGATAAACAACTGACGCTCACAACCAAACCAACCTTTTTTGAAGTGTGCTGCGTCTCGTAACCCGCCAACCCAACCGAGAGTCACCGTTGTAGATTGTGCTTCGCGCGGAATTAAATTCAACCTTTTATTCGAAAATCAAGGTTGGGTTCTCACTACCCCGATCCCCGTAGTAGAGCGAGATGTTCGTTTAAAATGATCCAAAATCCTTCCCAAATACGGGTTAGAATAAGAAGCTTAAAGGCGGGTATCATTCAATATGCATTTTACCTTCGCTGGAGGGCACCTCCATTTCCCGGGTCCGCTTCTCTGGGCAATTCGTTATCAGGTAAATAATACAGTGTGTGCAGATAAGAAATTATATTTCATGCATGATAGAAAATGAAATGCGAGTACAAGATGTGTGAGATGGTTAGCGAAGATACAAACAAAAATGAAGAGCGTCTTTAGCGAGTAAATAACTAATTGGATAGATAGTAAAAAAGAGATGAAAAAATCATCATACCCTCACAATTTTGCGCGTCGCCCATTTCCAGCTCCTCACTTGCACCAGCCACTCCGTTCTCATGGAATCCTCCCCATCCGCGATGCTAATACCCTCCTCGGTAAATCTGAACATATCCTCTCCAACGCGACGTTGTAAGACCTGTGCAACGGGATGTTTGAATGGGGTCTTCTGAGCGGGCTTGGTTATCGGCTCAGGTTTTTCTGTCTTGGGAAGAGCATCGCTTTGGCGACCCTGAGCATCGACCATTGAGACATCTTCACTGGACTGTGGGGGAGGCGTTGCCACAGTGTTGGTGGCGTTCGAAGATTCGACCGTCGTGGTTGTCGCCCCCGCTGTTGAAGATTCAGCAGTATTCGTGGGTTGCGTATCAGTTAGAGGAACAGTGGTCGAGGGCGAGGGAAGTCCGGGTGAGGATGAAGCGGGATCTTGATTTGGAGATTCCGCCTTGGTTTGGGTTTCCTCAGAAGACTTTTCCTTCGTTGCTGGAGCCTCTTCATCGGCCATGGCAACGTCCGGTGATAAGGCAGGTTCTGGCCTCAATTCACCCGGCTCACCGCCGGGCGGTGTAGGTGGAGGAACGTCCTGAGATGACCTTGTGGCATTCTTGTCAGCCACGACCAAGACGACCGCGTCTTCACGGTCCTCCTCCACCTCGCCTTGGAGAATCAACGAAATGTCATACTTTCTCCCTTCAAGACTGAACTCGGAACCGTGAGTTAACGATAGCAAGTAACTCTCCTTGGGCGTTTCGAGGATAACAGGTCGGTTTGGCGTAGGTGAAAGTGGTTCTGATTCGGCTGGATCAACATCCATCAAGATATCCTCCGAACCAATAGTTGTGCGCCGACGTTTACGTGGAGGAGGTCGGTCCGGAAGTGGACTAGAGAGTGGAGGAAAGAGGATATCCTTGAGTAGCTGAGGCCGATACTTATACCTATAATCTCTACGTCAGTGGCGTCCTTATATCATAAGTGGGCATTCGCGTACCCAAGCCGCATGTCACCAGCAAGTCCAGTACCGAACACGACTGTTCGTACACTCATGAGCGCAGCCTCCTCCCTTCTCTCAGGCTCTGTAGGTGTCTCGAGTCGTTCGTCGTCCGTTGTCTCATCCTCTTGTGGCTCGGGGATAATATCCAGGACAGTAGCATTTGGTAGCCGTCTCGCTGGGGGCCACGGATCCCGGTTTCGTTTTCGCTTCCTCCCAGCAAGTCGGCTCGGTTGAGTTAACTTTTGGAGCCCAAGCACGACTGCCCTTCGCTCGCTGTACTCCAATAGTCTCTGAGAACGATTTCGTCTCCCAACTCCAGGCGCCGTTCGGGCGGTTCCCTTCTAAAAATGTCATGAGTCACTGGTTCAATCCACACATAAACTGAAGACAGCGTACCTCAACGAACTCAACATTTATCACCTCAATCGCACTGCCGTCATGTCCGCTTCCCCACCCAGCACTCACCAATCCCCTTCCGTCATTGTCTTCATCATCTTCCGTGTCATCGTCCGCCTCTCTGTTTAACTCTTTCACGAAGCACTTCTCTCCCCATCCACCAATGAATCTGCCTACGATCTCCTCTTTTCTCACCACAGGGACCTTATCATCTCCGTTTTTCTTGTGCAACGCACCATTGGTCACCACAGCACCATTGACCACAGGTGCATACTTCTCAGCAAACGCACCGGCACCAACAGCATAGACACTACTAGCACCAGCACCAGCACACCTGATAATCCTCACCTCCATACGCAAGTCCTTGCCCTGATCACGTGCGCGTGCGGAGGCGCTCCAAGTCAACCAACCGGAATGCATCGCGCATAAGAACAGATCAGAGTCGTCGGTATATATACGTCTCTTTTTCGGACGTTCTGGAGAATCCGACTTTTCTTCGTTGGAAGGGGGCGTGCGACGTTGGGGGACGGGTCGACCTATGACACCTCCACCCCAGATGTGTGGCTTGGGGGGTTTCTCGCGAGGGATGTATCCATTAGGAATGAGGATTGTAGCTTGCGTTTCGACGTCAATCATATCGTCTTCTTCATTCTGGACTGCCATCTTCTCAGCGACTTGTCCTCCAGACGCCTCTCCCTTGTCCTTCTCTTTCACCTTCTCTCTCTCTTGATCGCCACTCTCCTCACTCTCTTTCGGTTCTTCCTTCTCTTCCACCTCTTTGTCTTGCTCTTTCGTCTTCTCCATGTCCACATCTTTCTTCTCTGTCGCGTTTTCTTTGTCCTTCTCACCCTCCACTTCTTGTTCCGCTTCCTTCGTAGCCCCCGACCCGTTCTGCTCCTTCCCATGAACACCAACCCACCCCCCAACATCGAAGAAATACGGGAACGGAGTATTCGGATAAACAAATGTACCCAAATTAATTTTATGCCTCGCCTTCACCTCTCTATCCGGCTGCTCTTGAGGCCAAAGCTCTTCCACACCCTCTTGCGGTGCTGGATAAAACTGTGGCAGGGGGTGCGGGTGTTGAATAACAGGCGGTTGATGATGTACGCGGTGCGGATGACCAGGATGTGAATGAGGATGCATTTGACCTTGCATCTGCGCTTGTTGTTGTTGTTGTTGTTGTTGTTGTTGCTGCTGATTCATTTCATCTATAACCATATAATCATCATACGGTTGACCATGGGGCCCGTGAGGTCCATGACTGTGAGGTGGATATCCATGTCCCAGTACTCTTCCTTGGCTATCGCGATGAGGTAGAGGTTGAGGCGGTTGTGGAGGATACGGCTGATGAAGATCCCTTTCTTTTTCTCTCTCATCTCTATCCCGTCTTCCCGACCCGGGAGGACCAACACCCCGTATCTTCTTTCCATCCTTCCCAACACCCACACTACCTCCCATATCCTTCCTTCCGCTAGTATTACCGCTCATGGCAGGACCTCCAACACCGGGACCCGGAGGACCAGGAGCAGGCGAAGCCATTCTCGATCCAGGTTGTGGCACGACAGAAACAAAGCGTGTTGAGAACTGGCCTTGAAATTGTCTCTGCGATGGCAAAGGCGGCGCACCATCTTGAGGAAGTGGAGGTCCTTGACTTGCTTGAACACCTGCATTCGGACCACCAGGAGGAGCAGATGGGGGACCTTGAGGACCACCGGCACCATGTTGTTGATACGGATGTGATTGAGGAATCGCCCGTGGGTGACGAGAGTGTGATGAATAATGGGGATGGTGGTGATGTTTATGATGTGGATGCGAATGTCCAGGATGATGGCCAGGAGGAACACCACTACCAGGTGCTGGAGGTGAAGGACCACCAGCACTGCCACTAGGAGGCTGAGAAGGTGGATAATGATTCCGTTCTCTGTCCCTTTGCTCGCGTTCCCATCTCTCGCGTTCCCTATCTCTTTCACGGTCAGACGGGTGTTTGACAGCATACATCTCGGTGGTTGGTGAAGTCGGTCTGCCAGGAATACCCGGACCAGGAGGCATCGAACCAGGCTGCTGTGATGAACGACCCATATACTCCCCCGCTTCATCTCTCCTCCTTGGATAATCCCCAGCGGGCGGCGGTCTTGGATAATCACCACTTTCTCTCGGGTGTTCGCGAGGCTCACGTTCTCGTCTGGGATAATCCCGTGATCCTGGACCGCCAGGAATGATCTCACCAGGCTCTCGTCCTCTATACTCCTGTCCAGGAGGAGGACCTTGTCTCGAATATTCAGCCGGAGGGGGTGGCGGGCCACGGTATTCACCAGGATGAACCTCACGACGATATTCCTGTGGTGGCACAGAAGGTGGCGGGGCATCCCGTCTATAATCGGATCCGGGTGGTCCCCTATATTCCCCAGGTGGTCCTCGGTACTCTCGCACTGGATGCATCGGTGGAGGTGGAGGTCCAGGAGGAGGAGCATGTGGATGTGGTGGCGGCTGTCTGGGATATTCATCTCTCCGATAGTCTTGTGGATGTTGTGATTGAGGGTGATGTTCACGACGAGGGTATTCTTGGGGAGGGGGTTCACGGCGATACTCAGCAGGCGGAGGTCGATAATCTGCACGATAACCTTCAGGTGGTGGTGGAGGGGGAGGAGGACCAGAACGATAGTCATGTCCAGAGTGTTGAGCAGGTGGAGGCGGTGGCTCACGCCTATAATCTCCTGCATCGGTTCGTCGGGGGTAAGAGTCACGGTCCATTTCACGAGTTTGGTGGGGAGAACGGTGAACTGGGCGCTCACCTGGAGGAGGAGGAGGAGGAGGAGGAGGAGGAGGGGGAATGGCTGGCCCGGAACCTAATTCCCCACGACGAATGTCAGCCTCCCTCTCCCGCTCTCTTATATGATCCCTCTCCCTGTCTCTCATTGACTCTCTCTCTCTTTCTCTCATTTGGTCTCTCTCCCTCTGGTCCCTCTCGATGAGTAGACGATCCCTTTCGCTTCGTTCTCTGTCTCGCTCGCGTCGATGTTCATTGGAATTGCGACGAGAGGGTGGGTAGTCTTGTGGTTCCCGTTCACGGCGGTACTCGGATAGCTCACGCCTGTAGCTTTCAGGGCTATGGGTTTGGCCAGGTGGCGGTGGCAACTCTCGCCGCGTATCACGGTAATCAACAGGTTGGCGATAATCTAAGACAAAGTTGTAAGAAAAAAAAAAAAATTCAAACGACACAATGACAGACATACCGGGAGGGGGATGAGGTTCACGTCGATATTCACTGGGAGGGGGTTCACGACGATACTCAACAGGGGGAGGTGGTTCGCGCCTGTAGTCACGATAGTCACCGGGAGGAGGTTCCCTTCTGTAATCACCAGGTGGTGGACCCTCTCTTCCGCGGTATTCAGCAGGTGGTGGTGGTGGTGGTGGTGGCGGCGGCGGCGGCGGCGGCTCACGCCGGTAATCACTCGGAGGCGGTTCTCTCCGGTAATCTCCTGACGGATGTGGAGGCTCTCGTCTATATTCGACGGGTTGTCGGAACTCTCCAGCCTCGCGTCTGTAGTCTGGTGGTGGTGGTGGTGGTGGTGGTGGGGGCTCGCGTCTATACTCAGAGGACCGGTAGTCACCAGGTGGAGCCGGGGGTGGGGGAAGTCGCGAACTGCCGCCAGAAGGACCACCGGGACCCAGATATTCCTCCCTCTCTCTCCTACTTGCAGGTACAACACCAGGAATCTCACCTGGTTCGCGTCGATAAGGGGGGTAGTCTCGAGGATAGTCGGGGGTCCGACCTGGGATTTCGCGCTCAGGCATGCGAGAGGTTCTCTCTATTTCCTTCCCATGATCCATCAAGTCATCCCTAGGATTTTGAGATCGTGAGTGAGCGCGGGAGGGGACACTGCTTCCTGGGGCAGAAGTTGCAGAAATTTTGTGTAGGTCTTCTGGATGGGTAGATAACAGTAAGAAAAAGACTGGGTCTTAACAACAAATTGTGTAAAATAAAATAACATACCTGGTATTGGTGCACCTATAGTGGGTGGAACGCCGGGACCCAGAGGAGGGGGTGCGCCGGTGCCCGGTCCCACGAGAGGTGGAGGTGGAACGCCTGGACCAGTTTGTGGAGGTGGTTTCCTACGAGAGTTGTCTCTTGTAGGGTCCCAATCTCTGTCGCGGTCACGAAGAGAGGGGTTCATGTCTCTGTCGCGGTCTCCAGGACGGTCTCGTTCGCCTGTCAGAGCAGGATGAGTGCGATCACGAAGCTCTCTTTCTCTCCCATCAACCAACGCAGGACCCGGGACACCGGGACTCCAGGGACCGCTAGCTAGCCCTGGATTCTGTAAAGAGGCCATTGCAGGTGAAGCGTGTGATGACGGTGGACCATGCGCATGGGGTGGCTGAGGCGTTGTGAGCTGAGATTGACCACGGCGTGGTGTGCTTGAGGTGGGTGGTGGACCCGAGGCGTAAGGCGATCCGCCGGCAGGTGGTGAATGGGGAATCGCAAGACGGGGCTGGCCGGCCACGGGGACAGGGGTCGTATAGTGAGGCGTGGAGACGGCAGAAGGAGGTGGTGGAGGTTTGTGATGGTGCGGAGGATGAGGATGAGCGTACTCATGCTGTGGCATGTATGATGAGGCCGGACCCAGGGGCGGGGGGGGCACACCGGGACCGGTCGTTGGGGGAGGAGGGTGAGCCGCGGCATTTGAGCTCGCACGAATACGAGTTGGAGGGGGAACCGAGGCGGCATCGTATGGGACAGAGGGCGGCAATTGCGACGCGGAGGGCGGATAAGGGTTGCCGGCGGGCTGGGACCAAGTTGAGGATGGAGCGGGAGGACCTTCTTTTGGATGTGCGTAAGGAGAGATGTCAGTGGATATCGGCGTCGACGGAGCGGAAGACGGAGCCGGACGGGATGGGTAAGGAGGAGGCCAGGTATTCTGGTTCTGAGACTGTACACGGGTTCTATCGTAGGACCCAGAACTGCTCCACTGCCCTCCTGGGCCTTTCTCTCCTCTCTCCCCTCGTTCTATCCGTTCTACTCGTTCTCCACCTCCTTCAACCCCTGCTACTCCTCCTCCTCCAATCGAAGCACCATCTCCGTGTCCTTGGGGTGCACCGGTATTGGTGCCGCTGGTGGGCTGAGCTGGTCTGTGACGGTGCGTATCATCGGACGGCGAGTCCAAGAGGAGCCGCGCAACATTCATGAGCGAACGCAAGCGAGTGAAGCTTGTATTGTATGTATGAAGGTTTGGTATGAAAGGATGGGATGAGGGATGGATGTGTTGTTGTGGGCGCCAGTAGCAAGGGAAGCGAAGGAGTTGAGGGCTTTCTTGAAGCAGTGGCAAGGCACGCGGAGGGCAGTCAAAATTTGGAATTTACCCGCAAAATTATCCTCGAAATGACACAAGCAATCAACGATCTCACGATCGAGATCACCCCACGTGGAGCCTAAAAGGGTCTGTCTCTCCGCTCACATCCCCCTATCTCCCGGCCTGCTGCTTTCCGTATTGGAACGCTCTTTCTCTCCTGCCTCCCACAGCCTTTTTTATCTGCCTTTCAACAGCATTGTGTTGCGTGCGGTATGACTAGTGCTACACGCCGTAGTTGCCACTAGATCTATCTCGTGATCAAATTTGGAAGAGTATCCGAGAAGAAGCACATCTTTTACGAACAAATTTTCCCAACACGACCCTAAATGCAACAGCGCTTCTTGACTCGGCTGGTCCAGTGATGGACACTTCGTAGCCATCTTTTTCTCTCTCAATCCTTTGTCATGATGTCGATCCAACACACATCGATCACTCTCTCAGCTCACTTATCAGCATCACCTGTCCCATCCCACACGCCCCATCCAGCCAGCCATCCATCCACCTATCCATCCATTTGCATTAATATCCCCTCGGGAGATAGATCGTGCCAGGATATCATCATCAAGAACAGGCCCCCTTCCCCTCCATCCTTCAGGCCTCAGGCTTCCATCCCTCTTTCATAAGCAACACTCCTACCAACTTTGTACGTATACACATACAACGTTTAGCCCCTTCCGTAACTGCGGTCGTTCTTCTTGGACCTGTTCTGATACGTGATCCCACTCCAATCAGACTTATCTTATTTCAGCCTCCGTCTCTACGGAATTTCCGTTTGCACGATACGCAATATGAAGCAACACTCTCCACACAGGAATCATATTATACCTTCTGAAGCAGTTCGCTCTTCGTGCGCGTCACTACAGGCTTTCTCCCTCTCAGATTGTCTGTGCACCATGATGCGTCATTCCGACTCTGTGAAGCAATCTAGATCCGGCGGCGGCGAATCTAATTCAGGATCCTGATTATGTAATTTCATTTGAAATCGGCTACCACCGAAATCAGGGACCCTGGAATCACACACACATACATACGCAGTGTCCGCTGAATGCTCCGTTCTGAACCTTACTTTTTGCATTTGTTGTTCTTCTCCTGTCATGCATCATAACATGTTGCACTTTTTTCTGATATCAGAGGAATGGGGTGTGGTATGTGCGCTGCTGGCTCGTTTCTCAAACTCAACCCACCCAGCAATGCATGGATGTGATCGAAAATTGCGATCTCCGAGAATCCGAGTCACAATGTCCCATGTCAAAGTTTTGATTTCATTTCCAAAACAAAGCCCTCACGAGAAACGAATGGGCGATGCTATATGCTATTGCAACAGCCTATTGCTGTTGATAGGTAACTTTAAAAAACCCGGCATGCCTCGAGTTTCTTCGGTGCAACCCGCGCGGGAGCGTGCTGATCTTGATGATGGGGCTTTTGCTCATACAACTGGTGGTGATGAACTCGAAACTTTTTAAGGAGTACCGCAATAAGTAATCTCTAACACCGAAGAGCGAAGGAATGTATATTACCCAGGTCCAACTTCAACTGCAAACATTTGGCTGGTCTGATGGTCTCTGGAAGTTCGGGCGATTTCTACTGAGATCATGCATTGGCCCCCTAAGGTTTCTTGAAGCTGGTTTATACTTGCCACAAAAGCCCGTTCAGATGCTCATCTCAACTTGACAATGAGCCCGGGAATAACGGCCTAACGACACGCCGAAAAGCTCATCGCTTCCATTTAGGTGTTCCACTACGCTTGACCGCATGTACCTCACACGCACACACACACACACACTCGCTGTGCAAACTCGGAACAACAGCGTCGGGCTTGTAAGATGTCCACATCACGACATCGAGCCAAGATATTCACCCAACACCGATCCCCAATGATTGAAATCTATTATGAGTGATCGTATGTATACATCAGGTCCGGAGCCCCCCCCCCCTACATGCGGAAATGACGGTGGGAGGAATTGAGGGGACAACTCAGTAAGTACTCAACTATCAACCTCATACCCAAGCATTCACATTCAAACAACCATTGAATTGAGACGCGTTTCAGACTATTCCCTTTATAATAAATATACCCCCAAGTAAGTTAACACCCATTCAATCAACGCACCCTTCTTTATTTCCCTGTGTTGTATATCCATTCACTCGTCAACCCAACTGCTGCACCGCCTCTCCGACTTTCATAACCAACTCATCAGAACCCCATTGCCCTACAATACTAACACCAATAGGCCACCCGTCACCCTCAGGATCCCAAAATCTCCTCGGAACCGGAACATTAAGCGCCGGAAGCCCTGCGAGTGATGCAGGCACTGTTAGCACATCTTGGACATATGAGTCCAAGTCTGACGCCGATTCTATTTTATTTCTTTCCGAATCGATTGGAGGAGCCGTTCGAATCGCGGATGGGTGTATCAGGACATCGACTTGGTTTCCTGTGCCTTTTGTTGAAGGTAGACCGGTGAAGTAGAAATTGGGCAGGGAAAAGATTCGGTTGAAATCGTCCCTGACGAGCTGCCGGACTCGTTGTGCTTGAAGGAAATAGTTGTCAAATGCGCTGGCTTACCGTGAGTATACGATATCGTGGGATGTGCGAAAAAAGCTCACTCTGCTGTCAGCGCATACGTTCCTAACAATATCCGCCGCTTGACTTCAGGTCCAAAGCCTTTGGATCGAGAAAGAGCATAATTCCTCGATGTTTTTGTGATGTCACTTCCGGGGGGTGGTCGTACATGGCATCCTAAACAGGTTTCAATGAATCCGGTTATATCGCGAAACAAGGAAGGTATTATACCATATTGAATGCCGTCATATCGTGCTAGGTTGCTACTCGCTTCAGCACTAGCGAGCACGTAGTAGGAACTCAGCGCATATGACGTCGATGGCAGCGAGACCGGGAGGACAGAGGCGCCTTGTTCTTGAAGCGATTTGATCACGTCTCGTACGGGCTTTATGATAGAAGGGGATAATTCTGAGGGGAAGTACTCCTAACATGGGGTTGAGAACGAGTAGTGGATCGCAGTGATGGTAATCTGAACATACTTGTGGAATACCAACTCGGAGACCCTGCAAAGGCTTAGATGCATTCTTTTCGGAGTCCAATCGCAATAGCCGATTCTGTAGGACCTCCAAAGATTTCGTTCGTATCTCTGGAGTCGCAGATGTCGGATCTCTCAAATCAAACTGAGAAATTATTTCTTCACGACGTTAAGTTATTTTCGTTAAACTCCGTTGAAGGAAGCATACCAAATATGTGCTTGATATCTCCAACTGTTGAGGCAACGACGCCTACGCAGTCAAGGCTATCAGCGTAGGACACAACACCCCATCTGACACAACCCCTGAGTTGTAGCTGAGTGCTAATCAACCAAGTTACTCACCGACTAATGAGTCCGTATGAGGGTTTCAGACCAGCGACACCACAATAAGATGCAGGTAGTCGTATTGAGCCACCAGTATCAGTTCCTAATGCACTAGCACATTCATTACACACGGACGCGAACAACCCGAGGAGATACACTCACGCCTGGCACATTCCCGCAGCTACGGCTGCTGCGCTCCCACCTGAGCTTCCCCCAGGATATCGTTTTTCTATCCTCCCGGACGGGTGTTGGTATGGGTTGATCGTGGGTCCATGAGAAGAGTATTTGTTGAGGGAACTGAAGTGCATAATTTAAATGGACGCGCCAGGCTCCTCGTAACTGGACATACCCCATACCAAACTCATCACAGTTCGCCTTCCCGACGATGTCCGCTCCAGCTTCGCGTAGTAGCTTGACTGCAGTAGCATCGAAGGGCGATGTGAAGCCTAAACACGATTCAGCATGCTCACTTTCGTGAACGAAGGGAGCAGGTCTACCATCGAGCATAAGAGAGGAACATGTCGTCGGGGAGTCAAAGGTTGTGATGTTATCCTTCACAGCAACGGCAACGCCTGAAAGTGGTCCCTGGTTTGCTGAAGGCCCAGGTGCGGGCGTGGTGAAAACGAGGGCGTTAATGCCTGGGTTCTTCTCAGAAATAACGTGTCTCCATTGGTCCGCAGCTGTAGCAAGACATTTTCTTGGGGTCGAAAGCCCTCTAGGGACCACACGAAACCCCTTCAGCATCGACGCCTCCGGGTTGGTGAGTTGAAGTCGGCGAATAACCGGAATGACCTGCAATATCAAATAAACACAAACGAAAGATCTCATCACATCACAAAAAAAGTTTGTGGGCGCTTCCCCTACACACAAAAATGGCCAGAGCATCCACTCAAGTAGATCGCCCAACAAAGAAAGCACGCACGGAAGCCAACGCAAAAAAGCCGCGTGCTAGGTTCGCCGAACCCGAACCCATCCCAAAGAAGTCACCAGCAACCAAAAATAAGGGCAAGGCCAAAGAGACCGATCTACTAGAAACCAATTCCACTGACGAGGAGCTACCTTCCACATTCAAGATCGTGGCGGGGTCATACGAAAAACTTCTCTACGGTTTAGAAGGCAAAACGACATACTCTGATGACAAAAACCTCCAATTCCACCTTAAAGCAATCTTCGCTTTCCCTGCTCATGTATCATGTATAAAAGCTGTGGCAGTATCTCCTCAGGGTGGCAAATGGTTAGCTACAGGGAGCGCGGATGAGATCATAAAAGTATGGGATCTCCGGAGACGGAAAGAGATCGGTGGTTTGATGCACCATGAAGGTACATAATATGCTGATCATCTGAAGTGGGATTGAAGTCTAAGGTACTTTACTCAAGGCTCAATTACACATCTTGTTTTCCCCTCTCGGTCGCACCTATTGTCTGCATCTGAAGATGGCACTTTGTGTCTATTTCGTGCCCGGGATTGGGCTGTTCTCCGCGTCCTCAAAGGTCACAAAGGTCGAGTCAACTCAATGGCAGTCCATCCGTCAGGGAAGGTAGCATTGAGTGTCGGAAAGGATCGGGCTCTACGAATGTGGGATCTTATGCGAGGCAAGGGTGTGGCTAGCACAAAACTTGGAAAAGGTTCGTTGCAGCCGGGGTTTTCTCTCCAGCTATCAATTGACCAGGTTTGTACTAGAGGGCGAAATTGTGCGTTGGTCAGTGGATGGCAAATATTTTGTGGTGCAATCCGGTTCAACAATCGACGTTTACAATACTGTATGTCATTTCTATATTTTTTGTGATATTGCTGTCCTGACCACGATGACTAGGAAATGACGCTTCTTCATACCGTCCAACACCCTTCTCGCCTTCATGATGTCAAGTTCTGTAAACGTGTTACCGGCGAAGGCGACGTTCTCTTGGCTGGTGCAGAAGACAAGAAGCTCTCAGTTTATGACATTCCCGAAGACTCATCAAGACCACCGATGGTAATTGCCCAAATGGTTGGCCATGGGAACAGGTAAGTCCTTTAAGTTTTCAATCTGTTATATACCTACTCCCGCTTACACTCTTTCGTAGAGTGAAAGCGATCCAAACTTTGGAAATTGCGCTTCCACCCGCTTGCGGTCGAGCTTCGACAATCATCGTGGCGACCGTTTCTTCTGATGGCAAGATCCGTCTATACGACATGCATTCCATACCTACAACAACAGAAAAAGTAACGGAGGTGGAGCCCGTCGCAGAATATGACACCAAGGGCACACGTCTTACATGTATCGCTATTGCTGACAGTGATGTGACATCGAGCAAACCGATAAATGGCAAACGGAAATTGGATGAGGACGAAGATGACATGGAGGATGAGTTTGACGGAATTCATTCTGATGATGAAGGTGACGAAGAGGGAGACGGAGACGGGGATGAGGGTGAGATTCAGGGTGAGGAAGAGATTGAGGAAGAAGAGGAAGTGATGGAGGATTAAAAGTCGCTACAGATGATTGCTATGGCTGCATAAATAACTCTACAGGAAATCTACCGCACGTTTTCGACCTCGGTGAAGGTCGTTGGCGTTGGTTATATTCGAGTCGCCCGATGCGGCGGTGGCCTGCGGCGGAGGTTCCGGGGTTTCGGAAGACTTCGTTTCAACAAGTGTGGGGGGTAGGTTTTTGACGGCTTCGGGAACAGGCTTTTCAACCCACATCACATCGTCATCGTCATCTTTCTTCCGATCCTTGTCCTTTTTCTTCTTTTTCTTCGGCCGTTCCTTAGAAGATACTTTCAAAGAGAGCCCGTCCAGGCCATCTTCATCAACGTCGAACGATACTAAGGGCCCTTTTGTATCCTTCTTTTTCTTTTTCTTCTTGTCCTTCTTGCCTTTACTACGATCTTCGTCGTTGATTCTCTTCTCCTTCCCTTCCCGACGAATAAATGTTGGTTTAAAGGTCGAAAGGTCCATTGGTTTGTCGTCTAGTAGAGAGTGAGAAGCACCAAATGTACCATTGGTCGTTGCCTCTGGTTCATCTTTCACGACTTCATCTTTCACGACTTCCGGCTCATCCATATCCACATCCTTTTCATCGTCCTCATCTTCATCATCACTCGCAAAAATCGCCTTAAAAACATCCATCGCCGGTCTCTGATATGTCAACGTATCCTGACCCTGCGTTTCATCATCCCCCAGTCCGACATTTGTCAAGTCTCTTGATCCTCCACCGGGGTTTGATGAAGAAGGTCCAGCATCGGAATTAACCCCGGCCGCTTTCTTGAAAGCTTCCTCTGCCTCCGAAGTCGTAAATGATGCCCCCTTCCCTGGGGTGGGATCCCCGGACAAATCACCCGGTTGTAAATCTGGTTCTTTGAGCCCAAATCGCTTACACAAGAGCCGAGCAGGTTGCCATGGTCTAACCTCCCGCGTCATGGGTCCATACATCCCCAGCTTCGCCGCATGCGCTTGCGGACTGATTTTTTCTTCTTCTTCCTTCTTCCGTTTAGCTTCCAGCGCATCCAACTCTTCTGTAGTGGGCTGATGAAGTCCCTCACGTATTTGGGGCCCTTGTTCGATATAGGATGCACTTTGAAACCTGCCAGCAATCGCCCCTGACGCCGGTTTGAATATCGTTGCCGCCTTTGCGTAGCTCTCGAGTTCGTTTTGGAATTCATCAAGGCGCTGGTCGGGTAGAGGTCGTAATGGGGGGATTGAACCATCTGGATTGATTTGGGATCGAAGATAGGTGGTGTATCTGTCCTGTTTAACAGGATCAGTAGTAAAAGGCTGAAACCCCTTAAGTGCAGCTTCCGCCATATGAGGTTCTGTCCGGGGAATGGAGAAGGCTGCAGCAGCCGGGGAAATACCCGCAGCGGTTGCTGCTGCAACATTTTTAAGCCGCTCTCTGTCTTTCTCGGATAGATAATCAAACACAGAACGGGGGCCCTCTTGTAAAGGAGTTTCGCCCAGCATGTCCCCCCGCTGTGATGCGATTGCTAAGGAACCCGGCATTAAACATAGTAAGTAGGTACGTACCTCGGTAGCCGACATAGTTGATGATTTCCATTTCGCATGGGGCATCGGTTCTTGTTGCACCTCGCGCTTTGGCATGTTTTCCTTGTCTGCCTCCCAGACCTTTCGAGGATCCGGTTGCCAACCAGGCGGAATGTCAGGAAGAGGAAATTGTGCATCTTCCATCACAGGTTTCTCAGAGAGCATGAATCCCAACAATACTTTAGTCCCATCGCGAAAGATAGTGGGTGCTGTGGTGGTGGATCTCTTAACCACGTTAGTAAGAGATGGATGGAAGTCAGGTGAGCAGAAGGTACCTTGTCCGACTTGAATGACTTCGCCTGTTCGCCGATGGTAAATGTATCATCGTGGTGTCCTACATCGTATGCAAGCCGACTCCTCGCAGCTTTGAGGCCCGCATCATATATATCGATGTCGTCCTCGTCAGCGTCGTTCAACGCGCCCAAACCGAATCCAGCTATTGGAAGATAAGCGATAGAAATACAGAGATATATGCCCGGACTACCTGATATTCTAGGTCCTTTCATATTTCCCTGGTTAGATGAACCCAAACTCTCCTGTAGAGTCATCCCAGGTTGGTAGCCCAGACCGTGTGCATTGCCCTTCCGCTCAACAATTAAGACAGGAGTATCACGCGGCGCATACGAATGTTTGTCAGCTTCCTCGTCTTCTTCTGTAATCTTCACGTCGTTGGTGACCGCTCTGGTTCCATACGGTGACGTTGCCTGGAGGTCTTGAAGCCTGCGCTGACGAAGGGAAACGCGAGGACCAATTCCATTCCCAAGTCGCCATCCCATCTTCTTCAGTATCCGTGCACCAACCGAATCGGTTGGAGGGGGTAATAGGGTTGATTGTAGTGCATGTACGATGGAACTAATCTCGGAAGCGCAACATTAGGGATAAAATTAGACAGAAGAATTCCAACGTACTCTTGTTCCTCATCACCGGCACCTTGCCGACGCTTAAGCTCAGCTGCAGTACCTCCAGTAAGGTTCATTTCTTCCGTAGTATCCACAAGGGTCCTGCTTTCACGAAGTTCCTGCAAATCTTCCTCATCCATGAAGTCTTCTGGTC
The DNA here is from genome assembly GCA_025093985.1 of Calvatia gigantea. NCBI lineage: Eukaryota > Fungi > Basidiomycota > Agaricomycetes > Agaricales > Lycoperdaceae > Calvatia > Calvatia gigantea. Next base: position 2,256,491 of record JACAAK010000005.1, on the reverse strand, counting down.
GCGCGACCTTGCCTTTTGCTCTATCTCCCCGGGAAGATACAAACGTCGAAGGTGCCCATCCTATGCAAATTTGGCTGGTGTGCATAAGGGAGAAGAGGTTAAAACATACCTTCTTTCGATCCAACGGAATTGAAATACCCGGCGGAGAAACCGCCAGTGAACGCGCCATGGAGCCGCCGTCTTCCCTTTTCATCCCGCACCTAAGCAAAGGTGAATAATCTCTCGAGAGTGAAGGACAATCCGACACCGACTTCTTGCTTCCAGAGTGGTACAAACTCTCCTGTATCTCTGGACTTTTCGAGTGGAGGGAGAGGAGTGCCTATCTTTGCAACGGTCAACGACAGCTTTATACGGTGGGTCTGTGATTACGCACCAAACAGAATGATTCGTTGACTCTAGAACTCGCGACATCAACTCCGAGATTGTTGAGTTTGCGTTTCAGCCGGCTGCTCATTGCGCAGACAAACTCGTCCTGCTAGCACGACGAGATAGTCAAATAAGAACGACGTGACTGATGTCACCAGGATGGGCCATCCTCTATAAAAAGCATCGCCTTCCCACAGTCCGCGTCTGGAAAAGCGACAACTCATTGATCTGGGGGTTGGCTTGCTCGCTGGGCCTCTCGCTTCCAATGTTGTAGTATGGCATGATTCGAACCTTGCTAATCAAGCAGATATACACTGCGTTGTCCGGGTTCTGAGATTAAATCGTGTGTTAGCTCGTTGATGTGGCAATTCCACATTGAAAACGAGAACATACACTAGCCACGCTCAGATGGTCCGTAGCATGGCCAAACAGTGCCAATGTCACCGAGCTACAACTATAGCTACGGACCATCTGAGCGTGGCTATTTAAACAAGTATTTGATGGAAACCTCTATTTCTGTCTGTTCATAGGATTCAAACACCTCTTATCAATATTTTTTCACACCGCCGCTTCTTGAGACTCACATGCCAAGCCGAAAAACGAAGGAAGCTTTTCATTCCTTGCACGACTTCTACCTCGACCCGGGGGCCCGTCATAATGCCAACAACGCAACCTCGCCTCGACTCTGGCCAGGAAGGTCTTCATTTCCGCAGATGATTGGCTGTGAGTTCAACTTTCGGAAATTCCCAATGATAAAAATGTAAGTGGCCCAGAAGACAACCTCGTGGGCGAATCTGATTTAACGTGATAACAATCCTTGGAGATTGATACGACGCATGTGTATGAAGGACAGACTGGGATTCCTGGCGACGCGACCGTTTAGGATCATCCTTCACTTGTCGTTTGAATACCATGGCGCTGTCATTTTTTCTTCACAGCTTTGTCCATCGTTACTTGACGTCCCCTATTTCGTCTGCGCCGTCAATCAGATCTTTATCCAACCAACCTCTCTTGTGGCAGTTCCCGACAGGCTGAAACCCTCGCAATCATGCTCTCCCTTTTTCCCAACCCACGACCTCTGACCACTCGCAGATATCGGGTCTGTAAAGCAATTTGCTTCGCAAGTTGCTTTCGTATTTTTTGAAAATTTAGAGCCTGGAGCTTCAAGTATCAAACGCACGTTATGGTTTGGCGCTGGTTGTCAGAATAGATGGGTTCCACCATCAAGCTGTCAAAGTCTTGTGGATCACGAACTATGAAGGAGCCAAGGGCCACAAACAGGCGGGGACACATGGATATGCTGTTATTTTTAGGTCTAGGACCCCACGCCCGGGCGAACTTTGCGTATTTTCTCCACAGACTTTTCCCAATAAACATGCTGACTTCTCTGACGGTCCGAATCAGGCACGTGTAAATGAAAGGTATACATGGTTTAAGAAGGCTGGTTCCCAGATAGATTTTATCCCCTGCCACTTACCCACTCTATCACGATGTCGGATGAGAAGCGCAGTCCAAGTCCTCAAGACCAGGGCAGCTCCCTCGAAAAGGGCGACACTAAGAAGCCCCGAGTCCTCGTTACCGACAATGAGTACGTCCCTGCTTTACACTAGACCTGGCGATGCTCACCGTAGCCCTCTCAGGTATCATTTTGATGCCCATGATCTTGATAGAGTCCAACGGCGGCTGAAACAACGACATATTCAAATGTAAGTTATTGTCTACGGGAATGAATGGCTACCCGCTAAACTCATTGCTTTAGGATTGCTGTGAGCAACTAACCCTACTAAGCTGGTAAAACATAACCACTTAGGTTTCGCTTAGATTGCCGGAACTATTGGAACGGGTCTTTTCCTTGGTTCAGGTGGTGCTTTGCGTGGGGCGGGCCCCCTCGGGGCTTTGCTAGCCTACCTCCTTGTCGGCAGTGTGGCTTATTCGTATGTGGCTTCCGATAGTTGCTTCCTACGGAACTAACACATGAAAAGAACGTTGTGTTCTGTCGGCGAAATGACTTCTTGGGCTCCGATTTCCGGTACCTTCCCCCACTTTGGTATGTCCTTTAGGCGAGGCAAACACCAGGAGCACGAGACTTAAATGGCGGTGACAGCGGCTCGATGGGTGGACCCTGCACTTGGTTTTGCAGTTGGCTGGGTGAGCATATTTTTGGTACTTCCCAAGACAGCCTTTCCAATGTTACCGTCAGAATTACTTCTACACCAACGCGTAAGCAACCGCACGAATCTCGTATCTTCACCGACACGTCTAACGTAACACAGTATAACGACTCCGACTGAAGTCAGTGCCGCCGTTGTTCTTCTCACTTTCTGGGACGAGAACGTACGAGCCTTGTTTAATCCGATATTTCCGAGACTCTTACCAGGTACCATGACAGACGAAACATGCTGCGATTTATACCGCGGTAAGCATCAAACTTATTCTCGGCAATTGCGACATACCCAACGGCGATAGGTGTTATGTATTTGTATCTGTGCCATAAACGTCTTTGGTGTCAGGTAACGTTGTTAGCAGTTGATGAAATGAGTATCCTCTGCTAACCAAAGATCCTCATAGATGGTTTGGGGAGTGTGAGTAAACACCTGTGATCTGTAAATAACAAGCCAGGAATGGTTTCTAACATTATACTTCTTAGCCGAATTCGTTTTTGCTATTATCAAGCGTGAGTGGCATATCGTGTTCTCGTCACAGCTGGCAAATTGATCGTCATCAGTATCCTTAATTATCGCGTTATTGCTTGCTGGTTTGATTATTGACCTCGGTGGAGGGCCTAACCATGACAGGATCGGTTTTAGAGTCAGTGTTTTATTGGAGCTGTTAGTGCTGCTTCTTGTTAACGATCTTTCAGTTCTGGAAACATCCTGGCGCACTCAACCGCGCCGGGCTCGTCAGTAGTAGTCTTAACACGGACCGTTTCTTGGGTTTCCTAAGCGTACTCGTGCAAGCATCCTTCTCTTATCAAGGCATGGAGCTCGTCGCTATGTAAGTGCTGTTCAGGATGCGCATTTTGAATGACGCCTCAGATGCTAGTACAGTGCCGCCTCTGAGACTGAAAGCCCGCGTCGCAACGTCGCAAAGGCTGTTCGTCGCGTTTTCTGGCGTATTGTCGTCTTCTACGTAAGAGCACCCGCCACAGTCTCGCAACGTTGGGTCCTCACATGAAAACCACAGATCCTGGGAATACTCATGGTTGGCATGTTAGTCGCGTATAACGATGACGCCTTACTACAAGGTATGCCTTTGGGGCTCCTGCTGTGACGTTCGTCAACTCATTGCCCCGATAGCTACTGGTACTGCCGCACAGTCGCCGTTCGTAATTGCAATGGACCGCGCTGGCGTTAAAAGTGAGGAACAATCCTTAATACATGGATTGGAATTAACCTGTTCATCAGTATTCCCCCATATTGTCAACGCGTGTATCTTCACAAGTGCCTTCAGTTCAGGCAACAGTTTCCTGTTCTGCTCGTCGCGTATCCTCTACGGTCTCGCGCTTAGGGGTCAAGCTCCAAAGTACCTCACTTACTGTACAAAGAAGGGATTACCTATTGCTGCAGTTGCGACCAGTGTAAGTAATCGAAACAGTGTCGCTGAGTTTCCACTGACACGTTTAAATCAGTCCGCATTCGTAATCCTGTCTTTCATGACAGTTTCCAAGGGAGCTGAAACCGTGTTCAAGTAAGTTTTTTTTTTTGAAGCCGCTAGATGATATGATGCTGAGATGCGCTTGCAGCTGGTTCGTCAGCCTCACAACAACAGGTGGTTTCCTCAGTTGGTTCTCAATCAACCTCACGTACGCACGCTTCCGTGAGTAGATTTTCTTGCCCTCCGTTTACTTGACACCTTTTAACATTTTATGCAATATCCAGGTGCTGGTATGATCGCACAAGACATTGACCCAAAGAGCAACTACTACCACAACCCATTGCAGCCGTACCTTGCTTACTGGGGCATGTTCTGGACTTTACTCTTTACCCTGATCAATGGCTTCCCAGTCTTCTTCAAATGGGATACTGCTAAATTCCTTACTTCCTGTAAGTTCCCGGGATCCCCAAACTTATCCACTTAAGTACTGATTTCGTCACGCGCGCTGAAGACCTCAATATTCCTATCTTCACTGTCTTGTATCTTATCTATAAGATCCCAAAACGGAGCAAGTTCTGGAAAGCGTCACAAATGGATTTCTACACCGTGAGTGACACCCTTACGATGGGCGGCCGGAGGTTCGCATGCTCATGCACACTAACAGGGCATTCCTACCGTGGAAGAAACCGAACTTCCCAAGGAAGAGCCCAAAAACTTTTTGGAACGTGTTGCAGACGTTTTGTTCTAATGGATTTGTGGTAGCTCATACGGTTGTTTGTTTCGTTGGAGTTTTTGCTGTGCCCAATAACTTTCTTGTAAAGTAATTCCGATCTGTCGGCCATGCTACATTTACATACAAACTTACTTCCCTGCATCATTCACAAAGCTAGTTCAACTCGCTCCAAAAAATGCCAAACGGAGCTTTCCCTAGCAACGCTACAACAGCGAGACAGCTGAAGACAAGGTGTCAAGTAGATTCTATTTCCACAAGACAGATTAAGAGCGTACTAGAGTCGCTGAATACGATGGACTTGACATGTGCTGGGTCATATGAAAAAGTGGGCCCAGGTGATTATACTGAGGAAATCAGAATCTCTCTTAATACACGAATCACCAACGAGTTAGATTATAGATTTTTGTCTGTGCGCATTCTTTCATTCCGCAATTTTACGGAATTTCCCTTGCATCCAGACACGATACATCTTCAACTGCCGTTTCCGATTCACTAATAACCGCCGATCAATCCCTAACTGTTCAGTGGAAAAGAGGGGATGAGCTGGACAATCCGGAAATGGCTTGCATAAATTAGGGTGTATCCATGTGTTTGGAGTCGGAGTCGTCGGAGATGCTCCGATTTCAGGTTGACTCCGAGAGGAGAGTTGTAATTCTGATATTATTTCTTCATCGGCGGTGACAGTCCACGAATTTTGAGCTGTGGACTGTTCCGAACCAAGGTCTAGAGCGTCCGGAGCAGATTCCTCATCGTCTTCGGTGCTCGTGGTGCTCGTGGTGCTTGCAATCTGAGAAGCCGTGGCCTTTGAGCCGGTAAACATGAGGGCTAGTTCATCTACCGACATCTCAAAGTCAGTGAATTGCTGTTGTTTGTTCATACAATATAGGGCACCTATCTCGAAAAAGTAGACACGAGTCTTATCCCCTCTAATGTAGAAATTTTCGTCCAGCATACGGTTGGCTTTGAAGCGCAATTGAGTCAAGTCATAGCGCCCATAATCCCGCATCACTACCAACCCCCCTGGCTTTAGCATCTGTTGGGCGCAAATTTCACCACAGAGCTAGGTAAGAACACTGCCTTTCTTACTGTATGGATATGCTTTAAAGCTCTCCCCCATTCATCTGGGTGTAAGGCACTTATTACAAAGATGAGCATAATCATATCAACACTTCGAGGGGCGACATCAACGGGCAACCCGGAGGCCGATGTGACATCCCAGACGGATGCGTTTATCGAGCCACACGAAGGGGACACATAGAGGGGATTAGACTAAAGACCGGTGAGAGAGTATTACTTTTAGCACACAACTATCAATCACCTGAACAAGTTTGACTGCATGACTTGAATAATCATAGGCCTTTAACACCAAGTCCGGGTTCTTGTTGGAAGAAAGAAGAGGGAAAGCCGAGTTTCCTGCACCTGTGCTTTCCCAGTTCAGTATTTGAATGCTGGCGACGCCACATCTGGTCTCACCACAACCAATCTCGACAATCACCTTTGGTCCAGCCTAGTCAAAATCAGTTCTCAACTCCGAATATCAGTCCAAATCATTGGGCTACCTCAGGCTGAGTGGCAGCAACGAGTTCAGGGAATTCATTGTGAAGCCTGCATTTGAGACCGATCAGGTGGCTGGATACGCCTGAACAGTTTGTGTGGTCTCACCATTTGCGGTCGCGGAAGAAATTGTTCGTATTAGCCTTGTAGAAGTTATCCCTGATTACAATTAGTAATCAGCGGTTAGAGCAAAAAGTAAACCAGCTTTCATACAAACCAATGTCTGGCAGGTTTATCATTATATTTTGGGTGTTCTTCGAGGGGAACTGGGGCAGAACGCTGCCTGTTTAATGATGCAACAATTGCTTCTCCTTGGTCATCAGGGGGTGGAACATGATCCCAAGCATTTTGAGACCAAACATCAGCGTCGCCTGTGAGAAATCTATGTGCCAAGTTATGACAAGTAGAGGTTGTGAAGCGAAGGATGGTGACCTCGATCCGAACGGCGGCTTCTCTGTTGCTATGTCGTGAACTGAAGATGTTGATTTCAGATTACCCGCCGGATCCTGCAGCATACGATTGGGAGTTTCGGAGAGCGTGGAAATCAGATTTCGAAATAATGGCGCCGAGCGAAGGATTTGTGGATCGGAGATGGCGGTGGTCAAAGAAGGAGAGCAACACAGCATCAGGATAACAGCCAATTATAGCATGTCGGATTCACGATTGGCAAACAACCACTCTCGCTTCAGACTATACTTGCTTTGCTCGGACTTGTGGTGTCAGTACACCATCGCGTGCTATTGACCTCTCACACAGCAATCCCTGCAGTCCCCGGCGGATCTATATCATTGATATATCCTCGATTGCTCGTCCAATTCATGGCGGCATCTGTCAGCCAACCAATCCCTGAAAACGTGGCCCAAGAAGAGCTAGACGGTCTTTACGAGGAAGTCTCTGCGGGATTCGTTCACGAACCGAATGCCGAGGTTGAGCTTGCGTCACCATATTCTGACAGCTACAACCCCACTGGTCATTTTTACACAGCGAACTCTTCCAGGTCATCCATGCAACCGGCAACTCCTAGCAGTGTGGGTACAAGTAAGTTGATGAGAGATATCTGACAATGTACCAGTTTATTGATGATGAATAGCTTTTCCTCATGTTGCTCTTACCCCACCTCCTCTTCCGTCTTCCCGTCTACCGCGCATTGATTCTCCCAATACTACAAACAACCGAGTGATACGTCCTCTTCCACAACCTCCTCAGCAACCCCCTCAGCAACCTCCTCCACAACCTCCCCCACAACCTCCCCCACAGCCTCCACAGCACTCCCCACCACGTCCTCCACAGCTTCTGCCGCAACCTCCACAACCTCGCTCACAGCATTTCCGGCAACCTTCTGGGCCTCTCACACCTCCTGCTTCAAGTCCCAGCACATCATTCGCAGCTGTGATTGATCCCTATGTTGGTGTTTCCACGCAACCTAGTGGAGGGAAATATGGTCATCATCCCGATCCATTAGAACCAAATGGAACCACTTCACCTGATCCTCTTAATTCAGACGACGAGTCCGAAGCTTCAGACATTGAGGATGAGTCAGGAACTAAGATGCGACCTCTGCCCCCTTACATTCACAGTGACCCTGAAAATACGGTGGAGGTAGCACCAAAGGGGGTGTTAGCACCCGCAGACGTCTCTCCTTCCAACGCCCCTGGACCGAGTAGGCTTGACCCAGACGGTTCCGAAACCTGTGCGTCGTAAGATTCTATTTGTTGACGTGCACTCAAACATAATATAGATAGCCTCTCAAGATGGGGTTCTGATTTCTATTCCCAAGAAGGCATAGATCTAGGGGTCGGCTCAGACAATGACCCCAGCAACCACGAGTGGCCTAATGATTTTGCTTCAGACCACTCAGGCCACAGAGGCGCAAATATTCCGCGACGTAGTTCTAGGTTAATTCTGGCTGGACAAGCTCCGTTTGCTTTCATCCCTCGGAATCCTCGACCCATTTGGGAACCACTCGACGAGGAGGAAGAAGAAGAACTAGAGGAAGATACATTCATCAACTATTCTCTACTTTCACACCTTGCCACTGTTCTTCGTGACAAGGTCCCGCGTGATGAGCACACGAAAGAAGGCATAAAATACCCGAACGCTTTTACCGGGAAAGATATTGTGGTAAGCGCCTTTTGAAGTATTTCGCTTTTTTTTTTTTTCGCTGAACCTATTGGCAGTCGACAATTCATAACCAAATTTCGCGCGAGCTTAAGGAAAATCATGGTGGATCCTCCTCAGACCGGCGGCCCGCTCTGCTTGTTGCTCGGAGCCTCCAAAGCCAATTATTCTTTTACGAGGTGGAATGGGGGGGTCGCATACTCCGGGATGACGTTGGCAACGTTTATATGTTTTTGGATGAGGCACAGGGACTCGTGGAAAGGGCGGAGATACCAACGGGCGTCGTCACGGTTTTAACCAAATGCTACTCTCCGAGTTGCACAGAGTATGAGGATGGCGGGTGCTACGCTTATTCTTGTCCTCGCAAGGTATGAGTAGGCATCTTTTGATCACCTCAGGCCTGCTAAGAATTATATAGGGACTGAAGCAGTTACCTCCCGCGACGGAAACATCATCGGGTCCCCAACAAGAGCCATGGCCGGTGACTGTTTCACGAGAATTGCTCGATTCGCTCACCGGCAACGAGATTAATCGACAAACGTAAAGGTGCCCTGTGCCTGTGCGTTTTCTATCACTAATCTTGCACTTTAGGATCATCCATAAACTCTTGAGCAAGGAGGAGCAATACGTTCGCGATCTCGACATCGTGGAGTCCGTTTTTATTGAACCTCTGCGCAAATCTGGGCTTTTTGCCAGCTCAGGCGATCTACATGAGTTCATTGATCGGATATTTGGGAACATTGTTCAAATACGGGATACCAACAGGCGATTACTTGACTCTCTTTACATTCGCCAACGAGAGCAAGCCCCGGTAGTCGAAGGGATTGGTGACATCTTCCTTGGTGCCGCATCAACGGAGTTCAAAGAGGTATATCCTACTTATATTGGTCACCATCCCATCTCGGAAAAGCTATTACGAGAGGAGCTGGAGAGGAATCCGGAATTCAGGGTATTTATTGAGGTAAGCGCATGTTTACCTCCAGAGAAAAGGTACTCATGACTTGGACCAGACTTGCTCCAGGAGACAGATCACCCGTATTGGACAGTCGCCGCGTCTCGATCTCAAGCATTTCCTGAATCGGCCTGTCGAGCATCTACAGAAATATCGGGTATTATTGGAAGCTATTTACAAGGAAACCGATCGCGACAACCCTGATGGTGAATTCCTGACGGAGGCGATCAAAGCACTAAACAAATTGCAGACACTCTCACAAGTCCACACCTTCCAGGAAACGGTAATGAAAGGGTCAACCAAACGGTGGGAGTGGTCAGATCTAGTTACCCCTTCTGAAAGGCAATACTTCTCAAGGGAAGAAGCTAAACGCCAGTCGTAAGTGCCTTTTCGACCCTATTCGTTTGATGTGCTTAAATTTTCTTGAGGATTATTTTCGAGCTTATCACAACTGAAATGGAGTATGTGAAAGATTTACACAACATCAGCAAGGTATACCCGGCACCGGTGCTTTCACAAAAGCTGTCCTAACTCCTGCAAAGATCTTTATTACCCCATTGCAAGAAACTGATCCCCCTATCATTGACCGAGAGCGACTTCCTCAGTTCTTCCAAGAGGTCTTCAACAATATCCAAGATATTACTATGTACCACCAACGGCTTGTTGACCAGCTTCATCATATCCAGCGCGAATACCATCCACGCATCCCAAGCGTTACTGCCGCCGTGTTTGATACCGCCCTCAATTTCAGGGACGCATATCTGGAATACATCCCGAACTATCCTATCGCGGCTTATAGGATAGAAAACGAGAAGGAGAAAAATTCTGCTTTCAATGCCTTCCTCGAGGTGAGTTATGTATGCTTTTTGGCAATGCATTCCACTGAGATATGCAGAACGCAACCCGCCATCCAGGTGCCCAACGATTGGATATGACTCACTTCATATATCGGCCAATCCCTCGATTGCTCCGGTATGAGTTATTACTGAAGGGGATCCTTGACAACACCTCGCCTGGCCATGAAGACAGGAGCGCGATTCCTAATGTGATTGAAATCCTCAAATCTATAGGAAAGGACACCGAGCCTGGCGTTACGTCAGCCAAGCAAAAAGTCGATTTGTGGAAATTCAATTCCTCAATCATCTTCAAATTGGGGGAGCACTTCGCAAGTTTTTCCCTAGCTCGCTGATTCTCACGATATTTCTAACGAACCACGTTAGGACATGGACCTCCTCAATGACTCTCGGTCCTTAATCCATACAGGGAAGCTGTACCGTCAACCGGAAGGTGGTATAGGCCGTAATGATTGGACGGAGTTATTCGTTATTCTCTTTGATAACTATTGTAGGTCCCTATCACTGTTTTATTCCCTCCGTATTAACCAGGCCGCCGCTAGTCGTAATGACAAAACCAAAGGTCAAAGATAATGTGACGGGATACAATGTCACCCGACGGGTAAATCACCTCGAAAACTTATGGTCTGTCGCTACCTCACCTCAGTTTTAGCCTATGCCTCTCGACCTGCTTTCATTAGTCAAATTTGACGACCCGCCAGTCCAGCGGCCTATCGGCTTCCTCCGTAACCGCCGTAACCCACAGAGCCCGACAAACCTTCACCACGGCCGCACCGATAGCATAGACAGTTCTTCGCTGTTCCCCTTCACCGTTCACCATACAGGTCGGCTGGGTGGTCCATGTACCTTATACGCGGAGTCAGCAACGGTGCGTTCTGAGTGGCAAAAGAAGCTCGAGGAGGGTTTGGGCTTGAGAAATGCGGTCATGGAGTCGAACAAGCTGTTCGAAATCGAGACGTTAAGCTCAGAAACTTTCCTAGTACCTTCTGTTGCGGGAGCACAGATCGCACCCGGATGGACCGATACAGCCACTATGGGTGGGAGGGTGACTTGTTCAGTTCCATTCAGTGAGTTAATCCGCCTTCGCCCCCTTGTCCATAATCAATGAACATCTGGCTAGCTACGCACGATAACAGGAAGCTTGTCGCTATTGGCTGCGCCGAAGGTGTTTGGATTGGTTTCCTTCATGATCCTCGCTGTAAGCTATTTTCAGTTCTTATTCCCGGCTTGTCACTGAGTATCATTAGCGATGCGTCGTGTCCTCCACTTACGAAATGTGACACAATGTGCCATGCTCGAAGACTTTGGCCTCTTCCTCGTGTTAGCCGACAAAGTGTTGTTCGCGTATCACATTGAAGCTCTTGTGCCAACACAACCGAATAATCCACTCGCGCTCATCAACCCACAGCGACTGAACGCCAACAAGGATGTGTTGTTTTTCACTGTCGGGACAATGCAGAACAGAACCCTCGTCATCTATATGAAGAAAAGAGGGGTGAGTTCCCTCCCGGCCCCATTTTGAATAGGCTGACACAGCGATAGGCCGATAGCGTATTCCAGGCTCTGGAGCCCGTGGCTGACAAGATCACTGAGCGCCCGAGAACCAATACTGGAATTGGTTCCCGGCTAGGTTTGGCAGGCTTCAACAAGAACAAACCTGACTGGTTCCGGCCCTACCAAGATTTCAGGTTACCCTCGGAGTGTTACGACCTTATTTTCCTCAAGGCGAGGATTGCAATCCTCTGTCAAAAAGGGTTCGAAATCATGCAAATTGAAAAGTAAGTTTCGAGAAAAACCTTCCAGATCTCGTACTGATTTTCCCATAGTTTGAGTAGTGTTACGATTCCCGTTACTCAGGACTCCCGCCTCTCCCAACGCTGTGAATCATGTAGGCCACTAGGGATGTTCCGAGTCAGTGATGAAGAGTTTATCCTCTGTTACAATGGTGCGTTCCAAGTTCTCACCTCACCTCTTCCCCTCTTTAATACCCGTCTAGAGTTTGGCCTATATGTAAACAAGCACGGGGATCCTTCACGAGACAATGCCACCGTCGAATGGGAAGGTACAGCGGATCGTGTCGCTCTCCACCCCCCTTATATCCTTCTCTTCGACCCTCGCTTCATTGAAGTCCGACATGTTGACACCGGTCGCTTGGCAGAAATTATTAAGGGCGCTGATGTTCGATGTGTGTGGGACGGGCGCGGCGCAGATTTGTCTCCTGCAGTGGTTAACGCTGAAGGTGCTGACATGTCTCAGGAACCTAGAATACACGCGGTTATGAATAGCAGCAATGAACCCCAGCAAGGCATAAGAGCCAGTCGAGGGGCTTACCAACATGTCTTCGAATTGGTCCCCACGATACCGCTATACCTACCTGATCCCATTGCATCACCGCCTCCCGCAGCTCATTTCCACCCTTCCTTCTCACCACCCAGGTCTCCATCGCGAGCTCCAGCAAGCTTTCGTTCATGACATACAGACTGAGCACGTGTAGTGTAGACAATGATATCTTCGATTTATCCCAATAATGCTACAGTATTTGTATATCCCTTGTTGTTATACCAACTCGCAAAGACCTATGTAGTTGATGGACATTACACCCTTGCGTTCTGACTGGATCAAAGACGTTATCGATTACATTTTTACGTTTCGCATGACTGTTTGCCTTTCTACATTTGTTTGATTTCGGGAACTGCTGAGCGACGTGTCAGGGTTCTCGCTCCTTCAAGCTTCAAGCTCCAATATTCAATATTCAATATCCAGACTCAACACCAGGTACTGGGCGTAGGTTCATTGGCTGGAGTGGAGATTCGTGGGAGTGGGAGATAGTAAACTGGTGTGGGGTTGACCTGAAGGTTAAGGCACAAGTTTATCCTTGAAAAAAAAACCCATACGTTCAGAAAACCTAGCTTCCGAAATGAAAAAGAGAGCTGGAAGAAAGGGAGATGGTGTTGGCAAATGTGTCTATCGATGCATATGAATGGTACAAAAATCGAGACCTAGCCCTAATTTCTAGCACTTTTGGGGCAAGAAATCCAATGATTGGCATTCTGGAAAATTTCAAAGGCGCATTGCGCGCCGTTTAGTAGCTACGAGCCTGCAAATAATGACTTACGAACAGAAGGGGTGAATTGACCGAGAAATTGGATGTGTGGCTTGTTTTGGGTGGCGGATCCAGAAAGTGATCGAGCTAGCATCCTGACTTATCTCTCGTTACACTCCATCTACCACGGTCGTCTGTTCCACACTCGCCCGTCTTTTCAGTACTGCGTCCCCCAGTGGCGCTTTTCGACCGCAGCTGTTAGCAAAAAATGTTCAACATTCTTACCCCGCCCTATTTTTCACCCGGCCGTCTTCTCGTAACCTAGCACCTTGCGCCAAATCCTGAAGTCCAGGTCTGAGCAAGAAACGCACCTTATTCGAGGCGATGGTACCAGAGAAATTGACCGCCTTGGTTGTGGGACAGGGTGGTAGATATTTGGGAGCGATGGGAGAGGGTGGGTTGAGGATGTTTTTGCGTTCTTGACTCGACGCTTCGAGGTGTCTTTTTTCTTTTTTTATTGCCACAGTCGCTGGGTTTAATTTCTATTCTCCTCCTACTTCCACGTCCATGAACCTCGACCCCTACCAAAGCCGCAGAGAAAACAAATACTTTTTACGGTCTGTGCCTTGAACATACACCCGTGCTGCTCCACGTGAACTGACTGCTACGATGGACGAACGACGCATCCTCTCGCTTGGCACACCAGTCGGTCGCATGGGCCAGTGGGAAACAGGCTGTTAGACGAGGTGGTTTTTTGAGGATTCTGAAGCATGTCTCTTTGTGTTATTGGCCGCCGGACTTGCCACTGGTGTGTGCGTTTCTGGGTGTTCCGCAAACGCCTCACACCTACTTACAGTTGCTTTCAGGACCTTTAAAGACCACATGCATAGCATTTCTGTCTTGAATCCTGGGGACACTCTTAACGTGCCAAACTTCCAGCGAAAGCCCTCGAAACTTGCGCTTGCTTGACCACTCCTGGGACCACTTTGGCTCCTTCGCGGACCGTAGCACGTTCACCAACACTCTTGCAGTTTCGAAAAATGTGTATTGGCACTAAATTTATAACAAATGCACCTTAACGTGGAGGAGGTTGGCCATGGATCAGGGTTGGATTGGTTTCCAGATGCGTTGCAATCTTTGATTTCCAGTGTTCACGCCTCTTGACAATATTTGTTCGCCATCCAGAACTATTGCACACACAATTTAGCGTCCCGCAAGTTAGAACATAATTTGATCCCGTTGATGTCTTGATCCCCCGTCTTCTGTCGGATGATCTTGCACATGTTGCTGTCCCTCTTGGCCTTGAGGCAGTCGACTGTTGCGTTTATCGTTTCTGGATCTCTGGATCTTGAAGCCGATGGACTCTCAAAGTTACTATCTCAGGCCGACATCAGTCTCATTCATCGTGGTAGGAGGACAAGAGTTAAAAATGTGACTCACCGTCCTGGGCGTCTTAAATCCGGTCCCGCTAAGCGCCACCACGCGGTCACAGCATTGGTGGGACACAAGCGGGAAATGACTCGGCAATGGTTGGGAATGGGATGAAAACGGTATGACTTGGTTGAGGGTGCTTGTCTGCTCCAAACTCCAGCCGGTATGTCAAGGGTACCAGGAAATTCCGCCAAAACCGGGCAAGAAGTACGAGTTTATGCCGGCAACGACGAAGAACGGGAAAGAACGAGAGTGTTCGCGAATTCTGAAAGCTCCAAGAAACCCTTCTCCGATATCCGCACGAGTGCTCCTTCGGTAGAAGCACGGCTTTTTTGCCCAGATCGTAAAGTTAATCCACGTACTTGAGTCCAGCAGGGATATGGGTACAACCCAGGGAGACGAAGCTTCAAGAGGCCCACGTGGCGTTGGTGGAAGGAGCAGGCTGAGGAACATGGAAGGCAAGGAGAGCGGTCCACAGCATAATCCCTCGTAGGCTTCCATGCAATTCCCCTAGGGGTTCGAAGAGGCGGAGACGGTGCAGGAGCCTTGGCCGTTGGCTGGGGCTTTTGTCTTCTGTGTGCGCGTTTTTTAGCAGGTCGACAACAACTGATGGAATCAGCGACTTGACAGAATATGCACTAAATATAACATAACTTTTCCAGCCGTCCACCCACCCTTTCACTGCCATCTCGTTCTTCCCTTTGGCACGGGAACCTTGCAAGGGGTCCGGTTTCAACTGCGATAACCACGAGGATGAAGGTGCACTTTCGCGTTAACGCTGGAATCTGCCGTGACTACTCAGTGATTTACGGCCGCAGTTTTTCGAGTCCTTCGCAAGACACGATGCAGAGCCAGGTTGTTCCCTGGCGTTAGAGTGGGTGGCGCAAATGAGGAGCATGGAAGCATACTGCAGGCGGAAGAACAGGAGGGAATTGATCCAAAGGCGCCGTAGCTCAAACGGGATATCAGGATTTAAACTTTTTTTTTCGATTCTTTACTTCGACTTTCAACATCAACCTCAGTTTAACCCTCGCATCCCTCCCCCCATTATGCCCTCAGCTGTCTCGCATAATCGCAGTTACCGGAACACGGGGCTTTTGGCTCTACCACCCTACAATTCTGGCGTCACGCAACAGGAAATTCGGTTCACGACCCTCGCAGGGCGTTATGCATCCCGTAGCACTATATCACCCGCGTCATGGGGTCCTACATCGTCCCCGCGAAAATCCTTCAATGGTATTTTGGTTTTGCAAGACCCACCGATGCAATTTTCATCGCAGAACACGAATCTCCAACGCGGATTTCCTGCGGAAATGTATGTCCAGGCCAAGAGGCATGTCGTAAGTCGCCTTTTCTTGAGCTATACCACGCATTCTCTAACATGTCTCCTCTCCGACGTCGGCGAACAGAAACATATGATGGAGCACCCGTGTGAGAAGACACTTCGGTATAAAGTAGGTTTTTAGTTTCTGTTAGCATTCCCGTATAGTCTGCGCCTCTTTCTGTGGACCTCCTTTTCTTTGTCTAGTCGTTGAGGCGCAGTACGCTAAAGGTTATCATAATTAGGTTAATCGCCTCCAAGATCTCAGCCGTGCCTTCATAAGACGTTCGAGGAGGAATATAGTTAGGGGCGGTCGTGCTATTTTGGTTCCACTATGCCGCTACTGGCAAAACCGTGGAGGCCGCCATCCGTGAGTCGGCTCACCGATGCTGGAAGTCACTGTCCTCTTGCGACTCTGACCGTCCCTTCTCAGATGATTCTCGGTATTTTTTGGCTGGTGGAAGTCGGAATGCCCTGCTCAGAACTGTTATTGGTTCCTCCAAGAAAAGATGATGTAGTATTGATACTTTTGTTTCAAAAAAATTGGAGCTCTTATTGATATATCAGTGTGCTGAAATCACATGTGGCTAAAAACATCTTTTGAAGTTCCAACAGCATGTCCTGACTTCAATTACTGCTGACTCTGGGGCATGCCGCAAACTCGACCGAACATCTCGCGTCTAACCTTGTTGACCACATATCCTCGTATTAATCAATAGTTTGTCGTGCCATAGTCCAATTGTTACATCCTTCCTTAGGCTCGGTGCCCGAAGAACCGCAGGCTTGGATTTACTAGAAAATCTTTTGTTTCTACCGAAGCTGGATTCATCTTCATCTTCAACAGGGAGAGCCTCGCATTTCTTTTTCGGGTTACCACAACACCGAACGTCTGTTTAGGGGCGCCAAAACTGCATTGCCGCCCTTAACCAACTTCAGTCTCGCCTGCACGACAAACCTACGACCATTCTCCCGAATTTGTGCGACCTGATCACAAATGAGAGTTAGCAATTTGCTATCAAACATCAAAAAGGAAGATAGAGATTTAAACAGACAGCTCCATGCATACGGACGAAAAAAACCGAGGCGACCAGCTACCGGATGCGGGAGGGAACAAGTCACTGACTTTATGCCGCAGCGTCTTCTCATATGGGTGCTTCATCATATAATCCTGTCAACGGTCACCCAATATCTCGTCAGATATAAGCGGGGTCAGGCTAAAGAAAAATGACTTACGACATGCCTCTTGACTTGCACATACTTTTCCGCAGGAAATTCACGTTGGGGGTACGCGTTCTGTGACGAGAATCGCATCGGTGAATCTTGCAAGGCCATAATCCCGCTGAAAGATATTCGCGAGGACGATGGGGGATTCCATGACGCGCTTGATACAGCAGTGTGTGTTGTATAACGCCTTGCAAGGGTCGTAAATCGAACTTCTTGTTGCGTAACGCTTGACTTGTAAGGTGGCAAAGCCAAAAGTCCTTTGCTGCCGTAACTGCGACGATGATGAGCCACCGAGGACATGATGAGAAGGCGGTAGGATAGTCAGAGGTTTGAGCTGAGGTCAAAGTTAAAAGCCAAAGAAAGGGCCAGAAAAAGTTAGAATTTTAGTGTCCCATTTTAAGTTGCGGCAGGTCTGGACCGATCCCTTTCCGCTCCCCCGTCCTTACTATGCCCACACACTCCGGCATTTGCATGCCCCGCCATACCTCTGACGCCGTGGGCCACCTAACCCTGCTATAGTGGAGACGGCGATAATTAGACAGGGTGGGCATCATACCATATCCCGGCGCTAACAAGAAAGCTTGTCCTCGTGGTTGTCGCGCTGGGAATTGGATCTCTTGCAATCCGACGAACAAAGAAAGGACAACCAGTGGACTTCGGAAGCTACCGTTTTATTTTATATTCAGAGTGCGTCATGTTGCTGATCTCCTGTTAACCGATGTGCCCGGTTTGCTGCCGTTGAAATAGGAAAGGCGCCTGCAAGAGACAAAGCAACAAGAGCCAATCGGGTTTACGCGCAGTCATCGTATTTTTCCGAATCGCCAGGGAACAACGGGGACTGGAAGAGGGACTGGCGACGAACGCCGGCGACTCCCTTCGTTCTTTTGCCTCTAGCACGATGCCCCCGCCTGCTTTTCTCAATGAACACCCGCCACCTCCCCGAACCTTTAACGATCTCCATGTAGCAACCAAATGGACACGGGCTTGCAAGCGAATATGATTTCCTCGAAAAAAAGCCGCAATTGCTCCAACGAAATCTGGAGAGAGGGCCAGGAAACACAACCGAGGCTCTACTCAATGGACCATAAAGGCCCATCCTCCAAAAAACCATGGATCCTAGCGCGTACTTCCTGCCCAGTTTATCCCGTTTTTCTGGTGTCTCTCTTGATTCGTAACAGAATTGCGCCGACCAAAAGAGGTCCTCAAGCAGTACTCCTCAGTAATATTGCTGGCCAATGGCCGAGTCATCTCGCCTCTGATGCCGTAATCGTAGGTACCGGATTTAAGGCGTCAAAGACCGTGAGTCACATTACAACCTCCCGTCTTGTAACCACCATGAATGAGACTGATTTTGCCTGAGATAGTACTTTGAGAATCCGTCCGCTCCAAAACTCCAGGAATAAGCGCTTAAGCGGGGGACCCAAGAACAAAGGCTGTGAAGAGAAGTGAAGACCGCAAGACCAGAAGACGAAGTTTATCAAGGTGACGGGATCAAGAAGTTATGTGTGGATCTATGGGGCGCTCGATGTATTACTGTGGAGAGGAATGGTCAACTGGCGTAAATATTGGACACCAAGACTGCGACTATGCCTGGAAACGTAACCAAGTTCGACTCGCCACAAATAGGGGACCGATTTGTTGTGTGTTTGGTGCCAATAGACGTTTTCAAAACTAGAAGAATGTCTGGTGAATCTGCTGCTGCTCGTGGAGAGATCAAACTAGACCGAAGGATGTAAAAATGCAAGTCGAGACCCTTGGACATGAATTTTGAAGATAAAAGTCTGAGGGTGTCACCCTACAACCAGACCGAAGGACGAAATGCCACGCATCCGGACTCTGAGGAATCTGGATACGGGCAAGATCTGAAAGTCTATGGGTGCTAGAAAACGCGACCTACCGATGCCGGCCCTTCGTTGCCCATAGCCCAAGTCCGAAGGTCCCAGAAGACCACCTAACCCACCCAACCCCAATTTCGTCGACCATGCGCAAGGGTGACTGCGCCATACAGGAGAACATCGCCGGAGTTCTCGCTGCTGGCGCGCCTCGACCTTCGGAGGAGTGGTCGGAAGGAACCTCAGGGCCTAGCATGGGGAGAGTCCTTTGTATTTCTGTGGGCTTGTCGCAAAGTGAGGCCTCTGGGCATGAAATGGTTAGAAGCGGAAGGTAAAGTGAAACGACAGGAATTAGGATGGATGAGAGACCGACTCCTCGAGGGGTCAAGTCAAGACTGCGAAACGTCCCCAGACCATGAAACGTCCTCACCACTCAACCACTCAATCTTCCGCCTATCCCAACCCGAGCTAACTCCCCCACAAGCTTAGCGTCATAGACATGGGCGAGGTGTGTCTTTTTTTCGGGAGCACGGTGCTCAGAACCCGGCGAGAAGCGAGCCGCTTGAGCCGAGCGACGGGTGAGCGGGGTCAGCGCTGAGCGTATTCACCTTTCCTTTTATCGATGGCCATGGGTCGAAGAGCGGCACTGTTATAAAAGATTTTGAGAAGGCAAATGAAGTATGAATTTTATAAATGACCGTTGCAGAATGAAGGAAAATAGAAAGCGGCAGTCGGAAAGGTGACCCGACCGAATCGATCGCCTTCTGAAACCCAGTATCACAACAAGACAAAATCCTTTAAATCCAGCCCAGCCACCCAACCTCTCTCGGTCACTCCGCCTCTTTTGTTTCTAACTCATCCCTCGCAGACACACGGACACCGACGGAAACAAAATATGTCATACAAAAAATCGGCAGAATTGACCACCTACCATGTTCCATGCGTGAAATCAAAACCCCAAGCTCGGACGCAGAACCGAGCACCTGAACCCCTGCTCCCTGCCCGTCCTGTCCAATAACAGATACAATACTACTGGTACATTCTCGCCTGTGCCTCCACTTTCTGTGTTGCTTTCCCGAACTCAGGGTTTGCATACTCCTTTTCAAGGACACCACTTTCAAGGCGACCATTTAACGCTGTCTAACTCACATTTCACCCCCAGAGATCGGTGTCATTGTCCGCCTCTCTCTCTCCTATCGCACGTGGCTAGGGATTTAAATCCAAATCATCCAGCGCTTTTCCGAGAGCCGGTGCCATCAGAATGCCCTCAGCGAGTCAGCCACCATGGTTCCCTTTTTTCCATGAACGGCAGTTGAGGCCTGCACCTCACAGGTCTTATAATTTTTTGCCCTGGGAATACACACCTCACCGTAATCCTGGAACTCGTCTCTCACTGGCTCTCTCGACTGTCTCGGGCAGCCACCAAATACGTAACACATCTGATAGACTAAAGCACGGTGTTCTGCGCAAATAGGGCAACGTATGGCTCGCTCTTCAATAATGAATGTGGCAGGATTACATCTGCCCTCTACTACTGAATAGTGCTGTTTGAGCCTACAACCCTATGTTAATAGGCGAAACGCCGCGCCAGGATTCCGAAAGAGCGACAGCTTCTCGCCAAATCCATTAATTCCCGGCCCGATCGCCGGTATTCTGTGCAATTGTGATATTCAACCCGGTCAGCAAGCTGCTGGCTTATAATCATTTTTTGACATCCAGACCCTCAGGACGCTTTGATCAGCTCACACTAGACATCCGGACGGTGGACGACCACTCCATGCGTTATTCGCCCGCTTCACCCTTGCCTCATCCTTGTTCTCAAGCCGTCATGCACTTCCGGTGTTCGACGCCACGGGTGGCTGGGATCTGGTCGTCGAGCGATAGATGCCCCTCCAACACGATGGAACACTTTGATGAGTGGAAATTGGTCCAAGCAGCCAGTTCTCTACGCACGGTATCTTACTATACCCACAATTATATATATATAATTACGTCCCTCTAAATCACGACGGAGCACTCGGTTCACCTGGATTCGATGCTGAGGGATTCCTCACTGTTCCACAACTCATCTCTAACTCTTCCTCCTCCTTTTGCAGCCGACTCATGGTAGCCTCCAGCAACCTCCTACGCATATCCTCTCTAGATTCTCCAGCAACGGGACTTGGCCCAGAGCTTCCACCGAGGACATATGCCTGAGCTTCGGCCTCAAGCTCTGATGAAGCCGGTTGGTATATCCCATGTGGGTCAGCACCGGGTGACAGATAATGTGTTCCAGCTGCTTGGGCCCGTTCGAATTCCAGAACTTCGCGATTGAGCTGCGAGTTCAATTCTTTGAACTACAAGAAGAGCAATCAGGTAGGGAAGGAGGGGGCTAAGGAACGGGGGAAACGCACATTTTCATCATGATCACTCCATACATTATGTGTAAGTTCGTGACAAAGGACTTTCCTGATTTCACTGTAGAGTCTGAAGCCATCATACCGGTTCGTCCGTATGCGAAGCTTAATTTGTTGTCCGGCATTCACGTTCAGCCCAAGAAGACCTGGCTGCTCGTGCGGTGCAAGCTCAGTCAAAAGTCCCACTGAGAATTCATGTTTCCGCATGACGTGCAGAATAGCAGGATCATTGGCTAATTTATCAAGAATAGACTGGGCCGAGGACGGGTCGGGGAGGTGCATGAGCGGGGAAATCTTGTGGAAGCGATACTGCAAGGACGCGGAAGAAGATGACCCTGTAGACCTCAGCTAAATAGTCATCAGCCAGTTTGCTATAGTATTATTATTTTTGGAATCACGGGGTGTACCTTGGCTTGGGGCTTGAGAGCTCTTTCACGCATTATTCGATCCCTCTTTGCACGCTCGTCCTCGACAGCCTTGAGTCCGCCGACTTCTTCGGTCGTTGAGCCCAGCATTTGTATCTTCATGCCATTTCTGAAACCTGCCTGGCTGAGAGTGGTGTCGTGATTGGCCGCTTTCTTGCCTTTCCAGAGTAATTTCTGCATCTGAGGAGGGACTAACGTCAGTTCCTGGAGCTGAGCATGGAGGGCAGCGAGAGTGGTCGAAGCTGACAGGGAGAGGGGATAGGCATGGCCGCGATGGGTGACGGTGAAGGAGATGGCGTCAGTCATAATGCATAAGTTATTGATCATGAGTAGGTACAGAGTTTACTAAATAGTAACCCTGCTCAAAAAAGTCGCGAAGCACGTGATTCAACCAGTTACAAGTGCCGAGGGAGGGTTGAGCCAGGTCCAGCTTCCAGGACTCGCGAGGTGACCTGGATGTCATCAAGTCCAGCACCAGCTACCCGCAACATATCTCCTAACAAACTTCCACGCAGAGACCATTCAACGTCTAGGCCATCCTCACGCACATCTATACGCTCTCACAACTCGTCTCACTCGCTTGACGACCCAGGTAGGCATCCCTTGTGTAGCCGAACAGTTTCGGCATCAACCCTCATCACATTTTCCCTAGTCCACGTAAGAAATCAAATTTCCTCGTTGAAACACAGCATTAGACATCAACAAGCCCAGCTC
This sequence comes from Calvatia gigantea, assembly GCA_025093985.1. Taxonomy (NCBI): domain Eukaryota; kingdom Fungi; phylum Basidiomycota; class Agaricomycetes; order Agaricales; family Lycoperdaceae; genus Calvatia; species Calvatia gigantea. The sequence goes on along the minus strand of JACAAK010000005.1, from coordinate 2,233,934 downwards.
CAATCACTCGAAAATATCGTCCGCGCGGGTCCACGGCCATATCCCCCTGATCTCTCTTTCTCTATGACTTCTGACGATACTTCCACTCCTATCGCCTCTACCTCTACACCGCCCTCTTCCTATAATACTCCTACCCCAACTACTACAAAAGCCAAACGACGCTCGTCTTATGACATTCTCCAAGGCATCGCTGGGCCAGATTCCAGCCTCCCACTACCAAGACGCGTGGATGATGCACCCGACCCCAACGGCACAGATGTGATACGAGAGGGAATACCCACAGCCTTTAATTCTTCTCCAGGAATCGCGTTGTCCAGGCGACCCTCCAGCCCCACCCGTTCACTAAGTCGTACGTCAATTTCCTCACTACCCCCACCTCCCTCCCCCCTCGCTTCCCTGCTCTCCTCGTCCTCCGCTAGATTCTTATATGAAGTCTCCGTTTTTGTTTACATGTTTCGTTGACTGACAGGAATTCCGGTGTCTGCAGTAGGTATGTACAGCACACTCCATACTCCATCTATTTCTACGTGATCCGATCAAAAAATGATAATTTACCTTTCTCTTCTGACAGGAAACGCAAGAGCGTTGGCTGATGACGGACAGCACACTTCCACGCCTACCCGTCAACATATACCCTCTATCGGCAAATCTCGTTCCTCGACCGACTTGTCTTTGAACAATATCCCAAGTATAACCTCTCCAGGAGGAGGGGTTGATATATCTTCTAGCTCGTTAAACCCACCTTCGCCTTCACCTAGAAGACTTTCGAGTACGCCGGGTGGTACGACTAAGGTCCTGGCGGATCTTCAAGCAGGGGTTATTAACGCGCGACATGCGCTGGAAAATACCAAGAGTCAGTTGAGATTGTCGCAAAGGACAGTTGCGAGTTTGACGAGGAAGGTCGAGGATTTGAAGGAGGTTGAGGAGAGGCTGAGGATTGAAAACGAAGGGTTAAATAATGTCGTCGCGCGGAAAGAGAGGTTGTTGCAAGAGGTGTGTAACCGTTCCCCCAACCCGTTGTGGCTGCTAAGCTGACGTTATTTCTTCTTTTTTCTTTTGATTTGTAGGTGCTTGAGCGAGCAAGAAAAGCAGAAGCAGAGGCTGCCACACTTAAACAGCAGCTTAAACAAGAGACTTCGACATCTAAGAAGTCTCTACGCGAAATGGAATCTCAACTGGTAGAATCTACAGCTCTTTCGAAAAAGTCTGAGCGGGAATATATCACATTACGTGACAGTATCAAGGGAATGGTCGAATCTTGGAAACATGATACCGATTTACTTCGGTCGGAGATGAAAGAAGCGCGAAGAGCGATGGAGAAAAGAAGTCGACGGCGTCGGGAAGAAGTATCGCGATCTGACGCAGCATGTGAAAGAGAGAGAAAAGATGTGGGAAGAGGAGTTTAAGAAGCTCAGAGAGCAAGATGCGAAGACGCAGAAGGAGGTCGAAGCATTTTGGACTGCTGAGATTAAGAAGATGGAGGGTGAGGTTGAGAAGAGTGGGAAGGATTGTGATAAGGCTTCGAGAACAGCTCAGTGAGTAGCCGGGTTGATGCCTTTTTCGGGGATTGTGTGCCTAACTTTTCTTGATAGGGATTTGGCGATGGAGTTGGATATTTTGAGGAAACGTATGAAGACCGTTAGGATACCTACACTCGACGGCCAGAAGCAAGAAGCCAAGTCCACCGTGTCGCCAAATACAGATTCTACTATTACTTCAAGTCCCCTGACTCAACAAAAGGACGTACCACCGTGATTTCCTTCCCTCCCGTACCGCACCAAGGACATCTTTTCGCATCCATTCTATGGTCTAATCATCATTGGACTGCAATCCTATACATCCACCACGCATGTTTCTATCGATGTTATCTCACCCCCCATCCACTCCCTTGTCGTCGTTGCCGCCCGCACATATTCTACCTTGACCATTCCAGTTAGAATGATACGACAGCACCCAGCTAGTTCCTATTGTCCATTTTTATGACCTTGCTTACATGACATGTCCTATTCTACATCTTCCTTGTTTATGTTTGCCACACCACTGGTTGGACATTTCAACTATACTGGCGGGACTACGTTTTGTTTTTAATACATGGAGCAAGTAGTTTAATTTCAGACCCATAAGGAAGTGCCATTTCCTTTTGAAATCATGCCGGTTGCTTCCCGAGAGGAACGGAGTTAAACTGAGCGGGTGTAACTAGTTTAAGGCGGCACCGATTAAAGCAGGTTACCAAATAACACCTTCGAAGGACACGGGGGTAGGACGGATAGTCTGCCGAAGAACAGAGCATTCGGCCTACCACTTCAACTTGAACATCCCCATATTGGGTTGCATCAATTAAACGCAGAAAGAGGGACCGCCGGCATCGGTAACCTGTAATAACCGCGCAATTGAACGGATAACTCATTGGACCATGGCGTGGGGAATTGGCCGGAGTTCGGATGCGGTTCGAATAATCATGCTCTTGTGTGTGCGATTTGTCCCCGTGTGCGCCCTCCCCGCATATAAATCTCTCTCAGCCCCATCTAACCTATTTTCTACCTCCCCCCCCCCCCCGCTTTCGCCGACTTAGTTCCCCCACTCATTTGCGATGGCTACTATTACTACACCAATTACTGAGCTCTTTGGGATTAAGCACCCTGTGTTGCTCGCTGGGTGAGTGGGATATCTTCTCAGGGATTGATGGCTCGTTGAATTGGGGTTGTATGCAGGATGAACGTGGCTGCTGGTCCGGAGCTTGCTGCCGCTGTCACAAACGCTGGTGGCCTTGGTGTTATTGGTGGTGTTGGCTACACACCCAAGATTCTTCGTCAACAGGTAGGTTACTGCTATCCACCTTGTCACCCAGGACGTGCGAAGACGTGCGAGGAGCCACTACGAATCCCGGATTATGGCTATGGACCCTTCCTGCACTGTCTTCTTTGACGTCAACTCAGGTTCAGAGAATGTTGTCGACTAATTAAGCGCTTCTTTTTCCTTCCCGGCGCCCGTGTTATAGATTCAAGCTATCAAGCAAGATCTTGCCGACAAGAATGCTCCCTTTGGCGTTGACTTGCTCCTACCCCAAGTCGGTGGAAGCGCCAGGAAGACCAACGTATGCTAGTCCAATTACCTTCCACATCCAAATTACTCAATTTCCCTCCCCTACACACAGTTTGATTACACTAAAGGCCAACTACCAGAAGCTTATCCAGGTGATTATCGAAGAAAAGGCTAGGCTCTTCGTCTCCGCCATTGGTGTCCCTCCCAAGGAAGTCGTCGACCAGCTTCACAAGGCTGGTATTCCTGTCATGAACATGGTTGGCCATCCCAAACATGTCCCGAAGGCTCTTGAGGTCGGCGTCGACATCATCTGTGCCCAAGCAAGCGAGGGTGGAGGTCACACTGGCGATATCCCCGCTTCCGTCTTGATCCCTGCTTGTGTTGATGCTGTCAAGGGACACACTTCCCCCCTGACTGGGAAGCCTGTTTATGTTATTGGTGCTGGTGCTATATACGACGGTCGGGGTCTCGCTGCGAATTTGGCTTGGGGTGCTCAAGCCGTCTGTAAGTACCTATCCCAATCTCTGGCACGTTGAGAAACAAGAAGTTGATCATACATATTACTGCAGGGGTTGGTACCCGTTTCGTCGCTTCGGTTGAAGCTGGTGCCCCAAAATTGCACAAAGAGCTTGTCCTGAGCGCCGGCTACGAAGATGCCGTTACCACTCTCATCTACACTGGTCGTCCTCTCCGTGTGAGGTACACTCCTTACGTGCAGGGACTGGAATGAGAACCGACAGGCGGAGATCAAAGAACTCACGTCGAAGGGTATCATACCTCATTACCAAGAGGTTGAGAAGGACCCGTCGAAGTCTATCCCTGGAAGACCCTGGCTCATGGGTCGCGTCTCCTCGCTCATTCACGATATCCTTCCCGCGAAGGTTATTGTCGAGAACATGGTCAATGATGCTGCTGAGATTATGCAGAGGAATGCGTCGCTTGTTAAGGTTTCGCCTAAGACTAAGCTCTAATGTTGATCGGCGAGGAACTGGGGGAGGGTGTGAGTGTGGAGAAGTTGGATTGTTCACTCCTACACTTGTTGGATTATGGTTGGACCCACAATAACTGTACTTTTTAGCATGCATATTCTATCAGGAAAGTAGTCGTTTTTTTTGTTGGCTGCTGCTGTATGGAGCTTTGATTCTAGCATCATAAAAAACAACCATCTACAATCAACCTCATTTTTTCTGGGCCTGACATGTTGTATTGGTCTGTCGGGGGTTCACCATGAGTGATATGACTTCTTCAGTCATTTCAATCTGAAGGATCATTAGATGGGCTCCTGCTGTACCTTGCTGTACCTCTTAAGGTGTAAATCTGGCCGCTACCCCAGACATCAAGATTAACTGGGAACCCTACTTACCAAATGAAAATCGGGAGCACAAGTCTCCAATTTTGTGAATACCGTAGCATTGTCGGTTCTAAGGTTTGCCTCTTAGAATTCGGAATACTCCAAAGCACATTGGGGAATATCTCTCAGCGAGTTTAGAGCCACCTACCGCCTGCAATTTTCCATTCCTCTCACGGCCAAGGGGAGATGATAAGACATCCGGGCCATCTGACTGGATATATGGCGGATGGAGATGTTTCTTTCGATATTTCACCTATGATGGGAAGCGTATTCACTACGAGTGGGAAGGTATATAACAATCACAGAGCACATCTCTATAGCTCTTAACAGCTGCATTCGCCCTTTTACCTGGTTAGTATGGTATGTAGATGACACTAATAGTTGGATACGGTGGGGGCCAAGCTCCCCGAATTCGCCATATGTTGGTAGTCCCAGATATTTGGCAGCCCCTGCGTATCTGTGAGAGAAAAAAAAGATGGCGAACAATGTGATTATTGAGCGCCAAGTGCTGAGCGCTAGGGACTGAGGTGCGCTCTTTGTCTAATGCCAAAGACCGTGTTTTCCAGACGCGTGACGTCACTTTCCAAATTAACGCGCACCCTCACGTGTTCAATTCGCTCGGTCTCGACCAGCTCTCGGAAGCTTCCTCCCTCACACTTTCCTCACGCCATGGATCCTCCCGACGTCGACAAGGTTCAGACACTGACCCGCAAGCTCGTTCTAGATGCAGAAAAGAAGGGGACGCTGCAGTAAGCATGTTATACAGAGACACATTTTTCCCGACTGTCTCGTTAACACTCGTTCTCATCTGGCGCAGCACGCTCACACCGAAGGTCTTGCGACGCCAAATCGAGAAAGAGTTGAGTCTTGAAGAGGGAAAACTTGACTCCTCTGAGTATAGGAACGTAATAAAGAAAACCATTGAAGCCACCATGGTCAATAGGATCTTTTGATTCCTGATTATTTTCGGCTCATGTTGTACTTCAGGCTGAAGTGGAATTGAGTAAGGCAGAGCAACATAGTGAAGATGTGGTCGTTGAACCAGAGACCTCGAAAAAGGGTGCTTCCAAGGGGAAGAAAAGAACGTCTGATATTGGGACAGAAGGCGCGCCGAAGAAGAAATCTCGAGTTTCTAAGAAGACGGACGATAAGGAAACAAAGGTATGTTGGATATGTGCATTCTGCGGCGCTATATACCTGAGCTCCATAGAAACAAGGGAAGGCAAAAGGCAAAAATATGAAAAAGGAGTCCTTGCCGCTATTAGTTCGTCTCTATTAAGCTTCACCCATTCATTTACTGAGTTTACTTGTAGGATGAGCATCTGGTTACCAGAGGAGTTGATGACCGTAAGGTATGCCGACCCATGCAGATAGCCACCAAGGCAACTCTCATACCAACTTTGTGTTTAGGATCGAAGGGTGACAAAAAAGAAGTCTTCCGTGAAGCAGGAGGAAATCATATCTACCGGCGCTGAAGACTCGGAAGGTGAAGAGTCAAAGAAAACAACCAAATTCATACTCGATGCTCCGGAAGCAAAACCACCAGATACTGATGTTAAAATGTCGGAACCCGAGGATGCACCAGCAAAATCTGAAGAGAAGGTTCGAGAAGATGGGGAGGTGAGAACTCCCCACGACTTCGTTGAACAAGGCCCTGAAATCTCTATAGGGTGACTACAAAAGTGAATCAGAACTTTCTGTTCTCATAGACGAGCCCCCGAAACCGAAGCGCAAGCGGAAAGACAAGGTGTGACGGCAGATCTATGTCAGTTACTTCCGTATAACAGACCTGTCCGTTATAGGATGCTACAAATACGATCAAGTCAAGCTCAAAGAAGAGTAATACAAAGACTAAGAAGTCTGAAAGCTTGAGCAAAGATGAAGAGACAATCAAGAAGCTCAAAGTGTGTGATTTACTGGCACTTGACCCTTTACATTACTAACAGGGTTTTCTTTAGTCTCTCATCTTGGCTTGTGGTGTTCGTAAAGTTTGGTCGAAAGTTTTCCAAGGACTCGATACCCCTTCTCAACAAATCAAGAAGCTCAAAGAAATCTTACATGAACTTGGAATGACAGGACGCATGAGCGTGGAGCAGGCAAAAGCAATAAAAGCGAAACGCGAGTTTGAGCAAGAATTACGTGAGTGAGCTTCGTTGGCAGGGCGGATCCCCAAGCAATCATCGTTTTCAGAGGATGTCCAAGAATTTGAGAAAGCAGTGCTGAAAACCAAGCGCCATGGGAGGTCAGATAAGAAGGCCGAGGAATCTGAGAGCGAGGCTGGAGCGGATGAAGAAGAGGATGAAGAAGAAAACCCCAAACGCAGAAAGAGAAAGGTCCGTGATCTGTCTGTTTTTTTTGTTCGTTGATTCACGCATTTCGGGTTAGATGAATGCTGCGCAAAGTATCATGGCCTTCTTAGGAGATCAGAGCTCGGAAGAAGAATGAATGCCTTGTGCTATTTATCCAGGTTACTTTATTTCACTCCTTATTTACAACGACCTGTATTTTGTTATACCCTCAGACACCCCATTCACATTGGCGGAATATTTGTTGGTGAAGGGCGAAGGCTACGCTGCTCCGTATAATCGGGCGTCATGTAGTCCTGGAACTGGAGAGAGGTAGAGAAAGTGCCATCACGGATGAGCTGCAAACCGGCTAACTTGGCACCGGACCCATCGAGAGACCATAAAGAGAGAGCTAGTGTGTTGGTCGAGCGCCTCCTCAGGATGCCTGCTGGGAGGACGTATACTGTCTGCGGTCTTGAAACCACGGTAAGTTTGTCAACGTTGGGGTGACAAGGTCGTGACCTACCCAATATTGTTAATGTATTTACCAACCTGCCATCCATTGAGATAGATCTGCACACGGAAATTCGAGGAAATAGCGCTGGGAGTGATCGACAATCGGACGGGCATGTCAACACCGTCTGGTATACTCTGTCATCCATTGTTAACCTTGTCTTCGGACCTATTGAATAGCGTCCTACCAGGTCAAAGCTTGTCCGATAGAAATTGATGCCAGCCTTAGTAAGTCCATTCGTGACTGGACTTGCATTTGCCCACGAAGAGTCTGGGAAACCTGGCAGATGTGCGCCAATTCTCTCTGCATACAATCCTCCTTCGTTGAGGTAACCTCGGAATGTGTCAGGAGCTTTGGCTGCGCCCCCCTGTGGCAGTGATCAGGGCGGTTTGTTTCAGTTTGAAACAACAGCATAAGCAATACCAGGTTGCCTTGCAACTTCCATAACCTGAAAGTCGTGTTTCCTCCGGTGATGGAATATCCCCGGATACCTCGAGGCTCTTTGCCTCCGTTTGCTGGTGCGGCATGAGTAATAGAATCGGACGAATGAGCAATCCTGGCTTACTGCTTGTTTCAACGATTCTATGTTGCATTCGTAATCAGTGCTGGCACCGGTTCTCGAATATTGAATATCATACCCCATATGGTCTAGCTCGGGATTAGAAACGTGATAAGTCGTAATAAATTGAAAGGACATACCTTGAATAATCACGAACGCATTATCCTGTCCGACGCGCAAGGTACCACTGGGAATCGCCCATGTATTTGTCGTCATGCTGACTGTGGGACTACCCTGGGCCGAACCCAAGAATACACCGTTGAACCACGCAGAATAGCCACCGGCAAAGCCGAATTGCACCGTGGTGACGATCGCTGTTTCTCCTCCCTTAGCGGTGAAGTGGCCCCGGAAGATCAGATTCCCGCCGTAAAACCTGGAAAGTTATCTGAGAATTCATAATCTAACCGGAATTAATTAGCGAACCCGTATTGCTGAGAATAGAGGACTTGAGTTCCAGCAAGTGGCGGTAGATTGGTATACTAAACATTCCGTCAGCTGGATGGTCGTGTTTAGGGGCTAGGGTTACCGGCGCTCACATTTGTCGTCGTTAAATCCGCCGTGACAAAACTCGAGTCGTCGAATGCTGGGTCAACTTCAGGTAGACTGCGGCCGTCTGTATCATTGAAAGTATTTAAAGAAAAATTGAATCAACCTACCTTCCCATAACCTTCCAATTCTGCAAGAGGGGGAGGGCTGGAACAGAACCTGCCCCGTTGGCGCTGGCGCTAAAACTTCCGCGAGTTGTCCGTGTTACGCTGAGGCTAACCCCGTTCCAGCTTAAACCTGTGACCGCAGCAGGTGCAATGAATTCAATTGTCGTCGTACCATTCAGATCGCCGAACTATTAAGCAATCGTCAGTAAATCCCGGGCATAACACCTAAACATCAGCTCACCATGGACAATCTACTTCCGGAAATACTCGCGTTCCTCAGAACATAGGGACCCCCAACGAGAACCGTTGCATTACTCCCAACAGAGAAGAAGTTACTAAATGTCCCACTCTGAGCGATGACCGGAGCGTGCCATGTGTTGGCCGTGGCTTTATCCATGATCAAAAGGTTGACCTTGTTGGTTCCGGAGGTAATGGACACGGTTTGGATCCCGCTCAATGTATAGTGTAGTGTGAGCAGGCCTCCGGCGAAGGTGGAAGAGATATTTGGAGGTGCCGAGACAGTTGGGGCGGATGGGAACGTAAACACCGTCTCGCCGACCTGACCGTTGAGGGCGTATAGAAGGAGGTAGTCTACGCCATCAATGCTGAAAAGAGGGTGTCAAATCTTGATGAAGCCCAAGTAAAAAAGTGCATACGTTGTCCAGGTCATAATCCTTGGGGGGTGGGTAATTAGCGATGAGCCCCTCGTTGCTTATTGAGCCACTCACTCCGCAGTTGAATACAAAATCTTCGTTTTTGTCTGACCAAAAACGTAGTCCGTTACCAAGAACTTGGCCTCGCGTCCGTCCAAGGTAATCGCACCATTCTTGGGAATAAGCAACGTCCCGGCTGATGTACGGACAGTCAATTGAGTCGTTGTTAATGCCGTGGACCTTGATAGAAATTCGGACGTGATCGTTTGAGAGCGAGTTCAGTGTCACTCACGTGGACGCGTTATGTCGAATGAAGTAGAATCCTGTCCCAGTAATGGAATTACGCAGTTCGGCGGTATGAATGAGTGACGATGTCGTGTAGTTCGTTCCGTTGGCAATAAGATCGGCACCGAGCAAGTCGCGAGATACTCGGAGGAAGAGACCTTGAAGCCTCATCTCGTTCATCTTGGAGGTCGCAACTCTGTTCTCATTGATGCCTCCTCCATAGTCATACGAGGAGTAGACTGTAGGTTCGAGAGTTTGACCCCAGTTAGTTCCTCCGAAAAGCACTGCGAGGAAATGCTTAAGCGAGGGACATGCAAGAAAAGACAGGGCATACTGTAAACATCTGCAAGGTGGGTCCTGTTAATAAAGGACAGGGGCAGAGTGTAAAGGTACTAACTGAGGATGGTTGCTGTTTGCGCACTTTCGGCTATTAACACGCGGATAATACCACGGATGGCAGAAGACTCACTAGTTCTCCTTGTAGAAGACATTTTCTATTCCTTTTAGATAGCAGTCTGATATGAAATGGCATATCTTACCGTAACTTGCACTCGTGAGATCATTCGCTGGAAGAAATGTCAGGAAGAATCCATTCACAAGGCATAGTAGGTCAAGACTAACAGAATTTCTCATACCCTGTCCCTGCACGTGTCGCAACAGAGCCCCAACTAAGTAGGAACCCACCGCCGAACTAACCGTCCGAATTAGTACATCTTTCTCAATGTGAAGGAACAGAGGCACAGACCTCAGCTAAACAAAGGGGATTGCTTGGGGCCACCGCTTTGTGAGCAGAATAATAGATCGCCTGGACCTGTGCCCAGCTGTTTCCACCTTGCGGATACGAATCGCCACTAAACCCGCAATTAGCATTGGTCAAGTTACGAGAAGGTGTTACTCACCAGTAGATGTCGACATGCGTTCCTGGCCTATCTGGTGAGAAATTGCCCGCTTGGCCGGCGTGTTGGTCATTGTGTATAATAGCTATGACATTCGTGAGGATCAATGCATAAATAAAGCAAACGTCGTGCCACTCACGAACGACAATCCCGTTCGCGCGGTACAAGTCAATGATGGCCTGCATATAAATGTTGTTGTTGGTACTGGCGCTAAATTCGTTTTCGGCCTGGACAAGTATGACTATATGCATGTTAAAAATCCTTCCAGCGATGAAAAGACCGTCGCATACTAGGTCCGCCATTCGTGATTTGGTTTCTTGCAATGATTTTTGAGATTGAGGTCATATAAGGTGTCCAAGCTGTCGGGTCGATTAAGATGGCTGGAGGAAGCGTCGCTGAACAACCTACCTTGTTGATAACTTGGGTTATTAGTCCTCAGGCTTCCGGCAACATTGCCAACCCAGCCAGGGAATCCACCACCTGTAGTCTCACCATCTATGGTTCGGTTGTGAGTCCAAGCGGGGTTGTTGTTGAGACCTTGATGGCAACTTACTGACGTATGGCCCTGGTCTAGACAAAGCTCAGTTGGGAGATTTCGTTGAGATGAAATAGATCTCGCCTTGCAATTAGCCATAATCCTGCTTTTTTCGCCTCGTCGATAAATCCTTGTATATCCCGGTAAGTCCCTGCCTGGAAATCACCTTGACCATTGTTAGTCGTAGGTGTTGGGTAATGCACGGCCCAGTTGACGTAGAATGAAACTGTGTTGAAGCCATTTGCTTTTATCTTCTGAAAAATGTCCGCCCATAAGTTCGGATTTCCAGGTAACCTCCAGGGGTGAAATTCTGCAGAAAGAATGAAAACACGCTGTCCTTGGATGAAGAGTGAGTGAGGATCCCAGGTGACAGCATTAGTAAGTCCAGTGGAGTTCCTGGGTGCCAGATTCCCTGAGACATAGGAAAGGGCTAGTAACACGACACTGAACAGAAACGCGAGCATCTTCCTATGAGGGTGGTACCCGTATGTGCTGCTTGTATGCGGGAATTGGATTTATTCAGTGAAAACATGTCAATGTGTGTATTTATCCTGCCTGTGCAAAGGTCGGACCGTGGCGGGACTTACGGACGGCAAAGGATATAAAGACGGTGAGAAGAGAAGCGCCCATTCAGACCACAGTCATATGAGATGGCACTCAGGTGATCAGAAGTTGGGAGAGTAGCGGTAATGGCGCGGGCCTCAGAGTGGTCGAGAAGAAGCGAATTCTATTATTGTCCGTGTCGATAGAGTCCACGAAGCGAAGTTCAAGATTTCTCCGGCTAATACAATGTCACAACTACTTAGGTGGTGTGACTATTGTGTGACAACTCTACAATCTATGATGTCGATGATGTGCATCCGCAACGGAGCTGAATGGCACTGTCCACACACAAGACACCCTCTGGTATGTGCAATGGTACTTCGGTGATAGGACTTGAAACCGAATAAGAATCACAGGATTTCTCCTACCTTCCATCCACTCTGCCCCCCCATTCTTCACGTCAGTGGTCCCTTTGTAACCCAAAGCCCGGATACCTCATACATGTCCTTCTCAGGCAACAACCTAACCCAGTATCACAGTCTGTTGTTATCGATCAATGGATAAAGCTTATCTTGTCATATGCGAGGTACCGCAGACTGTTTGTCCTGCGATTAGAAGACGCAGAGACTGCTGGGAGTGACTGGGATGAAATTCTGCGGAACGAACGGATTAATCGTGTGCCAGATCTTTTAAGGATTTGTCGTTACATTAACCTTTCTACCGCAAATAGGTAGGCTTCTGCCTTCTCATCTGTCGGCTATCCTATCTACGATGGTGCAACGCGACGTCGCTGCATACGAGCCTCCTAAGCAGGCGAGATCTGTTCTAGTGTATTGGCGGCTACCAGAGGAATGGGCAGACCTTCTCCACCGTTGGGTAGGCCCTGTGTTCCCGGATATCATGCTGTTTTCTGATGAACCATTTACTAGGCTGTCGATACTGGACAGTTGAACATGATCTTGACTTTTTATGATATCACGGATCCTCCCGTGGAAACGCCATTGTCTGGAATCACCATACCCCTCTTGAAGAAGGCGATAGCGATATTGGCAAAGAACGGAAAAGCACAGACAATCGCCATAGCAGACGGAGAAGGCGTTCGATTCTTTGCTGGAGGCAAGTAAGGCTTAATGCACAATGGGTCTTTGACTCGCCATTGTAATATTATTGTAATTTTCACGCCTGCACGAGAACTACTGATTTTATGATTTCCGCGAGAGTATCAGGCGTGAGTCCCAAGATCCTAATATTCGAAGGGGCCTCGGGAGTCAGGCCTATCAGGAGTCGGTTCCCCATTCACCCCACCACCGCCTCTAAAGATCAAGGCGATCAATGATCACGATGACTATCACGTGGAACAGGCGACGCGACTGCGTTTCCCAATAAACATGCGTCAACCCTGCAGGGTACACGCGCAACCTCAAAGCAATGAAGTCCACGGCTTAATCTCACTCATCCATGGCCTCACTCACAGTAAAGGGAGAATGCAAAATATGTCTCGAAGACAGGTTGGAAATAGAAGATTTCCAAGTATTTCCATGTGGAAAGTCGACACCTCGAGCTCACCACGCGCCTCAGAACATTTCCTAACTTGTTGGAATTTACAGGGCACTGTTTCTGCAAAAACTGCGTCCATGACATTTTCTCAAGAGCAGAACGACGAAAAAAAGCGCCTTGCCCTTTATGTCGAAAGCTTTGGTTAAAAAACGACGCCAGTCGACTCGTTTTTCAGCCAGTGATCATCGATTCTGCTGGGGCCTCTGTGGACCATGTTATAGATGGGCTTGACAAAATGGATAAAACCTGCAAGACCATGAGCGTCAAACGTGCGCGTGCCAAGCTCACCAAAGCAGCGGAAAACGTTGGAGAGGACAATGCAGTACGTACTCCGTTGAACGCATCAGCACAAACATCAGGAACTGTCATTCCTACAGGTGCGACTACGCAAAGCCATCGAGAACTTTGCCGAACGTATCGTACCATTATTTGAGGAACTTGACCTGGGCAGGAAGAGAATACAAGAGCTTGAGGACCAACATCGCAGTAATTCTCATGATCTTTCCTTGAAAGCGCGTCGGCTGGAGGCACTGGAGAAGGAAATGACTGTCCTCCGCAAGACAAACGAAGCTCTTCAGAATAACTATTTCGAAGCTCTTGAGTCGGCTGAGACACTGCGAGCTAGGACGGAGGAACTCCAACTCAGCCTGGCGGATGTTAAGAGGAACCTGGCGGACAAAGAGGACGAACATAAGCGGGCGATAGATTCACTCGGTAAATTCAAGTCTTCGGTATGCTCTGATTTTTAGCTGCAGAATTATACCGCCGATTGAAAACGCTTTGCTTGCAGGATGCACTCAAGTCGAAGAAACTCAAATCTCTGAAGAAAGAGGTGGATGACTTGAGTACGAAGCTACAGGAAAAGGAAAATGTAGCCGAAGAGCAAAGCTTTAAGACGGTATGCCTTGAGGACTCGCAAGGAGATATTCGCCTAACATGGGTTGCGTTAGGATATCGATGAAGATACCCTGGGCGTTGTGGTGACATCTCCCCCGCTGAACGTACCTTCTTCAGGTCTCTCGTCTCTCCATGTTCTCTCAAAAGAAGAAGGATGGATCGACGTTGCTAACTTCGAATTTGAAGGCATGCCTCGCCCAGGATTCGGTTCCTGCTGGAGTTTCCCTAACAAGAAGGCGAACACGCTCTCAAAGAAACCTCATAAATCGAGTTCCAAAGCCGATCTGAAGTTCCCACTGAACCTGGATGCAAAGGGGCGACCCACCACTGCAGTCCACATCGGACCCAAGTCCACCATTCGAGTTATGCGGCCATTCTGAATATCATAGTCCCTGTCTCGTCCTCTCAGCACCATCAATAGGACATTTGTAATGTTATCTTGCAAGGGACATGAATGTACAACATAGCAGCCACAAAGCGCCAAGGTGGAACGGTTTATATGACTTCCCCATGTAATGCCAAGAGATAAAACGAGTTGCGTTCATATGCATATATGCACGGAGTATAAATCACATAAGGCGTGGGTGACGCAGGGTGAATGCGGAGATGAGGATTTTGTGTTTATTTCTGCGAAAAACAATAAGAAGAGACAACAAGTGGAAAGGATGACGATGGCATACGAGGATAATTCCGTCGAAGCGCTGCTTGAACCACGCCATAGTGTCCTCCCTCCTGATGCGGTGGGAGAAACCAATACGGGCCCTCTTCGCTTTTCTCCGTGCTACCCGAGCACCTGGTCGCCCCATAACGACATAGAAATCCATACCGAAGATACCAATGCCAGGATCATAACGAGCGCCCAAATCTATGTGTTCTTGGATACCGAAACCAAAGTTCCCAGTATCCGAGAAATTCTTGCGTCGCAGTTCGTACTCTTTCACTTTCAAGCCACGTTCCAAGATCTCCTCAGCTTTGGGGCCACGGATAGTGACATGTACAGCGATCTTTTCGTTACGACGAATACCGAACGTTCGCACAGTGTAACGGGCTTTCGAGGTGACGGGTGTTTGACCGGTGAGCTGTTCTAGCACCTTGGAGGCACGGGTCAGACGATCACCAGATTCACCGACGGAGATGTCTATTGGGATTCTATTAGTCTTGGATTCAAGGTGGTTCTTGTCTAACATACTGATCACGAGTTTGTCGATGCGAGGCTCCTTCATGGGGTTGGTGGGTGTCGTTGTCTTTTGATCAGCCTAGATTCCATATCGACGGTGTCAGTGATGTCTCAAACCTCGGGGTAAATGACTCCTGCTCACCATTTTGTCGACGTTGATCGTTTGCAACTGTTCCTACCTTGCGATGAGTTTTGCCTCCTTGTTTGGAACCACTGTGTTCAAATGTGGCTGAACCTTATATTTCGGTGCTGGATAATCCATCACGCACACTCCCGACCGTACTCACGTGCTTGAATTACCTGACCAATCAGCATCACTCCGCCATTACAAAGTCCGTTGCCTCTTTCAGCATGCACTGATTGGCGAAATGAGGCACCTCTTCACATGCACCCATATTCTTTTCGGCGTTGTGGGTCTTCGGTATTTTGTTACTCATATCGAATTGTACCCGTGTCCTCCATCACACCCACAACTTGTCTTACCCTGAAAGCTCCTACGTGTCTGGTCTCAGTCACTGGCATTCCCCGATTTCTAAGAAACCCACAAGCGTCCGAATGCCGTCGTTACAAATTGCTACTTTGGCTGCTGATACTCGTTCTCGTGGATCATGCCGGGATCCATAGCCAAGTTACTCCTCAAGTTCGAGCCTGTAACCTTCGGCTACCCCTCAAGAGGGTCGTTTCCGAACCAGTTTTGGTATTGGTTCTAACGTCATTTCCAGCCACAAACGAAGCAACCTAGCAACGTGATTCCAAACTGGCTCAACAGCCCTTGCCATAGTACATGCCCTTTCGCTATCCTCACACACTGTCGGGCGCAAAACTACTCCGGCTACATACCGATTTAGGCGTGGACTTCGATCACTAGACCATCTTCGATCCGAGAGACGGAATCTCGATCTACAAAAAGGTAGATAGTAATTTACCTGCAGTCAGGTTGTTCGTGCTCTTGAAGTTGGATGCGTGGACCAACGATGCGGTGAGTCTGGAACGCAAGGCGCTCCATGACGGGTCCCAGTCTGACCCGCATGACAGACTTTTCGAGTTTTGTGACCCCCCAGTCCTGACCCCACCCAGACTCCTACATAGGCGTGGTTCTGACAAACGGATTCACAACGCGCCTAAAATTGTTTTCACGGCGTCCAAACCTGGAAGCATACGGGATAGGTCCAGCACGGTCTTTGATAGCCTCCGACGCACTCGACCCCAACCGATCCAGGAGCAGGGAAAGGATCATTGCAATGTCACAATGTTGCTCGCTGACAGACCACAGCTCGGTTTGTAATATGTATGCCCGATCCCGTTGGCCCCGAGCGTGATTCGCTTACTGGGCTGATCTGGTGTGGTTTCTAGGCTCGCACCAGAAGGTGTGTTTGGAGTGGACTTCGCACATGACAGGTCTTGATAAATCCCTCGTGAGCTCATTAGTATCCAGCAACCCATAAAATAAGCCAGGTTCAACCTTTCATTTGGTCCTCCCTTCCCTATCTTCCTACCTTACTCCTTCGCGATGTCCTGCTCCATTTGCCTGGAGGATTTGAACTCACCAGTTTCGTTACCTTGCGGTACGCTAACCAATTGGCTGTTTTTCCCCAGAGTGCTAAGTCTTTAATAGGACACGTGTTTTGTAGCGACTGCCTCAAAAGAGCAGTTCAAGCAGTTCAAGCATATTCAACCTTGCACGCTTGTCCAACTTGTCGTCACCAATACCATCTATGTAAGTGCATCACAAGTATTCTCCCCTCTTCTTGTCGGCTTATGTATCACTTTAGTACCTCTCGATCCGTCCACCATACCACCCCACTTACGACCCCATCTAACTCCCAGCATTCGCAAGGTGTATCTCGACCTCCCACCGTCTGAATCCATAAAATCCGGTTCCTCGGCCTCAGAACCATCTAGTAGTGCCTCAACTGAGATTGCCAGACTACGCGCTGAGAACGATGCTTTGCGTCATAATTGCATGATGTGGCGGAGGCGGGCAGAAGTTCACTCTAAGGCGACCCTCGGACTTCTAGAACTATCACGAGTTGCAAGGGACCAAGCCCTTCACATCGCCCGACAGCGCGATACGATCCATCAGGACTACTTTAGATTGAATCATGACTTCCAGCGACAACAGTGAGTGTATTAACGTCACATCGTCCAGTTACCAGTTCTAAATAATCGGTCTAGGGCAATTCTAAGCGCCTTGGTGACAGCCATGCCTCCGCAGGAGCTAGGATCACTGTGTGCCCCTCATCCACTATCAGTACCAGACCAGTCCCGAGCGGTACCGGTCAAGACGGAACAGCCAGCGCCCCCCCTGATT
Organism: Calvatia gigantea; assembly: GCA_025093985.1. Lineage (NCBI taxonomy): Eukaryota > Fungi > Basidiomycota > Agaricomycetes > Agaricales > Lycoperdaceae > Calvatia > Calvatia gigantea. The sequence goes on along the minus strand of JACAAK010000005.1, from coordinate 2,216,676 downwards.
TCAGCGCAAAGCTCGCGCTCGACAGGTAGTGGGCATCTTCGGAAACGACTGCGGACCGTCGACGATGAGAATCAGGAACCTCCTGCCAAACGGAGGATTGGAGCTGATCGTTCAAGCGAGTCTGACGCCAGGGATACTGGCGTTCAGGTGAAGACGGAGACATAGTTATTATTTTTGTCAATTTCAATCATCTCCTTATGGACCTGGGCCCCTTGGCTGTCTAGCTGGGTGCAAGGTATTGCGCAGCTCTTGTTCCTCCACATTATTAGGATCCTGGGATTCATCGGACGTTATGCATGATCCATGTCATGTCATCGGTCGCTGTCATCTTTTTCGCAATTTGTACAATATAATGTTAAAATCCATTATTTCGACCCACATCTACTTAAGTATGAAAAATTTGCGGAGCTATTCTGAACCCCGGTCTTTTAAGGCTGTCGCTGAAGAACGGCAACTCCGTCAAAAGGTTCCCACAGGGGACAAAGTAATTGATGCATTGATGGACTGCATCGAGGCGCTCCCGTGTGATGCCCCACTTAGGCCCACGCCGAGATGCAGCGCTTAACATTTAATTCTTGACAATGCCCACACCAGCGCGGCCACCCAGGCTCACCATACTTGCGCCAGAGCCCTTCGATCACCCCGACGCCGATGTGATCCTCCGCTCATCGGACAAGGAGCCTGTCGACTTCCGAGTCTTTAAGTTATTTCTGTCCCTAACATCGCCATTTTTCGCCATGATTTTTACCCTTCCTCAACCCGATTCTCCCCTCTATACAGAGGAGTACGAAGATGGAGTATCTGTCATCCAGATGTCGGAGGAAAAACGGACACTTCACATCCTATTACAATTCTGCTATCCCATCGCGCTACTGGATGTCCCCCGATTATCATCTCTGCAGGAATTGCAATCTGTCGTCCAGGCGGCATTTAAACTTGAGATGGACGGAGTAATAAAGTTCGCGAAGAAGTCTCTTGTGGAGCCTCGCTTCATAGAATCCCAGCCGTTGAGAGTTTTTGCAATTGCATGTCGGTTTGGGTGGGTAGCAGAGGCCAAGACAGCGGCACGGTACACCCTCCGTCAACCGATGGCGAGTTCTACCTATTATGAAGAACTCACCCATATCACCGCTGCTGCGTACCATCGGCTGCAGCAATATCACCGAATATGTGGGGAGGTTGCTACCTCTCGGGCGAAAATGCAACCCGCATTGGCCGAATTCGATGACGAATGGATCTGGGTCGTATGTCAAAAATGCCCAGGGACCGGCGCGCGTGCGAGAAGAGATACGGGATACCCAGATTCTCGTAAGTGGTTTGTGGAATGGGTCCAGGATGTCGCAGCGGAGCTTCAGGAGCGCCCGTGGGGTGTTTCGGTGAAGAAATTTGACATGAGGGAGAAAGCCATTTCGAAAGCCCAGCGTTGTCAAACATGTGGCCCTAGAGTAGCCACAGATCTCGAGACATTTGCAGATATCTTGGCTGTGGAAATTGAAAAGGAACTAGCTTCAGTAGGTGTTGCAGTCCTCACAGCAATGCCTTTGGGCTTACCGTTTTATTCGTGTTCGTACTTGATCGAGTTATTCAGATTGAAATAGATATCAACTTCAATGATGGAAGTTGGAATTGACCCTCCCTCAACTCATCCGACTAAGCGCGGTTTTGCGGGTTTTGTCGGTCACTGTTAACGGCATTTCGTGCCTTTCCGACAACACCTCTGATATGTGGCAATGGAAAGGTGGACTATGTAGATCCGTCCTAAGCAGTCCTTATGCTTATCTGTTCTTCATTTTCTGATTCATTTGTTCCCTTAAGTACGGTAGTAAATAATGTGGGATCCTGTCAACCTAATGCATCCTCATGACCTTCGCTATCACATATCTCACCATCTGCCGTTCTGTTTGTGCACTTGTTGACCCAAATCTTCACCACTCATGATTTTCCTATTGTTAAGCAACCATATATCTATTACGACATCTCCAGACTCGCTAATCTACATTTGGGTTGACCTTTCAACCTCACAGACATGCACAGCCTAACTAAAGTTGTCACCATCAGACGAGCCGAGCGCGCACTCTTCCATTCTTGGTTTTCATCATGTTACGGGAAGGACCTGCTTCCTTCTTCACCTCACTCCTTTGTTCCCTAAACTCGAACTCAGGTCGACCATGAAGCCCAAAGATGTGTTGACACTGGGGATATTGTTCTTGAACATACGAGTCCAAGCTGGCCAGATACCCGTCGTGGATGGCATCCTTGGTGGAATTAGCACAAGCGGTTCCAGTGACAGACTCTCGACTTCGAGGATCTTCGTGGCCAACGGTGATGCTGCTGCGAGTATCCAGCGCACACCGAACCATCTACGAGGTATGATAGAAAATTCTGGGATTTGTGGTCAGTGACGGTGCCGTACTGGGTATGAGTGATGCTAACTTTATCATCCCCACCCAGAGACAACAAAAGGAGTATACCAAGCGTCTGGTTATGCGGACATCAATGACAATGGGAGCATATGGTATGTGTCCGAATAGAGTGGTACTCATCAGCTTCCATATACTTGAGCAGGTTCTGGTTCTTTGCGGCTCGCAATAATCCCGATTCGGCACCTCTCACTTTGTGGTTCAATGGTGGGGTGAGTCGCTATGAAGGGTGCTTTGAACCTGGAAGTGACTACTTATATCCCCGCTACAATTATAGCCTGGAAGCTCAAGCATGCTTGGCTTGACTCAAGAGCACGGACCCTGTCGTCTCAATAACGACAGCCATACAATGTCTTTGAACCCGAATTCTTGGAATGAGAGAACGAACATCCTATACATCGACCAACCAGTTGGTGTTGGTTTCTCATCAGGAAACGAAACTGTCGGAACTTCACTCGAAGCCGCGAAGGATATGTGGAAATTCATGCAAATATGGCTTTCTGATTCACGGTTTTCCCGTTACCAGAACAGGGATCTAGCTATCTGGACCGAGTCGTAAGTTCGAGTTTTTCTAATGCTGTGATTGAGGGTTGACCTTTTATGCTGGGTCTAGATATGGTGGTCACTACGGTCCTGCATTTGCTTCGTGGGTCAACCGACTTTAATGGCATCTGGAAATTAATGATTTGTATAACCCATCACAGATACTTCTTATCCCAAAACTCAGCCATTGCTTCTGGTAAGGCATCTGGACTACCTTTGAACCTCAAAACACTCGGAATTGGAAATGGTTTGACTGTCTGTCATCTCCAAGATACCACGAACGGTTTCCCGGAACTCACGCAAACATCAGGCTCCTCTACTTCAATACCAAGGCATCATAAACTATGCGGCAAATAACACGTATCGCAAATTCCAGCAAGATGCTATTAGCGCCGCCAATACGTCCTGGACGGCCCCCGATGGCTGCCGAAACCAGGTATGCCAGACTTTATATTCACATACTCACGGATAAATCCTGTTCTTACTGCATATAGATTATTGCTTGCAACAACAATGGAACAGATGTTGTATGTTCCAAGGCTCAAGCAGATTGCAACCGGGATGTCGTGGAGCCCTTAGCCCGGAACATTAACGTCGGTGGTTCCCCCGACTCACCGTAATTAACGTGGGATGACTTTATTTTTCCTAGCCCTACTATACCCCAGACCCCATAACTGACCCATACCCTCCCGATCCTGAGGCGTATCTCAGTTCCATCTCATCCTCCGTTGGAGCTGAGGTGAACTGGACAGTGGTAAACGATGCCGTGTACACAAATTTTGCCATGACAGGTATATTTACACTCTGAGCCGCCGCAGAAATCTCATCGAAGCATTTAGGCGACTGGATGAGAGACTCGAGTCCTGACTTGGAGAAGGTCATTGGCGCAGGCGTTAGAACATTAATCTATGTTGGAGATGCTGTACGCAATTTTTACTATATATCATGGTCTGAAGGTCCGAACATTTTCCAGGATTTTATTGTTAACTACCAAGGTGTCGAATTGATGGCAAGTGTCAGTGGCAGGCTTTCCGGACGTCAAATTCACCCTTTTCCAGGTCGATGCTCTCAATACCAGTTTTTCGGACGAATATCGTCGACAAGAATTCCAGGCTTTCACCGTCTCTGGACAGGTTGCAGGTCTGTACAAAAATGCTGGGAATTTTTCATATCTCCGTATATTTGGTGCTGGACACCAAGTCCCAGCCTACACTGTGAGCATCTTCGGCCCGGCCTCGCTTAGCTCCTCGTTAACATGTCCGTTTCTAGTTTGGAAGTTTAGGTGTAGGAGAAGCAGCGCTCCAAATGTATAATCAAATCATGGCGAACCAGCCTATATCTGGTGATGGTTCTGACGGAAGCAAAGGGGATTCCAATGCTAATGCGTCCCCCACCTTGCGATGGGACGCGCTGTCCGCGATAACCGTTATATTCACCCTTACTATAACATTGAACTTGTAAGCGTTAACGCGTTGATAAACGCTTGCACATATAGCAGAGCATTATTGTATGTATCTTCGATATACTAAAGATTATCTATTCCATTCGCCTCGAGCGAACAGAAACCCGGAGCGAATAAGAGACAATCAGCTAGCGGGTGTAGGCCCATGGCTGAAATTACAAAACGCTCATCTTCCCCAAAGAGCCGAAAAACTAATTCCCTTCCAGGTAGATCCCATCTGGTGCTCGATAATTTCAATGCCAAGGTTATCCACCCCCGCTTCTAGGCCAAGGAACTCGCCCTCCCCGGACTGTTGAATTTGCTGTGTGCAAATGGATTAACGCACACAGACAGTGGACCTTTGATCCTGCGTTTGCAAAACGTGACAAACTCGTTTATCTGAACAACATACTCCTGATCCGGGCCCCGATGGAGCTCTGTGAGGTCGATAATCGGTAGAGCGGAAAACAGCAAGGAAGCGGGGCCAAGATGTTTTGGTCAAGTCAAAGATGTCCCGCCAGAGGGAAAAGGATAATTCTAGCGGTACACGAAGGCCGCAGAAGTCGTGGAGGTGTCGCACTTCCGCGGTGTTCTCAAACTGAACGTCATGGAGCGAAAGATATCGGCTCGGCTAAAAGCAGATCGGGAGAGGATGAAGATAGACCCGAAACCATGTTTTTTGCCAACGAGCACAACCCCAGGCGCGGACATTGTATCCTGGAGAGCAGGCTAGGTTTTGAGGAAGGCGCCTTGCCATATAAAATCGCCTCTGAGATCATAGGGTCATGGGGTTTCGGACAAGGGCCAGTGAACAAGTCGCATCATTCTGCAAGTAACTAGTTGACGGGAATCATTGTGGTCGTGGAGGGCAATATTCATCGAAGGGGAGGAATAGCACGGGACGTGAATTACACGCGACCTAAGCCCAGCGACGTTCGGTATCGGTGTTTGCCTTTCTTCGGCCCGACAGTTCCGTCACTATCTTCTTTTGGTCCCGAAAGCACACTTGTAAACCATACGCTTAAATCTACTTGTCCAGCATGTCTAAGGACACCCTTCCGGCCAAAAATGAGGAATACGGTACCCAGGCATACTGGTGCTTTGTAAATTTTCTATATCCCACTCAGGTGCTTATCCGACCGATGGTGCAGGGATCAAAGATACTCACAGTCTGTTCAACCCATTCTTTCATGGGAACCCCAATCCGACCTTACTATTGTAGAGAGGGGGGTGATGATGACTTCGACTGGTTCAAATCTTACAGGGATCTGGCCGAATTGTTCCACGAACTCATTCCAAATAAATCATCAAAAATTGCCATGCTTGGGTGTGGAAACTCAAAGCTCTCAGAAGATGTACGTGGTCTCTATATGGAGGGGCGAGCCAAAAAAGTGCTCAATCTTGCGAATCAGATGTGGGAAGATGGATACAAGAACGTAACTAATATTGATGTGGGTTCTCATTTCATTTGCTGTGGTCGTGCCAGTGAATCAATGCGACTCCCTCCTTCGGTGCAGTATTCAGGTGTGTTGATCGAGAAAATGAAAAGACGGCACGAACAAGCCCGTCCTGAGATGAAATGTATATGACAACATCCTGCAAGTTACTTGTGTTTTTCTCAAGCATAAAACGCTTTAGGGCATGAAATGGATGTCCGAGAGTTGAAATTCGATGGCGAATCCTTTGATATTGCCATCGACAAAGGTAAGTCGGGACGTTTCTCAGATACTTCATTCTGACAACGATTGAAAGGTACAATGGACGCCATGATGACTGCAAAGGGTGATGTGTGGGTAAGCCGGGTAGCAGTATATTGTTAGAGTTGCAAATTATGTCAACCGCAGGATCCACCTGAACAAGTTGTTCGCGATTGCAACAAAGAAGTCGACGAGGCCCTCCGGTGAGCGTCAACTTGACCTGGCAACTCTCCCAGCTAATGAATATGAAGGGTACTCCGAAGAGGAGGGACCTTTATCTATTTAACATTCGGACAACCCCACTTCCGCCGAAGGTACCTCACCAGGGAGGGTACCATTCTCGAAGTCAAAGCGCTAGGCGAGGCCTTCCACTATTACTTGTACACTCTGCGCAAGCTTTAAGTAGATAAGAATGCTTAACCAGCCCTCACCTCCACTCGGCTTAACCAAAATCAAGCTTTGTGCCCCGTCCAGGACTAGAACAGGAATTTGACGTTTTTATAGAAGCTAAGCAACGGGTTCTCCCCATTTCGTAGGGTGGTCTTGCTTAAGTCCGCGTATGTTTCCATAAACTCTGCGTGCGTGAACACGCTGGACTTCCGCTCCCCTACCGGCAAACCACTAGTGGAAGTTACTCCGTCCACAGGACGACGCCGATCCAACTTTTCTTGATACGAGTCGAAGTACCCAATCCCCAAAGACAGCGGACTTGAACTTGTCGTCAGAGGGGACATTCCTCCGGTCAATCTGGAGTGGGGTTGTGAGAGGATGTACTCGTACATATCTCTTAGTCGTTCAAAGTCTGTAGGGAAGAAGATATCAAAGTAACCCTGTCTGACCATAAGTGTCGAACAAGGTACTGTAACATTGCGGAATCTTGTCTGAACAACGGGAGCGTTTACTCCAGGGATAGTGTCGGGAAGCGAGGAGAAGTCGGAAAGTAGGAGACGGTGCCGCGGGAAGTGGTTTCGTAAGGATTTGAGGAGACTGAGTAGCCGAGTGGGGATGTATTCCGCGGCCGAGAGATTCGGGGCAAAAGGAAGGGAGGTATAGATTTTGCGGAGGGTGTCTGAGCGTTGCAAAAGCCTGCCAATAGGTGGACCGTGGCCCAGGCGATCGCGAATCTTGAGGAAAGAGGCAATGAGAGGATCTGTTATGGGTGTGAAAACCATGTCAAATTCGCCTTCCTCGTCGACCTGTCACAATGCCCTGATAGGGCTTCATGGTCCGCAGGTCGTAGCGGATCACATCATGGGCAAAGTTGTCCTAGTTATACGTGATTAAGTAGGAAGAAAGCTGATAAAAAAAATGAACTCACAACAACCTCCATAGCAAGGAAGAAACACGGTGCGGGCTCCCGCGTCTTCCAATGGAAGATGCTCTGGTGTGTAACCTTAACACAACCGTGATGTTTGGCGAGTCTCTTCTTCTGGAGTTTAGCAAGGTTGCCGCTGATTTCAATTATGTTATAGCGTGTCCTGTCATACACATCTGGATAATGGTCCTTCAGGAAGTCAAGGATACTCTCTGCAAGCGAACCATTTCCAGAGCCAATTTCGTAGATTACGAAGTCCTCGTAGGGAAAGTACTTGAGTAGATACTCAGACACGAGACATTGTGAAAGGGCTTGTCCGTAGTACGGCTAAGAATGGTTTAACTTGACTTTTTTGGATAAGAAATAAGGAGGGACACTCACCTTGAATAACTCCGTCGGAGTATGCCACAGTTGTTTCCCAGGTCCGTCGTGCTTGTCGGCACCATAAGCAGCATACCGCTTCGCCACTTCCTCCTGAAACTCTGTCGAATCCCGCAACTTCCGAAACTCAAATGAGGCTCCTTGCATGTCGAATATATTGACTTGCTTCGGGAAATAACCATAATTGGGATTGTATAAAGAGTCTTCGATGAAGTCGCGAGCGAGCATCTTGACACCTTTGGGCGGAGTTGTTTCTTGCTCTAACTTGTTGGCATCAACCAGTTTGAGAGCAGCCTGGGCTGATGTAACCTCTGCTCCCAACGAAGTCCTGTTGTAGTTCCATTTGTCCTTTGGGTCCGGTAAAGTGTCCTTCGTCCGATGCTTAAATTGGACACGTGAGGTAGAAAAGTATCGGGCAGGCGCAAGTGGCGGACGCGGGACATTGCGGTGGCGGGTGTTGAGTAGACATCTAGAGGCGCGCGCTCCTAGCGATGTCATGTGCAACGAGCGAGGCTAGCAGCGGCACCAGGGGTCTCGTGGGCGTTGTTCACAAAAACACTGAACAGGGCCAGCCAAAGCAGACATGTGACCACATTCACCACATCCACAGAAATCGCTGATTGTTGGTGTTGGCATTGCCCAGTTTAATCCAATCCCTTTTTATCTTTCTCGCCTCGGTCAATCAGCGATGGAAAACACGGAACGCCTGATACGGACGTGGATTGCAACGGGAAAGGATGAAGATGTCGAAGATATCGTATCAGGTACCTCGATACCTCCCATGATGTCAACAGTCCCTAGATTGCACATGTAGAGATTTTGGCCGACCGGACAAGTCTTGTCAACGTCGTCAAAGGCCTTGGGGAATACCTGACCGCAGATGAGGAGGACTTGCGGAGGAAAGGTAGGCACAACCACTGGATATTATACAAGAACCCATCTTTGATATTTGTCGGTTCAGGTGTTGAGTTTCTCTCGCTAATTTTGGCAAGCCTCCCACCGGAGAAAACCAACAAGCAATCCAGTATGAGATTGTGACGCGCCAATACACACAGGATTAATCAATATTTTCAGTTCGTGTACTATCAAACTTCTACTGTAGCAAGCTCGAGGACTCGGGCACAGTCATACCGGCGTTGAAGGGAATTCAATCTTTGGTCAAACTACCAACATGTTCAGCTCTTGAAGTGCAGAGCATACTGCGAAGGTATCGATCTAGTCCCCCCATCAGAACACTTCGCATTCTCATCGTTTTGTAGTATGTTTCAATATGTACGCCCAAAGACACTAGTCCAGTCCGTTCGCTTCGTCATCTTTTCAATCCTGGATTCCCTTGTTGCGAATCACAGAGATGGTTGGTAACTTACACCCGATTTTCAACGGTTTAATCAATTGACTGGCCCCAGTGCTTAAGACTATGGGGAAAGAATTCCTAGATGGTTATGCCAGCCTTGCGGAGGGAGAAAAAGATCCCCGAAACCTCACCATTGCCTTTGCCATTGCCCGCGTAATCCTCATCGAGTTTGATATTCACGAGAGAGTGGAGGTAAGGCTTCATACGTATCGGTCTTTTTATACACTGCTCAATGACGCACCGATTCTCTAGACGCTCTTTAATGTGACTTTCTGTTATTTCCCTATTACGTTTAGACCCCCGCCGAACGACCCATATGGAATCACAACGGATGACCTGCGTACTGCACTTCGGTGAATCTTCCCAATCCTGTAAAGTGTGTGTATAACTTACCCGTAATCAGTGCCTGCTTGAGTGCGACTCCATACTTTGGTCCGTTAGCGGTTCCCGTTTTTTTGGAGAAATTGCTCGCTGGTAATAGAGCGACAAAGGTTACGTTGCACCCCTGATATCTGAACACAACCCGCTTACTGTTGAGATAGAAAGACACATTGCAAACCATGAGTGTTTGCCTCCCGGCATATGGATCAAGATTGGCGCGTACAGAGGCCCGTAAGCTTTGGAACTCGTTAAAGCTCGAGGCATGCCAATGTTTTCCATGTATAAGCAAAACAAGGTTTGATAAACAACAATATAGGTATTCCAACCTACAGATTCAGTAAACGAAGAAGAAGCTCTTCGTACAATCCGAATCCTCGTGAAAACTATATATGAAACGGACGAGCAAGCGGGTGATGATACGGACATCCAGGGTCTAGCTCGTGATGTTTGCGAAGAGTGTATTGGGATACTCAAGGAGCCGGAGAAGAGTCAGGCCAAACCTGCGGCGAAGATCCTTTGTGCGTTCATGAGTACCACGCGTAAGCGCTTCTTCCTCTTACGGGGTTTCGTACTTACAAACAGCATACAGCTTCCGTCGCAAAGTATACCATCTCACAAGCTGTGCCCCATCTCGTGAAATTATTCCTGAATCCCGACGAGGCTGGGAATCGAGGGCCTGTGCTCACGGTCTTGTCTGAATTTATTACCGCCAGCCGTGACTCCTTATCGAAATTGTCGCCTCAACCAGCGCAGGCAGAAGATAGCATGCAGATCGAGTTGATGGCGCCCCCACTGATGGCCTACAAGGATGAGGTACTCGGGGTGCTGGCCGTTGGATTGAAATCCGTGTCTTGTCGGCGTCCTGCGTTAGCTGGTTTACAGGGGATCGTCACAACGGAGAATCTGTTGACTGACGAGGAATTGACATTTATCGTGCATAATGTGAACGAGATTCTGAACGCGAACTCTGACGAGATAGATGATGCAAGGTAATCCTGCTTTATTTATCACTTGTTGTATACCCTTACTTACATCCCTTCTACCAGCGATGCCGTTCTTGACCTGCTCTCTGCGGTTGCCAAAGTCAATCCTCGGCCCGTAGAAGAACAAACACTACCTCTCTTGTTCAGTTCCCTCCCAGATTCCTCGCCAGCGCGCGATGCCATCCCGGAGCGTCTGAAGATTCACAACGTCCTCTCTACCTTGGAAACACTATGTGTACAACCACAGCTGTTCGAGACGCTGGTCATTCGACTAACGACGAAGCTGGATTTGATTTGCGTTCCAAGTCCTTCCTCCTTGACATCATCATGGATACCAAACGAAGAGGTGGAGATACAGGCGGCGTACGCCCATTGGATTTTAACTACGCTCGTGAAAACTCTGCAGAAGAAGGTCGACAGAGGCGATCCGGATGTCGCCAAGTACATTGAGAGATTGGTCCCTAGAGTCTTCCACTTGTTTATTTTCGTTGCATTCGAGACATTGGGCGAAGGAGATGGCGGCGGGGATGGTTCGAAAGAGAGCTGGCGGAAGAGGATACGCGTCGCGCTGGACTCTAGGCTGGTGAAGAAAGCAGGAGAGATTATAACCTTGGTTGTACAGGTTTTGCCACTAGGGTGAGTAACCCTATCACACCTGGGAGAGTAGGAATAACTGGTGACGGTGTGGACGGTCTTCAGGAGGCAGGATAGCTACGCCGCGGCGTTGTTTGATGCCTTGTTAGAAGGTAACACTCAGCATATTGCGGAAGGCCTCCAGAAGGTTCCTTCATATAGGAAACTGCTTGTCTTTTCGGTTTGTCTTCCCGACCATCCAGCGGCAAATGGATGCTGAAAAGCTGTGTGCATCAGGATACGGCAACTACCGCACAAAAAAATTTGCTGGCATTGTTTGCCGCAGCCATCATTGCCCTACGAAGAGAGGTGTGTGCATGGTCAAGTCGGTCTCGGGCGTGTCCCTTATATCTCCTCACCATAGGTACGGCCAGCCGTACTTGAAGTTAATGCTTTCCTCGATAAAATTTTATGGTGGAGTTTGATGGGTGCCGATTCGGAGGTCCAACGAGAAGCTGCTTTAGAGATTCTTTCTTCTGTCCTGAACAGACGAATAGATACAGATGGTACGTCGGCCAACGCTTCTGCTGACAGTATTTGATACCCTGTCAAGGCCTGGACACTTTCCTGAATACCGTCTTGTCGATATTTTGGGACAAGGAAATTCGTGATTCCCGTGTCAGTGTTGACCAGAGGAGGAGAGCGCTTAAGGCTTGGACATGGGTATGGCATCTCAAAATTTATCCTGACGTTATTTTTATGGTCGAACACCGCAGATCTCCAAAGCTCTTCTGATTCGCAATCACCCCCTTGCTCTGCAGTTCACTGACAAGCTGTTCGAGGTCTTTGATGATGAAGCCATGGGTTGGGACGTAGCAAGGGCTATTGGAGAGATTGTCGGCGCAGACGATGTACTGACCAAGAAACACCACGCTGTTATCCGGGTAAAGTGTTTCTTGTTCTTTTCTGAGACATGTGTTAACCCCTATCCGTAGATCTTGTATGCGCAAAAGTTTGTGAGCAGGGTTCTGCCGAGAATAGTAAGCGGCGCGCAAGATGCAAGCAGTGAGTACTTCATTTCGCCAGGTAGAGTCTTGGGGAATCATAGTTGTTACAAAGAACCACAGGCGCAGACGGCATCTTTAGTCGCTTTGACTTCGTTAATTAAGTCTGTCCCCAAAACTGCATACAAAAATGAACTTCCCGGGGTAGGTACCATTGGTCTGACAATGCATCCGAGAGTTAATTATTTATGCCAGCTCCTTCCCCTGCTCCTTCGTGGTTTGGAACTCCCGGACACAAATATCCGGTCAAATGTGATAGATACGCTCTTAGCAGCTGCGGAAGGTGATTCGCCAGAGCATAGTTTGGTGGCGAGTCACGCCCCCACATTGGTGAGATTGATGTTGAAGAATAGTAATGTGGCCGAAATGTCGTCTCAGGTGCGTGTCTTCCGGGGTTTACCAGGTCAGAGTCTCAGGGGTTTGTGCAGAAGGTGAGAATATCAGCTCTGAGGTACCTTGAGAAGCTCCCTTCGATTGTACGATATGATATACTGCACCCTTCAAAACCGACTGTAACCAAAGAGTTGACGAAAGCCCTTGACGACCCAAAGCGGGCGGTACGGAAAGAGGCTGTAGACGCCAGAACTGCCTGGTCAGCCATTTTTCTTTCCTTGCTTCAGTGAACATCCCTGATGCGCGTTTCAGGTTCCGGTACCATGGATCTGCATAGAAAGATTTCGTAGAAGTAGTGTAGCCCAACCACGAAAACTTTGTATATATAGAGCCCTGGCCGGCGATATCCGCAGTGGTTGCCACGGTGTAAGACGAAATAAACTACGCGTCCAGAGTCATTATCACAAAGACACTGTCCACCAAATGCCTCACTACACAAACCAGGACGACCTCTTCGCTGCCTCGCCGTCCTCGCACCTTCTTCCACCATCCAAGCCCGTTTCTGGTAGACCCTCACGGCAGAGTGGCAGTTCACGGAGGTCCTCGGCGTCTTTTCATACGACGTCGAATCTAGCAGACGCACTGGGCGCAGCAGGAGACGACGAAGACGCCGGTCCTACGCTGAATGGAGCTATGAATGGGGGTAGCAAGCAACATTCGCTTGCGCATGAACTTGCCTTTGCTTTGATGCCCGAACCGAGCGCTGGGTCGAAGTTGCTGGCAGAGGAGTTTGGAATAGAATATGACGAGGGAGCAGAGGGGATTGACGAACCCATGCACATCACCGGTCGGAGTTCCGGGGTGCAGCATGGCAGAGATGAGTTTCCTAATACTGGACAGCAAGAGGAGGAAGAGTTGTTCAGTCAGGCACATCAGCATGCGGTTTTGAATGGCGTAGATGACGCCTTAGCTTTGGATGCAGATGTAGCGAGTGAATTGGTGCAAGGTCACTCATTTGCGGAAGATTTGAATGACATGACTGGGGAGGAGGTCGGCGACGAAGACGAGGATGAGGGTGTGGTAGGTTTTGGGAGTCCTGTGCCGGCTGGGAAGAGGAGGAAGCCTGTAATCAAGGTCCAAAGACCAGAAGTGGATGCTATGGAAATGTTGGCACAGGACCTGGAGTCAACGGAACATCTTTTGAAGCACCTTAGGACACTGGACAGCGACTTGTCCGCATCCTCAAGTCGTGCGACGTCTTTGCATTCATCTCAACAACCAGCTTTGGAACGTTACGCTTCGGATATCATCCGCAGAATGGACGAGTCTGCTAGAGATCGGGAGGGTCAGTTACGACAATTACTAGAATATGACAGGGAGTTCAGAAAAATCGCTGGCGAGGCTAACGGGACGGATGTTTTGAGTCGAGTTGACACGCTTGTCCTGGAGGATGATAATCACGATGCTGATCAAGACCTCACGTCTTCTACGACTCTCATTACACCCACGGCGGCCTCTTTTGGACGTGCACTGGATACCTTACCGGAGGAAGATGCAATCCAACAGAATGAGTGGGATGTAGACCCTCATGCGCACTTGCATCGTGAGCTTGGGGAGATCTCACCCTCGACTTCTGTCTCGCCTTCGCCGACAAAGGCATTATTTTCGCAAATACCACCTCCACCTCCTATACTCCCACTCTCAAAAGCGACACCTGCAAGTGCAATACCCCATCTGGCATATATCCGCACATTTACTTCGTCACTCATATCATCTCTTACTACACTTTCGGAACAAGCCCAGGTGAACGCTGCTGCTACTACAGAAGCAGGGAGAAAAATCAAGGCGCTGAAGAATAAGATGGGTGGCTGGCAATCGGAATGGGAGAGTGCGGAAAGAAGTAGGGTAAGGATAGAGAGATGGGAGGCCGGGATTACGGACTTCCAGAATAACGATAGCGGCGACGACATAACACCCGGTAGTGCGAGCCCTGCGAGGCTGGCCGCGAGGAGGAGGGTGGACGGGAGGAAACTTGTAGAGGAACATTTGAGCGCCTCGGAAAGGGCAATCAGAGAGGCCACGGAGAGGACCCAGGCGATTATGGCCCCGTAAATACCCCGCATTTCATGGATTCCAAATGGATGAGATTCTCTGGGACTACACTAAATCCATCAGTTTATGATACTCCTAGACTTGGCTCCTCCCCAATTTTGGCTTATATTTCATCTTTCGTGATGTGTTTCACGATTTGCAAGTACATACCCTACTACTTAGTTGAATTTTTGGATACGACAGAAATATGTTGTACATAATCATCTCATCCTGCTTTCAAAATTGTATTACTCCCTCATTTTGTATGCTCGTCGTTGAAGAACGAAAATTGCTAGTGACTAAATATGGACCCACACGGGAAAATAACGCAAATTGGGAAAGGAAGTTGCCTGATTTTAGCAGGTAGAGGTCATGTGCGGTGCGGTCTTCGTATCCGGAAGATACGAAGGTAACCACCAGATGACTTGCCTGGCGGCTCACTGTTGATTATCATAAAACAATTCAGGCCATATAATCACGTTCTTGGAGGTACCAAATTCGCTATGTGCTGATGACGTCTCGTAATTCGGAGTTAGCGAGCAATATTACGCTATTGTTCGCCATTAACGCCGTTCAGTCGGTGCCGTCAAAATGTGAGGGAGAGTCCAACACGGGAATTATCAGGGGATGTAGCCATTACATCACGGTCCCAAACATGACTTTGACTATGCCGTCCTCGATCATTGTGCTTTTGACGCCGGCGTAAGACCTGGATGCGGAGAGGTCAGCACCGGTCCGACTTGTGGCGATCCAAAGACGTACTTCCGCCTGCTCAGGATCTCCGGCCTTCTTATGAAATGCTGAGGCCTATTTGTATCCGTTGGTTGCAAATCCCGCCGCTGGCGTACGTAACTAGGTCACAAAACTCTGACGTCCTGATTAACGTGTGTGAGAGAAACAAGACAGGTGAAGGGTGGGAGGTAGACGTACTCTTTGACCATATTTGAGAAGATGTCTTTCAGCGTAATCCCGCTGGGATTGAATATCGAGAATGGAGGCCTGATTTTTTCCGCGGCGCATCATTTTCTTCCGGTAGTATTCCAACGTGCAGATTGGTAACGGTGGGGATGGTGGCGAAATCGTTTTGAACCAGAAGGTCGGTGAGGGAGGTATAACCACTATGAGCTCCACGACCGCAGATTCGGACGGCGGAAATGGGATCTCCCATTCGGTAGGATATGCATCTCATGGCCGGGTGGAACTTGTAAGTAAATCATATGAGTAAGGGTTGAGGCATTGTGAAGGTACTCACCCGTATGTGGGTAAGATTGGGGTTGCTTATGCCGCCTATAACTGTGGGCTGGCATCCTATTGCACAACATGTGAACTGATCGGAACCCATTGATCTTTGCGGAATCACCTTTATCATAGTAGGACAAGCTAGGGTACTTGAAGCAAGAACGCCGAAGACACAGTTCACCTTCAATCATATCCTTCCAGGGTCGACAGACGCGCGATACGCGCATGAGCTCGATGCTGTCAAGGCTGAGGAGGACCTCCTATGAGGATTTCTAAAGGAAGAGTAGTGTTCATAATTGGATGGTAGAAAGAGAAGTAAGGCTGGTGGGATGTTCGTCCGAGGCGCCTTATTCTAAGTTGGGGTGACCGATACGGTAGCTCTAATTGGGGGAGACCATTATTTGCGTCCATAAGACGGGAATTAAGTTACCCGGTCAGTTCGGCGGAGGTGCTTCGGGGCTGATATGACGAGAGTGGAATAAAGTTGCACAAAGGAAGTTAAATACCAACATTCCATAAGAGATCATCGATCAAGATGGGCTTGGGATCTGGATTCCGGCGAAAGCACTTACGCCTTTCATGTGTGTCGTTTTCCCATCCTGGCAAGAGGTAAACTGCAACTATCAGGTAGCCGTGTGAGGTTCATAAAGGTAAAACTGCAACAAAGATTAGATAAACAGATCTAATCTAATCACCACTCCCTGGGTTTACACGGGTGTCCGTTACTGGTTGGTGATGATGTTATTTGCGTAGGCCACATTTTTCGCAGAAATAAGAAACATCCACTAAAGTAAGGCAAAGCACTACTGTACGTGAAAGGCTGTGCGTGGAATACCTTTTCCCTTCCTTTTTGGGCCCAGTGACGGGAGGGACGTTGCTTTGTTCTATCCGATATCGGATCCCAACCGAGGTCAAGCATTCCAGGTTTCGAGATATTGGTGCTATCGGGCTCAGGTTCGCAAACTGGACCAATTACCTCCTAAGTTACCGTTGGTGGAGAATCCTCTGCAGCCTGGAAGTCGGAGTTCGAGTCATCGTGGTGTAATGCAGCCACCTCCATACATAGCAAAGCCAAACAAGTACAACTCTTTCGCATCACTCGCTGTCCAGGGTCTTCCGTTGACCGCATTATTTGCAACCGATCAACTCACATTTGCGTCCGTGATGAATATCTGGGTATGTTTGATATTTGTTATATATTTTATCTTCGTGACTTGACCAGTTTGCGCCCCCCAGACTGAACACCGCAATCCTGAAGGACGCACGTACTGGTTCAATACCGGTACGAAGCAGAGTGTGTGGGAGAAGCCGGATGGTAAGCCTAGTAATGACTCTTTTATGCACTGATACTAACCATTATGATAGAGCTCAAAACATCGTTCGAGGTCAGTTTGCTCCCCAACCTTTTCTGCACCGTGTCCCAAAGACTCTTTCCGCAGCGAGCGCTCAGTAAGACCAAGTGGAAGGAGTATTTCTCAAATGGCCGAAAGTATTATTATAATGTGTGTTGTGTGTCTTTGCCTTGGGTATGAACCAGAGCTGACACGTTATCTCAGACCGAAACCAAAGAATCAAAGTGGGAGATGCCTGAGGATGTCCTGCTATACGTTGACCAAGTCAAGGATGAAGTCCAAACTGGCCCTCCCGGACAAAACGCAAGGTATACTATCGGTTATTTCTCTACTATGTGCTCTTCATTCAACAACTATACTAGTCAAACCAGGGCTATAGGTGCTCCCGGGTTTACGCCAGTCGGAGGAGCAACTCAAGGTGCACTCGTCCCCTCGGGAGGCGCTGACACATCCTCATCTACTCCCTCATCCCAGCTTCAAGCAAATGGCACTACCAATACATCGAACACTGGCACACCTCTCGCGGTTGGTCCTCATATTGGTAGCAATGGCTTACCGCTTGCCGCGAATTCCGTTTTGCCAGCGCGCCCCCATTTGCCGGATGATCCTGTGATTCCGCATAATGGATTTGCAACTGTGGAGGAGGGTGAGAAGGCTTTTATTCATTTATTGAAGAAGGCGGGTGTGGATGCGAATTGGACTTGGGATCAAACGATGCGTGCTATTATTACTGATCCGCTGTACAAGGCTCTGAACACCCTTGCTGAGAAGAAGACTTGTTGGGAAAAAGTGCGGAATTATCACCCTCTCTCACGTTTAACATATTTCTGACGTTGGCGTTATTAGTACACAAATGGGTTGAGGGCGAAGGAGCAGGAAGAAAAGGAAGCTCGGCTTGCAAAGTTACGTCCTGCAATTCGGAATATGCTGAGAGGGAATCCGAACGTTTTTCATTATACGACCTTCCGCACTGCAGACAAACTCTTTGCGCAGCATCCGATTTGGCAGCAGGCTCGTATGGAGTCGGAGAGGAGGCTTATTTTTGAAGAGTATGTCACGGAATTGAAGCAACGTGAAATGGTGCGTCGTTCTTTTATCATTTGAGTGTTCTTCCTTTCATCAAGGTTTTTTTTTTTTTGAATGGCATATAGCAAGAATCTCGAGCATCCCGTTCGCGTAATGTCTCCAAGATCGTTGCGTTGTTCAAAGAATTGAACGTTGACGTCCTCACACGTTGGAAGGCGGCGCACAACTTGGTTATGGAGTCTGATGAATACAGAATGGACCACGAGTTGCAAAAGTTGCCGACGTTAGATATTTTGCTTGCGTTTGAAGATTACAGTCGGGTGAGGGAGAGGGAGTACGAGGAACAGACGAGACGGGCTCAAGTCGAAAAGACGAGGAAGGAAAGAAAAGCAAGGGAAGGCTATAAGGTACGTTTTCTCGTTGTGTGCGGTAGCGTGAGGGCCGACAGTATTACCTAAGACCCTCTTGCAAGACCTCGTCAACGCAGGAAAAATCAGAGCCGGGTCGAAATGGAAAGAGGTGTACCCTCTCTTTAGGGAGGATGTCCGTTATCTCAATATGCTCGGCAACCCTGGTTCTAACCCTCTCGAGCTATTTTGGGACGCCGTTGATACGCTCGACCAAAAACTTGAAGCCAAGATCGCGGCGGTTCAAGACGTTTTGAGGCAATGGAGTCCTCCGGGGACCGAGGTTGAAAAAGTGACGGTAGAAGCAGACGGAGATGTAAAAATGGGAGAACCTGAGAGAGGATTCGTAGTCGGAGTCGCCACGACAGAAGAAGATTATATAAAGGTACTAAAGGTTGGCGCCACCGACGCGGTGAGGCAGTTAAGTGAGGAAGATTTACGTGAGGCGTTCAATGCGGTACATCCTTTTCATTTTTGTGTTTGGTCTCGGGGTTGATAAGATCTCTCACAGCTCAAGAGTGCGGCATTAAAGAAACAAGCTGACGAGAAAAGGAGAGCGGAGAGGAGGCAGAGGCATTTACAAGATGATTTGAGATACGCCATGAAGAAACTCTCTGAGCCTATCGATATCGCGCTTCCCTTTGAGGAGGTGAGGTTTTTTTTTGATACTACATTAATGTTTTCTAATTATTGGACAGGTCGTTCCTCTCATCGAGCACCTGCCTGAGTATAAGGCTATCGAAGATGAGGAGTCAAGGCGAGCGGCGTTTGCTAAGTACGTCAAGAGGCAGAAGGTAACGTATGTTTTATATGAGGCGGTCTGGTGTTAACATTACTTAATAGGAACGCATGCGTGAAGCGGCCTCGGAAGATGGCGGGTCAGCCACGAGCAGGAAGAGAAAAGAGCCACCTAGGGATTATAAAGAAGACCGGGAGCGGGACAGAGACAGAGAAAGGGAAAGAGAAAAAGATAGAGAGAGCGTAAGGGACCGTGACAGGGAACGCGAGCGTGATCGCGACAAAGAAAGGGACAGAGAACGAGAAAAGGACAGGGAGAGAGAAAAGGATAGAGATTATCGTGAGAGCCACCGAGATAGGAAGGATTATGATCGGAGCAGTCGTAGCTCGCGACACCATCGGTACGATGACTACGACGACCGCAAGACAAAGGACTATGGAAGAGAGCGGGATAGGGACGATCGGGATAAAGATAGTTATAGGTCGTCCAGGCACAAAGAGGACGACAAGAGGCGGGAAAGTGGTCGCAAGAGCTCGCGAGCCGATATTTACGGAAAGGAACGGGAAGATACGCCGAAGAGAGACAGGGACAGGAGCTCATCTGTGTATAAGGACGACGCTAAGGATAATAGCAACCACGAAGGGAGAGCCGAAAAGGTGCGGAAATAAATGTTTTCGTTGACCCCCGAGTCGGGTTTTGCTTACGTCTGTTAACTTGCTTTCGTAGCGGGCTCGATATCATCGTGACGGCGCGCCAAGTGAACATATGGAAGTTGACAAACGCGAAATGTCTGCCCGTGCCGAAACTCCTGAAGAAGGTGAAATTTGATTTGAAAGGTTCTACTCCTGTGATATTGCAATATGCAGCTGGCCATGTCCCGTATTATGAAGAATTATTAATATACACAAATGGTTAAGGGTCTACGGGAATCTCAATCTTGCTAACACGAAGACGAGTGTACGGTTGCTTATGCTGGATGGTTTTCCTGTACCCTTTTCTACGCTTCTTTTTGAAGATAGACTCCATAGCACCTTTGGTATGCTCGACAACGGTAGCTTCTACCTTGACTTTGGAGGGTGAGATGGTAGGGTTGCCCCGGAGGGTGTATTCGCGTGAGCCAAGCTCGTGGATAGCGTCCAGACTAAGGACATCGCCGACTTTGACGTCACGAATACGAGGGACGGTGAGGAGGTCGCGTGGTGTGAGGATGTATTTTCGGCCGAGGAAAGACGCAACAACGTATTGGGATGGTTGTGAGCGAATGAGCTCGAGAGCTGAGGTGGTGGATTGTGGCGTAATTGCCTGAGTATGAGCAGCGCGCGAAAGGGATGCTGAGGGCACTGTGGTGAGCCGGGTGAGAATCTACGTAACAATTATCAGAAAATGGGGACCTACACCGCCTGAAGATGCCTGCCTAGCGCTGCCATGAATGCCAGCAGTGACAACGCGTTCAGAGAAAATGACCTCTACGCGCTTGAGTAGGCCTGAGTGTGAGAATTCGGGGAGTTGAGGCGGAGTTTGAATGTTCCGAGTAAGGCCGAGTCGTCCACTACAAACCGAAAACTTCCCTTGTTAAATCCTCTATTTCACCTCTTCCCTCCTCCCCACTCCAAATGTACCGCCTCGCACTTAGAAACTCAGCGCGTCGCGCTCTCGCCGCGTCCTCCAAGGTATGTGCTACACACAGGAATTTACTGCGTGCTGGTCACTGCTCTGGACAACGAGAAAGAAACTCACCCGGTGTTCCGACTTGCTTTTACATTTATAGAGCACCGCTGCTGCTCGCTCATATGCCACTGCGAAGCCTGGTACGTGGTTCTACCCGAATTTTACGCGTCCCTGAATGCGAACTCACTGTTCACGTTTTCTCTTCTTCCGTTGTCACCCGGCATTCCGAACTTTCCACGTCACTTGAACTTTCCATCCACTCCGAACAGCTGCTTCCGAGGTCTCGTCTATCCTTGAATCTCGTATCTCGGGCACTTCTGTCGGCGGCAATGTCGAGGAAACCGGTCGTGTTTTGAGTAGGTTTCCTTCCCGAGCCCTCATTATCCATCAGACTCACACGGAGAAAAGGTGTTGGTGACGGTATCGGTCGTGTCTGGGGTTTGAAGAACGTCCAAGGTTAGTCTCCGTTACTTATATTCCAACGTGTTTCGAAGAGCTCACAACCCGTTCGTGTTTTCTCTCAACTCAATAGCCGAAGAGATGGTGGAATTCGCATCGGGTGTTCGTGGCATGTGCCTGAACTTGGAAGCTGACAACGTCGGTGTCTCCATCTTCGGTAACGATCGAGCTATCAAGGAGGGCGATACTGTCAAGCGTACTGGCCAGATTGTCGACGTTCCTGTCGGCCCCGGCCTTCTTGGCCGTGTCGTTAACGCTCTCGGTGACCCTATTGATGGCAAGGGTCCCATTGAGGCTGCAGAGCGTCGCCGTGCCTCCGTCAAGGCCCCCGGTATCTTGCCCCGTCGCTCTGTCAACCAGCCCATGATGACTGGTCTCAAGCCCATCGACGCCATGGTTCCCATTGGTCGTGGCCAGCGTGAGCTTATTATTGGTGATCGTCAAACCGGTAAAACTGCCGTCGCCATTGACACAATCCTTAACCAGAAGAGGTGGAATGATGGTAATGACGAGACCAAGAAGCTCTACTGCGTCTACGTTGCCGTTGGCCAGAAGCGTTCGACTGTTGCCCAGCTCGTCAAGACCCTCGAGGAGAACGATGCCATGAAGTATACCATCATTGTTGCTGCCACTGCCTCTGAGGCCGCTCCTCTCCAATACCTTGCTCCTTTCTCGGGCTGCGCCATGGGAGAGTGGTTCCGTGACAACGGCAAGCACGGTGAGTTATGAGAGCACCGTTTCCTTTGCTTCCTGTATCCTTATCCACATACCCTTAGCCCTCATTGTCTATGACGATTTGTCCAAGCAGGCCGTCGCCTATCGTCAGATGTCCCTCCTTCTCCGTCGTCCCCCTGGTCGTGAGGCCTATCCCGGTGATGTCTTCTACCTCCACTCCCGCCTCCTTGAACGCGCTGCCAAGATGAGCGACAAATTCGGCGGAGGATCCCTTACTGCCCTTCCCATCATCGAGACCCAGGGTGGTGATGTGTCTGCCTACATTCCCACCAACGTACGTACATCCGCCCCTCATAACGTGTCTCTTCTCACAATCTTGTGTAATAGGTCATCTCAATTACCGATGGTCAGATCTTCTTGGAGGCTGAGCTGTTCTTCCGTGGTGTCCGTCCCGCTATCAACGTCGGTCTCTCCGTGTCTCGTGTCGGTTCGGCCGCTCAGACGTAAGTGTAAAAAAAAAAAACATCACGGAGCTGGTTTTTGATTTTCTGTGCAGCAAGATCATGAAGAAGTTTGCCGGTTCACTCAAACTATACCTCGCCCAATACCGTGAAGTCGCTGCCTTCGCACAGTTCGGTTCCGATCTCGATGCTTCCACTCGCTTCCTCCTCTCTCGTGGTGCCCGCCTAACTGAGCTCCTCAGTATGTGTTTTTCACTGTCGTTCTGTCTAACACCCTCTAACGCCTTCCTCAGAGCAAGGTCAATACCAACCCCTGGCCACTGAAGTCCAAGTGCCTATCATTTATGCCGGTGTCAATGGTCTCCTCGATTCCATCCCCGTTGAACAGATCACCAAGTGGGAAGCCGAATTCCGTGAGCACCTCACCGCTACCCAGAGCGCTCTCCTCCAGGAGATCTCTACTGGTTCTGTGACACCAGAACTTGAGGGCAAGATCAAGAAGGTTGTTGAGGATCACGTTTCCTCATTCACATCGTAAAAGCCTTTTGGTTATTGATATATAGACTTTCCTGGGTTAGCATACGGATCCCAAAAATAAAAATTTCTGCATGCTCCTCTCTCTTAGTTCTAATATATAATTTCTTATGAGATTTACCATCACAGTTCGCGTTGAAAAACTGTAAATCTACAACGCAGGACCAGAACATTTGTCTTGATCAGAGTCAACCGTTTATCTTATCTATTTTCAGTCCGTGATAAGATACTGAGTCATTTCTGGGTTTTTGTAAGAGTCCATGATGTCCAGCGCTGAAGACATCGCAAAAGCAGCCAAGGCCGCGTTTGAGGCTTCGCAACTCGTCGCCTCAGATGAACGCACCACCGCCCTCCATGCAATTAAGCGGGAGCTCGAGGCGAAAAAGGACGACATACTTGCCGCTAACAAAGAAGACCTACAGGTCTGATCCCTATCTGAACCTTTGTCGACCCGTAAATGGTTTACCCGCGTCTCTTTAGGCAGCACAAGTAGAAGTCGATGCAGGTAGAATGTCCGAATCACTTCTCAAACGTCTCGATCTCGGAAAAGGAGACAAATGGGACTCGATGTTACAAGGAATCCTTGATGTTGCAGCTTTACCCGATCCAACGGGAAAGGTGGGCTATGCCAGCGAGTTAGACGATGAATTGGAGTTGTACAGGGTTTCGTGTCCTATTGGTGTTCTCTTGGTGATTTTCGAGGCGAGGCCGGAGGTGGTGGTTAACATTGCTGCTCTGGCCATTAAATCTGGTACGTCCGATTGTCACTCAGCCACGCACCTCATCATTGCTGACTTCTACTTATTCCAATGGCTTTCCAGGCAATGCTGCGATTCTCAAAGGTGGTAAGGAATCTAACCGTACTACTGTCCTCCTTGCCAACGCGATATCCTCCGGTCTCGCTCAAACAAGCCTTCCATCGACGTACATCCAGACCATCCAAACCCGCGCAGAGGTGTCGTCGCTTCTCGCATTAGACCGATATATCGATCTTGTTATCCCGAGAGGAAGCAATGCCCTCGTGAGGAATATTCAAAATAATACGAGGATACCTGTAATGGGACACGCAGACGGGTTGTGTTCGGTATTCCTGGATGAAAGTGCGAACGTCGAGAAGGCTGTTCGGGTTGTGGTTGATTCAAAAGTAACTTGTTTTAGTCTGTCAGGAGAGCCTGAGAGGCTGACAAGGGTGACTAGATTAATTACCCCTCGGCATGTAACGCCCTCGAGACACTCATAGTGCATGAAGGGCTCCTGTCTACCGCCTGGCCGACCGTCGCAAAAGCTCTCCTCGCTGAAAACGTCCGACTGCTATGCGACGGGCACACCCTTTCCGCCCTCTCAAACCGCGACATCGACGCTGAGAAGCTTCAAACCCACGTCCAACCATCCAGGGACGAATCATACACAACCGAACACCTCTCCCTAACACTTTCAGTCGTAGCTCTCCCCTCGCTCTCTTCCGCCATCCAATGGATTAATTCACATTCTTCACACCATACCGATTCGATTGTCACCGAAGACGATACCAATGCCAGCATTTTCTGCCAAGGCGTCGATTCTGCTGGTGTATTCGTCAATGCTAGCACGAGGTTCGCTGATGGATTCCGTTATGGATTCGGGACAGAAGTGGGGATCAGTACTGGGAGGATTCATGCGCGTGGACCTGTTGGACTAGAGGGTCTTGTGACATACAAGTATAAAATGCGGAGTAAGGCGAAGGAGGGACATGTTGTTGGAGAGTTTGGATCTGGTGGGAAGCAGTTTAAACATAGGACGATCGAGGCTACTTCTATGCCATTCTAATTGGTGGATTTTGCACGAGAAAAGCTGTGTCCCAGCGAGCAATCCCTGGCATCATTGACTAGTGTTGAATGTACAAACTGCGCATGCCTGAGATGAGACAGCAGCTAGTCAACGGAGCAAGATCTTAGGGGGTTCTAGCCATGGGAAGTAGCTTAACAGGATAGGTAAGTACAATATACCAAACCATCAGCGACCGGGTTGTATGCACCTACACCCCCCTGATGGCGGGGGTGATTGTTAATACAGGAAAGTACAGGAATCAGCGGAGCTTCCAGTGATGGAAAGAACATATAGCAGGCACATGATGTCAATCTCACGGTGATTGTGCATCTCTTGTCCGAACAAGCAGATTGATACATTATCAGCTCCGACTTAAAAATACACGGGATAATAATCGGTGTTCCGGGTGGTATACATATATTAACAGGTATATCTTTGTAAAATTCCTCGTCTACTGGGAATGACATCCAGACGACCATCAGATTGAAGATGGTTGAGATTCGGCCTCGGCCTTGGAGAGCCGCGCATCCACACTCAGCGCAGTGTCAAATGGTCGTGTAGTAGTCTTGGGTGTGCGAAAATAGATGACGTGGGATGGTGAGGCTGACTTTGGAATATCCGAGTCTTGTTGTTGCAACTTCAGTACGGCTGTCACTATGATAGGAATGTTGCAAACGATGAGGGACACAGCGTTCTGAAAAGGCGTGGTCAACATCTGTATGGGCAGGATGCACTCATAGAGCGTAACTTACCTCGATGACAGCTGTAATCACTATTGGGACTTCTTTTACCTCGAACAAGTAGACGGCATGGACAAAGGACACGATTGTCGTTATGATACATGTCCCAAATATTACTATAAGGCGATACCGTAATTTTTTTTCTCGGATGGTTATGAACAACCGAACAGGAACAAATAAAAGGATGCCATCGGAGATGACGTCGCCTGTGTCGGTTTTGGTTAGTGGGTCGTACCATCAGGGTCAACGAACATAGACGCTCACTGATAAGTTGGCAGATAGCAACGGCGCGACTAAGTTTACATTGCGGAGTTGCGATATGTTTCCACGCGGTGTGTGTTTCGCACTCCCAATAAATTTGGGCGGTGAGTAAAGCCCAAGCTAATGTAAAGGCAGCAGCAGTGCAAAAGAGGGAGTGGTTTGACCGAAAGGTTCTGGTGATCCTGACTATGGAAAATAAAATAGAAAGCCTCGCAGACCTGCATGTGGTCAGCTTAGGAATTTGGGAATGTGAAAAGGTGAACGCGTCGACACACCAGATGACCGCGTAAAACATATTAGACATAAGGTAGTAACGCAATGCACCTATGGAGTTGGGTTCTGAGTTGGTCTTCGGAAAGCGCATAGTTGGTGCGGGTAACTCACTGGGGTTGAGAAAGACCGCGACGAGTTGGACGATTAAGGCGAGCATACTAAATACGGCCAGCGCCTGAGAGAAGATAGGTCAATGATAGGTCCGAAGAGGCCACGAGATTTGGTTTACATCGTCCGCCCATAGTTCACTCTTGTGGATCCTGACAAAATTAGGGAAGAGGGTCGTGAGGATCGCAATACCAGTGCAGGTTGCACATGTCACTGTGAAGAAAGACGTTGCCCTTCCTAACAATGTGAGAACCAGGAATGCAGGTTACCTCGAATTTTCGTCAGGGGATCCGAAAGGTTCAACATGTCAGTGGGGGAGGCATCAAAGTTGAGCACTCGAGTTGTCGATTTCTCTCTTATAACACAAGGCGCCGGGAAAACAAACCTGAATGTGGGAAGCTTGCGTATGCGATTTAATTGGAGTAAAGGGCCGCCAAGATAGCCTGGATGTGCAACCGATTTAAAATCACATAGCCTCTCGTCTCGTAAGCAATTAGATTCTTATGTTGGTGGAACGGTGGTTGATCTCCGATGATGGAACATACCGTGGATATATAGGTATGTCTACAACAAAGAATGTGAACAATCACGGGGCATCTTATGATGAAGACTCCAGTCTGGCCTTCTTTTCTGTACTCGACTCTTCTGCCTCTTCTGCCGCTTTACGTTTCGTCCCGTTCACCTCTGTGCCTGTTGCCACGGGGGCAGAAGGGACGTCGGTTGTGGGGACTTTCTTTTTCTTCTTGACAATACCCGTCAAATCATTCACTGTCTGAGGAGGGTTTGCTGATGTGCTACCAGTATTCAATTCTCTGTCAAGTGCCTGGGCGACAAGGGCCGGGGCACTTTGCGCCAGTGTTTCGTTGGGTGAAGTTTTGAGTTCTTCAACCTAGATGTCGAGTAAATTCGTCACGACGGACCGAGAACATGATTATGGATTTTACCTTCAAGGCCAAATCGTCTCTTAATTCCGACAATTCCTTAATCTCGCCTTCTATCCGTTGCTTCGACATCTTTTGTACGGCGTCATCCCTTACCAGCTTTGTGACAGCCTTTCCTTTGCCGTTCGGATCCGTGGGTGGCTCTTCAGGTAGAGGAGGCAGCTGACCAGCTAGCCCGTCTCTTAGCTCTGCCAATCTCGTCTCAACGCTCGCCAGGGCCTTTTCAGCATGGGTGATAGCATCGGCTAGGCGACCAGAGGTCATATCGAGGACCATGCTGAGTTTATAATGGGCCTCTGCGATTTGACGTGAGGACTTCGGGAGCAAATCGACCTTATGTTTGAGACCCGCTTCGTAGTCTTGGATCGCTTGGTCGAACTTTTCTATACATTTCATGAGACTGTAGCGCCTTCCTGTGCACGCGATACACGGACATACCGGTTTCCAGAGAAACATCACCCAAGGCAATATAGGTATCTGCCAGCTTAAGTCGGATTTCGTCATCTCCCTCTTGCTGCACCTGCTTATCATAAACAGCCCGAGCAAGATCCAACACTTCCCATGCGGCGTTGAAATCATCCTCGGGCTCATCTTCCTCAGCGGCTTCGGCGTCGGCAGCCTTTTCCTCGTCTGCTATTGTCTTTTCTGCATCGGCGAACAAGTCGACTGCAGACTCATCTTCTTCCTCTGCGTCCCCAGAGAATGATAGGATAGGTCCACCAGCAATATTGACTATTTGACACTTTTATCAACTTTAAAGAATAAAAAGAGAGTAACGGGAAGCGTACCCTGAGGCGCATCCTCCGGGGGGGCTTCAGGTTGCTCTTTACCAAGGACCCCACTTTGCGTAATCGCGTTCTCAAGAAGTGCACGTCCATATGAGAAGTACAAATCCGCAGCCTCCGGCGCATCATCGCCGTATTTTTTCGTACTATACATCAACTATAAGTTAGCAATCATGCATTCCCGAAGCAAAGGCCAGTTAATAACACCAGGGCCAAAACGCGTCGCATCGGGCGCCGGCGCTATAAAGCACCAAAACATTTTTCCATTCTCCCACCAAAAAAAAAAGAACCGGTAATAAAAAGGGGACGCGACACTCACGCGAATTCTAAAGCCGTCGCATAAAAATCCACGGCTTGTTCGTACTTCTGAAGTGCAAAAGCGCGTTTAGCCTGTTCGATGGCGCTTTCTAGCGTCATTGGTGCATCCTCATCATTCTTTTGTGCGCTTAACGCGGGTGCTGGGGGTGTAGGCTCGTGTTTTGTGGGGGTGTCGTTTCTTTGTCGGAGAGCAGTTAATTAACGAGACCGGTTAGTTGGGGAATGTGATGGTACCCACGAGGCCATAATGGTGGAGCGGAATAAAGGATGATCACAAGCTCGGAATTAGACGTGAGGTGCTAATGTAGTGGTAAGAATCAAGAAATGTGCTGTCGACTCGCTCGGTGGAGTGTGCAAACGGTTGAATCAACTTGCAACCCGAATGTTGCTCCAATGGAGTTAGTTCACTCTTCGCAGCAGCGTGTGCCTTTCTGACTCATCCTGTGCACTAAAACTTAGAGGAATCCAGTCAGTTGCTAAAGTATACCGAAGCAGACGCGCGTTGTACAGGCCTGTATACGTAGATCAAAGAAGGAGCAAGAAGGGAAAAAATCGGATAAAGGAATAATCCAAAGGTATCGGAGGTTTACGATCCCAAAAGCCGGGGATTAAGGTAATGCTAAGGTGAAAGGTGAGGGAGTGGTTGTCCGGAGGGAAGCAGGTGTCGTAAACGAGCGTGCTGTACGTCATCAGAAAATGGTAGGAAAAAAAGAGCTCCGTAGTAAATGAATGAAAAGAAATGGAAACGGGGGAAAAAGAATGTAGGACTCCGTGCGCCATGACGCCTTCCCCAACCGCCAACAAGCGCTGAACATGTGAGAATAAGTCAGTAAACCTTAGATCAAAGACCCGTTCCCCTGCTGTTGTTGTCCCTGCTGCTGTCCACTCTGCTGCCGCTGCCCGAAGGAGCCAAATGAATCGTTTGTCGGAGGCTGCACCGACCCAAACATATTCCCAGTCCCGAACCCAGTAGGGAGAGGCGGCACACTGGGTACAGTCCCGGTGCCAAAGCCGCCAGTGGAATTCATACCAGCCACCGATGCTCTGAACGGGTTTGCTGCCCCACCGCCCGTAAGTTGTGGTCTCAACCCAACACCTAGTTTTGAAGTGGTCGAGCTTCCTACAGGACTGGCCGGAGTAGTAGATGTCCCAGAAAACCCCCCATTGGCGCCCGAATTCAGCGCTCCAAATCTCCCAAAACTCCCACCAAACCCGGTCTGTTGCTTCAGCGTCCCAAACTCTGAGGTGCCCAATGGTGACGGGCCCAATCCGCTAATACCAGCACCAGGCCCGATAGTGCTCGCAGTGGAACCAACAGTTCTCGTAGGGCTCGTGGGACCTGACTGATTAGGAAGGGGAGGTAGCGACTCCATCAGCGCAGCTCCAAACGATGATGTAGGTTTAAATGGCTTCAACCCAGCGAATCCTGTTATCTGTGGTTTCAAAGATGCAGGGTCCGTACTCGTACTTGCGCCTGTACCACCGCCTACAGCAGACGGACTCGTCAAACCCGTCGACCCACCAAACAACGAAGGCGAAAAAGTGGATCCTGGTGTCGTTGTACTCGTCAAAGTGGGTGAGGTGGCACTGGGCATTCCGCCAGAGGGTTTCGTGTTCGTAAACGCAAACGATGAAGCAACACTACCCATATCCGTCCCACCTGGATTTAACGCACTATTCGCAAAATTAAATCCACCTGTTAAGCCACTGCTGGCCTGTCCGGGTTGACCCGGCTGCTGTTGTTGTTGTTGTGGCTGTTGTTGTGGCGTCGAACCAAAAGGAGCAGATGCCGCTGATCCCGTCCCACCAAAGCCCATGGCAAGTTCCGCCATAGTGGGCGGTTTTGGCACTGGGGGCGCAGGTGTAACGATAGGCCCGAAAGGGTTCTTCGTTCCCGTCATATGAGGTTTAAGAGGTAGCGCTGGAGGAGGGGAACTGCTCTTTGCTGCTGAACTAAAAGTGGTAAGAGGAGTTGATGCAGGCCGTTGGGGTATATTGACGATGGACTGTGTCTGTGTGGTGGTGGCGAAAGCTGAATTGGAAAGGCCCATAGGGGCGGCTGAGGGCGTCGATTGAAATGGATGTTGTGGTTGTTGTGGCTGTTGCTGGGGTTGTTGAGCCGTCGCAGTATTGAAGAGAGATTGTCCAAAACCTGTCACCATAGGCTGCATCGGTTGGGTCGGTGCGGAGAAAGGATTCGGGCTCGGTTGGGGTGGTTGTGGTGTACCCTGTCCCATTCCTGGATTATTCCCGGCCCCGAAAAGTGCCATACCTGTCGACTGAGGCACTAGCATGCTTTGACGGAAAGGATTGGCACCCGTTGGCTGAGGTCGCAAAAAATTCTGCTGGCCGGGAGTCGTAAGGAATGTCGAGAATGGATGACCTGGGGCGCTAGACGGTTGTTGTCCCGGGACACCGAAGGTATTAGGCATGGCTGTGTGTTGAGGCATGAGGAACCCTGTGGGTTGAGTCGTAATTTGTGGGATTGCAAAAGGTTGTCCAGTCATCATCGGGGCGAACGGGTTTGGCGCCGCTTGGGGAGGGAACGTACTAGGACTGAAATTTCATTGATTGATATTTTGGTTAAAAGTGACTAGGCAACGAGTACTTACTTGGATCCCGGTGAGTTGAACATGTTGGTTTGATTTTCTTCAATCGAATTGAAGAAATCCTCGACATTCGGCTTCTTTTCTTGCACCTGGGAAGAAGGTGGTGCAAAAGTAGCGGGCTGAGCAGCCCCCGAAGTCGAAGCAGTCGAATTAGTATCTGGTTTAGATGCTACCGAGAGTGTCAACCATAATTCCAGATGTCAATTGAGAATGAGACCCACAGGAAGCGGCTTTAGCTTTGTTCGCGACAGGTTTAGGGGGGGCCTTCCCATTTGCAGCTGACCTGTTGGCTTTGTAGTCAAGACGGTTCTGCTCGAAGTTGGGATCATCAAGATACTCCTGCAAGGCAGCCGCAAGAGATAACGGTGCCTAAGAAGGGTGTTACGGGATAGGGGTAAGCGCCAGCAAGACATAAAGCGCACATGACGTAAATTGGGAATTGGGACATTCAGAAGATTCTGCAGCTTCTTCGCGACTCCGAGATACTCCGTGACGTGTTCGGTCTGCTTGCAGAAGTGTCGATATATGGAAAGGGCTTCTGCAGCGTCGATGCGGGACATCTCGAAGTATTGTTCTGCAAGTGAAGTGATAAGATGTATCCAACGAGAATCTGAGGATGTCCCTACCCAGAAGACTGATAACGGCCTCGTTTCCTGCCTGGAATAGGATCAAAAGATCTCTGACAAGCATTTGTAATGCCTCCAGCCGCAGTTCATCATCCACTCCCTCCAGGTAGAACTAGCCTGATGTCAGCACATCCGGACCCCGCCTCGAGAACTAATCGGCACACCCTGCACTCGACCACAGTATCAATCATCTGGTGGACGACCTTGGTCTCCCTCAGCAATCCTTTCTCGACTGTCATCGACCTTAACTTCCTCCCCATCATTGTTTTACTCCTTGCCAAACTTGCATTGCCCTGCTTTCCCTTGTTCCTGTTGTTCCTGTTGTTCCTGTGACCCTGTTCCTCGTCTTCTGGCAGTGAGGAGTTCCTCAGATCCCGGTTCGACTCGGATTGGACTTTGATCACATCGTGTTTAAGGTCTCGGTATGCGCGGATACGACAATCGAGGTATTTGGCATAGTGGTGCAGGTGGTCGGGGTTCTCAAAGCCTAAATTTTATGATGAATTCAATGACGTGGTGATGTGGTTGATAGGTGGAATTGGAATTGAAGGGAAGTGGACCAGAGCAAATTTTGAACAGTCAGTCGACCAACACAGCAATATGAGGACAAGGGATTCCAACCTTCCCAATTTGCGCTATAGACATTGCGCAATTTCAGAACGTCAGACTGGGAGAGATGCGAAAGGACGTTGTCCGTAGCACCCCGCCTTATCATGGTATGCAGGACAATCAGTGCTTTGAACACGACCTAGGCAGGACAACAGGAAGTTTGAGCATTATTTGTGGCATGGGACCATCTGATAGACATACGACAGAATTGGGTTCGCGGAAGCGGGGGGCAAGGGCCTTGCAAACGTCGGAGACAGCGCCATCCTCGGACCAGGTAGCGGCGATGATAGCTTCAATGTACTGCAGTAACCGTCAGCGCTTGGACTCCAGGATGCGAATTTGCAGAGTACCTTCGATTTTGGAGGAGCATTTTTTGGCTTGCAGGCCAGTTTGACGATTTTGTCGTAACTGGACATGTTCAAGCCGAGATTAGGGTGGCAAAATGGGGAAGCTGCCTTGCCAAACCAGTTTGCATAGATTTGAAACTCAGCTGGCACTTAATCAACTTGATACAACTATAAATATGCTAATTATAAGTATCAACCACTTCCTTCATCAACACCCGCCTCCCAACCCTTAGACCTCTCAACAGCCCTCTGCCATCCTTTCCACCTCTTCTCCCTCTCATCCTCAAGCAACTGAGGCTTAAATTCTACATTGCCTTTTACATTTACATCCCTGAGCGTCTCTGGTTTTTCTAAATCCCATCCAAACAGTTTAATCGCAGCTCCGGCACAAAGTGCAGAACCGAGCGCAGTAGACCTGTTACGCTCTGTCAATTTTCATAAAATTACCTGAGGAAACGCTACGTACTCTCGCATTTCTGGGCGGATCACAGTGAAGCCACCAATATCCGCCAAAACTGACATGGCGAGGTCTCCATTCGTCATTCCACCATCAACCTTAAGATGCTTCAAATCGGTGCCGGAATCCAGCTTCATGCTCTCAATGACTGCGCGGGTCTGATAAGCGTTCGCTTCGAGGACTGCGCGTGCGATGTGCGACGGGTTGGTATATTGGGAAATTCCTATCAAGAGCAAACCCACTGTCAACCTCAAGTGCAATACGTTTGGGCCAAAGACGTACCAATCAAAAGACCAGCTGCTCCTGGGTCCCAATACGGTGCGAGAAGACCAGAGAAGGCTGTGACAAAGTACACGCCTCCAGTGTCATTCTCCCCCGCAGCCAGATAGTTGACCTCGGCTGCAGAGGTAATCATGCGCATCGTATCACGAAGCCATTTGATAGCACTTCCAGCAACAGCAACTAAAGGAAGGAAACGATCGGTATCTGCAAAGGCCGAACAAGGACGCTAGACACTTACTACTACCCTCCAGCGCGTATACCGGTTTCGCTCCCGGTCCAGCTTGATATGCAACCTACTCAAGCCATCAGGACTATTGCTGATACTATTGCACGCTCCCAAACATACCGTGCTCAGTAACCCATGGTCACTCTTCACGATCTCACCACCAGTGCAGAACAACAAGAATGCACCCGTACCATACGTGCATTTGGCTTCACCTTGCTTCAAGCACTTGTTTCCAATCAACGCTGCCTGTTGATCACCCACAAGTCCGCCAATTGGTACACCAGTCAAAGCACCGCTCGCGATATTCCCATACACTTCCGAAGTCGACACCAACTTCGGCAGAATTGATGGACGGAAGCCGAAGAAATCGAGTAGGCAGGGCTCCCATTGCAGGTTCGCTGTGTTGAGGAGTAATGTGCGGGACGCATTTGTGACTTCACTGATATGAATGCCATTCTTAACCCCGCCGAGTAGATTCTGGTGAGAAAGGTCAATTGACAAGCATCAGTGTAAGCGGGTTTGAGGGAAATAAAGAGAAAGGATAACTGACATATGCAACCCATGACTCCACAGTCCCAAGAAGTAGGTCGTCAGCTTCATGTGCTTTCGCAACTTCTGGATAATGATCAATCATCCAACGGAGCTTAATGGCAGAGAAGTATGTCGATAGCGGTAACCCCGTTCTAACAGAAAGAAACACATGAGCGGAGCCCCAGGAAAACAAGGGTCATACTCACATGTCGCGCAAAGCGTCTACACCCTCTTTGCCTTTCTTCCATACTCCCCGCGCGACTTGGATACCCGTCGTCTGCAACTTGTGTTCAAAGTGTGCAACAACGTTCTTCGTGCGCGAGTCGTCCCAGACAATAGCCTTGCATAGAGGTTTACCAGTCTTGCGGCTCCAAGCGACAGTGGTCTCGCGCTGGTTCGTAATTCCTATACATCGCGTACCCGTCAACACAAAATTATGGCGGTTCGTTGGAGTTAACTTGGGTCGCCGTGTGATACTCCCAAGCCAATACAAAACACGGATTGCTCACCTATGACTTTCACACTCTCCTTGGCCCACCCAGATTTCTCAAGTTCTTTGATGGCACCTTCAATACAGGCATCCGCGTGCTGCTGAATCTCATCTGCATCGTGCTCGTGCCACCTGTCACCAGACGAGTAACGTCAAAAACCCCACAAGCGATCATGAGAAGAATTCAAGAACGCAATCAGTTTCCCATGCATTTTAGCGAGTACAAAAATAAAGCAGGTCACAGTACTCACCCAGGATGGGGATAGTACTGGGGGAACTCCAACTGGTGCTGTGCAACTACGTCGGCATGCTTGTCAAACACCATGAACCTCACAGACCTAGTAAATCCGTGTGGTGGTGAGCACAGTACTTAAAAACTCAGGATGGAGTAGCTCACGTAGTTCCACAATCAAGCGAGCCAACAAACTCGCCCTTCTTCAACGTTCCGGTCATATCGGAGGCTGTAGAATATTTTGATCGATGAATAGAGCGCAAGGAGGATAAAGTCAAAGATGGGTGGGTTGTGGGGCTGGCAGCCAACGCGCAGACAGCGCCTTTAAAAGGCCCACAAGGCCGGAAACATGGAAGAGCTTTGCCTAACCACCGGCCCAATAGCATCGTCTGTCACCCCTTTTTCCCCCGGTAATCAGCCCTTCCCATTCTCCGGTCCGGGAACTCCGGCCGTCCCGCTGAACACGATAAGGAATCGCGAACCTTTGGATTAAGGAAGTGTTCCATGATCTGTAAATCTATTCTATGTATCATATCCCAAACTTCTCTCGTTCCTCCCTCATCCATTCAAATACCGGCAATGGGTGTGCTTCCGTGTTGAATACCCACTGATCCAGAGGTATTAGATCTTCTTCCTTGAACATAAGGTATAGATACTTCAATCTAGAAGAAAGTGTCAAGTGTCCGCCAGAAATCAAATGGGATGGCACGGGAATCCACTCACGTTTCCGCTAAGAAATAGCTGAAAGAATGCAAACTTATTCACTCTCAAATACATGTGCGATCACGGTCGAAGACGCACCTTGGCATGTTATTCTCCTTTGGCCCAGGCGATCGATCGACAGTCCTGATAGTCGCATACCCACAATTTGTCTTCGTCTCTTTCTGGATAGCCTCGAATATTGCCCAGCCTCTTGCTCTCCACCTCCAGTCTCCTGTTACCTTCCACAACAGAAACAACGACTCCACAGTCTACAACGATCCCGGTGTCAGCCGCGTCTGTCGTTAAAATTGACAAGCACCCACCTCAGGTCTCAAAAGATACCCCGTTTTCCTCAATACATAATCCCTCCCTTGTGCTCTCCCACTCACCCTCTCCTGCTCAGAATAAATCACAGGCGTCTTCTCCTTCAACCCTGGGACCTGCCCACGACTTCCACTCTTCCGCCACTTCTCCACTGCGTCAATCCACAAATAGTCCACCGTCTCGTACTTCCCTCCGAACTGCTTCTGTCCAGTCCTCATAACGACTTCAGTCTGCACCTAACCCCGTAGGCTGATCCGCGTACATGAGCCAGCACGTTTGTCCGAGACCCTTCGCAGCCCAGAGGTGAAGATCCTTGAGATTGTAGGAGTGGAGGAGTTTGTACGCCTTCCCTGCATGCCCAAAGGTTTCTTCGGAACCAAGCTTTGTGAGGTCGATTCCGAGTGCATCCAGGTTGTCAAGAGGGAGGGTGTGTGCTCCTAAAGCGAGAAGACCTGGAAGGAAACATGATAGGTGTTCAAAGACATGTGTTGGAGCACCCCGACGTTCGTACGTTGATGATACTGAATCAGTTACATAGAGCAAATGTCGCGTTGGGGAGAGATATAATAGATTGGTAATTATATGGGTTGTTGCTCGGATATCTGGAAGATTATAAGTCTTAGGAACCTTCGAAAGCGGATTGAAGGACATACACATTTCCAAACTTGCCTTATCCGTCTTTGCGGTCAGGAGGTATTGTTTGAGGAGGTATTCGTGTGCACTGTCAGCTTGTGCACCAACAGATAGATGAGCTAGGGGCCAAAGTTAGTTTTCCACCAACGGGGCCAGTGTGGAGCATACTATCCGCAGGACGGCCAGTGTCGAGGTCCCATCTGATTGGCAACATGCCTCCCGAATATTTCAGGTCCGCCTGGGATAAAACATTCACAACGGTATTGGCCTATTACAGTCAGAGAACAAATTGCTTCTTTGAGGGCATAACGGGGAAACATACCCGATCAAAGTGCTCCTTCCGTCCCGTCAACTTGGCAAGATATGTGTACTCAACTTGAAGGCTTGCAACCTCGGCCAAGATACCCGTGTCGGGACCCCGATACATCCCTCTATAACATCATACCCACATAAGTGACACATATGCCGGGTGCAGAGAAGATAACCCACGTTGATGGATTCACGCCATAGTACGGCAGTCCACTCGTGCTATTGAACACAGGATCCAGTCTATCCACAAGTTCGATGGCACGTTCTAACAGAATGGCATCCTTCGGCGACAGTGCGTACGCAGAAAGTAAACCACCGAGATATCGAATTATCGTTTCAAAAAACGGTGCATAACCGTGTTTCGACTAACGACAAGCGTCAGAGATAAGGCAAAGAGACAACACAAGTACGACACGTACTTGCGAAGTCGAGAAATTCGCCTGACGAATTACATCCAACCCTTTTGTGTACTCCTCGTCGAGTCCCATGATTAGCATCGTATCCACCGAATCGAATGCGGTCAAACCCCATCCATTAAAACTATAAAAGGGAGGAAGGGTTTCAGTTAGCTTCATTCCATCGTGCTCAGATGACACCCTTCAACGCACTTATTGGTTTCCCCACAAGTTATGGGCAGAAGCTCGTCATGCGGTGCGGCGTACTCATGATACCCCCCGTATGCATGTTGGAACGCGTATTTGACCTGTTCCGCTCGATTCTCCCACACATGTTTCGGGACATTGACGATAGGTGAGTAATGGTCCGGGTACTTGACCTTTCCGATCCCTGGAATATGCGGCCAAGACAACTCCAAGCCAGAAGGACCGACCGAACGAAAAAGGACCCAAAGACCTAAGAAGACGATGATGGCATAAAGAGCTAGCCGGTATGTTGGTTGTCGAGAGAGTAAAACCCAGGTATGCGCAGGACTGAATCGGCGATAATGCATTCTTACTCGGTCTCGGTATGACGGGGATATCGGCGACATGGGCGGATTGGTTGTAGAGATGGGCTCTGCAGCCTCTGGTAGAGCCTGGTATCGAGAATTGGAGTCCAGAATAGCTAATGAGTAGACGTTGTTTACAGGTAGGGAAGGAGCATGGAAGTAGCCAACTTGGTTGCTACATCACACACTGGAGCTGAGCCGGTCTGCAATCAAAGGGCACAGCCGCCTGGAGTGCATACACAAACACATACTCAACACAAACCCAGCTCTCCATTTCAGAATTTCATCCTGACACATTCAACTCTTTGGAGGTCCTTGTAATAGGTAGTTCCGTTCAATGCGCTTGGCGCCTATGAAGAACTTCAATCTCGTTCAACAGACTCTATCTTGATATTCGTCCGTGGTTGCAACCACCGCGACGATCCGTATCAAGAGGCGAATAATATAAGCCACTAAATATACTTGCGCTCTTGGCGGCCTGGTTTCTTGCGCCGGCCTCTTTTAAAGTCTTGAATTCTTGTAAACACGGACAATTTGCCGGATTATATGACTATACTGTATAGGTCCAGAAAGTAAACGAATGACATATCCCACAGAGCGGGTGCTTAAGCGTTCATAAGTGTGACACAGCGTCAGCCTGTCAGACGAAGACTATCACGGAGCAGTGGGGATTGCAGAAAGAAAAATTACATTGAACACATCAAACGAGGTGTAAAAGAGAATGCCAACTGTTGGTGTATTGTAACATTAAGCCAGAGTGGATCAAGAGAATCATGCACCTGGGCCTTGCCCAAGTTTCGCGAACAAGGAAGTGAAATGGTGTCAAGAATGTGTACCAGATCAAGCAGCAGTCTTAAGGTGTATATGTCCAAGCGTTCAAGCCATAAGTCGCCACTCGCTCAGTTCCCACCCCAGACTCCATTCATCCTCCTCAAGGACCTTTTGCCTCGGCATCCTCTTGGTATCCCTAGTAACCGGAAGCTCAGGGAATGCAACTGCACAAAGCGGCATATCCCTCAACGCTTTCTTCTTCGCAAAATCTGGCCTTAGTCCAGGCCACTTGCCCAATGTCAACGCCAAGTCAAATCCCCTTTCCCTATACTTGTCCAGACAAGCCGTAAATTTCGCTGTTGATGACATTGAACTCCGGTATGTATTGATGACGCCCCTCATCTGTAGTGTAAGTTCTGGATAGATGCACATCGCACCTTTGCCTGTAATGATGTTCATCACCGGCGTAGAGTGGAAGTGTGCTATCGCAGAGATGGGAGGGATATCCCGGACGGCGATGATGTTGACTATCGTTCGATCACGGTTGGATTTTGGGGGTGGGGGACAATAGAGCTTGAGAACCTTCGCAATATGGTTCTCACTGAAGACCCACTCCTCATAGTCAGCATCTTTCAGGAGTTCGTCCCTCCCGAGACACTCTGTTGGTGAAGAGTACTCTGTGAACGTTTGGAAAAAGTCTAAGACTTCGCCGAGGTTCTTGTCAGAGCAATAGATGTCAAGATCGCCGGGGGTAAATAACCCAGGACAAAAGACGAGGAGGGCAGCTGAACCGGAGATAATGGTTGATGTCCTCGTAAGGAATTCGAGAAAGGTTTTTGACTCCAGTTGGAAATGTTTTAAAATGTCAACGACGCGGAAATAAAAGCATTCGCTGCGTTTGCGGTCCCAGTACTTTGAGGTACGTCCGAGCACGGCCATCGTCTTAATATCACAGAAGTCCATGATTTCTTCGCGTAGCTCCTCCGGAAATCTACTGAGGTCGAAGACGCGAGGATCAGCTGGTTTAGAAGTATTGAGTGTTGAGCATGTGTGTTTGACCAGCCCGAAAACTAGAAAACGGACCTTCCATGTTGTGACTGCGTGGCTGGCGGCCAATGAACGTCTCGAGGGCCGCCGCACGTACTTACAGACTATGCACGTGCTGGCATGAAAACATCTGCGCAGTGCGGATCCGTGATGGAAGCGCCTCCTTATAGGTAGCGTCCCTCCTACCATGCTGCTGATTGCTTCTCTTTTGGAATGGTCGGAATGGGCGCGAGCGGAGTTTAAAACATCCACACAGACTTGTAGCCGTTATGATCATCAGCCCACTCAACACAATGTCTTCAGAAATCCACACCCCGGCGTCTGTAGCTGACACGAACGATGAGGCTCTCAACAAGATCATCTGCAAGCTGTAAGCCCTCACTTAGGCTCCATTTTCTGCCCTCCCTAACTTATGGCAGTTGCCGTCGTCAGTTTGCCAAGTACACCTGTCCGAAATGCAATGTTCCGTACTGCTCACTTACCTGCTTCCGATCATCCGTAAATGACTATTTCATCTATTCCATCTGAGTTTCCCTCTGACTATATGCGCAGTCCCATTCTCAATGCTCTG
Source organism: Calvatia gigantea (assembly GCA_025093985.1). Taxonomy (NCBI): domain Eukaryota; kingdom Fungi; phylum Basidiomycota; class Agaricomycetes; order Agaricales; family Lycoperdaceae; genus Calvatia; species Calvatia gigantea. The sequence continues at coordinate 2,176,596 of JACAAK010000005.1, read as the reverse complement.
AAACATTCTACAAATCTGAATTGGAGACCGATATTGCCAGTACACCCTCACGCTCAGCTGAGGAACGGAAGCAGATGATGGTGCTCCTCAAGCGGTTTGAAGAAGAGGCTGCCGTGGATGAAGATGCCTTGAAAGAAGAAGCGTTCGGAGCGGGGGACGACATAGGAGGGGACGAAGGAAAGGAAGACTCGCTGGTTGAGAGGTTTTCCGGGATCGACATTGGTAAGCACGGATAGGATGTTTCACTCAAACGTTTCTAATGAATACCTTAGATGCCCTCTCATCTGAGGAGATGTGGGAAATGCTTACACCTGCCGAACAGGAAAGGTTCCTGAAAGCTCTTGAGGACCCCACCAGTCAGGTTGCGCAAAAGTTGTTGGCCGGTGAACAATTGGAGGCGGAATTGGAACAGCCGTGGTGGTCGGATGATGACACTGGGCAGGCACGTCCCCAGGCTCAAGTGGAAGATGGTAGCGGCCAAAAGGCAGCAAGATTGCGACCAGAAGCTATCCGTATCCCGGAGTCAATGGTTAAGCCTGTACCTCACGGTCATCCTTTGGTGTATAATCTGTGCGCGGTTTGGTGCGTCAAGCATGGAACTGTACAAGGATATGCAACTGACTTGACGGATTAGTATTGCATATACTTACACTGTCCGCCACCTCGGCATCCGCATGCTTTCCACCTTATCTGCGGCCAATCCAGACTTCGGGGAAGCCCTGAGATTGATGAAGCTGTTGGCCCCGTTTCTTTTGGATCGCCGATCAACCACTTTACACCCTAGCGTCGGGATGGCCACTACCGATGTCTATTCACGATTCGAGATGGTGCGACCGATACTTGTCTGAGGCTGAAAAGCGCTGTTAATCAGAATCCGTTATTTTTCTAGGGAAAGGTCGACTCCGAATTGCTCGCCGTTTTATTAGAAGACACGGCAACTCTGATGAAGCCTCAACGGATCGTGCCATTGTCATCAGTACCCTCGCAGTCAACCCCAAGTGGGTATATGCCGGTTGTTGAAACATCGGCTCATCTCCACATATTGCCTATTCTTGTCCTTTCCGATTTGATTGGCTTCTTCCGACATGCCAGGGGGGATGAATCAGCAGCACCTGAGGTTTCAGTTCAGGATCCAGCACCACCAGATCCACGATCCCCCAAGTTTGCAATTCAAACGAATCGGACGAAAACACATGGCTACCTGCATGTAACGCGCAAGCTCGAATTCTACATCGCACATGTCTTGGAAACACCAAGCGAGATCATGCAGGGCGTAGCTGATGAAGTCTTACGCTGGTCAAGGAAAGTGCGAGAAGAAGGTCAGGGTGTTGCGAGTAAGAGGTCTAGGGTGTTAGAAAAGGTATCAGAACCTCGGAGACAGCGACGGCTGGTTGAGGAACTTGGCTAAACGCTAATTAATGAAGGCTTGCATGCTCTTGGATCTGGCAACTGTGGTATCATCACTTGAAAGTTGAGACGCTGACCGTTGCGGTCCTCGCACGTGACACGACAGGTACCCCACTGAACAGGAGCGAGTACCTGCACAGTCAGTCACCTCTGGCCGCCGCCTAAAAGCTGTCCTTTATAATCGCCTTATGCCATCTTCTATCAACCGACCATCCATCCATCCATCCATCCATCCATCACCGCAATGTCTTTCCCTCCCTCTACCATCCTTGCCACTGCAACCGCCGATGAACCGAATTGTGGTGAAGGTGGGGGAGACCAGTCGATGCTCGGGCTACGTATCGCTTCTATATTCGTCATCCTCGTTGGTTCGTCGTTCGGTGCACTTTTCCCCGTTGCTGCGAAGCAATCGACATGGCTTCATGTACCGAGATCGATATTCGAGTGCGTTCACTCTTTTTTTGTGATCCCAGGATTGAATGTCTGATGGATTTCACCGATAACAGCTTTGCGAAATACTTTGGTTCGGGGGTTATTGTGAGTGCCATTCTTACTAGTCTCACAGCAGGTGTACATTGACGAGACGATAGATAGCCACTTCCTTCATTCACCTACTAGCTCCTGCACTCGAGGCCCTTGATTCCCCCTGTCTTTCAGAAGCATGGCACACCTACGTACGTTTCTGCCCCACAAGCTTTCTTCCAATCCCTCACACCCCTTGCAATTGCAGCCATACGCACTCGCATTGTGTCTCGTTAGCATATTCATGATCTTTTTCGTGGAACTTATCGCATTTCGGTGGGGTACGGCAAAACTTGCCAAGCTAGGAAAACACCACGGTGGGTCACTCGCTTCGTTTCCCACCTTTCGGGTGCCACCCGCAATGCACCCCCCCTCTTCAATTTAGTCACGGTGCTGATGCCATAATCTATATTTGACAGATGCACATGGCCACAGGCAGGGAGGACACGCTGCTCATGGACCTGAGGGAGACCTCGTAGGATCAGATAACAAGACTCAGAAGGATGATATGGGAAGCAATTTGGACATAGAGGCTCCCGGAACAGACGACGCCCATAGTCATCACCATCAACATGGTAACGCTTTCGCGGACAAGGCTATCACGCAGATAATCGGCGTCGCTATACTAGAGTTTGGTGTTGCTTTGCATAGGTGCGTATCCATTTCCTCATGTATCCCGGCATCTCCTGATGGACCAACAGTATTCTGATCGGGCTCACACTTGCTGTCGATGAGAAGTTCAAAGTCCTATTCGTCGTTCTAGTCTTCCATCGTGAGTCCCCTCTATATTTATCTCTCTGCAGCGGACTTACATGCCACCTGTCATCCGCCGCAGAAACCTTCGAGGGCCTCGCTATCGGTTCCAGACTTGCATATATGAGACTTCCTGCACGTTACAACTGGGTCCCATTTGCCGCCGCCATCTTCTATGGACTGACAACACCAGCCGGCATTGCTGTGGGTCTCGGCGTACGGAGTCTCTACAACCCGGGAAGCGCTACCGCAAGCATCGTTAGCGGTATTCTGGATTCGTTAAGCGCCGGAATCCTCATTTACACTGGACTCGTCGAGGTATGCCCGCATTGTGTTCTGCCAGTTGAAATTTCTATCGCTGACGTGGCTCTCGCTTACAATAGCTCCTAGCACATGAATTTTTGTTCAATAAGGAAATGATGGAAGGTTCGAACGCCAAACTCGCATATGCTCTCGGATCAATGTGTCTCGGATGTGGACTTATGGCACTCCTTGGACGTTGGGCATAGCTCGTTTACTTGTAATTGGTTTGACGATGGGCATGACCTTTCGAGGTTTTGGTTGAAGTGATGGCCACGTTGGCGAGATTGGTGTTTGGACGTATTGGTGCTTTTGTTTTCCCTTCCTACTGGACCCTGACGACCAGTGGGTCTTATTCTGCCTCCGCCATGCTCAATAACAAGGGCCGGTGGTCAATCAGCCCCAGAGAACCTACACTTTCCCGCCTTTGTGATGGATGTTGCCGGATTGGAAGAGCTTTGGATGAGCGATCCCAGGTTGGTGGTCTCCAAGGATTTGGTTGTTGATGTAAGGACTGTATCTAATGTTGCAATGGACTTTGGTCGATTTGTTAGAAGGAAATCTGGTATGTCGTACATGTAGATATGATAGATTTTGGATATGTTATACCTACACTTGTATACTCCTCACTGTAGAATGCATTACTGGGTCTAGTATTTGCCAAGGAGGCTCGAGAAGCGAAACCTGGATCAAACTTGTATTTCATTGGAACGATACAGACGTTGACAAAAGAAACATCAGCGGTAACAACACATCAACCGGCTAACGCATGACGGAAGGAACAGCGTAGAATGATACAAGGAGTACAAGTCCATGGATGTGAAAACGAGTCAGTCAGGACAAATTTCGACTGACACGGAATACGTGAAAAGATTGGAGACCACCTAACAGCGCCAAGCGGAGGGAAGGGGAAATTAAGAGATGAGAGCACCGCGGGTCTTCTTGAGGGAGTCAGCAATTCCGAGGAACGTCTCCGCCAGTCGAACCTATAACAGTGAGTAGAGGGCCTTACTATTCAAGAGGGCACATACAGAATCAAGGGCCTCGGCATACGAAGACTCGATATGCGCATTGGCGGGAAGGGCAGGATCTCTTGGAGCAGTTGCCTCAACTTCCTTTGCAATTTGCGCCATCCTTCGAAGACTTTGATTGGATGGGCCAAACGAAACAGCGTGGAAGGATAGCTGTCTCCTGTAAAGGGATGTCTAGTGAGTGAACATATTAAATGTAGATGAAGAGGCGTGAACCCACCCAAGCGAAATGGCGGCGTGGCAAAGAGTGCGAACCGTGGAATCCTGGATACTACATTCTCCGTCGGAAAGGAAGATGACGACTGGCGCCCTACATCAATATTGATTAGCTTGGTCCAACCTCCAAGCTACAGCCGTCTTGATAGTACCCACCGTTCAGTACTCCAGTGATTTCGCATGACGGTCTCGGTTTCCCGGACGGCATCTTCGTAGTTGGTGCCCCCGTCAGCTTCATACTGCAACAAGGTCTGCAACAAGTTTTCAGGAGTGCGCTGGAAGTCATTCTCAAAAGAATTCGTGACGGAGTGATTGAATAATATAACGCTATAGGCGTCCCGACGTGCGGGGTTGGCGTTTTGACCTTGTGCCCCTGCTCCTGGATTCGCCAATGCAGTTTGTCTGGACTGCCAGAACCCATGTAATGAAAGGTAAACTGCACCAAGTCTGTCGTTGTGGCGCTGTAAGATCATTGGGGTCACGGGAGTTGAGTGTAGCGGCGTAGGTGTGTTCTGGCACATTGATCCGGACCTTTGAGGACGAAATTTGTACGTGGGACAGGTGCGAGAGGCAAAATTCCTACCTATCAATGACGAAGATCCTAATACGCATTCGTGTTATTGAAATAACGAGTATTGACATATCCCATTGTACTCACACATGGAAGGCTTGTTGCATCACTATCGGATTTTTACATGAGAACAGGTGCCCGTCGTTCGATACGTAGCTGAGAATTAATAAGAATAAACCTCAGCAATGAAAGCAGAGAATTAATGTTCCAACATACCCTAAACCCGTCAATTGATTGGTAGCATGAGGCGGATGGAAAATTGGCAAGGTGCAATATGAGGGTTGTGCGGCTTGACCCGCGGTGGCCGCGTGTTCCGGACCTATGGCATGATGTCAGGACGCCGAGCATGCATTCAATTCGTAGATCTGCTTTACCTGGGCACATTGCATCACTGGCGAAGGATTAACTCAAGCTATTCAGTGAGGTTAACACTCACCATTTCGCGAAATTTGTCTGGTCATCGCGTGAATAAGGATCTTGCAGAGCCACGTTAGCCGTGCTACCGGAGACCCAATTCGGAGGGAACTTACCTCTGAAACCTAAACCAAAAAGATTAAACCGTGGTAAATTGACAGGAGCATTGAATCACATACCCGAGCGTCTCCAGTACAGTTTGTGCTCAATCCAATCCTTGGGTCGGTCAGGGTTTGGCTCGAGGCGGGTGCTGATATGCTCATGGTCAGAGCCAGTACAAGGTTGCCCCGGATCGGTTCGACAATAATCAAGATGTGCGTGACGACCCATGCTTTGGCAAACAAGGTTGCACATCATCGGAGCACCTTCATCGTTGGTACCAAAGCGACGGCCGTTCAACTCCATCGCAGTACCGTCGGGACCATCAACAGCCCATCTTGTTTTGGACATAGAGCCGTGGCTTGTCTCGTGTTCTTGTTGAGGGTGACCTGACGACCCGGTCCGTTTAGCAACTTGGTCGACACTGGACAATATTACAGACCTCGAGGCAGAGTACAGAAATACCCGCAGTTTCCACATCTATTGCGTTGAAAACCCTCAGCAAAAAATCAAGAATATCTAAATTTTCTATAACCGTACCTTGTTTCACAAAAGTGAAAGGGCGATGGCTCCAAGCTGTGAATGTGTTGGCCCTCGTGATCGCGCTTCCCGGCCGGGATTGGCTTAATACATGGCAAGCGTTTGGACACTGAGCATAATTGTGGGCAAATTTGAGAGATCACATTGGGGGGGTAGTGGACAAACCTTGGTTGTACTAGACGGCGCACGGTGGTGTCAGTCTTGTTGATGGAGATGTCCAAAGGGTATCCCACCTTCGTGTACTGGAATGTCTCGTGACGACCCGTAAACGTTGCTTCAATGGATTGTGGTGTGGTATCAATCTCACATATCCCAGCACTACAAGACGACTGGCAGCGGTGGGATTCCCTATTTTTACGATCAATATTGGATCATAATGATCGAGTTCGAGGATCTCACCCGCAGAGATGAACGGAGGAGCTATCTAAGCCATGAAGGTGGTCAGAGCTTCCGCATAGTCGCTTGCATAATTCGCAGGTCATAGGGCACATCCGATTATCACAAGCATGTTGGTCGTGGTCCTCGTCGCTGCAGAGGAATTGAGTAACCAAATGAAGTATTGAGGGCATGGGCTTGAACAAACCTTGGGAAGCTGCATGTGTCGGAGCAGGCGTACTGGACGCTTCCGTTGGGAAGAACGACTCGGAGTCCGCAAGGCTAGGGCAATGATAGTGTGAGTCTAACACACAGTGGCTGCCATTAGAGCCTATTACCTTTCCGCATGCATGCTTACGAGCCGAACACAAGTGATCACCGTCATGACCAGCCATCTGAAATCTCTCCTGTCAGTTCTGTATGGTGTCATTGAATGTGGATGTCTGACCTGCATGCAATTGATTTGGCAGCCTTTCATATCGCTGTGAATGCAGGGTTCACCGCATAAATGTTCGTCGACAACGCAACTAGATACGGATCGATAAGAGTGATATTCCCTGCAATGCCCAACGACCTACATATGCGGACCGTCGTGACCGGCGCTGTCAGACATTCATAAGTTTAGTTGGAATTTCTTTCCGCCAACGAGAAGAACTTACGGCGACTGACAAGGTCTGTTTTCTTCAGGGTGGTCGGTAGTATAATCGCAGGGATGGGGACATTGGTGGTTGGTGTTACAATCGTGAGGCCGTAAAGTGGGATCGTGCCTGCGCGACAACGTACAGCTGAGATGACAAACCGAACAGGTCATTTTGCAAAGATCAACGTTGGCCTGAAGATCCACGGCGCCATTTGCCATCTCCCGTTGCAACAACTCAACATGTGTGTTGCTCGTCTTGAATCTTTGCAAGTTAATGGAAATCCATGATTCAACATGAACAATCCTGAGCTTGACGACATCGCTGAGATAAGCGCCAAGTTCGTTTATCCAAGTGACTTCATCCATCTCATGCCTTGCATTGTACTTTCCCCAGGCTTGCCTGAGATCGGCCAACACATCCTCTCTGGCGTGTATCTCTGGCGACTGAGATGATAGGAACAACTTTGATGGTGTGTCCGGGCACTCGATTACTGTGTCGTTGTCGAGATTCTATCGAGAATACCTGTGTGAATGCGGATTACAATGTCGCAAAGATCGGTCAATTACCTTAAGTGGTTCATTGTCTGAACCGACATCGGCAAGGCCGTACTGGAGAGCAACCGGAAGAATAGCCAACATGGTCTGTGCGCGGTGCGCAGCAAGCGACTCTGAGGAACCAATTAGAATTGGGCAAATAGTAGTGCACCATGAAAGGCTCACGGGACATGGCACCCCAGTCATTGGCCTGTCGTATTTCATGTGAGTGCCTGATGAGCCGGGACAAGTTATTCATGTCACCTTCAGTTTAGCCATCAATATCTTCAGGGTGTACAAGAATTCACCCGCTGAGGAATGTGTTACTTTTTGTGAATCAAGGCGACGCTTGAGGGTCGAAAACAGCATGTAAAATTGACTAGATTCGATAACGGGCCAAGGTATGATATTCAGGCGCCCAGCATGAAGTTTAGAGATGAAGTTTGCGCCTTGTTCCTCCTGGACTATTTTCTGTTGAGGAAAGAAGTGAGAGTCAATCGACATCTGGAGAGGGTCTCCCGACCTGGAACTTGAGTGAGAACCTGTGGAGAGGGGCATTTAGTGTGGGTTTGAAGACATGGAACCACAACATAGCCACATACTCTCGTACTATCTCTCTCTTGTCGGATTCAACGACATCCTGAAACGAGATTCAACAAAAAATTGAGATAAGAAATTATGTAGTACAAATACCTTGATGATAATGACGAGGGTGGACTGGAATAGTGATGGGTTCGCAGCTGGATCAAGGATGACGGAAGATGCTTGGAACGACTGGAAAAGATCAGCAATATCACGAGATAGGGCGAAGTTGTTTCTGAACAGGACCTGATAGGACCATCAACCACGAGTTGGTTAAGTTTATGAACAATGCATACAAGGTTTGAGATCGCGGTGTTGAATAAAACAAGGAGCGCGTCTTCTTGTGGGGAGCGCTCAATACTATGGACGCCTGAGGAAGGGGTATGTAGAAACGAGGGCTGGAGAGAAGAACGGGGGAAACTTACCTTCGAAGTCAAGAGCGACTAGTAAGGCATCGTCTGTCGGAGTGATCGACATCCATACGCCCTCTACAGCGAATGTGTTAAGACTGAAGGGAGAGTAAAGGGAGACAGACATACCTGTTGTTCTCATGGCACTGCCAGCAAACGAGGTATCCATCAAGTGGTTGAGGGCGAAACTCTTGCCCACGGATTGTTCGCCTTCAGGTATTGAGCATAATCTTCGTCCCAGGGTTTATAGACTTACCCATTGACGAGACCACCTTGACGGGCTATACCGGGATTAGGATACTAATTGTAACAGGATAGGCATTGACACCTCACCTTGTCCGCCATGTAAGATCGAAGTATAGATTCATACCACCCAAATGAGAGGTTGTCAACGATCCGCCCAACTTCGGCCCCGAGGAGGGACTTCTCAAACTCTGCCGATGAAACGCCATCTTTCAGTGGTATGAAACGATTGTCACGAGCAACTGCGATGTGGATGGGGAGGAGGCAGAGGAGATTCGCGAACCACTGGCCTGCACAAAACCGGGAAACGCTACCAACGAAAGCGCGGGAAGGGTCTCGAATCACGTCCGAGTGCGTTTTGGCGTTGATAGATATTGCCCGGAGCTGTCCGTCCGTTGGTTTCTTCGTTTGATCCTCAAAGTTTTTGACCATGTCTGCAAAATACGAGGCATACTTGCCATGGACCTGATCCGAAACGAAGATGATTGCCTTTGGTTGTCGAGTGGCGGACGATGTGATTGTCTGACGAGACACAGCAGCCACCACCGGGAACCGAGTCCAAACGTCTCCGAAACAATCAAGCAAGCAATTGTTCATGTAGTTTCCCCCTTTTCCTGCGTCTGCCGAGACTTTCACGCCTTTCTCTTTGAAGAGAAACTCCGACGACTTCTTTGTGATTGCCAAAGCCAAAGACTGACAGTAGCCCTTCTCCTCATTCATCATCACCAAATGTATGCTCCGCCGATTGACGAACGAGGTCACTGAAATACTTCCGTGACTTTCAGGCAACGTAGCGGTAACCCCCTCAGATGCACCGAACGTATCCCAATGATATGCGGCGAGAATTCTCTGGTCAGCAACTTGGAACACGAGCAGAGCACAAGCACCGTCAGGGGAGGACATCGCGAAATTTGGTATTCCGGGCAATGCCACAGATGCAGGCCTAAGGGAGTCGTGGTGAGCCTCAAAGCAATCCCCCTTTGACGAACCTTGACGTACCGGAACCGTTGGCTGACGAAAGAGTATATGCGGGCTTGAGCGCTGGAGTCCACGAGTAGGACATCTTCGGTTCCCGTCACGAAGCAAATGCGTACGATGGCCTCGTTATTGTTGTACCAGTCGGCGAGCTCGAACGGCCTTGCCCAACTCTGGAGGGACCCGAATTGTTCGTCAAACACGAAGACGTGCAACATGTACTGATCCAGTGCGATTAGTCTGGGCGCGTGGAAGGAATGTAGAAAAAAATTACCTTCTGGGGTGCGCACAGGACCAAAAGGCGCTTAGTCTCATCGAATGTCAACAGGATCTCCCCCCCGAGCTTGTTCTTGTATAGCAGCTTCTTTTGCCGATTGTGTTGGAGAGCATCCCCGATGCTGAAGAGACTATCCAAGTACAGTGCAAATTTCTCATCCTGATTGACGAGCAGTAGGATACGATCATTTGCCAGAAGCTGCGCATGTCTGAAATACAACGATCAGTAATGAAGTCCAGCGATGTGACCTTAACTTACAGTATCTGGTGACGAGGCGGAATTGTGAAAGATATAGATCCTTGATAGTTGATAGAGGGTGTCGGAATAAACGAAGGATCGAGCTGGAGACTATGTCGATGATCGCTCGGAATTTCCAGTTTGTTGATTCTGTACTCGAAGGTGGACTTGATATGCAACTGGCGGCGAGCGGATATGGCATACGAGTCTGTTAGATAGTTTAAGGGCAAATCATGATGTATCAGACCGCAGCGTACCGCTCCATTTTCTATCTGGGATGATGTCTAAGCTCTCCAGGATGACAAGGGGAACTCTGAACATGACAGTTAACACACTGAGAACACGGTGGAGACCTTGGCCCGAACGTACAGGCCGGTATTTTCCCCGGATATGAAATTGACTTGCTCGATAAGCGTATCCGTCGATTGGTCCAGTGCATCTTGTTTGGCGTTGTCCAATTCTCGGATGAGTTGTGCTTTATCGGCATCCTGTCGTTTTTTAAAAACCACTGGCATGAAAAGTCCGAAGGCCCGCGCCAAAACGGATGAGAGATGGTGATAGGCAATGTCTAAGGCGCGGCGGGTAGCGACCTCAACGAGGGGTTCATCCTTCACAAAACGGTCAAGATTGGCCAAGAATATTCGGTCGGAGACCCGCTTGCCAAGCTGCGCGACGTCCTGCTTGATGTCGATATCGGGCATTACGCTATTGGCTGAAATGGAAAACAGCGAGCGCCAGGAGTTATTTTGCCTTGCTCCAAGCTTGTCTAGAGAGCCCTCCCGAATCACACTTCGGACAAGACCCTCATTGTAATGTTGGCTGTACTTCTTGGAGATGATACGAACGCAAAGAACACGTTGCTTTTGATCCCGGAACGCCGAGGGCAGTTCAGACGATTTCTTTTCCAGTTCAATAAGCGATGGGTGAGAGAAATCACCGAATATGAGACTGGTTATTTTGCCTTCCGGGGAAGTCAGCAACGCGAACATCCACGGACATGTTCTAGAACTGACCTTTAAGCTCAAGAAATTCGTCGTAGGTAATTTTTACGATCCGCTCAGACAATTGTACAGGATCCAGAGAACTGGAGGAACTTCAGCAACCACCAACGATCAATGACAGAAGGCTCCTCACGGATATTTCTCGAGTACCTTGCTGACCAGGAAAGCCATTACCTCTTTATCTAGGGTGCCTGGCTTCTCAACCGGACCTCTACTCCACTCGGTCATCCTTTCCGCTCGCACCTTCTCTGCATCCCTGATGATGATCCTTTTCCTCTCTCGCCACTCCGCACAAGGTTTCTGGTATGCACCGACATCCAAACCGTCCTTCATTAGTGCGGTGATCACCTTGTCTGACAGATCACATTCAATTTGAACAAGAGAACCAGACCTTCGTGAAGATGTAAGCAACACGTATCAGTTATACGAAAGGTCTTACAATAACTCTCGAAGATGCATATGAGTGAATGAACCACTCGCCACCTTTTCGTCGATCCGCGGGGGTAGAGATCTAGCAGATATAAAACCTTGAGCACTTTCACCTAGCATAAGCGTCGCAGGTGGAACACGAGCTTGCTTCTCGTTCTCGGGCATTTCGGGTACTTGCATGAGGGGCGATTCAATCTTCAAAATTGATTTGGATCAGCGAACACGATGGTGTAGTGAAGGACAAGCTACAAACCCGGAACCCTGAACGAGACACAACACTTTCTTCCTGCTCGTTCGTCTTGGTGATCTCAAATGTGTACAGGCGATCGTCTTCGACCTCATCGTCAGCACCCTCAGTACCCTCGTCTTCGACATCCTCTTTCTCCTCGTGATCCCACACGAAGGCTTGGCTCTGAGCAGGCGACATGAGGCATAGAATTTGTTCGGAGATTTTTGTGAGATATCTAAACTTTGTTTAGTCACTGAAACTGGGTCAATGAAAAAAAAACAACTTACCGCATGAACGTTATGCGATTCCGTCTCGGTCCAGATGGCGCATTGTCCTCCCATGTCTTGTCTTCAGGCCAATAAACCGCGTATAAAACATCCGTGGTGTTGACTGGCCTGACGACATAAATCCCGGATCGGAGGGTCGGCCCAGCAGAATCGTCTTTCGAATGTTGCAGGAGTCGAAGTCTTGCCCAGTGTAAACAAATAATAGATAATTGGTACGCAAATATGCAACATCACTCACGTATATTCATCAAGGATTTTCAGTGAGAACAAGAAGTTGATAATCTCAATTCTGTCACCATATACTCCAACTGGACGGACAGAAAGAGAATCAAGGGTTTTGAAGTCGACTCGTGTAAGCGCGACGTAAGCACCAGGAGAGAGGTCGTTAATAAGCCGCTTAAGGCCATCTTGTGCGATGATAACCTTGTCGACTTGGACGATGTATGAGGTTAGCGTGAAACTTCCAACTGACGAAGAACTTCACCTAGACCACCACTGCCCTGTTCGTTAATCAAGTCAAAGACACGATATAACCTTGGGATTCGATTGGCAATATCCTTGTCCCGCTCTGGATCCTGTCTCGGGGGAAACCTTGATGTGGAGGTGTTTTGCCTGCGGTTAGGCCTGGGATGTCGTGGTGCTTGGCTGCGGAAGCAATGTGAATTTTCGTCCAGTGATGTGTGGGTAGCTTACGGATTTGCGGGAACTCGGGGTGGGGTCGCTGGGTTGTCTTGCCCATGCCCATGCTTAATCCGGCCGTTAGTGAAAATCCTCCAATGAATTAGTGTGAGGGACGTACAACTGGAACTGGGTCGCCCCGACTTCTGATATTGATTGCTATATGGTGACGCTCAAACGACGGACATTTCGTATGACATCGGTATACTTACTACTTGAAGTTGACGGCTCCGTGAAAACGTCGGGAGGCGAGTAGGGAGCCATGTTGCATGTCAAAATCAAGCACAACAGATGTCTTTTTGAATGAAGAGGGATGGGGCTTCGGTATCAATGATCGATTATCCAAAACCTGTACCAGTCGAGCAGAAGCACGATAAGGACAATGAGGCATGAGAGCATAGAATTATGGAAATGGGCCTAGAGTGGCGAACAAACCGCTTTAACAAAACCTAACAGATGCGTAACTCGCAAACAAATCTCTGCCGTTCGCCGCAGCAAAGAACCCTCAAACGTGTTGAACGTAACTGCACTGCGGCCACTCGGAACTTGCGTCATTTCGCCATGCTGCAAGCGGGTAGTCCATGTTATTGTTGCTACAAACAACAGTAAGACCGGGCGCGAATCAGCAACGGGAGAGGTGAAAGGGAGTGAGGCAAGTCACCCAAACCACCGGCTGCGGCCTTGAACATCCACCAGATTCTTCCTATTCAAGGATGCCGAGAGGAAGGCAAGAAACAACAAATTGTTCCAGAGGCTGAGTCCGGGAAGGACCACCGGTAAAGTCTACGATGATGGTTCATTGATCTCATCCAAGGCTCATGGTTCACAGGAGGAAGGTAATAATTGAATCAAGGGCCAAGAAAGGTGATGGTGTGTTAGGCCTCGAGGACACGGGCATCAATAACTTGTCACTATCTCGTCTTGCACATCCAAAAGGAATTATTCAGATAACCTGGCGAACCTCTGGAAGAACGGGATAAGTTACGCTCAAAATGACACGGAAGTAACAAACTTGTGCTACTTTCCTACGAGGCCCGGGAGCGTCAGAGGGTAAGAAACGTCTATCGATTTCTCCAACTCAGCGGCACGTTTAGACACGTTCTTTGCGATCAGACGGCGCGTCATGCGATTCATACCCTTATCCCGATATGAAATGTAGGCCTATAAATAATTTAGAGGACAAGGCCGTACGCAGCTGAATGATCTTCTCTCTGGGCTCCAGTTTGATGGTGGTGTCCGTGTGAGATGATGGGCAAGGTTGTTCGATTCAAGAATACAACAGATATAGAGTGGAAACCGTGGACCCTTGCAAATCATATTCGCATCAGCCGCCACTCCGGCAAAGGAAGAAGAGGGTGGATCTGGTGGATGTGTACGTCGATGGGACTCAGCGACGAACGTCGGGCGCGCCATTGTTGAAAATCAGCGAGGCACGTGGCCTGCTCAAATTTGATCTCGGTCATTCCAAGGGCCGGTTGTATATCCTTGGTTTAACTTCCGCAGCAAAGCACCTGTGCAACGTGCTAAGAAGTGCACAGAATTGGATAGAGTCTGATAGAGTCTGAGCGAGTCTTCACGAAACCCTACCCTGCAGGGAATACGTGTGTGGTTTCTTATTGCAACATCAGGTAGCTTCATTTGTCAATGGCAGTGTAGGGAGTAGCAATACAGTAATAGACCAGTGACTTGTACAAACAAAAGTTGCGCCAGCAATTCCTTGCTCATTACTTGTGCGGTTCTCACAAAAATTGGTGGTATTATCCGGAACACTGTGTTCTATCTGTACTGTAAATATCTTGAAGATGGGTGGTGAAGATGAGTGTCGGTCATGCAAATACTCACTGAATCAATGTTTTCCACGAAACAGGTCACTTGTACAGCGTGATGCAACTCATGTCACACTGTCCAGAATCAATCAAATCACCTCTCAAAGCTCTTAGCACTTTTGTGTATTGGAAAGCATGACGTTCTATCAAAGTGCTGATTCTCTTACAAGTGGAAAGAAGGGCAAGGAGAGGAAAGTGGGCTCCTTGTCTGATCACACAAGCTTGGTTGCTTGTGGCACAAGGGAGATGGCCATAGGCCATCCAATAGATAGCTGGTACTTCCAGCAGGCCTAGTTCCAGAGTGTCTTGGTGTAAGGGCCTAGCCCTTACTGGAGCCTCACTCATCATGCCCAAGTGCATATGACCAAGTATATTGGGTTCTACACAAATGTAGGGCAAGTTGACAAGTTAAAGCTAAGGAAAGTGTCTATGAAAATCATTTCTACAGTGCAATCACAACCATGGGAATAAAAAGCAGAGATATCCCTTACATTTGGGGCTCTAAATGCTCCAGTCATGCTTCCACTCTGAACCCTGAGGTGCAGGGGTATGATGATGATGATAATGATGATGAACATGAGGATGAGTTCATTCAGGGAGAGTCTACTGCCCAGGCCCTTTTGGGTCTGGCATTGAGGGAGTTTAGGCTGTTGCACTCCTAGTTACACTCACCACAGCTCTGTTCTGGCCATGATTGATGCAACACTGCATTGCTCCACTATAGCACAGCTTGATCATGTCAGGTCCCAGTTTATGGGCCTATACTGGGAGATGGAGGTAGGTATCTGCATGGGTACAGGAAACCTGTGTGTTTTCATTGTGTATAGGTGGCAGGTACAGGTACAGGTTGTGTTTTAAGACTTTACCAGTGGTGTCTTGGTAGAGGGCAAATCCTCACTTAGACCTTGTGATACATGGTTAATCCTAAATGACTGCCAAGTAGAGGTAGAGCCTAATAAGTGTAGTATACTCAAGATGTTCCTGTGTTCAAGAGGTTTAAGAGCATACAAGAGAATCAAGTAGAATGTGTCAAGGGTTGTATTTGCTATATAGCAACTACAAAGACTTATTATACACTATTTTAGAAAGATTAAACTTAGGTTTAATCTATATTTATCTACCCTTTTTTATACTAGTTGTAAGTTCTTATCTTACTAAGTCCTATAGGCTACTCAGCCTACTTATCAAGTTCTATCAAGTCATAGTCTATTAAATATCTAGGAGTGTTATGACTTCTTATTCTAGCATTTATCTCTTACAGACTTATTTCCTTTCTTGTACTCCCTTTATTTAGAAACACCATGTATGTACAATAGTTGTCTTCATTCTATCCCCTTTTACAGTTCCTTGATTCACCATCATTCCCCTCCCTACTTGATATGGTTTATTAGATTTGCCTTGATCATTATAGTCTTTCATTCCTCCCTATATGGTACATGTCCAACACATGCACATATCCTTTGTCTTTATCTTTCTTCCAACTTATCTAGTATAAGTAGTTAGTCAAATATCCATTGTACTAGCCAGTTTGAAATATTCAGAGTTACATGCCCTCACACTCAAACTCACACTCTTGCCTGAACTAAGACTCATTGGATTCACCTTATATTAGGGACTGGCTATATATAGAGACAAGTCCCTGAGTAGATTCCCTCTATACTTAGACCCCTGTGTTTTGATCACTAGGAAGAAGTCTGTATAGATGCCCAGTGCCAAGAACAACCCTGAGGTGAGTGTGCACATAACATTATTTCAAACTCCAATCTACAGTACTAGTTACTGCCACATAACTAGAGATACCTCTATGGTTACCTAAGGATGTGAGTGCCCTATTGTGGGCTGGGTTGTTCTCATAAGTCTATTGGGACTAGCCTATTGTGGCATTTGCCTATTGTGGCAAGAATCCTATTGTGGATTAGGCAGAGCCTTGTGAGCTTGAATCATAAATCCTATTGTGGATTTGGCAAAGCCTAGAAAGCTCAAATCATTAAACCTATTGGGGTTTAAACTGACTATCCTATAGATATTAAATGGCATTACCTATTGTTATGACCTTAGTCTGAGTAAACCTCAGGTTGCAACTTGGGCTAAGACTTGAGGGTAAGTAAGGGGAGGAGAATGAGGTGGTTAAGTGTACTGAATACAGGAGGATATACTGTATGTATGTTATGGATTTTCACTGATCATATCATGCTCCATCCTTGTCTGCATTCCTATACCGCTAGTATATCTGTTTCATCTATTCCTGTTGAGTGATTTCCAGTTATGACTCGAATTAACTACTATGCCTACCTTGCTGGATGTTTCATGTAGTTACTCCATCCATTCAACTGAATGACTTTCCATATTTAAGCATACATACATCCACTATATTCGGTATGCTTAACCATCTCTTATTCTCCTCCCCTTACTCACCCTCAAGTCTTAGCCCAAAGTTGCAACCTGAGGTTTACTCAGACTAAGGTCGTAATATTTGGTTAAGCATCTCCACCTCACCTTGCAAAGGAGTAGGCTGAAATAGGCCTGAACAAAGACAAACCAGGAGCTAGTATATGAGCTCGAACCCAGATGAATATAGAGAACCAAATCTTGAAGTCACTGACAACGAATCTGAAACATCAGATGAAGGAGAAACAGGGAACACTGAAGTACCTGAAGAACTAACCAGAGAAACACATGACAAACCTGGAGCAAACCCAGTAGAAGAAGAAGTACTATCAGAACTTCTAAATGAACTCGACCTAGCAGAGGAAGAGTTAATACATCAGGAGAAATTAGACGAATCAAGCTCAGACGAAACAGAATCAGAAACTGACTCTGATATGACCGACAATGCAGTAGTACCTGCAACAGCACCCAGTGGGAAAGGCCTAGTGCCAGACCCAGGGTTTTTCGATGGCACCTGCACCAAATTCGATGACTGGTGGAGAGCAATGATGCTCTTCATGAAATTTAACAAAATAGTCTTAGCAGATGATAAAGCTATAGCAGTCCTAGCCAGGCTAAGAGGAGGAACAGCAGGAGCCTATGCTGCAATGAAGGCCCCACAAATCTTAGATGAAGAAGACTCAGTGGACTAGAAAGTATTTTCCAAAGACTTTAGGAAAACCTTCTCCAATGACGCCTCGAACAGTAAAGCGGAGTGGCAAATTGAGAAATTCAAACAGGGGAACAAAAACATAGCAGACTACCTAATCGAATTCCAAGTCCTAAAGAGCAAGGCAAAAATAGATAATAAACACGCAATGTTCCTACTCAAGAAAAACGCCAGGCAAGACATCATTCACACCATCACAGGCTACCCACCTAGCACTAGGCCAGACATCTATGTAGAATGGACAGAAGCCATTCTCGCCATAGGACAAGGATATGAAGTATCAGAATACCGAGGAGATAAGAAAACCAATACTAGAACCAGCGCGATAGTGCTCGGGTGCGGGGTTAGCGGCGTGTTGAGCCAGCTTAACTACGGCAAAGGCTATGTCGGGCCTAGTACCGATCATCAAGTACATTAAAGATCCAACCAATTGTTGGTACTTTTGATGGAAGGGGTGCGATGCAGTTTCCTTGTTCGTTACGAACTGGAAGCCGGCTGGCAATGGTGTTTTAGCCGCAGCAGACTGTGGAACCTGGAAGCGCTGCAAGATCTTATCCAGGTATTTCACCTGTTGGATGAAGATTTGACGCTTGGAGCAATTCCTCGAGATTTTCATTCCAAGAAATTCTTCACAGGGACCATGGTCTCTGCATTCCCACTTTTTCATGAACTTTCCCTTCAACTCATTGAGGAGGGGGGAGTTTTTCTTTCCCAAGAAATTCACGTCATCAACGTAGACAATGGCTACTACAAGCTCTTTTGTTTTCGGATGTCTGTGAAAGTATACAGCGTAGTCGGATTTGCAGCGGGTAAATCCCAGCTCAATCATAGATTGATGCAATTCCTTCCACCACTGGCGACCGGCTTGTTTAAGGCCATAAATCGCTCGCCTAAGCCTCCATACTTTTCCCTCCTGCCCGGGAAGTCGAAACCCTTCAGGCTGTTCCATGTATATTTCCTCATCCAGTTTGCCATATAAGTAGGCTGTTTTTACGTCAACGCTATGCATATCCCAATCATGGATTGCAGCGAGTGCGAAGCTTACGCGCGCAGACTCGTAGCGGACAACTGGTGAGAAAAGCTCGTTGTAGTCAATGCCTTCGATCTGCGAGAACCCCTTCGTAACTAAGCGAGCTCGCAGGCGGCCATCAGACTTTTCGAGGAATACCCAACGGTTTTTAACCGTCCTCCTTCCTTTCGGAAGATCTACTAGTTCATATACTCCGCGTTTTTTCAACGCATCAAGTTCCTCGATACATGCTGCCATCCATTTTGCCTTAACAGGCTCAGGAAGCTTAAGCATGTCACGGAAATTTTCAGGCTCTCCGTGTGCGGTGTTATGTACCGTCTGTATCAAGAAATTGATCAATTTTACTCCTCCCTCAGCGACAAGCCTTTCAATGTCCATGTCATTTACGTCATGAGACGTTGGATCATTAAATTCAGGCATAGGCGGCAGTTCCGGACGTGGAGGGAGCTGAAATGGAGGCATATCAAAAGGTTGTGGCGGGTACCGCTCAGCACGAACCCTTTGCCTCATATATTCAGGATGATTAGTCCTTGCTCTTCGCTCGCGAATTATCTTGTCTGGAGGGGCATTGGCGCGTACGCGCTGCCTCTGCCTTTGCTGCTCTTGTCGGTGAGTCCGATCTATTTCTCTTTCAATTGAAATTGGACGCCTATTTTCTCCATATGTGTTACCTGGTCTGACAGGAGGCCTGCCTTGTCGTTCAGAACGACGTGGCTCTACCTGATCAGAACCAACAGCGCGACGTTTGGGAACAGGGATTGGGAACTCTTCGTTCTCGGTGTCCCATACATCTCTGTCCACATGCCAATTATCACGTACATCAGGCTCCTCCTCAACGGTCGTTCCACGCGAAGGTGGCGACTCAGGTGGGGGAACCCAAGGTGGCGTATTGCCAGGTGATGGCCGTCGTGAATCAATGCTGTTCGGTGGAGTAGAATCTCTCCGAGGTAAAGGAGGTGTAGGCGGAGAATATTTCGGTTTGAATGGTGGAGAAACTGGAGGTAACGTTACTGGCTGATCAGGTGGAGGTGGAACAATTCCAGCGTCATCTGAAGATGGCGGAATAGGTGGTTCATTCTCTAATCCTGGTCTAGGCAGATTTCTCTCTCCTCCGTGATTAGGCCGGTTACTGCTATCCGGCACTGAATTGGGGCATTTAGGGAAATATCCCTCGTCGAACAAGGCGTTTGGCGATATAAAAATCACGTTGCCTGCCGTGTGCCGCATAAAGACGTAGTTTTTACTGCCTTTATATCCAAGAAAGATCATAATCTCGGATTTTGCGGACAATTTGTTTGGGTGGATCTCATCGGGTAGATATACGTACGCGCCGCATCCAAACACACGGATATGGGACAAATTAGGTTTTTCCCTCGAATAACACTCAAAAGGTGTCTTCCACTGGAGACGCTGGACTGGCGTGCGATTATATAAATGCACGGCTGTGTTCAATGCAAATTCCCACCACGAGTCAGGTAGACATGCCTGAAGCCTTATAGCTTGGGCTTTCTCGTGTAGGGTGCGGTTCAGTCTCTCTGCTCTCCCGTTCTGCTGATGTGCATAGGGAGCAATGGTCTCGTGGGTAATTCCACGCGCCGCGAGTCCTGCCAGTAATCTTTCATTGACATACTCTCCTCCATTATCGGTGCGAAGTCGTTTGACTCGCATTCCGGAGAGGTTCTCTAACGCGCTGATTAGCTGAATTAGCTTCTCAGAAGCCTCAGACTTCTTTCGAAGGAGGATTACGTGTGCGTGAGAAGAGAAGTCATCAAGGAATGTCATTGCCCATTTATATTTATGGTAACTAATGACAGGCAGTTCCAGCAAGTCTGAGTGACATAGCTCAAAGACTGCGGTGGCTCGCTTGGAGTTAATCTGGAAGGGGTTATTATGCATTTTCCCCTTGGCACAGCCGTCGCAAATGCCTTTCCGAGTAGATGGCGCGGGAATCGACGCGATGCCCTCAACGTGCTTTGGAAGCTCGGAGAGCGCGCGATCCGAAGGGTGTCCCATTCGACGATGCCAATCGATATAATCAAGTTGGCGTAATGTCAACGCTACTGGGTTCTCCTTGCTATTTTGCAAGACATACGTGTGCACCGTATGTACGTTGTTTTTGAACAAACGATGAGGCCAGGCGGTCAATACTGCTCTTCCTGATTTATCACGGATGGTGGTCCCTTTAACGGTTGCCTCTAAAACATAGCCGTTCCGAAGAATCTGGCCTGAGGACATTAACCGTTCTGTGATTTCTTTGATGTAAAAGACCGGCACAATACACGAAGTACCTAAAAGGAAAAATACAAACAACGAGAAAAGAGATAATAGTGGACATGATTGTTGACTCAGGACACACAACCAGCAGCATCAGCAAAAAACTGGTAGACAAGGAAAAACTTCCCACCTGAAAACTGGAACAACAAATCTTGGTATTAAACACAGGTGGAACACCAAACCAGGGTGGAAAAGTAATGGAAACAGCCACAATTGACATAGATATCCAAGGACACAAGGAATGGATTGAAGCATCAGTCATACAACTACAAGACTATGCAGAGGTCTTCCTGGGACATGACTGGCTGGTCAAACATAATCCAGAGGTAGATTGGAATAACAGAGAAATCAAGTTCACCCGGTGTCCACCAAACTGTCAATTCCCCCACCAAAATATCCCCATCACAGAAAAAATACAGAGCATGGCCACTACAGAAGATTTATGGGAAGAAGAAGATGAACCAGACCTGACTAAACCGGAAGATTTACCAGACTACGTACAACCATTCATACATCTATTCAACAAAACGATATTCGACAAACTCCTAGAATGAACTGAATGGGACCATGAAATAATCCTAATGGAGGACACCCCAAAGAAAATAAGCACAGGAATGTACAATATGACAGTCAAAGAACAGGACGAACTCAAAGCATTCATCAAAGAGAATCTAGAATCAGGATGAATATGACCATTGAAATCCCCATATGCAGCACCAATCTTCTTCATCCCCAAGAAAGATGGATCCAAAAGATTAATTCAAGACTATAGACAATTAAACAACATAGTAATCAAGGACAAAACACTGCTACCAAGAATCAGTGAGGTAATTGACAAGCTTGGGAAGGCCAAATATTTCAATAAACTCGATATCATCTGGGGGTATAACAATGTCAGGATCAAGGAAGGAGATAAATGGAAAGTGGTGTTCCTCACCAACGAAGGACTTTTCAAGCCAACAGTCATGTATTTTGGACTTAGCAACTCGCTGGGAACCTTCTCCAGAATGATGACAAGCATCTTCCATGACCTCTTGCAAAATGGAGATATCATAAACTATATGGACAATTTTGCTATTCCTGGTGACACCAAGGAACAACTAAAAGAATGGACAATACAATTCCTGGAGTGCACAGCACAATACAACCTATGTTTCAAATGAACCAAATGCATCTTCAATGCAGAAGAAATCCCTATGTTAGGAGTCAAAGTGGGACATGGGCAAATCAAAATGGAAGAAGAGAAAGTCAAATCAGTATGAGACTGGCCAGAGCCAAAAAGTACAAAAAGGGTAGAAAGGTTCCTGGGTTTTGCCAACTATTACCAACATTTCATCAAGAACTTCAGCAAGATTGCAGGACCACTAAACAAACTCAAGAGAGCAACTACATGGGAATGGAATCAAGAACACTAGGTGGCCTTTGATCACCTTAAAAAATGCATCACCAAAGAACCTGTGTTAACCCTACCACAAAGACAAGGACAGTTCAGGATAGAAGTCGACACATCAGACTATGCATTAGGAGGTGTGTTATTGCAACTACAGGAGGCCAAATGGCACCCAATCACCTTTACATCATGAACACTATTACTGGCAGAACGTAACTATGAAATATATGACAAAGAACTACTAGCCATCATTCACACCCTGAAAGAATGGAGACACTACCTGTTAGACACTGAAGAGAAATTTGAAATCTGGACTGACCACAAAAATTTAAAATACTACCAAGAACCACAAAAACTGAATGGACAACAAGCTCAATGGTACCTACACTTACAGGACTATGACTTCACACTGTGACATATATCCGGAAAAACAAACATGAAGGCTGACCTATTGTCCTGAATCCACCAAATACCAGAAGGATAAGAAGACAAACTAGTTACTATGATCCAAGAAAGCTGGCTGCAAACAAAAAACACAGATGACACAGTACTCTTATGAGCAGAATTATTCCTCGAACCAACATTCCTAGAATGGATCTGGAACAAGCCCTAGTGTGAGACAACAGTTCTTACTGAGCTAAGAAAACTGGAGTCCAAACTCACCGAGGATCACAGAATTATCTACAGACAAAATAGTGCATATGTCCTACCTGACCCAAAACTACAGGAAGAAATTCTGGCGCAATACCACAACATCCTGGATGCAGGACACCCAAGTCAGCATAGGATGATGGAACTAATCAGCCATGACTACTGGTGGCCAACAATGAGAAAAGATGTGAAAAGGTACATCTGAGGGTGCCAAGCCTACCAGAGAACCAAAGCCAGAATAATGCTACTCAAATTGCCGCTTCATCCCCTCCCTATACCAAATGGACCTTGGGAAGAAATCAGCATCAACATGATCAGACCACTACCAGAATCGGAAGGGAAAGATGCAATACTGGTCATTGTCGATTGGTTCACAAAAATGATACAATTCATAGTGACAATAATGGACATTTCATCCAAGGATGTTGCAAGGATTTATTGAGATGAAATATGGAAGCTACACGGATTGCCAAGGAAGGTGCTAAGTGACCGAGGACCCCAGTTTGCATCAGAATTCACAAAGGAGCTATTTAAAGGACTTGGCATAGAACGAAACATATCCACAGCATATCATCCACAAACCGATGGACAAACAGAACACATTAACAGAGAAGTGGAAACATATATCCACCTGTACTGCAATTATGACCAAAATGACTGGGCAGAATGGCTCCCCATTGCAGAATTCCAGTACAACAACAAATGACACGGAAGGACACAGGAAACACCATTCTTCCTAAACTATGGAAGAAACCCATGGAAGGGCAAAAATGAGCCAGCAACAAACAATCCCATCACCAATGAATTCCTACAACATCTTCAGGCTGCCCAAGATAATGCTGTATCAGCACTATAGACATATCAAGAAAAGATGAAACAACATGACCACAGTAAAACCCACACCAAGACATATCAAATAGGTGATGCAGTATGGCTGGAAAACACCAACATCCATACCAATCAAACATCAAAGAAGCTAGGCCAAAAATAGTATGGACCTTTTCTTATCAAGGAAAAGATAGGAGAAGCAGCATACCGGCTAGCCCTACCAAAAGGATGGGCCATCCATGATGTATTCAATGAACAGCTCCTGTCGCCAGCCCACAAGGCTGAGTTCCCGAGTCAAAAACAACCATCAGCGCCTGATCTGATCATCATCAACAATGAAGAGGAGTACAAAGTAGAGGAAATCTGTGGACGAAGAAAATGTGGAAGGAGCTATCAATTTCTAGTCCATTGGAAGGGATATAGCAATAAAGAGGATACGTGGACAGCGGAATCCAACCTGACAAATGCTCAAGATGCAATAGCGGATTACCAAAAAAGGCATCTGGAGGATACCCATAAAAAGGGGGGTAGAAGAACCAAAAAATCATCACCAAACCAAAGAAACTAGCCAGACATGCCTTCCTCCCAAGCCAACCATGTCACTATTCATTCCCTCGTCCACCCCAACCCAACCACAATCTCCTCTGTCCCCCTTCCAGAGCCAGGCAATAGTCAAGCACCTGCCCCTCAGGGCACTCATTACAACCTCACCACCACACCATCCCCAGCACAGGAACTCCTTGAATCCCTACTAAAAGACATTGACAAGGCCACCAACAGCAAAATAGAAACCATCACCACTCAAAATAAGTGGCTAGTCATCAACAGGCACATTGCCCTCGCCACCGCATGCATCACCTTCGCCGACATGTATGCAGGGTTTGCCAATGCATCCTCATCCACCAACCAACACATTCCCACCATCTTCCAGGCCTTAGAACAATCCATGCTCACACCCAGCAAACAAGACTATGTCCACAGTCTCCACAACCATGTCAACCTTGGACTAGAAGTATTCAAACACCTCAACATCGCTGACATCTTCCTAGAGCTCGCCAATGTAGCAATGAACCTACTTAGATGTAATAAGACCACCAAAGATCTGGAGATCGATGCCCTTGTCAACAGGATCCACAGCACCCTCTCTGAGCTCCACACCATGATCAACCCCATGCCACCGACCCAATCCAACACACCCATGGACGAAGAAACAACCATCTCCATGAAGGAAGAAGTCAACTCACTCTACCACTTCATAAAAACTATCACTCCACCACAACTTGTATTAGTTTTTCTCCCTCCCGCAAGATTCTGCACTGTGTTACCAGGACAAGAAAAGAACCAACACTACTGGAAAATGATAGTCAAGAACTATTGGGACAACTCCACCACAACTGACTTCCCATTCAATGGTGTTTCAGTCCCTATCTGTCAGGATGGTCAAAGCCACTTGCCCATCTTCTTCGTGCATTCAAACAATGGAAAGTACCTTATCGGAGCCACCAAGAAAGCCCTTGCCTCTGCCATAGTCAATGGCAACTTTGATGAAGCTTCCTGAGGCATGAAGCCAAATTGAGGGGTATTGTTATGGATCTTCACTGATCATATCATGCTCCATCCTTGTCTGCATTCCTATACCACTAGTACATCTGTTTCATCTATTCCTGTTAAGTGATCTCCAGTTATGACTCGAATTAACTACTATGCCTACCTTGCCAGATGTTTCATGTAGTTACCCCATCCATTCAACTGGATGACTCTCTGTATTTAAGTGTACATACATCCACTGTTGGATAGCATAAAGAAGACAGGCAAGTGGCTTTGGCCATTTTGGCAGATAGGGACTGGGACACCTTCATATGGGAATTCAGTGACAGTGGAAGTTTCTGTTATAGTGAGATTGACTTTGTCCTAAGTCAACCCAATATCTACAGGCAGTTGTGATATCAAAGGGGACTCCTTCTCAAAGGCTTAAGAATACAGAAGTATTACAACTACTTATTATATTCTTATGTCTAAGATCAGAGGTCTTTATCCTTCAATAGATAACTCTTATAATGTCTTATAAAGTAAGCTTAATAGTTCAGAGGTAACTTCTTAGGTTCAGATTATAAGAGAGTATTAATATAAGGGCAACCTGCAGTCTGAGCAGCTCAGGGATGTGAGGCTCTCACAAGTTGGGCAAAGTGGACAAGTAGGTAACTGTGGGGGAATCCTTAGTTATATTACAAATGTGTGTACAGACTACATATCTACAGAGGAATCCTTAGAGAATTGGATAAGGGTCCCCTGCGGGTGTACAGGTTAATATATACTACTTTACTATCCATTGTCCTATTGTTTCATTATGTATATCAGTCCATCATTGTCCTTTGGGATCTCCAGTTGTTGTCCATGTCTGCATGGCTGAGTATGGGTGAGAGTGTAGGGTTGTAGGATGGTCTGGGGGGACTGTTGGGGGTTGCCCTGACATCCACTCCCCCTCCAAAATCACAGCATCTTGATGCATAGTGCTGGATCAGTTGGAAGGGAAGTAAGCTGAAGGTGAGTGTGCAGATGAGGTAGGAGACACCAGGATTTTTGCAATAGAAGTCCTAGACTAGTTCTGGGGCATGGACTCCATTGGTGAGCTCCCACAAGCTGTGTTCCATTCTGAAACCTTTCCACTTGATAAGATATTGAAGTTGTCTTCAGTGGATGTGGCTGTTAAGGACTTCTTCAACCTCCCATTCCTCTTCTTCATTGACAATGATGGGATTGGGTAGAGGTTTCATGTAGTGGTTCTCAATTGGATCAGGTGGTGTAGGTGTGAGTTTGATGACATTGAAGACCAGATGGAGGTGTTGCATGGAGCGGAGGAGGTGAAGACAGTAGGTGTTAGTATTGACCTGCTTATCTATGACATATGGTCCAAGGCATTGGTGAGAAAGCTTCCCTGATGGGTGGGTGGTCTAGATATTGTCTGCTTCAAGGTAAACTTTGTTGTCTGGCTTGTATACTAGTGCAGGTGTATGTTGTTGGTTATAGTAGTGGGTTATATCATCTTTTACTTTGACCAGTGTGAATTTTGCTTTTTCCAGTGTTAACTCTATTCACTTCGTAAACTCGTTAACCAATTCAATCTTCAAGGGTGGCTGACATGGCTCAAATCCTATGTGCAGGTGACATCCAGTGTCTAAGAGGAAAGGGGAGTGTTGGGTGGAAGCATGGACATGGTTGTTGTGTTGGAATTCTGCAAGTGGGAGGAGGTTGTGCCAGTCATTCTGTCGCTCATTTACAAAGAGGCAGAGGTATTGATCAAGTTCCTGGTTCACCTGCTCTGTCTGCCCATTAGTCTGCGGGTGCCAGATGGTTGAGGCAGCCATTTTAATCCCTAAGAGTTGGTAAAGCTCTTTCATGAACATAGCAATGAACTGTGGTCCATAGTCTGAAATGACTGCATTGGGGAGTCCATGGAGTTTCCAGATATTGTGGAGGAAGAGCTATGCTGTGCCTTCAGCTGAGACAGTGGTATGGGTTGGGATAAAGTGGGAGACTTTTGTTGTAGGTCTGGATAGTATTAAGTATTAGAATAATACTTAATCTATTACTTTTATCTTATTGTATGGATTATGCTAAGATATATAGTCATCTTTCAAGTAATTATACTAGTTGTAGTATAATCATCATATGACTGAGTATATGACTTGTTCTTGTTATACTGTTAATGTTAAGACTTTTGACTAGTGTCTTTATATCATACAAGTCTTATGAGATGTTGTATATATATATATATATCATCATATAATCAATACATTATATTGATTATTATATAGCCAATTATGATGTCATTGATTACATCATCATTCTTGACATTTATAATGTCATAAATATTGATATTCATAACATCCAGTAAGTATGACTACCCTCCACCACTAGCATAGCTACTGTGGTGTACTCATCTCAACAGTATAGACTGTTATGGTTTTCCACCAATCACATCGTATTCCGTCCTTGTCTACATTCCTATACCACTAGTACATCTGTTTCACCTATTCCTGTTGAGCAATCTCCAGCTATGACTCGTGATAACTACTATGCCTACCTTACTGGACGTTTCATATAGTTACCCCATCCATTCAACTGGATGATTCTCTGTATTTAAGTGTACATACATCCACTGTATTTGGTACACTTAACCATCTCTTGTTCTCCTCCTCTTACTTACCCTCAAGTCTTAGCCCAAAGTTGCAACCTGAGGTAAACTCAGACTAAGGTCGTAACATGGACTTTTCTATATCAAGGAAAAGATAGAAGAAGTGACATACTAGCTCAACCTACCAGAAGGATGGGCTATCCATGATGTATTCAATGAACAGCTGTTGACACCAGTACAGAAAGTAGAGTTCCCAAGCCAGCAATGCATGCCAGCACCTAACTCAGTAATCATCAACAATAAAGAAGAATATAAAGTAGGAGAGATCTAAGGATGACAGACAGGAATGGGGATATCAATTCCTAGTACACTGGAAAGGATACAGCAATGAGGAAGATACATGGACAGTGGAGTCCAATCTGGGAAATGCAAAAGAAGCTATACAAGACTACCTGAAAAGGCATCTAGAAGATACCCATAAAAGAAGGGGCAGAAAACCCAGAAAATCATCCAACAAGCCAGCTAACAAACAAGCCTACTAAACAACATGCCTACCTCTCAATCTAACCACATTGCTATCTCCTCCCTTGTTTACCCCAACCTTACTAGAATCTTGTCCATCTCTCTACCTACTCTAGACAGCAGTAAAGTACCTGCTCTGAGTGGCACATATTTTAACATGACCATGACCCCATCACTAGTCCAAGGACTCTTGGAAGACCTCCTCAAAGATGTCAATGAGGTCACCAACAATGAATTAAACACCATTACTACACAAAATATGCAACTAAACACAAACTGGTTGATCATGCTCTCTACCACTTGCATTACCTTTACTGACATGTATGCTGGATTTGAAAATGCCTCCAGCTCCACCAGCCAACACATCTCCTCCATTTTCCAAGCCCTCACCCAATTCTCCCTTACCCTATTAGAACAAGCCTGCATCAATAGTTTACAAAATAGGATGGACCTCATTCTCGAAGTATTCAAGCACCTTGATATTGCAGAAATCTTCCTAGAGCTAGGAGACATTGCCTCTGGTCTACTTGGCCAAGATACTACTTCTGACAACTCCAGTACCAAGAACTCATCACTAGGATCCATATAACCCTCAAGGAGCTATGTGTTGAATCTCGATCTGTACCACTACGTTGGTTCAGTCTATTTATAGCTGAAACGGATTCTTGAGTACTTCACTCTTGAAGAGAGATAACGAACAATGTACTAGACCGCACTCTAGATTGCTGGTCATGGTCTATTAAATAGAACAATGTACGCAGTATGCTCTGTATATGCTACTGGCAGATAAGACCTCACCTGTATTAGGTAGAATGGCGCACAGACCAGAACTATTATGTATATAAGACCTATGTAGTATGTGTACATTCCTTAGACAATTCAGTCTATCCTCTGCCCATCATTCCACTCAGATATCCACTAGCTACAGTCTATAACGCACATCTCAACAAACCCAGTGAGTACGACTCCCCTCCGCCACTAGTGCAAACTATTGTGGTGTACTCGTTTTAACAGGTTATGGGCCCCGACTGCCGCTCACTCCAACCGCGTGTTGAGAGAACGAGTAGACATCCCAATATAAGTTCACACTACCTAAGCGTGTAGGCATCAGCAGTGGAGGGTAGTTGTATTCATCCGGGAGACGGTCCAGTAGGAGAGGCGCATGGTAGCGGACATGGTCCTGCTTATACCATCGTACTCAGAGAGTCTTGAGGAGAGGGGAAGCGATGCTTAGAGAAGCTAGCGTAGAGAAGGGAAGACATAGTGTCTTATGCCAGAAGGCATCGCTAAAAAGCGTTCCCGAAGGGGTCTGCATACTACAATGCTACATAGGGTATATATACTAATATCCCTGGTCTGTGCACTCTAAACCCTTATACGGGTGAGGTCTAACTACCAGTAGCATAATTGGAGCATACTGTGTATGACGCATGTACTAGAAGGTTCCATGCAGAGGGTATAACCGACTACCAGAAGGGCGGTACAACTACTGCGTACGTAGTCCGTGATGGTCCGTTATTATCGACCCTCTGAAGGTGAAATACTCGAACCCCATTTCAGCTATAAATAGACTGAACCAACGTAGTGGTACGGAGTGAGATTCAACACTCCTCCTCACTTGAAGGGGGGAAGATTAACGCTTCAATAATCTAGCGGTATTGAAACCAGACTTAGACATTGGAATCTTCAACAAAAGAGCGGCAGTGCCGAACGTCAAATGTCGGAGTCATCAACGATCATGCGGAATTAACCAGCTTTTGAAAGTTGGAAAAGCATTCCTATAGCGGAGAGGAATTGATGCTAGCGTTTGCTATGATGGCCATAAAGGACGCAACGACAATTGCTTTGAGCTATCAAATGTCCTTTAACTCAACTTTTAAACTCCCGCGACTAACTCACTGTGGCTTTCGCCTAAGAGTAAGGAGTAGGAAAGCCTAAGAAGGCTCCTCCAGAAATTGTAAACAGCAATTCTTTCGAAGCGTTCAACAAATCTGTTTTTCCGTGTAGGTGCGAAATACAAAAACCATTTTTGCTGATTCAGCATGCAATTATTTTGTGAGATCAGGAAAGCGGCAGTACTAAGCCAGCGTAACCAAGGCCGTCACTTTGCGGTTATGTAGATCAATCAACCGCGGCAGTCACTTGAGCCAGCGAAGCAATGATGCTACAAGCCTTGTTCTGATTTGACTCAAACAAATTCCAAATTAATGGATTCACAAATGGAAGTGGTCTCATGCAATTTTCCTCCATACAAAAGGCATTTCGGCCGATGCGGATTAAGGATTCAGTCCCAAGGAATGCATACACACTTTTTGTTATTTCCCATCAACTCCGAAAAGGAGGGAGGAACGATTAAGTCCCTTATTTGTTTTTCCATACAACTCTGAAGAGGTGGAAGGATCTTGAAGTTGACCCTGTATATTTTTCCGGACTCTCAATTTGAGGTGGATGGATAAATTCCATATAGATGTTTTACCGTCGACTCATGAAGAGGCGGAAGGTTACATTCAAAACCTATGAAGTTTTTCCTCAATCTTATAAAAGAGAGAAAGGATCGTTAGACCCTATCTTATTTTTATCTTGCGAAAGGAATAAGTTCCTATCATATTTTTACAGTCGACTCTTGAACGAGTGTGAAGGAATATGTTCCTGATTTGTTTTATCCAACAACTCGTTAGAGGTGGAAAGGTAAAAGCATAAACCTTATAATATTTTCTCCTACAACTCGTAAGAGGAGGAAGGAATAATTTCCTAATGTTATTTTTGCCTAAGACGCTCGTCTTGAGACATCGGCGGGGATAACTCCCCAGTTGTTTTATCAGCGACTCGCGAGAGGCGATAGGAACAATTGAAAGTCCTATGAATATATTTTTCCAGCGACTATGGCGGAAAGGAATATTTCTAACCCTAATATTTTTATCCAAGCGTCTTCATATGAAGGCGGAAAGGAATATCATATCCTTTGTGTTTCCCCATCGACTCCAAAGAGGAGGGCTCGCGATGTCGTAGGAATCGGTATTATGTTGCGGCAGTCGCTCGAGCCAGCTAGTTGCAAGGCCGTTAGACTTTATTGCCAAAGCGAGGTCGACGAAGTGGTTTTGGAAAATGCGGATAAAATCCAGCGTAATTGCATGAAGGCGGATCAAATCCAGCTCAATCAAGGATCAAAGATTCCTTCCACATAACACGTATAGTGCTCGTCTGGTGTCATTCAAACTCTCTTCTTATCTGGTAAGCCGAAGCCCGTCAGATTATTCCAGTGTATCTTCTCATCCAGTCTGCAAAAGCAGTTTTGTTATCAACGCTAAGCATTTCTCACATGTGCGGATAACTGGAGAATTAAATCACAAAAGCGATGCCTTCAATCTTAATGAAATTCCTTTGCTGTGAAGCGCAGGATAAGGCGGTCATCGGATTTGGAGTAAGAATACCGTATCCGTTGTTCTCCTCCATGCTTTTCAGCATGTTAAGTTTCCTAATACATGTTACTCAATCATATTGCTTTTTAGGGCTTAGAGAGTGTTTATCATGTTACGAACCACTGCGGCGCACATCAATTAAGACGGACCGGTGAAGTGTAGCTATTGAAAGCTTTAATCGTATGCGGTTATTCACCAGCGATTAAGAACTTGTTTTACTGTACTCCTCCCTCAGCGATGAGTGTTTTTCGATTTAAATGTCAACGCGCATTGTTAATGGCGGATCATTATCGATGCAATTCCAGAAATAAAAGTATTTTTTCTTGCAAGTTTGTTAAGCTATGCGAGGCGAGAGCTTATATGGAGGTGTAACCATCACATATTTTTAGGATGATATATCTGAGCTATTGCGCTTTTCTGGTAGATGCTAGCGTGAACGCTTAGCAAGTCTTATGCTTGTCCAACTCTAGTCGGTGAGTCCAAACGAGTTCTTCTTGAAATTGAACGCCTAATCCATTATAGTCTTCCTGTAGGTGACCCGCGTAATGAACAGTGCGGTCTTTCCTAGTCAGGTTCAATTGTGCAGTGCGTATCAACCAGCATTTTATTCTATAACTCCTCCACAACGGTCGTACCACATAAGTGGTGACACAGAAGTGTGGTATGTCAAAAGCGGTAGATATCCTGTAAAGGATGCGCATATTATGCATCAAATTGGCGAATATGTCAGCGTAAGACATAGGATATGGTGGGCGGAGATTTCTCGAATGGAAATGGAAAGGAATCAGGAGGTGATCGTGGAGTGTAATGGAATATATCCTGTGACATCCAAAGATGGCGGATAAAGAAATGTAGCAACTTCTTGCTTCGTGCAGGTTTTGCTCTCTTCTTTGCAAATGAACTGGTTACTGCTATCCAGTTGCTGAATCATGATGTTTAAGGGTATATTCCTTCATCGAGTAAGGCATCCAAATGTGGATTGTTCGTAGAACGTTAAGCCTTTCTGTGTGCTGCTTGAACTCAAAAGTTCTCATTGATTAAACGATCGAGGTATGTTACATCCCGAATAAGCAATCATGTTTGGGCGGTCATCATGTTAACTGATGCGCCGCGAAGCCAAACCCACAGTACAGAACCAAATTAATGGTTTATCCCTTGATTTACACAGTTAAGTGTCTTCCACTATAAACGCTTGGACCGGCGCGTTATGCTCTAGTCAACACTTAAACTACCACTGAGACGGGTAAGACTTCCCCGTTGCCATAAAGCTTTTAGGCTCTCAAAGTGTAGTGCGGATCAGTCTCTCTACATCAACCGTTGCGAAAGCATTGGGAGTAGGAGGTTTAAGTGGGTTATTCATGCCACGAATATTTGCTATTGCTCTCATTTAGACAAACTCTCCTCCATAATCAGTTGCAACATTGGCTGTTGTCAGCTATACTGTAGAGGTTTCTCTAATGAATCTTAGAGCCTCATAACTTCTTTCGAAGGAGGACAACTATCATCATGAGATAAGAGGTCATAGAGAAGCGTCGTAATCGATGACTAGCAATTCCATCAAGTCCGAGTATTACGCTCGAGGACGAGGATATTCATATAAAAGATTCTGGATAAAGGTACTGATGCAATTTCCCTTATGAAATAATCCAGAGTGGCGATGAAATAATGCAATCATCTCGACAAGTCGTAAAAGACGAGTGGAAAAGGCATAATCATGGGAAGTTCTGTTCGATGATGTCAAACGATATAGTCTAGTAGGCATAATGTTCAACTACCATTCATCTCCTTGCTTGTAATTGCAAGTTCGTGTACAACGATGAGATTGGGTGAACTATAACAGCTCTGCATGACTTATTGCAAAGGTGGTGACCTTCAACGATTGCCTCAAAAGCATTACACTCGAGGACATACGTTATAAGATTTTCTCGATATAGATTGGCCGCACACTAATGTGGCACTACAAATCTTTATCCCTAATGTCGTAGACTAATGCTGGAATATAAAAAGCAGTTCAGACTTGTCTTTTCCCGTAGGATTCCAGTTTCTTGCCTCAAGCCTAATGTAAAGCGGCGAGGTCTAAGAATTATGCTGGTGACATAGTGCTGAAGCTCAACCGTTATATGTTGGGAGCTATTCTGCTAATTCCTAGATGTGTCGTAATTTCCTTTCTTTATAATGATGCGATTCACGAGATCCTTGAAAGGATATTCTTCTCAAGTGAATAGAGCGACGTGCTCCCGCTATCATCTTCATATGATCCGTAAGGATTTCTCACTTGTTGCGTAGAAAAGGATTTATAGCCAGCGCTTACATCTCACACAGCACACCGTTATTCGTAGCGTTTATCAAGGAGTATGAAGTCGAAAGTACTACCGTGTATCCTTCCATTGGTATCAAGGTCTGCGACATCCGAAGATGGCGACACAAGAACTCCTCTGGCGCCAAGCTCCGTAAAGAGCGGTCTAAAGGATTTCTTAAGGAATTCGTCGGCGTGTTGCATCGTATGGTGCTATACTCATCCTCTTTCTCAATTATAGTTGCTAAATGGTGCGCTCAAGTCCTAATCATGGACGGCGACTTCCATAAAGTCAAACTTCCTTAAAGCAATCATTGTATTCCTGTAGTTGGCGGACAAAGCATTTTAACGTGCTCATCCATGCTCTGACTTAAAACAGGTCTTCAAACTTGGGCGCGTGGACATGCGCTTAACACAAGTGAAGGAACGTTGATGCTAGAAGCAGGGCGCGATATATAGCGACGCAGCTCCTCTATAAGAGAAATAGTATATGGCGGCAGTCGCTCGAGCCAGCGGCATATTTAAACTATATTCTGAAGTATTTCCTGAAACAACATAATGGCGGTATTACCAGCTCATTATCCTTCTCCCCTTATTTCCCAGCTGTAAGGACGCGATTTGTATTCTTCTCCTTGCTATCTTCTTTGGATATTTTCGCGAATGCTGCAAGTGCTGCTGTAATGTAAGCGCTGCAAATGTGGCGGCCCACTGCCTTAGCATGGCATAAAGCGCTTAAAGCACATGAGCTATCCGTAGAAAGAGTAAAGTGGTGGTCGAATAGACGTGGAAGGGGTAAAGCATTGAAGCCTGAAGTGAAGGAACGAACGGCGGACTTCTCAAAGATATTTTCTATATCCCAGCTTTATTTGATTAAGCGGGCCTTAGCGGCTTATAGCTGCCAGCTTAAGTAGGTCAAATAGCTCAGGTATATGCTCGTGGTGTGTTATTCTACTCAAGGCGGGACTTGCCCAATCGACTTGGAACACAAGAACACAAGGCTTATAATTTGCCTGACACTGCGGTTTTATTGCGGTCACTAAGACCAGCTAATTTACCAGCAAAGCGGAGCGTAGTGCTCAGCGTAGATGATACATCATATAGTAAATTACTGAGGCGGATCTGAAGAGAATCCCAGAAAGCCCAAAGCGTCGTCATCGATCAGAGAGAATACCAGAACAGAGGTGGAGCAACCAGAGCAGAACAGTTCTGCTGCAACCCAGAATGGGGAGCGGACCTAAAGCGGTCGAACCAGACTGAAGATGGCGGTTTGCCAGATCAAAAACCAAGAACGGGTAACAACGTATCAGCATCATGTAGGACTGCTGTGCGTAGTGCACGCATTCACAACATGGGTCAGACAGGGTATCAAGTGGACCAAAGGCACCACTGTCTCCCAGGTTGAAAGCGACCATAGCCTCCTCAAACTCTACCAGCGTTGCTAACGCAGTCCGAGTGAGTGGTGGTCAGGGCCCATAACCTGTTGAGAGAACGAGTAGACATCCCAATATAAGTTCACACTACCTAAGCGTGTAGGCATCAGCGGTGGAGGGTAGTTGTATTCATCCGGGAGACGGTCCAGTAGGAGAGGCGCATGGTAGCGGACATGGTCCTGCTTATACCATCGTACTCAGAGAGTCTTGAGGAGAGGGGAAGCGATGCTTAGAGAAGCTAGCGTAGAGAAGGGAAGACATAGTGTCTTATGCCAGAAGGCATCGCTAGAAAGCGTTCCCAAAGGGGTCTGCATACTACAATGCTACATAGGGTATATATACTAATATCCCTGGTCTGTGCACTCTAAACCCTTATACGGGTGAGGTCTAACTACCAGTAGCATAATTGGAGCATACTGTGTATGACACATGTACTAGAAGGTTCCATGCGGAGGGTATAACCGACTACCAGAAGGGCGGTACAACTACTGCGTACGTAGTCCGTGATGGTCCGTTATTATCGACCCTCTGAAGGTGAAATACTCGAACCCCGTTTCAGCTATAAATAGACTGAACCAACGTAGTGGTACGGAGCGAGATTCAACACTGCGCTTTGCAACGCTGGTAGAGTGTAGGAGGCTACGGTTGTACGCAACCTGGGAGATGGTGGCCCTTTGGTCCATTTGATCCCTGAGTCTGCCCCATGTTGTGACGTGTGCATTACGCACTGCAGTCCTACATGATGCTAACGCATGTTTACCCTATTCTTAGATATGTCTAAACCGGCTTCTGTCACGCTGGGCTTTGTTCAAACCCCTAGCGGACAGCTTCCCGTCCTTACTGGGACGGGTAACTATACCATCTGGTCGCTTCACCTTCGGTCTGCACTTATGTGCATTTCCCTAAACGACTGCTCCTGGACCGGATGGGATTTCTCTGGAGCAATGGATGAACCCGTACAATATGAGCAGGCCTATGGACCTGAACACCCCGCAGTCCCGGCTTCTAGCACTTCGCCGGCATGTCCCGCATGACCAGGAACTCCAATTCCTGCGACTGCTGAGGAGCACCACAGTGTTGGAATGGCCAACAACCTCCGGATGCGAGCCCTTGGGTTGATAGAGGCAACTCTCCCCAATAGCATGCTAAAGCATTCCGCCCGGGATGCTTGCGCTCTCTGGTCTCAGTTGCAGGGCCAATACGGCCTTCCTGGACCAGCCCAGGTCTATAATGAGTTCATTCGTGCTATAACGTTTGAGCTCCCCCTCGGCGGTGATCCCTCGCTCAAGATGAGCAAGCTCCAGCAGATCTTCGGGCAGCTTGACACCATGGATAGTGGCATTGCCCCGGAGATCGAAACGATGATCCTCCTCCACTCCCTCCACCCGTCTTTGAGCCACGTAGCTCAGACTCTCCTCACCTCGAACACGTCGCTCCATAAGCTGACGTGGGACAAGGCCCGAAGCGGCATTATAGCCGCTTACGCCTCCAGCCAGACCGCCCACGCGCAACGAGCGCGCTTCACTCCACAACAGGGAGGTGGACAGCAACAGCAGCAGCAGCGCCAACAGCAAGGGAAGCAGCAGCCTTCAGGGTCTAAAAAACCCCAGCAGCAGCCCCAGCAGCAGCAGCAGCAGCAGCAAAAGCCATCTGGAGGAGAAGGCGACGGCGAAAAGAAACGCCGATGGCGCCCCCAAGGAAAGGGAAAGGGAAAGGGAAAGGAGGGAGGTGCGCAAGGCAATGCTGCCACCTCTTCCGGTTATATTCAGGACGTGGACTTCATGTCGCAGGCACAAATGATGCTGCCACCATCCACTCATTCCCTTGTAGAAGCAATGTGTCGAGCCAAGACACCTCCCGTTGCCTCTAGCACCGCCGCCACCGGCAGTAATGCCACTCCACTCATGTCGCACATCACTGCGCCTGAGCCCGAAGCTCATCACAAACCTTCGGTGAAAGCCAAGGTTACCGCACTGAAGAAGTGGGACGAATGTCTCAAATCAACTTCTTCATCGGGCGAGAGTTCGGAGGAGATGTGGAAGCGATTTGACGAGATGGATGTCGAGTCCACTCCATCCACCATCACAAGGGAGGAAGACGCGATCGCGTGGCCGGCTCCAGTATATAACAAGCCGGCAATTATCAAGAAGCCCAAGCCGCTCAAGAAGAAGCAGGTGCTGAAGGAAATCAAGTCAGTCCTCGAGTCAGTCCTAGATAACAACGACTCGGACACCGACTATGGTTCCGACAGAGGGTGCGGGTCAGTACCTTCCACTGACTATTATACTTGTTCTGATGCAGAAGATGATGTGCAGCCCCATCAACGGATGGGACGGAACGATATAGACACAGGGTCTGTCTGCCTTGGAGCGGGACGCCCTGGAGATTCCAAGGTTGAGTTGGGACGACGAGGTGGCCGCCGAAGAGAGCGGGGCACCTATGCAGATGTAGTGCGTTGTCTACCTCCTGTAGGGACTCGTCGTAGACACCGCTGTACAGACTTCGTAAACTGCAATGTATGCTGGAAGCGCGCTCAAGGCGCTTCCCCTTCTGCTTATTCCGCTAGTGAAACTAAGCTGGAAAGTAAGATAAACGCTACATATACCGTGAATAATCACGAGTATTCAGACAAGTTAAGATCAGAACTCCACGAAGAGCATGAGGATCTTAATCAGATCATCACATATCACATCTGTGATTTGTCTCAGTGCCAAAAGTGTAGAGAAGAAGGGAATAAACATTCTGTGAATAACGCAGACTGGCTCCTTGACTCTGGAGCATCGTACCATGTCACTGGTTATCTCTCTGATTTCGCAGAGGTTAAGATGGGCCATTACAGGCTTATACAAGCCGCTGGCAACTGGATCTATGAAATGACAGGACGAGGGTCTGTGATTTTCCAGCATGATGTGACAGACAAGGGAAAGTCCAAGAGCGCTACTTTATGTATTGTGCTGGTCTTTTACATCAAAGAAATCACAGAACGGTTAATGTCCTCAGGCCAGATTCTTAGGAACGGCTATGTTCTAGAGGCAACTGTTAAAGGGACCACCATCTGTGATAAATCAGGATGAGCAGTATTGTCCGCCTGGCCTCATCATTTGTTTAAAAACAACGTACATACGGTGCACACATATGTCTTGCAAAATAGCAAGGAGAAACCAGTTGCATTGACATTACGCCAACTTGATTATATCGATTGGCATCGTCGAATGGGACACCCTTCGGATCGCGCGCTCTCCGAGCTTCCAAAGCATGTAGAGGGCATCACGTCGATTCCCGCACCATCTACTCGGAAAGGCATTTGCGACGGCTGTGCCAAGGGGAAAATACATAATAACCCCTTTCTGATTGATCCCAAGCGAGCCACCGCAGTCTTTGAGCTATGTC
The DNA here is from genome assembly GCA_025093985.1 of Calvatia gigantea. Taxonomy (NCBI): domain Eukaryota; kingdom Fungi; phylum Basidiomycota; class Agaricomycetes; order Agaricales; family Lycoperdaceae; genus Calvatia; species Calvatia gigantea. The sequence continues at coordinate 2,137,558 of JACAAK010000005.1, read as the reverse complement.
ACTCAGACTTGCTGGAACTGCCTGTCATTAGTTACCATAAATATAAATGGGCAATGACGTTCCTCAATGACTTTTCCTCTCATGCACATATAGTCCTCCTTTGAAAGAAGTCTGAGGCTTCTGAGAAGCTAATTCAGCTAATCAGTGCGTTAGAGAACCTCTCCGGAATGCAAGTCAAATGACTTCACACCGATAATGGAGGAGAATATGTCAATGAAAGATTATTGGCAGGACTCGCGGCATGTGGAATTACCCACGAGACCACTGCCCCCTATACGCACCAGCAGAATGGGAGAGCAGAGCGACTGAACCGCACCCTACACAAGAAAGCCCAAGCTATAAGGCTACAGGCATGTCTACCTGACTTGTGGTGGGAATTTGCGTTGAACACAGCAGTGCATTTATATAATCGCACGCCAGTCCAGCATCTGCAGTGGAAGACATCTTTTGAGTGTTATTCGAGGGAAAAACCAGATTTGTCCCATATTCGTGTGTTTGGATGCGGCGCGTATGTATTTTTACCCGATGAAATCCACCCAAACAAATTGTCCGCAAAATCCGAGATTATGATCTTTCTTGGATATAAAGGTAGCAAAAACTACATCTTTATGCAGCACATGACAGGCAACGTGATATTTATATCACCAAACGCCTTATTCGACGAGGGATATTTTCCCAAATGCCCCGATTCAGTGCCGGATAGCAGTAACTGGCCTAATCACGGAGGAGAGAGAAATCTGCCTAGACCAGGATTAAAGGGTGAACCACCTATTCTGCCATCTTTGGATGACGCTGGAATTGTTCCACCTCCACCTGATCATCCAGTATCGTTACCTCCGGTTTCTCCACCATTCAAACCGAAATATTCTCCGCCTATACCTCCTTTACCCCGGCGAGATTCTACTCCACCAGACAGCATAGATTCACGACAGCCATCACCAGGCAATACGCCACCTTGGGTTCCCCCACCTGAGTCGCCACCTTCACGTGGAACGACTGTTGAGGAGGAGCCTGATATACGTGATAATTGGCATGTGGACAGAGATGTATGGGATACCGAGAACCCGGAATTCCCAATCCCTATTCCCAAGCGTTGAGCTGTTGGTTTTGACCAGGTAGAGCCACGTCATTCTGAACGACAAGGCAGGCCTCCTGTCAGACCAGGTAACACATATGGAGATAATAGGCGTCCAATTTCGATTGAAAGAGAAATAGATCGGACTCACCGACAAGAGCAGCAGAGGCAAAGGCAGCGCGTACACGCCAATGCCCCTTCGGACGAGATTATTCGTGAGCGAAGAGCAAGGACTAACCATCCTGAATATGTGAGGCAAAGAGTTCGTGCTGAGCGGTACCCGCCACAACCCTTTGATATGCCTCCATTTCAGCTCCCTCCACATCCGGAACTGCCGCCCATGCCTGAAAACAATGATCCAACATCTCACGATGTAAATAATATGGACATTGAAAGGCTTGTCGCTGAGGGAGGAGTAAAACTGATCGATTTCTTGATACAGACGGTACATAATACCGCACACGGAGAGCCTGAAACTTTCTGTGACATGCTTAAGCTTCCTGAGCCTATCAAGGCAAAATGGATGGCTGTGTATATCGAGGAACTCGAAGCGTTAAAGAAACAAGGGGTATACGAACTAGTAGATCTTCCGAAAGGAAGGAGGACGGTTAAAAACCGTTGGGTATTTCTCGAAAAGTCTGATGGCCGCCTGCGAGCTCACTTAGTTGCGAAGGGGTTCTTGCAGATTGAAGGCATTGACTATAACAAGCTTTTCTCACCAGTTGTCCGCTACGAGTCTGCGCGCGTAAGCTTCACACTTGCTGCAATCCATGATTGGAATATGTATAGCGTTGATGTAAAAACAGCCTATTTATATGGCAAACTGGATGAGGAAATATACATGGAACAGCCCGAAGGGTTTCGACTTCCCAGGCAGGAAGGGAAGGTATGGAGACTTAGACGAGTGATCTACGGCCTTAAACAAGCCGGTTGCCAGTGGTGGAAAGAATTGCATCAATCTATGATTGAGCTGGGATTTACCCGTTGCAAATCCGACTACGCTGTATACTTTCACAGACATCTGAAAACAAAAGAGCTCATAGTAGCCATTGTCTACGTTGATGACGTGAATTTCTTGGGAAAGAAGAACTCCTCCCTCCTCAATGAGTTGAAGGGAAAGTTCACGAAGAAATGGGAATGCAGAGACCACGGTCCTTGTGAAGAATTTCTTGGGATGAAAATCTCGAGGAATCGCTCCAAGCGTCAAATCTTCATTCAACAGGTGAAATACCTGGATAAGATTTTGCAGCGCTTCCAAGTTCCGCAGTCTGCCGCAGCTAAAACACCATTACCCGCCAGCTTCCAGTTCGTAACGAACAAGGACACTGCATCACATCCCTTCCATCAAAAGTACCAACAATTGGTTGGATCTTTAATGTACTTGATGATTGGTACTAGGCCCGACATAGCCTTTGCCATAGTTAAGCTGGCACAACATGCCGCTAACCCCGCACCCGAGCACTATCGCGCTGGAATTCATGTATTAAAGTACTTGTCCATGACAAGGAACTATGCATTGAAATATGAAGGCGATACTGGGAAACCAACAGTGACATTGGAATGTCTCAGTGACTCGGATTGGGCTCAAGATACAGAAACCCGCCGATCTGTATCGGGAAATGTTTGTATGATCGTGTCTGGTGCTGTCACCTGGACTTTGTGGCAACAAAAGACGGTTTCATTATTGTCCACTGAGGCGGAATATAAAGAACTGTCTGACGCTTCACGACAAGTGAAATGGCTGTCACAGCTTCTGGAGGAGCTCAAAATTGAGCACCCAACTCCTATTCTCTACGGCGACAACGATGGGTCCAAATTCTGGACTGAAAATCCCATTGTTGAAAAACGATCGAAGCATGTGGATATTCATTACCACTATGTGCGAGAATTAGTCGAGGAGGGTATTATTGTTATTGGTGATGTGTCTTCACAAGACAATCCCGCTGATATCTTTACAAAGAATCTTGGCATAACCAAAATCAATCTCTTCCACCCTGAACTAGAACTGATTTTCGGTTCCGATATCGAAGCATGGGATAAAGCCGCTCGATCAATGAAACGTTAATCTCCCTCCTTCAAGTGAGGAGGAGTGTTGAATCTCAATCCATACCACTACGTTGGTTCAGTCTATTTATAGCTGAAATGGATTCTTGAGTACTTCACTCTTGAAGAGAGATAACGAACAATGTACTAGACCGCACTCTAGGTTGCTGGTCATGGTCTATTAAATAGAACAATGTACACAGTATGCTCTGTATATGCTACTGGCAGATAAGACCTCACCTGTATTAGGTAGAACGGTGCACAGACCAGAACTATTATGTATATAAGACCTATGTAGTATGTGTACATTCCTTAGACAATTCAGTCTATCCTCTGCCCATCATTCCACTCAGATATCCACTAGCTACAGTCTATAACGCACATCTCAACAAACCCAGTGAGTACGACTCCCCTCCGCCACTAGTGCAAACTATTGTGGTGTACTCGTCTTAACACTATGAGACACCATCAGACCAGTGACTGTCCCACCTGTCAGAGCTAGCACCCCCATGGATGAAGAGACTACTGTCTCCATGAAAAAGAAAGTTAATGCACTATGCAGGTTCATTAAGACCATCACTTCCCCCCAGATCATCTCAGTTTTTCTGTTACCTACCCAATTCCACACTGTACTATCCAGTCAAGAGCATGACCAATACTACTGGACCTTGATAGTCAAGAGCTATTGGGAGAATTCCACCATTACTGAATTTCCTTATGAAGGAGTCCCAGTCTCTATCCAATAGGATGGACAAAGCCACTTATCTGTCTTCTTTACATGATCCAACAATGGAAGATACATTATAGGTGCCACCAAGAAAGCACTCACTGCAGCCATAGTCCATGGTGACTTTAATGAGCTTCCTGAGGCATGAAGTTTAATTGGGGGATAATGTTGTGGTTTTTACTGACCTTCTCATATCTCTGCACTTGTCTCCATTCTATATCTATCTATATACTTGTTTCATCTATTCCTGTCCAGCATTCCTCTAGTTCTGACTCACATACTATTATGCCATTGTTATCAGACATTTTGTGTAGTAACTCCATCCATTCAACTGGATGTCCTCTAGTACTTAAGCATACATACATTCTCCTGTATTTGGTATGCTTAACTATCTGGTTTATTTCCCTTACTCACCCTCAAGACTTAGCCCAAGCTGCAACCTGAGGTCTTATCAGACTAAGGTCATAACAGCCCAAAGTACATTGACTATGTTCAAGCCATAGAAGAAATAAAGCAACACTTCCAAGAACAAGTCTACAATAACTCCCACAATGCCTTTGATGACAAATATTACAATAATGAAGTATTCCTTGACTACTCTGTTCTATCAGCATAAATTTCAGAGTAATTTACCTAGAGATGGGCTAATATTACAAACTTACCACATCCCTGGACTCTTTCTACTAGCATACTAACCCTGTTTTGTAGCATATTACTTTTCTCCTCAGATTTACTTATCTTTTCTTCTTTCTATTTTTATTTATTAACATATGTAGTTCTAGTTCATCTTCTTATGACTCATTCTGAGTCATGTTTCTGTTTATACCTTGTATTCCCATCCCTGGACTTTTATCTACTTGTCTCCCTCTTCTATTGACTCATATCCCCTTCTTTCTTATTCATTACTTAACCCCTATGACTCCCTAGATTACCAATTAACCCATAATAGTCTCTCATTGACTCATACCCTCTTACTACATAATTACTCATCTCTCATTCATAGCTAGTATATAACCTTAAGTAATACCTCTGTATTACCTTAGGTTATTCTAGTAACAAGCTTCCTTACCTTCACTCATCTACTACAAGGATAACAACCTTGGGAACTATAGTGGCACTTAACTTGGACTTCTCAGACAAGTGCAAGCTTCTACTTGAGGGATCAATCTGAAGTCTGCACAGAAGTCATTGAGACTTGCCAATACTCCTAGGCTATAGTGTTGAACCTCTCCCTGAGTGGAGATGATCCAGGCCTGGTTGTGAAGTAAGGTAACACATGTAACACCCTGAGTGGAGGATGATCTGTAGTCTGCACAGAAATCATTGAGACTTGCCAATTCTCCCAAGCTATAGCATTGAACCTCTCCCTGAGTGGAGATGATCCAGGCTTGGTTGTGAAGTAAGGTAATGTACATAACACAGACTCTGGGAATATAGGGCCATAACAGGCATGACAGATTTCATCAACATGTTCCTTCAAGTGGCAATGGTCAAGCCCATAACCCAGGTCTGCAAGTTCCAATGTATACTTGATTACTTCCTCAGCTTCTACTTCTATCAACCAACTTTCCTCTGCATTTGATTCTACCCTCAGCTGTCCTCCATTGACCAAATTCCAAAGTGTGTTGTGATTAAGCTTGGTATGAAGGCCCCAGTTATGAAAGAAATCCTTCTCAATGACTCCACAGACTTTCCAAAGCCCTAGGTGTTCCTTAGGGTCTTTCCTGAGTTCATGATGATTAGGGAACTCAACTAATTCAGGAGAGTCCTGATTTCTGTCTGAGAAAATAGATTCACACCACACAAAATTCCAGCACAATATACATGTACCCTTAAGTCATCATTATAGCCCAAATTTGTGGCCAGAAAGAGAAAGTCTGGTTCAGAAAGCCAAGGTGTACAAATGACCCATAGTGTACACATGACCAGTCTATTACTGTATGGCTACCATGGGAACATTCATAAAAGACTCATTTAAGCCTGGATCAAACTCATATTTCATCAGAACAATACAGACATGGAAAAGAAACATCAGCAGTGACAACACATCAACCAGATAACACATGACAGAAGGAACAATGTAGAATGACACAGGGAGTACAAGTCCATGGATATGAAGACGAGATAGTCAGGACAAGTTTCGACTGACACGGAATACGTGGGAAGATTGGAGACCACCCAACAACGCCAAGTGGGAAGGGGACAAGACTTAAGAGATGAGAGCACCGCGGGTCTTCTTGAGGGAGTCGGCGATTCCGAGGAACGTCTCCGCCAGTCGAACCTATAACAGTGAGTAGAGGGCCTTACTATTCAAGTAAGAGGACACATACAGAATCAAGGGCCTCAGCATACGAAGACTCCATATGTGCGTTTGCGGGAAGGGCAGGATCTCTTGGAGCCGTTGCCTCGACTTCCTTTGCAATTTGCGCCATCCTTCGAAGACTTTGATTGGATGGGCCAAACGAAACAGCGTGGAAGGATAGCTGTCTCCTGTAAAGGGATGTCTAGTGAGTGAACATATTAAATGTAGGTGAAGAGGCGTGAACCCACCCGAGCGAAATGGCGGCGTGGCAAAGAGTGCGAACCGTGGAATCCTGGATACTACATTCTCCGTCGGAAAGGAAGATGACGACTGGCGCCCTACATTAATATTGATTAGCTTGGTCCAACCTCCAAGCTACAGCCGTCTTGATAGTACTCACCGTTCAGTACTCCAGTGATTTCGCATGACAGTCTCGGTTTCCCGGACGGCATCTTCGTAGTTGGTGCCTCCTTCGGCCTTATACTGCAACAAGGTCTGCAACAAATTCTCAGGAGTGTGCTGGAAGTCATTCTCAAAGGAATTCGTGACGGAGTGATTGAATAATATAACGCTATAGGCGTCCCGACGTGCGGGGGTAGTGTTTTGACCTTGTGCCCTTGCCCCTGAATTCGCTAATGCAGTCTGTCTGGATTGCCAGAATCCATGTAATGAAAGGTAGACTGCACCAAGTCTGTCGTTGTGGTGCTGTAAGATCATTGGGGTCACGGGAGTTGAGTGTAGCGGCGTAGGCGTGTTCTGGCACATTGACCAGGACCTTTGAGGGCGAAATTTGTACGTAGGACGGGTGCGAGAGGCAAAATTCCTACCTATCGATGACGAAGATCCTGATACGCATTCGCGTTATTGAAGGAACAAGTATTGACATATCCCATCGTACTCACACATGGAAGGCTTGTTGCATCACTATCGGATTTTTACATGAGAACAGGTGCCCGTCGTTCGATACGTAGCTAAAAATTAATAAGAATAAACCTCAGCAATGAAGAGCAGAGATTGAACGTTCCAACATACCCTAAACCCGTCAATTGATTGGTAGCATGAGGCGGATGGAAAATTGGCAAGGTGCAATACGAGGGTTGTGCAGCTTGATTCGCGGTGACCGCATGTTCTGGACCTGTGACATGATGTCAGGACGCTGGGCATGCATTCGGTTCGTAGATCTGCTTTACCTGGGCACATTGCATCACTGGCGAGGGATTAACTCAAGCTGTTCAATAGGGTTAGCACTCACCATTTCGAGAAATTTGTCTGGTCATCGCGTGAATAAGGATCTTACAAAGCCATGTTAGCCGTGCCATTGGGGACCTAGTTCGGAGGGGACTTACCTCTGAAACCTAAACCAAAAAAATTAGACTGGAAATTTGACAGGAGCATTGAATCACATACCCGAGCGTCTCCAGTACAGTTTGTGCGCAATCCAATCCTTGGGTCGGTCAGGGTTTGGCTCGAGGCGGGTGCTGATATGTTCATGGTCAGATCCAGTACAAGATTGCCCTGGATCGGTTCGACAGTAATCAAGATGTGCGTGACGACCCATGCTTTGGCAAACAAGGTTGCACATCATCGGAGCACCTTCATCGTTGGTACCAAAGCGACGGCCGTTCAACTCCATCGCAGTACCGTCGGGACCATCAACAGCCCACCTTGTCTTGGACATAGAGCCGTGACTTGTCTCGTGTTCTTGTTGAGGGTGACCTGACGACCCGGTCCGTTTAGCAACTTGGTCGACACTGGACAATATTACAGACCTCGAGGCAGAGTACAGAAATACCCGCAGTTTCCACATCTATTGCATTGAAACCCTCAGCGGAAAATCAAGAATATCTAAATTTTCTATAACCGTACCTGGTTTCACAAAAGTGAAATGGCGATGGCTCCAAGCTGTGGATATGTTGGCCTTCGTGATCGCGCTTCCCGGCCGGGATTGGCTTGATACACGGCAAACGTTTGGACACTGAACACGATTGTGTGGAAAGTTGGGAGATCGCACGGGAGAGTGGACAAACCTTGGTTGTACTGGGCGGCGCATGGTGGAGTCAGTCCTGTTGGTGGAGGTGTCCAAAGCATACCCTCACCTTCGTGTACTGGAATGTCTCGTGGCGACCCATAAATGTTGCTTCAATAGATTGTGGTGTGGTATCAATCTCACATATTCCAGCGCTGCAAAGCGCCTGGCAACGGTGAGATTCTCTATTTCTATGATCAACACAGAGACGGTACTGATCGATTTCGAGGATCTCACCCACAAAGATGGACCGAGGAGCTATCTAAGCCGTGAAGGTGGTCAGAGCTTCCGCACAGTCGCTTGCATAATTCGCAGGTCATAGGGCACATCCGATTATCACAAGCATGTTGATCGTGGTCCTCGTCGCTGCAGAGGAATTGAGTAACCAAATGAAGTATCGAGGGTATGGATTTGAACAAACCTTGGGAAGCTGCACGTGTCAGCACAGGCGTACTGGACGCTTCCGTCGGGAAGAACAACTCGGAGTCCGCAAGGCTAGGGCAATGACAGTGTGAGTCCAACACACGGTGGTTGCTGTTAGAGCCTATTACCTTTCCGCATGCATGCTTACGAGCCGAGCACAAGTGATCACCATCATGACCAGCCATCTGAAATCTCTTTTGTCAGTTCTGTAGTGTCATTGAATGTAAATGTCTGACCTGCGTGCAATCGATTTGGCAGCCTTTCATATCGCTGTGGATGCAGGGTTCACCACATAAATGTTCGTCGACAACGCAACTAGATACAGATCGATAAGAGTGATATTCCCTGCAATACATAATGACCTACATATGCGGGCCGTCGTGACCGGCGCTGTGAGACATTTAGAGGCTTAGCTGGAATTTCTTCCGCTAACGAGAAGAACTTACGGTGACTGACAAGACCTGTTTTCTTCAGGGTGATCGGCAGTATAATCGCAGGGATGGGGACATTGGTGGTTGGTGTTACAATCATGGGGTCGTAAAGTGGGATCGTGTCTTCGCGACAGCGTACAGCTGAGGTGACAAGCCGAACAGGTCATTTTGCAAAGATCAACGTTGGCCTGAAGATCCACGGCGCCATTTGCCATCTCCCGTTGCAGCAGCTCAACATGTGTGTTGCTCGTCTTAAATCTTTGTAAGTTAATGGAAATCCATGATTCAACATGGACAATCCTGAGCTTGACGATGTCGCTGAGATAAGCGCCAAGTTCGTTTATCCAAGTGACTTCATCCATCTCATGCCTTGCATTGTACTTTCCCCAGGCTTGCCTGAGGTCGGCTAACACCTCCTCTCTGGCGTGTATCTCCGACGACTGAGATGATAGGAACAACTTTGATGGTGTGTCCGGACACTCAATGACTGTGTCGTTGTCGAGATTCTATTGAGAATACCTGTGTGAATGCGAATTACAATGTCGCAAGGATCGGTCAATTACCTTAAGTGGTTCATTTTCCGAGCCAACATCGGCAAAACCGTACTGGAGAGCGACCGGAAGAATAGCCAACATAGTCTGCGCACGGTGCGCAGCAAGCGACTCTAAGAAACCAATTAGAGTTGGGCAAATAGTAGTGCACCATGAAAGGCTCACGGGACATGGCACCCCAATCATTGGCCTGTCGTGTTTCATGTGAGTGCCTGATAAGCCAGGGCAAGTTATTCATTTCACCTTCAGTTTAGCCATCAATATCTTCAGGGTGTACAAGAATTCACCCGCTGAGGGATGTGTTATTTTTTGTGAATCAAGGCGACGCTTGAGGGTCGAGAACAGCGTGTAGAATTGGCTAGATTCGATAACGGGCCAAGGTATGATATTAAGGCGCCCAGCATGAAGCTTAGAGATGAAGTTTGCACTTTGTTCCTCCTGGACGATTTTCTGTTGAGGAAGGAAGTGAGAGTCGATCGACATCTGGAGAGGGTCTCCCAACCTGGAACTTGAGTGAGAACCTGTAGAGAGGGGCATTTAGTGTGGGTGTGAAGACATGAAACCATAACATAGCCACATACTCTCGTACTATTTCTCTCTTGTCGGATTCAACGACGTCCTGAAGCGACATGAAACGAAGAATTGAGAATTACGTAGTGCAAATACCTTGATGATAATGACGAGAGTGGACTGGAATAGTGATGGATTCGCAGCTGGATCAAGGATGACAGAAGATGCTTGGAACGACTGGAAAAGATCAGCAATATCACGAGATAGGGCGAAGTTGTTTCTGAACAGGACCTGATAGGACCATCAACCACGAGTTGGTTTAGTTTATGAACAATGCATACAAGGTTTGAGATCGCGGTGTTGAATAAAACAAGGAGCGCGTCTTCTTGTGGGGATCGCTCAATACTATGGACGCCTGAGGAAGGGGTATGTGGAAACGAGGGCTGAAGAGAAGAAGGGGGGAACCTACCCTCGAAGTCAAGAGCGACTAGTAAGGCATCGTCGGTTGGAGTAATCGACATCCATACGCCCTCTACAAAGGTAGCGTTAAGACTGAAAATGGGGAAAAAGGGGACAAACATGCCTGTTGTTCTCATAGCACTACCAGCGAACGAAGTATCCATCAAGTGGTTGAGGGCGAAACTCTTGCCCACGGATTGTTCGCCTTCAGGTATTTAGCATAACCTTCGTTCCAGGGTTTATCTACCTACCCATTGATGAGACCACCTTGACAGGCTATACTAAAATTCAGAATATTAATTGTAATAGGGTCGGAATTGGTACCCCACCTTGTCTGCCATGTAAGATCGCAGTATGGATTCATACCACCCAAATGAGAGGTTGTCAACGATCCGCCCAACTTCGGCCCCGAGGAGGGACTTCTCAAACTCTGCCGATGAAACGCCATCTTTCAGTGGTATGAAACGATTGTCACGAGCAACTGCGATGTGGATGGGGAGGAGACAGAGGAGGTTTGCGAACCACTGGCCCGCACAAAACCGCGAAATGCTACCGACGAAAGCTCGGGAAGGGTCTCGAATCACGTCCGAGTGCGTTTTGGCGTTGATAGATATTGCTCGGAGCTGTCCGTCCGTTGGTTTCTTCGTTTGGTCCTCAAAGTTTCTGACCATGTCTGCAAAATACGAGGCATACTTGCCATGGACCTGATCCGAAACGAAGATGATTGCCTTTGGTTGTCGAGTGGGGGGTGATGTGATTGTCTGACGAGACACGGCGGCCACCACCGGGAACCGAGTCCAAACGTCTCCGAAACAATCAAGCAAGCAATTGTTCATGTAGTTTCCCCCTTTTCCCACGTCCGCCGAGACTTTCACGCCTTTCTCTTTGAAGAGAAACTCCGACGACTTCCTTGTGATTGCCAAAGCCAAAGACCGACAGTAGCCCTTCTCCTCATTCATCATCACCAGATGTATGCTCTGCCGATTGACGAACGAGGTCACTGAAATACTTCCGTGGTTTTCAGGCAACGTAGCAGTAACTCCCTCAGATGCACCAAATGTATCCCAATGATATGCGGCGAGAATTCTCTGGTCAGCAACTTGGAACACGAGCAAAGCACAAGCACCGTCAGGAGAGGACATCGCGGAAATTGGTATCCCGGGCAATGCTACAGATGCAGGCCTAAGGGAGTCGTGGTGAACCTCAAAGCAATCCTTTTTTGACGAGCCTTGACGTACCGGAACCGTTGGCTGACGAAAGAGTATATGCGGGCTTGAGCGCTGGAGTCCACGAGTAGGACATCTTCGGTTCCCGTCACGAAGCAAATGCGTATGATGGCTTCGTTGTTGTTGTACCAGTCGGCGAGCTCGAACGGCCTTGCCCAACTCTGGAGGGACCCGAACTGTTCGTCAAACACGAAGACGTGCAACATGTACTGATCCAGTGCAATTAAGCTAGACGCGTGGAAGGAGTGTAGAAAAAAATTACCTTCTGGGGTGCGCACAGGACCAAAAGGCGCTTTGTCTCATCGAATGTCAACAAGATCTCCCCCCCGAGCTTGTTCTTGTATAGCAGCTTCTTTGGCCGATTACGTTGGAGAGCATCCCCAATGCTGAAGAGACTATCCAAGTACAGTGCAAATTTCTCATCCTGATCGACGAGCAGTAGGATACGATCATTTGCCAGAAGCTGTGCATGTCTGAAATCCGACGATCAGTAATGAAGTTCAGCGGTGTGGTCTGACTTACAGTATCTGGTGATGAGGAGGAATTGTGAAAGATATAGATCCTTGATAGTTGATAGAGGGTGTCGGAATAAACGAAGGATCGAGCTGGAGACTATGTCGATGATCACTCGGAATTTCCAGTTTGTTGATTCTGTACTCGAAGGTGGACTTGACATGCAACTGGCGGCGAGCGGATATAGCATACGAGTCTGTCAGATAATTTAAGGGTAAATCATGATGTATTAGACCGCAGCGTACCGCTCCATTTTCTATCTGGGATGATGTCTAAGCTCTCCAGGATGACAAGGGGAACTCTGTGAACATGACAGTTGACACACTGAGAACGCGGCGGAGACCTTGGTATGAACGTACAGGCGGGTATTTTCCTCAGATATGGAATTGACTTGTTCGATAAGCGTATCCGTCGATTGGTCCAGTGCATCTTGTTTGGCGTCGTCCATTTCTTGGATGGATTGTGCTTTATTGGCATCCTGTCGCATTTGAGAAACTACCGGCATGAAAAGGCCGAAGGCCCGCGTCAAAGCGGATGAGAGATGGTCATGGGCAACGTCCAAGGCACGGCGGGTAGCGGCCTCAACAAGAGGTTCATCCTTCACAAAACGGTCAAGGTTGTCCAAGAATATTCTGTCGGAGACTCGCTTGCAGAGCCGCGCGACGTCCCGCTTGATGTTGATATCGGGCGTTACATTACTGGCTGAAAAGGAAAACAGCGAGCGCCAGGAGTTATTTTGCCTTGCTCCAAGCTTGTCTAGAGAGCCCTCCAGAATCACACTTCGGACAAGACCCTCATCGTAATGTTGGCTGTACTTCTTGGAGATGACACGAACACAAAGAACGCGTTGCTTTTGATCCCGGAATGCCGAGGGCAGTTCAGACGATTTCTTTTCCAGTTCAATAAGCGATGGGTGGGAGAAGTCATCGGATATGAGACTGGTTACTTTGTCTTCCGGGAAGTCAACAACGTGAACATCCACGGACATGTTCTAGAACCGACCTTTAAGCCCAAGAAATTCGTCGTGGGTAATTTTTACGATCTGCTCAGACAATCGTGCAAGATCCAGAGAACTGAAGGAACTTCAGCAACCCCCAGCGATCAATGACAGAAGGCTCCTCACGGATATTTCTCGAGTACCTTGCTGACCAGGAAAGCCATTACCTCTTTATCTAGGGTGCCTGGCTTCCCAACTGGACCTCTACTCCATTCGGTCATCCTTTCCGCTCGCACCTTCTCTGCATCCCTGATGATGATCCTTCTCCTCTCTCGCCACTCCGCACAAGGTTTCTGGTATGCACCGACATCCAAACCGTCCTTCATTAGTGCAGTGATCACCTTGTCTGACAGATCACAATCAATTTGAACAAGAGAACCAGACCTTCGTGGAGCTGTAAGCAACGGGTGTTGGTCATACGAAATGTCTTACAATAACTCTCGAAGACGCATACGAGTGAATGAACCACTCGCCACCTTTTCGTCAATCCGAGGGGGGAGAGATCTAGCAGATATAAAACCTTGGGCACCCTCACCTAGCATAAGCGTCGCAAGTGGGGCACGAGCTCGCGTCTCGTTCTCAGGCGTTTCCGGCACTTGCATGAGCGGCGATTCAATCTTCAAAGTCAAGTCGGGTCAACAAACCTGATGACCTGGTAAAGGATTAGTTACGAACCCGGAACCCCGGATGAGACACCACGCTTTCTTCTTGCTCGTTCGTCTTGGCGATCTCAAATGTGAATAGGCGATCATCTTTAACTTCATCGTTAACACCTTCAGTTCCCGGGTCTTCGACATCTTCTCTCTCTTCATGGTCCCATACGAAGGACTGGCTCTGAGCGGACGATATAAGACATAGAATTTGTTCGGAAATTTTTGTGAGATATCTAGACTTTTTTAAGTTGTCAAAACTGCAGTTAAGAGGAGTATCTTACCGCATAAACGTTACACGATTTCGTCGAGGTCCAGACGGTGCATTGTCATCCCACGTCCTGTCTTGAGGCCAATAAACCGCGTATAAAACGTCTGTGGTGTTAACTGGCCTGACGATATAAATTCCGGATCGGAGGGTCGGCCCAGCAGAATCGTCTTTCGAATGTTGCAGGAGTCGAAGCCTTCCCAGTGAAATAAATAACTGATGTGCGGATACGCAATATCACTCACGTATACTCATTAAGAAGTTTTGATGAGGTTAAGAACTTGATAATCTCGATTCTATCACCATATACTCCGACCGGGCGGATGGAAAGAGAATCGAGGGTTTTGAAGTCGACTCGGGTAAGTGCGACATAAGCGCCAGGAGAGAGGTCGTTGATGAGTCGCTTAAGGCCATCTTGTGCGATGATAACCTTGTCAACTTCGGCGATGTGTGAGGTAAGGGTAGAACCTCCAACTAAGGAAGAACTTCACCTAGACCACCGCTACCCTGTTCATTGATCAAGTCGAGGACACGATATAGCCTTGGGATTCGATTGGCAATATCCTTGTCCCGCTCTGGATCCTGTCTAGGGGGAAATCTTGACGTGGAGGTGTTTTGCCTGCGGTTAGGCCTGGAATGTTGTGGTGCTTGACTGCAGAAGCAACGTGAATTTTCGTCCAGTGATGTGTGAGTAGCTTACGTATTTGCGGGCACTTGGGGTGGAGCTGCTGGGTCGCCTTGCCCATACCCATGCTTAATACGGCCGTCAATGAAAATCCTCTGTGAGTTAGTGTGAGCGACGTACAGCTGGAACAGGGTCACCCCGACTTCTGATATTGGTGGCTATAGTGACACTCAAACGACGGACATTTGGTATGACATCTGTATACTTACTGCTTGAGGTCGATGGGTCCACGAAAGTGTTGGGAGGCGAGTAGGGAGCCATTTCGCATATCGGAATCAAGCCTACCGAGAGTCTTTTTGAATGAAGAGGGGTGGGGCTTGGGTGTCAATGATCGATCATCCAAAACCTGTACCAGTCAAGTAGAAGCATGATAAGGACAACGAGGCATAAGAGCATAGAACTACGGAAATAGGCCTGGAATGGCGAGCGAGCCACTTCATCAAAACCCAACAGATTCAATGCAACCCGCAAACAAATCTCTGCCGTTCGCCGCAGCAAAGAACCCTCAAATATGTTAAATGTAACAGCAATGCGGTCGCTCGGAACCTGTGGTACTGCACCATGTTGCAAGTGAGTGGCCCATGTTATCATTGTTCCAAATATTAGCGAGACTGCGCGCGAATCTGCAACAGGAGAAGTGAAAGGGAATGAGGCAAGGTACCCGCGCTACCGGATGCGGCCTTGAATAACCATTAGATTCTTCCTATTCAAGGATGCCGAGAGGAAGGCAAGAAACAACAAATTGTTCCAGAGGCTGAGTCCGGGAGGGATCATCGGTAAAGTTTACGATGATGGTTCATTGATCTCATTCAAGGCTCATGGTTCACAGGAGGAAGGTAATAATTGAATCAAGGGCCAAGAAAGGTGATGGTGTGTTAGGCCTCGAGGACACGGGCATCAATAACTTGTCACTATCTCGTCTTGCACATCCAAAAGGAATTATTCAGATAACATGACGAACCTCTGGAAGAACGGGATAAGTTACGCTCAAAATGACACGGAAGTAACAAACTTGTGCTACTTTCCTACGAGGCCCGGGAGCGTCAGAGAGTAAGAACCGTCTATCGATTTCTCCAACTCAGCGGCACGTTTAGACGCGTTCTTTGCGATCAGACGGCGCGTCATGCAATTCATACCCTTATCCCGATACGAAATGTGGGCCTATAAATAATTCAGAGGGCAAGGCCGTACGCAGCTGAATGATCTTCTCTCTGGGCTCCAGTTTGATGGTGGTGTCCGTGTGAGATGATGGGCAAGGTTGTTCGATTCAAGAATACAACAGATATAGAGTGGAAGCCGTGGACCCTTGCAAATCATATTCGCATCAGCCGCCACCCCGGCAAAGGAAGAAGAGGGTGGATCTGGTGGATGTGTACGTCGATGGGACTCAGCGACGAACGTCGAGCGCGTCATTGTTGAAACCAGCGATGCACGTGGCCTGCTCAAATTTGATCTCGATCAATCCAAGGGCTTGAGTCTCAGGGATACCGGTTGTATATCCTTGGTTTAACTTCCGCAGCAAAGCACCTGTGCAACGTGCTAAGAAGTGCATAGAATCGGATATAGTCTGAGTGAGTCTTCACGAAACCTTACCCGGCAGAGAATACGTGTGTGCAGCACCTGGTGATGAAGATCCAGGTGCGACTTCTCATCCGCTAGCTCGACATTAGACTACTCCTGACTCTATTTCCTTATTCCCCACCCACCACTACCCTCGTTAACTTAATCTGATGAACAACGCGCAGTGACCGAAAGGCACGCGGTTGGGGCGACCCGTCGGCGTTTCCCCTTCGGATCACACACCTGGTCGTCGGGAACCTTTCCAAGGCTCCAATCCTCCCCTCCCAACACTCATGCTACGTTCTGTTTGCTTATAGTACACAACACGATATCCTTTTAAAGACTACCTTAGCTTACTCGTCACTACTCAGTGCAAGAGCGGTTTCTTATCGCAACATCAGGCAGTTTCATTCGCCAGTGAGCCTGGTGCTGAAGTTTTGAAGCGCTGAAAGCAGTCACGAGCCACCCGCCTTGAAGGTCCCCATCAACAGGAATTTCATGACCTTGCAAACTTGCACGTATTGCGATGCCTCGGAGCAACGCTTTTATGATCCTTTGTCAGAGTAATAGATGTCAAGATCGCCGGGGGTAAATAACACAGGACAAAGCCGAGGAAGGCAGCTGAGCCGGATATAATAGTTGACGTCCTCGTAGGGAATTCGAGGAAGGCCTTCGACTCCAGCTGAAAAAATGTTTTGATACGTTAACGACGCGGAAATAAAGGCATTTGCTGCGCTTCCGGTCCCAGTACTTTGAGGCACATCCGAGCGCGGCCATCGTCCCATCTACAACCCGGGAAGCACCGCAAACATCGTTAGCGGTGTTCTGGATTCGCTAAGCGTTGGAATCCTCATGTACACTGGACTCGTCGGGGTATGCTCGCGTTGTGTTCTGCCAGTTGAATTCCTATCGCAGACGGGGCCAATAGGGATATGTTCCCCGAAGTTGTTGGTAAAATGATAGGCCACGTTAGCAGAGATTGGAGTTTGGACGTACGGTCGCTTTTGTTTTTCCCTCCCGCCAGATCCCGATGACCAGTGGGTCCCATTCCGCCCCTGCCATACTCAATAGCAAGGGCCGGTAGTTCAATCAGCTGCAGAGAACCTGCAACTCCCGCCTTTGTGATGGATGTTTCCGGGTCATAAGAGTCCTGGATGAGCCCCCCACGTCGGGGACCTCCAAGGATTTGGTCGTTGATATAAGGACTGTATCCAACGTTGTGATGGACTCTGGTCAATTTGTTGGAAGGAAATCTGGTTGTCGTCAATGTAGACATGATAAACTCCGAGTGTGATATACCTACACTTGTACTGTATCACTCGAGATGCATTTCTGGGTCCAGTATTTGCCAGGGAGGCTCGAGAAGCAAAATCCGGATCAAATTCGTATTTCATCAGAACAAAAAACGTTGACAAAAGTAACATCAGCGGTAACAACACATCAATGGGTCAACACACGGCAGAAAGAACAGCGTACAATGACACAATGAATACAAATCCGTGGATATGTCGGCGGGATAGCCAGGACAAGTTTCGACTGAAACGGAATACGTGGCAAGATTGGAAATCACCTAACAACGCCAAGCGGAGGGAGGACAGAAGTTAAGAAATGAGAGCACCGCGGGTCTTCTTGAGGGAGTCAGCGATTCCGAGGAACGTCTCCGCCAGTCGAACCTGTAACAGTGGGTAAAGGGTCACACTATTCAAGTAAGACACGTACAGAATCCAGTGCCTCAGCGTAAGAGGACTCGACGTGTGCGCTCGCAGGAAGTGAGGCATCCCTTGGTGCGGTCGCCTCAACTTCCT
Organism: Calvatia gigantea; assembly: GCA_025093985.1. NCBI lineage: Eukaryota > Fungi > Basidiomycota > Agaricomycetes > Agaricales > Lycoperdaceae > Calvatia > Calvatia gigantea. The sequence goes on along the minus strand of JACAAK010000005.1, from coordinate 2,119,307 downwards.
TTGCAATCTGCGCCATCCGTCGAAGACTTTGGTTGGATGGTCCGAAAGAAACAGCATGGAAAGATAGGGGTTTCCTGGGCGAAACGGGTCAGTTAATGAGCAAATAGGAACGTAAGAACGATGTGAATTTACCCAAGTGAAACTGCAGTGCGGCAAAAAGTACGGACTGTTGAATCTCGGATACCGCATTCGCCATCGGAAAGGAAAATAACGACCGGGGACCTGGATCAGGCATAGATTAGCCAGCAAATCTAACGGGCTTCGTAAGACCCACCGCTCAGTGCTCCAATGATCCCGCATGACAGCTTCGGTTTCCCGTATGGCGACTTCATAATTTGTACCTCCCTGTGCCTGATACTGCAACAAAGCTTGTAATAGATTGTCCGGAGTGCGCTGAAAGTCATTATCAAAAGGTCGTATGACGGACTGGTTGAACAGGACGACGCTATAAGAGTCTCGCCGCGCCAGTGTTGTGGCTTGGCCTCGTACTGTTGTTCCTGAACCCGCCAGTGCAACCTGTCTGGATTGCCAGAACGCGTGCAACGAGAGATAGACTGCACCAAGCCTATTGTTATGGTTCGTTAAGATCGTTGGAGTGACTGGAGTTGCGGGAAGTGGGGTAGGTGTTCTCGACCCCATTGACGAAGATCTTTAGGGTCAAATTTGTACATAGGCACTCGCGAAAGACGGAAATCCTACCTGTCAATCACAAAAATTCTGGTACGCAAATCAATTAGTGGGTGAAGGAGTCCGCCGCATCTGGCTAGACTCACACGTGGAAGGCTTGCTGCATGATCACCGGATTCTTGCACGAAAATAAGTGCCCGTCGTTAGACACGTAGCTGAGAACATCGCCTCGGTGATCACGTAAGAACGACAATCGCCACAACTTACCCTAGCCCAGTTAATTGGTTGGAAGCATGAGGCGGGTGAAAGATGGGTAATGTGCAGTACGAGGGCTGCGCAGGTTGATTGGCGGTAGCCGTATGTTCTGGACCTGTGATACAATGTCAATGCACGTATAATTGGAACCACAGGTGTTCCCCTACCTGCACACATTGCATCGCTAGCAGGGGATTAGCCCAGACAGCAATTCGCAGCAGCACAAAGTCTATCACTCACCATTTTCCGAAATTCGCTTGGTCGTCGCGCGAATAAGGATCTTAAGCATATCAACTTTGTGGTAGGGGCCCTTGTCAAAAAGGGACTTGCCTCTAAATCCTATTTAACGAAGTAAACATCCGAACCACGATTAGGGACGTAAAATTGCGTACCCGAGCGTCTCCAATACAACTTATGTGATATCCAATCCTTAGGCCGATCAGGGTTCGGCGCAAGACGAGCGTTAATATGCTCGTGGCCAGATCCAGTACAAGGTTGCCCCTGGATCGGTTCGACAGTAATCAAGGTGCGCGTGACGACCCATGCTTTGGCAAACAAGGTTGCACATCATCGGAGCACCTTCATCGTTGGTACCGAAACGGCGGCCGTTCAACTCCATCGCAGTACCGTCGGGACCATCAACAGCCCACTTGGTCTTGGACATAGAGCCGTGACTTGTCTCGTGTTCTTGTTGAGGGTGACCTGACGACCCAGTCGTTTAACAACTTGGTCGACACCGGACAATATTACAGACCTCGAGGCAGAGTACAGAAATACCCGCAGTTTCCACATCTATTGCGTTGGGGACCCTCAGCAGAAAATCAAGAATATCTAAATTTTCTATAACCGTACCTGGTTTCACAAAAGTGAAATGGCGATGGCTCCAAGCTGTGGATATGTTGGCCCTCGTGATCGCGCTTCCCAGCAGGAATTGACTTGATGCACGGCAGACATTTGGACACTGAACACAATTGTGTGGAAAGTTGGGAGATCACACGGGAGAGTGGACAAACCCTGGTTATACTAGACGGCGCATGGTGGTGTCAGTCCTGTTGGTGGAAATGTTCAAAGTGTGCCTTCACCTTCGTGTATTGGAAGGTCTCATGACGACCTGTGAACGTTGCTTCAATAGATTGCGGAGTGATATCAATTTCACATATTCCAGCATTGCAAAGCGCCTGGCAACGGTGAGATTCCCTATTTTACGGTCAATATTGGACCATAATTATCGATTTCGAGGATCTCACCCGCAAACATGAATGGAGGAGCTATCTAAGCCGTGAAAGTGGTCAGAGCTTCCGCAGAGTCGCTTGCACAAATCGCAGGTCACAGGACACATCCGATTATCGCAGGCATGTTGATCATGTTCCTCATCGCTGTAGGGGAATTGGGCAACCATATAAGTTATTGAGAGCATGGGTTTGAACGAACCTGGGGAAGCTGCATGTATCAGGGCAGGCGTACTGCGTGGTTCCGTTGGGAAGAACAATTTGGAGTCCACAAGGCTAGAGCCGGCGGTAGTGTGAGTATAACACTCGATATATGCCATAACAAAGCTATCACCTTTCCACACGCATGCTTACGAGCCGAGCACAGATGATCACCATCATGACCGGCCATCTGAAATTCCTTCGTATCAGCGTCTGCATGTTGTTCAACGTAGACGTCCAACCTGCATGCAGTCAACCTGACAGCCTTTCATATGGCTGTGAATGCAAGGTTCACCACATAGGTGTTCGTCAACAACGCAACTAGATTAAGATTCAATATGGGTGACATTCATTCCGAGGCCTAATCACTTACATATGCGGGCCATCGTGACCGGCGCTGTCGAACGCTCACAAGTTCAGCTGAATTTCTCTTCGGTTCATGAGAGAAGCTTACAGTGACTGGCAAGGCCGATTTTCTTCAGGATGATCGGCGGCATATTCACAGGGGTGAGGACATTGATGATTAGTGTTGCAATCGTGAGGTCGCAAAGTGGGGTCGTGTCTGCGTGATAGCGTACAACTGAGATGGCAAATCGAGCAAGCCATTTTGCAAAGATCGACGTTGGCTTGAAGATCCACAGCGCCATTTGCCATTTCCCGCTGCAACAGCTCGACGTATGTATTGCTTGTCTTGAATCGCTGCAGATTAATGGAGATCCATAATTCAACATGGGCAACCCTGAGCTTGACAACGTCGGTGAGATAAGCCCCAAGCTCATTTACCCAAGTGATTTCGTCCATCCCATGTCTCGCAGCATATTTTCCCCAAGACTTTCTGAGATCGGTCAAGGCCTCCTCGCGACCGTGTATCTCCGACGACTGCGAAGATAGGAACAATTTGAATGGAGTGTCTGGGCACTCGATGATTGTGTCACCGTCAAGATTCTATCGAATATTCTTATTTGAACGAATAATGATGTAACAATGCTCGGAAGTTACCTTAAGTGGTTCATTTTCTGAGCCAACATCAGCAAGACCGTACTGCAGAGCAATCGGAAGAATGGTCAACATAGTCTGCGCACGGTGTGCAGCAAGTGATTCTAAGGAATGACTTAAGATTTTGAGGAACCAACAGCATACAGGAAACTCACGGGACATGGCACCCCAGTCATTGGCCTTGAGCACTTCATCTCAGTTTGTGGTAAAGTTTGGAGAGCATGTTATTTGCTTCACCTTCAGTTTGGCCATCAATATCTTCAGGGTGTACAAGAATTCACCCGCTGAGGGATGTGTTATTTTTTGTGAATCAAAGCGACGCTTGAGGGTTGAGAATAGCGTGTAGAATTGACTGGATTCAATCACAGGCCAAGGCATGATATTAAGGCGCCCGGCATGAAGTTTAGAGATGAAGTTTGCGCCTTGTTCCTCCTGGACTATTTTCTGTAGGGGCTGTAAGTGAGAATTGATTGGCATACAGACAAGGTCTCCCAACCTGGAACTTGAGTGAGAACCTGCAGGGCGGGGTAGTTTAGTGCGAAGACACGAATCACAACATGGCCGCGTACTCTCTTACTATCTCTCTCTTGTCAGATTCAACAACATCCTGGGGCAACTTTTAACAACGAAATAGGGAAAAGAAAATGCATGGTAAAAGACCTTGATGATAATGACGAGAGTTGACTGGAACAAAGATGGGTTCGCAGCTGGATCAAGGATGACAGAAGATGCTTGGAACGACTGGAAAAGATCAGCAATATCACGAGATAGGGCGAAGTTGTTTCTGAACAGGACCTGATAGGACCATCAACCACGAGTTGGTTAAGTTTATGAACAATGCATACAAGGTTTGAGATCGCGGTGTTGAATAAAACAAGGAGCGCGTCTTCTTGTGGGGATCGCTCAATACTATGGACGCCTGAGGAAGGGGTATGTGGAAACGAGGGCTGGAGAGAAGAACGGGGGAAACTTACCTTCGAAGTCAAGAGCGACTAGTAAGGCATCGTCTGTCGGAGTGATCGACATCCATACGCCCTCTACAGCGGATGTGTTAAGACTGGAGGGAGAGTAAAAGGGACAGACATACCTGTTGTTCTCATGGCGCTGCCAGCAAACGAGGTATCCATCAAGTGGTTGAGGGCGAAACTCTTGCCAACAGATTGTTCACCTTCAGGCACTGAGCATAGTCTTCGTCCAGAATTTACAAGACATACCCATTGACGAGACCACTTTGACAGGCTGCGTCGAAGTCAGCATTTAGGCGATTAATTGTTGTAGCAGGCATTGATGCCTTACCTTGTCCGCCATGTATGATCGAAGTATAGATTCATACCACCCGAAGGAAAGATTGTCAACAATTCGCCCAACTTCGGCCCCAAGAAGCGACTTCTCAAATTCGGCTGATGAAACACCGTCTTTCAATGGTATAAAACGGTTGTCGCGAGCAACTGCAATGTGGATGGGAAGGAGGCAGAGGAGATTTGTGAACCACTGGCCTACACAAAACCGGGAAACGCGACCAACGAAAGCGCGGGAAGGGTCTCGAATCACGTCCGAATGCGTTTTGGCATTGATAGATATTGCTCGGAGCTGTCCGTCCGTTGGTTTCTTCGTTTGGTCCTCAAAGTTTTTGACCATGTCTGCAAAATACGAGGCATACTTGCCATGGACCTGATCCGAAACGAAGATGATTGCCTTTGGTTGTCGAGTGGCGGACGATGTGATTGTCTGACGAGACACAGCAGCCACCACCGGGAACCGAGTCCAAACGTCTCCGAAACAATCAATCAAGCAATTGTTCACGTAATTTCCTCCTTTTCCTGCGTCCACCGAAACTTTCACGCCCTTCTCTTTAAACAGAAACTCCGATGATTTCTTTGTAATCGCCAAGGTCATAGACCGACAGTAGCCCTTCTCCTCATCCATCATCATCAAATGTATGCTCTGCCGATTGACGAACGAGGTCACTGAAATACTTCCACGATCTTCGGGCAGCGCGATGGTAATTCCTTCAGATGCGCCGAACGTATCCCAATGATATGCGGCGAGAATTCTCTGGTCAGCAACTTGGAACACGAGCAAAGCACAAGCACCATCAGGAGAGGACATCGCAGATATCGGTATTCCGGGCAACATGACAGACGCTGGTCTGATGAAGTCGTGATAAGCCCAAAGCAATCCCTTCTTGACAGCGTCAACGTACCGAAATCGTTGGCTCACAAAAGAATATATGCGAGCGTGGGCGCTGGAGTCCACGAGTAGTACGTCCTCTGTTCCCGTCACGAAGCAAATGCGTAGGATGGTTTCATTGCTGTTGTACCAGCCGGCCAGCTCGAATGGTCTTGCCCAACTCTGGAGGGACCCGAATTGTTCGTCAAACACGAAGACGTACAACATGTACTGATCCAGTGTGATTAATCTAGACGCGTGGAAGGAATGTAGAAAAAAATTACCTTCTGGGGTGCGCACAGGACCAAAAGGCGCTTAGTCTCATCGAATGTCAACAGGATCTCCCCCCCGAGCTTGTTCTTGTATAGCAGCTTCTTTGGCCGATTACGTTGGAGAGCATCCCCAATGCTGAAGAGACTATCCAAGTACAGTGCAAATTTCTCATCCTGATCGACGAGCAGTAGGATACGATCATTTGCCAGAAGCTGTGCATGTCTGAAATCCGACGATCAGTAATGAAGTCAAGCGATGCGATTCCAAACTTACAGTATTTTGTGATGAGGGGGGATTGTAAAGGATATTGACCCTTGATAGTTGATAGAGGGCGTTGGAATAAACGAAGGATCGAGCTGGAGATTATGTCGGTGATCACTTGGAATTTCCAGTTTGTTGATTTTGTACTCGAAGGTAGACTTGATGTGCAACTGACGACGAGCGGATATAGCATGCGTTTCTGTAATAGATGGCTCAAAGGTAAATCATGATGTACCGAGCGCACAGCGTACCGTCCCACGGTCTGTCGGAGATGACGTTCAAACTTTCCAGGATGACGAGGGGTAAGCTGTGAATGTCACAATCACTGCATTAGAAAGAGGGCCAAAAGCTTCAATCAAACTTACAGGCCGGTGGGGTCCTCGGATAGGGCGTTGATTTGCTCAATGAACATGCCCGTAGATTGGTCCAGAGCAACTTGTTTGGCATTGTTCAGTCCTTGAATGAGTTGAGCTTTAATAGCCTCCCGTTGTTTTTCTAAAATCATCGGCAGCACGGCGCTGAAAGCCTTCGCTAAAATGCCTGAGAAATAATCATAGGTAGCGTCTAAGGCACGGCGGGTAGCAGGCTCGACGAGAGGTTCGTCTTTCACGTAATGGTCAAGATTTTCCAAAAATTCTCGATCGTTGAGTAGCTCGCAGTGGTCCATGACATCCTTCTTGATGTCGGCATCGGGTATCGTATTGTCGGTTGACAGGAAAAAAATCGAAAGCCACGGCCACCTGCTTTGCTTTTGCTTTGTTCCAAGTGTCTCTGGGGAGCCGTCCCGGATCACACTTTGGACGAGGGCCTCATCATAATATTTTCTATACTTCTCCGAGATGACGCGAACACAGACGACACGACACTTTTGGTCCCGGAACGCCTTGGGTAGTTCCAACATCTTCTTTTCTAGCTCCATAAGTGACCAAAGGTGGAGGTGACTTTGGGATAGAAGAGGGGCTAATCCATCTTCAAGAACAGTTACTAACATGCACTTCCTCAGCCAGATCCTGAAACCCACCTTTGAGTTCAAGATATTCGTCGTGGGCAATTTTTACTATCTTCTCAGACAGTCGTGCAGGATCCAGAGAGCTGGATAAACGTTAGCAACTCCTCATGACCAGTGATAGAAAACTCCTCACGGATATTTTTCAAGGACCTTACCGACCAAGAAAGCCATTACCTCTTTATCTGTGATGCCTATATTCCCAACTGGACTTTTATTCCATTCAGCTATTCGTTCCGCTCGTACTTTCTCCGCATCCCCGGTGATAATTTTTTTCCTCTCTCGCCACTTTGCACAAGGTTTCTGGTAAGCGCCAACATCCAAACCAGCCCTCATTAGTGTGCTGATTGCTTTGTCTGACAGATTGGCACATTCAATTCGAACAAGAGAGCCAGACCTTTGTGAAAGTGTAAGCAACACGTATCAGTTATACGAAATGTCTTACAATAACTCTCGAAGATGCAGGATAGTGAATGAACCACTCGCCACATTTTCATCAATCCGGGGGGGTAAGGATCTAGCAGATATAAAACCTTGAGCACTTTCACCTAGCATAAGCGTCGCAGGTGGAACACGAGCTTGCTTCTCGTTCTCGGGCATTTCAAGTACTTGCATGAGAGGCGATTCAATCTTCAAAGTTGATTTGGGTCAGCGAACAGTGGCGTAGTGAAGGACAAGCTAACAAACCCGGAACCCTGGATGAGACACTACGCTTTCTTCCTGCTCGTTCGTCTTGGTGATCTCAAATGTGTACAGGCGATCATCTTCAACTTCATCATAGGCACCGTCGGTCTCCTCGTCTTCGACATCCTCTTTCTCCTCGTGATCCCACACAAAGGCTTGACTTTGGGCAGGTGACATGAAGCATAGAATCTGCTCGGAGATTTTTGTGAGATATCTAGGCTTTGTTTAGTCACCGACACTACGGACAATGAGGAAGAGCAATTTACCGCATGAACGTTGTGCGGTTCCGTCGAGGACCAGATGGCGCACTGTCCTCCCATGTCTTGTCCTCAGGCCAATAAACCGCGTATAAAACATCCGTGGTGTTGACTGGCCTGACGACATAAATCCCGGATCGGAGGGTCGGCCCAGCAGAATCGTCTTTCGAATGTTGCAGGAGTCGGAGCCTTCCCAGTGTAGACATATAATAAATAATTGATATACGAATACACAAAGTCACTCACGTAGACTCATCAAAGAGTTCAAGTGAGGATAAGAACTTGATGATCTCAATTCTGTCACCATATACCCCGACCGGATGGACAGAAAGAGAATCAAGAGTTTTGAAGTCAACTCGTGTAAGTGCGACATAAGCACCAGGAGAGAGGTCGTTAATAAGCCGCTTAAGGCCATCTTGTGCAATGATAACCTTGTCGACTTGGACGACGTATGAGGTTAGCGTGAAACTTCCAACAGACGAAGAACTTTACCTAGACCGCCACTGCCCTGTTCATTGATCAAGTCGAAGACACGATATAACCTTGGGATCCGATTGGCAATATCCCTGTCCCGCTCGGGATCCTGCCCTAAAGAAAACCTTGACGTAGAGGTGTATTGTCTGTGGTCAGGCCTGGGATATTGTGGTGCTTGGCTGCGAAAGCAATGTGAATTCTCGTCCAGTGATGCCTGAGTAGCTTACGGATTTGCGGGGACTCGGGGCGGGGTCGTCGGATTGCCTTGTCCATGCCCATGCTTAATACGACCGTCAGTGAAAAACTTCTATGAATTAGCGTGAGCAACGTACCACTGGAGCAGAGTCGTCCCGACTTCTGATATTGATAGCTATGGCGACACTCAGACCTCGGGCATTTCATAAAATATCGGTATACTTACTACTTGAAGTTGATGGCTCCACGAAAACGTTGGGAGGCGAGTAGGGAGCCATTTCGCAGGTCGGGTTCAGACATAGCAGGAGCCTTCTTAAATGCAGGGGCGTAGGGCTTCAGTGTCAAATTTGATTTTCCAAAACCTGTCCTAGTCTCGGAGAGGCACGACAAGGACAATGAGGCTGCATAGAATTACGTAAAACGGCCCAGAATGGCGAGGAAGTTGCGTTAGCCAAACCCAACACAACCCGGAATCAAATCTCTGTCGTTCGCCGCAGCAAAGAACCATCAAACGTGTTGATTGGAGCATCAATGTAGGTTACTCAGAACTTGTGTCGTTCCGACATGCTGCAAGCGAGCCCATATTATCGTTGTTACAAACAGGACAGAGACCGAGCGCGAATCAGCAGCGACAACCTAGAAGCGAAAGGGAATGACTCATGAGGAACGGTACCCACATAACCAGCTGCGGCCCTGAATATCCCATAGATTGTTCCTATTCGAAATGCCGACAGGAAGGGGAGGAAGGCTGGGGAAGGCAAAGAAATAACAAATTGTTCTAACTTCTAGAGGCTTATAGAACTTTGCCCCCGGGAGGATCATCGGCAAAGCTTACGATGGTGTTTCGTTAATCTCATTTGAGGCGCATGCTTCGCAGGAGGAAAGTTATAATTGAATCAAGGGCCAAGAAAGGAGATGATGTGTTGGGCCTAGAACACTGGGGCATCAATGACTTGTCACTATCTTGTCTTGCACATCCAAAAGGAACGGTTCAGATAATCTGATCAACCTCTGGGAAAAATGGGATAAGTTACGTTCATGACATTACTGAAGCAACAAACCTGTACTACTTTTCCACGAGATCCGGGAGTGGCAGAGAGTAAGAGCCTCTTGAGCAATTTCTCAAGCTCAAAGGCGTGTTGCCCGTTAAGGCGCGCTCTTTGCGATCAATCATCAGGCGACGTATCATACAATTCATTATCACACCCTTAAGGTAAGTACCCTGATATGAATCCTGGACCTATAAATAGTTCAGAGGACACCGCTGTGTGGTGATCTTCTCCGACCTTCCCCCAGGGCTCCATTTTAATTGTCGCGTCTGTATGGGACGGTGAGCTAAGGTTATTTAAATTAAGAACATAGCAGATGAATAATGGAAGTCGTGGATCCTTATAGATCATGTTCGTATCCGCCGTCACCCCAACAAAGGAAGGAAGGGGGTGGATGTATGCATCGATGGTAAGTGACAAGCGTCACTGTTGAAAGGCACGTGGCCCGCCCGATCCCAAACTAGGAAAGGAAGGTAACCGCCGAAGCGATGATCAACGACCGAGGAACAATCCAAGGTAATCCAAGGTCTTCCAAAGTCTTCCAAGGCTTTCGCGCGTTCGCCCAAAACTCCCAAGGTACCGATAAATCGCTAACTTAAATTCCGCAGCAAGAACCTTTGCAACGTGCTGAGAAGTGCAATAGATTTACATAGTGCATGTCTTCATGAACCTTACCCAACGCGGAGAATACGTGTGAGTCAACATGTGGCTTCTTATCGCAACATCAGGCAGTTTCATTCATCCGCGTCAGTCATAACGGTGGCTTGGTGCTGAAAGCAGACACAGCCTACACGACTGCCTCTAGCTGCCGCACTCTACAAACCCCTCCAATATGAGTCGTCCGAGCGAGGCCTCCACTTCCAAAGTAGCGAAACGTGGTGAAGGGAAAGGAGTAAATGTGATTATCCGCCATAAAGAAGTTGCCAAACTCCCTACCAGCGTCCCGTCCGAATTCGACGCCGACGAGATCCTAGGAGACATCTATGATGGCAAACAGAAGATCATTTCGTCCAAGGGTTCGAGCCAGTACGGTGACAGGCTCGGTGCCCGTATCAGTGCGTCGACCTGTGGCCTCGCAGCCTTGAATTTTGCACGTATTGCATTCAAACTTGAAAAGGAAGAAGGTATGCAGGGACTCGAACTGTTGACCGAACTCTTGTCCCATAAAGCAAATGAGGTGCGCAATGGCCATCAATCTGGGAGTTTTCTAGTGAATTAGTTCACAGGAAATCACCTCAATTTGTGATTATTGGAAGAGCGATTCGCACCTCGAGATCGAAGAACTCTTGAAGGTCCCCATCTTCAGGAATTCCTTGGCCTTGCAAACTTGCACGTACAGCGATGCCTCAGAACAGCGCTTTCATGATCTTTTACAGTAAGCTCTTCGAATTCATGGGGCAAGCGAACTCAACACAAACCACTATTGAATACAGGGATATGGTGGATCCGTTGGGCACCTCACCAGATCGTCCTATGGTCGCTGTTCATCACAAGGCCTCCGGAAATTGTGGCTTGCTTGAAACTCCGTATCGCTGATAAGGACGTTTTTGTCATATTTGACTCCCATCCTCGGCCGACCCATCCTGACGGCCTGGGCTTCATTATCAACCCCAGTGTCAAAGCTGCAGCCACATACTTGAGCGACCTCCTCGCGTTTGATGAGAACATACTCGACGATCCCTCGTTGCAATGGCAAGCGCAGCTATTGGGACATTTCGCCGGGCACATCTTGTTGCCATTGGAAGAAGAGCCATCCACGACCGAGATGCTTCTTGAGTCGAGTTTGACGCTTCTGTCCGCATACGCAGATGTCGCCCGTGAGAAGTCTCGCTCGACCGAGCTGCGACAGAAGGTCGAAGAACTCGAGAAACAGCAGCGTTTTATGGAGGACAGAGTTCGTCACCTTGAGCAACGTCGACGTGAAGATTATGAGCGCTACCGAGAAACTAACCGATCAAAGGGGCAGCGGACGGAACGCAATGAAAACCGTGGTAAAACGACACCCTCAGAATCCCGTTACAACCCACCTCCCTCATCTTCCTCAAGGCACACCCAGTCTACCTACCATCGGTCGACCGGAGACGATGACACGACCGGTTGGCAGACTGTCAATCGGTCAGGCAAAAAGGACAAGGGCCGGATCGACCAGGTCCTCAGCTTTGGATTAGGGCTGTCGGGCATGTGGGGCCAGGGCTCTTCTACAAACTCTCGTCGAGACAGGCCGCCTCCCCCCATTGACCAACGCTGGGAGCCACCAGAGAGTACACCCTTGCCTGGTGGTTTCCCAAATCCCGCAACGACGTCCGAACTTGATCAAGATGCTGCCATCGCGATGGAACTCCAGCAACAGTTTGAAAATGAGGATCGGCAGCTCAGGGCACAGAAACGGATGCTCGAAAGAATGGCACCGGTCTTTTTCAAGTGCTGGATCTGCATGGAGGACAAGCCTGAGGACTGGGTTGCTCGCATTGAAAAGTGCCAACATGCGTTTTGTCGAAGCTGTCTTCGGGAATACACTACCTTCAAAATAAGTGAACGGCGTTTTCCTATTATCTGTCCTATATGCTCGACAGAAAAAGAAAGGGTCGAGCCCGGATGTGAGTCCGTTGAGCTTCTCTCTTCCTTTCCCCTCCCCCTGCCCTCCTTTCTCTGAGTTCTCAGTTGTCTCTCCCTAGTCATCGACGAAAACGTCATTCAGCAAATCGGTATATCAAACGAAAACTACCGAATTTTTGAGGAGCTGCAAATCGCCTCCTTCTGCATACCTGTTCATTGTCGCCGGTGAGCTCATGTTTCAACTTACGCCAATAATTGTTGTTCACCTAAGCGCGATATTCAAGTTGCCAGCAAACAATGTTTGTCGATCGCGGAGAACACCAGGAGGCTAAAAATATCGTCTGCCCATGGCCGGGATGCCAGTACGTCTGGTGTAAGGCCTGCCAGCAACCGATCGAAGTCGATGGACCAGAGCATTCTTGTGATGGATCGAATGAGCTTCGGCATCTTATGCAGCAGCAGGGGTGGAAACCCTGCCCCGGTGATTATCCGAGTTTTTCTCCGGAGCGAAAGGTGTGCTCACGGTGATATGTTGTAGGTTGTCAGACACCCGTTCAAAAGTCCGAGGGCTGTAACCATATGACGGTTCGTACATCTCCCCGGTATTAGCCGCAGTGGATTGATCTTCTTTCGTACATCAAGTGTATCACTCCGGCTTGCAATTCGTAAGCATTTCTGCTGAAACGAATGGGCGGAGGCTGATGGAGACGTTACAGGCACTTCTGCTATATCGAAGGGGGGTTGATTATTAAAGGGGGAACCCGAGACGAGCTTCAACGCGCGATGGCGGCCCACTATGCAAAATGTAAGCTATTCGACTACAATTAACAAGGCGGCGAAGCTATTCTATACCCTCTGTGTTTGTACGTCCCACGATAGCTGATACCCCAACTTTTGTCTTTGTTGTACTCCAGATTCCAGTTTCGCATATGACATCGCTTCCTTTTTTTTCACCACTGCCGTGCTTCAGCTTTACCACCGAAGGGGCATGAGCATATGCCCGCCATGCAGCGTGCGCATAAATTAGGCTAAGCTTCATAGATCAATAAAATTCAGTGTGCGGAAAGAAGTTTAAGAGAGACAATTCTTGATTGCTCATGGAGATAGCCATGTGGCTAGGCTCTGAGGTTTGTCAGTACCACGCAATAAATTTGGGGGTATGTGTGGTTGGGGTTGTAGAGGGGGTTTGAAAGCTTTGAAGTGCCGAGGGCGAAGTTAGATTCCATATATGGAAATCATCGGATTCAGGAAGGAGCGCCAATGATGCTGCGGAAAGCCAGATCGGAAATGCTGTCTTTCCATGTCCTCAGTTCTTCTCGTCTGCTTATATCTCCTTCAATCTTGAAGTCTTGTTGCGCCAATGACCAGGTGCCCCGACAGACCTTTGGTTGTAAAATGCTCATTCAACGGGAGACATAAACGCATCACCTTTCAATCGGCTCGCAATTGCAACTATGAGCTGCTGCGGCACAAGGTATGACTCGCGCGCTGCGTCGAAATATCATTGATTTCGAATTTGCTTCATCAGGTCGACCAGTGCTTTTCACTCTACAGTACATCATATGTCATTACGTGGAGGGATGACGATGGGGAAATAACGAACATCTCCACTGACGACGACCTGGTCGAGGCGATTCTCTACTTCCATACTGGTGATGACGCCCCTGTGTCCTCTGCAGCTTCGATCCTCTCTGGAAGAAGCTTTACTAGTCGCAAGATCACGATCCGTGTTGATGTGAACATGGAGTACGAGGGTCCCAGCCTATCAGACACGTCCTCCCTCGCCAGTTTCGATGACTTTAGAGGGCGCAATACAAGCCAACACTCCTTCTCCATCGTTACCCCTCAGGCAGAACCAGAAGATGATTCAGTTACTGTTAGCTCAAAAGATTTCGGTTCCAACTCACGGCACAAGTCGCCCGCTTCCCGTGGCAGGAATCCATTCGACGGGGACAACGACTCCTCGAGTCCCGAGTCTGTCACCTCCGCCGTCCCTCCCTCCAAACTCAGGCAAGATTTTGAGAACTTCCAAGACTCAGAGGACAGGCTGGATCATACTTCGGGTACCTTCACGTTTTCTGAAGGAAGTTTAGTCTCTGGTGCCGCCGATCGTTATCCAGAAGATCCGTCCGCTGTTTTTGAACAGTTAAGGCTCCAGGATGCCTTAAGCGATTCCTCGAGCGTCCACAGGGATATAGGAGGGAATTCCCGTGGCCAAGCTTGGCTAAGGGATCAGGAAGAGCGCGTGATTCGCTCCAAGTTGGGCACGCTTCCACAACCATCCGAAGCGGACGACGCGTCCTCCTTCTCGCTCAACGAAGGTTTAGGTGGTGACCTTGCGTTGGAACGCAACAGCCGGGGATCGTATTACTATACCTACACCGCCAGTTCTCAAGGCCACGACGACGGTCCGTATACAATCTACGATACTGGAGCGAGCGAGAATGGTGTTCCGAATGGGTTAGTTCAACCAAGGCCATCTTCTATGCAGCTCAGTTGGCTCGCGTCTCAACAACAAAGTACGAAGCGCGAACCGGGACCATCGACTTCTGTCCCATCTCTGGGTACCCACCACTCTGATCCTTTACCTATGCGCACAAATCAACTCATTGACGATCCATTCGCGTATGAAACCAAGGACCTTCCGTTCCTACCTCTCTCGGAACCACCAAACGACATTCTCACCGACTGCTCAGGTTGCGGCGTTTTACTGGCCACAATTCGTTATGTATGTTCTACCTGTGGAGAGAAAGAACCGAAACAAAAGATAACAGCGAGTAAAGGGAAAAGGAGGGAGACTTTGGATTCACAAGGCAACAGATATATTCCGATGGACTATCTCGGGTTCGGCTCCTCTCCAACAATAGTGGGGAGCTCGGAATCCTTATCGCAATTTCAACAGCAGCAGCAACCAAGATCTCCTCACTCCCCGCCGTCTCGAGGTTTTCCCTCGAATCATTCCGGGTTCAGCCCCCCTCCGACGATAACGGGGAGCCCCGAGCCCTTACCATATGCGCAACAGCTCCATGGGCCTTTGCACTCCCTTCCATCATTATCCTCATTCCTCGGCTTGCGGAGACCCTCAGGCAGGTCTTCGCCAAATCAACTAGCCCCGGTTCCTCAATCTCCTGTTATTGTGGGATTCGAATTATGTCCAAACTGTATTGATTCTGCCGGTGTCGACCACGCCATCTTAGCCGTGGCGCCTAGCCCAATCGTACCCTCGTCACCTGGGGATCCACAACAGGCACTTCAATGGCGTAAGGCGCCGCCGAAGAAAGGTCACTTTCGACATGCATATCACGAGAAACTATGGGGTCAGCGTGGTTGGGAAAATGTTGGTGCGTGCCTTGGCTTGCCTCATGTTTGTGTTGATGTTTGGACTGATGCTGAATTGCTGCGCCGCAGTCCAGGAGGAGAGTGCCGTGTCAAAATGTTCGACATGTTCTGCTGTGACATTTGCCCAAAGATATAAATGTGCCGTATGTTCAAATATCCATTTATGTCGTGCATGTTATAGGTTGGTCTTGTCCCTTGTTTCGGGGACCCACATCCTAATATGCTTTAATAGTCAGGTGCACGACATCCACCCTTCACACCCTTTCATTATTGTACCGGATAAACCGAAAAGAGCAATCAGCGAACCTGATTTCATGGCGAGCCAGCATTTCGATCCAGGAGAGGAACAGTGTAAGTCATCTCGCATATCATCGAATGCATAAATCACCGACCCTGGCACGCAGCCATGAAACACATGGGAGTTCAATGTATCCAGTGAGACGATTCTATACATCCTCCAACTGGACTGTTTCCACAGCTTTTCCCTACAGCTGCATGAGAGATATCTTTGGTGCACGTTTTCACTGCACAGTTTGTCCGGATGTCGATATATGCTCCAACTGCGAGTCAGCCGGTCTTCCGGGGAATTTGCATTCGTCGGAAGGTGGCCACGACTCTTCACATATCATGCTCAAGGTCCGTCTTATTTACCGATATGGTAGATTACTGTCTAACCGGTTGCTACGCTGCAGATTCCGCTCCCTTTGGACGCAACCCAGGCATGTCAACCGACACCTTTGCGACTTGGCATGGAATATAATTAACTCACACCCCTAGGTACAAGTTGCCAGTAGACGTGCTAGGGTTCTTTGGGAAGGCGGAGATGCTGCAAATGTCAGGCATCCCCCGATTGGACCTCAAACTGACCAAGATATGTCGAGTTACGCAAGAACGGTCGTTGATGCTAGGTCATCGAGTGCTACACTACTTGACTCCCCGGACAACCATCACATATCGTGCAGTAGCTGCCGGTTGGTAAATATACGCCGACGTGCTCTTGGTTCTTCATCCGCTCATATGTGCTCCCATAGCCTATCGTTGGGATTCGTTATCAATGCGCCCACTGTCCTTCGATCCCTATGGCCTTCAATCTCGTAAGCTCCTTTGTCCACCATCTACGATGACGGTTGGTTGACGCTTGCTCCCAGTGCACCAATTGCGAGGCTCGCTCTCATGTTATCCATGATCCAATGCACATCTTCTTCAAACTCCCTCGACCCGTCCATCGACCAATCGAGTCTACCTATCCTCTACTTCCCCAATTGTAAGACAACTCCGAGATCATTCACCACGCCTGATTTTGACGCTTATTAGGTATCGAATCCCTGCCGGAGCGCAGACGCATCTCATTCGCCAAAACGATCCCAAAGGTGCGTAGTTGCCGACTGGAGTGTTTTCTCTCTCATCTGCCCCTAGCATATCTCGGACACCTGAAGCACGATAGTGCTATCTGCGACCGGTGTATGGATAGAATACAAGGGGAATGGTTCCATTGCGTCTATTGTCCTAAGGATCTATGCGAGAGCTGTGAAGCTCTTGACACCCACAATGACACACATTTCTTCGTGGTCTTCAAGTCAAATATTGACATGACTGTGTTCAAGTGAGTGTAGTATCCCATGATTTTACGCGCCTGGTTTTCAACCCTCATGTGGTAGAAACTTCGTGAACTTGGACGTATCTGATTCACGACAATCTCCCATTCTTCCGTACCCGGTGTACCAAAGGTCTTGATCCTTGGCGGGTTGTCGGAGTGTATTTTTGTGAGCCCATAGTGACAGCTCTTGTGTATTTCTCGCATAATATTATATATGGTCGAACGTAAAGAAATCTGCCTAGCCTTTCTTGAAGCCTGAACGTAGTCACTGACATGAGAAGCGGCCTAGCAACATCAACAAGTGAGCACGTACCCAACCGCCTTCTCTCATAGAATAAGTCCGTTCTACTCGCTCCAAGATTGACAATCTTAGGACAGCCATCTCTGTCTTTCTCCAGACGCGTACATTCTGCGCAATAGTACGCATCTGAGATACCTAAAGGAATGCATTGTTTTATCAATTGAAGCCTGATAATAGGAGGTACACTTTACGCACCAGGAGCACCGCAGATAATGCACCGCCCGCCGTAAGTGCCAAAGTTGCATTCATCACAAATTCTGACCAGCGTCTCTGGTCGTACATATGAGTCACAGACTGGGCTAGACGAATAACACACGTGAGCACAACTTATTGCTGAATCCTTCAGACCCAAGCCCACCATTTACCGTCGCATTTCTCACATAAACGACCAATGGCTGGGTGGGGGAAGTTCATCAGTCAGAAGAAATCAACTTTGCGGAGTGACACGTACCAATGCCAGGTTGGCGTCTGCACATAATTAAATCTATGTAAAAGCATTAAATATGGTTTCTGGATGCTGCTCAAGAGATACGCACCCGGATGGTGCTTCGACATCGTGGACTGAGTCAAGCACGTGTTAAGTTCAGGACGCCCGACAAAAAAAAGGTTCGAGGTTATTTTGTATGCTGACTAATCATAAGGGTCCTTTATTGGGACTAGTGCAAGAGTCCTACGGAAAAGGCAAAGTGCACGTTCCGCTCCAACAAAGTTCAAGCTTCATGCTCTTGGCTACCGTTGATCGTCATTGGGACCATTGTCTCGCCAGATCACTCATTTCGCAGCCCGAATCCGCTCCTCGGGCAAACGCTGTGATTAGCCATAACTGAGTGCTGTTAAAACAGACCCGCGTTTGTCACTAAGTCAACCCGCCGTCGCCGCACAACTATGTCCCAATACTTCCACCACTGCATCTTACTCTATTGACAGGGTCATCATTCCTGGTGTGTTTGAACGCTTTCGAAATAAACTGACTTTAATATAGATTTATACGTCTTAAGACCCGTTTCATAAAGCAAGTAAGTCCACTTTGCTGTCTATCAGAGTGAGGCGTCCCAAATCACTGATGTTACCCAGGGCATGAATCAATGTAGGGTGTTTCGAGTTCGGTATGTTTTCGTTGATTTGCGCATTTTCTCATTTTTTTCAGCGCCAGTCACCTTTGCCGGCCGACCGACAATCACGTCCAGCCTGAAACCCCCCTGGGACCGGCGTTAAGTCTTAACCCAAGGTGCCACCGTCAAAAAACTTTTGATGCGCACGATTACAGTGACGGGCCGCCCTTTTACATTGTCTGAAAGTCTTACCTCTTCTATTGATCTTTAAACCAAACCGAGAAAAAGAAGGTCAAGATTATCGATGAAAACGAATAAAACAAGCCAGTCAGAAGCGCACGGAGACCGGCCCACACGATAAATCCGCAATCCTTCTTGTGGCAATACCTCAGCACATGAGATGGAATGTAGCGCCCGTTCTCAGTGTTCCAGTCCTTTCGGGCTCGCCGCTCAGGGCCTCCTCAATCGTGTATCAAATGTAGAATCGCATCAACATGACTGCAATATCATGCTCCATTAAGTATTTCTCCTACCATGAACTGCTTGTCCGCTGGCAACCAGGGCAGTTTGAACTTGCAGCTACCCGTCGGGCCACAAAACCCTTTCTGGACCGGAATCACGCCATCGTAGTCCCTTGCAGTTTGCAGGGGGGGGGGGTGCGATGTCCCAAAAACTATATATTGGAGGCCAATTTCAGTGTCATTCATCAGTCTCTTCCTTCCAATTCCTCCTTCTAATTCCTCCTACCATATTCTGAAAGATGTTGCTTACCCCTACATTTGCTCTTCTGCTCGCAGAGCTGGTTTTCGCTGGGAAGCCCCAGGGCAACTTCGATATATACCAGGGTCCCATTACCCAAGCAAAACATGCCATTGACCCCGCTCATGATCTTGCATTCACGCTCACGGGAGGCCAACCGTATGTGTGACCTTGACCGCTTTGGTCCAACGTGTTGATCGTTGTTCATAGATTCTTCAACCCGTTCGTTTCGGACCGTCTGGGCACCACTGGACCTCTTCTCCTTCAGAATGTCAACCTGGTACGGCGCCTTAAGCAAGTACCACGTCCAGATGACTGATTTTGCATTAAAGATTGAACAACTCGCGCATTTCGTTCGCGAGCGCGTGGTAAGCCCGATATGTACATATTATCAAGTTCAGCAATTGAAAACTTCTTGAAGCCGGAACGTCCAGTTCACGCCAAAGGTGCCGGTGCTCACGGCTTTTTCGAGGTCACCACAAAGAATGGTGCCAAGCTCAGCATGGCATCGGTTTTCTCCCAGGTTGGAAAGCGCACCCCAGTAACTGCTCGGCTTTCTACTGTTACGGGAAATCTCGGTAACCCCGACTCTATTCGAGACCTGCGCGGCCTCGCTTTCAAGTAAGGAATTGTCTTTAGGTCTGATTCGGTGATATGGTCTAACTTTCTGGCGCATTAGGTTAAGGACGGAGCAAGGTATTCTCGACTGGGTATGTGGTGTTGATTGACTCGCTTGACAAGTCGCCAAAAAAGCAATGACTGATTGGGGGACGTCCGATAGGCAACCCTCAATCATCCAATTTTCTGGTTCCGTGACCCCGCCAAGTTCCCACATTTTGTTCACTCCCAGAAGCGTCATCCGGCTGTAGGTGTCTTATATTCAGCGGTCCTAATTAGACTTACACTCCTTGTGTAGAAACATGTTGTGGACAATAACGTATGTTGGTCTCTCAAACACCTATAACTCACTTTTGACCCTTGCTGGCCAATATCACAGGATTTCTGGGGCAAGTAAAATTGTCATAACCAATCCTTAATACCACTCACACCGTTATCCAGATATCCTTTCTTCCAACCCCGAATCTATTAATCAAGTAATGAGGGTCTTCACAGACCTTGGTAAGATCCTGCCCTTTCGATCGTCAAGCTCGCAACTCATAATTCCGAACCAGGCACTCCATTTGGCTTCAGGTATTAATTCTTCGCAATCTTTTCCATTTTGGTGGTTCACCCGCACTAGGCACATGAACGGCCATGCTGGTAACACCTTCCGAGCAGTAGCTGCAGATGGTTCCTGGCATTATATCAAGTACGTGTACAAGGATGCGTGCAGAATTTTCATCAGTAACCAAGTTGCCATAAGGATTTCTTTCATCTCCGACCAAGGTATCAGGAACAACACCCAAGAGGAAGCGACAAAAATGGCTGGTGAAAACCCTGACTTCGGTGTTACCGATTTGTGGAATGCTATCGAGGCTGGCGACTTCCCAAGTTGGACCGTCTTTTTCCAAGCCTTGAATGTCACCCAAGCCGAAAAATTCAGGTGTAGGTTTAACGTCAATCCAGTCTTAGTTCTGTTGATCTCTCTTACATTTGGTAGATAACATCTTTGATCTAACTAAGGAATGGTTTCCCGAAGATGTTCCCCTTCAGGAGATTGGGCGCATTACCTTGAACCAGAACGTGTACGTACTTTTCTTCCACCACCTGATTTGCCTCTCTTGACCAGGATCATAGCCGCAACTACCATCAAGAAGTTGAACAGATTAGTTTTGATCCCGCCCAAATGGTGTGGCCATTACATTTGTAATTTCTAGTGCCCTTTTTAATCCCGTATACGTATAGCCCCCTGGCCTCGAGCCCAGCGAAGATCCTGTTCTCCAAGCTCGCCTTTTTGCTTATGGAGGTAGGTTATTGTTCCTTGCCAACCCTCGGGTTCTTAGTCTGATGTATCTAGATGCCGCCCGTGCTCGTATTGGTGTCAATCATAAACAACTGCCGATCAACTGCCCTTTGAATCCTGTTGGTGAGTGTTTTCAGTTCCATCACTTTATCTTCCTCTGATTCCCCCCAAGCCACCTTCACTCGTGATGGCGCTATGTCATTTGATAACCAAGGAAGCCGCCCCGAGTTCGCTTCAACCCAAGATTCTTTGAAACTGGTTCCCCGCCCCTACAACGATGATAACCACACTATCTGGACTGGAGGAGCCGTCAAGTACCTTAGCACCCCCACTGAAATCGACTTCGAACAGCCTCGCATCGTCGTAGGTTTTTCTGCCTTCTTCATGAACACCTTCGCTAAACGTCTGGCAGTGGAACCGCCTCTCCCACAAGGACCAGGAAAATCTCATCTCCAACGTTATCGGACATTTGGGCCAAGCTACTAACCAGGCTATTCGTGAGAAGCAGGTCAAAATTTTCGCCCACGTCAATGCTACCCTCGGTCGGAGGATTGCTGATGGTGTGAAGGTTAAACTGAACTAGACTATAGGTTCTGCAAATAGATGATACCTTTACATTCTTTGTCTGCCTTATTGTTTTTCCCTTTGACTAGCTTAGATTCATGTAATTACTTCGAGTCTCTGAGAATGTTAACCCTATTTAGGTCAGCATTTCTTGATGGTTACAACCTATTAAAACATCTTTAGAACTGCCTTCACTGTATAAAGTTGCATCACACTATGTTTCAGTCATGTTTCAAACAATGTTTCTATCTTCAAAAATTCTTCTGTTTTACATTGAGTCATGGATATATAAAGTAGCAGTCAAATGTCTCAAATGTCTCAGAGATGCTATATAACCCAGATGGATTTTCTCGAATCCCCACTACATCTTAAAAATCACATCAATCTACCTGAACAACATTCCTCCAAGCTCTTCCCCAAAAAGATTGGCCAAACTCCCCATATATCCAGAATGAACATATACAACTTTCCAGATGAAATTATGTTAAAAATATTAAAGAAAGTATCCTGGTATGACATCCTATACTTTGGTCAAGTAAGTTATAATACATGTTACGACCTTAGTCTGAGTAAACCTCAGGTTGCAACTTAGGCTAAGACTTGAGGGTGAGTAAGGGGAGGAGAACAAGAGATGGTTAAGTGTACCAAATACAGTAGGTGTATGTATGCTTAAATACTGAGAGTCATCCAGTTGAATGGATGGGGTAACTACATGAAACATCCAGCAAGGTAGGTGTAGTAGTTAGTTTGAGTCATAACCAGAGATTGCTCGACAGGAATAAGTGAAACTGATGTACTGGTGGTATAGAAATGCAGACAAGCACGGAGCACAATATGATTGGTGGAAATCCATAACAATACCCCCCAATTTGTTGTGAACTTTTGACTATTCCTGTCTGATCCATACTTGTCTACATTCCCTCTTTGTGCATCGTGCCTGTTCCATCTATTCTGGCCCAGCAATCTCTGAGTATTGACTCATAGTATTACCGCGCCATTATCATCAGACATTTCATGTAGTACCTCCATCCATTCAACTGGATGCTCGCTGTATTTAAGTGTACATACACTCCTGTATTTGGTACACTTAACCACCTAGTTCTTCTCCCCTTACTTGCCCTCAAGACTTAGCCTAAGCTGCAACCTGAGGTCTTATCAGACTAAGGTTGTAACATTTGGTTAAGCGTCCCCACCTCACCTTGCAAGGAGTAGGCTGGAAATAGGCCTGAACAGGAGCAACCCAGGAGCCAGTATATGAGCTCGAACCTGGATGAATACAGAGAACCAAATCTCAAAGTCACTGATGACGAATCCAAAACATCAGACAAAGAAGAAACAGGGAACCCCAAAGTACCTGAAGAAACACACAATGAACCCGGAGTAAACCCAGTAGAAGAAGAAGTATTATCAGAACTTCTAAATGAACTCGACCTAGCAGAGGAAGAGATAGCCCATCAGGAGAAATCAGACAAATCAAGCTCGGATGAAACAGAATCAGAAACTGACTCAAACATGACCAACAATGCAGTAGTGCCCGCAACAATGCCCAGTGGGAAAGGCCTAGTACCAGACCTGGGATTTTCAATGGCACCCACACCAAGTTCGATGACTGGTGGAGAGCAATGACACTCTTCATGAAATTCAACAAGATAGTCTTGGCAGACGATAAAGCCATAGCAGTTCTAGCCAGACTGCGAGGAGGAACTGCAGGAGCATATGCAGCTATGAGAGCACCAGCTATTCTGGAATCTGAAGATTCAGTAGACTGGAAGGTTTTCTCCGAGGAATTTAGAAGAACCTTCTCAGATGACACCTCAAACAGCAAAGCAGAATGGCAGATTGAAAAATTCAAACAAGGAAACTGAAACACTGCCAACTACCTAATCGAATTCAAAGTGTTAAAAAGCAAAGCCAAGACCAATAGCAAGCATGCCATATTTCTACTTAGGAAGAACACCTGACAAGATATCATACATACGATCACAGGCTATCCACCTTCAGCCAGACTGGACACATATGCAGAATGGAAAGAAGCCATATTGTCTGTCGGACAAGGATATGAAGCATCCGAATACCAAGGAGACAGGAAAACGAACACTAGCACCACCTATGGAGGAATGTGTGAACCCATGGAGATAGGAAGCAGGTGTCACATCTTTAATGACAAAGGAGAGCCAAAGTGCTATAACTGTGGCATTTTTGGCCACATTGCCAAGAATTGCAAAAAACCCAAGGGGTTAATATGCTATAACTGTGGAAAAAAGGGACACATAGCCAAAGCCTGCATTGCACCCAAGAAGATCCAAGTCCAAGGAGTAGAAGAGGCTACCGACGAAGAAGGGAAGGATTTTTCCAAAGACTCCGAGTAGGTGCTACCTCAAGAGTCAAAAAGCTTGTATCTAGGATATCAGACAAATTCTACATGATTCCTCAGAGAAGAAAGCATGAACTAAATCTAAAAGGAAAAATACAAACAGCAGGGAAGGAGATAACAGTCAACACCATCATAAACTCAGGGTGTACAACCAGCAGCATCAGCAAAAAACTAGTAGATGAAGAAAGACTCCCTACCCGGAAATTGGAACAACAAATTTTGGTATTAAACACGGATGGAACACCTAACCAAGGCGGAAGAATAACGGAGACCACCACAATCAACATCAATATCCAGGGACATAAGGAACAAATTGAGGCCTCAGTTGTACAACTACAAGACAGAGCAGAAGTCTTCCTAGGACATGATTGGCTAGTCAAACATAATCTGGAAGTAGATTGGAACAACAGAGAAATCAAGTTCACCTGATGCCCACCAAGCTGCGAATTCCCCCATCAGAACATTCCTATCACAGAAAAAATACAAAGCATAGCCACTACAGAAGACCTATGGGAGAAAGAAGACGAGCCAGACCCGACCAAGCCAGAAGACCTACCAGACTATGTACAGCCATTCACGCACTTGTTCAACAAAACAACATTCAACAAGCTCCCAGAACGAACTGAATGGGACCACGAGATAGTCCTAACCAAAGATGCTCCAAAAGAAATAAGTGCAGGAACATACAACATGATAGTCAAAGAACAGGACAAACTCAAATCATTCATCAAGGAAAACCTAGAATCAGGACAAATACGACCATCAAAATCCCCATATACAGCACCAACTTTCTTTATCCCAAAGAAAGACAGATCCAAAAGGCTAATCCAAGACTACAGACGACTAAACAATGTGGTAATCAAAGACAAGACACCATTGCCAAGAATTGGCAAAGTAATTGACAAGCTTGGAAAAGCAAAATACTTCAATAAATTGGACATCATCTGGGGATACAACAATGTCAGGATCAAAGAAGGAGATGAATGGAAAGCCACCTTCCTCACCAACAAAGGACTCTTTGAACCAACAGTCATGTATTTTGGCCTAAGCAACTCTCCAGGAACATTCTCCAGAATGATGACAAGCATCTTCCATGACCTTTTGCAAGATGGAGACATTGTAAACTACATGGATGACTTTGCCATTCCAGGAGACACTAAAGAACAACTAAAGGAACGCACAGTATGATTTCTGGAATGAGCAGCCCAGTACAATTTATGCTTCAAACGAACCAAGTGTATCTTCGATGCAGAAGAGATCCCAATGTTAGGAGTTCGGGTAGGACATGGACAAATCGAAATGGAAGAGGATAAAGTAAAATTGGTATGGGAATGGCCTGAACCCAAAAACACCAAAGGGGTAGAAAGGTTCTTGGGTTTTGCAAACTACTATTGGTGTTTCATCAAAAACTTTAGCATGATTGCGGGACCCCTAAACAAACTCAAAGGAGCAGCCACATGGGAATGGACACAAGAGCACCAAGACTCATTCAACCAACTCAAGAAACGTATCACCGAAGAACCTGTTCTGACATTACCGCAAAGACATGGCCAATTCAGAGTAGAAGTCGATGCATCAGACTATGCATTAGGGGGGGTACTTTCACAGCTACAAGAAGAAAAATGGCACCCCATTGCTTTCACATCACGAAACCTGTCACCAGCAGAATGGAACTATGAAATATATGACAAAGAGTTGCTAGCCATTGTCCATGCCCTGAAGGAATGGAGACACTACCTCTTAGATGCTGAAGAACAATTTGAAATCTGGACTGATCACAAAAACCTGAAGTATTACTGAGAGCCACAGAAACTAAATGGACGACAAGCACAGTGGTATCTGCGGCTGCAAGACTACAACTTCACACTATGACACATACCAGGAAAGACAAACACAAAAGCCGACCTACTATCCCGAATCCACCAAATACCAGAAGAGCAAGAAGATAAACTAGTCACCATGATTTGAGAAAGCTGGCTACAGACGGAAGGCACAGACAGCATAGTACTCTTACGAGCAGAATTGTTCATTGAACCAAACCTTCTAGAATGAATTCGAAGCTGAACCCAATGAGAAACAATAGTCCTAACTGAACTAAAGAAGCAAGGATCCCAACTCACCAAAGATGGCGGAGTAATCTACAAACAGAATAGCGCATACATTCTACCTGACTAGAAACTATGAGAGGAAATCCTAATACAGTACCATGACATCCCAGACACAGGACACCCAGGACAACACAGGATGATGGAACTAATCAGCCAGGACTACTGGTGGCCATCAATACAAAAGGACGTAAAAAGATATATCCAAGGATGCCAAGCCTGTCAAAGGAACAAATCAAGAATGATGCCACTCAAATCACCACTACACCTCCTTCCAATACTAAATGGACCTTGGAAAGAAATCAGTGTTGACATGATCAGACCACTGCCAGAATCTAAAGGAAAGGACACAATACTAGTCATTGTGGACCATTTCACAAAAATGATACAACTCTCAGCGACAACCATGGATGCCTCATCTAAAGATGTCACAAAGATATATCGAGATGAAATATGGAAGCTACACGGATTACTGAGGAAGGTACTCAGTGACCGAGGACCTCAGTTTACATCAAAATTCACCAAGGAGCTGTTCAAGGGGCTCGGCATTGAATGGAACCTATCAATGGTGTACCATCCACAAACAGATGGACAAACTGAATGCATCAACAGAGAAGTGAAAACCTATATCCACCTGTACTGCAACTACGATCAGGATGACTGGGCAGAATGGCTCCCCATTGCAGAATTCCAATACAATGACAAGTAATATGGAGGAACACAGGAAACACCATTCTTCCTAAACTATGGAAGGAATCCATGGAAAGGCAAGAACAAGCCGACAACAGACAACCCCATTGCCATGACATTTCTAGGACAATTACAGGCCACCTGAGACAACGCCTCATCAGCACTATGGACATACCAAGAAAAGATGAAACAGCAATACAACTGCAGTAGAACCCATGCCAACACATACCAAATAGGAGATAAAGTATGGCTGGAGAACACCAATATCCATACCAATCAATCATCAAAGAAGCTAGGCCAAAAATGGTATGGCCCTTTCCTTATTAAGGAAAAGATAGGGGAAGCAGCATATCAGCTGACACTACCAGATGGATGGGCCATCCATGATGTATTCAATGAACAGCTCCTGACACCAGCACACCAGGCAGAGTTCCTGAGTCAAAAACAACCATCAGCACCCAATCCGGTGATCATCAACAATGAGGAAGAGTATGAAGTAGAAGAGATCCACGGACGATGAAAACGAGGAAGGGGTTATCAATTCCTGGTCCACTGGAAGGGATATAGCAATGAAGAAGATACATGGACAGCAGAGTCTAACTTGGAAAATGTGAAAGACGCCATAAGAGACTACCTAAAAAGGCATCCAGAGGATACCCATAAAAGAGGGGGCAGAAAACACAAAAAAGCATCAAACAGCAACCCAGACAAAGAAACTGAACAGACATGCCTGCCTCCCAGCCTAACCGCATCGCTATTGACTCCCTCGTCCACCCCACTCCTACCAGAATCTCCTCCCTCCCATTCCCCAAACCAGGCAACAGCTAAGCACCTGCTCCCCAAGGAATCCGCTATAACCTTGCAAAAACACCATCCCCAGCACAAGGCCTCCTTGAAGCCCTGCTCAAGAATGTTGATAAAGCAACCAACAGTGAAATCGAGAACATCTCTGCCCAAAACCGACAATTAGTTGTAAACCAACACATCACCCTTGCTACCGCATGCATCACCTTCACCGACATGTATGCAGGGTTCACCAACGCATCTTCCTCCACCAACCAGCACATCCCCGCCATCTTCTGAGCCCTAGACCAGTCTACCCTTACCCCCAGCGAACGGAATTGGGTCCAAGGACTTCAAAGCCAAATTGACTTGGGCCTTGAAGTCTTCAATCACCTTGACATTGCCAACATCTTCCTCAAACTTGCAGATGTAGCCATGAAGTTGCTCAGAAGAGACAAAACAAACAAAGATCTGACATCAACACCTTGGTTGACAGAATTCACATCACACTCTCCGAACTGCATGACACAGTTAATCCTTCCCTGCCATCTCGTGCCAATACCCCCATGGATGAAGAAGTCACAGTCTCCATGAAGGAAGAAGTCAATGCCCTCTGACGCTTCATAAAAACCATCACCCCACTGCAACTTGCATTGGTTTTTCTTCCACCCACAAGGTTCCACACCATACTACCAGGACAAGAGAAAGACCAATGTTACTGGAAATTGATAGTCAAGAATTACTGGAAAAGCTCCACCACCACCGAGTTCCCCTTCAATGGCATCCCAGTCCCTATCTGTCAAGACGGTCACAGTCATTTGCCAGTTTTCTTTGCAAAATCAAACAATGGGGAATTCCTCATCACATCCACCAAGAAAGCACTCACTGCCGCCGTAGTAAATGGAGACTTTGACAAGCTTCCTGAGGCATGAAGCCTGAGTGGAGGGTAATGTTGTGAACTTTCAACTATTCCTGTCTGATCTGTACTTGTCTACATTCCCTCTTTGTGCATCATGCCTGTTCCATCTATTCTGGCCCAGCAATCTCTGAGTATTGACTCATAGTATTACCACGCCATTATCATCAGACATTTCATGTAGTACCTCTATCCATTCAACTGGATGCTTGCTGTATTTAAGTGTACATACACACTCCTGTATTTGGTACACTTAACCACCTAGTTTTTCTCCCCTTACTTGTCCTCAAGACTTAGCCTAAGCTGCAACCTGAGGTCTTATCAGACTAAGGTCGTAACACAATTTGGCTTCATGCCTCAGGAAGCTTTGTCAAAGTCGCCATTGACTACAGCAGAGGTAAGGGCTTTCTTGGTGGCTCTGATGAGGTACTTTCCATTGTTTAAATGTGTGAAGAAGATGGGCAAGTGGCTTTGACCGTCCTGACAGATAGGGACTGGGACACCGTTGAATGGGAAGTCAGTTGTGGTGGAGTTGTCCCAATAGTTCTTGACTATTGATTTCCAGTAGTGTTGGTCTTTTTCTTGTCCTGGTAACACAGTGCAGAATCTTGCAGGAGGGAGAAAAACCAATACAAGTTGTGGCAGAGTGATTGTTTTTATGAAGTGGCAGAGTGAGTTGACTTCTTCCTTCATGGAGATGGTTGTTTCTTTGTCCATGGGTGTGTCAGATTGGGTTGGTGGTGTGGGGTTAATCATGGTGTGGAGCTCGGAAAGGGTGCTGTGGATCTTGTCAATGAGGGCATCAATTTCTGGATCTTCAGTGGTCTTATTGTGCCTAAGTAGGTTCATGGCCACATTGGCAAGTTCCAGGAAGATGTTGGCGATGTTGAGGTGTTTGAATACTTTTAATCCAAGGTCAACACAGTTGTGGAGACTGTGGATGCAGTCTTGTTTGCTAGGTGTGAGCATGGATTGTTCTAGGGCTCAGAAGATGGCAGGAATGTATTGATTGGTGGATGAGGATGCGTTGGTGAACCCTGCATACATGTCAGTGAAGGTGATGCATGCGGTGGTGAGGACAATGTGCCTATTGACAACTAGCCATTTATTTTGGGTGGTGATGGTTTCTATTTCGTTGTTAGTGGCCTTGTCAATGTCTTTTAGTAGGGATTCAAGAAGTCCCTGTGCTGGGGATGGTGTGGTGGCGAGGTTGTAACGAATGCCTTGAGGGGTAGGTACTTGGCTGTTGCCTAGCTCTGGAAGGGGGACAGAGGAGATTGTGGTTGGGTTGGGGTGGACAAGGGAACGAATAGTGATACAGTTGGCTTGTTCCAGATCCATTCTAGGAATATTGGCTTGAGGAACAATTCTGCTTGTAAGAGTACTGTATTGTCTGTGTTTCCTGTTTGCAGCCAACTTTCTTGGATCATGGTAACTAGTTTGTCTTCTTGTCCTTCTAGTATTTGGTAGATTCAGGACAATAGGTCGGCCTTTGTGTTTGTTTTTCTGGGTACATGTCACAGTGTGAAGTCGTAGTCCTGTAAGCATAGGTACCATCGAGCTTGTCATCTATTCAGTTTTTGTGGTTTTCAGTAGTATTTTAAATTTTTGTGGTCGGTCCAGATTTCAAATTTTTCTTCAGTATCTAGCAGGTAATGTCTCCACTCCTTCAGGGCATGGATGATGGCCAGCAGCTCTTTGTCATATATTTCATAGTTTCGCTCTGCCAGTAATAGCATTCATGATGTGAAGGCGATTGGGTGCCATTTGTCCTCCTGTAATTATGATAACATGCCTCCTAATACATAGTCTGATACATTGACTTCTACCCTGAACTGTCCTTGTCTTTGTGGTAGGGTTAACATGGGTTCTTCAGTGATGCACCTTTTAAGGCAATCAAAGGCTGCCTGGTGCTCTTGATTCCATTCCCATGTGGATGCTCCCTTGAGTTTGTTTAGTGGTCCTGTGATTTTGCTGAAGTTTTTGATGAAACATTAATAATAGTTGGCAAAACCCAGGAACCTTTCTACCCCTTTTGTATTTTTTGGCTCTGGCCAGTCTCGTACTGATTTGACTTTCTCTTCCTCCATTTCAATTCGCCCATGTCCTACTTTGACTCCTAGCATAGGGATTTCTTCTACATTGAAAATGTATTTGGTTCGTTTGAAACATAGGTTGTATTGTGCTGCGTGTTCCAGGAACCATACTGTCTGTTCTCTTAGTTGTTCCTTGGAGTCACCGGGAATGGCAAAGTCATCCATATAGTTCACAATATCTCCATTTTGCAATAGGTCATGGAAGATGCTTGTCATCATTCTGGAGAAGGTCCCTGGTGAGTTGCTGAGTCCAAAATACATGACTGTTGGCTCGAAAAGCCCTTTGTTGGTGAGGAATGCCACTTTCCATTCGTCTCCTTCCTTGATCCTGACGTTGTTATATCCCCAGATGATGTTGAGTTTATTGAAATATTTGGCCTTTCCAAGCTTGTCAATTACCTCACCGATTCTTGGCAGTGGTGTCTTGTCCTTGATTACTATGTTGTTTAATCATCTATAGTCTTGGATCAATCTCTTAGATCCATCCTTCTTAGGGATAAAGGAGGTTGGCACTGCATATGGGGATTTTGATGGTTGTATTCATCCTGATTCTAGGTTTTCTTTGATGAATGTTTTGAGTTCATCCTGTTCTTTGACTGTCATGTTGTATGTTCCTGTGCTTATTTCCTTCAGGGCATCCTCCATTAGGATTATTTCATGATCCCATTCAGTTCGTTCTGGGAGTTTGTCAAATGTTGTTTTGTTGAACAGGTATGTGAACAGTTGTACATAGTCTGGTAAGTCTTCCAGTTTAGTTGGGTCTGGTTTATCTTCTTCTTCCCATAAATCTTCTGTAGTGGCCATACTCCATATTTTTTCTGTGATGGAGATGTTTCAGTGGGGGAATTGACAGTTTGGTGGACACCAGATGAACTTGATTTCTCTATTATTCCAATCTATTTCCAGGTTATGTTTGACCAACCAGTCATGTCCCAGGAAGACTTCTGCATGGTCTTGTAGCTGTACAACTGATGCTTCAATTCGTTCTTTGTGTCTGTGGATATCTATGTCGATTGTGGCTGTTTCCATTACTTTTCCACCCTAGTTTGGTGTTCTGTCTGTGTTTAATACCAAGATTTGTTGTTCCAATTTTTGAGTTGGAAGTTTTTCCTTGTCTACTAGTCTTTTGCTGATGCTGCTGGTTATGCATCCTGAGTCGATGATTGTGTCCACTGTTATCTCTTTTTTCATCATTTGTATTTTCCCTTTTAGGTTTAGTTCACACTTTCTTCTCTGAGGAATTGTGTAGAATTTGTCTGATATCCTAGATACAAGCTTTCTGACTCTTGAGGTAGCACCTACTCGGAGTCTTCAGAAAAAACCTTCTTTTCTTCATCAACTTCTTCTACTCCTCAGACCTGTATCTTCTTTGGTGCAGTGCAGGCCTTTGCTATGTGGCCTGTTTTCCCATAGTTGTAGCAAGTCAACCCCTTGGGTTTCTTGCAATCTTTGGCCATATGTCCGAATATGCCGCAATTATAACATTTAGGTTTTCCTTCAGCATTGAAAATGTGGCATCAGCTTCCTATCTCCATTGGTTCTCCCATTTCTCTGTAGGTTGTTCCAGTATTGGTTTTCTTATCTTCTCAGTATTCTGATGCTTTATATCCCTGTCCTACGGCAAGGATGGCTTCTGTCCATTCTACATAGGTGTCTGGCCTGGCACTAGGTGGGTAGCCTGTGATAGTGTGGATGATGTCTTGTCTGGCATTTTTCTTAAGTAGGAATATTGCATGTTTATTATCTATTTTTGCCTTGCTTTTTAGGACTTGGAATTTGATTAGGAAGTCTGCTGTATTTTTGTTTCCCTGTTTGAACTTCTCGACTTGCCACTCTGCTTTGCTATTCGAGGTGTTGTCAGAGAAGGTTTTCCTAAAGTCTTCGGAAAATGCTTTCTAGTCCACTGAGTCCTCTCCATCTAAGATTTGTGGGGCCTTCATTGCCGTGTAGGCTCCTGCTGTTCCTCCTCTCAGTCTGGCTAAGACTGCTATGGCTTTGTCATCCACTGAGACTATTTTGTTGAACTTCATGAAGAGCGTCATTGCTCTCTACCAGTCGTCAAATTTGGTGTGGGTTCTATTGAAAAAACCCAGGTCTGGCACTAAGCTTTTCCCACTGGGCACTGTTGTGGGTACTACTGCATTGTCGGTCATATCGGAGTCGGTTTCTAATTCTGTTTCCTCTGAGCTTAATTCGTCTGATTTCTCCTGATGGACTAACTCTTCCTCTGCTAGGTCAAGCTTATTTAGAAGTTCTGATAATACTTCTTCTTCTGCTGGATTTACTCTGGGTTCATCATGTGTTTCTCCAGTTGGTTCTTCAGGTACTTTGGGGTTCCCTGTTTCTTCTTTGTCTGATGTTTCAGATTTGTTGTCAGTGACTTTGAGATTCAGTTCTCTGTATTTGTCTGGGTTTGAGCTCATATACTAGCTCCTGGGCTATCTTTTGTTTAGGCCTGTTTCAGCCTACTCCTTGCAAGGTGAGGTGGGGATGCTTAACCAAATGTTACAACCTTAGTCTGAGTAAACCTTAGGTTGCAACTTAGGCTAAGACTTGAGGGTGAGTATGGGGAGGAGAACAAGAGATGGTTAAGCATACCGAATACAGTAGGTATATGTACACTTAAATACTGAGAGTTATCCAGTTGAATGGATGGGGTAACTACATGAAACATCCAGCAAGGTAGGCATAGTAGTTAGTTTGAGTTATAACTGGAGATCACTCAACAGGAATAAGTGAAACCGATGTACTGGCAGTATAGAAATGCAGACAAGCATGGAACATGATATGATCAGTAGAAATCCATAACACAGCCATGCAATTGTATCTTTCTCTCTTATAACAATGGAGGGGCCTATTGGGGCATTGACCTCCATCAAGTTGAATCACTTCTATATCTCCTCCAAACTCTTGCTCAATGAAGAAGTTGTATTGAGACATTCATCCCACTTTTTCAGTGTGGTGACCTTAGCTTTCACTGAAGGTCAGCAATAGTGTTCAGGCTTGGGCACAGTAATGTGCGATGTGAGTAGAGTGGCATTACTGCCAGTGGCTACTAATCTGGAAGAAGTGGTGTAATGGCAAAGCCATTTTCACACATGAAAATCACTAATCTAAGGCATACAAGCCTAATCTAATGATTGCATTGAACCTTCCTGTAGTAGTATGACCTAATCTAAGAGCCCAACAGTATAATAAAAGAGTACTTGATCACTGTAGAACACTATGACCATTGATAATGGATAGTGGCAGCTACAGGATGACTACTGTGCTGAACAAAAAGCAATTCTAACAGTGTACCATATGACCAGTCGTGATTCCAGCCAGACCAGGCAGTAAAACCATTCCAATGCATCTATACAGAGCTATAGAACCCCTCCAATGAGCCTAGACTCGGGAAATAAGTCCAACACACTTAATCTAAAAGGATGATCAGTGTGCTCACAAGGAAATGCCACTATTGTTAGATTAATGAATGTCACTCAGCACTAGTGATGTGTATGGACATGTTCACATACAATCCACGGGGACACATAGGAGAACAGTTCACATGATGTCTGAAATCTTAGATGTTCTACATATTTAGAGAAGAATGCAGACCCAGAGAATGGGCTAAAACACAGCCTGGAATAAACAGATATCCAGAATCCTTCTGTATTTCCAATGTTTCACTAATCTAACAGGTTGTAGCTCTCTTGGCACATGATCTAATCTACTGGTTTGTACCTTGCTTGATAATATGTTCCTAGTTGTGTAATCATTGTCTTGTCATAACGAGCACCCAAATAATATATAAACTTCCTCTGAGGTGTCGGACATGGCAAGAAACCTACTAGCCATTGCCCAGCCTTCAGAGCACAGTAAAAAGCAATCTATTGTGTCTGAGTGAAGCAAAGTAATAAGTTCTTTTGAGATTAACTGGACTAAGTGACTTGAGCTAAGGTTGAGACCTTTGTAATCTAAGAAGAAGACCTTGGCTTACTTGCAAAGTAAGCTTAGATTAAGAGCATATTGCATCACTACACCCTGGTACTTGGAGTATCACAAGTGTAGGATAGTGCGCTTCTGGTCGTTGACTTGATAAGGGTGAATCTTAGGGAGTACCTGAGGTTCTGTGTCTTGTTAACTTCTTAGATAAGGGACGCGAGTTGTGCTTTTTACAGTATAACTTGGCTTTACTCTTCTTAGCAAAGATAGCTAGTTATTCTGGTGTTCTCTATGTGTCATTGTTTTGTGTTATTTTGTGGAATTGTCCCTCATATTTGTTACGACCTTAGTCTGATAAGACCTCAGGTTGCAGCTTAGGCTAAGTCTTGAGGGCAAGTAAGGGTAGAAGAACTAAATGGTTAAGCATACCAAATACAGGAGTATATATGTACACTTAAGTACAGAAGGAACATCCAGTTGAATGGATGGAGATAACTACATGAAATGTCCAATGACTATGGTATAGTAGTTATGAGTCAGAGCTCGGAGATTGTGCAGACAGGATAACTGAAACAGGTACATGGCTAGGAGGGAATACAGACAAGTACGGCGCTGATATGAGAATAGACTAGAGTTCACAACAATACCCCCCGGTTAGGCTTCATGCCTCAGGAAGCTTCATCAAAATCTCCATTTACCACAGCAGTGGCAAGTGCCTTCTTGGTGGATGTGGTGAGAAATTCTCCACTGTTTGATTTTGCAAAGAAGACTGGCAAATGGCTGCGACTGTCTTGATGGATAGGGACTGGGATGCCATTGAAGGGGAACTCAGTAGTGGTGGAGTTCTCCCAGTAGTTCTTGACTATCGATTTCCAGTAGCATTGGTCCTTCTCTTGTCCTGGTAGTACAGTGTGGAACCTTGCAGGAGGAAGAAAAACCAATGCAAGTTGCAGTGGGGTGATGGTTTTTATGAAGCATTGGAGGGCATTGACTTCTTCCTTCATAAAGACCATGACTTCTTCGTCCATGGGGGTATTGGCACGAGGTGGTGGGGAGGGATTAACTGTGTCATGCAGCTCAGAGAGGGTGATGTGAATTCTGTCCACTAGGGTGTTGATGTCAGGGTCTTCATTTGTTTTATCTCTTCCGAGCAGTTTCATAGCTATGTCTGCAAGTTCAAGGAAGATGTTGGCGATGTCGAGGTGATTGAAGACCTCGAGGCCTAAGTCGATTTGGCTTTGAAGTCCTTGGACCCGATTCCATTTGCTGGGGGTGAGGGTAGACTGGTCTAGGGCTCGGAAGATGGCGGGGATGTGCTGGTTGGTGGAGGAAGATGCGTTGGTGAACCCTGCATACATGTCGGTGAAGGTGATGCATGCGGTAGCAAGGGTGATGTGTTGGTTTACAACTAATTGTCGGTTTTGGGCAGAGATGTTCTCAATTTCGCTGTTGGTTGCTTTATCAACATCCTTGAGCAGGGCTTCAAGGAGGCCTTGTGCTGGGGACGGTGTCTTTGCAAGGTTGTAGCAGATTCCTTGGGGAGCAGGCACTCAGCTGTTGCCTGGCTCAGGGAATGGGAGGGAGGAGATTCTGGTAGGAGTGGGGTGAACGAGGGAGTCAATAGCGATGTGGTTAGGTTGGGAGGCAGGCATGTCTGTTTAGTTTCTTTGTCTGGGTTACTTGTTTGATGCTTTTTTGTGTTTTCTGCCCCCTCTTTTATGGGTATCCTCCAGATGCCTTTTTAGGTAGTCTGTTATGGCGTCCTTTGCATTTGTCAAGTTAGACTCCACTGTCCATGTATCTTCTTCATTGCCATACCCCTTCCAGTGGACCAGGAATTGATATCCCCTTCCTTATTTTCGTCGTCCGTGGATCTCCTCTACTTCATGTTCTTCCTCATTGTTGATGATCACTGGGTTGGGCACTGATGGTTGTTTTTGACTCAGGAACTCCACCTGGTGTACTGGTGTCAGGAGCTGTTCATTGAATACATCATGGATAGCCCATCCATCTGGTAGTGTCAGCCGATATGCTGCTTCTCCTATTTTTTCCTTAATAAGGAAAGGTCCATACTGTTTTTGGCCTAGCTTCTTTGATGATTGATTGGTATGGATATTGGTGTTCTCTAACCATACTTTATCTCCTGTTTGATATGCACTGATGTGGGTTCTACTGCAGTCATGTTGCTGTTTCATCTTTTCTTAGTATGTCCATAGTGCTGATGAGGCATTGTCTCGGGTGGCCTGTAGCTGTTCCAGAAATGCTGTAGCAGTGGGATTGTTCGTTGTTGGCTTGTTCTTGCCTTTCCATGGATTTCTTCCATAGTTTAGGAAGAATGGTGTCTCCTGTGTTCCTCTATATTGCTTGTCATTGTACTGAAATTCTGCGATGGGGAGCCATTCCGCCCAGTCATTCTGGTCATAGTTGCAGTACAGGCGGATGTAGGTTTCTACTTCCCTGTTGATGCATTTGGTTTGTCCATCTGTTTGTGGGTGGTACGCCATTGATAGATTTTGTTCAATGCCCAGTCCTTTAAATAACTCTTTGGTGAATTCTGATGTGAATTGAGGTCCTTGGTCACTAAGTACTTTCCTTGGTAATCCATGTAGCTTCCATATTTCGTCTTGATATATCCTTGTGACGTCTTTGGATGACGCATCCATGGTTGTCACTGAGAGCCATATTATTTTTGTGAAGTGGTCCACGATGACTAGTATTGCATCTTTTCCATTAGACTCCGGCAGTGGTCTGATCATGTCGACACTGATTTCTTCCCAAGGTCCATTTGGTATTGGGAGGGGATGTAGTGGCGATTTGAGCAGCTTTGTTCTTGACTTGTTTTTTTGGCAGGCTTGGCATCCTCAGATATATCTTTTTATATCCTTTTATATCGATGGCCACCAGTAGTCTCAGCTGATCAGTTCTGTCATCCTGTGTTGTCCCGGATGTCCTGTGTTTAGGGTGTCATGGTACTGTATTAGGATTTCTTCTCGTAGTTTCTGGTTGGGCGGGACATATACACTATTCTGTTTGTAGATCACTCCACCATTCTCAGTGAGTTGGGATCCTTGTTTCTGTAGCTCAGTTAGGACCGTTGTTTCTCATCAGGTTTGGCCTCAGATTTGTTCTAGGAAGTTAGGTTTGATGAACAACTCTGCCCGTAAGAGTACTGTGCTGTCTGTGCCTTCTGTCTGTAGCCAGCTTTCTCAAATCATAGTGACTAGTTTATCTTCTTGTCCTTCTGGCATTTGGTGGATTCAGGATAACAGATCGGCTTTTGTGTTTGTTTTTCCCAGTACATGTCGTAGCGTGAAGTCATAGTCTTGCAGCCGTAGGTACCACCGTGCTTGTCATCTGTTTAGTTTCTGTGGTTCCTGATAGTACTTGAGGTTTTCATGGTCAGTCCAGATTTCAAATTGTTCTTTGGCATCCAGGAGGTAGTGTCTCCATTCCTTCAGGGCGTGGACAATGGCTAGTAATTCCTTGTCGTATATTTCATAGTTTCGTTCTGCCAGTGACAATGTCCATGATATGAAAGCGATTGGATGCCATTTGTCTCCTTGTAATTGTGAAAGGACTCCTCCTAACGCATAGTCCGATGCGTCAACTTCTACTCTGAATTGGCCATGTCTTTGTGGTAATGTTAGGACAGGTTCTTCGGTGATACATTTCTTGAGTCGGTTGAATGAGTCTTGGTGCTCTTGTGTCCATTCCCATGTTGCTGCTCCTTTGAGTTTGTTCAAGGGCCCCGCAATGGTACTGAAGTTTTTGATAAAGCATTGATAGTAGTTTGTGAAACCCAGGAACCTTTCCACCCCTTTGGTGTTCTTGGGTTTGGGCCATTCCTGTACCATCTTTACTTTGTCTTCCTCCATTTCAATTCATCCATGTCCTACCTGAACTCCTAGCATTGGGATTTCTTCTGCATCGAAGATGCACTTGGTCCGCTTGAAGCATAAGTTGTACTGGGCCACTCGCTCTAGGAATCGTATTGTCCACTCTTTTAGTTGCTCTTTGGTGTCTCCTGGGATGGCAAAGTCATCCATATAGTTTACGATGTCTCCGTTTTGTAAGAGGTCACGGAAAATGCTTGTCATCATCCTGGTGAATGTTCCTGGTGAGTTGCTTAAGCCAAAATACATGACCATTGGTTTGAAGAGTCCTTCATTGGTGAGGAATGCGGCCTTCCACTCATCTCCTTCTTTGATCCTGACATTGTTGTATCCCCAAATGATGTCCAACTTATTGAAGTATTTCACTTTTCCAAGCTTGTCAATTACTTTGCCGATTCTTGGTAATGGTGTTTTGTCTTTGATTACTACGTTGTTTAGTTGCCTGTAGTCTTGGATTAGCCTTTTGGATCCATCTTTCTTTGGGATGAAGAATGTCGGTGCTGCATATGGGGATTTCAATGGCCATATTCATCCTGATTCTAGGTTTTCCTTGATGAATGACTTGAGTTTGTCCTGTTCTTTAACTGTTATGTTATATGTCCCTGCACTTATTTCTTTTGGGGCATCTTCCATCAAGACTATCTCGTGGTCCCATTCGGTTCACTCTGGGAGTTTGTCAAATGTCGTTTTGTTGAATAAGTGCATGAACAGTTGTACATAGTCTGGTAGATCTTCCAGTTTGGTGGGGTCTGGTTCATCTTCTTCCTCCCATAGGTCTTCTGTAGTAGTTATGCTTCATAATTTTTCAGTGATAGGAATGTTCTGATGGGGGAATTGGCAGTCTGGAGGGCATCAGGTGAACTTGATTTCTCCATTATTCCAGTCTACCTCTGGGTTGTGTTTGACTAGCCAATCATGTCCTAGGAAGACTTCTGCTCTGTCTTGTAGCTGTACAACTGAGGCCTCGATTTGTTCTTTATGTCCCTGGATGTCAATGTTGATTGTGGTGGTCTCTGTTACCCTTCCGCCTTGGTTAGGTGTTCCATCTGCGTTGAGTACCAAAATTTGCTGTTCCAATTTCCAGGTCAGGAGCCTTTCTTTGTCTACTAATTTTTTACTGATGCTGCTGGTTGTGCATCCTGAGTCTACAATGGTGTTGACCATTATCTCCTTTCTGGCTGTTTGTATTTTTCCTTTTAGATTTAGTTCATGCTTTCTTCTCTGAGGAATCATGTAGAATTTGTCTGATATCCTAGATACAAGCTTTTTGACTCTCGAGGTAGCACCTACTCAGAGTCTTTGGAAAAATCCTTCCCTTCTTCGTCAGTAGCCTCTTCTACTCCTTGGACTTGGATCTTCTTGGGTGCGGTGCAGGCTTTGGCTATGTGCCCCTTTTTTCCACAGTTGTAGCATATTAACTCCTTGGGCTTTTTGCAATCCTTGGCAATGTGGCCAAAAATGCCACAGTTGTAGCACTTTGGTTCTCCTTTGTCATTAAAGACGTGATGCCTGCTTCCTATCTCCATGGGCTCACCCATTCCTCTGTAGGTGGTGCCAGTGTTCGTTTTCCTGTCTCCTCGGTATTCAGATGCCTCGTATCCTCCCGATGGACAATATGGCTTCTTTCCATTCTGCATATGTGTCCGGCCTGGCTGAAGGTGGATAGCCTGTGATCGTATGTATGATATCTTGTCAGACATTCTTCCTAAGTAGGAATATAGCATGCTTGCTATCGGTCTTGGCCTTGTTTTTCAGCATCTCAAATTCAATTAGGTAGTTGGCAGTGTTTCAGTTTCCTTGTTTGAATTTTTCGATCTGCCATTCTGCTTTGCTGTTTGAGGCATCATCTGAGAAGGTTCTTCTAAATTCCTCAGAGAAAACCTTCCAGTCCACTGAATCCTCAGATTCCAGGATGGCTGGTGCTCTCATAGCTGCATATGCTCCTACAGTTCCTCCTCACAGTCTGGCTAGGACTGCTATGGCTTTATTGTCTGCCGAAACTATCTTGTTGAATTTCATGAAGAGCATCATTGCTCTCCACCAGTCGTCGAACTTGGTACGGGTGCTGTTGAAAAATCCTGGGTCTGGCACTAGGCCTTTCCCACTGGACATTGTTGTGGGCACTACTGTGTTCTCAGTCATATTGGAGTCGGTTTCTGATTCTGTTTCATCCAAGCTTGATTTGTCTGATTTCTCCTGATAGGCTATCTCTTCCTCTACTAGGTCAAGTTTGTTTAGAAGTTCTGATAACACTTCTTCTTCTGCTGGGTTTACTCTGGGTTCGTCATGTGTTTCTTCAGGTACTTTGGGGTTCCCTGTTTCTTCTTCGTCTAATGTTTCGGATTTGTCATCAGTGACTTCGAGATTTGGTTCTCTGTATTTGTCTGGGTTTGAGCTCATATACTAGCTCCTGGGTTGCTTCTGTTCAGGCCTGTTTCAGCCTACTCCTTGCAAGGTGAGGTGGGGATGCTTAACCAAATGTTATGATCTTAGTCTGATAAGACCTCAGGTTGCAGCTTAGGCTAAGTCTTGAGGGCGAGTAAGGGTAGAAGAACTAGATGGTTAAGTGTACCGAATACAGGAGTATGTATGTATGCTTAAGTACAGAAGGAACATCCAGTTGAATGGATGAAGATAACTACATGAAACGTCCAATGACTATGGTATAGTAGTTATGAGTCAGAGCTCGGGGATCACGCAGACAGGAATAACTGAAACAGGTACACGGTTAAGAGGGAATGCAGACAAGTATGGAGCTGATATGAGAATAGACTAGAGTTCACAACAATATTGTCAGATTGCCTCCCCACAAACTTGCCTTGTGCAGAAACCTTTAAAAGTCTATTCTGTCAGCTTAATCTAAGCCATACATCCATATCACATTTAGTATTCTATTTCTGCCTCATTAGCAGGAGATGTCTTGGCTCAACACACTTCCTCCATGAGAGAATGAGTGGTTTGCTGCAGCTGATCTCTCGCCTGTGAAGCAAAGTCTACATCCTGAATGTATCTGGAGGTGGTGGCATTAGTCTATGCACCCTTCTTTCCCTTTCCCTTACCATTGCCATGAGGGAGCCATCTGCACTTCTTGTCCTTGCCATCACCCCCAAAGGGCTTTTGCTACTGCTGCTGCTGTTGCTGCTAGGGCTTTTTAGACCCTGAGGGTTGCTGCTGGCCTTGTGGCCACTGTCCACTCTACTGCTAGTTGCACTGCTACTGCTGCTGCCCATCTCCTTGATGTGGAGTAAAGTGTGCACATTGCGCATGGGTGGTCTGGTTTGATACATAAGTTGTTACGACCTTAGTCTGAGTAAACCTCAGGTTGCAACTTAGGCTAAGACTTGAGGGCGAGTATGGGGAGAGGAACAAGAGGTGGTTAAGTGTACCGAATACAGTGGGTGTATGTACACTTAAATACTGAGAGTCATCCAGTTGAATGGATGGGGTAACTACATGAAACATCCGGTAAGGTAGGTGTAGTAGTTAGTTTGAGTCATAATGGAGATCACTCAACAGAAATAGGTGAAACAGATGTACTAGTGGTATAGAAATGCAGACAAGCATGGAGCATGATATGATTAGTGGAAATCCATAACAATACCCCCCGATTTGGCTTCATGCCTCAAGAAGCTTCATTAAAGTCACCATTGACTATGGTGGAGGTGAGGGCTTTCTTGGTGGCTCTGATGAGGTACTTTCCATTGTTTAAATGCATAAAGAAGACGGGCAAGTGGCTTCGACCATCCTGACGGATAGGGACTGGGACACCATTGAATGGAAAGTCAGTTGTGGTGGAGTTGTCCCAATAGTTCTTGACTATTGATTTCCAGTAGTGTTGGTCCTTCTCTTGTCCTGGTAACACAGTGTAGAATCTTGCAGGAGGGAGAAAAACCAATACAAGTTGTGGCAAAGTGATTGTTTTTATGAAGTGGCAGAGTGAGTTGACTTCTTCCTTCATGGAGATGGTTGTTTCTTCGTCCATGGGCATGTCAGATTGGGTTGGTGGTATGGGGTTGATCATGGTGTGGAGCTCGGAGAGGGTGCTGTGGATCCTGTCAATGAGGGCATTGATTTCTGGATCTTCAGTGGTCTTATTGTGCCTAAGTAGGTTCATGGCCACATTGGCAAGTTCCAGGAAGATGTTGGCGATGTTGAGGTGTTTGAATACTTTTAATCCAAGGTCAACACAGTTGTGGAGACTGTGGATGCAGTCTTGTTTGCTAGGTGTGAGCATGGATTGTTCTAGGGCTCAGAAGATGGTGGGAATGTGTTGATTGGTGGATGAGGATGCATTGGTGAACCCTACATACATGTTGGTGAAAGTGATGTATGTAGTAGCGAGGGCAATGTGCCTGTTGACAACTAGCCATTTATTTTGGGCAGTAATGGTTTCTATTTCATTGTTGGTGGCCTTGTCAATGTCTTTTAGTAGGGATTCAAGGAGTTCCTGTGCTGGGGATGGCATGGTGGCGAGGTTGTAACAAGTGCCTTGAGGAGCAGGTGCTTGACTGTTGCCTGGCTCTGGGAGGGGGACGGAGGAGATTGTGGTTGGATTAGGGTGGACGAGGGAACAAATAGTGATATAGTTGGCTTGGGAGGAAGGCATGTCTGGCTAGTTTCTTTGGTTTGGTGATGATTTTTTGTTTCTACCCCCCTTTTTATGGGTATCCTCTGGATGCCTCTTTTGGTAGTCTGCTATTGTGTCTTGAGCATTTGTCAGGTTGGATTCCACTGTCCACATATCTTCTTCATTGCTGTATCCTTTCCAGTGGACTAGGAATTGATAGCCCCTTCCGCTGTAACGGCAAAGCCGTTTTCACACATGAAAATCGCTAATCTAAGGCATACAAGCCTAATCTAACGATTGCATCGAACCTTCCTGTAGTAGTACGACCTAATCTAAGAGCCCAACAGTATAATAAAAGAGTACTCGATCACTGTAGAACACTATGACCATTGATGACGGATAGCAGCGGCTACGGGATGACCACTGTGCTTAACAAAAAGCAATTCTAACAGTGTACCATATGACCAGTCGTGATTCTGGCCGGACCAGGCGGTAAAACCATTCCAATGCGTCTATACAGAGCTACGGGACCCCTCCAATGAGTCTAGACTCGAGAAATAAGTCCAACGTGCTTAATCTAAAAGGCTGATCGGCGTGTTCACAAGGAAATGTCACCGTTGTTAGATTAACGAACATCACTCAGCACTAATGACACGTATGGACGCGTTCGCGTACAATCCACGGGGACACATAGGAGAACAGTTCACGCGACGTCCGAAATCTTAGATGTTCTACATATTTAGAGAAGAATGCAGACCCAGAGAACGGGCTAAAACACAGCCCGGAACAAACAGATACCCAGAATCCTTCTGTATTTCCAATGTTTCACTAATCTAACAGGTTGCGGCTCTCTTGGCGCGCGATCTAATCTACCAGTTTGTACCTTGCTTGATAATATGTTCCTAGTTGTGTAATCATTGTCTTGTCATAACGAGCACCCAAATAATATATAAACCCCCTCTGAGGTGTCGGACGTGGCAAGGAACCTACTAGCCATTGCCCAGCCTTCAGAGCACAGTGAAAAGCGATCTATTGTGCCTGAGCGAAGCAAAGTAATAAGTTCTTTCGAGATTAACTAGACTAAGTGACTTGAGCTAGGATTGAGACCTTTTGATCTAAGAAGAAGACCTCGGGCTTACTCGTGGAGTGAGCTTAGATTAAGAGCATATTGCATCGCTACACCCTGGTACTTGGCGTATCACAAGTGTAGGACAGTGCGCTTCTGGTCGTTAACTAGATAAGGGTGAAGCTTAGGGAGTACCTGAGGTTCTGTGTCTTGTTAACTTCTTGGATAAAGGACACGAGTCGCACTTTTTACAGTGTAACTTGGCTTTACTCTTCTTAGCGAAGGTAGTTAGCTATTCTAGTGTTCTCCACGCGTCGTTGATTCGCGTTATTTTGTGGAATTGTCCCTCATATTGTCAGATTGCCTCCCTACGAACTTGCCTTGTGCAGAAATCTTTAAAAATCTATTCCGTCAGCTTAATCTAAGCCGAACATCCATATCACATTTAGTATTTCTATTTCTGCCTCTTTATCTGGAGCCCACCGCGAGGGGAGTTTCAGTGTGAGAGCCACTTTATTTCCACATCCTTTTACCGTTCTCAAAATGAGCTTCGGGCCTCCACCCGGAGCATATAAAAAACAGATTGCTACTTCGCATCCTGTACCAGAACAGAACAAAACAAAACCCAAAGGTCGAGAGACTCAAAATTCTAGAAGAACAGAGCCGTTACCGAAGCTAGATAATCCAGAGCAGTTGCTTAGAAACGCCCGCCGTTCTCAACGCTCAGACACTCTTGGCGAAAGTTCAGCTCGCAAACGCACTTCACGAAC
The DNA here is from genome assembly GCA_025093985.1 of Calvatia gigantea. Taxonomy (NCBI): domain Eukaryota; kingdom Fungi; phylum Basidiomycota; class Agaricomycetes; order Agaricales; family Lycoperdaceae; genus Calvatia; species Calvatia gigantea. Next base: position 2,074,373 of record JACAAK010000005.1, on the reverse strand, counting down.
AGTAAATCCTGCTGTTTCCGTGGACCCTTCGCCTAATCTAGCGTGAAACTTGCCAATACCGGCACAACCACAGACCCAAACTACCTCTCAAACGAACTCAAATCAGCCAAACACTATGCCTAGCCCTGCTATGCCAAACCCTATGGCTACAGGAGCCCCAGTATGGGATGGTCGAGGAGCTACACTCCGAGACTTCCTATGGCGTCTAGAACGCTTATTCGATGTCTCTAGTATCACAGACATGGAAGATAAAGTAAAATGGGCCGTTAGCTATGTAGAGCCTAGCGTACGAGATGAATGGACAAGCTTCCCGGAATATATAACTCCAGACTGGAACGGTTTTAAAGATCGTTTGAAGCAGGAGTATCCGGAGCTCGTAGCAGAAGAACAAGGTTCAGTGGCTAGATTACGAGCATTAGGACAAGAATACAAACACATTAGTATGTTTGACGAAGAACACCTCTTAGCTTTCAAGAGGAAGTTCTCGTTACAAGCAGAAAAATGTCTAACAAATCCGCCACTCGTAACGAACCGTGAACTGGTAGAAATGTTTGTTGGAAGTCTAGATAAACACTTCCAAGAGAACTTGAATACTAGATTAAGTATCAACGGTCGCGCTCGCGCAGGAGGCGTGGCCCGAGGCGAAGATCCATATGATTGGACTGAAGTCGTTGCTAAAGCAGTAGAGCTGGTCAGTGGAAAGACCATAGCTAAAGCGTTAAAATACGATAACAATCCGGAGACTATGTCTCGAGCTATACCACCGCAAGTAAAACGCGAACCTGTTGAGCAGCAGTCGGACTTACGTGAAGAAATCGCTAATCTAAAAGATACTCTGGCTGTTAATCAGAAAAATATGCAGAGTTTTATGGACTCCATGAAAGCTACAATGCAGACAAAATTTACGCGTCCTGCAAACCCTGTAAACTATGGTCAGGGACAGCCGAGACAGAATAACGAGGCCGTGGCCGGGATAGGCAGAGGATGCTACTATTGTTTCGATCCAAAGCATCATTGGCTCGCATGTCCAGAAAAAGACCAGGACGTGAAAGATGGAAAAATTAAAGTCGACGGAAATCAACTTAGATTTGCGGACGGCTCACCCATACCTAGAATTGAAGGGATGTCTATTAAGGCTATCGTAGCGAAGTACTTACCAAACACGCTATTGGTATGCCTAGGCATGCAACCCGAATTGCCTCAAGAAGAGGAAGTACCTGATCTAGGTCCCTACCAATCTTATGGTCGCGCACCTGAGATTTCCATCTACACAAACCAACTTAAAGATACTAGAGATAGTATAATTGAAGAGAGCAAGCAAGTGTTAGATAGACGCGGCTTAGAACTAGAAAATCTAAAAGGCTGCCTTAACACAATTGAAACATTGCTATCTGGCACTAAGCCTGTGAAATCACGCAAAGCTAAAGATCCTGAACCAGCGTCCGATGAAGAAGACGATTCTGACGACCTGGCCAGTCAGCTTGCAAAGATTTTGGCTTTGGCTCAGAAGAAGGACAGCTCTAAAAAGAATCAGTCAGGTTTTTAAGCGGTTCGATGAAGAAACTGTCCCCTGGACGGAAGGTCCCCGCCAGGAAACAGACAGAATCGGAGAGCGATAAAGAAGATGATCCTAATCTAAGTGCCAAAGACAAAGAAAACACAGAACCAACGAAATCTAAGCAGGTCAACGATTTTCCCTATAAAAACGTTAGATCTCTTAGGCCAGTTGTAGAAGTACCGCCTGTACCTGCAAAGTACTTGCGCGAACAAAAGCAGCCGTCATATAAACACAAAACAGAAATTGAGGATGGGGTTGAATTAGATAAAATATTAGAGAGAATTCTCAAAGGAGACGTCTCTCTATCTCACAAAGAATTATTGGCTATTTCCCCCAAACTCCGAGAAAAGTACAAAGACCAAATTGCTAAAAGACGCGTAGCAATTAAATCTAACAACGCATTGCATATCGAAGACGACGAATCTGATTCGGAAAATGCGGAGCCTGTCATTAATTTAGTACAGGTCTCAACGCTCGCGAAACCAGAGAAAGTCGCAGAGAAAGTTTTGGACACTGAAGGACGTCCCTATCTAACTTGGAGAATTACCGATCCTATTCTACAGTACTTGGAAGCGGTACCTCGGGAAGATAGAGGCAAGCATATATTCTCCTTAGATAATAATGGGACTATAACGGCCAAAGATATGGCTTCGCTAAGAGTCATTCCGACCTTAGTAAACGATCTTAGAGAAGAAGAGGCTTTGTTGGATAGTGGTTCACAAATTGTATCCATGTCCAGAAATATGGCGATAGATTGTAGAATTACATGGGATCCAGATACGACTATCAACATGCAGAGTGCGAATGGCCAGATAAGCCAGACTTGTGGTCTAGCTAAGAATGTGCCGTTCAGCTTCGGAGACGTGACGGTCTATCTACAGGTCCATGTAGTCGACAGTCCACCATACTCAATATTATTAGGCAGACCTTTCGACGTCCTAACAGAAAGTCGAGTGGTGAATTCTGCTGAAGGAGCACAAATGATAGTCATTACCGATCCCAATACAAAGAATAGAGCAACGTTGCCTACTTACGCTAAAGGCCAATTACTGCGAATTAAAGAGCAAAATTTTTGAGTAGCCTCAATGACTTCGAAAAAGGCATTGAAGGAGAGGTTGCTCTTATAATTAGCTTAGATAACGAGAATAAACCATATATTAGTGAAACGTTGGCAGTTGAGGTAAAATCTATGACCTCCGACGAAGTTAATCTAATATACTTACAGAAGAGTTTAGCGACGCAGCGGTCTCGCGATAAAGAACTACTTACTACGTTCTTATCTCAGATTGTAAGTCCTAGCAGAGTTATTCAAAGAGTGACAGCGTTAGACGAAATCTATGGACCACCTACAGAGGAGGAACATATTCTTTGTTTAGCTAAGAAATATAAACCAGTCGCATTGAAAGTGAGACCCGTACTGGGAGAACTACCAGACAAATACAGAATAAAACGAGAGATAATTGGAGATCCCTTGACTGAGCTGCCAATCCTGCCGGTTAACCCGCCAACTTTCAAATCTAAAGGCAGGTATACCGAAGAACGGAAAAACAAGATGGATGCGGCTCATATTGGGGACTTCTTGACTTACGAGGAGCGAAAGCTAATGCATTGGTTAATTGCAGAACACAATAAAGCGTTCGCTTGGGATGATACTGAAAGGGGCAAATTTAAGGAGGAGTTTTTCCCTCCGATAGAGATCCCCACTATTGCCCATATACCATGGGTAGAAAGACATTTCAGGATTCCCCCAGCGATATATGACGAAGTGTGTAGAATCATCAAAAGAAAAATAGACGCAGGGGTATATGAGCCCTCGAATTCGTCTTATAGATCTAAATGGTTTTGCGTACTTAAGAAAGACGGAAAGAGTCTCAGACTAGTACATAGCTTAGAGCCTCTAAATAGAGTGACAATCGCGCATTCGGGTCTGCCGCCCGCAACAGAAGAATTAGCTATGCACTTCTCAGGAAGGGCTTGTAGCGGCATATTAGATTTATATGTAGGGTATGACGAAAGGCAGTTGGCTGAGTCGTCTAGAGATCTAACGACTTTCCAAACACCATTCGGAGCCCTTAGATTAGTAACGTTGCCTATGGGATGGACTAATTCAGTACCTATCTTTCATGACGACGTTACCTATATATTGTCAGATGAAATTCCGGAACATACAGTCCCCTATATTGACGACGTGCCTATACGGGGACCACCTACGCGTTACGAGTTATCTAACAGTGATTACGAGGTTATAGAAGGGAACCCGGGCATTAGGCGATTCATATGGGAACATATGAACACGGTGAACCACATATTACAACGAATGAAATATGCGGGAGGCACCTTTTCCGGGCCAAAGACAACAATATGTGCAGATCATATAACTATTGTAGGATTTGACTGCTCATATAAAGGAAGAAAACCGACAGCAGACGCCATCGGTGTTATATTACGATGGGGCGCTTGTAAGGACGCTTCAGAGACCAGATCTTTCTTGGGGACAGCCGTTAGATGTAGGAATCACATTCCGAACTTTGTGATAATCGCTGCACCGTTATATAATGTGTGCAAGATGCATATAGCATTCGAATGGGGACCTGAACAGCAGACAGCCCAAGATAATCTAAAGGAAGCAATTAAAAACTGCTTTCATACTAGAAATCCGAAGTTTCCAAGCACTCAGCCCATAGTCCTATCGGTTGACTCGTCCTGGAGAGCAGTAGGATATTATCTCTATCAAAGAGACGAGGAAGATCATAAGATAATCCATTATGTGAAGTTTAACTCTTTGCTTATGGACGAACGACAACAGAGATATTCACAACCTAAGCGAGAATTGTGCGGTCTAAGAATGGTCTTAGAAGAAGAGACTTATCTATTGACTGGTTGTCGAAATCTAATCATTGAGACAGATGCTAAGTATTTGTTTGGAATGTTGAACAACCCCGGAAGACTGCCTAATGCGACGATAAATCGCTGGGTAGATTATATACGGACAAACTTTCATTTTGAACTTGTACATAAGAAAGGTAAGGCCTTTGGGCCTGACGGACTCTCGAGAAGACCTTGGTACCCAGGGGACCCAGTAGAACGTGCCTTTGACGATGGATCTGAGGACAACGGGGATGACTTTATTCTATCTAAGGCTAACCCGGAAGACGAAGACCCATTAGATTTAGAAGAATTCTACGAAGAAATAGATAATCGAACAGGCTACACGCAGCAAGTAATGAGCCTGTTGGTAGACTTCCAAAACGACTTAGATAACGCTAAGGAATCTACCCAACAAGACATAAAGACCAGACGCATGATAGCTAACCAGGAAAAATATCCTGAGTTGCTCCGCGCTTTCTTAGATAGGGTCGCTACCTTAGAGTCAGAAAACTTAGATAAAGAACCTGACGACGAAGAACTGGCACCCTATAATGAAGACCGGAGGCTGGAGACAGCAAAAATGCAAGATAAACGACTCAGTTGAATCCGGGAATGGTTAGCTAACGACCCGAAAGGATTTGACATCAGTAAAATGGATGCCGATCAAGCTAAATTTGTGAGGGCTGCCTCACACTTTTGGCTAGACGACGACGGTCGCTTATACAGGAAGTCTGCGAGTGGTGGAAACCCTGCGCTCGTCTTAGCTAAAGAACATTGGATGAGAATTATGAAAACTTGTCATGATAAGCTAGGGCACAGAGGAGCGTACGTGACCACAAAGCTCATAGCTCAGAGGTTCTGGTGGCCAGAAATGGAGGGCGACATAGCATGGTATGTGAAGACATGTCACCTGTGTCAGGTTAGACAGAAGATGGCATTAGAATTGCCACCGGTAGTGACGCATACTCCATCGCTTTTCCAAATCTTACATGCAGATACAATACATATGACTCCGCCGTCAAACGGTTGTAGTTATATTGTCCACGGCCGATGTGGACTTTCATCCTGGATGGAAGCCAGAGCCTTAAGAAAAGAGAACGCCAAGTCTATCGGACAATGGCTTTTCGAAGATATCGTCTGCAGATGGGGAAGTCTTGTGAAGATTGTCACGGATAATGGCTCGCCATTTAAGAAAGCAGTTGGCTGGTTAGCTGAGAAGTATGGGATTAAAGGAGTCACTATCTCTCCCTACAACTCACAAGCTAACGGGACAATAGAAAGACCCCACTGGGATGTTAGACAAATGCTGTATAAGGCCACAAATGGCGATGTCAGAAAATGGTACTGGTATCTCCACCATGTAATGTGGGCTGATAGAATAACAATAAGAAAGGGTACGGGATGTTCGCCTTACTTCATGGCAACGGGAGTGCACCCAACGTTACCATTAGATATAATAGAAGCAACCTGGTTAGTTAAATACCCAGAACGTTTCCTATCTACAGAAGAACTTATCGGTCTACGAGCACTGGCCTTAGCTAAACACGTAGACCACATACATAGATGAAATGCGAAAACATCTATCTAACGAAAAGTTAAATAGGGCTTTAAAACTAGAAGAAGAAATGAAATATAAGATAAAAGACTTTGACCTAAAGCCGGGATCGTTAGTCTTAGTTAAGAATTCAGCCATACAAATGTCAGCAGATCGCAAAATGAAGCCAAGGTATCTAGGACCTATGGTAGTGATTCAGCGACTTAAAGGTGGCGCGTATATCTTAGCAGAACTGGACGGATCCGTGTGGCAAAATAAGGTCGCAGCTTTTAGAGTAATACCTTACTTAGCACGGTCTAAGCTAACGCTGGACGAGAAAATCGAACATTTAATTGATCTATCTAAGGACGGTTTGGATAGATTAATCATGGAAGATGAGTCAGAGGCAAAGCTAACAGACTCAGACATCGAGAACTGACGCGATCACACCGAATTTCATCATAAAATAGAAAACTCTGTTTGCGTGAACGCGTACAAACTGAGGGTAAAAACTATCTAAGTAAAAACGGGTGATTGAAGAATGCTAGAGGTAATCTAAGCAGAATGGCCGGATAACTTCTCTAACTGAACAAAGAGATGTTCCTGCTGTTTAGCTAAGACTTCATAGCGGCGAGCAGCGGCTTCCAATGCCTGGGCTGCTGAGATTAACTCGGAGCTGGTACCAAGGAGACTAGTCTGAAGCACGGCGCTCTCGCAACGAGTGACATAGTGAGCATAGAGCTCGCGATTCTTGAGAGTCAACGGCTCAATGACCTTTGCTAGAGCCACAACTTATGGAATTTGGTTATCAGCTAGGACGCACTAAGGTGTTCTGAAAAGCTGACCTTGTTCCGGAGTGGAAGGCGAAAAATGAACATGCTTCACACCGGTAGTAAGCTGTATGGCTCGCTTATAAGCGCTACTGCTGATATCTAAGCCAGGCACAAAGGCATAAGGTATACACACCGTCTCAGCACGAGTATCAGCCACAGCTGTCTCCTGCAAGCATAGATTAATGAGTCTTAGCAATAGCTAACCAAGATTAATGAAGAAAGCAAGACGAACCACAGCTGAGAACGATGTGCTGCGGCGACGGGAGAAAGAATGATTCACCTGGTTAACAGCGGTAGTGACGATTTGAGGCTCGAGCACCATGGCGCTACTGGTTCGGTCGTCATCAGGGGATACAGCTGTTCCTGGAGGGCCAGAATCATCAACTTGCATGGTCTCCTGTGGCGAAAACAACGTTAGATTAAGGCAATAGGAGATATCAGAATAACTTACGGTCCTCGATGTCTCCTCTTTGTCAGAGTCGTCAACGGTCTCGGGCGAAATGACTTGCTTACTGCGACGACACTAGCGGACATTATTGAGATAACAACGGATCGACTTAGATTAAAGATTTTGCGCACTTTTTTGGTTGGAGGACCTGAGCCAGTAGTAGTCGTCGTAGACGTGGGAGTTGCGGCAGGGCTTGCTGGTCCAGATGAACTTGACTTAGCTTTAGCTTTGGAGCGCTGGTACTGAGCACAGAAGTCTTGAAGTTTCTTGTAGACTTCTGGCATCTTGAAAGCCTTGTCATGTTCGTTCTGCCAGGTCTCAAAGATCTTGCGAGCGCGGAAAACGAGATTAACATTCTTCTCGTCTTCTAAACCAGCAGCATCGCCTGAAAGTTGACGAAGGAACTGAGACTGAAAGGATAGACACGTTAGCTGTCGACAACAATGGTCGAAGGTGCTAATCTAAGACTTACGGCTGGGGCAGTAGCGTCGTTCAAAGCATTAAATACGGAAGCCTGTGTGCTCTCCTGACGCTGAAAACGTTGCAATCGGTGCTGGAAGGTACTAATCGCATCGTCTAGCTCAATACGAGCATTAACAGTATCAGCAGACATGAAGAGAATGACAAGAGATCCTAGCGAGATATACAGCAAGGAGAACTGAGGTACAAGTTCCCTGCGTTTAGATTATATGTAGCTACATCAAAAAAGGGTCTATCTAGAAATACGGCACAAACTGCTGGTGAAAAAGACCTTGAGATTAGCGGAAAAACCTGTGTAAGATAAGAATGAAAAATTCGGCTGCTTTTGGCGAATTTTGAACGATGAGAGCCACGACGTTTTGAAATTGCAAAAAGTCGCCGAGATTTGAAATAGGTCATACCATAGCGACACCTCTCACACGTCTCTGAAATGGATAGCATAAGGGTGAGGGCACCCGTCCGTTTTAGTGGGGGGGAGTGTGTACTGCAGAGACTTAGATTTGACTAGACGTGCAATATACGTGCAATGGTACAAAATTTTGGCGAATCCACACACTTACTTCTGGAAAAATTTAAGATTTATGGATTCACACAAAAACACGCACAAGCAGATTGAATTGAGCATCCAGGGTATCACCCAAAGATGCAGAAAGACTAAAGAAAAAACATATATCTAAGTAGGATGTACCTAGATACCTAGCAAGATGTTGGGGGAGCGGAATACACTACTACGGTAATGTATCTACTCCGAAGACTCTCGAGATATGACAAGAAAAAACGCCGCACGAACCTCAGGATTCGTAATCAGAAGACGCCGCCGCGTCGTCCCCGGAATTGAACTCCTCCTCGCTGATAGGCAGGCTCGAGGAAGGAGGGGGCGATGCTGCTCGCTGTTTCCCCTTAGATTTGGCGGAGCGGGCCTTCTTGACACGAGGGACGGGGGGATCAGTGAAGTCGGCGTGTTTCGAAGCGAAGGACGGGGTAGGAGGCATGCCAGGCCATGTCCTGGGTGCCTCCCCACGCAAACCAGACAGCACGTTGAGGAAACGGCTGTGAGCGAAGTAAGACCAGCGAGCGAGATCGGGATCTTCCGAAGCATGGACTTCGTCAAGGAATCCGTCGACGAAGGCGAACAGGTCGGAGGCGTCGCTTTGGGTCTTGCAGAGCCCGGACTCAACCCAGAAGGAGGACTCGCGACCGTGAAGTTGACGCGTGATCTGGATGTCCTTCGCAAACGAGTAGACGAGGGCGTGGTAGTTCGCGTAAGCCATGTCCAGGAAAGTTTCGAGCCCGAAAACTTGAGCGTGGGCCGCCGTCAGGTTCCGGAATCGGTCGGCGAGGTCTAGATTAACAAGAAATAGTGTTGGTCAGCCAACATAACCACTTAGATAAGAGAATAAAAATGACTTACAGTGGTCGCTGGTCAGGGAGCGAAGTCGAGCACCTTCAGCCTGGTACTGAAGGAGAGGTGCCGGCTTGGTATCCGAACAGTGGGCGGCATTCTGGGCAAGGCATTGCTTGCACTTGCGAGTTTTGCCGTCCTGGTCCTTGCCACCGGGAGTGCAGTCAGGTGAGAACAGCTTCATGCAGTTTAGGCACTGAAGCTGTCCGGCGCTGCCCTAGAAAAGTGTTAGATTAAGGTGTACCTTGTATGAAAAACACTCACATAAGGCTCAGCGTTGAGCAGCGAGAATGCTGGCCCAACGTCAGAAAAGAAGGAGGCGGCCGCCTTCAAGCCGCACTCCTCAACGAGGTCCTCGTCCGTACGACGAGCAGCACCTGTTAGATTAGCAAAGAAAGACAAGATTTGACGAAAAGAGACTTACGGAGACGACGGGTTCGGGGCTCTGCAGGCTCCGGAACGTTCCTGGGGGGTTCTTCAACCTCCTCGACGTCAATCTCTCCCACCGGCGAAGAAGCGGGACAGATTGTCTCTGGAAGGGCCTCGGGGAGGGCGGTTACTGTCTCTTCCCTGATGGGGATCTTCAGGATCACCCGGCGAGGTTTCGGTTTGGAGGAATTCGTCGTAGAGATAGACGACGACGCGGAGAGGGCAGGAGCGGTGAGAGTCTTCCTGGCCGACGTGACGGCCTCGCGAGCACGTTTCTTGGGTGGGGCGTCATCCGGTGATGCGTTTGTAGCTCGTTGACGAGTCCGAGCCTGTGCCTTTGCCTGAGCGGCCAACAAGGCAAGACGAGCGGCCGCGGGCTAGATGAATGAAATTAGATTAAGATAAAAACGGTCATAAATCAAATGACTTACGTCGACAAGGGCACCAGGAGTCTTGGGAGCAGCTATGCGCGAAGGCCGGCTGGTTGCAATAGATCCTCCCATCGCCATGGAAGACATTGGAGGGTCAGTAGAGGCAGACGGACCTGCCGAAATTGGGGTCGGAACATCGAGGTTCTGTTAGATAAATGGTCAAACAAGAAATACGGTTAAAAGTAGATGAATGACGTGCCTTCCCGGCGCGTTTCCGGGACTTCTTTGGCTTAGAAGAAGACGGCGATGACTGAGTTGCAGCTGAGATCACAAGTTAGCTCAGGAATAACAAGATAGAGTAAAAAAAAGAAAAGTACCAATAGGTGTTGGCAGTAGCGTCACGGCCTGCATGCCTGGAGGAATACGGGCACCGGTTCCTGGGTGGTAGATAATGGGCTGTGGCCTAAGCGAAGGCCCGGGAGCATCGAAGGAGGTCTGAATGGGAGGGAACATAAACGTTTCGTTCTGTTGGAGACCAACAGTGGGGGCCGGCGCGATAAATGAGAGCGCTGGCCGGATAAGTGGCATGGGTGCTCGTAGTGGTCCGCCTGAGATTAGAGGCGGAGATTAGCACACTGAACACCAGAGAAGAAAAAAGGGGCGTACCCATCCACCCTGGACACAGCATGTCCACCATTTCTGCAACTCGGTTCTCCAACTCCTCTCCTTCGAATCCACGAGCCACCAGACTGTTGCGAATGGAGGCCGGAGTGACCAGATTTGCGTTGGAATCGTGCGGGGCAGCCATAACGATGATAGATGTATGAAACTAGGAAGAAAAAACGTGTGCCGTTCTTATATACCGCACGATCGAGGGAAGGTTAAGCTAACGCAACGTGATAAGGCCGGGTTCTTAATCTCACGGTCCAAAACGGATGAGCGAGGTTCTACAACCCGGTATCGTACTTAGCGAGAGGAATGTATCTAAGATACACACAAAACATATAAAAATGTTTAGAATAACAGGCAGCCATGAAAGGCTTAAGATAGCAACAGCGGATATCAGCTGCGAGAAGCATTAGCCGCTAACGGCGATAGGGTTACCGAAAGGAGAACTCGACGTCGAAGAGGGTGAAATCAGATCATCCCTCGAAGACTTCACCGTGAAGCATAAAAATACTTCTAGTTGATTGAGCCCGGCGCTTCTGTGCGCGCTTAAAGATCAGCAAACAGAGAGAAAGCAAAGTTGTTGCTTAATGATCATGTCAGACTTAACGGAGGACTGAGGGCAGTCATCTATAGTGAGGGGGAGATGTAACGGCAAAGCCGTTTTCACGCATGAAAATCGCTAATCTAAGGCATACAAGCCTAATCTAACGATTGCATCGAACCTTCCTGTAGTAGTACGACCTAATCTAAGAGCCCAACAGTATAATAAAAGAGTACTCGATCACTGTAGAACACTATGACCATTGATGACGGATAGCAGCGGCTACGGGATGACCACTGTGCTTAACAAAAAGCAATTCTAACAGTGTACCATATGACCAGTTGTGATTCCAGCCGGACCAGGCGGTAAAACCATTCCAATGCGTCTATACAGAGCTACGGGACCCCTCCAATGAGTCTAGACTCGAGAAATAAGTCCGACGTGCTTAATCTAAAAGGCTGATCGGCGTGTTCACAAGGAAATGTCACCGTTGTTAGATTAACGAACATCACTCAGCACTAATGACACGTATGGACGCGTTCGCGTACAATCCACGGGGACACATAGGAGAACAGTTCACGCGACGTCCGAAATCTTAGATGTTCTACATATTTAGAGAAGAATGCAGACCCAGAGAACGGGCTAAAACACAGCCCGGAACAAACAGATACCCAGAATCCTTCTGTATTTCCAATGTTTCACTAATCTAACAGGTTGCGGCTCTCTTGGCGCGCAATCTAATCTACCGGTTTGTACCTTGCTTGATACTATGTTCCTAGTTGTGTAATCATTGTCTTGTCATAACGAGCACCCAAATAATATATAAACCCCCTCTGAGGTGTCAGACGTGGCAAGGAACCTACTAGCCATTGCCCAGCCTTCAGAGCGCAGTGAAAAGCGATCTATTGTGCCTGAGCGAAGCAAAGTAATAAGTTCTTTCGAGATTAACTAGACTAAGTGACTTGAGCTAGGATTGAGACCTTTTGATCTAAGAAGAAGACCTCGGGCTTACTCGTGAAGTGAGCTTAGATTAAGAGCGTATTGCATCGCTACACCCTGGTACTTGGCGTATCACAAGTGTAGGACAGTGTGCTTCTGGTCGTTAACTAGATAAGGGTGAAGCTTAGGGAGTACCTGAGGTTCTGTGTCTTGTTAACTTCTTGGATAAAGGACACGAGTCGCACTTTTTACAGTGTAACTTGGCTTTACTCTTCTTAGCGAAGGTAGTTAGCTATTCTAGTGTTCTCCACGCGTCGTTGATTCGCGTTATTTTGTGGAATTGTCCCTCATATTGTCAGATTGCCTCCCCACGAACTTGCCTTGTGCAGAAATCTTTAAAAATCTATTCCGTCAGCTTAATCTAAGCCGAACATCCATATCACATTTAGTATTTCTATTTCTGCCTCTTTACCGCATTTCCTTCATCTGTAGATTTCCTCTACTTCGTACTCTTCTTCATTGTTGATGATGATTGGGTCAGGCGCTGATGGCTGTTTCTGACTTGGGAACTCAGCCTTGTGGGCTGGTGACAGGAGCTGTTCATTGAATATATCATGGATGGCCCATCCCCCTAGTAGGGTTAGCTGGTATGCCACTTCTCCTATCTTTTCCTTAATAAGGAAAGGTCCATACCGTTTTTGGCCTAGCTTCTTTGATGTTTGATTGGTATGGATGTTGGTGTTCTCCAGCCATACTGCATTGCCTACTTGATGTGACACGGTGTGGGTTTTACTGTGGTTATGTTGTTGTTTCATCTTTTCTTGATATGTCCATAGTGCTGATGCAGCATTATCTCGGGTGTTCTGAAGGTGTTGTAGGAATTTAGTGGTGATGAGGTTGTTTGTCGTTGGCTCATTCTTGCCTTTCCATGGATTTTTCCCATAGTTTAGGAAAAATGGCATTTCCTGTGTCCCTCTGTGTCATTTGTCATTGTACTGGAATTCTGCAATGGAGAGCCATTCTGCCCAGTCGTTTTGGTCATAATTGCAGTACAGGCAGATGTATGTTTCCACTTCCCTATTAATGCATTTTGTCTACCCATCAGTTTGTGGGTGGTACGCCGTGGATAGGTTTCATTCTATGCCAAGTCCTTTGAATAGCTCTTTTGTGAATTCTGATGTGAATTGGGGTCCTCGGTCACTTAGCACTTTTCTTGGCAATCCATGTAGCTTCCATATTTCATCTCAATAGATCCTTGTGACATCCTTGGATGAAACATCTATTGTTGTCACTGTGAGTCGTATCATTTTCGCAAACCGATTGACAATGACTAGTATTGTGTCTTTCCCTTCTGATTCTGGTAGTGGCCTGATCATGTCAATGCTGATTTCTTCCCAAGGCCCTTTTGGTATAGGGAGGGGGTGAAGTGGCAATTTGAGTGGTGTTATTCTAGCTTTGTTTTTCTGGCAGGCTTGGCATCCTCAGATGTACCTTTTTATATCTTTTCTCATTGTTGGCTACCAGTAGTTGTGGTTGATTAGTTCCATCATTCTATGCTGACCTGGGTGTTCTGTATCTGGAATGTCATGATATTGCGCCAGAACTTCTTTCCATAGTTTCGGGTCAGGTGGGATATATGCACTATTTTGTCTGTAGATAATTCCATGCTCCTTGGTGAGCTTGGAACTTGGTTTTCTTAACTCTGTGAGAACTGCTGTCTCATGCTGGGGCTTGTTCTGGATCTGTTCTAGGAATGTTGGCTCGAGGAACAATTCTACACGTAAGAGTACTATATCATCTGTATTTCTTGTTTGTAGCCAACTTTCTCGGATCATGGTGACTAGCTTGTCTTCTTGTCCTTCTGGTATTTGGTGGATTTGGGACAATAAGTCAGCCTTCGTGTTTGTTTTTCCAGGTACATGTCACAGTGTGAAGTCGTAGTCCTGTAAGCGTAGGTACCATTGAGCTTGTCATCCATTCAGTTTTTGCAGTTCTTGGTAGTATTTTAAGTTTTCGTGGTCAGTCCAGATTTCAAATTTTTCTTCAGCATCTAGCAGGTAATGTCTCCACTCCTTCAGGGCATGGATGATGGCCAGCAGCTCTTTGTCATATATTTTGTAGTTTCGCTCTGCCGGTGATAGCATTCGCGATGTGAAGGTGATTGGGTGCCATTTGTCCTCCTGTAGTTGCAATAGCATGCCTCCTAACATGTAGTCTAATGCATCAACTTCTACCCTGAACTGTCCTTGTCTTTGTGGTAGGGTTAACACAGGCTCTTCGGTGATGCACTTTTTAAGGTGATCAAAGGCTGTCTGGTGTTCTTGATTCCATTCCCATGTAAATGCTCCCTTGAGTTTGTTTAGTGGTCCTGTGATCTTGCTGAAGTCTTTGATGAAATGTTGGTAGTAGTTGGTGAAGCCTAGGAACCTTTCTACTCCTTTTGTGTTTTTCAGCTCTGGCCAGTCTTGCACCGATTTGACTTTTTCTTCTTCCATTTCGATTTGTCTATACCCCACTTTGACTTCTAACATAGGGATTTCTTCTGCATCAAAGATGCATTTGGTTCGTTTGAAACATAGATTGTATTGTGCTACACACTCCAGGAACTGTACTGTCCATTCCTTTAGCTGTTCCTTGGTGTCACTGAGAATGGTGAAGTCGTCCATATAGTTTACAATGTCTCTGTTTTGCAATAGGTCTCGGAAGATGCTTGTCATCATCCTGGAGAAGGTCCCTGGTGAGTTGTTGAGTCTGAAATACATGACTGTTGGCTTGAAGAGCCCTTTGTTGGTGAGGAATGCCACTTTCCATTCATCTCCTTCCTTAATCCTAATATTGTTATATCCCCAGATAATATCAAGCTTGTTGAAATACTTGGCCTTTCCAAGCTTGTTGATCATCTCGCCAATTCTTGGCAGCAGTGTTTTGTCCTTGATTACCACATTGTTTAATTGCCTATAGTCTTGAATTAATCTCTTGGATCCATCCTTCTTGGGTATGAAGAAGGTTGGTGCTGTATATGGGGATTTTGATGGTCGTATTCATCCTGATTCTAGGTTTTCTTTGATAAATGCTTTGAGTTCATCCTGTTCTTTGACTGTCATGTTGTATGTTCCTGCACTTATTTCCTTTGGGGCATCCTCCATTAAGACTATTTCATGGTCCCATTCGGTGCGTTCTGGGAGTTTGTCAAACATTGTTTTGTTGAACAGATGTGTGAATGGTTGTATGTAGTCTGGTAAATCTTCTGGCTTGGTTGGGTCTGGTTTGTCTTCTTCTTTCCATAAATCTTCTGTAGTGGCCATGCTCTGTATTTTTTCCATGATAGGGATATTTCGGTGGAGGAATTGACAGTTTGGTGGGCACTAAGTAAACTTGATTTCTCCGCTATTCCAGTCTACCTCCGGGTTGTGTTTGACCAGCCAGTTATGTTCTAGGAAGACTTCTGCACGGTCTTGTAGTTGTACAACTGACACTTCAATTTGTTCTTTGTGTCCTTGGATGTCTATGTTGATTGTGGCTGTTTCCATCACTTTGCCGCCCTGGTGGACTAACTCTTCCTCTGCTAGGTCAAGTTCATTTAGAAGTTCTGATAATACTTTTTCTTCTGCTGGGTTTACTCCAGGTTCATCATGTGTTTCTCCAGTTGGTTCTTCAGGTACTTCGGGGTTCCCTGTTTCTTCTTCATCTGATGTTTCAGATTTGTTGTCAGTGACTTCAAGATTCAGTTCTCTGTATTCATCTGGATTTGAGCTCATATACTAGCTCCTGGGTTGTCTTTTGTTTAGGCCTGTTTCAGCCTACTCCTTGCAAGGTGAGGTAGGGACACTTAACCAAATGTTACGACCTTAGTCTGAGTAAACCTCAGGTTGCAACTTAGGCTAAGACTTGAGGGCAAGTATGGGGAGGAGAACAGAGGTGGTTAAGCATACCAAATACAATGAGTGTATGTACGCTTAAATACAAGGAATCATCCAGTTGAATGGATGGAGTAACTACGATGAAATGTCTGGTAAGGCAGGCATAGTAGTTAGTATGAGTCATAACTGGAGATCGCTTGACAGAAATAGGTGAAATGGTTGTACTAGTAATGTAGGAATGCAGACAAGGACAGAGTATGATGTGATCAGTAAAAAACCATAACAATACCCCTCGATTTGGCTTCATGCCTTAGGAAGCTTCATTAAAGTCGCCATTGACTACAGTGGAGGTGAGGGCTTTCTTGGTGGCTCCAATAAGGTATTTTCTGTCATTTGAGTGTGTGAAGAAGACAGGCAAGTGGCTTCACCCATTCTGGCAGATAGGGACTGGGACACCATTGAATGGGAAGTCAGTTGTGGTGGAGTTGTCCCAGTAGCTCTTGACTATCGTTTTCCAGTAGTGTTGGTCCTTTTCTTGCCCTGGTAACACAGTGCAGAATCTTGCGGGAGGGAGAAAAACCAATACAAGTTGCGGTGGAGTGATAGTTTTGATGAAATGGTGGAGCGAGTTGACTTCTTCTTTTATGGAGATAGTTGTTTCTTTGTCCATGGGTATGTCAGATTGGGTTGGTAGTGTGGGGTTGATCATGGTATGGAGTTCGGAGAGGGTACTGTGGATCCTGTTGACGAGGGCATCAATCTCTGGGTCTTCAGTGGTTTTATTGCATCTGAGTAAGTTCATTGCTACATTGGCAAGTTCTAGAAAGATGTCGGTGATATCAAGGTGCTTAAATACTTCTAGTCTGAGGTCGATGTGGTTGTGAAGGCTGTGGACATGTTCTTGTTCACTGGGTGTGAGCATAGATTGTTCTAGAGATTGGAAGATGGTGGGGATGTGCTGGTTTGTAGATGAGGAGGCGTTGGCAAACCCTGCATACATGTTGGCAAAGGTGATGCATGCAGTGGCAAGGGCGATGTGCCTGTTGATGACTAGCTACTTGTTCTGAGTGGTGATGGCTTCCATTTCACTGTTGGTGGCCTTGTCAACATCTTTTAGTAGAGATTCAAGGAGTTCCTGTACTGGAAATGGTGTGGTGG
Source organism: Calvatia gigantea (assembly GCA_025093985.1). Lineage (NCBI taxonomy): Eukaryota > Fungi > Basidiomycota > Agaricomycetes > Agaricales > Lycoperdaceae > Calvatia > Calvatia gigantea. The sequence goes on along the minus strand of JACAAK010000005.1, from coordinate 2,057,283 downwards.
TGAGGTTGTAACAAGTGCCTTGGGGGGCAGGTGCTTGGCTGTTGCCTGGCTCTGGGAGGGGGACGGAGGAGATTGTGGTTGGATTGGGGTGGACGAGGGAACAAATAGTGACATGGTTGGCTTGGGAAGAAGACATGTTTGGCTAGTTTCTTTGGTTTAGTAATGATTTTTTGTTTCTTCTACCCCCCTTTTTATAAGTATCCTCTGGATGCCTCTTTTGGTAGTCTGCTATTGCATCCTGAGCATTTGTCAGGTTGGATTCCACTGTCCACATATCTTCTTCATTGCTGTATTCTTTCCAGTGGACTAGGAATTGATAGCTCCTTCCACGTTTCCTCCATCTGCAGATTTCCTCTACTTCATACTCTTCTTCATTGTTGATGATGATTGGGTTGGGTGCTGATGGCTGTTTCTGACTCGGGAACTCAGCCTTGTGGGCTGGCGACAGGAGCTGTTCATTGAATACATCATGGATGGCCCATCCATCTGGCAATATTAGCCGATATGCCACTTCTCCTATCTTTTCCTTAATAAGGAAAGGGCCATACCATTTTTGGCCTAGCTTCTTTGATGCTTGATTGGTATGGATGTTTGTGTTCTCCAGCCACACTGTATCACCTATTTGGTATGTTTTGGTGTGGGTCTTGTTACAGTCATATTGCTGTTTCATCTTTTCTTGGTATGCTCATAGTACTGATGAGGTGTTGTCTTGGGCAGTCTGAAGTTCCTTTAGGAAACCTGTGGCTGCTGGGTTGTTTGTTGGTAGTTTGTTTCTCCCTTTCCATGGGTTTCTTCTGTAGTTTAGGAAGAATGGCGTCACTTGAGTTCCTCTATGTCATTTGTCATTATACTGGAATTCTGTAATGGGGAGCCATTCTGCCCAGTCATCCTGGTTGTAATTGCAGTATAAGTGGTAAAGAGGCAGAAATAGAATAACTAAGTGTGATATGGATGTACGGCTTAGATTAAGCTGACGGAATAGATTTTTAAAGATTTCTGCACAAGGCAAGTTCGTGGGGAGGCAATCTGACAATATGAGGGACAATTCCACAAAATAACGCGAAACAACGATGTGTAGAGAACACTAGAATAGCTAACTACCTTCACTAAGAAGAGCAAAGCCAAGTTACACTGTAAAAAGCGCAACTCACATCCCTTATCTAAGAAGTTAACAAGACACAGAACCTCAGGTACTCCCTAAGATTCACCCTTATCAAGTCAACAACCAGAAGTGCACTATCCTACACTTGTGATACTCCAAGTACCAGGGTGTAGCAATGCAATACGCTCTTAATCTAGGCTCACTTCGCAAGTAAGCCGAGGCCTTCTTCTTAGATTACAAAGGTCTCAACCTTAGCTCAAGTCACTTAGTCCAGTTAATCTCAAAAGAACTTATTACTTTGCTTCGCTCAGGCACAATAGATCGCTTTTCACTGTGCTCTGAAGGCTGGGCAATGGCTAGTAGGTTCCTTGCCATGTCCGACACCTCAGAGGGGGTTTATATATTATTTGGGTGTGTGTTATGACAAGACAATGATTACACAACTAGGAACATATTATCAAGCAAGGTACAAACTGGTAGATTAGATCGCGTGCCAAGAGAGCCGCAACCTGTTAGATTAGTGAAACATTGGAAATACAGAAGGATTCCGGGTATCCGTTTGTTCCGGGCTGTGTTTTAGCCTGTTTTCTGGGTCTGCATTCTTCTCTAAATATGTAGAACATCTAAGATTTTGGACGTCTGTCGGACTTATTTCCTGAGTCAAGGCTCATTGGAGGGGTCCCGTAGCTCTGTATAGACGCATTGGAATGGTTTTACCGCCTGGTCCGGCTGGAATCACAACTGGTCATATAATACACTGTTAGAATTGCTTTTTGTTAAGTACAGTGGTCATCCTATAGCCGCCGCTATCCGTCATCAATGGTCATAGTGTTCTACAGTGATCAAGTACTCTTTTATTATACTGTTGGGCTCTTAGATTAGGTCATACTACTACAGGAAGGTTTGATGCAATTGTTAGATTAGGCTTGTATGCCTTAGATTAGCAATTTTCATGTGTGAAAACGGCTTTGCCGTTACAGCGGATGTACATTTCTACTTCTCTGTTGATGCGCTCTGTTTGTCCATCCATTTGCAGGTGGTACACTATTGACAGGTTGCATTCTATGCTGAGCCCCTTGAATAGTTCTTTGGTGAATTCTACATGGACTGCCAAGAAAGGTGCTTAGTGACCGAGGACCTCAATTTGCATCAGAATTCACCAAGGAGCTGTTCAAAGGACTCAGCATTGAACGGAATCTGTCAACTGCATATCACCTGCAAACAGATGGTCAAACCGAGCGCATCAACAGAGAAATAGAGACCTATATCCACCTGTACTGCAACTATGACCAGGATGACTGGGCGGAATGGCTCCCTATTACAGAGTTTCAGTACAATGACAAGCGACACGGAGGAACACAGGAAACGCCATTTTTCCTAAACTATGGAAGAAATCCTTGAAAAGGCAAAAATGAGCCAATAACAAACAACCCTGTCGCCACAGTATTCCTGGAACAACTACAGCACACCCGAGACAATGCCTCATCAGCACTATGGACATGTCAGGAGAAGATGAAACAGCAACATGACCGCAGCAGAGCCCGCACCAGCATTTACCAAACGGGAGATAAAGTATGGTTAAAAAGCACCAATATCCATACACTTGTGATACGCCAAGTACCAGGGTGTAGCAATGCAATATGCTCTTAATCTAAGCTCACTTCATGAGTAAGCCCGAGGTCTTCTTCTTAGATCAAAAGGTCTCAACCTTAGCTCAAGTCACTTAGTCTAGTTAATCTCGAAAGAACTTATTACTTTGCTTCGCTCAGGCACAATAGATCGCTTTTCACTGCACTCTGAAGGCTGGGCAATGGCTAGTAGGTTCCTTGCCATGTCCGACACCTCAGAGGGGGTTTATATATTATTTGGGTGCTCGTTATGACAAGATAATGATTACATGACTAGGAACATATTATCAAGCAAGGTACAAACCAGTAGATTAGATCGCATGCCAGACCATCCCATTCCCACCAGAATCTCCTCTCTTCCATTCCCCGAGCCAGGTAATAGCTGAGCACCTGCTTCCCAGGAAACTCGCTTCAATCTCGCTAAGACACCATCCCCCGCACAAGGACTCCTTGAAGCCTTGCTCAAAGACGTCGACAAGGCAACCAACAGTGAAATCGAGAACATCACCGCCCAGAACAAATGATTAGTAGTAAACCGGCACATTACCCTTGCCACCGCATGCATCACCTTTGCTGATATGTATGCTGGATTCACCAACACCTCCTCCTCCACCAACCAGCACATCCCCGCCATCTTCCGAGCACTAGACCAGTCCACCCTCACCCCTAACGAAAAAGATCACATCCAAGGACTCCAAAGCCGAATCAATTTGGGCCTTGAGGTTTTCAATCACCTTGACATCGCCAACATATTCCTAGAGCTCGCTGACATAGCCATGAAGTTACTTGGAAGAGACAAGTCAAATGAAGACCCTGACATCAATACCTGGTTTAGATTAGTGAAACATTGGAAATACAGAAGGATTCCGGGTATCCGTTTGTTCCGGGCTGTGTTTTAGCCTGTTTTCTGGGTCTGCATTCTTCTCTAAATATGTAGAACATCTAAGATTTTGGACGTCGCGTGAACTGTTCTCCTATGTGTCCCTAGGGATTGTATATGAACGCGTTCATACACGTCATTAGTGCTGAGCAATGTTCGTTAATCTAGCGATGGTGGCATTTCCTTGTGAACACGCCGATCATCCTTTTAGATTAAGCATGTCGGACTTATTTCCTGAGTCAAGGCTCATTGGAGGGGTCCCGTAGCTCTGTATAGACGCATTGGAATGGTTTTACCGCCTGGTCCGGCTGGAATCACAACTGGTCATATAATACACTGTTAGAATTGCTTTTTGTTAAGTACAGTGGTCATCCTATAGCCGCCGCTATCCGTCATCAATGGTCATAGTGTTCTACAGTGATCAAGTACTCTTTTATTATACTGTTGGGCTCTTAGATTAGGTCATACTACTACAGGAAGGTTTGATGCAATTGTTAGATTAGGCTTGTATGCCTTAGATTAGCAATTTTCATGTGTGAAAACGGCTTTGCCGTTACAGCGGATGTACATTTCTACTTCTCTGTTGATGCGCTCTGTTTGTCCATCCATTTGCAGGTGGTACACTATTGACAGGTTGCATTCTATGCTGAGCCCCTTGAATAGTTCTTTGGTGAATTCTGATGTGAATTGAGGTCCTCGGTTGCTGAGTACTTTCCTTGGTAGTCCGTTAAAGAGGCAGAAATAGAATACTAAATGTGATATGGATGTATGGCTTAGATTAAGCTGACAGAATAGATTTTAAAGATTAATACTAAATGTGATATGGATGTATGGCTTAGATTAAGCTGACAGAATAGATTTTTAAAGATTTCTGCACAAGGCAAGTTCGTGGGGAGGCAATCTGACAATATGAGGGACAACTCCACAAAATAACATGAAACAACGATGCATAGAGAACACTAGAATAGCTAACTACCTTCGCTAAAAAGAGTAAAGCCAAGTTACACTGTAAAAAAGTGCAACTTGCATCCCTTATCCAAGAAGTCAACAAGACACAGAACCTCAGGTACTCCCTAAGATTCACCTTTATCAAGTTAACGACCAGAAGCGCACTGTCCTACACTTGTGATACGCCAAGTACCAGGGTGTAGCAATGCAATATGCTCTTAATCTAAGCTCACTTCATGAGTAAGCCCGAGGTCTTCTTCTTAGATCAAAAGGTCTCAACCTTAGCTCAAGTCACTTAGTCTAGTTAATCTCGAAAGAACTTATTACTTTGCTTCGCTCAGGCACAAGGGGGTTTATATATTATTTGGGTGCTCGTTATGACAAGATAATGATTACATGACTAGGAACATATTATCAAGCAAGGTACAAACCAGTAGATTAGATCGCATGCCAAGAGAGCCACAACCTGTTAAATTAGTGAAACATTGGAAATACAGAAGGATTCCGGGTATCCATTTGTTCTGGGCTGTGTTTTAGCCCATTCTCTGGGTCTGCATTCTTCTCTAAATATGTAGAACATCTAAGATTTCAGACATCATGTGAACTGTTCTCCTATGTGTCCCTGTGAATTGTACGTGAATGTGTCCATGCACATCATTAGTGCTGAGTGTTGTTCATTAATCTAACAATGGTGGCATTTCCTTGTGAGCATGCCGATCATCCTTTTAGATTAAGCACGTCGGACTTATTTCCTGAGTCTAGGCTCATTGGAGGGGTCCCGTAGCTCTGTATAGACATATTGGAATGGTTTTACCACCTGGTCCGGCCAGAATCACAACTGGTCATATGGTACACTGTTAGAATTGCTTTTTGTTAAGCACAGTGGTCATCCCATAGCCACCGCTATCCGTCATCAATGGCCATAGTGTTCTACAGTGATCAAGTACTCTTTTATTATACTGTTGGGCTCTTAGATTAGGTCATACTACTACAGGAAGGTTTGATGCAATTGTTAGATTAGGCTTGTATGCCTTAGATTAGCGATTTTCATGCGTGAAAACAGCTTTGCCGTTACATCGTGTAGCTTCCATATTTCATCTTGATATATCTTTGCGATATCCTTGCATGAAACATCCATGGTAGTCACTATAAGCCATATCATTTTTGTGAAGTGGTCTATGATGACCAGTATTGCATCTTTCCCTTTTGACTCTGGTAGTGGTCTGATCATGTCGATGCTGATTTCTTCCCAAGGTCCATTTGGAACTGAGAGGGGGTGTAGCGGCAATTTGAGCAGTGTTGTTCTTGCCTTATTCCTTTAGCAGGCTTGGCACCCTCAGATATATTTTTTCACATCCTTTCGCATTGTTGGCCACCAATAGTCATGGCTGATTAGTTCCATCATTCTATGTTGGCCCAGGTGGCCCATGTCTGGCATGTCATGGTACTGTATTAGGATATCTTCTTGTAGCTTTGGGTTGGATGGGACGTATATGCTATTTTGTCTGTAGATGATTCCATGTTCCTTGGTGAGCTTGGACTCCAGTTTTCTTAATTTGGTAAGAACTGTTGTTTCACACTGGGGTTTGTTTCGGATTCATTCTAGAAATGTTGGTTCGAGGAATAGTTCTGCTCGTAAGAGCACTGTATCGTCTGTGTTCTCCTTTCACAGCCAACTTTCTCGGATTATGGTGACTAGTTTGTCTTCTTGTTCCTCTGGTATTAGGTGGATTTGGGATAGTAGGTCAGCCTTCATGTTTGTTTTCCCAGGTACATGTTGCAGTGTGAAGTCATAGTCCTGTAGACGTAGGTACCATCGAGCTTGTCATCTGTTCAGCTTTTGCAGTTCCCGGTAGTATTTCAAATTTTCATGGTCAGTCCAGATTTCAAATTTTTCTTCTGCATCCAACAGGTAGTGTCTCCATTCCTTTAGGGCATGGATGATGGCCAGTAGCTCTTTGTCATATATTTCATAATTATGCTCTGCCAGTGATAGCGTTCGTGATTTGAAGGCGATTGGATGCCACTTACCCTCCTGTAACTGGGATAACACACCTCCTAATGCATAATCTGATGCGTCAACTTCTACTCTGAATTGTCCTTGTCTTTGTGGCAGGGTTAACACAGGTTCTTCAGTGATGCACTTTTTGAGATGATTGAAGGCCGTTTGGTGTTCTTGGTTCCATTCCCATGTAGATGCTCCCTTGAGTTTGTTTAGTGGTCCTGCGATCTTGCTGAAGTTTTTTATGAAATGTCAATAGTAGTTGGCGAAGCCGAGGAACCTTTCTACTCCTTTTGTGTTTTTCAGCTCTGGCCAGTCTCGCACTGATTTGACCTTTTCTTCTTTTATTTTGATTTACCTGTGTCCTACTTTGACTCCTAACATAGAGATTTCTTCTGCATTGAAAATGCATTTGGTTTGTTTGAAACATAGATTATATTGTGCTGTGCACTCCAGGAACTATACTGTCCATTCTTTTAGTTGCTCCTTGGTGTCACCAGGAATGGCAAAGTTGTCCATATAGTTCACAATATCTCCATTTTGCAGTAGGTCATGGAAGATGCTTGTCATTATTCTGGAGAAGGTTCCTGGTGAGTTGCTGAGCCCAAAATACATGACTGTTGGCTTGAAGAGCCCTTCATTGGTGAGAAATGTGGCTTTCCACTCGTCTCCTTCCTTGATCCTAATGTTGTTATATCCCCAGATGATATTGAGCTTGTTGAAATACTTGGCCTTTCCAAGTTTGTCAATTACCTCCCCAATTCTTGGCAGTGGTGTTTTGTCCTTGATTACCACATTGTTTAATCGCCTATAGTTCTGAATCAATCTCTTGGATCTGTCCTTCTTGGGGATAAAGAAGGTTGGTGCTGCATATGGGGATTTTGATGGCCATATTCATCCTGATTCTAGGTTCTCTTTGATAAATGCTTTGAGTTTGTCCTGCTCTTTGACCATCATGTTGTAAGTTCCTGTGCTTATCTCCTTCAGGGCATCCTCTGTTAGGATTATTTCATGATCCCATTTGGTTCATTCTGGGAGTTTGTCAAACATTGTTTTGTTGAACAGATGTGTGAATGGTTGTATGTAGTCTGGTAAATCTTCTGGCTTGGTTGGGTCTGGTTTGTCTTCTTCTTTCCATAGATCTTCTGTAGTGGCCATACTCCATATCTTCTCCATGATGGGGATGTTTCGGTGGGGAAATTGGCAGTTCTGTGGACACTGGGTGAATTTGATTTCTCTACTATTCCAATCTACTTCTGGGTTATGTTTGACCAGCCAGTCATGTTCTAGAAAGACCTCTACATGGTCTTGTAGTTGCACAACTGACGCTTCAATCTGTTCTTTGTGTCCTTGAATGTTTATGTCAATTGTGGCCATTTCCATTACTTTTCTGCCCTGGTTTAGTGTTCTGTCCGTGTTTAGTACCAAGATCTATTGTTCCAGCTTTCGAGTGGGAAGTTTTTCTTCGTCTACCAGTTTTTTGCTGATGCTGCTGGTTGTGTACCCTGAGTCGATGATTGTGTCCACTGTTATCTCTTTCCTCGCCATTTGTATTTTTCCTTTCAGGTTTAATTTGCACTTTCTTCTCTGAGAAATTGTGTAGAATTTGTCTGATATCCTAGATACAAGCTTTCTGACTCTCGAGGTAGCATCTACTCAGAGTCTTCGGAAAAAACCTTCTTTTCTTCATTGACTTCCTCTACTCCTCAGACCTGTATTTTCTTTGGTGCAGTACAGGCCTTTGCTATGTGGCCTGTTTTTCCGCAATTGTAGCAGGTTAACCCCTTGGGTTTCTTGCAATCTTTGGCTATATGTCCAAAAATGCCACAATTATAGCATTTAGGTTTCCCTTTGGCATTGAAAATGTGGCATCAGCTTCCTATCTCCATAGGTTCACCCATTCCCCTGTAGGTGGTGCCAGTGTTTGTTTTCCTGTCTCTGCAATACTCAGATGCTTCATATTCTTGTCCAATGGAGAGTATGGCTTCTTTCCATTCTGCATATGTGTCTGGTCTGGCTGAAGGTGGATAGCCAGTGATCATATGTATGATGTTTTGTCGGGTGTTTTTTCTAAGTAGGAACATGGCATGCTTACTATCAATCTTGGCTTTGCTTTTCAAAACTTCAAATTCGATTAGGTAGTTGGCAGTGTTTCGATTTCCTTGTTTGAATTTTTCGATCTGCCATTCTGCCTTACTGTTTGAGGCATCATCTGAGAAGGTCCTTCTAAATTCCTTGGAGAAGACCTTCCAGTCTACTGAATCTTCGGATTCCAGGATGGCTGGTGCTCTCATGGCTGTGTATGCTCCTGCAGTTCCTCCTCGCAGTCTGGCTAGGACTGCTATAGCTTTATCGTCTGCTGAGACTATCTTGTTGAACTTCATGAAGAGCATCATTGCTCTCCACCAGTTGTTGAACTTAGTGCAGGTACTGTCAAAAAACCCCAGGTCTGGCACTAGGCCTTTCCCACTGGATGTTGTCACAGGTACTACTGCATTGTCAGTCATGTTGGAGTTGGTTTCTGATTCTGTTTTGTCTGAGTTTGATTTGTCTGATTTCTCCTGATGGACTAACTCTTCCTCTGCTAGGTCAAGTTCATTTAGAAGTTCTGATAATACTTCTTCTTCTGCTGGGTTTACTCTGGGTTTGCCATGTGTTTCTCCAGTTGGTTCTTCAGGTACTTCAGGGTTCCCTGTTTCTTCTTCATCTGATGTCTTGGATTTGTTGTCAGTGACTTCGAGATTCGGTTCTCTGTATTTGTCTGGGTTTGAGCTCATATACTAGCTCCTGGGTTGCTCCTATTCAGGCCTGTTTCAGCCTACTCCTTGCAAGGTGAGGTGGGGACACTTAACCAAATGTTACGACCTTAGTCTGAGTAAACCTCAGGTTACAACTTAGGCTAAGACTTGAGGGCAAGTAAGGGGAGGAGAACAAGAGGTGGTTAAGCATACCGAATACAATGAGTGTATGTATGCTTAAATACAAGGAATCATCCAGTTGAATGGATAGGGTAACTATGATGAAACGTCCAGTAAGGCAGGCATAGTAGTTAGTACAAGTCATAACCAGAGATTGCTCAACAGAAATAGGTGAAACAGTTGTACTAGTAATGTAGGAATGCAGACAAGGACAGAGCATGATGTGATTGGTAAAAAACCATAACACTGCACAAGGCAAGTTCGTGGGGAGGCAATCTGACAATATGAGGGACAATTCCACAAAATAACACAAAACAATGACACATAGAGAACACCAGAATAACTAGCTATCTTCACTAAGAAGAGTAAAGCCAAGTTACACTGTAAAAAGCGCAACTCACATCCCTTATCTAAGAAGTTAACAAGACACAGAACCTCAGGTACTCCCTAAGATTCACCCTTATCAAGTTAACAACCAGAAGTGCACTATCCTACACTTGTGATACTCCAAGTACCAGGGTGTAGCAATGCAATACACTCTTAATCTAAGCTCACTTTGCAAGTAAGCCAAGGTCTTCTTCTTAGATTACAAAGGTCTCAACCTTAGCTCAAGTCACTTAGTCCAGTTAATCTCGAAAGAACTTATTACTTTGCTTTGCTCAGACACAATAGATTGCTTTTCACTGTGCTCTGAAGGCTAGGCAATGGCTAGTAGGTTCCTTGCCATGTCCGACACCTTAGAGGGAGTTTATATATTATTTGGGTGCTCGTTATGACAAGACAATGATTACACAACTAGGAACATATTATCAAGCAAGGTACAAACCAGTAGATTAGATCACGTGCCAAGAGAGCTGCAACCTGTTAGATTAGTGAAACATTGGAAATACAGAAGGATTTTGGGTATCTGTTTGTTCTAGGCTACGTTTTAGCCCATTCTCTGGGTCTGCATTCTTCTCTAAATATGTAGAACATCTAAGATTTCAGACATCATGTGAACTGTTCTCCTACATGTTCCCGTGGATTGTATGTGAACATGTCCATATGCATCATTAGTGCTGAGTGATGTTCGTTAATCTAACAATAGTGGCATTTCCTTGTGAGCACACTGATCATCCTTTTAGATTAAGCATATCGGACTTATTTCCTGAGTCTAGGCTCATTGGAGGGGTTCTATAGCTCTGTATAGATACATTGGAATGGTTTTACCACCTGGTCCAGCCAGAATCACAACTAGTCATATGGTACACTATTAGAATTGCTTTTTGTTAAGTACAGTGGTTGTCCTGTAGCCGCCGCTATCCGTCATCAATGGTCATAGTGTTCTACAGTGATCAAGTACTCTTTTATTATACTGTTGGGCTCTTAGATTAGGTCATACTACTATAGGAAGGTTTGATGCAATTGTTAGATTAGGCTTGTATGCCTTAGATTAGTGATTTTCATGCATGAAAACAGCTTTGCTGTTACAGCGGAGGGTAGTCATACTCACTAGGATTATTGAGATGTGCATTGTAGACAGTTGCTAAAGGATATCTTAAAGGCAGGATGAAGGAAAGACTTAATTGTCTAAGGAATGTACATATACTACATAGGTTCTTTATATCTAAAGTCCTTGGTCTGTGCACCATTCTACCTATTCAGGTGAGGTCTTATCTGCCAGTAGCATATACAGAGCATAATGCATACTACACATATATCTAATAGATTATGTAGCCAGCAACCTAGAGTGTGGTCTAGTACTGTGTCTGTAATCTGTTATCTCTCTTTAAGAGTGAAGTACTCAAGAACCCATTTCAGCTATAAATAGACTGAACCAGCATAGTGGTATGGATCGAGATTTAACATCTTTAGTTCTTCTTTCCTTACTCACCCTCAAGTCTTAGCCCTAGTTGCAACCTGAGGTTCTGTCAGACTAAGGTCATAACATCAAAGTTGGATGGGATAGCTACCTTGGCCTGGGTGGGTGTGGGGTGTAGCTGAGGTGTGGAAGCAGGAGTATGGTTTGTGGGGGGTTGTGGAGTATGGGGGACAGGGGTGTTCGCAGCAGCCACTATACTGATCTAACTTTGTAAGGAGGAGAGTGTTTCATAGACTCTCAGTTCAGATGCCACCTGATGATTTATCACTTCCTGCAGGCTATTCTGCAGTTGTGCAAGTATTTGTTCCAGTAGAGACATATTCTGTGCTGGCTGTGGTTGAACCTGCTGTGGTTGTCCCTGCTGCTGTTGCAGCTGGGGCTGGTCTAACATGGGGGGTGAGTCAGGTAGGTAGAGACAGGGTCAGCTGATGGGGGATGTTTGAGGGGAACTCCTCAGAGTCATTCCCAGTGGGTGATCAGGTCTTTCATGAGATCTGATTCTTCTGTAAGGGCAACCCACAGTCTGAGCAGCTCAGGGACACAAGGCTCTCACAAGGTGGGCAAGTAGGTAACTGCAAGGAAATCCTTAGTTATATTACAAATATGTGTACAGACTACATACCTACAGGGAAATCCTTAGAGAATCAGATAAGGGTCCCCTGTAGGTATATAGATTAATATATACTACTCTTCTGTCCATTGTCCTATTGTTTCATTATGTACATAAGTCTGTCATTGTCCTTTGGGATCTCCAGTTGTGACTTATGTCTCCATAGCTGAGAGCAGGTGATGGTGTGGGGTTGTGGGACAGTCCAGGGGGACTGTCGGGGGTTGCCCTGACAAATGAGTCATAAGAAGGTGAACTAGGAATACATGTGATAAATAAATAAAGATTAGACCAGGGTATATGGGAAAATAGGAAAGTCTAAGTAGAAGGTTAATACATTTGTGGAGGAGTAAAGTTAGTCCATGGTTAAGTTTGTAACAGTGGATGTCAGGGCAACCCCCAACAGTCCCCCTAGACTGTCCCTCAATCTCCAGCCCTCACCCACACTCAGCCATAGGGATATACATAACAACTGGAGATCCTGACAGACAATGACAGACTTATATACATAATGAAACAATAGGACAATGGACAGTAGAGTAGTATATATCAACCTGTACACCTGTAGGGGACCCTTATCCAATTCTCTAAGGATTTCCCCACAGGTATGTAGTCTACACAGTCACTTGTAATATAACTAAGGATTCCCCCACAGTTATCTGCTTGTCTGCTTCACCCAACTTGTGAGAGCCTTACATCCCTGAGCCACTCAGACTGTGGGTTGCCCTTACAAAGTAACAATTAGCCAATGACCTCCCTATAGAAGATAACTTATAATAAACTGGTTTCTTGTAGAAATTTTTGATTTTTCCCCAGAGATACCAATTTGTTGGAATCTAACTTGGAGGTTGTCTTGTTTCCATGCATTTTCAGTTTGTTTTTATTTGGTGTAGCAATGCATAAGTTCAGCTGTTGTATAGAACTTGACAGGCTTTTCCAGAATATTTGATAAAAAGAGTTTTTGAGTATTTTGGTTGATGAAGTCAAGCCACAGTGCCTTGTCCAATGTTATATTATAAATGTGCTTGCATGTCTATGAACTACTTAGCAAGAGCTACTTAGAGTATAAAAGCTAGTGTATTGTTATGGATTTCCACTGATCATATCATGCTCCATGCTTGTCTGCATTTCTATACTGCCAGTACATTGGTTTCACTTATTCCTGTTGAGTGATCTCCGGTTATGACTCAAACTAACTACTATGCCTACCTTGCCAGATGTTTCATGTAGTTACCCCATCCATTCAACTGGATGACTCTCAGTATTTAAGCATACATACACCTACTGTATTCAGTACGCTTAACCATCTCTTGTTCTCCTTCCCTTACTCACCCTCAAGTCTTAGCCTAAGTTGCAACCTGAGGTTTACTCAGACTAAGGTCATAACAGGCTGGCACCAGAGTATAGTAGGCTGGCAGTTATCAAGAAACCCAAGCTGCTCAAGAAGAAGCAGGTGCCAACAACTTGGATACTGACTACAGATCCAATGGAGGGTACAGGTCAGTAACATCCTTTGACTATTTTTCTTTCAAGGATACTGATGAAGATGTACAGTCCTGTCAACAGATAGGATGGGACAATCCAGACACAGGGTCTGTCTGCCTTGGAATGGAATGCCTTGGAGATTCTGTGGATGAGCTGGAATGAGCAGGTAGCCACCAAAGTAGATGGCATGGCATCTATGCAGATGTAGCTGCATGTCCAACTCCTGTAGGACTACATCGTAGGCATTGTTGTATGGACTTTGTGAATTGTGAAATATGCTGGAAGCTGTTGTGATTTTCACCACTTCTATTACTGCTCCACACTCGCCTCTGTTCTATCATATGTATATCTGTTTCACCTATTAATGTTCCAGCAATCCCTGAGTAATGACTCATACATCTATCATGCCATTATCATCAGACGTTTTAGATAGCTAGCTCCATCCATTCAACTGGATGCCTTTCATATTTAAGTGTACATATTTCTCCTGTATTCAGTATGCTCAACCACCTTTGTTCCTCTCCCCTTACTTGCCCTCAAGTCTTGGCCTAAGTTGCAATCTGAGGTTAACTCAGACTAAGGTCATAACACATAGCTCTGTATAGATGCATTGGAATGGTTTTACTGCCTGGTCTGGCTGGAATCATGACTGGTCATATAGTATACTGTTAGATTAGGCTTGTATGCCTTAGATTAGTGATTTTCAAGCATGAAAACAGCTTTGCCATTACAGCATGGAACCAGAGGGTGGAGAGGACTGTGGATCTATGGGAGTGGGTGTAGCCAAAATGGGTGCCAAGGAGTGTGTGGATACAGCAGAGGCAGTCACAACACATGGAGAAGTAACAGGATTTTCAAGCTATAGTAGTTGGAAAGTAATACTGCCCAAGGCCCAGTCAATCAATGGATTGTAGCAGGTGAGCCAGTTGTATCCCAGAACTATGGAGCAAGAAGAGTCAAGTCTAGTGACAAAGAAGTCCAGAGTCATAGATTCACTACAGCCAAAGGTAACAGGGATTTTCACAAGTTCAGTAATAAAAGCACTAGAAGAACTGTCAAAAAGACAGAGCTCAACAGGAGGAATAGGTGAGGTCAGAAGGTCATGAGAGTGGATAAAGTCAATATTCATGAAGTAGTGTGTAGAGCCACTATCAATGAGGGCCTTGAAATAGGTATTGGAGGGGGAGCAGATGAGTGAGGAGGAAATAGACAGTTGAAAGGAGTTAGGGTCAGAAAGAGCAGACACGTTGAGTCAGAAACACTCTGTAGCACAAGTGAGTATAACACAGTCCTCAGCTAGTGCAGAGTCTTGAGGACCACTACTTAGTTTCCTGAACTCTTGTCAGAGTTCCTATTGACCACCTCAGTGAGTCAGGCCACAGCTTTCATGGCTGAGGCAGCTTTCTTCCTGTACTCACTCACCTTGTTGCAAATTAACTCCCCCACTATACCTTTACAACTATATGCGCTCTCTTTCCTCTACTCAGACCAATAGAGTCCTCTCTTACCTGGACCAAGGGAAATCTGCTCATCATATTGCTTCTATTACTGGTCTGGGAGTCAGTACTATTTCTAGGATTCACTCCAAACATAGATCAACACTTTCCAAATCTGTTGGTGGCCGCCCATCTAAACTTTCTCCCTCTGATATCCACTATTCTGTTCGCCTCATCACTTCTCGCAAGGCTGACAATGCCTCCCAAGTCACCAAATCACTTCAAAATGTTATTGCCCAGCCTGTATCCACCAAAACAGTGCGCAGGGCACTCAGAGGAGCTGGAATGAAGGCTGTAGTCAAGCGGAAACGACCTAAACTTACTGCTGTCCATAGGAGGAAAAGGTTGGAGTGGGCAGAAGCACATGTTAACTGGACCCTGGAGGACTGGAAGAGGGTTATTTGGACAGATGAGTCCAAAATCAATCGGTTTGGATCAGATGGAAGGGTTTGGGTATGGAAAAAGGCAGGAGAGGGGCTGAATGATAGATTGGTTGAGGGAACAGTCAAGTTTGGTGGAGGAAATGTGATGATCTGGGGTTGTATGCTGTGGGATGGAGTGGGGTTTGCCACTAAAATTGAAGGGAAGATGGATGCTGACCTTTATGTTCAAATTTTGGGGGATGAACTAAAGAGGAGCATCAGGTGGTATGGGAAGAATGAGGAGGATATGGTCTTCCAACAGGACAATGACCCCAAACACAAGAGCAAAAAGGCTACAAACTGGCTAGATGAGTCTGAATTGGAGGTTATGGTATGGCCCCCACAGTCTCCAGACCTTAATCCCATTGAACATCTCTGGACTCACCTCAAGAATAAGCTGGGAGAGTATGATACTCCTCCTGATAGCATGAATACCCTATGGGAGAGGATACAAAAGGAGTGGGATGACATAGAACCAGAAGTGTGTCAGAATCTGATAGAGAGTATGCTATCCTGCATTTCCACAGAACAGACACAGGTTATTGTCCAAGCACCATTTGCACTCATTAGTAGTCAGCTTGCCATCCTTGCTGAGCTTGTTGGTCAAATCAGGCTTCACCAATGAAGTGGACTTTGAGGTGGAAGAGGAGGGAATAGCAGTGGACATCAAGGGTTTGGAGTTGTTGCCCTTGTTGCTGGTGTTGTTGGGCTTGTTGCTGGTGCTGCTGGTGTTGTTGGTGTTGTTGGTGAAAGAGGACAGGTTCTGGCCAGGCCTCCTGCTGATAAAAGTGGATGCTGTTTCAGTGGCTGACTTTGCCTGAGTTTTTTCACACTGATGCTCCCAATAACAGTTATTGAAGAGGAGAGTAATCTCCTGCATCAGGACGAAAGTAGTGGGCTTACTAGTGGGACAACTGGATAGGAAGTCCTGGAGACAATCCAGGAGTCCTTTGTAGTATTGGTGGCAAAGCACCTTGTCATTCCAATTGAGCTGTGATGACAGCTGTATGAACTCAATGTTGTAGTTTGTGATTTTGTTGGAGTGTTTCATCCAAAGGTTGTCTAAAAGTTCAGCGGATTTACTGTGTGGGTCTGTAATCCTGAAATTGGTTTTCAGCTCCAGAATGAAAAGGTCCTAGTCAGAGGTCCATGGGTAGACAGTGCCAAGAGTCTCCTCTTGGTTGATAGCTGTCTTGAACTATCAGAGAGTGTAGAAAATCTATATAAACTCAGTAACTCATTATACGCACGAGAACTTTATATATTAGTCACCTGTATAAACTGGTGATAGAATGAGCTTGGGTCTGGCTACAGAAGGAAGGATAACATACCTCAGTAACTCGTTATATGCACGAGAACTGAGGTATTCAGCTAATGAGACTATGGTACTTAAGCAATATCATAAGGCAGGGTCGTATGCGAAAACTTCGTGTATCTAAGAGTCACGGCACTATGTTAAGTGTCCGTCTACGAAATAGGTGCCCACCGTGTAAGTCTAACTGGCACGACAGTGGGCGCTCTGATGGCCAGTATGGCACTCCGCATGTCTCGGAGTGGTTTGGCAATTCAACAGAGAGCAGTATCAGTCAAATAGGTGAGTGCAAAGTTCACCTTATTATTGTCAGCTGGGAAGAGCAAGGGGTTGGAGCAAAAGTAGAGCTGACATTGGAACAGGAACTAATATAGTTCCTTGGGGTTAGTACCATTGAATGTATTAGGTTCACAGGCCTTGGTGTGGGGGGTTTGGGGTACTTGGAGCAGCTGAGAATGGGCCCAATCATCTAACTTGTTGGCCAAAAGTGCAATGGCTTCCACCATTGTCAAACCTCAGCATTGGAGATTTGGGACACTGTCATTACTGGCATTACTGTCAGGAGGGGCTTCACCATCATCACCACCATTGTTACCATCTCCAGGATCTGGAGGTCCCTTGTTGAAAGAGTCCTGATTCTAGTTCTCATCTTGGTCAGGTAACTAGTCCTCATCATTTTCATAATTGGGATCAGGCCTTTCTTGCAAGACCTCTTTGAAGGGGGTTCTTTGGAGTGCTACTACTGGAAAAGCTTTGCATTGAGGGGTTCCATAGGAAAGTAGTGTGGTGGCCTTCCAACTTCTGGCAATGGAAGCCTTCTGGGCTTTGGAAGTGGTTTGTGACCTGGTGGTCATGGTAGGCATAGTAATGAGTGATAAAGGGACAAGGGAATGACAGAGGAGTAGAGTCTGATTATACTGTTACAATTGGGTTACATAGGATATTGGCTGAAGGTTAGCCACCAGGTAATGTCAGGTAAGAATGTACTGAGTGGATGAAATCAGACAAGTACAAGATTTAGACTCAGCAGCTTCAATGTATGTGTTGTGTCTTTCTGCTGTCATTGAAGTCCATATTTTAGGAGGGAGTAGGGTCAGAGGGTCAGAGGAACAGGGACAGAGAGGAACAGGATTAGAGGGCATAATCATGGTTGATAATCAGACTAAGGATTTACAAGCATGGGGACTAGGTTTATATACT
The DNA here is from genome assembly GCA_025093985.1 of Calvatia gigantea. Classification (NCBI taxonomy): domain Eukaryota; kingdom Fungi; phylum Basidiomycota; class Agaricomycetes; order Agaricales; family Lycoperdaceae; genus Calvatia; species Calvatia gigantea. The sequence continues at coordinate 2,039,422 of JACAAK010000005.1, read as the reverse complement.
AGTCTGAAAAGTAGAAAGTATAAAAGTAATAGTGAACAAAGAATGGATGGCCACTGAGGGCAGCCATCTAACAAGACACTGGAATCAAGTTCTAACTATAAGACAATAGTGGAGGAGTTGAAGGGAATAGAGATTAATATGGAAAACAAGATATTAGACCTGACTGACAGAGAGAATGAAGAGCACCCCAATACAGCCAGACTAAGGTAACTATGACTATGAGCAGGGGAAGCAGGTGAGAGTGGGTGAATGTAGTGCAGGTCATGACACTTGGCCTAAATCATACAGAATTGTTGGAGGATTAACAATTATGAGTATATTGGATCAATAGCTCACTATAATGTCTCTCTTATCTCCTATGGCCTTAAGTATGTCCAGGAGTTTTGAGGCAGGTTTTATAAGCTGCTTTAGTAAGTATATATCTTAGATTGCAGCAAAGGGTTCAGAAGGGTTGTCAACAAGTTGCTCAAGTTTTTTGTACTCATTTGCAAGGGCTTGGGCATTATCTTTACTTATGTCTCCCAACAGTTTAGACATTTTGGGGTCTACAAGGTTAGGAATACTAGGGCAGCAGTTTTGGGACTGTTGAAAACCCAGCCAATCAATACCTGTCAACTTCAGGTCAGAAGTGACCTGCCATCATTATAAACTTAATTTGGAATTTATTTGAACTCTGATGAAGGCTTTGGGCCACATATTACAATTGAAAGAGAGTAGTTGACAACAGCAACCAGCTGTCTTATACCAGCTCTTACTTCTTTTGTACTTCTCAAAATGTTTTATCATTGGTTCTGGGGCTTGCTTCTTCTGGTGGACACCTCTGAGGTTAATCTTCAGGTATATGGGAAAATGTAAAGTCATTCAAAGGACTCAAGTGGACAGTGTAACCAACAGCAAAACAAGAAGCTTGAGGAGCCAGAAGTGTACATTAGGAAGCTCTGAGGGCAGTGAGAAGTGGAAAGGAGGTGGCCAGGGTATAGGAAGTGATCAGGAGAGACTATAGGGCAAGGGAGGAAATAATAATGTACAAATGACATGTTGCAACATTACAGGTACAGCAGAGAATACATGTATAGGGTGCTGTATCCAGCCAGGAATCAAGTAGGCCTCTAGTAAGGATCAGATCCAGCATAGGATTCAAGCATAGGCAGAAGTCCTCCAGCATCCATAACTGACACAAGAAAAGTTGTCCCTGTAATAGTCAGAGTATATGGCAGTAGTCCAAGTACCAGGACAATGTTTGAGGACCAAGGGGAATTGAAATTCTGATGAAACTCTTTGTGCTTGGATAGTGGTGGAGTCAAGTCATAGCACAATTTCCTGTGGCTAACATGACATGTCACAGGCAACAAGAGGAGTGTCACTATAAACTGGGACCTGCCCTTTTGTGGCAGGGTTCAGACACAGAACATGATGGACACCAGCTAGATTTGGACATGAAGGTTGGAGACAAGTTCTGAGTCTGGCTGGAAAGGGATTGGGATCCAATAGGACGTGAGGAAGGGCTGGAGACCTGCAGCTGGAGGGAATGCCAGGGTCCAAAGGGAAGAGAGCTCTGGGACAGGCATTGGACCAGGCTATGGGACATGACAATGCTGGCAGGGCCAGGTCTTAGCTTTGCAGGGGGTACACAACTTACAGTGGCATACATTGAGAAATGGACTGAGCAATTTAGAAGGGAGGCTGCCCTTCTGGTGCCACGCACGCGCACTGTAGTAAGCGCTGGGGCATGATTCTTCTTTGGGGGGCATTGGGGTAGTCTGGTGTCCCCAGACATTTCTTAGTTTCACGTGCTTCATGGGTTCTCAGGCCGTCCTTTCGCTCATGTAGGGGCGGACTGCCGCGTGCACCGCCTTCAATTGATAATTTAACAAAAAAAAAAAAACTACGAACTGGGAAGAACAAAAACTCCGTAAATACAGACTCCAGGTTTTCCCCCCATCGCCCCTGCGAGCCCAATGAATGTAAACGGAATGATTTTTTATTTATTTACAATTACGAGTGAGTAGATACACGATAGCGCAGGCAAGAAGCGGAATGGCAGCAATGTTGTATGTCCATGAAAATGAGATGAAGGAAACAGAACGAAGTTATGACAAATGGAAGCTACCGACGCCCTCCTGCATTGCCACCTTGAGCCTTTCCCCCATGACGGCCTTTGAGCTATAATCTGGTAATTTCAGGTAATTAACGCAAGTCATGACGCTGGGGAGGTAGTCGTCTGCTTTAAGAGGTGATTCATGAGGTTTACGAACAACTGTGAGGGGAGGGTTGAGACCGCGGAATCCTGTAAGAATGCTTAGTTGTGACAATATCTCGGAGTGCGGGTAAGGCCTACCGCCGATGGGGAGTTTAGGGCTGCCAGTGATGAATTGTAGATAGGCACGTCGTGTGGATATGTCGTAGTCCGACATAATTTCAACGAGATCGCGAATTGCCCGACTCTCAACATTGAACCCATGGTCGGCTTTGAGCGCTTCTGATAAAGCTAGTGGACGGACGTGATGTTATTAGTGCCGAATGGAATGGGCAGGATGGAAGCGGCATACTCTCAATACTCCAATCTTCCTCGGAGTTACCGAAGAGCATGACCAGCTCATCAGCAGTGAAGGTTTTGAGGTCATTGACTGGGAAAACTTTGGAGAAGCCTTCCTTGAAGGCCTGCACCTGAGTCCGAATTCCCTTCCCTAGGAGGGCATCAAGCACGTCCTGAATGTATTCTTTTGCGTTGCTAGCCGTTACAAGGATGTTCTTCCCGCCAGGCTAACGAAGGCAAATGAGCAAAGGGGTGGCAACATTGGCGCGACGGGACCTACGCGCAGTTCAATATCGTATCCAGGAAGAGTGAAATCCAAAGAAAGATCTTCAACATCGATTGACTCGATTTTGGCAATCTTGCTTAGTAGCTAGTGGGCGTAAAGGGTTAGATTTTACTCTCTTGCAATTCCTTATGTGTACCTTGTCCTTCTGTGCACGAGCTTGCTCTGCTGCGATATTCTCAACTTTCTCAAGCGAGTTGGCAAGTTCGGCGTCGACCAGCTATGAAGAGACTTAGATTCGGTGCGATTCGTCCAACTGTTGAACACTCACTCGAAGAGATGCTATGGTCAACGGAACTTCTTCGTCAAGGATGAACTTAAGGAGAATTTTATTGAAGGTCAAGTCGATGATCCGGGAGTCAAGCATAGCCTTCGCAACAAATTGGCCGATAATACGCAGGATATGTGTTCGTTTCCTAGGTTTAATCAGTACCTTGGGCTAATATTATGCCACTAAACTCACTGCCCCCCATCAACACCGGGCTCTTCAGGTTGAAGTGGTGCTGGGTATAAGCCAGTAGGATGGCTCACGTATACACTCGTGCTTGAAGCGTCTGCATCTCGCCAGACCTTCAGGTCCTTGCGCGCAAACTCTTTGGATACGAGCGAATAGAACTCGAGAGTTGGTCCAAGTCCAGTCCCAACCTCTTCGAAATATTCTACTTCCAATATCGACGATGACGAGCCATACAACTCAAACACCTTGACTGCGGACTCAAGGATATGCTTCCGCGATATCCGGACCTTTTGGCGTTGTAAGCGACCAAGGAATCCGATACCATCATCGCGCCTTGAGCTGTCTTGTCCGCGGCTTTGTTGGCTCTGCCATTTAAGAATCAAACGGGCGTACCCGAACGATGTCGACTGAAGGAAATTGTACCGGGTGGCAAAAGGGAAAAGGAAGGGGAAATGTTGGGGGAGGTCCAAGGCCCAATCCGGTAAACAGGAGCTACAACCATACTGTGAGAGGGGATTAAATTCTTAGACATAGACTGGCTTACCTGGCGACGATCATGGGCTCCTCCAATTGTCGAGTAAGCTTCGCGGTGAGTTTGTTGTTGACAAATGCGCTGTCGGGTAAGAAACGCTTCTCCCTAGCAAAAACCCCCCGTTCTGTTTCTAGGGCGTTGAGATGGTATAAGACGCGAAGAAGGCGGAGGATCTTCGTGTACGGTACATCATCAGGTAGGGATGATAGACTAGGAGCGACAGGACGAGCGCGGCTACTGTCATCTGTGCGCACTCAGGGCAATTGGGTAAGGGTATCATGGTTGGTTGAAATGGAACATACCTTCAGGAGATGGTTGAGGACCAGGTACTTTCTTGAACTTGACTGTGTAGATGCCTTGCCAAATCATACTTGGAGGGAGAGAACCGGTCTTCTTGCGCATTTCATGTTGGTGAATGGCTCCATAGATGGTGAGGTCTAGCGGCAGGATGTGGTCATCCATTGAGAACTCTAGATGCCAGTCTGTTGGCTTCGCTTTGAGAGCTGCCGCATAAGATGTCCGGGTATTGCGAGAAGAACGCGTAGGAGTCGAATGTTCGTCTCGAGCTGCGGAGTTTGGTGTGGCCACATGGGTGCCATCTGGAGTCTGTGCCTCAATCCTTGACCCATCTTCGGCGACATTGACCGTGACTGTCCTCTCGTTTACTGAATTATCGGGGTCCTCATCATCAAGCAATTCAGCATCGATCTCATCGTCATCCGTGAAATCACCCGCCAGCTCAGATTCCACCAGAGTATCGCTTGGGATTGGATCGCCTTTAACTCCTGGAGGAGCTGCTGCAGAAGCGGTTGCGTCCTCCATGGCCGTGTCTTCGCCCTTGCTAACCTGGGCTTCAGACGCCTCATTGGTGCCCGCGAGCTTGGCCAAGCGCTGGCTTCGTCTCCGACCAACAGTTTGATCGTTGGAAGATAAAGAAGTGTTGTGAGCGGCTGATGACGATCCCGTGGCAATTTTCTGAACCGTTTCCTCTGAGCGTGGAGAGCCGAAACCAGATGCTGCAAGGGCAGCAAGCATACCAGATAGCCGAGAGCTTCCACCGACTAAACCGGATACCCTAGGCCGCAGATAATCATGAAGAGCCTGAAAGGTAGCAATGGCATGGATCGAAACGACTATGTTCTGAAGGCTCCGTGGGATATCGGAATCCTCAACTGCAACCAGGCGAAGCCTCAATTGACGAGCAAGTAGCGAGGGCGAACTTCGCTTTGAGTCTAATTGACAGCAAATTAGATCGTAGACATTCGGGCAAAAAAAAAGAGCGCACCATCACTGTTCTGAGAAACTGTCGTAACATCGAAAGATTCCATTCTTGTTAGACTCTCTTGGAGCTTTTTGACCAAAACAGCGAATGGGGTTTGACTGCCGCTCGTGTTCTTGACTTTGAGGTTTGAAAACGCATCGAGGAATATTTCCTTACGTCGGCTGACAGAGACTGTGTATAGGTCAGCACACTAAAAGTTGGGAGCGGGTCACAAAACCCACCGGTTCGGTCCTCGTCCGTGGAATAAGCTAGCAATACATCAATAACTCCTCCTTGCAACAGTTCAAAACTCGACACAGAAGTATGAGCTGATGAGAACAAGTCCGCCAATTCCCATAGAGCCTCTGTAAGCTCCTTCTCCGGTGCTGTCTTGGATGATATCCTATCAACAAGAGAACGAAGATGATCAAAGGATGCGTCTTCGGAAGCTTCATCGTCTCCCGTCAAATGCTTGAACTGAATGACGCGGCACCGTAAGGTGATGGCGTCTTCTGGATCAAGGGACAAAGAATTGAGCTTCTTGTAGCCAGGAATAACAGAGGTGGCAACGACGGGGACTGTATTGATTCCTGACTCTGAGGACTCTGTCGACTCTTTCTCCTTCTCCCTGGATCTTGAAGATAAAAGGGGACGTTCTGCGATGGCTTCGATTTCATAGAATACACCTTCACGGCGGAACGCGGGTTTATACAGCTGCGGCGCTTTAGCCATAAGAAGATCAACAAGTTGCAAAGCGGAAATGACAAGAGATGGATGGTCCTTCGACGATAGGATAGAAGATGTAAAGCCAGCCACGGGAACGAACTGTTGGAAAGTAGTAGGATTAGTATGTTATCAAAACTTTTTCTCTGTAACCCACCAAAAACACCTTTCTGATCGCGTTGGCATCCAGGAAACTGACCGCTTTAAGTAGCCCTGTCAGTGTCTTGATCCGGACGGGTGTGATGACACTGGCAGCGTATACGTCAATGAGAATGGGCATCAACAACTGCACGAAGCGCCCAACAACGACAGGCTTGGAACGAAGTAACTCGGTTCTATCTGGGGGTGTTTCCTTCGCAGGGGTCACATTCGAAGTTGACGCTCCCTCCTCCGTCTCTGTGGCAGTCAGTTCTATAGCAGGAGATGGTGTAGGCATCTCTCCTTCGGGTGTTGCAGCTTCTATAGGCGCAGAAAGTAGGGGTGCTGACGTTGTCCCTGAACCGTGAGCCGCCTGACGAGCAGCAACCCTATCGGCCTTCGCCTTTGCCTTGATTAAACGCGCCAAGGACTTTTCTGTGTAAGCTTTATGATCGAAAACGCCATCTTGAACGGGGAAGTTAGCAAACAAATGCAGACGGTGGCCCAATCCGTACCTTTGGGCAGTGGTGGAAGCAACTCTGAAATCAGACTGAGCGTTTCTTCTACTTGGTCTTTTGGCCGATGGGCAAGATTCTCCATGACAGTCATGTCAGCAAGCCCTCCCCCTAATCCTTGCCCGTCAACAGCGTCACCTTGCTCCTTTTGACCATGATCACCGGCAGGAGGAAGAACACCAGTCAAGATCTGATAGAGCGTATCAACGATGTCCGCTTCAAGTAAAGTGACGGTGATCTTGGGACTGGCCCTCGCGCATGTGGCCAAGGCACGAAGCAGAAGTGTAAACGTGTTCGACGCAACCAGGGGCGAACCACCCGCAGGGAGCAGGAGTTGGTTTACGGCCCTGACCAATTCCGTGTCAACCAAAGATTCTAGGTTTTCGACAGAAGAACGATAATAGGAATCAATAACCCGGATAACGCAAAGGCAGGCGAATTCAACGAGTCTCTGATCCGAATATGACAAGCAGCCGCGAATGATCGGCCAGACACCTTTGACCATTGTAAAGTGTTCTGACGAGATATTACGACAGCAGTTCGCGGCAGCCTGCAATGCAGTTCTCTGAACAGCGATCGAAAAGAAGTCCAGATAATTGAGTAAAGCAGCGAGGCCGCCTTCCCGAACAATAGAAGAGGGAAATTCTTCGGATATCTTCTCCATAGTCTAGCGGAGACGATGTATCAGAAGAACTATAAATAAAAGCAAAAGGAGACATACGCTGAGGGTTTGTTCGGCGAGATCGATATATGATATCTCTATTAGCTTGCTGCACAATACAGGTATGGCACCATGGTATACGACGGTATGAGCAACGCCAGGAAGCGCTTCCATGAGGTTGGCAAGGCAGCGGCAGGCAAGCACCTGGGCCTCAGGGTTTTCATCCCCTTGGAGAGCACCACCTCCGCTCATCGCTAGTGCAGCAGCAAGCTGAGCATCCTCATCCTGTTCCTGATCCTCGTCACCGTCATCACCATCATCATCATGAACGGCTTTCCCTCCCAATATTCGCACCAATTCACGAACAAACTGTTCAATTGGGAACGACCCTGCCAGGGTGTCCTCGGTACTGATGCTAAGCAACTCGCTCAACTCTTGCAGAGTGAGTAGTCGTGTGGTCGGGTCCACGGTTGCCTTGATGTTACTGAGCATACTCTTGAGTCGCGACGATAGCGAAATCATGTACGATCCCAGTTGCCTGAAATCGCCACCAAGGAAAGCCATGGCCGCTTCATCGAAACCACCGAGAGGTCCGCCCATTCCTGACACACCAACCCCACCACTATTCCCCTCACCTCCACTTTCTTCCTCCTCCTCGTCATCGTCATCGTCATCGTCTAAGTGGTTATCATCAACACTGCCTTGATTATCATGCCCCGTGTCACACTCGACTTTCTGCTTATCCTCATCCATCCGCTGTTCCAAACTCTGCCCGATGACTTCAACATCATTCTTGTCGTACCCAGCATCAAGCATATCAACGTCTTCATCCTCTAGGCGAGAAGAGCTAGCTAGTTTGGACTTGCCGAGGGGTTTACCCCGAGTGGGTCGAGAACTCAAAATTACCTGTGAGGATACGCTGGCTACAGTAAAGATAGCTACATACCCGGATTTACGAGGCATATCGTGTGCGTGCGATGAAACTGTAGAGGGTCTAAGTGAATAAGCACCGGTTCTTGACCGTTTCGTAGATGGCCCTGCGGTATCGCCCTCGGGACTGGGTTCAGGTGCTGCGCGTTTCTTTCCTTTGAGGTCCTTGACAGTTTCGTTGATAGCGAGAGGTGCGTTTGAGGTAAGGGTGCGGCGTGAGCTGAGGGAAAAATAAGCCCCATCAGACGAAGGCTATCCGATTTAGCACATCACAGACCACGCACCGTTTATTGCTGCGCGAGGGTGTTTCGTCAATTATTTCCTTGGCCTTTCCTTTGGCTGAATTCGTATCTCTGGCTCTCTTATTTCTGGTGTTGGATGTGGGAGCGCGAGTGTCTCGAGGATTTGAAGTCTCTCCTGTGGCCGCGGTAGAGGTTATGTGCCCCTCGACGCCTGTGTTGTCAAGATCTTTCCCTTTACCCTTCTGTTCGGATTTCTGTTTTGCTGCTTTGACTCGTGCACTTGTTCGTAAAGTCTTGTGGTCCCCAGATGCTGGGGTCGAAGATTCCGGGTTGTTTGTCAAAAGTGGTAGGACTGTCGATGCGCTAGAGCTGCTTCCGGCTTCTTGTTGATGGATTGGTTGTAAATCCATTTAGTACATGCACCCAGCCATCGATTCTCGTGTCCGAGCGATGAAGTAGAAATCTAAAGCAACTAGCGGCGAGAGATGGAAGTTTGTGCAGAAACAGCGGCGAGTCTGACTTGCGAGGAAATCTCCCTACGCTTATGTAAGCGGGTGGCTCCGAGCTAACTGACTCGGCACGCCTCAGGCATTTTTGTGGTGGCCCTTCCAAGGATGACTTTGTTTGAAAGAAACCAATTACTGTACAAGGTTTAACGCTAAAACACAACACACATCATGGAACGCAAGCTTCTATGCCGACTTGGCTTCCGTCAAGATTTCTTCCACGCTCTGGACAAGAATATCGACGAGCTTCTCAATCTCCTCTCGTTTGACGTTGTACGCAGGCGCCAAAATGATGTGATCACCCTTGGTTCCTTCCAGGTTCCCGCCCCCTGTCATGCCCATCACAATGACGCCGTTTTTCAGCGCCTGGGCTTGTACTAGTATGGCAAACTGGCTTCCTTTGAAATCAAGAGAGGCAGCTTCAAAGACGTCGTAATCGAACTCGATGCCCCAGAATAAACCGCCGCCACGGATATCATAAACGAAGGGAGCCGCCTTAGCATTCGGTCCGCATAGACGTGACCTAAGCAATTGTTCTATCACAAACCTAGACTCAGTCCGAACATGTCAAGGGCATTTTTAGCAACCTACCTAAGTATTCGCCTTGAGCCCGGACATTGCTGAGCAAGTCTTCTTCTTCAATGACTTTCTGCACCGCAAGTGCCGCAGCGCAAGCCAGAGGATGACCCTGTGACGATGTTCAATTTTGATTCACACACCAGTCCGTAACCACAAACTTGATAAGTGTGTCCATGCTTCCAGAAACCAGAGCCATCGCGAATGCCCCGAGCCACCTTTGGGGACATCAAGACCGCGCCGATGCTCGCATATCTTTGTACGTCATATATCAGCATCTACTTCATAATCGCATTCATTGTGATTCGACATACCCGCCGCCGAGACCTTTGGCGACTGCTTGAATATCCGGCTGAGATCATATTGTCAACCTGTACATAACCAACGATGTATGAATCTACACACCGCGGCTCCATCACCGAATGACTGCCAGGCATGCAACGTCCCCATCCCTAGTTACTTGAGTTAACCTTTGATCACCACGGGAATGACCTTAAGAAACCCTCACGGCCCATGCCACTCATTACCTGAAGATGAGCGGATTGGGTAAGTCGCTCTGAGTCTTTGTGACGGAGATGATTACTTACCTCATCGAGGATGAAAAGCGCACCATACTTATCACATACGGATTTCATTGCCTTGAAATACCCCTTAGGTGCAGGCACGCACCCGGTTGTCGCTCCAACAACCGTCTCAGCCACAACTACCCCGGCAAGTGGTCAACAAACAGAAGGACCAGCCAGGCAACAACCTACACCCAATTACAGTATCCGGGCCCAGCTCCAAGAACTTATCCTCCAACTCTTTCCTCAACCTTTCAACGTATCCTTCTTCCATTTCATCTGGCTTCTTCATCCTGGCTGCATACGCAGGGGAGACATGATGGAAATGCTCAGAATCCAGAATTCCAGCGTAAGGCTTGCGCCTCGTAGGATGGTAAGCCAACGAGAGTGTTGCAACTGAATTCCCATGGAATGATAATTGGCGGGCGATGAAGTTCACGCGTTGTGGCTGGCCAGTTTCCACATAGAACTGATAGTGATCACAAAAGATATCAATATTGATCGAGCATCAACACGATGGATAGAAGCACTCACCTGCCGGGCGATCTTAATAACACCCTCCATCGCTTCGGTACCTGTAAAGCGCGCACAATCCATCAGTCTGTACGTATCGAAACGATAGAAGAAAAGTTCTGACCTCCACACGCATATCCAACGGTCTCAAACGCACCATCACTGCCTTCAACCAACTTCTTCGCCAAAGCCTCCGCAGGCTCATTCGACAATTGCATATTGTATACATCTGCATTTGCTTTCAACAAAGTAATCACAACAAACAAAAAGATCTGTGGCTCACACGGGACTTTATCAATCTGATCCTTTAATGCCCTGAGGACTTTCGGATGACTGTTTCCAACACAAGTCACAGCAGCACCTCCAACCCCATCATACACCGTCCTTCCATCCTCCAACGTTATGTAACTGTCCTCAGCGGAAACACCAACAGGTGGACGCCACGGCGTACGATGCAAAATCCTCGTTGGCTCTACCTCAGAAGGTGACGTAGGGACCGTATTGATCGTTGTAGACTTCGTCACTGATCCATTCAGTGTTGCTGCCATCGTTCAAAACGCCTTGATTGTCTGAACAGTTGGATAGTATATAGGGATTGTGTGTTCCTAGCCTCCACCTAGACGATAGATCGTGTATCGTGAGTATCGCGCCAAGTTAATTCCACAAAGAAAGAATAGACGAAAGTAGCACCGCACACAGACAAGTGAGAATAATCAGGTGGAGGGTCTGCTAGGGGAAGGATATAATAGCAGAGTGGCGCAGAATAGTAGACAGTGCTGAACGTCCCACACGGAGAAGGTCCGCAGACGTGGGTCAGGTAAATATAGCTTTCCAGGAGCTGTATTTCAATTTTCCCCGCATCAGGGGCTCTTCCAAGAAGCGAGTTCCTGGAGGCGGGAATATCACTGCCCCACACCGCCCACCTCTTGTAATCCGTGTGTACAAGATACACTTACAGCGCAACCACTTACCCTCAAGTATGCTTGGTGCGCCGAGCGTAGCGTAGTATATATATGAGTGTTCTGAGGAGGGTCCCAAGGTAAACGAGGCGGGGGGTAAAGGAAGAAGGATGAAACTGCAACGCACCTTCCTGCGACCCATTATTTGATTCGAGACGCTTATATACTAGACCCACCAGATCAAGAGATACGGCCAGGACGTGCACCATCTGACTCACCCATCGATTACAACCATCAAATAGTGAGTGTTTCCTTCAAATTGTCTCGGGTCTGCACGACTTCTTTTCAGGACTCGTGGTGTGCCCTAACTATTCTCGTCTGGCGCCTGACCCAGGGACTCTAGACCCTATTGGATGGGATACTTATCCGAAATAAAGTAGACCCGGAACTCGTTTAAAAGTCCCACCATGGCGCTACCCTCAATGAAGACAAGGTGATGATTGCGTTTGTCCTGCATTTTAAGAGTGAGAGGAAGACAAGAATAGTTGAGCAATTTATACCGTCTTCTGCATTGGGTCACAGAACTTATTGGCCCGTGTCATAATACTCTCCTTGCTCTATAATCTATTTTGTACAACAAAACATTTTACACAAAACGAGGGTGATACGGCCCATTGTAGACGTGGAATCAAGCTGATCACAGGAGACTAAGCTTGGACTTAAGCCCACATCCGTGAATTTCTTTTTTCAATCACTCCCTGAACCACTGCTAGTAAGAGGAGCGATTCCCGACCCCCAGCTTTGCCTCTTCAACGCACTCTCCCTCAGTGAACCAACTGCACCATGAGAATATGTCCTAGTCCTTGCATGCTCACCTACAGATCTGTGAGAAAAAAACCGCCGTTAAATGACGAGGCAAAATCATTTAGGACACAATACGTACGTAGATTTGAGTGTAGGCGCACCAGCCAACCTCGCAAAATTGCTCGGGAACAACGGATTTCCAGCAGTTCTATGATCACCGAACATCGAATCACCACCACCCAAATGCAACTCGCTTCAGCACACTACTCGCGTCACTTCCTGTTCTTTGATGCGCCGACCGCCAATTGGACAATAGGGCAGCAATACTACCGCTCGATTCCGTCCTCCTAAAAGGACCAACGGAGGAGGAAAAGGAACCACTTCTGCTTTGAGGTCCCGAACCAGCAAAAGTCGGGGTGTTTCCGCCGCTAACGGCACCATGATGAACCATGGCTCCGGGAACCGAAGCAGGTGATGAAATTGGCGGGGTCATGGGTGGGGTTTTGTCATAGTGATTTATAGGTAATGGTGCAGTTGAAATTTTCAAGCCCTTGAATTTGCGGGAATGCAGGGGAACTGGGATCGCTCTGGCGTTGTGCCGACGGACCGCTGGACTCTTTTGAGCTACCTTCAGCCTCTTCCTCCTCTTCTTCGGCTCCTTCCGCGATATCTCCCAGACCATCTGAAGGGCCGGTTGACAGTGCTGATGGTAACGACGAGGGTGGAGGAAGGGTGGAGGAGGATGTCGGCGGAGCAACGAGTGGCTCAATTGTCACTTGATTCTCGAGTTCGGCTTCATCGTCAACTGACGCTGGAGGGCTGGGGTTTCCAATTGTTATACCGTGTTGCTCCTGCCTAGCGAGGGCAGTAAAAGAATCTACACTCAGCCTCTTTCCCTTTCTATCAAAAACTGGCGAATCCATGATAGCATCCCAATCTGACCAATGACCATGAGCAGCTTTTCCCTCATCTTCTGATATGTCCTCCGTTCTGACACTGTCACTATCCGAATCACCATCATGATTGCGATTGAAATCCCAATCAATATCCAATTCTGGAGGAATGCCCAAAGCACCTTTCACGCGTTCCCAAATCAATTCGGAGTGTGATATGATGCATTTTCTGGCGGCATATGCCCAAATAGTATCGGGGGCAACATCCCGATCAACTTTGGTAAGATGGAAGACCAAATGACGATAAGACCATTCAGAAGGATCAGTTGGAAGATCGGAAGGTTGTTCTAAGGGAGCGTCCGGATCGTTGTCCTTCTTCATCCCAAAAGTCTGGGCCAGGAGAGCGAACAGTTTCGCATCTGGGGGAGTGGAGATAAGAGATGCAACTTCTGATGCACGGTCAATAAATGGAAGATAAATATCTTCAGGTAGAGGTGTGAAAGTTGCTGGTGCAACAGTCTGCTGCTGTGACTGCAAGGAGCCAGGGATATGTGGTGCAAGGATGGGAGAATGGGAAAGGACGGCAGGTGACGTCGGTGCAGAGTGCGGAGTGGCTGCAGCTTGCACCAGACCACGAGGACTAGTGGATTGACGTACGAGGTCTACTAACTGGTCGGGTGTTAAGCGGGGCTTCGTTGAGAACGGCGATGAAGTGGAAATCCGGGGGGACGAGGGACGGAGGCGTGGAGAGGATGACGGACTTGGTGCGCGTTCCTTGCTGGACGTGGTGGAAGAACCTCCAGAGGTGGGACTGCCTCCAGAGAAGGAAGAGAAGGCAAAGCTTAGACGTGCGGGTGGAGGGGCTGGCTCCGGGGCGGACTGGGTTGTAGTGGAAGCGGGATTTGCAGGTCCGGGACGTCGGTGGAGTCTGCGTTGAGTGAGGACGGGAGAGGTAGGAGGTTCATGAAGGGAGATCGGTGTGGTAGGAACCTGAGGCGAAGCGACGCGGACAATGGTTAGGGTACTAGATGAGACTCGATTAGGACTTGTGATTAAGTAGTGCGTGGACGTTAAAGGGATCGAGGGCTGAAGCCGAGCCGCGCCGTGCACTGAGACGACGCTGAGGAGGAAGCGAGGAGGAAGGGGTAGAAGGCATAATCTGAAGAGGATTGGAGAGAAAGCTACCACTTTGTGTCGTTTCCGTTGGTACTTCGTTTCTCTGCTATTTATGAATTGACGATGCACATGACGATACCGACACCACGGCCTTCACCCGCAAAAGTCTCAGTTGTCTCCCCCTCTTTCTCCATTCAGTCTTTTCATTTACTAACTCGCTGACTATTTCTTATGTATTTACTCAGCTATCAAACTGCCAAGCAAAAAATGGTGTGGGGATGGCGACCAAGAGTGATAGTCAACTCCCCGAACACAGGACGAATATTGATATTGAAAGAGAACATCCGCTGCTGCCTCATAGCTTTACCCTCGAAGTCTTTACCCATCTTTCGTTTACAGGTATCACACCTGCAGGGTCAGAACGTAAAGAATGTCGGCGGGTCGCAAACTATCAGTATAGGGCTCCTGAGGGGGATTAGTTCCTCCCGAGAGTTATATGCGGGGCAGGCGTGTTCATCCGAAAACCTCGTGTTCGCTTCGGCGTCCGATACCAACCCTCAAGGTTTTTAGCCAGGTATGCGGGTCCGCGTTTCCTTGCAAGGTCAGCCAAAGCCAAGGGAGCGACTAGTCCCGGCTGGATCAAGCACTCTCTGTCTGTTGGTGCACTTGGACTGAATTGACGCATTAATAAAAGTGAGGGCATCCACCCCGGAAAGCGAAAGCACTATAACATAAATCATGTAGCTAATGCTGCTGCCATAGCGCCGTTCATATACGCCGCATCATCTACTTCAACTTCTCCTTCCGCATCTGCATCCGTCCGCATTTTGAGCAGGTAATCTGGATCCGCAACCTCGGCGAGGTATTCCTGACGCTCCATTTCCTCTTCTTCGCTAATCGGGGCGTGTGTTAATCTTATGACCTCCCACTTGTCATCGTATTGGTCATATTGCTTCATAGGGGAGAAACACTAAATTCAGCGAGAGGTTCGCGATAGGGAACCGAAGGCACACTCACATTCGCTCGCTTCTTCTTCAGCAACATCTTCCTCTCAATATTTTTGTAAAAGGCACCCTTCTCTCTCTGCGGTGTCTTCTTCTCAACACCCGATATCATATCCTCGAAACTCTGCGGCTCATCCCCATTCCACAGCACCAACAAAAACTCGTTATCAATATTCTGTTCCACCTTGATAGTCTCATAGTCCCGTACGAATTGGAACAGTGTGGGTTCCTGGTCTTCTGGAACATCATATGGTACAATGGACGCCCGTGTTTGTTTGAGTTGGATGGCAGACTCGTCCTCTTGCGTAAGATAGTACGCCAGGAAAGAGTCGTGCTCTGTTTTCATAGGTCGTAGAATCGCGCAATCCAAACGCTCGTCTTCCACCTAACAACAGAACTTAAATTGATAATTTCACTGGACATTGATAGGCAACATACATCCTTGGGTCTGTCTCCAGGCCTTTCCGAGAATCTGAACAAATCGTACTGGTTTGGCCAAACTTCTGCATCTGGAAGAATAGGGTACGATTCCACCGCCGTGATTTCCGGGTTGTTGGGATGGCGCAATGTAGACATATCAAAGTTGTCATTGGCCGCAGCAAAAGATCCTTCGATGGCGCGTAGTTGCGCGTTCCGTGAGATGTCGATGGGCGCGGATTGGACGTGCCTTCTATCCAAATAATCAACACGGGAAGTATTTAAGACACACAAAAGGAGCACAACGCACGTTTCTTGTGACGAGGAACGCAAAATCCCCTCTCTACTGATATACTCCGTCTTTCGGAGCCATGGGACATGCGCAAGAGATGCGGAAACACCACTGCTAACGTTCGCCGCATTACCGGACGAGCTCGAGGGCTCAGATAACAGAAAAGCGTCCTTGGGATCCAGTTTCGGCAAATCTGAAGGATCAGGATTCAATGCTATAAACCATATCTCGTTCAGCCATCGTCCAACATAGAACCCGATAAAGCACTCGCCTGAATCATCACCACCCTCCTCCCACAATGATTCCCACTTGCCCAAATCCAATGGCATTCCAAGCTCGGCGTCAACGATCATAGGTAATGGTGTTTCGTTTACTAGTTCATTCAAGAACTCTGGGCGCCCATAGCGCATAGGGTTTGTCGGTATATCAAGGAGTTTTGGTGGGCATGGGGGTGCGGGAAGAGGATTTGTATATCGGACGCGGACGAGGAGGTCTAGTTTTGAGCTTTATTTTTTCAGTAGAAGTATTAATACACGGGAGGACAGTGTACCTTTTCTTGAAACTCATTTTCTAGGGAGTATTGAAGATAGATTTAAGGAGTTTTTGGCGTTCACCGTTCAAACGTTCAAGTCCGTCAATTGCGTTAACGCCGACGCCAAATAGGAATAAATATCCAACACCACCGAAGTTCCAAAAATAGATGGACAGCAAATGAGACCCTGCAAACACGTACATATTTAAACAAAGACATTCCCTCAGACGAAGTGCAGAAACAGTGGATCGTTGGATGTTGGTGCAAGGGTAGTGGACCGTGAATACATCTAGTTTTTTTCCTAACAATTATTGGATGAGCGAGTTCAGTGTTAGGCGGCCTCAAAATGGGGAGCCTCCCCAAGCCATAGGCGCACCCAAAGTTGCCCAAAGCTAACGTTTTAACGTTTAACCCCGAACATAACGTAGGATACGCGAGCCTAATATCCCTGGATGTTAGTGTTGCGGCAGACTCACCGTGACTCACAGGAGTCTTACAATTTACTCGCTCTTTGTCTGATTAAGCCCGTACCTATCATACCCACAGAATACTGTATGTTTGTAGAAGTATTTTTACGTGCGAGTATCCCTTTCCCTAGGCGCGCCCAATCACTGTGCGGATTTCCCGGTGCCACTGGATCTGAAGGACTTGGAACTAAGAAGGGCGAGAATCATAATCTGAGTGGCTGATACGAACTGTACAGTGATCCGGCACCTGCCGAATAAGTTACCACGCTACCAATGCACTAACAACCTAAAGTACAAGCCCTCCCGCAGAACCCTTGAAGTCGTACTCTCCTCCATTTCCGCTTCAACATGGTCTGTACCTTTGACGCTTTACTTGGTACTGGTTTACTAACGGATGGAACTCGTAGACAAAACGCACCAAGAAAGTCGGCATCACCGGAAAGTACGGTACTGTACGTCTCTTCCTCACCTGATAACGTCCCCGGAACACCGTGTTGAAGATTTCTTCTTCCCTTCCCCTCCTACGGTTTTGATCTTCCGGTGGAATAGCGTTATGGTGCATCGCTTAGGAAACAAGTGAAGAAAATGGAGATTTCGCAACATGCTAGGTACACGTGTACATTCTGCGGCAAGGTGTGTACCTCTCGTGCGATCGGTTCGATGTTTTATGACTGACTGGTTAACCTTTTACTTTCATGGTGTTTAATTTTATAGGATTCAGTGAAGAGGACGGCTGTTGGTATTTGGCAATGTAGAGCATGCAAGAAGACCATCGCAGGCGGGGCATGGACTGTGGCAACGACCGCCGCTGCCACCGTGCGCAGGTGCATCCAATTTCTGATAACGTCTCGAATCCTTAGCTTATATTCTCCCCTCCAGTACGATTCGTCGGTTGCGTGAGTTAACCGAGGCGTAGAACCCCTGGCTGTCCATTCTACCCTTGCATTCCTCCTCTCGAGCCATCATGTATATTTCGTATGTGCTATGAACCCAAGATGCATTAAAATCGCCGCGACACCGTCAGACTCGAGAGAGATTGAATGAAGCTGGGATTTTCGCATGAAAAGGATATCATATTGAACAACGGAGTCGTGTAGTCT
Organism: Calvatia gigantea; assembly: GCA_025093985.1. Classification (NCBI taxonomy): domain Eukaryota; kingdom Fungi; phylum Basidiomycota; class Agaricomycetes; order Agaricales; family Lycoperdaceae; genus Calvatia; species Calvatia gigantea. The sequence continues at coordinate 2,021,462 of JACAAK010000005.1, read as the reverse complement.
AAAACATCAAATCATGAAAGCGTTCGTCAACCACAGGCCTTGAAGAACCATGTGTCGCCCGCGGTAATACGAGCATTAAGCGTGTCCCTGGTCCAAAACCAAGCTTAGCGAAGTGGGATAACCCATCAAAGGAGGATCAATAGATCAGAAGTCTTCTCCTTGACCACCATATCGTGCAGGAAGCTGCTTGTCGTCGATGTGAGGGCCCAAGGCCTTGTGGATGGCATGTGTACCGGAGCCCACGACAGACATCTTTGCAAGAGTGGCAGGGGGTATGATAGGCTTGAAAGCCCAAAAGATCCAATTAAGTAGCGTAGGCACATTGATGAAGAACTTCTTGTACTATACACAGAACCATCAGCGGGGAGCTTCCACAAGTAGTGATGAAGTACACTAACAAGGAGTTCGGGGTAGTGGCTTGAGAAGATGTTGGAAGCCTCCCGTGCAGCGTTCTTCGAGTTAGCGTCATGCGAAGTGAGGCCCACACCGTGGTAATCTGCAGCCTCGTGAGTGTGCAGTCTGGAGCAGGCAAAGCTTAATTTACATACCATGAACTTGGAGCGTTTGGTCAACGATTTCAAAGTCCAGCTCCTGCATCATACGTTCATGGAGGGCGACTCGCCAACTAATAAAGTCATTAAGAACAGTATCGGTCAGGGGTAGAAAATCACTAACCGAAGAAACATTTGCACATCTGAGAAAACCTCCTTAAGGTTATTGCTACCGCCGTAAATGTTGTATATGACCGGTCGCCCTTCCCCGTCTTTGCCATAGAAGCGACCCATGGCGTCGAAACGACCATCAGGGAATTTCTCTTGCATTGCAGCTTCAATATTGAAGGATTTCCTCCAACGCAGTGTATTCTGAAGCATGTCGCGAGCTTCTGCAATACTCAGGTTCCTAAGTGTCCTCGCATTGGTATCACTGGTAATTGATGAGGAACAAGCATGTGGTCACCTTGCACGGAGGAATTTCATTAGGACCACGCTAACTTTAGCATTGCGGGGATTGGAGGGGTCAATGGTGACACCCCACATGGTGGTAGGCGTTTCTTTGGCCTTGGGGTCATCGGGAAATGCTTCTGCGAATATTTCAGGGAGGAGAGCCTGTTGAGAATCGAGAAGTATGTTAATTCAACTTTCCATCAGAGTTCGTATTCGTGTACCCTGAATTCTTTGAGAGCTGTCCATTCTTGTGTATTGAATCTCTCTGTCAGTGGGCTTTGGGGCTCTGGTCCATCGAGGGTTTTCTCTTGGGCAGCTGGAGCAGCAGTCTCAGCAGGAACTGTGGGAACGGCAGCAGGTTGAGGTGTGTCTGCAGTCGTGGTCGTGGTTGGAGGTTGTGTGGTAATCGGGGCAGGTGCAGGTGTGGCTTCCACAGGTGCAACCTCCGTCGGAGCAGGCTGAGTAGCTGTGGTAGCAGGAACTGGCTCTGATGTGTTCGCCATCTTGAGTCAATGGTGCTTGTGCTCAGAAAGTTAGGGATGCACGCAGATCAAAGCTCCGAGTGTTCTCGGAGCCTCTCCGGTCCAGCTCCTCCGCACTCACTCGCACAGTGGGTCTCTTGACGCCGAGTGCAGTGCTCCACCCGTTGCTATGAAACAGGACGCACTTATAACAAGACTGCAACAAAAGAGCTATAGTCCATTCGTGCTCCACATCGGGGAGGGCTAAACTATATACTGAACATAAGACGTATGTATCTTGTTGTTCAAACGTTCATCGGCACCACTCAAGCTCAAGGGGCATTTGGTTCTGAGATCTGAGATCTGACAGATGTGACTGTGACTGTGACTGTGACAATAATCAGGAGGGGTAGACCAAGAGTTTGTCAAGAACTGCCAAACACCGCAATTGCTACCACCACCGCCCCCGGTATCAGAGCAGGATTCGAGACGCATAAGTCTCCACTAACCGTCCCTACATTTGCCCTCTATATGCTTTTATTTATCGCACACCACTAATATCCTCTACCAGCTCCCTATCGGCGATATGAACCATTCTTCCAATGGTTACCCACAACACTTTTCCTCCGACTATCACGAAAAGCCACGCTGGAACAACCCCATGCGAGTTATGGGCACCAACGGTCTTCCTCTGCCAAACGAGTGGAGTTCCAAGCAGCAATCCTCCTTTTACCAGTTTGCTGCTGGTGCGCGGGTCGCACTCTCAAACCTCCGTCGCCTTGCAGGGCAATATTGGCAGGCGCAGGAGAACAAATTTAACATGCCTAGTTCCAAGCCATCCTTGACGCGGGATTCTTCGTTCTCTACGCCTGTATTCATCCTGCTTTGCGGCCTGTGGTATACGACCTCGGCGCTCTCATCCAACACCGGCAAAGCAATCCTCAACCAATTCCGCTATCCTATCACTCTGACCTTTGTTCAGTTCGGTTTTATCGCCTTTTACTGTCTGCTGTTTATGACACCCCTCGTCCGCTTCTCGAGATTCCGTTTGCCCACAAAGGCAATTGTGCAAAGTACCCTGCCCATGGGTATGTTCCAAGTGGGGGGACATATGTTTTCTAGTATGGCCATATCAAGGATACATGTGAGCACAGTACACACCATTAAGGTTAGTTCCATCTACTCCCTCGTAGGACAACATTTTCTCAGCTTCGTGTTAGGCTCTCTCACCTCTTTTCACCGTCGCTGCCTATGCTCTCCTGTTTGGCGTGAAGTACTCAAGCAAAACCTATGTCTCTCTACTTCCGTTGACCCTTGGAGTTATGCTCGCCTGCTCTTTCGCCGTTTCTGCCTCTGACATCATCGGTTTGCTCTGCGCCTTCGGATCTGCTCTCGTCTTCGTCAGTTCTAATATCTTCTTCAAGAAGATCATGCCTTCCAATTCAAGCGGCTATTCCGGAAGCTCTCATAAGCTGGATAAGCTTAACCTTCTCCTCTACTCATCGGGCATGGCTTTCCTCCTCATGATACCACTATGGATGTATTACGACCTTCCCCTCCTCATTGCTGCCCGTGCCCATCCCCATCACGTTTCCCACCCAAAACAAGGGCACTCAGCCCCGCATTCCGTGGTGTATTATTTCTTCATGAACGGAACAGTTCACTTTGCGCAAAACATCATTGCCTTTGCCATCCTTTCATCCACCTCTCCTGTGACCTATTCCATCGCCTCACTTATCAAACGGGTGGCAGTCATCTGCATAGCAATCGTGTGGTTCAATCAGACCATCCACCCCATTCAGGGTATAGGCATCGTTCTGACATTTAGTGGCCTGTACATGTACAACAATGCCAAGGGTGACGTGGAGAAGGGCGAGAAGAAGGTTACCAGAGTACAAGCCGCCCGGGATATGATGTTACCGACAACCAAGTCGGAATCACATCTGTTCTCGGGTACGGAAACCCCGCCAAATGAAGATACGCAAGCTTTCGCCCAGCCGGATCCCCGACCCACTGTAACTGGCATCCCCAATGCTTCAGCGTATGTCAGACCAAGAGGAATGTCAATCCATACATCAGGATCAAATCCACGTCGTACAAGTCAAAAGCATCACAGACCCATACCAATATCTCCGGCACTTGCTTTCAAGAATCATGTGTCCTCGAACGACAATCCAACAAAACCTCCATCCAAGCGAGAATCTATATCCCTTCGCATCGTATCTCCGGTCGACTCTTATCCTTCCCCACCCCCTTCGCTGGATTCGCCAACGTCGCATACCATACCGCTATCCGAAGCTCTCCTGCACGCACCTGACATGGGACAGCGCGTGAATCCTGTAGTGGCGTAGTCCCGCGTGTGCCACAGCCCATTGTGATTTTCCCCTGCCAGGCTAGAGTCTGAACACGAGTCTGATATGAGTGACAAAACCTTCCGACTATCAATGAGTAAATACATTGGAACGTCCGCCGGTAATCCCTTATTAATTACATCTTGAGATGTACCACTGGATAATGTTAGGACCTAGACCATGATATCTTTATGTTACACGGACTCCTTTGGTACCATCTTTGCACGGATATTTTCGTTCCTTTCGTGGAATTTTTATCGACTCGACAAAACCAATGCACAGAATAGAATTCAGTATACGATTTTGAACATGTGACCATGGCTTTTGTGACACTCCCTCACCAACTGCTGGTACGCTATTGTCACATCACATTTTCGCACGCAGTGCCCAGGACGCCTCGCAAAACACTCGCGAACGGGCACACCAACGTCCTCAAGACTCCTCAAGCACTCGCAAGCACATCATGGTCAGTATATTCGTCATTCACGCCATTCCAGAGGACTTCCATGCTATCCACGGGCTACGTCACCTCCCGGACGGGTTGGATGCACTCGGAAATGTTTGGATGACCCTCTGCGATAGGCCAAAACACGGGATCTCATCGAAACATCAGGTTGCTGATAACTTGTGATCTTTAGGCTCGGGGTCCCAAAAAGCACTTGAAGCGTCTGAACGCGCCTTCGGCATGGATGTTGGACAAGTTGAGCGGAACCTACGTACGCACCCGCGATGGATATATCTACTCAAACTTGAGCTCAAGAGAGTGTTGGATTTCTAGGCTCCTCGTCCTTCTCCTGGTCCCCATAAACTCCGCGAATCTCTCCCCCTCACCGTCTTCCTCCGTAACAGGCTAAAATATGCCTTGACTGCTCGTGAAGTTACCGCTATCGTCAAACAGCGCCTGATCAAAATCGATGGCAAAGTTCGCACAGACCCTACCTACCCTGCCGGCTTCATGGGTTAGCACCTTCTTTCGTCCGGTGTCCATTATCCGAGGTAGGGAGAGCTTATTCTGTTTTGGTGATTTCTAGATGTTATCACCATTGAGAAGTCTGGCGAGCACTTCCGTCTCCTCTACGACGTCAAGGGCCGATTCACTATCCATCGCATCACACCCGAGGAAGCCACCTACAAGCTTCTCAAGGTTCGCAAGGTAGCCCTTGGTGCCCGTGGTGTCCCCCACATCGTCACCCACGATGGCCGAACAATCCGTTATCCCGATCCTCTCATCAGGGTCAACGACACCGTCAAGTTTGACATTGATCAGAACAAGCTCACGGATTTCGTCAAGTTCGATACAGGCAACATTGTCATGATTACTGGTGGTCGTAACATGGGCCGTGCTGGCGTTATCACGCACCGTGAGAAGCACATTGGTGGATTTGATATTGTGCATGTCAAAGATTCTTTGGAGAGGACTTTTGCAACTCGGTGAGTCGTAATAGGGTCTGTATGTTGATGCGTCTAACTTTGGTTTAGTATTTCTAACATCTTCGTCATTGGTGAGGGCATCAAGCCCTGGGTGTCGCTGCCAAAGGGCAAGGGCCTCAAACTTACCATTTCCGAGGAGAGAGATATCAGGAGGAAGCGTGCTGCAGAGTAGTAGATGGATTGCTGGGCATCTTTCTCATGTTTTTATCTTGGTCCATGCTATGTCTTGTATGCCTAATCCCACGAAAAATGCACATGCAATACATGGTACATTTCATTATGCCTCGATAAGCACCTGTTGCATTTACCATCTGTGCATAACTACCAGTAGTCCTCGTGGCGTGGGGCCACTGCAGTATCAACACCGCGTTTCTTTCTCTCCGCTTCCCATTTCTCTACCCATTTTGCCATTTTCCCCCGGGAACGCTCACTGCCAACGTTGACTGTGGCGAACATTTTAATCCAGTTAAATGACATGGCAAAGCATGTTAATTCGTAAAATGAGGAATGTTCGGAGTAAGGAACCCCATAAACTTGGATAGATGAGGTTGACTTGGGTGATGGTCGCAGATCGGCGTAGGTGAAGTCTTTCTGTGACGTTCGAGCGAGGATGGATGCTATGCTTGGCATCCGGTCTGTCCCGTTTGGTTGTGAGAATCTATGTACTGGTCATGAGCGAAGCGTATATTCTGAACCAGACACACGGCTCACGTCCAACCCGTAGGCCGAAAGCCGATAACTCGCGTGAAAACGCCTTTAAACCGGTCCATGTATATCTTCAGTCTGTCCGTTGCAATGGTTCCGAGGGGCATAAGATGAACAGTGGCCTCTAGTGGATCAGATGTAAGGAGTGCTTCAAGTTCGGCGTCGCCCTCGCAGCGCAAAAGGGCTGTTTTACGAGTGTCGCAGTAGATTTTGCTATTCAAAGTCTGGGCGATTGCTTTCACAATACGTTCTTTGCCAATGGAATACGTCCTACAAAGGAGTGTGTATAAGTGCCGTGCTTGGAAACATGAATGTGAACATACCCTATAACGAGGAGAACCCGGCCTCCATTTTCTGGTTCCTTAGCAGGTTTGATGGAAGATAAGGGAGGTAACCATGACTTCATTGATTTATTCGTGGTTGTAGGCTCGCCCGCGACAGCACGGCGAGCTAGCTCAGCGCACGCGGATATGACGAGTGGTTGGGCCGGGAAGGTGTACTACAAATTCGTTGTTCACCAGCGTCTCACCGACTCAAAAGAAAGGGGTTTTAGTCTCACCCGCGGATCGAGGTAGGTTGTGTCCAAGTAAACGTGATCAATCTTCTTCCCTTTCACAGCAGGGTGCATAACATGCCTCGGGGATGCGCGAAAATCGCCGCAATGGAGATATCGGAACATTCGTGACGAACCAACAAAGGGTGACAGAAAATTGCTATCGCCCGCATTGACAGTTTGTTGGCCCTCGAAAAGGAAAAGACATGACCCTGGACAATGATTTGCTTCGATAAGAGTGACTTGAACACCGTTGGTGTCGGGTATAGTTGTGGGTATATTCATGGGGAGGGGTCGGACCCATTTCTTGTTAACTGAGAGCATGTGAATTATGAGGTTTGCGGTACCCTGTGAGCAGTAGATGGGTCCGGATTTCCAACTTGAGGAGAGATTGGTGTAATGATCAGAATGTGCGTGTCTGTCGTCCCCCAGTATTAATTTTTCTTTCGCTTGCAAGGTGATTAAATGGGTACGAACGTAAGGAAGTAGGCAGTGATACCCGGAATGGTGCCATACCTGAACGCATCAACAGCGATAGGCATACCTTGTAAGACCTTGTAGAAGGGTGCTTTTCTACGACCGCCGTCGGCTTTGGCGGCTTGGAATGACTCATTCTCGACTGCGGTTGCTTCTTTCCAATTTTCATTCTCCTTATTGGAAGACATGAGAACGGAGAAGGCATTGTTACCGGCGAAGGACTTTGTACTGCATTTGCTCGATTCTGGGAAGTCAGATGCTTTGCCCTTGCCTTTACCTCTAGAATCGAGGCAACTGTTGACGTGATTCTGAACTTCCTGCTCAAATGATAAGCAAAATACGAATGAGTCGTATTCAGATGAACACCCACATATGGTTGTAGCCCATGCAACTGTTGCTCGCAGCAAGGGCAGGAGCTAATGCCAACTTTGGATTCACTGTCTCCTATGAGAGTATTTTCCACAAATTCTACCTCGTCTTCGTCATTTTCACACCCCGCGTACGTGCCACCTATCTCATCATCACCCATCAGCCACTCGTCCGAAGCGTTCTCGGACGAATCAACAACAATCTGCGCATTCTTGACGCTTTCAACTCCGGCGTCGACCACCGAGGTCTCTCCCTTAACAACGGAGGAGCCTGAGGATAATACGGTGCCAGAGGTCGGGATTGTGGAGTCGAGAAGACCCCCGGCAGCCCTGAACGTCAAAGGGGGTGACTGAAAATCCGAAGATAATAAAGAAGGTGTTCCAAAAGTAAAAGTGGCGCTTGCGCTAGTGCTTGCCACCGTAGCACCGGAAGGAGATTTCAGCACTGAGTCAGATATAGTTCGCCTCTTCAACGATGTTGCGGCGGCAGAAGCGTGTTTTATAGGAACGGGGCCCAGATCCACGACTTCGACGTCCGAATCCTCGTTAAGCTTCCGTTTTCTGGTTCCAATGCGCGTTATTTGGATTTCAGTTTCATCATCAGAGTCAATCATAATGATTTGCGGAGAATTTGTTGGTGGTTCGTTGCGGGGTCGTGGTTTAAGGGCGCTTCCTGGAATGGGAGGACCGCCTTGACCTTTACTAGCGGCTGGGCCCAATTTCTTGAAGAAGTGATCCAGGGTTTTGCTGGAATCACTTTTCGTGCGTTTAGTATCTTGGCGTTCCTTCTTAGCAACAGGCATCAAAATATTCCAATTGGAAAGGTGTACATGGGGTAGATGATCGAAGACAGAAGAAGGGGGAGGGGCTCCAAGGAACACGACGCGACTCATTGATAGCATTACGTAAAGCGCATTCAACGTCGCTCTTTTATTTTGTCTGGCGACCTGCTGTTTCATTGGTACAGTTATTTAAAAAAATTTCAACACACACACACCCAGCCGCTGTCTATATCCAAGGGACAAGAAACACAAGAGGTATAATTAAATGAGTACCTAATATCCCTTTGACTTTTGTAGCTGGCTACTCCCATTTCTGACCCTCCACCTTCAACCCCTTCACGACAAGTTGATACACGCGGTTCCCAAAATCTAAAACCATAATGAAAGGAACAATGAAGAATGAAACATATCCAAAAAGCAAAATGAGTCGCTGCTCAAACGTGACCGCATGGTCGAGAATGGTCGTTTGGGCAGTAGGCTCAGGAAGAAATAGTAGGTAGATTATGCAGGGGAGCGTCGTTGTGGCAGAGGACGCGGCATAGATTAAGAGGAGAGGGTATATCCGTTTCGAACCTATCAAGTGCATGAATCTCTGAATGTAAATGAACCCTTGTGGAGATATGAACACTACCTTTCCAGAGAGCTGACATGCCAAGAATGAAGACTGGAATTTGGAAGATACTACGGTGAAGCATCTTGGCGTTAGCCAGGGCAATACAGGATAGAAATAAAGTTGGACAACGTACGCTTCGAGTGTAATAAATGTCTTGAACCAACCCAGTCCTGAAGCATCTTTGACTCCAGCTAGGCCCCCGACTAGCGGGTCAGCTGAGGTTTCAAGATAATAGTCAAGTAGGGCGCGCATTGGTCTCGGGACCATTGAAGGTGGGTAAAGCCATTGAAGGTCTATGAGGAAAGAGGCGACCAAGTGCGACTTTTTCGAACAAAAAACATTACGTTAGGTATGGGGGCCAGCTTCTGAGGAGAGAAAATTTACGGCGAAGAATGAGAAGTACACAAAATCCATGGGTCGCGATGACAAGGGGATGTGTTGTCTCCGAGGAGTCACCGAGCTTCTAGAAAATTTTTCATTGAGAATGACTATGGTTTAATGTGAGTGAAAGTCAAGAGAGCGTTTGGTATGGGCGCCTGCGACCAGGTGTCCACAATCTGGTACGAGTGTTAATGCGAGTTAAGTACTTAGGTCCGACGCGCCCTCCAGGGCCAAGGCCAACGCGAAATTCCGAAAATTAAATGTCATGTGATTAATAGATCAAATTCCAAACATTCATCGCTTCGCAGAAAGTTGGATAACATCAATTTCATTTGCCATTTTTCAGATGTCAGTGGTCCCATACTCTCACATATTTGTGGGCCATAAAACATGTGTCGCTGTTTCCGGGAGTCTGATTTTTGCCCTAAACTCCACGTACGTTCCCAGGCTATGGATGAAAGAAGGAGGCTGATGAAAGTAGAACAGGCGAGGTGCTATCATCGGCCTCAAATGCTCCAGAGGGTCAGGCCAAAGGGACAAACGCGACTACAGGACTGGTCGTTGCAGCCGCTGTCAATGAGGATTTTATACTCCTCTTAAGCGTTGGCGAAGATAAAGTCATGAGGTTATGGGAGCTGCCAGAGCTGAAGTTGATTAACGAGAGGTGCATGATTTAACTCTTTTTGGCAGAGTTTCCAACACAATAGTTGACCGAATTACTTGCACAGGGAGCTACCAAAACGACCCACCTGTCTGGCGTTCACAAGAGACTCTCAGACTATCCTCGTCTCTGACAAATTTGGGGATGTTTTCAGCTACCCTTTCCACTACGTCCCACCTAAATTCAAACCCGTACGAGATGAGTTATCATCACACGAAAATCCGTCCGATGGCCAGCTCGTTTTGGGGCACGCATCCCCTCTAAACGCACTACTTCTCTCTCATGACGAGAGATATATCATCACTGCGGATAGAGATGAACACATCAGGGTGAGCTGGTACCCACAGGGCTACAACATCGAGACGTACTGTCTGGGGCATCGGAGGTCGGTTCCCCTCTCTCTCTTGTATGTGCACACTAAACGACATATTTGGTACATAGGTACATTTCAGCAATACATATACCCCCCTTCTCCCCGGAAACGCTTATCTCGGGCGGAGGTGATCCAAGTTTGAAACTATGGAACTGGATGTCTGGCCGATGTGCGGGGGAGGTGAAGATTTGGGAATTCGTCGAGCCTTTCGTCGTTGTAAAAAGCAAGAAGCAAAAACATGCAGAGGAAGGTGAGGACGACGATGCAATGCAGAAGAGGAAAGGGAAGGGGAAGAAGGCCAAAAGGAGAGCGAAGAAGGAACTTCAAGAAAAAACAGAACGGAAAGACGATGGTGAGGGTGTCGGCGAACGCGAAGGCGAAGCTGAAGCTGAAGGGAGAGAAGGCGAACAAGGGGCAAACGATGCATCAGAGACGGCGGAGGAAAAAGTATTGGTGGTTAGTAAAATTGGAAGCGTTCGGAGGGGGGATGCGAATTTTGTGGTATTCAGCGCTGTCGGGTGAGCGATGTTCACCATTATTTTTGTTCAGCAGTTGACGAGCCGGTCAGAGCAACTGCCCTTTTTGGGTTCCGGTATCCGACAGGCGTCGTTGAGCACATGGATTTTAGCCATCCAATTATTGACCTGACGACGGATGGAAAGGAAAATATATGGGTATCACTAGATGTGAATCGGTCAGCGCCAGGCTCTGGTTTTTCCAAAGATAACCAGCTAGTGAGAGTAGTCAGGGTTGGTGAGAGCGGCAAGGTGGGTTGCTTAATTTTGTAATATAGCACCGCTCATATGTTTTGCCAGTTCGTGGAAACTTCCTCCTGTCCAGAGAATCCTCTCCTGAAAAGTCTTAATGAAAATTGTGCTATAGCAGGTACGTCTGCATGCCCCTGATCGTATCGAGCGAAACTGAGGATTCTTTAGGTCCATCAGACAAACATCTTGACTTTTACGCGGACCTGAAAGGCATGCCAAAATGGTCGGAACCATCCGCGCGAATGACAGCAGCGGACTCTGTTAAAGATGTGGATGAATCTGTTTTCAGCACCGCGGCGCCCAGACCACCAACAAGAAGAGAAGAGGCCAGAATGAAGAATAAGAAGAATGTTCTTGTGAGGATGCGGGAAATGGAAGAAGGCAACTTTGCTCCACCTGTCCCTTCTGGTGATGAGAGTAAGACGGTTGGGAAAGTTCGAGCGCATGAAGAAATTGAGGGGGGTGATGTTGAGGGTAGAGAGGCAAAACGGGCGAAATCAGTGATGGATTCCGGGGATAATGATGTCGAGATGCATTCTTGACATGTCTGATAGACTTGTACAGGCCCAAGTATGTAGGTATTGGAATCCCTGATGAGCGACATGTTGCTATACAATCCTAATTGGCACGAGTAACGTTGTCGCATTGTCGAGAGCACATCTGACCGAGTAGAAGGTGGGTGTTCCTGGTTAGACGCGAAAAACATTAGGCAGGCATAGAATCTGACAGATATTGGAATGTGAATTGGACGAGAATAGATGACGACATTGATGATTGTAGAAGAAAGGACGGAGGTTTGTGAGGACAGACTCAAACATGTCAGTCAGATCTTGATTGAAGTCACTTGACCTCTTTCATCTGGATACCACGCCTGCACCATCTGCATCCACGACACTCACTCGTTGGCCTAGCAGCCTCGAACCCACCGTCTTCTCCGTTCTCTAGCACCTCTTCGTCGTCGCCATGGATGGCAGGCCTATGGGCCCTCGACAGCCCCCAGATAAGCGTCATGCTGCCTATGAGGCAATCTTCCAACGACCAGGCGCAGCTCACCATGTTCCATCTCAAACTTTCTCTCATATCCCTCCACAGCCCCATCATCCGGGTTATCAGTTTCCTCCCCAACAATACCAGCCTCCGGATAGAAGAACCTCTCTCGGCTCTTACACCTCCGCCTATTCCCACAACGGGTATCCCCCGCCTCAGCAACTTCCTCCTGGTACTTATAGGCAGTCATATTATGCTACGCCTCCTCCGCACATCACTCCACACATTCCACCGGGAGCATTCGATCAACAACCCCCAGCTCCATACGGGTATCCGCCACCCAATGTGCCTAGAGCAAGATCCATCATTAGCAGCTCCCATTCTCCGGGTATCATAGCACCACAACCCGATGAATCCCCAGAAGCCAATCCTCAAGGACTGACTCCTGCCCAAGCTTATCAGGCACAGGCTCAAATGTACATGAACAATGCATCTGGCCCCCCGCCCGAGTGGAATCGATATCGGACATCACCCGCGCCTGCGGACCGCAATTCCCTATCACAACCCCAAAATGGCGGCCCCAACCGAAACCTAGATCCTCCAAGGCTGGGAATCAACTTGGGACCAGATGACGGACGCCTTGGTATTGACTTTGCCGACAGTAGCGGCAATTCAAGTGATGAAGCGAGCGAGCTACCGTGGGCAAGAAAGGAACGCACAAGTCCGTGCTCACTCTATCTCTTTCTGTTAGCTTGAGCTGACTATCTTCCGGCTTCAAGCTCAAGGCAGACCGAGATCGTACATTCAACACCGGGGTAACAGTGACGCATCAGTTCGTGACCCCTTTCGTTTTCGTCTCTTCCGCACTCATCTACTCTTATAGAGTACCCTTCACGTTGATACAAGTACCCTATCCATCCGCTCTTCCATAGTCAGTACATCCCCCATTTCGTCAGCTGCTGAGACATCTGTCACAGCGGCAGACCACCCCCATTTCAATGCTCGTAGGTCTTCAGATTCTACCCGTACCACACCCAAGTTAGTGGGTGCCCGTCGTGAACGCTCAACGCAGGAGCGCTCCATGTCTATGTCTGCCGCTACGAACACCCCATCCCAAACGCCAATTGAACAAAAGCGCAATACACGCCCGTTCCCTTCTGCGGAGGACCGTCAGTCCCCTAATCCTACCTCTCGGCAAAGAAAAACTCCGATTGTGTACCCGGCCTTATTATCCCGTGTTGCGGAAGCATTTCGTGACCGAATACCATTGGGCGATCGTGTCAAGGACGGATTGACATATAAAGAAACCTTTGATGGACGAGAGGCTGTTGACAAGATAGCCTATATAATAAAAACGACGGACCGTAATCTTGCGTTGCTCTTGGGGCGTGCTTTGGATGCACAGAAATTCTTCCATGACGTGACTTATGACCATCGACTACGAGATAGCCCGAACGAGTTGTACCAGTTTCGAACAAAACTGGGGCCGTATGTGAGCGGAGAACTTGTCAACCCTGACACACAAGGGAATGAGGACGAGGCATGTGGACTATTTTTATCACAATTTTCGACATGTGGAATAGAACTGATGTGATGTATGTATAGACCTCAGTTGCATCACCAGGAATTGCCACGCCGCAGGGAGAGAGTGGTCAAGAGGTTGAAGAAATAACATTGCCTTCGGGTGTTTTTACGTTGCTCACGGATTGCTACTCGCCGACTTGCTCGAGGGATCAACTTTGTTATAGTATTGCTTGTCCCAGACGGTTAGAGCAGCAAGCGAGGTTAAATATGAAGCCTCAGCCTGGTCTGTCCAAGCAGATCAGCCGAGAGAGCTTGATCGACCTTCCTGTGCGTTCGGTCTTTTCTCCTTCTGGGAAGTATGTCCTGATCTGTGAGCAGGAGGTTGGTACACTCTGGGTTCACTCTGTTCCCCCGGAAATAGTCGCCAGTGTTTCCGAAACGGAAAAAAAGCGACAGGAGGCCATAAACGAAGTTATCTACACCGAACGCGATTTTGTGCGGGATATGGAGTACCTTCGTGACGTCAGTGCTCACCCTTTCATGTCTTGCGCTGGCTACGACTGAGTATTCTTTCTTTCTTTTGACAGACATGGATGGCTCGGTTACAGGAGTCAGAGGTCATTCCCAGCGAAAGACGAAATAACTTTATACAGCAAGTCTTCTGGAATGTTCGGGATATCCTGAACGTCAACGTACGACTTCGTGATGCATTGAGTAAAAGGCAGAAGTCCTACGCCGTCGTAGACCGCATTGGTGATATTTTCTTGGAGAATGTGCCGCATTTTGGACCTTTTGTAGCGTATGGTGCACATCAGCTTTATGGGAAGTATGAGTTTGAGAGGGAAAAGGACCAGAACCCCGCCTTTGCTCAGTTTGTCGAGGTACGCGGCAACCTACGCTCACTCTTGTTGTATACGACGAACGGCTGACTTCTCCCCTCTAGGCCACTGAGCGGTTACCCGACTCACGCAAGTTAGAACTGAATGCCTTTTTGACGAAACCTACGACACGGCTTGCTCGATACCCGCTACTCCTGGAAACAGTGCTAAAACACACACCAGATGACAGCTCAGATAAGACCATGATACCCAAAGTCATTTCAATGATCAAGGAATTTTTAGCCAACGTGAATTTGGAGAGTGGGAAAACCGAGAATAGGTTCAATCTGGCTCAGTTAGATAACCAGCTGCTCTTTAAACCCGGGGAAGAAGTGGTGCGTATGAGTATAAATAAGCATATTCCGCGTGAGACTGATTCTTCTGCTTCGGATAGGACTTGAGGTTGAAGGAACCGGGGAGGCAGATGGTGTATAAAGGTGGACTGCAGAAACGTGATGGAGAGATCTTGGTTTACCTCTTTGATCATGCGATCTTGTTCACCAAGGTTGCGAAGAATAAGCACCACGAGCATCTTAGAGTCTATAGAAGGGTATGTTCACTTGTAACAGTTTCCTGCTGCGATTTTGTCCTTATCCTTCCAAATAGCCGATCCCACTTGAACTCCTCACCATCTCTTTCTCAGAAGACCTCTCAAACTCACATAACGGCACCGTGCGCTCACGTAAACAAACCGGACTCGTAAGGAAATCCTCTTTCAACCGCGACCACCGCGGTAGTGGAACCGTCGTTCCCCCCGTACGCAACGATGCTAAAGGGCAGTATTGGATAATTTTCCAGCACTTGGGACGGAAAGCATACAGTTTGGTACTTTGGGCCAATTCGTCATTAAGTCAGAGGAAGTGGGTGGAGTGCATTCAAAAGCAGCAGGAGTTGATGAGGGAGAGAAGTATGATGTTTGATTCGATGACGTTGAGTGAAGGGTTCTTTGCCGGCCCGAATAAGGTCAACTGCGCCGCACCATTCAGTGAGTGCCTACATTCGAGTACTTCCAAGTCCTGCTTGACTAATCGATTGTGGGTGTAGGTGGTGGAAGGAGGGTGGTTTATGGGACAGATGATGGTGTTTACATTTCGGATTTGAGAGAGCCTGGAAGGGATCCTGTGAAGGTTCTTTCACTTTTGGAGGTCTCACAGGTGGATGTGTTGGAGGATTATCAGCTTTTAATTGTCCTTTCCGGTGAGTGATCCTTACTATTTTTATCATGTTTTTTTTAGCTAAAGTGTGTGGAATTGTAGAACGACAAGTGATAACTTTTCCCTTGGACGCCCTTGATCCGATCGACCCGATGGCTGGTTTGAAACGCGCGAAACGGATATCTTCACATACATCGTTCTTCAAGGCTGGGTTTTGTCTTGGCCGGATACTTGTATGCATCGTCAAGTCGAGTCAGTTGTCAAGTACGTTCAAGGCGCTAGAACCGATTGATCAAAACATTCGAGGGAGGAGTAAACCAACGTTCAGAAAGTTGTTGCAAGGAGGGAATGATACTCTTAAACCTTTCAGGGTACGCACTATCCTTTGCTAACTCGTATGAGACTGGGACCTGATTTTGTGGCTGTGAATTTAGGAGTTTTACATTCCTGTGGAATCGACTTCGATACATTATCTCAAGACAAAGTTGTGTGTTGGATGTTCAAGAGGGTTTGAAATTGTAGACCTGGAGAGCTTGGAGACACAAGGGCTGTTGGATCCTGATGATGAAACGTTGGAGTTTGTGAGGAGGCGGGAGAACTTGAGGCCGATGGCATTGTACCGGATACAAAATGAATTCTTACTTTGCTATGATGGTAAGTTTTGCCTTATGGTACCCTTTTGGTCATCAACTGGTTGACCATCTTCAGAGTTTGCATTTTATGTGAACAAGAGTGGACGGAGAGCGCGGGGTGAGTTCATGGTCCACTGGGAAGGAATGCCCACAGATTTCGGTATGTCGTTTTGTGTTATCCACGTCTGTTCGCAGGTAATTGAGGGAATTTTAGCGCTCCACGAGCCGTATATCTTCGCATTTGAACCCAACTTCGTTGAGATACGGCACATCGAGACTGGGTATCTAGCACAAGTAATACAAGGCTCGAATCTCCGATTACTCTTCGCGGACACACCGCCCACGAACTCAGCAAAGAGTGCGATGCATCCGCAGAATACGGGTATGCAGCAGTATGGTGGAGGATACAGTGGATACGGACCTCCACCCCAAATGTATCCAGGTCAAGGAGGACCATGGGGATACGGGAGACAGACGCCACTTTTCGGTGGGCGAGATGAGATTTTGGTTTGCTCAGATGATCGTGTGTTTGCACTCAGGCCCGCTGCTCAGAATTCGCAGTCTGTCGCGCCGGACAATGCTTCATGGACGTCTCTACCCCGGTAATGATATGTGATGACTTTTGTATCTTTTCGATGTTGTGTTTTGTGCGATCTTTTTACTGCTGCCGTATATTATATGTTCACATTCATGTCGATCTTTACTCTCGAATTTTGTTGCTTTGACTTCGCCGCGAACAGACTGAATTGACCGGCTTTGATGTTTGTGCCGCTCGTCTAGAATACATAGCTTTGATCATCTCTGGCACCCTCGTTTCACGACAGGCTCCATCCTCCATCTAACGGTTTGGTCAACCAGTGGTGTTGGAGATCTCACTGATATCCGGTTTGGGTTTCATCGTCTTCAATTGACAGTTGAATCCCACGAGGTTCCTTGTTCCGGTGGCCGCACTGTACCCATGGCAGCAATTGTTGAGGTGCGTTCGGGCACAGGAGGCGATCAGAAGGAAGTACATGCGGTGATCCGTGTAAACCGGGAGACAGAGAGGGGGGGGGGGGGTGGACTGAAATCGGCGCCTCATTTTTCTGGAACGTTTCCAGTAAACTTGGAGGGGTTGAGTAGTCTGCCAAGGCTACCTAGGCCCTCAAGCCCTCAGGCCTTGAGCTTGAAGCTTTGGGTTTATAGGAGTGAACTGTGGCCAAGAGATCTTGCAGGTTGGTTTTATGTGATGATGGTCGCAGGGCCAAGGCGGCACGTGAATTTTTCTGGGTTTGATGGATATTTCGGGTTTTCCCTCTTGTTGCTAGTTGTCCTCTCTTTCCTCCATCGCCTCCCAACTTTTATACAGCGCAGTCGCGTACTCACTCTCTTTTCACCCCTTCATCTGTATCGTCACAATAATGAAGCTTCCAGTTTTGGCCCTTCTCTGCGCCACGCAGCTCACTGTTGCCTCTGCCTCAGACGCCAACAAGAGGAACTTTGCTCATCACAAGCGACAGAATGCCGTTCCATCTGGTGCGCACCCATCGGGGGGTGTGACCACGACCACCTCGACGTCTGTAACAGTCACCACACCCGCCTCTGTGACGGTCGTTCCTGTCGCGACTGGGACTGCCGTCCCCGGTCTTTCGAGCATCACTATGGGTATGCCCACGCAGGTGCCCCCGAGGGTTGCCACCACCTACTCCGCGGGTGCTTCTGCCCCTGTCTCTGGTGCCCCCACCCTGCCTACGCCTTGTAAGTCCACTTGTGAGGCTGACCCTTGTCATGTTTTCATTGTTGTCCTACCCAGTCGTCTTCCAAATGAGTGAATGGCCACCCCAGGATCATATCCCCGATACTAGTGAGCATTTCAATATCCTTTTAGACAAAGGGAAAACCCTAACATGACCTATTTATCAGGCTCTTCAGAAGTTCGGGAGTGGTTGAAGGAGTTGGACGGCTTCTCCATCCCAAACATCCCTCCAACTACTGACGGTTCGTGTGCTGGTGATACCGCCGCTGCTGCCCAAGCTGCTCAACGTGGATGGTGGACTTGTGGCGGATACACCCGTTCAACTGGTACGTTTTCCTTTGTACTTGGTTCCTGATGACATAATTAGGAGCGTTCAATAGATATCGTCGCTTGCCCTGACAAGCTGACATGGGGTGTCAGTTTCGATGATGGCCCCGGACCTTACAGTAAGTTATTGCTGGATATCCTGATTGATTCAGAAAAGTGAATTTCATATTTTATAGCGCAGAATTTATTGGATTACCTCAAAACAAAGGATATCTCCGCAACCTTCTTTGTTGTCGGTTCCCGTGTCATTGAACGGCCTGCTGTCCTTGTTGAGGAATATATGGCGGGTCATGAAATCAGCGTCCACACCTGGTCCCACAAGGTTAGTCTGTTGTACAAGTTCTTGTGCATATAGTTGACCTTGTGTGCAAATGACAGCCTCTTACGTCCCTAACAACCGAACAAATCGTGGCCGAGCTGGGCTGGACTCGTAAAGCTATCCGAAGGGTTCTTGGTGTCACCCCTACGACTATGCGCCCTCCTTTTGGTGATATTGATGACCGCGTCCGTGCTATCTCACTTGCCATGGGCATGGTTCCCATTATGTGGACACGTACTCCCAGCGGCGGCGTTTTCGACACAAACGGTAAGTGACCAGCCCTTTCATGATGTGGCTTGCTAATCGCCATGTACAGATTGGCGTGTTGCTGCTGGCCAAGTCAACGGCGTCCAGTCGTTCCAGACCTTCCAGACCATCTTGACTAATGCTAGTAATATCGACACGGGGTTTGTAATTTTGACTTGTTTCCGGAAACTAAATTTGACATTTGTATCAGGTTCATTGTCCTGCAACACGACGTTCACGAAATCACCGTCGACCTTGCTGTTGGATACACTCTCGACGCCGCCCTCAATCACAATCCCAAATTCACCCTTAAGGCTATTGGCGAATGCACGAATACCCCCACGACCAACTTATACCTTGAGACGACCCAAAACTCCACCTTCCCTTACGCCAACAGGACTAAAGTCGATATTGACGGTGACGGCACGACTGAGACTACCAAAGGTGCCGGAGCAGCAAACGATGGATCTGTTGCAAGAAGCTCGATATTCACTGTGCTTATTGGGGTTGCAGTGGCAGCATCAAGTAGTCTAATCTTCCTTTAAGTGATTCAAACGAGCTCTGATGTTCCCTTATTCGTAATGTCATATTTTTTACCTTCTGGCGAGGACTGCGTGGACTTTACTACTTAGTTTGTCTCATATTCAAATATTCACCTCCCATACCTACTCTACACCTATTTACCGAGAGTTATTCACCAGCGAGGGCTTGACTTAGCCTTAGAATCGAAGTATAGATGCATCGGTCCATTCACTTGGTCGGAGATAGCCGCAGAAAGAAGCTGTGTGATCGTAGCGTAAATGTGGACAGGAGACGTTATCTAATAACCTCGACGCCTTGTCTCCTGCCAACGCTTTCGCTGGCAGACTGCTACGATACCATTCATGCCGTCTCTCATTGACACCGTTAAAGCCAGTGAGCACGCATTCTCCTAAGTATACCGACCCTTGCATCAACTGACCGCGCCGTCACTTAGAGTTCTTGGAAGCCATCCGATCAGTTAACCCCCCGGGGCGGTGGAAGATTCTTGTCGTCGACGGGTTTTCGCAAAAGTTACTCTCATCTGTTCTTAAGCAGTTTGACATTCTTGAGGAAAATGTTACTCGTATGTGTTCGCGCTCTGTTGGATGATGGTCTTTATTAATGAATAACATATTTGTGGTCGGGTGACCGTAGTGATCGAATCTATCACGAGTTATCGTGAACCGCAGCCTGAATTCGAGGCTATGTACTTGTTGATGCCGACGAACCAGAATGTGGATCGTGTCATACGAGATTTTTCGGGGAAGAAGCAGTATGCCGCGGCGCACCTGTTCTTCATCGAGGGTGAGCTTCACACAAAACTCTGTTGCCCTTAGCTCGAGTTAATAAGCTGAAATGCATGATCAGGACTTGCGGAACCATTGTTCCAACGGTTGACTTCATCTCCTGCGGAACCGCATTTACAGGCCTTGAAAGAGCTGTTCCTCAACTTTTGGGGTCAGTTGACTGTCAATCTAGCAATGAGCTGTGCTAATGAACCGGAATAATAGCGATCGAGGCACAGACCTTCACAATTGACGAACCATCCTTCTTCTTCAGCATGTATAGTCCGCCACGATCCGAGGCGGCCTTCAGAGGTGCAAAGGATCGTTTGCTGGAGGATATGCGGTTTACGAGCAAGATGGTAGACTTGCCCCTTAAATGTACAACATATTGTTCTGACACATCACTTGCTACAGATTGCGAATGTCTGCATCACACTAGACGAGTTCCCATTTGTCCGTTATTATATGCCGGTAAACCACCTCCCCTTGGGTCCACTTAAGCCACATACCTCAATGCGCCCGGCGCCGCCACCTGAGAATAGCGCCCGATGGCGAACGAATCTCGCAAGAGGTTCTGACGCGCGTGCCTACGAGGCCGTGGAGACGGAGTTTGTGACAAGGGTGCTGGCATTCATGGTGCAAAGCAATCTGGATGAACATAAGAAAGCAAATCCTGATTTCGGGGTATGTGTCTTTCATGATCGTTCTATCCTTTTGAGAAGGTTGGTTCTCATTTATTGGGTGCTTCTTTTGCTATAAGAAAGGCGACTCGGGGCGACCCCGTGGGACGCTGATTATTACGGACCGCTCGATGGACATGATGGCACCCTTCATACATGAATTTACATACCAAGCTATGGCGAACGATCTTTTACCAATTGATAATGGGACGAAGTTCACGTATGTTGACCTCACCTCAGTGTCCTTCCTTACTGATGGTCGTTTTCTGACAGTTATAAGTTCCAATCTTCAGTAGGAACGTACGAAGATAAAACCGCGACGCTCTCCGATCAGGACAAGCTCTGGACCGAACTACGACACATGCACATGAGAGAGGCAATTGACAAGATCATGGGGGACTTCAAACAGTTTACGCAGGAGCATGCTGTTTTCAAAGGGTATGTCAGTTCACGTTCGTGAGCTGTTTAATCCGGTGAACGGGTTGGATAGAGAGGGTGCCACATCTTTGAATGATATGAAAGACATGTTGGCCAGTCTACCGCAATATCAGGAACAACGCGAAGCGGTTCGTTTCTAGCTTTGCAATGTGTCCTTGTAAACGCTGAGCTGTGGCTTTCTTTCAGTTCTCCCTGCACACCACGATGGCTCAGGAATGTATGGCTATTTTTGAGCATGCTAAGCTACCCACAGTAGCCAATGTCGAGCAGGTCTGTCAACACCATTTCAATCGCTTGATCGTGGCTCTCCGGCTGACCTAAGACAAAGTGTTGCGCGACCGGCTTGACAGCAGAGGGGAAAACACCGAAGAACCTTGTAGAAGAAATGGTTCCCCTACTTGACAGCAGGGATATCATGTAAGGATCCCTTATTTTTGCCCTCTCTAAAACTGATTATTCTTCTCTTAGAAATCTAAATAAAGTGCGGGTAATCGCACTTTACATTCAACATCGTGATGGCGTTCCAGATGAAGACCGCCGCAGGTTATATCAACATGCGAGGTTGAGTTTAGCTGAACAAGACGCTATAAATGCCCTCGTTCATCTTGGAGTGAAAATCAGCAAGGTATATCATTCGGCGTTCATTCCGATTTCGTGTAACACCCACTTGACAGAATCCCAATGATAAAGATTCCAAGAAGAAGATCAGGCAGAAACCAAGCAACGAGGAAGAATACGAGCTATCACGATTCAAACCATCGTTAAAAACCATCATTGAGGTATACGAACCCCCCCTCGTACTCTCCGCTTGGAACTCAATCCACCACAGGACAATGTTACAAATAAACTAGACGAGTCGCTCTTCCCCTACGTCAAGGATTCGCCTCTCAAGATGCAAGTACCGCAAACCCTCCGCTCACCACCAACTACCTCATTGCGCAGTTCGAAACCTTCATGGCATAAAGCACCTCGACCTGGCGCCGGCACACGTGATAACAAACAACGATTAATTGTCTTTGTTGCCGGGGGGATAACTTATTCTGAAATTCGAGAGGCATATCAGCTCTCCACGTCCCTGGATAAGGAGATCCTCATCGGTCAGTGTATTCGTCCTCGACTCTCCTTACCCGAAAACTAATTGAAGATTCGACGCTTAGGTTCTACGCATGCGATCACCCCGAAACAATTCATTGACGACCTGAAAGTCCTTGATTTACAGGGTGTAGGTTCGAAAGCCATACCAAATGGTCTTCGCGAAGCACGCGATGGTCAAAGACCATACCAAGAGTACTTTGACGAAAGATATTATCTTAAAGACGCACCTCCACCACAACCGCGCCAGCAGCCCAGTAATCTGTCAGTACCGAAGCAGAAGAGCACCCCTAGCAGCAAACAATCCTCACCGACAAACTCATTTGCTGGCATCATTCCAGAACCACAGGAGAAAAAGAAAAAGAGGGGACTGTTCCGGTTCTGATGGTACTTCCTATTCTCTCGGGGGATGCCCCCCTTATGTATTTCGTGTATTATCGTGGCGGACATAATTGATGAATACCTTTTTTATTATGCGGGTGGCTAAAAGTGGTGAAGACAAAAACAACAATTGCATCATTGAAAGAATTGGGTACGTGGTAGGGTAAAAGTACAGCGCGTCTACATTGAGTACTCCATCTTGGCTGTTGGGGAAAGTTAAAATTGGTGTTGGAGGAAGCAAAGTGGGCGCAGGGCTCACTCTCGTGTTTCTTAGCCTCGCCGACTTTACGAGCGGCTTTCGTGAGATCCTCTTGGTTGATAAACTCTCTATCGTCTCGGATGGCGAACATTCCAGCTTCTGTGACAACGTTTCGCAGATCGGCACCATTGAAGCTATCAGAAAGTTTTACAATAGCCTCGTAGTCGATGTCCGCAGCCTTGTTCACAGGCTTAGCATGAATCTTGAGAATTTCTAACCTGGCTTGCTCGTTTGGCAATGGAACTTCAATCTTTCGGTCCAGTCGGCCTGGTCGAAGGAGTGCAGGATCAAGAGTGTCTGGTCGATTTGTAGCCATAATGAGTTTTGTCTGACCCAAGGAATCAAAACCATCCATTTGGTTAAGCAGCTATTTAACCGCCCTCAGTTCCGACGATACCAACAATTATGGGGTTGACCTTGTCAACTTACCTCCATCAACGTCCGTTGAATTTCACGATCTGCACTTGTACCCTCGGAAAACCTCCTTCCACCGATAGCATCGATTTCGTCCATGAAGATGACGCATGGTTCGTGATCACGAGCATAGCCGAACATTTCACGGACAACACGAGCGGATTCGCCAATGTACTTGTCGACGATAGCAGAGGAAACTACTTTAAGGAAGTTGGTTTGAAGGGTGGCTGCTACTGCACGGGCGAGAAGGGTTTTGCCTGTCCCTGGAGGACCGTAGAGGAGGACACCTTTTGGTGGTTTGATACCCACACGTTGGAAGAGTTCAGGGTTGAGGAGCGGGAGTTCGATGATCTTTCAGGCAGATCATAAGTCGATATGTGTGTAAGTATATAAGGAGAGGCGTACTTCTCTTAGTTCGCGGACCTGTTCGCCTAGACCACCGATCCCGGCGAACGAGGCACCTCCTGGGTCTTCCATGCTCATCTTGTACACAAGCGGATCAACTTCGCGGGGGAGAATGCGCATGATGGTTAGAGTGGTCATGTCGAGTGATACCCGTGTACCAGCTTTCAATTTTGTAACTGGTAGTGCGGGCCGATACTGAGACGACGTATCGAGGACCGGATGAAGCTTTCACAATAACTAACGGGGAGAATCGGACTCAGTGAGTCTGTTAAATGAAAAGGGAACAAGGATATACGCACAACGTTCATCATCTAACTGCTTCATGACCTCTCCGATGATTTGACCAACTGACTGGACGGCTTTGATGTCGTCCTCAGTCTTCTCATAAGCTTTCTCAAGGTCTTTCAACGAGAACCGGACTTTCAACGTAAAATAACAGTTAGTATTCCCATACACATACATTATGACACATACGATTTTTCAGGTTTTCGCTGTGAGTTTCGTGTTGCCGCATTTTCTAGGCGAACACCATCAGCCTCAAGGTGAAATTTTACGGATACAAAGGGGTAAATACCTCGCGGTATGCCTTGAGGGCATCTTTCCTACGCTGGTCCATAGCCCCGGTCGATGATGAAGGATGTGTGTCCATGAGGAGATGAGGGATCTGTTGTGAGTGCCTAATTACACTAAGCGCTTTGAACGCGCAATGACGCGTCCCAGGATCGAGCGGATGATCAGATCATGTTGTCAAGCCGTCGTAACTGCATTAACGGCCTGATGGTCTAGTAGTATGATTCCTTGTTAGGGCTTTTCTTTGAGCAATATCGAGGAGGTCCCGGGTTCAATTCCCGGTCAGGCCCTTACACCAGTCACGACAACCCTTTTTTAAATGGAGCTTTTGGACTTTCAGCCAAGGCAAATCTTCGGTCTAGCTAGGTGCGCTTTGAAGATGCTAGCAGCAAACATCATTGTGCGGAGATAAATAATGCCGCCTATTGAGACAATGTGCATTTGAAACACTGTCCCCTAACCCAATGTCGCCCCCCCAGCCAGCTCATATTTGCACAAAGGGCAAAGTCAAGCAAGGATGCAAGATCGTGACCCTCCCGTGTGCAGTTATCCATGGATATTCTCTTTGGATTATGTGTTTTACTGCAGTTGTACACCAGCTATAGTAGTACAATGTCCTATTTTCTCGCAAATGTAATTAATTTCTTACAGTCAATATCCCAGTAACAACATTATCCAACCATGTATATAAGCTACACAATCATTAGATCACTAAACCAACGTATACAGTCACTGATCCAACAAGTGCAACCAGCACACTAGCTTGAGCCTTCTTCACAGAAACACCACTATTCTCCGCCGAATTTATTGCTGCAGTCGCCGTAGGCCGAGCAGTCTCAGTCCTAATAAACTCTTTCCAAGCTGATCTCGTAGCCTGAGGGAACACAAAAGTTGAGACCGCCGTCCCGGACCCATAAATGACTTCATCACGACCTGGCAGAATATCCTCTGCAAGTGTTGCGTTCTCGCCTCCCACAACAGTGACATTTCCGTTTGGTGTGGATTCAACACGGCCGAGTGGGTTAGTTCCTAGGACGAATTCTTTCATGAATTTGTATGCCTGGGTGTTGGGTGTGTTTCGTTAGTTTATCTTGTTGTACGGAGAGGCGGGTTAGCGACAAGGGGAGGAAAGGACTTACAGCTGCTGGAACACCTGCAGGTACGACGTGGCCGGTGTTGTCGAAGAGAACGTAGGTCCAATTGCGTTCTTGGTGGACTACACCGGCGAATTTTCCGTCGTCCGTTGTCCATGGTGTTGAAGGTTTTCGGGTGAACCCTTGAATCCCGCCAAAGGTTGTGTTCTAAGGGAAAGTCTTAGATTCCTGGTACGGTAATGAAAGAGGTGAGTGTAATATACTTGGATGGTAACTTCGGTTCCGCGGTGTGCGATTAAGGCGTCGTTGTTGCCTGAGTAGAATACAACACCAACATTTTGCTTCGTGGCGTTTGTTGCGAGGTCGGAGAGGAATACCATTGGCCTATTTGCGCATATGTTAGATAGGACGTGACTGGCTGCAACGAAGACACTCACTCAGGACCTGTTTCGGGTAGAGGCAGAATTCACATTTGAGAAAGTGGTTCAAAGTGAGAATCGGTTTCAGAAACGTACTAGGGTCAACAGCTTATCACAAAGAGG
Organism: Calvatia gigantea; assembly: GCA_025093985.1. Classification (NCBI taxonomy): domain Eukaryota; kingdom Fungi; phylum Basidiomycota; class Agaricomycetes; order Agaricales; family Lycoperdaceae; genus Calvatia; species Calvatia gigantea. The sequence goes on along the minus strand of JACAAK010000005.1, from coordinate 1,995,611 downwards.
CTTTAATTAATGAATTTTGCAAAATGAACGGACGAGACTTACCATTTGGATCACCGAAAACAAATGGGAATTGCATAGCCCAATCTTTGCTGGTAGGAGCGTGCAGCGCCCTGCGGGTATCGGGATTGTTCAGGAAAGAACTCGCGTCTCCCATAACCGGTGGATTTCGGGCATCGGGGATATCGTACACCTGCGTGCATGTTTATTTTTAGTAGCTGGGGAAGCTATATGGTTGTTGTTGCGTACGTTGAAGCCGAAAGTCTCGCTGTTTTTGCTCAGATCTATAGGTGTTCAGTGAGTTTAGAATGAAATAGTGATAAAGGCGAAACTTTACTCCATGGGAAGGTATAATTCAGAGCATAATCAATATACATCCACAGCAAAATGCAGCCATACTGCCCACGGCATTAAGCAAAAAACGGATGACTCTGATTTAATAGAAGCAACTTACCCAAGGATCGATTTGATCGAATGGCCTATCCTTCAAGAATTCGGCTGCATCTCGCCGTTCAAGATCACGTTTGCCAAGCACTAGTTCCGCGGACTTCTCGGCCGCGCGGCGGGATAATTCTTGTACGAAGTTATGGTGTGTAAGTTGGGTGGCGTAGAACGGTAGTTGACGCTGGGTGGGTTCGATGAGGGGTATGGATGGTAAGATACCGTTTTGCGGGTATGTGAGGTTTACGTTGTAGTGACATAGTTGCGTTCTATTGCCGAGGGAAATGAAAATCAGTATAGGAGGTAGGGGGATGGAGATGAAAGGCACGTACTGGGCCTTGAAATATTTATAAACGTCTTTATCATACCCAATTAGTTGAGGGTATGTTTCCACCACGGAAAGCTACGGAATCGGTTTTGGTGAGCTTGTGGACAGTAGATTTGTGAAAACTTACTGCTGGAAGAAGTTCAAATACTTGAGGCGAAGGAGTACTCCCATCACCAATGATGATCTTGCCGACCTTGACAGGTGGGTTCTCCATATTGAAATAAGCTTTCATGATGTACGGCTACTCGGAGAAGTGAGATAATATGTCAAGGGAATAACAGAAAGGGAGACATACGATGTACATCCCAGCATAGCTTTCGCCCGAGAGGTATAATGGGCGCGTGCGGAGGCTAGGGAACACTTTTACGAGGTTTCCTAAAAAGCCCATCTGAAGAACCCATGGGTGAGAGTCCAAAGGGTCGAGAGAGGGCAGGAACCACATACAAAATCTGCGCCCATTTGATCCTCGTCATGAACTATTTTAAACCATGATGAGAATTTTTAAATCAGAAACGAAAGAAGACGCCAAGGCGTACCATAGCCATCGGCGTCAGCAGTAGAATACCCGACACCGCTGTTATGAGGAATCATCAATCATGAGGTATTTGCGAAACAGAGCCCACGAGGAAACGCACACAGGTTGGTCAATCCAAAAATAATCGGCCAATTGGCTCCAGCTGAAGTTATTTCGAGATAACGTGCCATTAATGGGGTCGATGCTGATAGGTCCGTTCTACATGATGAATCGCCAAGTTCAATGGAAGTCCCGAGTCGGTCGAGTCATCGCGACACATTACATACCTCGAAGAATAGACCGTACATGCTGGAGCTTCCTGGACTACGGAGGAGATTGAGAGCCATTAATATGACACAGAGTAATGAAATGCGGCCACATGGGGAGTGAGACGTACCCTCCATTCAGCCAAATACCCCAAGGATCGTTGTTATTATTACTCGCAGGGGCTGTCAAAGACCCTTTGGATTTCTCGAAGCCAACAAAGAAGAGGGTATTGTTGGGGTGTCCTGTACGCTGTACGGGGAGGTTCCCAGCGTAGCTCTGTTCGAGGGAAAATTTAACACCAGGAAGAGGTCCTTTAACGTGGAAGTCTGGTTGGGTGTTTTAGCACTTGATCAACGTGTTCTTGAGAGGATAGTTTCCGTACAGTTCTGCCACTCAGGACCAAAGTCTGTAGAAGGTTTGCCAGGGTAGTTGTGGGGGAAGGAACTAGGTGGAGAATCGGATTGGGAGAGAACACAAACAGAAAGCGAAAAGCAAGCGAGAGCAAGCAGACTGGGGCGCCTTGAAAACATGGACGAGGGTTATCTCCTGAGAGGAGGGAAGGAAGGAAAGAAGGGGTGAAAAGAGTGGAGACTCTGCCGCAGAAACGAAGGAGTGACTTGTGATTTATACGAGGCAGAAATGATCAGACATAAGCGCAGACAATTGGCTTTTTGTGTATTTTTACCTCTCAGTTCGCGTGTGCAACCTCGGCAATCCCTTATTGTGTAACGCTCATGTCACATGCTCACTCCCTAGCCTCACCTCCCCATCCACATCCCATGGCCCGTCGTAAACGCGTTCTCGACGACGGAGATGACTCAGATTCTTCGGCAGCCTCGGACGACTACAATTACAACCTCCAAGATGACCCAGACCTAAGAGCGGAAAGAGAACTCTTCGAAAATCCTTACAAAAATAAACGGAGACGAAAGAATGGGAAAGAGGATGCTATCTACGGTGTCTTCGGCAGTGACAGCGACAATGATAACGATTATAAACGCGGACCCTCATCCCGTCGAACGCACTGGACAAAAGCACCTGCGTTTGTGACGGGCGAGAAAAAGGTCGAGAAGGAGGAGGATGATGTGATCATGGTTGACAAGGATGACACAGAGGAGGAGGAGGAGGTTGAAGATGGTGAGGACGATGGATCTCAGGGCGAGGATGCTGCAGAGGTCCAAGACGATTCTGACGACTCTGAACCATCCAGGCCTCCATCTCCTCGTGTGCGCATAGAAGATGAGGATGACTATCAGGACAAGGAGCCCAAACCTCGGATCGGTGGCTTGGGCTTTAAGTCTGCTGTAGCGGGCAACGCTGAGACTAGCATGGATGGCTTCGGTCCGGGAAGCGGAATTGACTCGAGAGGAGGTATTGGTTCAAGAGGAGGCATTGGTTCAAGGGGTGGTATTGGTACACGGGGCGGAGTTGGTGGGCGAGGTAGTATTGGCGGGCGGGGTGGTATTGGTTCGAGGAGTGGCATTGGCTCCAACGCCGACGACGATAGCGAGACTCCCCAAGAACGCGTGCCAACACCCTCTTTCTCAAAAGGCGGTATCGGCTCAGCCAAATCACTAGCTTCGACTTTTGGCTCATCCTCAGATCTAAAAACCGTCACCACTCTCTCTGAGCATGAGTCATCAGCTTCCCCTGCACCGACACCAGCTCCGGGTCTGGCTCCTCGTGGAGAAACTGAAACGCCTCCCGCATCCTCTCGAGCCTCGCCTGCAGCAATGGATGGGATGCCAACTGCTTTCGGTCGTACCCAAGCACAGAGCCAACGATTCAGACGTGACGCAGCGCCATCTCCTAAACCCGCCAACCTCCCCGCGTCCGAAATGGCACATTTCTCCAAAATTTCTGGCACGTTCGGCGCCCGTATGCTAGAAAAGATGGGCTGGCAAGCTGGCGCTGGACTTGGCGCCACTGGCGAAGGTATCGTCACGCCTATCGAAAGCAAGTTGCGCCCTCAAAAGATGGGTATTGCGTTCAAGGGCTTCAAGGAAAAGACAAAACAGTCCAAGATGGAAGCCAAGAGGAGAGGAGAGGAGGTTAGTGATGATGAAGAGGATGAAAAGACAAAACGGATGAGAAGAAAGGCTAAGGAAGCCGAGCAAAAAAGGTCGGATGTTTGGAAGAAGCCAAAGAAGGTCAAGACGAGGGTCGAACACAAAACCTATGAGCAGATTATCGCTGAGGCAGGACAAGAGCCACCAGCTACCGGTTTGGGACAAATCATCGACGCGACTGGTGCCGTGGTATGTATTCCTGCTTCAGTTGGTTTTATACCGCTTGCTGATCTTTTCCTTTAGCCTCGTGAAGTTTCATCCCTCTCCGAAGTCAATCTTAATTCCTGGGCACCTACAAGTGACCCAACCCGAATCCCCGAAATCCGCCACAATATTCGTCTCATCGCCGAAGCCTGCAAGAGCGATCTTGATGGCCTCGCGCGTGAGGGGAAAGCCCTCGCTGAGCGCAAGAAATGGGTCACATCCGAAGATGCACGCTTGCGCAAGAAAATCGAAGACGAAACGGAACTTGTCGCACGTTTACAGCAAGTTCAACTCGTCGCTAATGAAATTAATACCTTGTCGAAAGAGCTTGCGTCCGCGTATGAAGTGTCTCTGCAACCGTTTTCGCCGTTGATATATAAACTTGTGGATCAATTTGGGCCAGAGTTCGACAAGTATGGGCTGGATGAAATTGTGGTTGCTGCGATTGCGCCACTTGTTAGGCGGATGGTCGCGACGTGGGATCCGTTGAAGGAGCCTAAGGCCTTCATTTCAGAGTTTAGAGGGTGGAAGAGGGCATTGAAGGTTAACAACAACGAAGAGAAGTCGGAGATGCAGGTTGATGTGTACGGTACAGGGACGGTGTCCGTGACCTCTCCACCAGAAGCGTATGTCCCCTTTCCCTGTCAGCTTACAATATTCATGCTGAATGTTATGGATAGACTTGCACCTATGACGCCATTCGAAAGTCTCCTTTGGAACGTCTGGCTACCTAAAGTCAGGTCAACCATTAATAATGAATGGTCACCAGAGGATCCATCACCGGCCGTCAGATTGTACGAAGCCTGGTCAACGTATCTACCACCTTTTATCAGGGACAACATGCTTGACCAACTATTACTACCTAAGGTACACAAAGCTGTCATGGATTGGAATCCCAAACGTTCGACGACTTCATTACGGAGCATCGTATTCCCTTGGTTACCGTTTGTCGGGTTACGGCTGGAGGACTTGATGGGAGACGCAAGAAGGAAAATCAAGAGCGCATTGCGCAGTTGGACTGTTGGTGAAGATGTACCCGACGACCTTGCTGCTTGGCGCGATGTAAGTCACTTGATGTGTCATAATTCATCGTTCAAATGCTGACCGACTGCCCAGGTCTACAACAAAGGCGAATGGGACGCTAACATGCTCAAATACATAATCCCAAAGCTTGGAACCGCCTTCCGCACCAACTTCCGCATCGATCCACGAAATCAAAATATGTCCACATTCACCCAAATCCTAGCCTGGGTCCCTTTCATTCGCCCTTCCGTCCTCGGCCAATTATTTGAAACGGAATTCTTCCCAGAGTGGTTGAGAATTCTACACATATGGTTGATACAACCAAAAGTGAGTTTCGAAGAAGTGGCTCAGTGGTATCAATTTTGGAAGACCCAGTTCCCAGAAGAGTTGAGGGAATATCAAGGTGTAGGACGGGGATTCACGAGAGGCCTACAACTAATGAACGAGGCAGTCGAGCTGGGACCCGAAGCGCCTACTAAACTGCGTAGACCGGATTTCAAGAGGGAGATGGACCTTCTTGCAGAAGAGGCTAAGCGAAAAGTTGGTCTCGGTGTTGCTGCCGGTGCTGGTGGGAAGGCGACCGCGGTGCCTGCAAGACCTGCGCGTGCACAAGAGATTACGTTCCGGTCAATCGTGGAAGAATTTGCAGCGACGCATAATTTGTTGTTCATGCCCACAGGTAAAGCGCACGCTAGATCGAGGATGCCGTTGTTTCGAGTTAGTGCGAGTGGGGATGGGAAGAAGGGTCTTTCGGTTTATATCTTAGATGATGCGGTTTGGGTCCCGGTTGAGAAGGGTGCGGGTAGTGAAATGGATGAGTTCAGAGCGGTCAGTCTGGACGACATGGTGCTTAGGGCTACAGGTGGTGGATGATAGAGCTGTTATCTATAAATCGTTGTGTCATGTAGGACATTAATGAATCGTCGATTCAGTGATGGATGGTGCCGAACAGCAGATATCGAGAGATGAGGGAAGATAGTCCTTCCCCCAAGCCTGCTCAATACCCAACAATCGAGACATGTTATGCCAGTGTCCAGGGAGTATGTGCGCAACAATCACCTTTTATGTCTGCTCAGTGGTCCCAACAGGGGCACCTAGTACAACACACAGAACTCAGATCCTGCCCCCAACGGCAATTCTGGAAGTCAACTCCACAAGAGCTCAGAATATCCAAGGAATTGGTACGTCCTTTGGCAATATATTGCATGTATAGCACAACCAAGGCAACAAAAACGCTATCATGAGTACGACGTGAAAATCAAAGAAATTATTCCCCATCCTGAGTGCGGTTCGAGAACCAAGGCACCTCAGTACTTACATGATCGTGCACCACCCTTTATTCTCATCGGCCGAGCGCCTACGCGCTTCGTTCTCGAACCTCGCCCGTGCAAGTTCTGCCCGTCTCATTCTCTCCCTCTCCTCGGCCTCTCTTATCCTTGCCAGTGCTTCCCTCGCTCGGCGTTCCCTCTCCTCCCTTCCTCGCGCCTCAGCTTCCCTCATTATACGCAGTCTCTCCGCTTCTCCTGCTGCCTGTTGCCTCCGTAAGACCCGCCTCCAATCTGCTTCATCCGCCTGTGGGTCCAAGGGGCGAGGAGGAAGGGCAGGAGGAACAACCAAGGGACGAGGAGTAGGAGCAGGGGCACGAGGAACACCCAAGACACGAGGAGGAAGAGCAGGAGCAGCCTGGGCAACGGGCTGCACACGGTTAGCGCGTTGCTGTTCGATGCGGCGAAGTTCTGCCATTTGCTCCGCAACGGCAGCTGGACCTCCCACAATTTGGACAATATCCGGAACTTGATCTCGACGTGGAGCAGCGACGGCGACAGGCTGCCTCTCGGGATTAGGTCTTGGAACCGCATTGTCGTAGTACCCACCGTGAGTTTGAGCCATGTGGTTGTATATGACGTCGGCATCGAAAACGCCCATACAAATCCAACAGAAGTGCACTCCGCAATTACAGCTCATATGGTTGCATCCTTCAGTTTTCTCAACAAACGCACGGCAAGACGGGCACCTCTTGGCGTTGTTCTCCGCCGCCCAGGCCTCCAACAAGCGCTCTTGCTCTCCAGGGTCTTTATGAACTCGCTTTTCTGCACAAGTCATCCCGGCATGACTCTCATCGTGGCATGCAGTACAAATCTCGGAGAAGCACGAAGGGCACTGGAGGTACTGGGGCACAGCGGTGGCGCGATATACCTGAGAACAGTCGGGGGTGCTACAGTACTTGAACACCTCGGGGTTCTTATCGACATGGGAGATGAATGCAGCTTCCAATAGCTGTTCAAATCGCTGAGGAGGTAGGAATTTCTGGATGAGAGGTAGCGATAGTGGCTTGTCGCATCTGGCTTCATCACCCATACATTTCAATGGGAAATTATGATTGTCGAGGGTTGAAAGTATGTAGTGGCGGAGACAGGGCGAGCAATAGATATGCTCGCAACTTATCTCGATAGGTTGGGAGAGTGTATCGTAGCAGATTGGACACAGTGCATCATCCGACGTGGTGGAAGATGTGGCGTTTCGATTGTCAAAGGCGTCCATGAGCTGTCTGAGGTGATGCCTAGCCTCCTCGAGATCTGCTCCGTGGAGCACAATCTTTGCAGACCTGACATCGAGGGTGACATTTTCCTCTCCAAGTAACCCTCTCATCTTTGCTAACCCCTCTCGTATGAAGAAGCCTAGTGCTCGGCGTTGAAGTGGAATTGTCCACTCCTCCGCTGAGATACGTTCAACTTCTTCTCGGAGACGGGTTTTAGCAGCCTCGATTGCTTCGGGTGTGCCGGATATCGTGACATAGTTATGCCTCCAATCGGAACGGATGTAAGCACCAGTGGAGTCATAGAGACCGTTTAGGAACGCTTGACCTCGAGCAGACTTGAACGATGGGTGCCAATAAGTAGCATCGAGCTTCTGGCCGGCGGCCATACTTTCGATGCGAACCTTTAAGGCACCCACCACCTTCTTGTCCCGACCGAACAAACTGATAATGACCTTTCTTCCTCCAGCTCGATCGACAGTCTTCGTTTGTATATTGGTTTCCTTATCCTTTCCACTTCTGCACAACTCAGTCCATTGGGTCATTTGAGCATTATACTGCTTTTCGTCGAGAGTGATAACGAAACGATATGGATCAGACAGGAAGAATCGCAGAGGCGGGAAGTTGGACCTGAGGATTGTACCATTGAGGCTGTCATAGGCCGACTTGGCGCCCTCCCAAGAATCAAAAACCGCTTTGGCAGAAACGGAATTGGGGCGAGTGGAATTCTCAAGGGTGAGGGTGCGGAGAGTAGAATTGGGTAAACCGCGAATACGGGTGGTGAGCGCGCCGAGAACATCATTTGACGTACACGTATCAGTAGACATTTCAACGTGTGGAGTGCCGGCGAAAGTTCTGACTTCTGCCACTGAAGTTCCGGCTGGTATCCTGGAAATTTTGATGCTTCGATCCGGCGGACTGTAATCATCGTCGGAGTCATATCCATATCCGAAATTCTGTTCCTCCTGGAACTGCGCCCTGATCCGTTGTCGATTGAGGAGCTGCCCGTCAAGGGTTCTAGCCTTCTCTGGGAAGTCCCAAGTATTGAGTTGGGGGTAGCGAGCTATCATCGTAAGGAATGGCGGAGGCCAGGAGATATTGAGATGATAGGTGTTGCGATTTGAAGAACCCATCGTACGGCCGTCGGAAGATCGCTCGCAGACGACAAATTCGAGGTTCTCGTCGCGGAAGTCAATTCCATCCAAGCCAAGAGCAACAGTCTCAATCTCTGTCGCCTTGCCCAGAATCGTCGCCTGTTGGTGACCATCCACGACGTCCGTCTTCAGTATCGCGAGGTCCTCTTCGTCGATTCCTTGTTGAGTAAAGAGCTCAAGAATTTCGGACTTTTTCGCGTTTATAGGTAGGTTCTTGATGAGAACCTTAGACGCTTCAAATCCACATATAACACGCTGAATTGCCATTCCCGGCTCGAACTTGACGAAGGAATTGAGGACGACTTTTTGCATTGCCACGGAGAGCTCCTTGGCCCACTCTTCTTTCTGCCTTTGGCGCTGAACTATCCTCTCCCTCTCCCTAGCCTCTTCTCTCTCCCTTTCCAGCTGCAGTTGCCTCTCACGACGCGCTGCCGCTGCACGTTCTTTGGCAAGACGAGCAGCTTCCTCCCGTTCTTTACGGGCAGCCTCTTCCCGTTCCCTTAGCAGACGAACAGCTTCCTCTTGCTCCCTTAAAAGAGCTTCCTGTTTCTCTCTCGCTACACGGACGGTATCTGCTTGTTCCTGGATGCGTCGTAAGGTCGCTTCATAAGCCTGACCCGGATTCTGTGCGGTAGGGAGGGATGGAGCAGGAAGAGTAACTTTCTGCTTGCCCTTCCGCTGGCGCTTATTTCGAGGTTGGGGGGAAGCAGAATTGGCAGCTGAAGAATGCGCGTCACTCAGTGTACGGCTGCGATGCAGAGAATGAGTCTTACCTAACCTGTCAGAGGGCAAGGCGTGCCCGCCCCCGACGGAAGGCGAGTTGACCTGAGGGTGGTGCCGATAAGCTGTTGTACCCCTCACGAGGAAGAAACCAATGATACCTTGACTTCGTGTTGATACTGACATCGATCCCCCCACTCACAATTGCCTACTTGCCACAGTCTGCAACGCTCGTTAACCCTCTGGATAGCGTTGATAGGAAGTACATCTGTTGCTTGGGATGATGTCGGGGACCTAACGAATGTGTCAGGGCCCGAGGTTGCTCGCCATTGCGCAGGGAGACTTACAATGCAGTCGGCTGTTCCGGGGTCACTTTCGATTCTTCTTTACTGCTACTACTATTCTCTTGAGCACTACTAGCAGGCGTCTTCAAGGCTGTCAGTGTCGCCAGGAAACAACCCAACGCATATACTCACCGGCTCGGGTTTAATGTCATGGAGGTACTTGCACCTAGCACCAAATCGACAATTTCCTCTTGTATAAAACCGGCAGGTTTCTCGGATGCTGTTCCCAGGTGTCTCCCGAACCATTGTTGGGGAGGGAGAACAAACACTGTATCGGGGTACTCCGAGGCAGTGGTCTGACCTTTTACAGCATGCCAGCCGGTTTGCGTGATGCAGGCGGACAAGGGGCTTCTGATGGGTCTTGGTAAAAGGAGGTTATCATTACGAGTAGGTGCCTAAAATAGCATCCACCATTTAATCTATTCAGCAGCCTGCTAATGTTTAAGAAAGCGAAGGAGGCTGTTTGTATCACCGTATAACAATTGGTAAGTCCTGAGAAGGTCAGACGCAGAGAGTTGAAGAGGGAGTCCTTTCCAAATCACGAGAAGGTGTTGAAGTGGACGAGTGAACTTGAGGATAACCAGTAATCAATGATTCGTATATTCAAAAAAATACCTTGGATCGTGGCCATCTGGACCGTGCAAGTGACCAGGTCCAACAGCAAATCACCGAACGGGAATCCTATTCAGAATAAACACGTAAATTTTTGTTGCACTACGTGTAGGAGGTTGAAAAGTGTGGATATGATGTTGGCGAGTATTCATAATTCATGTCGGCTCGCAACACTGCCCGCCCGAGTCAAGTAGCCGGGCTGATGACCGTGACCCGAGACTTCAGCCTCAGGGTGCGCATTGGATTCGGATTGGCTGTGTCGTGACAGCTTAAAGATATGTATGTTCTGAGGGGGGGAATTTGGCGCCTGTCCCAGGTGTGATCCACCAGAAACCACACGTGCCTGCACTAGCCAAACGTGGCGCGTCACGGACTCACGGCGTCAGCGCGTAGTGTCGTTGATCTCCCTGTTCATTTCACTTACCTCACGTTAGCAACTGCGTAAATACAGCAGGCGTGAGAACGAAATTCTGAACGTTGAGACACCCCGGACCTATCAATCTCCTACCGTGATTCCGCACCCCGGCCATGGACCGATGGCGCGGTCAAAGTGTTGGAGTGCAGCCTATCGCCGGATATACCATCAACCGGAATGGAGGTCTAACACCTGTCATTGACCTTGAAGCTAAGGTTGAGATCGACTTGACAGGAATTGACGACAACGATGAGGACGAGGAAATTGTATTTACTGGGATGCGATGGGATGCCACAGGAAGTAAACAACCAAAAGTGTTGGAGGGAGGAAGGAAACGAGACAAGGAGCAGGAAAGACAGAGGAGAATGCAGGGTAACGCAAGGAGGAGCACAAGTACCAGTAATGGTGGAACTCCAGCGGAGAGTGGTTTAAGAAGAAGTACTATTTCTTCCTCCCGGAACACCACGTGCGTATCTGGTATACTGGGACAAGCAGGAGATTTGACACCATCGTAGGAGTAGGTCGAGTGCCAGCTCAAGTCGTACCTTCGACACCGGTCCGTCTTTGATTATGAGACCCGAGATTAATGACTTGGGAAGTCGCATTCAGGTTAGTTGAATTTAGTTTCTCTTGCCCCCAACAAGCCTCTTGCTCACCGGAGAATCGTGACACAAATCAGTCCCGAGACAACCTGGAACATCCAAGAAAACGGTTACGGAGAGCTGATGAACAACCTGCCCGTCAATATTACTCACCTGGACTAGATGAAAGATCGTTTGACGCGCCAAGTTATACTCCACAACCAGAACATAATTATGGTTACACCTACGAGGACACGATGGACGTCGAGATGGGGCCCTCAGCTTATGAACACGTATCTGAACCTATCAAACTTTCACCTTCCAATTACCGGCCACCGTCACCCACGACGAGGGAACTACCCTGGAACCCACCCATACCCAAAATAGAACCCAAAGTAGAACCAACGTCCGAGTTCAAGATCGAGCCTGAATACGACATCAAACCAAAAATCGAAGACACATCCAAACCGTTAATTGAGCCAGAATTCGATACGGATGAGGAATACGAGTGTATCCATAATGGATACGATATTAAAGACGAATCCCTGGTGAGTTGACTGGTTTATCCGCCTATCCTTGCTTTATGCTTATGCCATTACCAACTCCGCGACTGTTCTCGGTATTCATTGTGGCAGTGGAAGGCACCGAAAGAGAATACTGCTCGCCTTGAAAGTGACGTCTTCGATGCGATTGAAGGATGGACACTTTCGAGTTCGGGTGGTAAAGAGAAGGAGCAGGAGCGTAAGCTTAGGACATCGAGGACGGACAAGGCAGTCAGGCCCCCCAAGGGTACCGAGTTCATCTGGGATCTGGTACGTCCCTGAACTGCAAAGCTGAATCTCGGTACTGAGAGGCCTTGTTAGTTAGAACAGGTCAAGAAACCCACCTCTGCTAAACGTTCCAGTCAAAAACCGTCAAGAGTGAAAAGGGATTCGACATATGGGAGGGTCCATTCTGAAAAAGCTATGCATGTACAGGCATCATTCAAGGTTGCGCCTGGGGGTACGTCAAGTAGCTCTCCGCCTAAATTGATGTTAAGTGTGTGTCTACAGCTATCAATCGGATTGAACAACACCGCGGCTGGCTAGCGATTGCGAGCTCATGCACAGGAGGTCAAGCGGATGAACCGGATGGTCAGTCTCAAAATTCTGGATACCCGCCTGCCTTATTCATCCTTGCGCAGAACAAATTAATCCCTACAATAGATCTGGGTCGTTACTCACATGGAACGGGCAACATCACATCCTATCGGGGCATTTCGATCAGAAAGCTCACGGTCAGTGTCAGCCACATCCATTTGCATATTGACTTAACCCGCCGAATTTCGCAGGCGAGAAATATTACACTATCAATGATGTGAAATTCAACAATTCTGGGTGAGGCCTCTATGCTGGCGTAGGTTTGAGATGCTGACTTGCGACAGGGATTACTTTGTTTCCGCCGGAATGGATAAGAGAGTGAGGGTTTGGAAGCGACCGGAAGGAGCGAGCATGTACTCTGGAGGTTATGAGTGTGAGTTCCGAGTTTATTGTTTTTTTTACTGTGTTCTGAATGAAAGCTATCCCAGTCGATGTCTATAGCACGGGAATACCCTACGAGCTTGCTTTCCAGCCTGGAAATCCAAATTCCAACGTTTTGGCAGTCGGAGTCAAGTACGTCTAGTATTTAGCAACTCGTACCCGCTAAATGTCTTTTCCTCGACAGGGATGTGCATATATACTCGAGCTTGGAGCCTATCGCAAGGAGGACAGGGACAACCCTGTCTTTGTCATCGAATCCTTACCACAGTACTGGGTCGATTCGGTGGGATACTAATCGGCCCCATATTTTATATGCTTCGTCCGAACCACAGAACGACGAGCTCGATGGTATCCACAGGGCCTTTGACGTGAATAAGGGAAGGACAAGGCTGACGTTCAACGTCACAACGGCTGGTGATGCAATGGCTGTTGATAGAGGTAAAATTCTTACTTCAAGCCGTGATCAAGTTTCTGAAAATGGTTTTCCAAAAAGTTTTGGCCCTGGCGACCAGAGGGGCAGAAAACAATTATTTACACTTATTCGACATCACCGGCTTCAGCAAGAACTGTGTCCAGGAAGTTCGCTTGGAGCCTTTTCCCAAGGAGGCTTCCGTCCGGGAAGTTTATTCTATGGCTTTCAGTCCTGATGGAATTTATCTCTCCCTTGCGCGCACGGACAACTCTGTGCACGTATATGACACACGAATGTTGAATAAAGGCGCTTTACAGAAGTACCGACACAAAGACCCTCACTTCGTCTCCCCAGAGAGCAACTTATTCGGTGTTACATATGCACAATGGGTTTCCACGCGTTCCGGACAATACACTCTGCTAAGTGGAGGCGAAGATGGTGAGTTTATTCAGCCATATTTCATTTTCTGTGTGCCATCCATTGACGGCCTGGCATTTTCTTCTCGTACAGGTTGTGTGCGGCTATGGAACCCCATGTGGTCGAACGAGGAACCATCGAACGGCCGCAAAATCGTCGAAGTCAACTCTGACATTGGGTTCTTTTCCGTCGGAGATCCTTCCAAAGAGGAACATGATCTGGTTGTGTATGTCTCCTCACACAGTATCGCACATGTTAATCGGAGCTGACTTCCCTTATCAAGCGGTGATTCCTCGGGAGAAGTGACGATCTTTACTGGCCTCTTGAACCATCTGTGACACCTTTACTTCTCTCCTTGAGTACAGTGTTGTGCTGTTCGCAGCTGCTTAACATCTTTCTCGGATATTTGTTGTATTTTATTGTGCATTTATTGGTCTATGACCCGATTCTTGAATGACCAGGAAGGACAGAGATAAGATTGTCCCAGTGATCTAATCATCTAGGGCAATAATTGATCCAATTTCCCCGAACGGCCCGCAATGGGAGCAACAAACCCAAGAGAGAGCAAGCAGATGGGAGAACCGAAACGAAACGCCTTTCAGAACAAACCATTGGGCAAGCGTAAAGTATTGAAGCGGTAAAGTCGACGCCCCGTTAACCTAACCCTTCCCCTACACCCTTCTACACTCATACATCGATATTACGAAATGGCACCTACAGAGAGGCCCCTATATCTTGGTCTCGACCTATCAACGCAACAGTTGAAAGCGATCTTGATTACGGACGATTTGAATGTCCACCATGAGGTCGCCGTTCATTTCGACCGAGATTTAGGGGAAAAGTACGGCATAACGAACGGGGCGGTGAAAGGACCCGATGAAGGAGAAGTTACGAGCCCTGTGGCGATGTGGATCGAGGCGATTGATCTATTGATGCAGAGGATGAAGGACGCGGGTGTAGATTTGGGCTCAATATCTGCGCTTTCTGGCGCTGGCCAGGTGAGTCTGGTTTTCCTGTTCACGCTTTGACTCCAACGCTGAGTGTGAAATGATGTTGGTCGTGGCTTAGCAACATGGATCTGTCTACTGGTCTAAAGATGCTGAATCATTGTTGAATAACCTGGATGCTTCTAAATCGGCTTTGGACCAATTGCTTCCAGCTGCGTTTACGTTCCACAGATCTCCGATTTGGCAGGACTCATCAACTTCGAAGGAGTGCCAGGAGTTGGAAGCGGAAGTGGGTGACGCCCAGGCTTTGGCTGATCTGTCAGGAAGCAGAGCGTACGAACGGTTTACAGGTCCTCAGATTGCTCGGGTGCGACTTCTCCGCGTCTATCTCTTCCAGTCTCACCCTTAATCATCGTTCGCCCCCTAGCTTCGTCGGAAGGATTCCAAGTTGTATGATGCGACCGCACGTATCTCGTTGGTCTCATCCTTTATTCCTTCGGTCTTCTTGGGTACTATCGCACCAATTGAAATCTCGGATGCAAGTGGGATGAACTTGATGAACGTGTTGACTTGCAAGTGGGATGATAATTTATTGGAGGCCTGCGGTGGTTCTACATTACGCGACAAGCTCGGCCCAGAACCCATCACTGGAGGTGCTGTTCTTGGGAAGATTCATAAGTATTGGGTGGAAAGGTGGGGATTCAGCCCAAGTGCGTTTGTTCATCCATTAATTATGCTCCGCTGAGAAATTCTCATTGTAGAATGTGTTATTGCTCCTTTTAGCGGTGATAACCCCGCCTCGGTCGTTGCACTCTCCGCTCCGGGCGATGCACTCCTATCGCTCGGTACTTCCACTACCTTCCTTCTTTCAATACCTCCGAATGACGAACCTCCTAAACGGTTTACTAACTCTCATTTGTTGACTCACCCTACCAACCCTCCTCACGGATTTATCGCTATGCTTTGCTACAAGAATGGTGCACTTGCGAGGGAACAAGTTCGGGACAGATATGCTGACGCAAACTGGGACAAATTTAATGAACTCGTAGAGGAAACACCTGCTGGCAACAATGGCCATTTAGGCTTTTACTTCCCTCTCCACGAAATCATCCCTCCAAACGTCATTGGCAATTTCTTCTTCTCAACCACTTTGATCGAAACAGAAGTTAGGCCGCCCGCAGCGCTGGGCGCTATCCCGCCTAATGCTCATCCTCGAGCAATTCTGGAGTCACAGTTCATGTCGATCAAGTCAAGGCTTGCGCAAATGTTACCACCCCACGCTCCTCATTTGCGTCGGCTTGTTGTTACTGGTGGATCGTCTGCGAATCAGAGCATCAGACAGATTGCTGCCGTGAGTTGCCTTGATATTCACTACGCCCATTCTAAACGGTGACTTTTTCAGGACATCTTCAACATGAAGGTGTATGTATCGACAACAAAGGAAGCTGCTGCAATTGGTGGTGCTTTGCTCGCCAAGTGGGCGCACTGGAAATTAACCAACGAAGGGTCGTTTGAGGATATGACTGGCGGCGTTATGCCTGGTATGACTTGTGTAGCAGAACCCAGGCCAGAAAACGTCAAGACGTACAACCAGTTCTTAGCCACCTACGATGCCTGTGAGCAACAGATTATCCAAAAGGGGCGGGGGCTCTTGGAGTGACCTCTTCCTATGATTCATGGATATTTTTTCTGTCAAAAGCTTGGAGTACACAGTTGTTAGTATTCCTTCAAGGTCTCATCAGATCTCACCCGTATTCCGAGTTTCTATCAGATATCTAGGACAAATCCAAAACTCCGAAGCACAAAAGTTGGAGTTGTTGAATCTCGATCTGTACCACTACATTGGTTCAGTCTATTTATAGCTGAAACGGATTCTTGAGTACTTCACTCTTGAAGAGAGATAACGAACAATGTACTAGACCGCACTCTAGGTTGCTGGTCATGGTCTATTAAATAGAACAATGTATGCAGTATGCTCTGTATATGCTACTGGCAGATAAGACCTCACCTGTATTAGGTAGAACGGCGCACAGACCAGAACTATTAGATATATAAGACCTATGTAGTATGCAAATACTCTTTAGACAATTCAGTCTATCCTCTGCCCATCATTCCTCTAAGATATCCACTAGCTATGGTCTACAATGCGCATCTTAACAAACCCAGTGAGTACGACTCCCCTCCGCCACTAGTGCAAACTATTGTGGTGTACTTGTCTTAACAGGTTATGGGCTGCGACCGCCGCTCACTCCAACCATGCTTTGCAATGCTGGTAGAGTGTAGGAGGCTACGGTCATATACAACCTGGGAGACAGTGGCCCTTTGGTCCATTTGATCCCTGAGTCTATCCCATGTTGCGACACGTGCATCACGCACTGCAGTCCTACATGATGCTAATGCATGTTTACCCTATTCTTAGATATGTCTAAACCGGCTTCTGCTCCGCTGGGTTTTGTACAAACCCCTAGCAGACAGCTTCCCGTCCTTACTGGGACAGGTAACTACACCATCTGGTCACTTCACCTTCGGTCTGCACTTATGTGCTGTTGAATCTCGATCCGTACCACTACGTTGGTTCAGTCTATTTATAGCTGAAACGGCTTCTTGAGTACTTCACTCTTGAAGAGAGATAACGGACAATGTACTAGACCGCACTCTAGGTTGCTGGTCATGGTCTATTAAATAGAACAATGTACGCAGTATGCTCTGTATATGCTACTGGCAGATAAGACCTCACCTGTATTAGGTAGAATGGCGCACAGACCAGAGACATTAGATATATAAGACCTATGTAGTATGCGTACATTCCTTAGACAATTCAGTCTATTCTTCTGCCCATCATACCTCTAAGATATCCACTAGCTACGGTCTACAACTACCATCTCAACAAACCCAGTGAGTACGACTACCCTCCGCCACTAGCGCAAGCTACCGTGGTGTACTCGTCTTAACAGGTTATGGGCCCCGACCGCCGCTCACTCCGACCGCGTTTAGCAACGCTGGTAGAGTGTAGGAGGCTACGGTCGTACGCAACCTGGGAGACGGTGGTCCTTTGGTCCATTTGATCCCTGAGTCTGCCCCATGTTGCGACGCGTGCATCACGCACTGCAGTCCTACATGATGCTAACGTATGTTTACCCATCTTAGATATGTCTAAACCGGCACCTGCTCCGCAGGGCTTTGTTCAAACCCCTAGCGGACAGCTTCCCGTCCTAACGGGGACGGGTAACTACACCATCTGGTCGCTTCGCCTTCGGTCTGCACTTATGTGCATTTCCTTAAACGACTGCTCCTGGACCGGATGGGATTTCTCTGGAGCTATGGACGAACCCGTCCAGTACGAGCAGGCTTATGGGCCTGAGCACCCTGCTACCCCGGCGACTAGCACTTCGCCGGCACGTCCCGCACGACCAGGAACTCCAATTCCTGCGACTGCTGAGGAGCGCCGCAGTGTTGGTATGGCCAACAACCTCCGGATGCGTGCCCTTGGGTTGATTGAGGCAACTCTCCCCAATAGCATGTTGAAGCATTCCGCCCGGGATGCTCGCGCTCTCTGGTCCCAGTTGCAGGGCCAATACGGCCTTCCTGGACCAGCTCAGGTCTATAACGAGTTCATTCGTGCCATAACGTTTGAGCTCCCCCTCGGCGGCGATCCCTCGCTCAAGATGAGCGAGCTCCAGCAGATTTTCGGGCAGCTTGACGCCATGGATAGTGGCATCGCCCCGGAGATCGAGACGATGATCCTCCTCCACTCCCTCCACCCGTCTTTGAGCCATGTAGCTCAGACGCTCCTCACCTCGAACACGTCGCTTCATGAGCTGACGTGGGACAAGGCCCGAAGCGGTATAATAGCCGCTTACGCCTCCAACCAGACCGCCCACGCGCAACGAGCGCGCTTTACTCCAAGACAGGGAGGTGGGCAGCAGCAGCAACAGCAGCAGCGCCAGCAGCAAGGCGGGCAGCGACCGCAAGGTCAGCAGCAGCCTTCGGGGTCTAAAAAGCCCCAGCAGCAGCAGCAGCAGCAGCAACAGCAGCAAAAGCCATCTGGAGGAGAAGGCGACGGCGAGAAGAAACGCCGATGGCGCCCTCGAGGAAAGGGGAAAGGAAAGGGAAAGGAGGGAGGTGCGCAAGGCAATGCCGCCACCTCTTCCGGTTACATTCAGGACGTGGATTTCGTGTCACAGGCACAAACCGTGCCGCCACCATCCACTCGTTCCCTCGTAGAAGCAACGCGTCGAGCCAAAGTACCTCCAGTTGCATCTAACTCCGCTGCCACCGGCAGCAATGCCACTCCACTCGCGTCGCGCATTACTGCGCCCGAGCCCGAAGCTCGTCGTAAACCTTCGGTGAAAGCCAAGGTTACCGCCTTGAAGAATTGGGACAAACGTCTCGATTCAATTTCATCGTCGGGCGAGAGTTCGGAGGAGATGTGGAAGCGATTTGACGAAATGGATGTCAATAATAATCCATCCACCGTCACGAGGGAGGAAGACGAGATCGCATGGCCGGCACCTGTGTATAACAAGCCGGCGATTATCAAGAAACCCAAGCCGCTCAAGAAGAAGCAGGCACCGAAGGAAATCGAGTCCGTCCTAGAGTCGGTCTTAGATGACAACGACTCGGACACCGACTACGGTTCCGACGGAGGGTGTGGGTCAGTACCTTCAACTGACTACTATTCTTGTTCTGACGCAGAGGACGATGTGCAGCCCCATCAACGGATGGGACGGAACGATACAGACGCAGGGACTGTCCGCTTCGGAGCAGGACGCCCTGGAGATTCCGAGGTTGAGTTGGGACGACCAGGTGGCCGCCGAAGAGAGCGGGGCACCTATGCAGATGTAGCACGTCGTCCGCCTCCTGTAGGGACTCGTCGTAGACACCGCTGTACAGACTTTCTAAACTGCAATGTATGCTGGAAGCGCGCACAAGGCGCTTCCCCTTCTGCTTATTCCGCTAGTGTGACTAAGCTGGAAAGTAAGATGAACGCTACATATACCGTGAATAATCACGAGTATTCAGACAAGTTAAGGTCAGAACTCCACGAAGAGCATGAGGATCTTAATCAGATCATCACATATCACATCTGTGATTTGTCTCAGTGCCAAAAGTGTCGAGAAGAAGGGAATAAACATTCTGTGAATAACGCAGACTGGCTCCTTGATTCTGGAGCATCGTACCATGTCACCGGTTATCTCTCTGATTTCGCAGAGGTTAAGATGGGCCACTTCGGGCTTATACAAGCCGCTGGCAACCGGATTTATGAAATGACAGGACGAGGGTCTGTGATTTTCCAGCATGACGTGTCAGACAAAGGAAAGTCCAGAAGCGCTACTTCATGTATTGCGCCGGTCTTTTACATCAAAGAAATCACAGAACGGTTAATGTCCTCAGGCCAGATTCTTAGGAACGGCTATGTTCTTGAGGCAACTGTTAAAGGAACCACCATCCGTGATAAATCAGGAAGTGCTGTATTATCCGCCTGGCCTCATCGTTTGTTTAAAAACAACGTACATACGGTGCACACGTATGTCTTGCACAATAGCAAGGAGAACCCAGTAGCGTTGACTCTACGCCAACTTGATTACATCGACTGGCATCGTCGAATGGGACACCCTTCGGATCGCGCGCTCTCCGAGCTTCCAAAGCACGTAGAGGGCATCGCGTCGATTCCCGCACCATCTACTCGGAAAGGCATTTGCGACGGCTGTGCCAAGGGGAAAATGCATAATAACCCCTTCCCGATTAACTCCAAGCGAGCCACCGCAGTCTTTGAGCTATGTCACTCAGACTTGCTGGAACTGCCCGTCGTTAGCTACCATAAATATAAATGGGCAATGACGTTCCTTGATGACTTTTCTTCTCACGCACATGTAGTCCTCCTTCGAAAGAAGTCCGAGGCTTCTGAGAAGCTCATTCAGCTGATCAGTGCATTAGAGAACCTCTCCGGAATGCGAGTCAAGCGACTTCGCACCGATAATGGAGGAGAATATGTCAACGAAAGGTTATTGGCAGGACTCGCGGCGCGTGGAATTACCCACGAGACCACTGCTCCCTATGCGCATCAGCAGAATGGGAGAGCAGAGCGACTGAACCGCACCCTACACGAGAAAGCCCAAGCTATAAGGCTACAGGCATGTCTACCTGACTCGTGGTGGGAGTTTGCGTTGAATACAGCTGTGCATTTATATAATCGCACACCAGTCCAGCGTCTGCAGTGGAAGACACCTTTTGAGTGTTATTCGAGGGAAAAACCAAATTTGTCCCATATCCGTGTATTTGGATGCGGCGCGTATGTATATCTACCCGATGAGATCCGCCCAAACAAATTGTCCGCAAAATCCGAGATTATGATCTTTCTTGGATACAAAGGCAGTAAAAATTACGTCTTTATGCGGCACACGGCAGGCAACGTGATCTTTATATCACCTAACGCCTTGTTCGACGAGGGATATTTCCCCAAATGCCCCGATTCAGTGCCGGATAGCAGTAACCGGCCTAATCACGGAGGAGAGAGAAATCTGCCTAGACCAGGATTAGGGAATGAACCACCTATTCCGCCATCTTCGGATGACGCTGGAATTGTTCCACCTCCACCTGATCAGCCAGTAAAGTTACCCCCGGTTTCTCCACCATCTAAACCGAAAAATTCTCCGCCTACACCTCCCTTACCCCGGAGAGATTCTACTCCGCCGGACAGCATAGATTCACGACGACCATCACCCGGCAATACGCCACCTTGGATTCCCCCACCTGAGTCGCCACCTTCGCGTGGAACGACCGTTGAGGAGGAGCCTGATGTACGTGATAATTGGCATGTAGATAGGGATGTATGGGATACTCAAAACGAGGAATTCCCAATTCCTGTCCCCAAACGTCGTGCTGTTGGTTCTGACCAGGTAGAGCCGCGTCGTTCTGAACGACAAGGCAGGCCTCCTGTTAGACCAGGTAATACATATGGAGAAAATAGGCGTCCAATTTCAATTGAAAGAGAAATAGATCGGACTCACCGACAAGAGCAGCAAAGGCAAAGGCAGCGCGTACGCGCCAATGCCCCTCCGGACGAGATTATTCGTGAGCGAAGAGCAAGGACTAATCATCCTGAATATGTGAGGCAAAGGGTTCGTGCTGAGCGGTATCCGCCACAACCTTTTGATATGCCTCCATTTCAGCTCCCTCCACGTCCGGAACTGCCGCCTATGCCTGAAAACAATGATCCAACATCTCACGATGTAAATGACATGGACATTGAAAGGCTTGTTGCTGAGGGAGGAGTAAAATTGATCGATTTCTTGATACAGACAGTACATAACACCGCACACGGAGAGCCTGAAACTTTCCGTGACATGCTCAAGCTTCCTGAGCCTATTAAGGCAAAATGGATGGCTGCGTGTATCGAGGAACTCGACGCGTTAAAGAAACGCGGGGTATACGAACTTGTAGATCTTCCGAAAGGAAGGAGGACGGTCAAAAACCGTTGGGTATTCCTCGAAAAGTCTGATGGCCGCCTGCGAGCTCGCTTAGTTGCGAAGGGTTTCTCACAAATTGAAGGCATCGACTATAACGAGCTTTTCTCACCAGTTGTCCGCTACGAGTCTGCGCGCGTAAGCTTCGCACTCGCTGCAATCCATGATTGGGATATGCATAGCGTTGATGTAAAAACTGCCTATTTATATGGCAAACTGGACGAGGAAATATACATGGAACAGCCCGAAGGGTTTCGACTTCCCGGGCAGGAAGGAAAAGTATGGAGGCTTAGACGAGCGATCTATGGCCTTAAACAAGCCGGTCGCCAGTGGTGGAAGGAATTGCATCAATCTATGATTGAGCTGGGATTTACCCGCTGCAAATCCGACTACGCTGTATATTTTCACAGACATCCAAAGACGAAAGAGCTTGTAGTAGCCATTGTCTACGTTGATGACGTGAATTTTTTGGGAAAGAAAGACTCCCCCCTCCTCAAAGAGTTGAAGGGAAAGTTCACGAAAAAGTGGGAATGCAGAGATCACGGTCCCTGTGAAGAATTCCTTGGAATGAAAATCTCGAGGAATCGCTCCAAGCGTCAAATCTTCATCCAACAGGTGAAATACCTGGATAAGATCTTGCAGCGCTTCCAGGTTCCACAATCCGCCGCGGCTAAAACGCCATTGCCAGCTGGCTTCCAGTTTGTAACAAACAAGGAAACTGCATCGCACCCCTTCCGTCAGAAGTACCAACAATTGGTTGGATCTTTAATGTACTTGATGATCGGTACTAGGCCCGACATAGCCTTTGCCGTAGTTAAGCTGGCGCAACACGCCGCTAACCCTGCACCCGAGCACTTTCGCGCTGGAATTCATGTATTAAAGTACTTGTCTATGACAAGGAACTATGCATTGAAATATGAAGGCGATACTGGGAAATCCGCGGTGACACTGGAATGCCTAAGTGACTCGGACTGGGCTCAAGATACAGAAACCCGCCGATCTGTTTCGGGAAACGTTTGTATGATCGCGTCCGGTGCTGTCACTTGGACTTCGCGGCGACAAAAGACGGTTTCATTATCGTCCACTGAGGCGGAATATAAAGAACTGTCTGACGCTTCACGACAAGTGAAATGGCTGTCACAGCTTCTGGAGGAGCTCAATATTGAGCACCCAACTCCTATTCTCTATGGCGACAACGATGGGTCCAAATTTTGGACTGAAAATCCCATTGTTGAAAAACGATCGAAGCACGTGGATATTCATTACCACTATGTGCGAGAATTAGTTGAGGAGGGTATTATTGTAATTGGTGATGTGTCTTCACAAGACAATCCCGCCAATATCTTTACAAAGAATCTTGGCGTAACCAAAATCAATCTCTTCCGCCCTGAATTAGGACTGATTTTCGGTTCCGACATCGAAGCATGGGATAAAGCCGCTCGATCGTTGAAGGGTTAATCTCTCTCCTTCAAGTGAGGAGGAGTGTTGAATCTCGATCCGTACCACTACGTTGGTTCAGTCTATTTATAGCTGAAACGGCTTCTTGAGTACTTCACTCTTGAAGAGAGATAACGGACAATGTACTAGACCGCACTCTAGGTTGCTGGTCATGGTCTATTAAATAGAACAATGTATGCAGTATGCTCTGTATATGCTACTGGCAGATAAGACCTCACCTGTATTAGGTAGAATGGCGCACAGACCAGAGACATTAGATATATAAGACCTATGTAGTATGCGTACATTCCTTAGACAATTCAGTCTATTCTTCTGCCCATCATACCTCTAAGATATCCACTAGCTACGGTCTACAACTACCATCTCAACAAACCCAGTGAGTACGACTACCCTCCGCCACTAGCGCAAGCTACCGTGGTGTACTCGTCTTAACATGTGCATCTCCTTAAACGATTGTTCTTGGACCGGATGGGACTTCTCTGGAGCAATGGATGAACCCGTCCAATACGAGCAGCTTTATGGTCCTGAGCACCCCGCTGTTCTGGCTTCTGGCACTATGCCGGCACGTCCCGCACGACCAGGAACCCCAATTCCTGCGACTGCTGAGGAGCGCTGCAGTGTTGGAATGGCCAACAACCTTCGGATGCGAGCTCTTGGGTTGATTGAGGCAACTCTCCCCAACAGCATGCTAAAGCATTCAGCCCGGAACACTCGAGCGCTCTGGTCTCAGTTGCAGGGCCAATATGGCCTTCCTGGACCAGCTCAGGTCTATAACGAGTTCATTCGCACAATAACGTTTGAGCTCCCTCTCGGTGGTGATCCCTCGCTCAAGATGAGCGAGCTCCAGCAGATCTTCGGGCAGCTTGACACCATGGATAGTGGCATTGCCCCAGAGATCGAAACGATGATCCTCCTCCACTCTCTTCACCCGTCTTTGAGCCATGTAGCTCAGACGCTCCTCACCTTGAACATGTCGCTTCACGAGCTGACGTGGGACAAGGCCCGAAGTGGCATTATTGCTGCTTATGCCTCCAACCAGACCGCCCACGTGCAACGAGCGCGCTTCACTCCATGACAAGGAGGTGGGCAGCAGCAGCAGCAGCAGCGCCAGCAGCAAGGGAAACAGCAGCCTTCGGGGTCTAAAAAGCCCCAACAGCAGCCCCAGCAGCAGCAGCAGCAGCAAAAGCTATCTGGAGGAGAAGGCGATGGCGAGAAGAAACACTGATGGTGCCCTCGAGGAAAAGGAAAGGGAAAGGGAAAGGAGGGAGGTGCGCAAGGCAATGCCGCCACCTCTTCCGGCTATATCCAGGATGTGGATTTCATGTCGCAGGCACAAACGATGCCACCACCATCCACTCATTCTCTTATAGAAGCAACGCGTCGAGCCAAAACACCTCCCATTGCCTCTAATTCCGCCGCCACTAGCAGTAATGCCACTCTGCTCGCGTTGCGCATCACTACGCCCGAGCCTGAAGCTTGTCGCAAACCTTCGGTAAAAGCCAAGGTTACCGCATTGAAGAAGTGGGACCAACGTCTCAAGTCAACTTCTTCATTGGGTGAGAGTTCGGAGGAGATGTGGAAGCGTTTTGATGAGATGGATGTAGAGCCTACTCCATCCACCATCACAAGGGAGGAAGACGAGATAGCTTGGCCAGCTCCAGTATATAACAAGCTGGTGATTATCAAGAAACCCAAGCCGCTCAAGAAGAAGCAGGTGCCGAAGGAAATCGAGTCAGTCCTCGAGTCGGTCTTAGATGACAACGACTCAGACACCGACTATGGTTCCGATGGAGGGTGTGGGTCAGTACCTTCTACTGACTATTATTCTTGTTCTGATGCAGAGGATGATGTACAGCCCCATCAACAGGTGGGACGGGACGATACAGACACAGGGTCTGTCCACTACAGAGCGGGATGCCCTGGAGATTCCGAGGTTGAGTTGGGACGACAAGGTGGCCACTGAAGAGAGCAGGGCACCTATGCAGATGTAGCATGTCATCCACCTCCTATAGGGACTCATTGTAGACACCGCTGTACAGACTTCGTGAACTGCAATATATGCTGGAAGCGCACTCAAGGCGCTTCCCCTTCTGCTTATTCCGCTAGTGAAACTAAGCAGGAAAGTAAGATGAACGCTACATATACCGTGAATAATTACGAGTATTCAGATAAGTTAAGGTCAGAACTCCACGAAGAGCACGAAGATCTTAATTAGATCATCACATATCACATTTGTGATTTGTCTCAGTGCCAAAAGTGTAGAGGAGAAGGGAATAAACATTCTGTGAATAACGCAGATTGGCTCCTTGATTCTGGAGCATCGTACCATGTCACCGGTCATCTCTCTGATTTCGCAGAGGTAAAGATAGGCCATTTCGGGCTTATACAAGCCGCTGGCAACCGGATCTATGAAATGACAGGATGAGGATCTGTGATTTTCCAGCATGACATGGTAGATGAAGGCAAGACCAAGAGCACTACTTCATGTATTGCGCCAGTCTTTTACATCAAAGAAATCACAGAACGGTTAATGTCCTCAGGCCAGATTCTAAGGAATGGCTATGTTCTAGAGGCAACCGTTAAAGGGACCACCATCTGTGATAAATCAGGATGAGCAGTATTGTCCACCTGGCCTCATTGTTTGTTTAAAAACAACATACATACAGTGCACACATATGTCTTGCAAAATAGCAAGGAGAAACCAGTTGCGTTGACATTATGCCAACTTGATTACATCGATTGGCATCGTTGAATGGGACACCCCTCAGATCGCACACTCTCCGAGCTTCCAAAGCATGTAGAGGGCATCGCATCGATTCCCGCACCATCTACTTGGAAAGGCATTTGCGACGGCTGTGCCAAGGGGAAAATACATAATAACCCCTTTCCAATTAACCCCAAGCGAGCCACCGCAGTCTTTGAGCTATGTCACTCAGACTTGCTGGAACTGCCCGTCATTAGCTACCATAAATATAAATGGGCAATGACGTTCCTTGATGACTTTTCTTCTCATGCACACATAGTCCTCCTTCAAAAGAAGTCTGAGGCTCCTGAGAAGCTCATTCAGCTAATCAGTGCGTTAGAGAACCTCTCCAGAATGCGAGTCAAACGACTTCGCACTGATAATGGAGGAGAATATGTCAATGAAAGGTTATTGGCAGGACTTGCGGCACGTGGAATCACCCACGAGACCACTGCCCCCTATGCACATCAGCAGAATGGGAGAGCAGAGCGACTGAACCGCACCCTACATGAGAAAGCCCAAGCTATAAGGCTACAGGCATGTCTACCTGACTCATGGTGGGAATTTGCATTGAACACAGCTGTGCATTTATATAATCGCACACCAGTCCAGCGTCTGCAGTGGAAGACACCTTTTGAGTGTTATTCGAGAGAAAAACCAGATTTGTCCCATATTCATGTGTTTGGATGCGGCGCGTATGTATATTTACCCGATGAGATCCGCCCAAACAAATTGTCTGCAAAATCTGAGATTATGATCTTTCTTGGATATAAAGGTAGCAAAAACTACATCTTTATGCAGCACACGACAGGCAACGTGATTTTTATATCACCAAACGCCTTATTTGATGAGGGATATTTTCCCAAATGCCCTGATTCAGTGCCAGATAGCAATAACCGGCCTAATCACGGAAGAGAGAGAAATCTGCCTAGACCAGGATTAGAGGATCGACCACCTATTCTGCCATCCTCGGATGACGCTGGAATTGTTCCACCTCCACCTGATGATCCAGTAACATTACCTCCGGTTTCTCCACCATTTAAACCGAAATATTCTCCGCCTACACCTCCCTTACCCCAGCGAGATTCTATTCTGCCAGACAGCATTGATTTATGATGGCCATCACCTAGCAATACGCCACCTTGGGTTCCCCCACCTGAGTCGCCACCTTCGCGTGGAACAACCATTGAGGAGGAGCCTGATGTATGTGATAATTGGCATGTGGACAGAGATGTATGGGATACAGAAAATCAAGAATTCCCAATCCCTGTTCCCAAGCGTCGTGCTGTTGGTTCTGATCAGGTAGAGCCGTGTTGTTCTGAACGACAGGGCAGGCCTCCTATTAGACCAGGTAATACATATGGAGAGAATAGACATCCAATTTCAATTGAAAGAGAAATAGATCGGACTTACCGACAAGAGCAGCAGAGGCAAAGGCAGCGCATACGTGTCAATGCCCCTCCAGATGAAATAATTCATGAGCGAAGAGCAAGGACTAACCATCCTGAATATGTGAGGCAAAGAGTTCGTGCTGAGCGGTATCCGCCACAACCCTTTGATTTGCCTCCATTTCAGCTTCCTCCATGTCCGGAACTGCCACCCATGCCTGAAAACAATGATCCAACATTTCATGATGTAGATAATATGGACATTGAAAGGCTTGTCACTGAGGGAGGAGTAAAACTAATCGATTTCTTGATATAGACAGTACACAATACCGCACACGGAGAGCCTGAAACTTTCCGTGACATGCTTAAGCTTCCTGAGCCCATCAAGGCAAAATGGATGGCTGCGTGTATCGAGGAACTTGAAGCGTTGAAGAAACAAGGAGTATATGAACTGGTAGATCTTCCAAAAGGAAGGAGGACGGTTAAAAACCATTGGGTATTTCTCGAAAAGTCTGATGGCCGCCTGCGAGCTCACCTAGTTGTGAAAGGCTTCTCGCAGATTGAAGGCATCGATTACAACAAGCTTTTCTCACCAGTTGTCCGCTACAAGTCTGCGCATGTAAGCTTCGCACTCACTGCAATCCATGATTGGAATATGCATAGCATTGATGTAAAAACAGCCTATTTATATGGCAAACTGGATGAGGAGATATACATGGAACAGCCCGAAGGGTTTTGACTTCCCGGGCAGGAAGGGAAAGTGTTATGAGTTTCCACCAATCATAACGAGTTCCGTACTATTCTGCATTTCCAACTATCCACGTACCTGTTTCATCTATTCTAGTCCAGCGTTCTCCGAGTTATGACTTGTACCAACCACTACGCTCTAACTGGACGTTTCATGTAGTTACTCCATCTGTTCAACCGGATGACCTCAGACATACTTAAGCGTACATACACTCTGTTATATTCGGTACGCTGAACCACCTTCTGTTCTCTTTCCCTTACTCGCCTTCAAGACTTAGCCAGAGCTGCAACCTGAGGTCTAAACTGACTAAGGTTGTAACATTTGGTTAAGCGTCACCACCTCACCTTGCAAAGATAGAGTTGGAAAAGACTTGAACCACGACGAACCCAGGAGCCATTATATGAGCTCGAACCCTGACGAATACAGAGAACCCCAGCTCGAAGTCACAGACAACGAGCTCGAAACAGACAGCAAAACCGACTCATCAGACGAAGAAGCAGAGAACCCTGAAGTACCTGCACCAGAAACGGTTGTAACAGACAACGAACCCAGAGATACCACACAAGGAGTAAACCCAACAGGAGTAGAAGCAATTATATCAGAACTCTTCAATGAACTCGACATAGCAGAAGAACAGTTAGGACAACCAGAGAACTAAGACACCGAAACAGAATCAGAATCGGGAAATTCAGAAATGACGGACAATACTGCACCCACCACAGCACCTAGCACAAAGGGACTCGTGCCCGACCCAGGGTTCTTCAATGGAACGCGAACCAAATTCAACGACTGGTGGAGAGCCATGACACTCTTCATGAAATTCAACAAAGTCATCACGGCAGATGATAAAGCCATAGCAGTCTTGGCTAGACTGAGGGGAGGAACAGCAGGAGCATATGCCGCAATGAAAGCACCACAAATCCTGGAAGGAGAAGACTCTGTAGACTGGAAGGTCTTTGCGGAAGAATTCAAATGAACCTTTTCAGACGATGCCATGAACGCAAAGGCGGAATGGCAGATCGAAAAATTCAAACAAGGGAATAGGAACACAGCTGACTACCTCATCGAATTTGAGGTACTAAAAAACAAGGCGAAAACTGACAACCGACACGCCATGTTCCTGTTGCGAAAAAACGCCTGACAAGATATTATCCATACCATCACAGGCTACCCTCCAGCCGCGCGACCCGACATGTACCCAGAATGGAAGGAGGCCATACTAGCAGTTGGACAAGGATACGAAGCATCCGAATACCGAGGAGATAAGAAAACTAACTCGGGAACTACTTATGGAGGAATGGGAGAACCCATGGAGATAGGAAGCAGGCGACATGTGTTCAATGCAAAAGGGGAACCCAAGTGCTACAACTGCGGGATATTCGGACACATGTCCAAAGACTGCAAAAAACCCAAAGGGTTAACATGCTACAACTGCAGCAAAATCGGACACATAGCCAAAGCATGCACCACACCAAAGAAAGCACAGATCCGAGCGATAGATGAAGCAAAACCAGAGGAACACCAGGATTTTTCCGGAGACTCCGAGTAGGCGCTACCTCGAGAGTCAAGAAACTTGTATCTAGGATATCAGAAGAATATTACACGATTCCTCAGAAACGAAAGCACGAACTAAACCTAAAAGGGAGAATCCAAACCCCGACAAAAAGAATAACAGTAAACACTATAGTCGACTCGGGATGCACCACCAGCAGCATCAGCAAAAGACTGGTAGATGAAGAAAAAATCCCCACAGAAAAATTAGGACAAGAAATCACGGTACTTAACGCGGATGGCACAACAAACCAAGGGGGAAAGGTCACGGAAAAGGCAACTATACAGATGGAAATCGAAGGACACAAAGAGACGATCGAAGCGTCGGTCGTACAACTCCAAGACAGAGCGGAAGTATTCCTAGGACACGACTGGCTCATCAAACACAACCCGGAAGTAAACTGGCGAACAGGAGAAATAAAGTTCAATCGATGCCCAAAAGACTGCAAAGTCCCACACCAAAGCATCCAGGTAACAGACAAAATCCGAAGCATGGCCACCACCGAGGACATATGGGAAGAGGAAGAAGAACCCGACCCCACTGAACCATCAGACCTACCGGACTACATACGGCCATTCACACATTTATTCAACAAAACTACATTCGACAAGCTACCTGAACGAACAGAATGGGACCACGAGATAATCCTAACAGAAGACGCACCCAAAGAAATCAACACGGGAACTTACAACATGACGATCAAGGAACAAGACAAACTCAAGACATTTGTTAAAGAAAACCTCGAATCAGGACGAATATGACCATCGAAATCACCATACGCCGCGCCCACCTTTTTCATCCCAAAAAAGGATGGCTCAAAACGACTCATTCAAGATTACTGACAGTTGAATAACGTAGTCATCAAGGATAAAACACCGCTGCCTCGGATCGGAGAGGTCATTGACAAATTAGGAAAAGCCAAATATTTCAACAAACTGGACATTATTTGGGGCTACAACAACGTCTGAATCAAAGAAGGAGATGAGTGGAAAGCAGCCTTCCTAACCAACGAAGGGCTATTCGAACCTACAGTAATGTTCTTCGGTCTTAGTAATTCACCAGGAACGTTCTCAAGAATGATGGCGAGCATCTTCCGAGACCTGTTACGCGATGGAGATATAGTAAACTACATGGACGACTTCGCAATTCCGGGAGACACCAAAGAGCAATTACGAGAACGAACAATCCGATTCCTAGAAAGAGCAGCCGAACACAACCTATGCTTCAAACGATCCAAATGCATCTTCGACGCCAAAGAAATCCCAATGCTAGGAGTAACAGTAGGACACGGACGCATTGAAATGGAGGCCGAAAAGGTAAAATCAGTATGAGAATGGCCCCAACCACACAACAAGAAAGGAATAGAAAGATTCCTCAGTTTCACCAACTACTACCGCCAATTTATAAAAAACTTCAGCAAGATAGCAGCCCCGTTGAACAAACTAAAAGGATCAGAGGAGTGGGAATGGAAAGATGAACAACAATCTGCATTTGATGAACTAAAACAACGAATCACAGAAGAACCCACCCTAATACTACCCCAGAGGAAAGGTCAATTCCGGGTAGAAGTTGACGCATCAAACTACGCACTAGGGGGAGTACTCTCACAAGAACAAAATTCGAAATGGCACCCAATCGCATTCACGTCCTGCACACTATCACCAGCAGAACGAAATTATGAAATCTACGACAAAGAACTATTGGCCATCATGCATGCACTAAAAGAATGGCAACACTACCTACTAGATGCAGAAGAAAAATTCGAAATCTGGACCGACCATGAAAACCTGAAATACTACAGGGAACCCCAGAAACTAAACGGCCGACAAGCGAGATGGTACCTACAGTTACAAGACTACAACTTCACACTGCGCCACATACCGGGAAAAACAAATACAAAAGCGGACCTCCTCTCCAGAATCTACCAAGAGCCAGAACAGGAAGAAGAGAAACTAGTCACCATGATCCAAGACACTTGGCTAACAAACACAAAAGACGACGAACCATCAGAAGGGACCATCTTACTCCGTGCCAAACTATTTATGGAACCCACCCTCAAGGAACGAATCAAGACGAACAAAGGACGAGAAATGGCCATCACCCAAAAAATACGCGACCAAGACCCTGACATCACTGAACATGATGGAATAATCTACAAAAATGCCAGCATGTATGTACCACCCGAACTGGCACTCAGAGAAGAAATACTACACCAATACCACGACGCCCCTGACGCAGGACACCCGGGACAACACCGAATGATCGAGCTAGTGACCAGAGATTACTGGTGGCCGGCAATCTGAATGGACATTCAAAAGTACATCAGAGGATGCCAGAGTTGCCAATGAAATAAGCCATGCAAGACACCTCTGAAGACACCTCTACACCCGCTCCCCATCCCCAGCGGCCCATGGGAAGAAGTGAACATCGATCTCATTGGGCCACTACCCAAATCAGAAGGAAAGGACGCTATCCTAGTCATTGTCGACCGGTTCTCAAAAATGATATGACTCATAGCAACAAGGACGAACGTTTCCTCAAAGGAACTAGCACAGTACTACCGCGACGAAATATGGAAGCTACATGGAATGCCGAGGAAAGTCCTCAGTGACCGAGGACCACAGTTTGCATCCGAATTCACCGGCGAACTATTCAAAGGACTAGGGATAGAACGAAACCTGTCAACGGCCTATCACTCACAGACCGACAGACAAACAGAAAGGATTAACAGAGAAGTCAAAACATACCTGAGGATATACTGTAACTATGACCAAAACGACTGGGCGAAATGGCTACCCATGGCCGAATTCCAATACAACAACAAGAAGCACACCGGCACTCAGATGACACCATTCTACCTAAACTATGGCAGACACCCCTGGAAAGGAAAGGAAAACGGAACGACAAACAACTCTAGCAGTATGGAGTTCCTGAAACAACTCCAAAACGCAAGAAACAATGCCACTTCCGCACTACGATCATATCAAGAAAAGATGAAACGGACACATGATAACAGCAAAATGAACACGAGGACATACCAGATCAACGATGAAGTATGGTTAGAAAACACCAACATCCATACCAATCAGTCATCAAAGAAGCTAGGCCAAAAAAGGTATAGGCCTTTCCGAATTAAGGAAAAAATAGGGGAAGCAGCATATCGGCTGGCGATACCAGAAGGATGGGCCATCCACGATGTATTCAACGAACAGCTGCTAACCCTGGCACAGAAAACATCATTCCACATCCAGAAAGAAGCACCAGCGCCCGAGCCAATGATCATCAACAATGAAGAAGAATACGAAGTAGAAGAAGTCCGAGGGAAGCGACGAAGAGGAAGGGGATATCAATTCCTTATACACTGGAAGGGATACAGCAACGAAGAAGATACGTGGACAGTGGAGTCAAACTTGCAAAACACCCAAGATGCGATAGCGGAGTACCACAAAAGGCATCCGGAGGATACCTATAAAAAGAGGGGCAAGAAATCCAGAAAACCATCAGCCAAGTCAACCCCCAGATAGAAACACTAGCCAAACATGTCCTCCCAAGCCAACCACATCTCTATCAACTCCCTCATCCACCCCAACCCGACCATGATCTCCTCAGTCCCCCTCCCAAAACCAGGCAACAGCCACGCGCCCGTACCCCAAGGAACCCGTTATAACCTCGCAACCACCCCATCCCCTGCACAAGGACTCCTTGAGGCCCTCCTCAAAGATGTCAACAAAGCCACAAACGACAAAGTGGAAACAATCACAGCCCAGAACAAACGACTCACAGTAAACCGTCACATCACCCTTGCCACCGCTTGTATCACCTTCGCAGACATGTATGCTGGGTTCGCCAACGCATCATCCTCTACAAGCCAGCACATCCCCGCCATCTTCCACGCATTAGAATTATCCACCCTCACACCCAGTGAACAAAACCGGGTTCACAGTCTTCAGAGCTGTATTGACCTCGCTCTAGAGGTATTCAAACACCTCGATATCGCCGACATCTTCTTAGAACTCGCAGACGTCGCCATGAACTTGCTAGGACGAGATAAAACCACCGAAGATCCCGACATCAACCAACTCATTACACGTATCGGAATCACTCTCGCCGACCTACACACCACCATCCGTCCCCCACCAGCCAAACGAGCCGATACGCCCATGGACAAAGAAACCACTGTCTCAATGAAGGAAGAAGTCAACGCACTCCGACGATTCATAAAAACTATCACCCCACCACAGATCGTATCGGTTTTTCTCCCACCAACAAGATTCCGCACTGTATTACCAGGCCAAGAGAAGGACCAACACTACTGGAGAACGATAGTCAAGAATTACTGGGACAACTCCACCATAACCGAGTTCCCCTTCAACGGAGTCCCAGTCCCTATCTGTCAAGATGGCCGCAGCTACTTGCCCATCTTCTTTGCACGCTCAAATGAAGGAAAGTACCTCATCGGAGCCACCAAGAAAGCCCTCGCCGCAGCCGTAGTCAACGGAGAGTTCGACGAACTTCCTGAGGCATGAAGTCTAATCGGAGGGTATTGTTATGAGTTTCCACCGATCATAACGAGTTCCGTACTATTCTGCATTTCCAACTATCCGCGTACCTGTTTCGTCTATTCTAGTCCAGCGTTCTCCGAGTTATGACTTGTACCAACCACTATACTCTAACCGGACGTTTCATGTAGTTACTCCATCCATTCAACCGGATGACCTCAGACATACTTAAGCGTACATACACTCTGTTGTATTCGGTACACTTAACCACCTTCTGTTCTCTTTCCCTTACTCGCCCTCAAGACTTAGCCAGAGCTGCAACCTGAGGTCTAAACTGACTAAGGTTGTAACAGAAAGTATGGAGACTTAGACAAGCGATTTATGGCCTTAAACAAGCCAGTCGCCAGTGGTGGAAAGAATTGCATCAATCGATGATTGAGCTGGGATTTACCCACTGCAAATCTGACTATGCTGTATACTTTCACAGACATCCAAAAACAAAAGAGCTTGTAGTAGCCATTGTTTATGTTGATGATGGGAATTTCTTGGGAAAGAAAAACTCCCCCCTCAATGAGTTGAAGGAAAAGTTCACGAAAAAGTGGGAATGCAGAGACCACAGTTCCTGTGAAGAATTCCTTGGGATGAAAATCTCGAGGAATTGCTCCAAGCGACAAATCTTCATTCAACAGGTGAAATACCTGGATAAGATCTTGCAGCGCTTCCAGGTTCCGCAGTCTGCCATGGCTAAAACACCATTACCTGCCGGCTTCCAGTTCATAACGAACAAGGACACTGCAACAAACCCCTTCCATCAAAAGTACCAACAATTGGTTGGATCTTTAATGTACTTGATGATCGGTACTAGGCCCAACATAGCCTTTGCCGTAGTTAAGCTGGCACAACATGCCGCTAACCCTGCACCCAAGCACTATCGCGCTGGAATTCATGTATTAAAGTACTTGTCTATGACAAGGAACTATGCATTGAAATATGAAGGCGATACTGGGAAACCGACGGTGACGTTGGAATGCCTCAGTGACTCGGATTGGGCTCAAGATACAGAAACCCACCGATCCGTATTGGGAAATGTTTGTATGATTGCATCCGGTGCTGTCACCTGGACTTCGCGGCGACAAAAGACGGTTTCATTATCGTCCACTGAGGCAGAATATAAAGAACTGTCTGACGCTTCACGACAAGTGAAATGGCTGTCACAGCTTCTGGAGGAGCTCAATATTGAGCACCCAACTCCTATTCTCTACAGTGACAACGATGGATCCAAATTTTGGACTGAAAATCCCATTGTTGAAAAATGATCGAAGCACGTGGATATTCATTACCACTATGTGCGAGAATTAGTCAAGGAGGGTATTATTGTTATTGGTGATGTGTCTTCACAAGACAATCCCGCCAATATCTTTACAAAGAATCTTGGCATAACCAAAATCAATCTCTTCCGCCCTGAACTAGGACTGATTTTCGGTTCCGACATTGAAGCATGGGATAAAACCACTCGATTGTTGAAACATTAATCTCCCTCCTTCAAGTGAGGAGGAGTGTTGAATCTCGATCCGTACCACTACATTGGTTCAGTCTATTTATAGCTGAAACGGATTCTTGAGTACTTCACTCTTGAAGAGAGATAACGAACAATGTACTAGACCGCACTCTAGGTTGCTGGTCATGGTCTATTAAATAGAACAATGTATGCAGTATGCTCTGTATATGCTACTGGCAGATAAGACCTCACCTGTATTAGGCAGAACGGCGCACAGACCAGAACTATTAGATATATAAGACTTATGTAGTATGCGAATACTCTTTAGACAATTCAGTCTATCCTCTGCCCATCATTCCTCTAAGATATCCACTAGCTACGGTCTACAACGTGCATCTTAACAAACCCAGTGAGTACGACTCCCCTCCGCCACTAGTGCAAACTATTGTGGTGTACTCGTCTTAACAGGAGTCTATGTCTGTGCACTTGCCCGCTGATTTGGTTTGCCTTAGAATTGTCTACATAGCCGCATGGCTACATTTCACGCATGAGCAGAAATGGAATGAATCTATTGCAGCATAACTTTTATTCTAATCAGGCGAGGTGATGGTTTTTATACGCAATGCACAAGAAACATGGTTGCAGAGGGGGGTTGTACCCAAGCGGCAATGAGTTTTTCTTAACGATATGTCTACGAATTGAGCGTTGCTCCCAGTCTCCAGATCTTGAGCTGAGCAATACTCGCTTCTAGAGTCTTGTGGGTTCGCGTCGGAACATGCTGTTCGCGGTTCTCACTGGAAGGCGTTCCCGTAGATACTCAGCAACTCTAACCCCCACCTCCCCACCTTGCGAAAGGAGACTTGCGGTAGGTCTTTCTCGCATGTTCCTGGGTTCGACCACTGGCACATCTTGTTGAATTGCTAATCAGTTAAGTATGGCCTCAGCTTGAAAGTCTCAGGCCTCAGGGACATGCTTATTGTGGAATATTCCCATTCAACAACACCTTTCTTGGCGAACGTCTGGAAGCCTGATGTGGTGTCGACTGCCCGTTCGAGTCTCTAACCTCCACATTTCTTCCAAGATAAGGATACCTTCGGGCAGTTCGACCACTTTTAGGCTGACCCGACCAACCCAGTTGTTCTCCAACTGGCGCCGAATTCCTCTTCAAGTCCTTGTTTCGTGGGCAGCCCGTTTTCGGAATTCCTGGGTTCTACATATCGGGATGGACTCGCCACACCCGGACCTGGATCAACATCCATACAAGCGGCGTCGTGTGTCCTCTGAGGTTATTGACGCTGATGCCGATACCGTGGATATGACGGTTGCGAGCGGTGGTGACGACTCAAAATTATCAATACAACAGCCCCAACAAAAGAAAGAGAAAGACAAGAAAAACAAAGGTCGCCGGGATCGCCGCGCAACGTCGTATCATAAGCGGGAGAGGAACACAGAACCGACTCAAGAGGGCCCCGAGACACCAGGAGGTCCGAAACTACCTCGTCTACCCAAACGTCAATGTGCACTTTTGATTGGTTTCTGCGGTTCGGCATACAGTGGAATGCAAGTGTGCGTGCAATTTGCTCCCTCCAGTTTTCATGCAGGCTTGACATAATATACAGTCAGCCACCTCCCTTAAAAACTATTGAAGGCACACTGTTCAAAGCTCTCGTAGAGGCTGGTGCGGTGTCTCAGGATAATGCGAATGATCCAGTCAAGGTCAGTCTTTGCTTCTCTAGGATCTCGTTGTGTTGATCGTTTTTTTTCGTAGGTCGCCTTAGCTCGCGCTGCACGAACAGACGCAGGTGTTCACGCTGCAGGAAATATTGTTTCTATCAAGATGATTATGCATGTTCCAGGCGTACCAGACCTCGTCGCTCGTGTCAACGAGCTGCTGCCGCCCGAGATCAGATTATGGGGCTATGTTCGGGTGCAAAATTCATTTAATGCGCGTTTGTTCGTCGCCCCCTTTTATGTTCTGATGTACGGAGGCTTACACTTCACTCAAACAGGGCTTGTGACAGCAGAAAATATACATACTACTTCCCCAGCTATCTCCTACTTCCTCCGAAACCTGGTAGCAACCTGCACCGTGTCCTCTCTCAATACGCTGAAGTTTCGGGGTACAGTGCGGCAGCACTATCTCATCCGTTCTGGGACGACCCTCAGTCCTCTAGAGAGGTCGACATGCAAAGGAAGAGGGCTTGGAGAGTTGGTCGGGATAAGATAGAGGAATTGCATGCAGCTGCACAGAGATTTGTGGGCACTCATAACTTCCACAACTTCACGGTTGGTCGGGGTGCTCATGATAAGAGCAATATGCGCCACATGAAGAGCATCGAGGTAAGTGACTAGTCGTTTGAAAGTGAGCCTACTCTGAGGCAGGCAGCGAAGGTCGCAGATCCAGTGACTTACGGAGAGACGGAGTGGATAAGCGTACTCTTCCATGGGCAGAGTTTTATGCTTCATCAGGTGAGTAACAAGAGTTATGTGGTCATCTTTCCCCTAACACCTTGATTCCAGATCGTAAGTCGGGTGCTTCTCTCCATGTAAATATGTCTGAGCGCTTCGCAGCGAAAAATGATGTCCAGCCTCGTCCTTTCAGCTCGTACTGGAACAGCGGACGGCATAATCACGGAGGTATGCGATCTGCAACGCTGTTCTGCCATTGTCATTCATTCTCGCAAAATAATAGCTCTACAAAAACCCGGACGTCTTCATACCCAAGATGCCATCCCTTGGTCTCCTCCTAGAAGAACCCATCTTCGCGTCCTATAACAGTAGGATGAATACCGTCAACCAAAACATCAAACCCGATAGCCCAGATTATCGCCCAGCAATCGATTTCGAGCGGCATAGAAGTCAAATCGAGGATTTCAAAAATGAGTTCATTTATAAGAGTATGCGGGGGATCGAGGATCGTGATGGGTTGTATGGCTCTCATCTTAACTTTCCCCGCTGGACATCAA
Source organism: Calvatia gigantea (assembly GCA_025093985.1). Taxonomy (NCBI): domain Eukaryota; kingdom Fungi; phylum Basidiomycota; class Agaricomycetes; order Agaricales; family Lycoperdaceae; genus Calvatia; species Calvatia gigantea. The sequence continues at coordinate 1,956,792 of JACAAK010000005.1, read as the reverse complement.
ACTCATATAATTTTCAAGGTTTGATGCTTGGGTCCGCATGGTTGACAATTATGCTGGCAACGACTTGTTGTACCTTAACCCTGAGGGAAAAATTCCGGAGGAGGTGATTATCACGAAAGGCGAAAGGAGGGAACACCCTTTCCGTGAAAGACGCGTATTTGATGAAACAAGTTTCTCGGAGGGTGATAAGTTCAAAGCCAAGTTACAGAAGGCCGAGGAGGGTGTGGCTGAAGAAGAGGAGGATGATGAAACCAAGCTGGACAAGAAACAGCTTGAAGAGACTGAGGGTTAGGCTAAAGATATTTCATTAGTTATAATATGAAGTGCTTTTTCAGATGCCATGACCTTTCTTTATAAAATATTAGACCTTCTTAGCTACAATCTGGTATGGTTAAAATTCTTATTAGATTACACATGAGTTCACATGATGAAAAATAAACAGGGGGTATATTTTTCAGCTCAGGGAACCACTGGGCCCAATGGTCTGAAAATAATTGAGGGAACAGCCCATAATGATCCTATGAAGCTCCACTTCACAGAATAAAATTTGGTTGGGTGGCTCAAGAGATAATTTCCATTTTTGGCCATTTCTCACAAGTCTTGGTCATTTTTGACAACTTTGAACTCAATTATCTCCTGACCAATCAACCAATCCCCATTCTGTAAAGTGGAGCTTTATGTGATTATTAAGGGCTATTCCCTCAAAGAATTTCAAATCATTGAACCCAGTGGTTCCTGAGCTGAAAAACATACCCCTTTTTATTTTCCATCCCATGAACTCACATATAATCTGATAAGAATTTTAACTATCTCAGACTGTAGCCAGGGAGGTCTAGTATTTTTAGGAAAAAGGCTTGTGGCATTTGATGAAGTATTTCATAGGTGATAAGTGACAAAGTGGGGTGCAATACTTTTGATCACTCATGTAGGAATGATATGTTACATTGGTACAGAAATGGTCTTCCAGAGCCTCAGGGCAGGAGTCAGAGGCTTCAGACTTCAAGCTTACCAACTGCAGTGCTATGACACCCTCCTCATAGTTTGAATCTCGTCTAACAAAGTCTGTAACTTGTCATCATCAATCTTTACCAGGCTGAGGGTGACACATACAATCAACCACTATAATTTGAAAATGACAGATAGGGCACACCTAGGAATGACACTCTTTGCCTCTTCAGCATCTGCTGGACACAGGTTTGCAATCTGCGCTGTCTCAAATTGTGTAAGCGCCGGCTCTCTTCTTAGAATTCTAAATTAAACCCAGAAACCGAACGACGGCATTAGGTCTTGTTACACATAGGAAGATGCGCAAAGGATGGCGCACTCTCGGGCAGCACTGGCGGAATCCGTTGTGGTAAACTTGGCAAAAGTTTTGACGTATTCCAAAGTCTTGTTATACACACTTTGGATACCAAGATAGTGAGCTCATTGGTTGGGGTATTAAGAGGTACATTAAGGCTACGCACGCAGTATCGGGCGCATCTTTATCCCTGTTCTCTAGTAGGTATTTGACCTCCGAAATCAGCAAGCAACCAGCATTGTTGAATTCTGGTATGGAATGTATCACATGTTTATCCTGGGTAGCCAAGGAAATAAACTAACCTGGTCCCAATTTTAAGGCTGCGGCGTCCTCTTCTTCTGTTTGTGGCCTATGGCGAAGTCGCGAGGTCATTGTGTGATTCAAAGTACTCAACAACTGGGGCGGCGGCTCATCCAAGTTATCTGCCACCTTAACCAAATAGAAACAAATTGACCCTTCGTAAACTCTCGATCTTGCCAACCTCCCAGTGTTCAGTAACTTGATCGATGTGCCTCGGATGGTTGGCCACGAACTCAGCCTCTTAACCGCGTAACGTCCACAATGACACAAACGCATTGAATAAATAAATTGTACTAGTATCGCAAAAAGAAACAGATATCCAGCGGTAATAGGCAACCCAGTACAACAACACAACAATTTGCAAGCAATTTTTTTCGCATAGCAACCTTCAATTCCAACTAACCAACAAATAGACACACAGGATACGAGGACAGGAAGGGGAGGAGGAGCAGCGGTGAATACGACAAGATCCAGAAACGGGTCAAGCGGTCTAAGGTGCAATGCTGCTAAGGCTGAAATCCCGCTGGTGCGCCATTTCCTAACGAGAGTCTAGCAACCTGGTCAGCGAGCCCCGTCGTCGCAGCTGCAACTTCTCCATTACCGCTCTGAGCTTTATCAATCTCGGCGTAGTTTGTGTTCAAAGGCGTTCGCTTAGGCGTCTTTGGATTATACAGCTCCACTGACTGAAGGAATTTTCAGTTCGTCCCTGAGGATGATAAAGTGATATCGCATACCTTTGGAGGTGGTCGCTCAAAACTGGATTCATCAAGCCGACTCCTCATCTCATCACTGGTCGCGTTGTTCGATGCCTGACCGAAAATTGGCCTTGACGAATTACCCCAAGCTCCGGCCGGTGCCCGTCTCTCTGAAGGTTGCACCGTGGACAGTGGCGGGAAATCCGTTGATTGTGAGGAGCTTTGGGAATTAGACTGTGGATGCCGGGGAGAATAGTTCGAGTGGATGCTACCACCACTGCTATTCCTCGGTGGTGAAATAGGCGACATATTACGAGAATTCTGAGGCATGAGATTAATCGCCCAATCTGGCCGCGGAGGTAGGGGATGCTGTGAACCAGCGTTCACTGTGTGAGGCTTCCTGGAAGAAGAGGAAGTAGATGACTGAAAGAGAGGCAAGTTATGTCATTGAATCTTTAATGTACTCTGTGTACTTACTGTAACGGATGACGAATCATCTCCACTAGTAGACCGTCCATTCACCGATGAATTACTCATATTGCTCTGCCGTCTATTGTTACTCAAGCGAGGGCCCACAGTCTCGTTTGGCTGTGGGCTGACCCCAGTGAAGCTACCTGGTCCGACCCCTGACCCGTGACTCCAAGGTGCGCGGCCAGGTTGCGTGGGTCCGTTTCTTGATCTTGGACCATTCCCATTGTTAGGACCGACATACCCATTCCTTGGTAAAGGTCGTCCATTAGCGGGCAAAGGAACACCACTGATAGGAACATTATTCCGGAAGCCGTTCGCCTGTCCATTTCCTGTTCCATTATTGGACATCCTGGGGTCATATAGCTGAGGGCCTGATATATGAGGCGGGTGGGTGGGTGGAGGGCCCGGAGGCGGCGGCATGGGTTGACTGGGATAATACCCAGGCATTGGGTATGGGTACGTATGTGGAGGGGGTAGATATGGTTGGTAGGCTGGTTGTCCTGGAGGTGGCGGGTTCATGGGATGGGGGCGGTTTGATGGAGGCTGTGGGGGAACGGGTTGAGGCTGCATCGGAGGAGATTGTATGGGTGGCTGGCCAGGATGTGGCCACATGTAGGGAGGAGCATAAGGCATTGGTGGGTGAGGCGGGTAAGGTTCCCCATGAGATGGCGTAGACGGATCAGATCCAGAGTGGACAGGATGAGGAGCCGAATATGTTGGATAGGTGTTTGGATAGTATGTGTGGTAGGGCATGTAAGGAGCGTTCGGTTGGCTTTGGTTGTAGGGATAACCATAAGGCGGATGATAGACGGGTGCTGCAGGTGCGGATTGCTGAGCTGGGTCGTACAACGGCACTGGAACGGTGGTCGGTTCGTACAATGATGGAAAATGGAATGAGGAAGGCGATGCAGCCCTCGAGTTGCGAGAACTACCAGAGCCGTTACTAATATACGCCGATGAACGGATGGAACGGGTCGATGACGAAGCGGAAGCATATCCTGAATGCTGTTGCCTTCGTGCAGGTCCCGACCACTCACTCTCAGTGGCAGGAGAGCTTGAAGAACTATCTGCGTCTCCTGCACTACTTTCCCCGTTTTTGGTGCTGCCCGAAGTTACGCTGAGAGAGGACGAACTCGAATTGATGTCCTTGTCTTTTGCTTTCTCTTTCTCCTCGAACCCCAAAAAAATGCGGGACCGTGCTTCGTTGTAGGCAGCTTCGCGCTCTTCGATAGTCATGTGCTTTTTGGCACTGCCCCCCGTCGTGTTGCTTCTTCCCCCCAAACTCCCGGTTTCTGATGGCTCCCGGTCGGAAAGGTCTCCATCTTCGATGGTGACCGAGCTTGCTTGGTGGGAAGGTTTAGTTCGGCGTTCCGTTGATGATCGACGCATTATTTTAAAAGCTGGAGCTGTAGATGTTTCTGGAGGGACCAGTTCCGAAATCCTGAGCGCAGGACTGTTATAGGATTTCGAGTCAGCGAAATGCTCATAACCCTCTACCGGATTGTAAGACCTACATTCGACTCTCTACTGTACAATAAACGTGGATGGTCTTGCTCATGGGATCAGTTTCTGGTGCCAGCTTGTAATAAGCCGAGCAACGGTGAACAAGTAGTCGTTGGTAGGACGTGATCGGGGTCATTTCCGTGCGCTGCCTGCATACAGCAATAGATGTGAGAAATGAAGTCTCAAGTTACTTGCGGGATATGTGCTGGCAACAGCCCCGCGAACGATGACTACTCACCTCCGTTGGTCGTCTATCAATGATTCCATTATCTCCCCAAGTTTCAAAACATAAATTCTATCCTTTCCTCTAAGTGCTTCGATAATCTGGGGGTCGACGTCGCGAAGTGGGCCGGTGAGGGAGGTCATAGCATTTTCTAGCTCTGGGCCAGAGGGGTGTATTCCGTCTAGGGTAGGGGGTGCGGAGGAGGGTTGGGCGGTATCTCCTGTAGATGAGTCTGCTGTTCCATTGGTTGGTTTGACGCCTGTTGCGGACAGGCAGGTTGAATTGTAATCGGACATCTTGGGTTTGTTGCTGTGTGAGGAGGACAGTATAGTAATGGGGACTTGGGCCACTGGGATTTTAATGGGCGGTGTATCTTGTAATGCAGCAGGTTGTTCAGAAAGCTCTGTGAGTTGATGATAGACAGGACGAATGGAGACAAGAGATGGGTTCAACGATCGGTGCTGTTATGACAGGGAGAGTGAAGATTTACCAAGGGACATTCTGGTGGGCGGGGAACACTGATGTACAATAGCGTACGCTGGGAGGACGTGGCAGGCGTAGCGGATAACAAGAACGGGGGGAGGATGAGTGGGAGGCAGGTCAGGACATGAGGTCTAAGGAAAAAGTAGCAAAGATGGCTGGGCACTAATTCCATCAACCACTCTGACCGTGGGTAAATCAAATTGTTACTGAATTCAGATTCACTCCGTTATTCGCCTTCTATTCCATCCTTTCATGTAATCTCATTTACAAGCAATCTACTTTAATTACCTCAGTTTGCTGTCCTGAGGATATAATACCTGGTATATATTAAAACTCAAGCTGCAAACATCCCCCCCCCGTCAATACCCTCATCCCGGAGAAAACTGTGGTAGACATACCAGAAGATAAAGATGAATATCCCATACAACCCAAGTCCCAAGGCACTCAGGTTCAACGCTTTGCTCGTACTTGGGTCATCGCGCGTGAGCTGTCAACTCAATCACGTCAGCGGCCTATGTCACACACCACAACACTTGTTTGATTTATTACCTTCCAATAAAAGAAGCCCGGAAGAATAAAAGAGATGGTCGTCGACCCAGTGGATCCAACGAAGGACAAAACTGGTGTTCAAGTATCCTTTAGCACACTCACGAACACGTAGGTATAAGGAAGGCACCCACCCAAACGAAGGTCATCTACGGAATATGCGATCGTAAACCCAGAAGCAATGATAACAGTGGTTATGATTGCGTGTTTCAATGTCGAAAGCTCCTTGCTCGCGTGTTCATCAAAATCAATATCATCATCCTGTTGCTCTTCCGTTGCCACGGGGTTGTATTGCTCTCCATGTTCCGGATGTAACACTTTGTCAATGCAGTTCCTGCATGGCTGCACTTGAAGAGGATATGAAAACAGAACCAGGATCACAATGGCTAGCTGCCCAACAGCGATAAAGAGTGATGTAGATGGGTACATGGCGATGATATTAGCTCCAACCTGACGCCCTGGGTTTAGTCTCGGCTCCCGTTCTAACGTAGATTGACAACACACCTTGGAACCAAAGGTGAGATAACCGAATAACGCGATAATCTCGTAAGTGACGACCGCAGAACCAATAGATCCTCCGATGATCGTATTCATTCTGACCTGAGTGTTTCGCACAACCTCGTTATACAGGGGAAACAACTAAAATTGTGTGTTACTTTAGACCCCCCAAGGAAGAATAAACAAATGAAGAGAAGGCTTACATTCTGTGCGCAAGTGAAGGCAAAGACTTGGACAGGAAATGTCGAGATGAAGTCGGGAGTGAAATGGATGAGCTTAATCTCGCCGGGGGCGGTCATGCCTTTGATCGGCCAGAAGTAACATCTGAGGACAATGACGAGCAAGTACACTTATGAACGAGGCATTTTAGCGAACCACATATCCAAGAATCACAGTTGACCCACCGACGGAAAATAGCGCAACGTAGCTTGTATGCCGAAGGCTATCAATATTACGCAAGAAACAAAGCGGCACCAATAAAACCATGAAAATGAACAGCCAGTTGCCTCCGTTCAGAGCCCACTCTGGTGGCTTCGTCGTCTCTGAAGTTAGGTCATGGTAAATAGAGGCCACGACGTTCGGCATGAGCCCTTTAACGATGATCAAGTAGCTGGATGAACAGCACAACAAAAGAGATTACCCCCAGATCAGTCCAGTGACCTTCCTTCCGGATAGAAGCATACCTGATAGAGACTCCAAAGCATTTGATGGCAATAGCAGCATCGAAGAAAACGGCTGCCTTCGGGAACGTGAGTTGGGACACTGCGTGGAATGACGAACGACGATGCTGCGTCTTCGTAGCACAAAGCGATAGCAGGTACAACCCAAATGCTGCAACGCCTCCAGAGAAAATGCAGGTCAGCATCCCCGGTATAATTCCAGCTGAGGCCATAGCCTAAATCCTTATTCAGCATCCACACATAGGAGTCGCGTGCCAGGATTCCTTACCATAGGAAACGTCAACATTCCTATATGAAAGGGAATTTGAGTGGGGATCTGCGGAATGATGCGAGACACCACAAACTCACCACTTCCAATGATAGTGTTAGCAAGATTACTGATACAACTACCTAACGTGGCATGTCCTTCCTTGCCCCGACTCTTAATTGACGCAGCTCCGTTTCCACTGAGGAGAGCATCCGTCTCTTCACTGATTCTAGCTCTAGTAGGATTTGCGGCGCTGTCAGGCGCAACACCGTATGTTTGTACCATCTCGTACTCTTCTCCTTCGCCGTGCTTAGTAAACTTCACCGGACTAGGCTGTTTCCTATTGGGAGGAAATGTGTGGCTACTGAGGGACCCAATTAATATAGAAGCCAGTCTCAGTGTGGTGTGCCTGGGTAGTTGGTCTGTGGAGAGCGTGGATTAGTTTGATGATAGTAATGAGTGATTGGATATAAGTGTAAGAGAGAGAGCCTTCGTCCAACGAGGCTCGGGGTGGGACAGGCCAAAGCTGCAAAGGACCACAAGTAAGGAAATAAGCCACAACTCTTACAGGAGAAGTTGCCCGCCCCTCTGTTGTCCATCACGTGAACCGGAGCTTCAGACTCCTCGACCCTGTGCCACAGTAGCCGAGTCTCAACAAGCTTCAGGCCCCTAAGTTTTATCTCGAGGTATTCTCGTGAAGGAATGTAGGCTGTTTTAAATATTGTGGCGTGAATTTTCGCCATTACGGCTGCGTCCTTCCCTGTGCTGGATTTCTGATCTACGGTCGTTAATATACATACTGATCCAATTTCATAGGCTTTAAGTTGCCTGATAAAATGAAAGATGTGTAGGTGATACAAGGTGTCGCACACCTCAACCTATTTTTCAGGATACGCGCACCCTAATCAGTGAGTACGATTCGTACCCCTTTTCAGCGACAAGTGGTAAGTGTTATGTCTTCCGGTTGTGCTGGGGAACAGACTTAAAAATCTGAAGATCAACTCTCCACCCGTATCTCGTTTTCAAAACTGTGGGTTCGACAACGTGCCAACGTACCCAGAGAATCCCACACAGTCACGTTAACAAATTACAGCGTCGACCCTCATTCTAAATCCACATTGGTAGCGGCCGCCGCTGAAATAACTTGTACGATTTTTGTCAATTCTCACAGACGGTCAATGTCTCCGCTTATCCCTTCAGATAATTGTTCCCCTGGGGTGTGCGGTGGTGCGGCGTTTATCAGTGCAACGCCTGGACGGTCGAGTGGCCCATGCTGTCAACATGTATCGAAGGCAACGGTGACACTCGTTTCACTCCGGGAGGGGCACCACGCGAAACAATCTCCAACCACCGGCACCATCTATCGGCCAGTCCTGAACTTTGTTTGCGCAAAGCTAGTCTGAATCTACACCATCGGGCACGAGCTTGGCGCTCTCACTACGCTCTGACTCAGCCTTATGCACTCGACTATTCGGTAGTATAAAAAAGTCCAAGGTGCTTGTTGCCGCAAAGAAATGCGGCCACCATTTGGCATGCGCCCTCGGGCAGCTGTTGGTCTAGTGGCTTGAGGCGGGAAAAGAAAAGGTAAAAAGAAAAAATGCCGCCATCGAATTGGGCCTGGCGGTCCTCGTCTCCCTTTGGGGCATGTAGCACCCTTGCGGAGCTGAGTAGAAACCCAGAAGCCCCAGCGCTTGACAACTAAACTCATGGACATTATCAATTACACAAGAAGGGACACCACCTCTATCCGAGTGGGTGTTGTTGCTCGTCTAGATAACCACCAGACGGGTCCTCTCCACAATCCGGTATCCTGTTATGAAATTACAGCCACAAATTCGTTACGGTTCGTCTTTCGGAACCGGTTCATCTCCTGAGAAGATCTTGGAACCAAACCATTAGTCCCAATCGCCAAGAACCAAGACGCAGGCGGCCTGCATGTCACAAAATCACGAATCCGCCAATCTCGTACCGGCACCTCACCTCATATTTGATTTTCGCTTCAACCGATTTAACACCTCGCTTCGCGTTCAGCGTTGTGACAACCCTCTCACCTCGGGCTTCCGCCGTATCGAAAACACCGTAGAAGGCGAAGGCCGTGGGCGATTCATCGGGGGACTGTCATCGATGATCTCGAACTCGTTACAGTTCTCTTCTAGCCTCGTTTTACCCATGGCATTAGTTACCTCATTGGGTTTGGTCGGAATCAATTGACAATGCACAGCACACCCAAAAGAATGGTATATCGCCTTTTCAGTAGATATGTAGGCGTATGAAACGGTGTTGAAGATCATTAAGTGTTGTCCGTATGGGGTGGCCAGCATATGGTAGGTTGTTCGGCTCAGAAAAGCAGAGTATATGTTCATCAAGATAAGAAGCCTCTGGAGCCACAATAAGATTGGGGAGAATGATTTCTTCACGGAGGATGGGTGGAGAAGCGCGTGGATAGAGCTTCAGGGTTCGCCTTCGGGCTGTATCGATCCGCGTCGAGTCGCCAGTGAAGTTCTCGTCACCAGGGTTGATCAAGTGACCGCAACGAATTGAGATATCAGTAATGCCTAAAAGGTCCCAACGCAAACTTTGCGACGACGGTCGAGACATGAAGATCGTCTTGTCAATGTATCCCCGAAACTACAACAAATATATTAGGGGAGACACAACCTAAAGTCAGGTCATGGATGCAGTCCAACCAAACTAAGCATGACAGGGATCATTTCTTCGCCTTTGGTACCCCAAAAAATGTATTCAATGTCTTTTGCTTCTGTCCTCCTTTCGCTGCAGCGCCTGTGCGAGCAGTAGCGCTTTTCGTCGACGATGAGGCGGCCTTTAACATCGGTTTTAATTTGGTATCGCCACTGGGTGTGGGAGCATTGATATTGGCATCCTCTGGAGCTGGTACCTCCACGTCCTTATCTGTTGGCTCCTCCTTACTAGCGGAGGGTCGTTTTCTGCCATTCCCTTTTTTCGTTGGTGCAAGTTTCTTCACTTCTTCCTCTTCTTCCTCATCTACCGACTCATACGATGAGTAATCCTCGGTGACTGTATTAAGTTAAGTAATTATTTCTAATAATTCAGGAAGACATAGGAAATATTACCCACCCATATATCCCTTCTCATCAACGCGCATCCGACTCTTCATTATACGGCGCTTCTTGAGACCGTTCCGACCTACCGGAACAGTTTTTTTCTCTTTTTTTTTTCTAGGCTTCGGTTTCCGCTTGGTTTCTGTATCATCTGACATATCCACATCCCCATCCCTGGTTTGTGCCGGGGGTACTTCCTTCTCCGGTTCAGTTTCCTCTTCCTCCTCCTGGCGTAGCATTTCTACCTTGGCCTTTCTGGAAGCTTTCTCCACTTGGTCTACGGGAAACATATCAGACCGACACATCCGGAAATGCACAAGATGGAAACTAAACATACCATCATCTATCTCCATCATGGATTTTAGAGCATTTGCAGACTCTCTAGCGGCCTCCACGTCATATCTGCCTTCTGTATCAGAAATCACACTGGCCTTCCGCCGTGGCTTTTTCAAAATCTTCTTTCTTGGTTGCTCGCCGCCTTCGTCATCCGAAAGAATTGCACCCTTATGTAACCGTAACTTTGACATTGCCGTCGCGGACTGCGGTGAAGGTCTTGTTGACGGGGGTTTAGAAGATCGCCGAGAGGACGGTCCCGATGGAACGACGGTGTCTAAATTTGTTTCTTCTTCCTCTTCTTCCTCTCCCTCTTCCGACAGAACGGCGGCCGTGGACTTCCGTTTCAAACCTCTCTGTGACAAAGTCTCATACTCGACTTGTTTTTTCTCGAAGGAGTATATCGGGGGAAACGAACCTTGACAGGTTCAGTATCTTGAGCCTTCTCCTTCGGTGGCCGAGGTAGAACAGGCGTATTGTGCTTTGTTGAAGGTGCGGCTGATTTCCCACCACCGAAGAACGTCTTGCCTTTTGCCTCTGCGGAATTTTTGGAAGGCTGTTCTTTTGGGGCAAAGAAGTTGAGCTTTCCGGTTTGTTTGGTTTTCCTCGGTTCCTCTTGAAGCGATTCTTTGCCTTTACCCTCAACCTTCGTTGTGGTAACAGGTGGCCCGGCAATGCTTGGTCCGGTTTTTAATTTTGGCGCAGCAAGTTGTGCCGAGGTAACGGAGGCAGTTCGTCCTTTGACTTTGATCCCGCCTTCTTTCATCTACCCACAAGTAGTTCAGCAATAGCATTTAGCGAATAAATCTGAAGAGTCGCTGTACCTTGATACCAGCCCCGATTATCTTTCCAACAGCCATGGCTACCTCCAGACCTTTCTGGTTGTCCACCTCTCGAATTCCCCGCGTCGGTGCACAGAGCAAATCCGCATCCTGACCGTCGCTAAGCTTAACATACCCTCAAATCCAAAATTGGTGTTACGCACGCGGATCGGGGAAGGACTCAGACTATAGACATGTATCGAAGTCACTTTCACATACTTCGCTTTTGCGCCTGCAAGAAACAGTTCCCACCATTAGCATTCCCATTCAAATTTCATGAGCGCCAAAGCCGTAAACACACCTTCGAGGCCATCCTCGCCAACAACCGTCATCTGGATCTGTACAACAACTTCCCCGTCAGATTGTCCGTCTCCGGATCCAGCAAACCCATAGTTCGGCTTTGGCGTTGGTGTAAAACCATAGTCCACATCCATGTCCTCATCGTCTGCTTTGACTGGCGGAGTCGTAACCTCCCCGCTGATAAGGTACGTCGCCGAACAGGTCTGCTCGGGTGATTTAGAACTTTTGGTATGAAATGCTGCGAGTGCGCTGTCGGAGTGCAATTTCACAAACCTGTCAGAGGTTTGGACTCGGAGAAAGAAGATGAGAGCCGTACTTCTTTGCAACATTAACATGGATCCCGAATTCTCGACTCAGCGAGCGATAGGTCACCTTTGGGCGGATTCTTGAGTTCACCACTTAGTGTGAATGGATGACGGCCAACTCACGATATTCTTCGACACAAACAACTGCTTCGTGAGGTAATCTTCAATTTGCATTGTTGTCATTCCCCCGGACTATGAGAATGCAGGATGATGGTGCAGGACGCCAACACGTACCGTCACCGTGCCTACAATTTCATGAGATCACGCTTGCACGAAATGTCACGCGTTTGTGACAGAAAATAGGGGGTTCACAGAATATGTCATGTTGCATTTTGCAGTCCATGCAAAAGTGCTATGTACTCTTTAACAGTATGAGTTAACTCGATGCAAACGTAGCCGCCTACACTATGAAACAAAAACAAAACCGAAAACTCAGGGGTATGATAACGCGATGGATAACAGACAAAAACTTTGAAAGCATGCAGAGAGGCAGAGTCATAACCTAACTTGAACGTTGGATAGTTCATGCAATAAAACAAACTGAACAGTGCTCCGTTTGAAATGGAAGCCATAAATAACTTGGAGGTCATCATATACTCAGATGCGTGATGGGCGCCTTCCACTCCCATATTTCGCCCGCATACGCTGCTTCCGGGCCTCGACCATCATGTGCCTCCCAATAGGTGATAATTCCGATGATGAAGCTGGTGACGACGTATCTTCCTCGGGTGGCTGGAACACACTCGGTGTTACAGCCTTGCGGAACAACGTACTTCCGGAAGTCGTGTGACTCCTCAGAGGTGTGGAAGGTAAATCCACCTGCGCTGTCAAGCCAAGCTGGTTCTCTTTATCACTACGACTCGGACTGCTGTGGTATGTCTTACTCCTCGAAAGATAATCCAAACCGCATACTATAGCTCTAGCGTCAGCTTCTGCGGCTGACGAAGCAGAGGAGACGGTCGAGCTGTTGGAAGGAATACGGTTCTGAGGCTTCCGGTACGGGATACCACTGGAGTTCTTTGAACCTGTGGAACTTCGAGGTGAGACGGAACGATTACTGGTGTTCATGCGGTGGGTGAGCATTGGAGTACGACGTGAGGCAGTTGATCTGCGTTTGGGTGGTTGGCGAGGACCACGGATGGGAATACGACTAGGTGTAAGGTTCATGCTCGTGCCCGGCGTAGGTGCGGTAACAATAACTTTGGTAGGTCCGGACATGAGCACGCGAACTTGACGCGGCGTCGGCTCCGACGTTTCTTCTGCCGTCACTGTGGCGTGCTGGGGTTGTGGAACCCTTTGCATTGGGGTCTGGAGTGCGTCCCCGAGGGGGCCACTATTCCTGCCCACTCGTAAACTGGGAGAAAGAGGTTGGGAGCCATCAGTGGAGAATCGGGAGCGAGGCTTGTTGTCGCGAGATATAGTTGATGGTGTTTCGAGAGCACTCTGGATGTGCGGCGCTGGGCGTTCTTCGCGAATAGTGTTGCGTTTCGTTAAAAATGAAAACACTTGAGAGGCTCTTTGCGGGGTAGTGGGGTCCATGTGCTTGTAAGGATCAGTGCCCTGACCAGTGGAGCTGAGCATGTTTCCATCTTCCGAGTTGACACTGAGCTCAACTTCCATGGACGAAATGGCGGGATCATTAGTGGTATTGGCGGAAGCGTCGGTGGAAAATGTGATGTCATGAGGTCTCGTAGCTTCAACAGGATCATTAGTAGTGTCGGTACAAGCGGAAGGGGTATGCGGTCCGAACGAAGAGGTCCGGGAAGAAACACTGTCAACTTCACTGAAATTTAAATTCAAGGTTATGTCAGCATCTCGCGCTCGACTCAGAAACTGTAACTGACCCCAAGAATCGTTCGGCCCAAGAGATGTCGCTCTCAACAGCGCTGTCGGCATTTGACCCTAGGCCATCGGTTGCACCCAAGAGTTCACGCAGGGTAGAGCCACTGCGCATCTTCTGCTGACGTCCATGCTCTTCTGGAAAGGGTGGGCTGTTTAGAAAAAACCTCTGGGGGCAGTCTCCCATGGTCATCATACAACTCGACCAGGCTGGCAACAGAAGGATCAGAATGGAGGCCTAGAGCATGGCTGTTCGGCTGATTTGTCCCGCTGAATTGGGATCTGGGATTGCGTGGGGTTTGAAAGTTATCGTCGTAATGACCATTGGCGTTAGGAAATTCTGTGGTGGTATGCCTTTGACGGTCGCGAATGGTAACAGAATATGTGCTGCGGTGACTCAAAGTACTGCTTGCTAAACTATGATTGGATCGTGAGGGACGTAGTGAGGGCGTTTTCTCTTTTGGTTGCTGCATACGGTGGGCGAGGACGTCGTTAATCGGATGAGCTTGTTAAAAATCAGCTTGATTTGCTAAAATAAGGAGCAAGGGAGGATATCTTACGAATTGGTGGTAGATTCGAGTAGTCAACCTCCTTAACTACCGCATACCTACTTGAGGAGGATCGGAGCAGGCGACCAACAGCGGCTTCATGTTCCTCTTCCTCCAATTTTTCTCCTTTGTTCCTCGTCAACCGAGGGTAGCTTCGAAGGTGGTTCCTGAGGAATCGAGGACTTCCTCTTCTTTTGCTTCTTGCTCCCGATAGAAAAAATGCGCTTGAGGAAACCCATGCCGTGAACGTGGCGGAAGGATGAGTGGACTGGATCCTGCTTCAGACAGGTAGTAGACGAGTTGCGCTCTTGTCTGAGAGTGACTTTCAGGCAATTTGAACCAGCGTCCAAACAAGCAGTCAATAAGGTACGTGCACGTATCACATGATGGGAAAGCAACAAGCACGTGATATGACGTTACCTGCTCACTCAATGAGACTCAATTCGCTTCTTGGGACTGAGAGGCCTTTCATCACACCGGACCATGATGTTCGCCTCCAACGAAGTCGAGAATATTGGCAGTCAAGCTAGAGATTTCTGCATGCTAGAGCGCAACCTCCTTTCACACCTCAAGCTTCGCTCTCTTACTTGTCCTTCTCTCCTGGTCTGTCCTCCTCCGAGCCCGACTTGTCCCCGAACAACCAGCAGAGGAAGGGGACTCAGGAGGTATCCCCTTATCTTCCGTTGAATTTGGTGCTGCACTCGCCTGTGTTGTCGCTGGGTCCTGGGAATACTACCAGGGCTACTGGGACCTTCGAAAGTCAACACCCTTCCTTCGAGCCACTAAGTGAGTTTGTCCAAGGTCTAACTGCAACAATCGACTCAACGGTTACAGTATCCATCTCACACTCATGAGTGTGATTGTGATGGTAGTATTCGCCACCTGCATTGTGCTTGTTATAGAGGACTGAAGAAATGCGTTACGAAATTTTACGACCACCGACATGTAACATCACTTGGATAAACCCAATGTATTCCCTGTTTACTGTACATACCCCCTTTATCTTGGCCTCCCTACAGCCCGGTTCTCTTTCCCAGACACAAGCACTATTCGCTTCCTGATATTTCCCTGAGAACGATGCAGCGATCCGTCGCCCTCATGTTGATGTGGCGGCCCGAGAGCCTGGAAATGAACCTGTGAACCCCAAAATGTTTCGTACAAGACATGCCAGATGTGTGGACACAACGTTGTAGATTAGGAGAAGTTGAGTCGTTGGTGTCAGGTCCGAAACCCAATAACCGACGGCTAACGCGGAGGTGTGGAAAATTTCTTGCCCTGACTGAACGTAGCCTAAAAATGGCCATCAGATCGTTCGATATTTATTCCACACATTCCCTCCCCAGACCACATATCCATCCCTATCCCCACCCACGATGAAAATCAGCCAGAAAATCGAGCAGCAGACCAAGGAGGGCAAAATCTGGTGGTCCTTCGAATATTTTCCGCCTCGTACGGCCCAGGTATGTCTTCAGATACTTCATGGTCTTCACAGCGTTACTCAACGCTTCTTATACCTCCCCACAGGGCCTTCAAAACCTCCTTGATCGTATAGAACGCATGCGCGCGCTCGGTCCTGAATTTATTGATATAACCTGGTTCGTTTCCACTCTAAATCATTCTCTAGCGAATTCTCACTGTGCGCTACCATAGGAACGCTGGAGGAAGAACATCAGACCTCACGTCGGAAATGGTCAAGATATGTCAATCGCTCGTTGGCATTGAGACGTGCATGCACTTGACATGTACCAACATGCCGAAGGAGAAAGTGGACATTGCCCTTCGTGTGAGTTTGATCAATCCTCTCAAATAGGTTAATCGTTTGCCTCATACACTCGTCATTGACATACAGGAAGCGAAAGAACATGGTTGCAGGAACGTCTTGGCACTCCGTGGTGATCCTCCAGCTGGCAAGGACGAATGGGAGGCAATCGAAGGCGGTTTCGTCCATGGCATTGACCTTGTCAAACATATCATTAAAGGGTACGGCGACTATTTCGATATTGCGGTCGCTGGATTCCCACAGCAAATGCTTCTCCCGCCGGAGGAGCTCGAGCAAGAAATGATGTGGTTGAAGGAAAAGATTGATGCTGGGTGTACCTTCATCTTCACTCAGATGTTCTACGATGTTGAAGTCTTCATTGATTGGGTACACTGCGTCCGAGCACACGGTATTACCGTTCCCATCGTTCCCGGTATTGCCCCCGTCCAAACCTGGAACGGTTTTCTGCGTGCAACGAGCCTCGCCAAAACCGTCATTCCTAAATCCTTCATGGACGTTCTGGAGCCAGTTAAGAACGATGATGAACAAGTCAGGAAGCTCGGCACTAAGCTCGTCGCAGACATGTGCAGAAGAATCCTAGCCGAACCTTTGGGAATCCGTGGACTGCATTTCTATACCATGAACCTCGAAAAGGCAACAAAGATGCTTTTGGAAGAACTCAACCTTGTCCCGAGAGTGGAAACGATCAAGCCTTTACCCTGGCGTCAAGTATGTCTTTGTACCCTCGTTTCTTCAAACTCAATGTGCTGACTACAATCTAGTCGCTCACCCCCAGCCGGCGGACCGAAACTACTCGTCCAATCTTCTGGGCTAACAGAACCAAGTCCTATCTCTCTCGCACTGAAAACTGGGACGAATACCCTAATGGACGTTTTGGCGACGCAAGGAGTCCTGCATACGGTGAACTGGATGGTTATGGGGTCTGGATCAAGCAGACTGTGGGTCCCTCTTCGGATCATATTCTAACACAAAAGGTTAACACCCCCCCCCAACAGAAAGAGGATGCAATCAAACTCTGGGGTGAGCCTAAGACTTTCTCAGACATTGCAAGCCTCTTCGCTCGTTTTTGTGCCGGTGACCTCGCTGCCCTCCCTTGGTCCGACCAGAAACCATCCAGCGAGACATCCGTTATCGCCAAACAATTGGCTCAGATGAACGAGCTGGGCTTCCTAACTATCAACTCCCAACCCGCTGTCAATGGAGCGCGCAGTGACAACAAGATTTTCGGTTGGGGCCCCGCCAACGGTTATATCTACCAAAAGGTTAGTTTCTCACCACATTGTATATATATCTTCCATATTTATCCGCGTGACCTAGGCATACCTCGAATTCTTCGTCTGCCCAAGCCTCCTCGACCTGCTCATTCCCCATATCGAGCGAGACTCCAATATCACCTATTATGTGATCAACAAAAATGGTGACCTCCGTACCAATAATCATTCTGAAGGGCCCAACGCCGTAACTTGGGGTGTCTTCCCCGGCAAAGAAATTATCCAGCCCACCATTGTAGAAGCTATCAGTTTCATGGCATGGAAAGATGAAGCTTACGAGCTTGGGAAACAATGGGCTGCGATATACGAGTCCGACTCTCCGTCACACAAGCTCATCACCGATGTGATGGAAAATTCGCTCTTGGTGAATGTCGTGCATAATGACTTCCACGATCCGGATGCCATCTTCGCGCCTTTCCTCAAGGCTGGTGCAGAATTCCTCACTAAGTCCAAGTCTGTAACCGTTAATGGGCATTGATCCTTATCGTTGACCCACATCCGATGATATCGCCTGTTTAATTTTCATGACTTGCGAGGACCTTGGTTCTTCTTGATTCATTCCTTTTGCTTTAACCCCAGATCCTTCTTGCCCTTTTAGTCTCGAATTTGCATATTTCACGCCCGTACCGACCATACACTTAGCGTGTCCCTTCTTACAAAGCTATCGGGTTCAACCCCCGTCGTTCTGTTGTACTATTACAGGAATACCTCAGCTCCACATCTATCACACCCACATTTACCTCATACATCATGTCATACTCATCTGCATCCAACTGCATTCCTTCTTGATATTACTATAATATACATGCGGGTCTCTCATTCGGGATTGAGCCACAGGACTGATGGTATCAAAGTTGCCTGCCTACTTTGAGCGAGTTGGGAAGGCGAGAGGGAAGAGAAAGTTTGATTGATTTGATAGCATATAATCAGGATAGTAGAGAAAGAACGAAAGTACTTCAAAGGGGATATCCAATGGGTATCACATCATATTCACGATAACGAATCCGAAAAGTAGAAATTGGTGTCCGAGGGCGGAGGGCCAGCAGTAAGGTTAGTAGGTATTTCAACCATTTCGCCCGATAGGTCTACGAAAACAAGGGGAAGAAAACACCGGTTTTCACATCAGCATTCGTAACCAGCAATACCCGGTATCCAATGGTAATGAAACCCGAGGCGGAAAAGATGACGGCGTGGCTGACTTACCCAACAATTTAATCTTCAAACCAATTTCAGTAAGGGCCTGCACAAATCCCGCGGTCTCAGTCGAATGCGCGTGTCCACCATCTCTACGTAACATATTCAACCCATCCGTCCAGTCGGCCCAACGTGATTGGTCAGGGGCGATTAAATCTGCGAGTGAACCTTCATGCGCGCTTAAGAGGGAAAACGACAATGGTGAAGGCGCAAGTGCACCAGTCGGCGGCAGATCACTCTGATCCCGAAGGACATTCGGTGGAGGTGCGCAGGTCCCTGTGGCTATTTCGCTGATCATGGAAACGTCAATACGTTCGGGGAGGTCTTCAAGGCCATTTCGGACGGGAAACTTTACGGCGCTGTCGACGTAGTGGAGGTATTTCAGCCCACTATCCTGTAAAAGTGGTGAATGTGAGGCTAATGAAGGGTCCCAATTGTGGTGCATACCAGCCGCATGAATCTCCAGGGCCTACTCGGCCGCCGGATCCCTTCCCTGGGTGCATTCTGGGGCAATGCGATGACGAACCAGGCGCCTTGAAGGAGACACTGGACACGTTGCTGGCGAACGAATTCATATGACTCCTTGTACAACTTAGCTCGGAGATTCCTAGAGGAGGATTTGTGAATGTGTTGTCAAGGCCCTTAACCTGTGACATACCGAACGGGGACCTTATTCAGCAGATCATCCTCCAATTCTAGTTCCTTCATCTGCCGGTCCCGTACGGCGCGGTACTCAGATTCATTGAACTCTTGTTCAACTTCGTGCCATGGCCGAACGCTTTCACTCCGCAGGGCGACCTTTACTCTACAGTTTTGGGTGGGTTTGCTAGGTGCCGGAGAATGGAACCGGAATGAACGTACTGGCTTCGAACCAGGTCAACAACCCGTTGGAAGTCACCAATGGCCGCGCCGCTTTCATTCCACATCCTAAGGAAGAACCGTGTAGCGAGGAAATGGACTCTATAGAAATCCAAAAAGAAGGGTTGGAATGTTGTCGACGTGGAATCTATGTCCATTGGTTAGGCGGTGTTCTGAGCGAAACCAAAACGGCACTGGTACTAACAGCCCGGGGCGAAAATACTCCAATGCACCGACAACAATTCCACTACTTCATTCGAAGCTTTGCCCAGAGGGCATCTCCGTTCTTCTGGCCGACTTAATTGCTCCAAGACAAGCTGTGTTTGGGCTATCTATCAGGGCTAAATTCAGGGACATGTGCTAGCGTTCCCTACCTTGGAAAAATCCGGATCGTTCTCAACAAACTTTCTCTGATGATATGATATGTTTGAAGTTCGGCGCTAGTAAGAAAGGAAAACATACCAGACAATCAAGGCCAAGCACTCCAACCTCACCAAATTCTTGCACTATGTCTTCACTCTCGAAGCCCAATTTCCGCCATTGGATAATGTTGCCTATCTCATCCTCATCCACTTCTAGCTTGCTGCTTTCCCAGATGTCCGCCAGCGCTTCGGCATGCGCGGGCTCATTCTCTGGATCCACTAGTGTCGTCTTCTTTCGGTATGTCACACGCACCATGTTGGCTTGGAAATCCAGAATGCAAGATGTCAAATCCTCGATAGTATGCAAAGACATTGATCGCTGGCATGATGCTCTCAGCACAGCTTCCAACCAAGCCAGAAGACTTTCCACTTACAACCACTGCTCGGCGAACATTTAGCCGCTCCAACTCAGAGATGAATTCTTCCCAGCGAGAATCGTTTGCATGAGAAAGCAATGAATTAATTAGCATCATACTGAAAGATGTAACATCTTTAGTGACGATGATAAAAACACTCAAAGGACTAACCTGTACTGTGCCATGGCGGTGTCTCCACTTCCCAACCGATTCACAACAGTTTCCAGAACCCCCTTCTCCTTCTTCATCTGATCGAATACAATTTGAAAACCGTAACGATACACTGAACCAGGCGGTAGAGCAGGGAGGCCTTTACTAGTACTTGCTAGAACTCCTGGTGCGCTCAGTGGATCGGCCTCGACAAGCTTCTTGAGTATAGCTGTGGCAGGCCGACAAACATTAATGGGTGTTTGGGAAGAAGAGAGAATTTGGACAACGCGAAAGATGAAATCCTCATCAAGGCCACTCCAACCATAATCTAGATCCATCAGGTTTTGCAAGGAAGCGAGGCCATACTACAGACCACACTGAATAAGAAAACGCTCGGTAGAGGTAAAAGGAATGGCTCGTAAACTCACAGCGAGTGTGTTGCCAGTAGCTGAATATATTATCTCCACCAGCTCCCTCAGTCCTCCATGCCCGAGGAATCCCTGTGCGTATTGCTCCTCCTACAGCCAAATCAATGTAAGACGGAGGGACAGCCAACATTAATACGAACACGATTGAATTTTTGAAGCGAGAACAACGTAAATCTTATATCGTCCCTGTTCCGAAGCTTTTCTGCTGTTTCTCTTGCCTCGTGCGCAGGAGACTTTACGAGTCTATCTTTAAGGATTAGCCAAGGCAACTTTGTCCAGGTTTTCAACGCAACGCACTTCAAGCCAACTCGTCCCTTAATCTTTTTGCGTAAATTATCATTTGTCACGAGTTCGTCCAATTCGTCTCTCAAGGCGTAATTTGAGGCAGGTTCTTTCTTGAGACTAGAGCACAATTGTTTTACAACATCGTCCACCGTCAGGGTAGGATCTATCCGGGCTCGTACGGTTACACCCTCCAATGTAGTAACGTGGTTCGTAGGGACCAGGGGAGGCGCTTTTGGTGCGCTACCTGGAATGCTAGCGGAGCCTATGTGACCTTTCGAAGAACCCGTGCCGGACATAGAAGTAGATGGCCTGGGGGATTGACGATATATTGGAAGTGGACGTGGGATGACAAGAGAGAAAAATAAGCCAAGCAATTCGTTAGCGATGGCACGGTACCAGTGGACTGCTAACTCCTATTCCACCATGATCTCGACTTACATCACAAAAGCTTCGTTATTAAGCAGACACCTGCAAGAGACAGGTAAGCAACAGGACTTGGAGCCAATTTAG
Organism: Calvatia gigantea; assembly: GCA_025093985.1. Lineage (NCBI taxonomy): Eukaryota > Fungi > Basidiomycota > Agaricomycetes > Agaricales > Lycoperdaceae > Calvatia > Calvatia gigantea. The sequence continues at coordinate 1,935,366 of JACAAK010000005.1, read as the reverse complement.
GCAAGGAGAATCAGAAAAACGCGAAAATTCTTCATCTTTTGCAAGGAGCCCAAGGCTTCTGCTAAGACTGACGTGCAAAACAAAAAGGTTCATCTCGTTGGAAGGAAGGAGAACAGGACATGCCTCGATCACAACAGTAGCGAACCCCGCAAGTCCCCTAGGTGAAAAACTGATTCGAATCCCTGGACAAAGAAGAAAGCCGATAGGATGGCAGATATTGCAGAAGATAAATTCCAAAAGAGGTGTGAGTTGAAATGTTGAATGTCAAGTTTCAACAAATGACAGAGTTGCGCCCATTGTTCAATCGTGGGAATCATCAATTGCACCGCGAAGCTTTGTCGGAATTCACTTAAACCGAGCATGCCCAAGGGCCTAACGGACGTGCCCGAAACAACACAATCCTCCTGCTTGCATACAACCTCCTATTGGTACATATTATTGATAGCTTAACTGATTTCTCCCTTTAAACGGTCATTTCGTAAGCGAAAGCAACACCAATCTTTGCAAACTCCAAGGAGTGTGACCATGAGAAGCCCGTAATACTGGTTGTATCAGTGGATGAGTGGACATTCGGGTCATCATCACCGGTGATGGCCTCATAAGGGAACGCTGAAGGGTACCCTTGCTTGTACCAACTCGCATGGTCGGAGCAAGCATAACCGCACTGCAAAAGATGAGCTCAGTCCCATACCAGAATACCGGAGATTGTAAAAACATGCAGGAATATCCATAGCCCACGGGATTCTTGAATAGGCAGTAATCAACTGCTTAAGGAAGGTGTTGAGACCCGTGTCAATGTAGTCAGCTTGAAGAGCCATGACCTCCCTACTGCCAGGTCTGAAGCTATGACGCCAGATTGTTATTGTCGCCCTGTTTGATGTAACCGAATATGGAATGTTACTCACTAGCCGGACATATCAAGTTCCATGAACGCTTTAACTTGGACGCCCGAATTCTTGTAACTTGTCGCAATAGCGTTAGATCCAAGGAGACCAACCTCCTCTGCAGAATACCAGTGGAATTCAAGAGGTGTTGACGGTCGGAATCCGGAAGAAACGAGAACGCGCAATCCCTCAATGAGGTTGACCGAGCCCGTACCATCGTCATCTCCACCAGGCGCCCGCCCAGAGGTGGGGTTGCTGAGATTGATGGAATCCATATGAGCGCCCAGAATCGTTACAGGAGATGAGGCCCGGCTCCCAGCAATCTTAACGACGATTGAGGGCTGAACCCAGCTATGAGTAAAATAGCTAGCAGTGATGTCGGAGCGACCGCTGGTGATCTGGACGAAGACGAATCAGTCATGGTTGAGCACCGATGTCAGGACAACGGAGAATCTTATACTCACCCCCTTCACAGTATTCAGGATCCACGCACTGGCATCGGCACCACTCTGAGCACGGTAATAGCGGTTGTTGAATGCGGTCAAAGAGGAAAGGTAGCTCTGCATGTTGGTCACCGAGACCTTGGACAATAATGGTGTGACGTCAGACTGATGCGAAGGCGCTGGAACTGAAAGACGATGAATAGACAAAATATGCGGCAGCGACCACAACTTACATGTAGCAGCAACAGTGTACTCCCCGTTGGCCTTGGCCTTCTGCAACTTCTGTTCAAGTTCATATGTTTCCGTTACATCAAACTTAAAGGAAGCCAACGGGTGATCAACAGTGCCAGAACATCAAGCATCCTTGAAGTAGGGACCTACAAAGTTGATCTTAGCGCGCTTAAGTTCAATTGCTTCTTCGTCGGTCTTCCAAACAGGATCGGCGTCCTCAGAAAGCTGAAGGAGGCGCAAACCCTGCGCAGAGTTCTTGACGAGTTCTTCATGAGAGATAGGTGCGGCATGAACGAGGGTCACAGCAGCGAGAACAGCGCTCAAAAGGGTGAGTCGGCACTTCATTTCAACAGAGGTTGAAGGGGAGAGAAGCCGAGTTTCGCAGTTCGGGACCACTCTGTTTTAAAGTGCAATGTCGGTCTTCATATGAGAATTCCATGTGGAACAGAAGCTAGGGAACCATGAAACGACTGTCATCCAAGGTGGTACAATAGGAAGGGCTTCCTAAAAGAACCTGTCCGGCCATGAGGATCGACCACGCGAGTCAATGCCAAGACGTGCAAGCTCGGGGCACGGCAAAATACAGCATGATAAGGTCGCGAGTTGAACTGACCGCCTCCCAAAGGCACTTCAGAGATATGCGCACGAGTGGCGAGGTCATACTACTACCTTGGCGGTCAGCGCTTCACCGTCCAACCTTTTGAGTACGTCGTAAGTCAGCACTGACGTTAGAAGTCGCTCGGTTGTCGTTATGCTCTGGGTGGAGTTACTTGTATACGAGAAGCGGCAGACGAGCGTCATGAGTGTTGAGGGCAGCATGGCCGTATCATCGAACAACAGAGTGACCGCGTGTAACTTGAGATATAAATGCCAACACCCGGATCGCCAATTAAATACTTATCAATTTCAGACCCCACGTGAATGTTCCCCAGCTCATGCCAAAATACCGAGCCTCTTTCTCTGTCGACCAACAACAACGGTCCTTTCCTTCCGATACAACTCAACAGATGCTACATCCTCTAATATAAACCCATACAACACGCAGCAGGCCGTGTCTTCCCCTAGGGTAGGATGGGCCATGCATTCCTCAAGTGGACTCGTTCGGAAAAAGTTCAGTTCCTCAGCCCTCTGTGAAAGAAGATTTCCGGGGCTCGACATATAGCCACGGCTATTGTCCCGAAGGGGTCCCACAATTTCGGGGATCGCAGAGTTGACCCTATGGACATCCCTGGACCTATTCCGTTGAGAGCCCGAGGTATCTGGACAAAAGTTAGCTGCTTATGGTGGGAAGTGTAGTGCTCTCCCACCCAATCAAATCGCTTCCGGAAGTCCTCCTCTGAGCGTGTATCGCGGCCGCAAAGCTTTTCCCTTCCTGAAACCCAACAAGGTATTCGGAGCAGAAAAAGAATAATCCGACATCCAGCTTGCTTCGGATTGCACCTTGAAGTTCTTCCATTCACCGACCTTCCGTCGGGTCCGATATGTGGGATTTCGGAACCTCCCCCGGTTGATATCCTGGAAGATTGCGCGTCCTTCGCGGTCTTGCTGCCAGCAGATTGGCTCCACCGGCTTCGGTCTTGCAACAAGGGTATCGCAGAGCTGTCGAATACTGCTGGTCCCAAACAAACTCTGATGAAGAAGAATGGGTTCCGCATAGTTTTTCCGCTGTTCCCGAGTTGGGAGATTTCAGCTTCCGCGATTTTCCGGCGGTCGCCAATCGTATCGACGTGCCAACAGCCAACTCGGTCCTGCAAAGTACACTCTACCATGTAATCTGACTCTCGTCACGACTTTGTTTATGGTAACCGCTCCAACGTCAAAGAGACTGCCCGAATTTCCTGATTTGAAGGTGTATAATCGGTATCCACGAGGAATTGATGAACGCTCGCCGAGTCACACACCCTCAGCCCGCCTCACTGCCGGAACTGGGCATCAAAGCCCCCTCCTACATGGTGCGTTCAACCAGCGAAAATAGGCAGAAACTCTTGGGTAAACACGGCACCAATTATATCTTTACATTGCCAACGCCACCGCCGCCGAGTTCTCCTTCCGTTTTCCGGCAACACCGAAACTTTCTCAGCCACTGCCTATGTACGAATACAGCTTTACTCAAATGTTCAATGATGCTCCCGCCTTGGCGTCTTGGGTAGCCCCCAGACAGATACCAAACGCCACCCGAGGTCATCGGGAGGTTCCGCCAGCCTCCTCGGCTTTTACACCCTACCCTCTGCCAAAAAGGGCGATTCTTCGGTAAAGAGCAAAAGAATAAGTACATATGAGTCCGAAAAAAATAGTTACCTCAAACCTGATGCCTATGTCATAGTCTTGAAATGGTACAATAGAACAATTTTTAAAGGTAATATTGGGGATGGGAAGCAACCAATGACTACCTTGTGAGATGCTGCCTGTCATCTATGAATGAAAACTTGAGAATATGTTTGTAGAGAAGATCAGTGTACCAAGGCCTGATGGTCTAGTAGTATGATTCCTTGTTAGGGCTTTATGAGCAATTTCGAGGAGGTCCCGGGTTCAATTCCCGGTCAGGCCCGTTTTTTTCTTTGATCTCGCACTTGACCCACTTGCGGTACTGTACCTGTTGTTTTCCTTCGAGCGCCAGATTGAATGGGCGTCCTTCGGAAGTCAAACAGACGCCTTGCATCCCCTTTCCAATCCCTCGCCGATCCTGCCGTTTTCCACATTTAGCTCGTCTTGATCAAGTGCTGTCGGTGCGGTGTGCCGGTGTGCGCAGGAGGAAGACAGGAATACAACCCCTACGAACGTCTCCAAAGAGGCGGGAATTCGGCGTTAGGAATCCGTCCCGTCATCAAAACATTATGGCCCTACAAATGGCGTCTTGTGGGTCTGTCTTAGCTCGTCTGGCAGTCCCCTCAAGGTTCCCGACTCGGAACTCTCGGTCTTGAATTCAAAAAATAAGGAGCGGCCTTCGTCGGTAGAAGCCTCCCCGCCGGAGACTTCAAACACTTCCCAAAGCTCGCAGAATTAGGAAAGCTTGATTTGTTTTTGAGTTCGTCACCGAAAGTTGCAATTTTTTTAGTTTGATGAGCCTCGGAAGACTGTGATGGCGCACGCGCTTAGTTGCGGGTCACGAAGCCCCAGCCCTCCAACTACCTGCTTATGAGACTCCCGGCACTAGGACCCTCCAGACGTGCTACCGTGGTCTGAAAGAACAGTGTCCCTAGAGAAAAATGACAATAAATTGAACTTGTAACCTCCACCGGTCTTATCTAAATGGGTGGGTGCTCAAGAATTCCGTGCTCAAGAATTCCGTGGAATTCACTGCGATGCGGAGGGCAACGTCACGGGATAACAGATTCACACCAATTCTACCTAACTGTGGTCATCTGATTCAAGTTTCTGGGGTAGAAAGCCAAAGTATGTTTGGATAAAACGGCTAGGCCTAGGGAAGCGGAGAAGGACCTTGAATCTGGGGATACAGTTGCGGGAATGGTGTCCAGCTCTAATGTTCTTCTCTGGGTCGGTTAGATGTTGAGGTCGCCATCGAACTTGAGCTTGTGGGAAGAAAAACTGGGCCAACTCGGACATTCCAGCACAACAGAAGGTGAGCCCTGGGTCTGAGTCAATTGCTTGTCCGGCTGAATTGCCCACACTCGATTCACAGGGAATGTTCTGCAGCAGTGCTACGCGTAATGTTACGTGGCACCTGTATTGGGTTCCGTCATCTCCACCTTCTGTGTGGAACTACTGCGCGGAGTGCACTGCGAAAAACAGGATCGGGCTTTGTACAATTGATCTGAGTTTCTAGGGGACGATTGATGGCCTGGTGGCATCATGGAGGGCGTCCGCTGATGTTGTCTGTGTGTGCGTCTTTGAGCACCTTGAATCCCAAGGCGCCTTAGAATCGCATGCATAGTGGCTGTTTCTCAATCTCCCGTATCTTGCTGTCGACAACCTAGCTTGATCACCCCGGAATTTCTCTGACGAGATGCAACATCGTGCAGCTCTCAACCGGGTGGATGGCGCTAACGCTGAGTGGCTTCGAAAGATCGGAAGCTACTCCCACATCATACGCCAGATCTCGGCCTTTCGCATTTAACGGTTGTGGAAACAACAAACTTCTTGCAAAGTCTCCCTGATGATTGAAGAGTGGAAGAGTATTCTTCAGGCTCTCGTGGACTAGCTTTGCCTCGGTACTTCCGGTTTCCCGTAGCGCGACGAGGTTTGCAGCGCAACACTATCCCAGTTCTGCAGCTATCCCGACCACAACTTAAAATCGACCCTGTTCTTCGGAGCCTGTACCCCCAAACCCTGCTAGCGAAGGTTGGTAAAAATTTCTGAAGACCTCGGAGATATGTTTTGGAAGCAGCCCCATCCTTCGTTTCTCTGGTGCCCACTTAACGCCACAAGGTACTCCGTGATGAAGGTGGGCGTGATACTCATCCCGTAGCTCAAAACACCAAATTCACTCCTGTTCACGTTCAGACAAAAGTTAAACATGGAAGTCACCTTGGTCGCGACGCGCTGAAACAAGGCTGGTTGGCATTTCGGTGACCGGGGGGAAATGTCTTGTTCCCTTCCATCATTTTTGGAGCATGGCCCTCCGTATCTCAGTATCTCATGTACTGAGATGTCCTGTACGACTCCTCTGGCATAATATTACCAATGAACGTTGATGATCTCCGGAAGTAACTTATGACGATATAGATGTTGTGTCTCTTTAGTTCCCTCACTCCGTCGCATCGGGGGAAGCCCAAAGATGGCTTAACGCGGAATGTCTTTCGTGAATTAACCTCCTCTTCCATGAATTCCTTTTGCCTTTCCAGTCCCATCTGTTCAGCCCGATGACAGCTGCCACCGATATTTCTCACCCTGAGGAGCTCAAAGTCCAACAAATAGCATCCCCTTGGGTTATTTCTATCATGTAGAATCATGCAGAATCAAGCTGGGTCAGATGACTTCTTCGCCGTCCGCCCGCTGCCTGCTGTTCGGCTCAGCACCCAGCCTTCCCCGAAGAATGGGCATCCTTCACATTCACCAATTACGTGAAACACGCCGGTTATACATCACGCTTATTGTTGGGGCCAAATATACAGCCGGGGAAAAGGGTCCCCTTTCTCATCTCCAAATTCGAGCGTAAGAAGCAGGTAGTTGCCGCAAAAATCAAAACTCCTCTTCACTTTCAGCGATGATGGCAGGGCTAAACGTATTTCAGCCTATGTTTACTGACATCTCGGATGAGCTGAGTGGCCACAGTACCGTCATTGAGTCCTTTCGAACCCCCTCATGTTCATCGGAAGACACATGAATCAAAAGAAGCAGCGGCTATTTTTGATTTTGTGACGTGACATACTGTCTGAACTTAATACTCTGATTTTCTCTCTCGTCAACGTCAAACTGCATCAAAAATCGGTTGACGTTGCGCGTCCCCGGTAAGTATCATATACTCCATAGACCGCTGGGTGAAAAATTTCCTGCGCAATGATGCCTGGTATAAATAACAACATTGACGCCATGTCAGCATCGCGACCGAGTGTGGCGTTAAGGTGTCAGCTCCTCGAGACCCCTCGCGTGAGATCGAATGATGATCATGACTTAAGAGATAGAATCACATTCACAACTGAAGACTTCCAGATGCAAGAAATTTGACTCCGGAGTGTCCGTCCAAGAGCTTGGGAATGGGAAGAACGTTCGCACGGGTGTTCAAGAAGCAGAGCCTGTCCTATGCCGAGACTGATAATCGATAATTATGTGATAATCCTGGCGGAACTGGGACATAGGAAAATTCTTGGAAGACAAGTAAACCAGTCAATACAGTGGTGGTGATGCTTCCGAGCCTTCTTTGATCCATACGTGCATTTGCGATCCTGGGAGTGTGAGTTGTGCTCAGGGTTCTTTGGATCCCATCCAACCTTCCATCCCTGCCAATTCCAGCCAACCCATTTACGTACGGTTCAAACTTAAATAGGACCTCACGTGCCATCCAAGAGTCCGGCTCATTGGGGTTATCTAACCTCTTCAAATCTCAGAAAGCGACATCAGGTCAATCCACACTCGGTGTGCATTGAAGAAAGAGAAGGAATGATAGAAAGGAGCAAATACAATGCAGCCTTTACACATATAATCATACCGGAGGTTTGTTCTTATTCCTGGCTGCGAGTCGGAGTTAGATTTGAGAGAGCGAGATCTCCGTCCCAAGCCCTCTGACGTCTCCCACCCACTTCACATGCGAGTGCTTTTCTCTCCCCTTGTTCAGATGGGCAAGGCTCCTCGAAAGCGTCAGATGTGGTGTTGTGCCAGTGTAATGACGAGGTGATTCTAAGGTTGGAGGAATTATCATTGGTAAAAGCCTGGAGCGTTCTCAGTATGCGAACGTACACAAAACTATTTACACCGCTATCCCATGGAACCAAAAAGCCAGCGACGGGGTAGGCATTTACAACCGAGTATAAAAAAGAAGTCAAACCGCGCGAACGGGTACAATATACAACGAACAACAAGCCAAAATCAAAAAAAGGACAATGTGCGGTAGATATAGGTGTGCAAGCTACTATACAGGTAATTGCAATAAGAAAGCGAATAATATAACCCGATTGAAGGCCGAAAAAATAGGATAGCTCAGGAGAGTCAAGAATATCTACAGCCGGAACTAGAAGGAAGGAGTACAACGGATCTACGATAGACAACATTTTTGGACAGCACAAAAGGTGGATGGTTGTGTCAAAGGAAATTAAGAAGCGGGGGAAACCGAAAACTTATCAGAGGTGATTATGGGGATATTCCGTGTGGGAACTCGAGGAGGTTGATTATATTCAGGATAGGGTGCAGGGGCAGAAGTGGTGATCACGAGTATGCGTTTTGTACGCACATACGAATCGAGGAAGTTGTCAGGAGCAGATAGAGTTATCACCCACGGTGGTCAAAGTCATCTCCACTGACATGGCCTCCTATACTTGCATGTCCCGTCCCAGGTCGACTGTCTGTTTCATACAAGTCATAGCCCTCAGGAGCGTACGCTAAATCGCCTGAGGGGTGGAGAGGAGGTAGGAGGCCCGCATGAGACTGATGACCTTGGTAGCCGGGAAGAGGTGTCAGCAGCGTACTGTCCGGACCTAATCTTCCCACCATCCGCGGAGAAGGTGGCGAGGTGTGACCCGGCTGGGATGGAAAGGACGAGGAAATGTATGGCTGGTTAAGACCCCCGCGCGATGCCAAAGTGCTCCCAGCATGCCATGAAGACGGAGTGCCTACATTGTTGAACCGCCGTAGGTTACCGTAATGAAGGACGTCCTCTTCACGCTCATGTGGAGGGTAGCGGATGTCTTCAATGGGCACGCCGAATCGGTCAGCGGAACCTGCATGAGTAACGCTAACAGGTAGGCCCATTGCGGGGTGATGTCGTTGCATAGCTCCGTAACGAGCCTCGTAGACGCCAGATTCGTCAGAACGCATGGGTAAGGTGGGCATCCGGCGAATAGACCCATGGGCTGCGCCGGCAGCTTCTGCTTCCTTCTTGGCCTTTCGCCACTGTTTACGTAGCTCCTTGAATTCTATTGAGGACAGATTATGAGATAAATGACTGGTTTCCGTATGGTTAGAGGTTTTACTCACCACTAGGAGTGCGTTTGGAGCCATGCTTTTGCATTGTAACGTGCGCATTGAGATGATTTAATGTACCATATGCTTTGGTACAATCGGGATACGAGCATTGGTAGAGACGCTCAATCTCATCATACCTCCTGCGAGGCCGCTTTTTAACGGTGTTCCCGGGCAAGGCTACAAAAGAGTAGGTTTTGCTATTAGCACTGTCGGTGTAATTGGCATTTGGATTAGTACCCCTCTGCATGTTTGGCGCCTGATGGGGCTGGGAGGCGTAGTTGTTAAAGTTCATGGAACCCATTGGGGGGGCGGATGAGGTAGAGGTTCCCGTGTTCGGGGGTGATGGGCCATAAGGATTTTCGGACATAGGGGAGTAGGGAACGCCAGTTGGGGAGCCAAGTAGGCCGCTAGGGAAATTCGAATTGAGGGGGGATATCGGGTCGTAGATGCCTTGGTCATAGGTATCGTCACCCTGCTTCCACTGGGATTGGGACAATGGGTAGTCCGACTGCCCTTGCCGAGGATCGCGGAGAGACGCAAGGCTCGATCCCCTCTGTAGGGTGGGCATATAGGTCGAGGAACGCGTGGACTGAGGTGGTGGGTTAAAGGCGAACGGGTATTGCGAGAAGCGGTCACATGAATCTGGAGTAGGGTTATAGGGGGATGTACTGCCTAGGAGGGATGGCTCGGACATCCGTCGCTGCTCCAGGGAGGAAGCCGGTTGAGTGCAGGAGTTGGAAAATTTATCTTGCGGGCTTTGGCGAGCACAGCGCTCTGTCAAAGATTCTTGGATAGCACGATCGTCCCCCGAATAAGATGGAGCGCCTGTAGGGGGGAAGCGGTTTTGCGAAGGTGGCGCACTGACTGGATGGGGAAACGAAGGAGGACGGTGGACATCCACGGGAGATGGAGATTCGGACAGGTAAGAACCGATGGCGTTAGAATTCCTTAGACCACCACCAACGTTATTAACGGATTGGGGAGTAGGGACAGGATATTGAGCTGCAACAAAACTTGGTCGGGAATTAGGGTCGAACATATCGGCCGTGGGTGAAGTGGCTGGGGAGTCGAAGTTGGCCGAGGGCCGGGGTGCATACTGGAACTGACCAGAAGTGCGCGAAGGTGAATGAGATGACGAATGTTCGTCGTCTATTGAGCCCGCTGGTGAGTCCGAATGCACTGGTGAAGTCGTGACGGGTGCAAGGTTCCCGAGGTCGGGGAAGAAAGTTGGGGAGGAGGCCAACTTATGACGAGGAAGGTAGTCAGGGATACACTTTGAAATGTCCAGCTGAGATGGGGGTGAAAGGACTTGGGACATCATCTAGAACAACGGCAGCAAAATAGTGTCGCCAAAGGAGGACAGCTGGAAATGGTTTCGTTGGAAGTGCTCGAACAACTTCGCCCTCTTGTCTTGTACACCTTTGTATAGATCTGAGATTCTGCGTGACGTGACTCCGCTGTCAGATTAATTGCAGACAACTCAAAAAACAGCAACCCACTGCCGAACAATCAATAACATCATGTTGAGCTTCTTCTGGATTTCTAGAAACAAACCTCCCGTTTTCGTCCTCTTCTCCACGTCACGCGCGCATCACCTTCCCCGCTTCCTTCACCTTGCTATTTATTCCATTCATCCGTGACGTGACCCAAGCCGTGGCTGAGTTCGACGCGTTTCGCGTTACTATTCAGTTCGAATGAGCCAGCGTCTCCGCTCGCAGGTCGATCGCAGAGGAGGCAAACCAACTGCCTCCGGTCAGTCCTCAACCCGGCCGCCTCCAGACTCTCTTCTGAACGTCCTGCTTTCCCTTCCCTCCTCCCTTCCGAAACCCTCCTCTTCTCCGCACACCATCCTCCACCCGCTGAGCCAACTCTTCCCCATTTATTCACTTTTTGTTTTTAGTTCTTCCTCCTTCCTTTCCTCATTTTCTTCCCCATGTATAAGGATATTCCAAAGACCGCTAGACGTCAAGCGCACTTGAGTGAGAATACAAGAACAGAGTGCCACTCCGCCCTCTGGTCGGAAAGCAATGAAGCCTTTTCTTGCACCTCCGATTGTGAGAAACCCTGACCATTATCAACACAAACAAATCTGAGATGAACCTTAACCAGATGAATCGTCCATTCGGCATACCATGCCGCAAGACCCTGCAAAAACCAAACATAGCCCTGATCCTGCATACCTGTTCTTTGACCGTAAGAAGGACCATCATTATTCGCTGTTGACTAGCGGTCACGTACCTCCACCTCCATCTCAACATTGTCGGTTGATTGTGATTGCGGCCGAAATTGTTCATCCCAACGTCGCGGCACTTGCTTGACCTCATTCAGGAGGATGTCAATCACCCGGGCTTCGTGACCACACACCAACTTTTTGCCATGGCGCCCATAGTTATTCATTATTTCATTGGTGGAAGGGTTGAAAGATCCCGGCACGCTCCGTTCTGCCTGGGTCCTCCGCCATCCTTCTCCGAAAAATTTGTCGCTTGACGAGGGAGGATGCAACCCTGTGGGTCATCAACATCCCACAACTGACACTGCGAATCGTCGTTCCGCTGATCCCGTTGAAATCCGAACACTCGGTAAAAAAACACTTTGAGCGTTGTTTGTGGAGCACACAACATTGGTTTTGTTGATGGGTTTTAAAAAAAACTTTCCCGCCCCATAGCAACTGACCCGATGGCGGATTCAAACGTGCAATTTGCTATCCAGCCCCATACGTGTCCTGATGGCCAAGATGGATGAAAACGCTGGCTATTCGGAAGCCCCACAGAGCACATCTGCCCACTGTTCATTTGTTGGTAAACCGATGGTAAACCATTCTCCGACTTGAAGACTTGTTCTCGCCGGACGTCCTTCGGTCCGTCACCGTTCCAAAATGCGACCATCTCTACACTTCGACTGTATGATGTCGAGGTTGTTGCCGAGTGAGCCGGATCTGAGGTTAAGATTGCGGTTATTTTGAGATATCAAGGGAGCTGCCAACTCTTCAAACAGAATTGAACCGATTCCGCTGATGCTCTGAACCGAGGATTTGGGCCAGTTTCGGAGTTTGAAGATCAACAGATCCTGTATGTCCAAAATCGCAGGGTATGAATTGGACTGCGCTTTGAAGATGGTAATGACCCCCAAAAAACAATTGTCCTTTGAGAGTTCATGCCGTGGGGTGTGCTAACTACCTCGTCAGCTTTGACAAAATCAATGCCCCCCCTTCTCCGTGATAATGGCAAAGGTGGCAAGAGGAAACCGGGCGCTCTACTTGACCTGCGAGATCCGATAGGAGCCTCGGGCATGAAAGGATGATCACCTGCAGCGATAAATGCTGTATGATTATATGATTCGTATGGCAGATGGAAACTCGGAAGACAGAGAAGTAAAACAGAAGACAAAAAGTCTGGAGCCTGATAATTAACGGAACGATTCCCTGTCATTTGTCCAAACAACTCACAGGGAAGCGATACTTGAGCGCTTGAGCGCTAATATTGACAACGTCAAGAGATGATTCAAGACGATTTGGACATCGTGACCCTGCGCAGGAAAGAAAATTTGAAGCATTATGTCACAGCGGACGGGAGAGATATGGGAAAATCCATATCCTCCGTCAGTGGGCGAAGAAACGTAGCGTTCATGACAGCGCTTACAGCATTCAGATGTGAAAATTGTGTGAACCGGTTCGTTTCCGGTATCGATGAATGATCGGTGCCTCCAATCCCTCTTGTATCGGTCGAGGGTCCACCAGACTGATATTCAGTGAGTATGTACATTGGCGATGGACACAAGAAGAGTGGTACGGACCAAGTATCTTAGGATATTGTAGATTCGTATTCTGGATATGAAATGTCCAACGGTGAACCTAAAGGGGTGGGGATGCGTATTCTTTGATGAATAAAGATATGACTTAGGCTATATCGAGTCTTCAATATTTTCGGTGGGTGATTGACAGCCTACTGACGTTCGCCTTCGCCTCCATAATCGAACGGGCATGCGGGGCAATAGATCGCGGGAGTATGGCCTAACCACTGCGCTGGACAAAGAATATGTATGTCATGACTTAGCTGGAATATTGCGGGCCTTCACGGACACAGTACGCCATTAGAACTTGACAAAAGGTAGTGTCTCGGTTCTCCTTGAGCCCCATTCTTCCAGTTGAAAATTATCTGACATGCCTGCAAATTTGTCGAAGCTTCGGTTTTTGGCAGCATACCGGGCGTCAGACTGCCCTTCTTGTGCCCCCCATAGGGAGAAGAAACCCTGTAACATTTTTGTTCAGGAAAAGTCAAGCCATGTACAACCAATGAGATTTATTGCATATATAGAAGGAATAATGAATCTCAACATGGAGTAGATTTGCGAACTGAAAGTTGGACTGAACGGACGAAAGGACGTACAAACTGGGATATGTTCTTGCCATCGGTTGTTGGGGTGAATATGTATGTACTGTAGCTGAGGCATAAGCGGCTACTCAGGAACAAGGAACCAGATATTCCTGAAATGCGCTGTGCATTGGACAACGTACCCCATAAGTATATGACCCGACACAACCGATATTTCGGGGTTGGATTTTGTATGGACGCTTTGAATTTTTGGCCAGTGACAGCGGCAAACGACAGGAACAAGCTAGTTGCAAGCCGTTCCGCCCAAAACATGCGGAGTTATAGAACATCGTAAGGCAGGCGACGTATCACGACCAGGGGGGGCTACCAATCAAGTTCCCTGCGCATCGGATGTGAACGGGCAGCTTCATAAGGGATGGGCAGGGGGGACCTTGTAGAATGTATAACAGGTTAACACGGAAAGGAGTAGAAATGATGGTAGGTATCATAAACGGACCAACATGAATCCCGTCTTCAAGGGGGCTTCACTTGCCGTCCATTTTGGGGTCTGGTAGTGGTTCCGCCGGAATCGAACTCAATTAGTGACACTTTCGGATGATGGTGAAGTTCAGGATAAATGGGGTATGCTGAACAAAAAGTTAATGGGAAGTGTTGAAAACATTCGGAAGACATACAGTAAGACCTGGAGGGGTCTCATTAAGAAAAAGAGGAGGATTGCACGTGACCTGAAGGCAAGAATAGAATGCCCCTATCGTCGGACCTGGGAAAGTGTCGTCCCCTCATTCGCCTCTCTGGAGTACCCTTTCCACTCCCTGTTGCCATCATGCCACGACCATCTAAATCATCGACGGCCACGTCGGAGATGGATCTGGCGGCCCCAAGGCGTTCTACCAGGATCAGCAACCGCCAGGGTACGGGCTTTCCCACCTTTCGTCCGCCATTTTGGCCTGACGTAGCTTGCCTCGCGCAGGGCAGAGTGTCTCCGTTGTCCCTAAAGCGCCGCCAGCAAAACGGAGAAAAACCTCGAAAAAGGGTTTACCTTTATTAGGTGCTCATTCTTGTGCCACAGAGTGTGGTGAACGGACAGACATGATGGGTGTTGAACCCAATATCAGACGATCTTCACGGATAACTGCTTCAGAACTCGCCAAGCGAGAAAAGACACTGTTATTCAAGGAACAGGAATGCCTGCTCCGCACTCAGCAGCTGGACGAGAGAATGAAGACGCTGTTAGATAGGGAGGATGAGGCGACAGCAAAGCTGTCGGAACTGGCAAAGAAGGAGGCCCAGAACGCACTGAATCAGCTCGAAGAGCATTTTACTTGTGCATTGCACGTTAGCTTCTTATGCGTCCCTTGACTACGGCTAACCTCTGTTTAGATGCTATGAGACAATGGCATATCCTTATACCTTAAACCCTGGCCAATGTGGCCACACTTTCTGTGCCATTTGCATCCTCAAGTGGTTCTTCTCGAGACTGCACCGTGTTTGTGGAGGATGGCATGAGGCGGTAGACTGTCCTATCTGTCGTAGTGTTCTAATGATCACGCCCGATCGTCTTCCCCGTTCTGTGGTCACCTTTCCTTTTGTACCGAACCGGGTGGCCGCTGCAGTCGTCGAGTCTTTGGTTGGGAAGCTTGCTCAGTCCCCACCACCAGCGGTAAAGCAAGAGGATCACGAGGGGTTACGAATATCAGAACCAGACAGAGATGGGCGAAAGCGAAAGAGAGAAATCCCAAAGACTGGGGATTGTTCACCAGAGGCAGATCTGGACGCTTGGAGGGATGGAGGAAATCTACGGACTGAGTGGCTGAAGAGGGACAGGTGCGTAGCTGTAGATCCCTTGCGTGGTTCTTATCTTATGGCCATATCCAGCGATGGAAAACGGGAAATGAACCTCCTCTTCAAATCCTGGACAACTCTCGGATCTAACGATTTTCTTCTGCTCAAGCTGAGACTTGAGGTATGAACATCAATCACCCACTCAAAATCATGTACTTTTACCATAGACTTTTACATTACCATCAACCAGGCCATGATGCCCCGCTGTAACCGCAACCATGGTCGTTTTATCGTACATTTGTATCTAAGAAGTTCGGTTACCTCATTTCAGAAATTACATCCTAGCGATACCCAATCAATAACAAGCAAACGGTCTTCGGGTCTCTAACAAAGTTTTGTGCTAGAAAAGTGGCCAGGTATTGGGACATGTGACGATTCCGAGAAGCATCTCAAAGAAAGAAGCATCGCTCCTTGAGGCCTCGCATGCCCAAGATTTCCTGTAGATAGCGTTAAGACATCTGATTTCACACAGCGGCGGAAAGAGTTACCCAATCCGCGGGCGTAACCCACAGTTCAGACACGCTCTCCATCTTTCCCAGAACCGCAGCACCCTTCCAAACCAAAATTTGGGGATCGACATCTTTGGGGGGTGGAATGACCTGGACCTTCTCCATGCCAGATACAACGGGGGTTGCAATGGCTTGTAGCCTGCCAACGTCATCGTAAGTAGCAAGGTTGGCTGCTTGCAAGAGCCACTTACCTGCTTTCCAGGGCCGGGCCGATTCCAGAAACATGAGAAGTGCCACCGATAAGTAATACCGCTTGCAAATATTTACGTATACGATCATCCCCTGCTGCGCGAACACTGTTGAATATAGCTACGTCCAAGGGCAATTTGGTGGCCTCGAAAGGGACGTCAATATTATAGCCACCCGCGTAGACAGGTGCGGGGGATTGAGAAGGAGCTGCTGGTGCGACGGCATCCGGTGCTTGTGGGGATGGTTTAGCTTTCGCATTTTCTTCAGTGGGTTCGGTTTGACCTTCCGTTGGCGTTTGTGAAGTAGACCTCGAAGCACTATTGGTATTCGCGGGCTGCTCCGGTTCGAGCTTCCCTGGTGTCGAGGTACCTTTGAAAGGTGTCAGGGGAAATAGTTGTTCGGCAATATATGGAAGCTCTACCTGAGGTCTGTGCTGTAGAAGGTTGTGATTTGCCAGTCGCGCTTTCGGCCGGTGGAGGCATCAGGTGTCGGGTCGAGATGACCATGGCTTGAGTCTGTGAATAGGAAGATTCACCGTGGCTTAAAATATGTCGTAGTGATGAAAATACTCACTATAAGGTCCAAGGTGTGATCGACGATCTCATCGGTGACGGTCGACTTGGGGGTATTCTTGACAGGAGGTCGCTTTGCCTCAAATTCGATAAGGCGGGGTTCAAACAAACACTGGGAAACATGTCAGCTGAGGGCGTCTGAACAAAAAGCGAAACATATACCATTGGTGCCAGAATAACCTCGTCGTACACACGGAAACCATATTTTACAGTCGGGTGGTCAGGTCTTCGGACCGTGAAGCCATAGAGATTGACTGCCACATCACTCTGAAGATGTTCGTGAGAATGACATTAGAGAGGACAGAGGATGACATACCTCCGTCAGAGTACAAATCTGTGTTTTCAAGTCTTCCATGACGTTCCAGTCATAAGATCGCACTAAATCCATCTCCCGATATGGTAGTTTTATCCTTCTGAGTAGGACATACAGAAACTCTGTAATGTCATCCCCTCCTACACCAAGTCTCAGCCTATAATGTGGGATCGTTGGGTATAGAAGTGCAAGCGAACGCAAGTACCTACCTCGTCTCAGGGAGAATTAACCCTTCGTCCACGCATGCGATGCTAGTCGTGGTTGCCCCAATATCAACCACACAGGCATTTGACATCCCGGCACCATAGGTAGCGGCAAGAGATTCCTGTTGACTTTTCTCAGCGTCACATTCATGTCGCCGCATTGATAGCATACCTGCTGGGCACAGAACCGCTTGAAACCCATGGATACCAATAAGTTCATAAATTCACGAACGTATGTTCGATCATAGAGGTCTGGAATAACCAGAACCACGGAGTAATCCTATGACACAGCTCAGCCGAAAGCCAAGATACACTGAAATGGTGTAACCTTATAATCCTCTTTTTGGAGCTCGTGTTTCTCGTACAACGCCGTTTGTATGATGACTTCCAAGTCACTCAAGATCACTTGCAGTGAAGGATAATCGCGTAAATTGAAATTTCGGTTGTATAAAGGTCGGCGAACGACGTATCCTGCGTCTTCAGGGTCACCAACACGAAGGGCCTGGCGGTAATCGTCGGGGGTGCATTGATATGAGTCTGGATGTGCACATACCTTATCTCCAACCAGTATGTCTTCAGTTGAGGTGTGATTAACCCATTCTATTCGGAAGGGATCATTCAGTTCAGAAATGATTTCGGGTTGGAACTGTTTGTTAAACGTCGTCGAAATCGTTGTTGCATTGGGTGTCGCTCGCAGTTTAAAGAACCGCATCCTGTCCTTTAAAGAGCCTGCAAGGGCTGCTAATTTGGAATCAAACTACTCGTGAGGGTTTGTGAGTTCATGAGTTGGAGGTGAAGAGTCGCTTACTGGGTCCTTGTCACCCGTGTGCCCTTCTCCATCTTTCCGTTGGTTCGTTATCTCATCTTCAGTCATCTGCGATCGGGGTCGAGCAACACCCCATATATGCGTGGCTTTGGGTGCTGTGGTTCTGCATTTACGAGCGATCACACAAGAGATGGTGACCGGGACAATATCAGAGGCCTTGCCGATCCGAAGGTGTCTTGAGCCTGGGTGTATTACAATGACCCGGGAGCCGCGTCTAAACCAAAGAAACCCTTCAAGCCGTCGTCCGGGCTGGAGAGGGTCTGGGACGCGCACCTCTGTGGTTCTTGCTGGACCGCTGAATCCTCGTTGCCTTCACGTAGTCTCTTAGACGCGTTCCTCGACCATAGTGTCTGAGTGTCAGACTTCAGATAGGTCGAGTTGACATGCTTCGGGTTCGCGCTTCTCTTGAATGAGTACACACGATGAAATGGTAGAGGAAGGAACTAACGACAAAGGCACGTTGAACGTCGTATAACGAAGCCCGGTCTCATCCTTCTTCGCGTTTGGGATACCGCGCGGCATTCCAATGCAATACAATCGAGGTTGGATGATATATGAAGGTATAGAATTACAATGTCGAACAAAAGTGTACGGTTCTTATCCAAGAATGTGTTCAAACAATCTCTAGATCCACAACATTCCCACGACTATGTATCTACCAAAACTGCGCACCAGCCAGAGAAGCACTGGCAGAGATTTTCCAGAGCAGTCGCTTGGTCGATAAGCTTCTCGACCTGTGCTGTCGCCGGTAGTGAAATCTCTGGGTTAAAGTCACGACCTAGTCGATGCGTTTGGCGTTACGTTGACAAAACTTAATGGAATGAGTTTGTGGCATCACGTACCAGTCAGTTTATGCTGGACACGATTGAACACAAACAGTGCTCGTTCGTTTCGCACTTCTTGCGCACCAGGTTCACCCTGCGCTTCTATAGTGAGCGTCCCGTCAATATAAAACACTCCGAATCAGAAAACGGAAAATAAGAACCGTTGAAGATATCGTTCTCGTTAGCCTTCAATTTCCTTGAAGGGCCTTGGGGATGGGCGGCTACACGCGCCAGCTCAGCAGCTCGATCAGGGTCCGCTTCTACACGTTGGTCAAACTTCCATAGGTTAGTGAAGAATTTGTTCACCTTCGTTGCGTCGTCCCTCAACCTCAGTCTGCATCAATCGCCAGTTGATCAGGGGATCGTACACAAATGCCTCTAGCACTGCCATTAGGGATTCTTTGTTGTCTCGCAACACTGTCATGGAGATTTCGCAAGTATTTCTGAAGCTTCCCTCAATACCGCTGACCTATTGTCAAGAGTGAGCAGTGAATATGTCCACACTTTGACTATCTTACCTCCATGGCGTGGGTTAACATCCTTGTCAATCGGAATGGCACCTTCTCAGGGAACTTTTCACGGTGCATGGCAACTTCGAAACAGTCACCAAAGTCAATATGAACAACCTTTCCGGTGCTTCGTTCCAACAAGAGATTGGAAGGGTGACGGTCTCCCAAACCAAGGATGTGTCCCACCATGCTGTTGACAGCCAATGATCGGGTGTACGTTGCCCGGCGTTCCAACCAATGCTCGGAATTGGCACTCTTAAGCCAAAGCACGCGATAGAGATCTTGACCGGTGGTATTCTCCAAGGCATACTCGAAGACTTCGACCTTCTGCAACAAGGTGAGGTTTTCATAATCGGGAGCCATCTGAAAGGTGGTCAGCAAACTGAAGTGAGGTATATTTCATGGGAAAACACACTTGGAGCATCAACCGGTATTCTATATTGAGGAGAACCTTCCTGGAATCACGATAGTCACGGATAAGGACATGCAACGTGTCACTATCTTGCACCCAACCCAACAAACCGGCATTTGGGGCGAGGGGAATCACTGGGTAACGTTGGATATGTAACCGCCGCTTGAAGCTGTTTGTATCAACGGAAAGCAGTGTGTTCACCAAACTGAACAACTGCATCACGCGTTCGTCTTGACGAAGATCTTCGTGACCTTTGAGGACATATTGGTAGTCACGTCCATCATCACCCTTCAGAGATAATCGCCTTGGTCGCTGTTTTGAGGCAATTACTGTCGTTTTGGTTGCGAAACTTTGAATGGGGATGATGGGTCTGCCGCTTTGATAGGTTCCAGGAACCGCAAGCTCTAGATTCCGAGCCTTCAGAAGAAGGGGAGATACGTATTGAAGATCCAGGGTGGTGAGCTGGGGCAATTGCTTTTCAACGCGTTTGAATACCTATAGGAAATGTCATACATTAGTGGGAGGTAGGCTCTCGACCTAGACCTTACTGACCCCATAGTAGATGTCCCAAGCTCTATCCAATTCGGCAGTTTCACCATATATTCGGAATCGGCGACATGCTTCACGTGCTTCATGGAGTTCGCGTCCAAATGCTTGGGTGAACGAAGTTTCGCGAGCTGTTTGTGGGCCCTGGTGCGCGGTTTAGTCACTTCTCGCAGTTCAGGAGGTCGAGCTACTTACTTTTTCAAGGAGATCATGCAACGGTTCCAGAGCTGCTATCATTCCGTCAGGATTCTTCTCTGTGAAGTACAACCGCGAGGCTTCTTCCAGCCCTTCATGCCATAGCTCATGCCACAGAATGGCAACACGGATAAGCTCTTGACTAACAAGTTGGGCCTAGATTTACTATCAGTCAGACTGGTCTTTGGAGATGAGACCGGAAAACCTGCCTGGGCCACAACCGCCGGGCTATGTTCACCCATGCGGTCCATTATGGCAAGTGCAGCATTTTTCCGGGCGATACTTGAAGACTTTGAGGCGACAGTCAAAGGATATATGAGTGCTTGTGGATGGTTTTTCCCGACGTCCGTAAGGAGATTGCTGATGTTACGACGGATATTGTTATGTGGTGTTTGGATGCGGGCAATGATCTAAACCCGTTTGAGTTACATCCATCGAAACAAAGAGAGGGTATTCACTTGTGGAATAACTTCCAACCACGTATCCACCTCGACCGTGGAAAACCCACCTGCCATAGCGTTACTGACATCATCATGAGCTCCGAACTTGAACCAAAGGGTGAGAAGGCGCAAAGTATCTTGGAGTGCATCAACATTTCTCAAGGCAATAGAGCGGAAAAATCCTGGAAGGCGGTGAACTTGGGACCTCGTGAATAAATTTCGAGACGGACCTTCAACCGCTTGAACAACGTGAGCGGCAATCCCCTCCCCAGGTATGTCTACCATACGACTTTCAGCTTGGGCTTCCATCTCGCCGACAACTTCAAAATTGGCCAGGGCCCAAGTATGCCAAGCTTTATACCAATTTTGGTCGTAATGAGTAGCAAGGAAATATGAATGGAGGATGTCCTCGGTGTTTCGCTAAATGTGCCATTAATACGGAGATGACCGAAGCGTATTCATTGACTCACAGAACTCCACGTTTCACTAAGTTGCGCCTGCCATTCTCCTTGTTTGAAGTAGCAACGAGCAAGAAGTTTGGATAACTCGGTCAACTTTTGTCGGGGGACAACGCTACCAGGTCGGTGGTGAGGGTGTTCAGGTGTCTCTTGCTGAAGGTCATGGGAGAGCTGAGTCGAGAATTGTCGCAAGAATCGCAAGGTTTCCTCTTTGGAACCTTGGGCCCACATATACTTAAGCTGGGCATAGACGACATTTGGAGGTGCCTTGGTGTGATGGTCATGGAGGCGATACTAAACTGAATCAGCATTTCTAGGTTCTCCCGGCCAACGAAAAGGCTTACTCTCTCTGGTGATAACAAGGAATTGATAGTCTTCTCCGCGAGGGCCATACGATCACTTTTCCGACAAAGATTGGCGAATTTAATCCACATGACGGGGTCATCCTCGGGGTTTAGAACCAGGGTCCGAACCTGTAGAATCCTCTGCCAGACCTCGACGTCGGGCTGACAACCTTGTAATCTATGGCTCATGTCAGAATCACACTCAGGAAAATGTTTAGATACCCAAACCTCTTCAGCCAGGTCTTTCGCATGGTCAGCTGTCGCTCGGGTTGATCAGCGTATTGCTTGAAGGCGATGATCTCTTCCAACTCTGACAGCATTTGGGCACGAACCATCACACTAAGAAAAATCTAGTCAGCGAGTTAAATGTGACCACAATCCATCGGGCTTGCCTGTACAGTCGTCCATAGCTGTCTCCAACAAACGAGCTAAGTTCGGGATCCAACAAATCCCGTGCCTTCGCAATCTGTCCCAGTGCCTTCGGAAATTGGTTTTGCTGAACGAAGAGTATTGCACGGTAAAAAGCCCTATCCGGGGAATCTGGCTTCATAGTGTTGATATAGTCTTCCATCTCGTCCCACTCGTTCAGTGACCATGCTGCTGCTGCTGCCATTGGTGCAATTTCCCGACGATCTTCGTGTGAAGCGGTCGCCCAATGTTCCCCAACACGTCCTGCCAGCTGATCCCATTCACCGAGCGCGTGTAAGCATTTCATACGACCATATTGAACCTCGAGGTCATGGGGGTCGTTCTCTGCTGCCTTCTCATATGCTTGAAGGGCTTCTTGCCAGCGACCCAATCTTTCGTACCACTCCTCGTGCTTAGTGACGTTGTATTGTTCCCGAGCAGTGATAAGAGTTCCCCAAGCAGCATCGTGTTGTTGAAGACGAGTGTTGATTGAGATCAGAGACTCCACGACGGCGGGTGAGGCTTCAGAGAAATATTCTAGCTCTTTATAGTGAAGAGCTTTAGCGTAGGCCATATACTTCATGGCATATTCGCCAAGGGTTCGATGCTCTATGGGTAATGGTTTTTCCTCATGTTCCATAAATTCAGCCAGGTTTAGTAAGCGATGGATGAGCTCAGACGGTGCGTTATTCGAAGTGATAGCGAACTCAATTGAACGAACGAGATCCTCCTGCAACATCGTCAGAGCTAGAATTTATTTTGAAAACTGTCAACCCTACCTGATATTGGTCGTATAGCTCGCTCCAGCAGGAGAGGAAAGCAGCATTGAAGAGCTCCTTAGCAAGGGGAGGATGGATATCTACCAAGCTCATACAAGCTCGAAGCGCATGGGAGGGAGATTCCTTCATGAATTCCACACTCAGTCTATGGATCCATTCGAACCAATCTTCCCTTGTGGCGACTTGAGATACATCCCAGGCTTGTTTCAGGTGCTGTTGGTTCACAGCCATCTTGGTGGCCTCCGCGGGTGCCGAAAACTCTGGTGTTTTGTTGGGCTCGCTGTGTCCTTTGAGCATGCGAGTTTATCAAACGATTGTACACGTACAGTGAATCCTGGAGAGCCATATCCTGTGGGAGACGTTCGCCGTTTAAAAGCTTGTTGATCATATTCTCGTAAACTGGATGAGATGCAACTTTGTTCCGTATGATGCTCTAAGAAGCGCACTCAGAAGGGGGGCATCCCCGGTATGAGGGCGATATACCTTGTTGATAGTTGGGACGAAAATGGCGAAATCCGCCCCCAACTGCATCATTAGGGAACATAATGTCTCCATCACAGAAATCCGAAGCTCCGTATTTGAATTATCTAAGACTCTGACGAGAGGATGGATGATGCGGGAGGCGTGGTCGGAGAAATTGACCCGTCGTGATAATCCGTGGATGGTTTGGATGGCCTTCTTGCGTAATTGAGTGGTACCGTCGCGCTCATACGTTTTCACGATAATTGGTATCACGAGATGAAGGTATTCCTCAATGTTTGAACCGAAGGTCAAGAACGCGTCAAACACTTTGATTTGCACAGCGCTTCTCTTGTCATCGGGCGTCCCGCCTTCAAACACCTTGAGAATTAGGGGAAGAATGGTAGGTAGGAATGGCTTGAATTCCGCATCAAGTGCTTTCCCAAGTGCTTCAATTAAGGCAACGATGGGAAGTTGCAGAGCGACATTCTCCCACAACTCCGTTATCAGGGAAAAGATATCTGGCATATAGTTGCGGACGTGTTGCTTGATAATGCCCACAAGAATCGCGAGTTGCTGGAGGTGAAATTCCTGCAGCCTTGCAACCGAGGTGCGAGTGACGGTAGTAAATGCTGGAACGATCTGGACGTAGACAAGTTAGGCCATTTAAAAAAAACTGGACAGGATGGCGCACTTGTGGAAGAAATGTGACACATTTCAAACCTTGGGTCTTGAATATGGACATGACGGCTTCAATAACAGTATGGTGATGGCTGCTTAGAGACTGGTCCTTCAGGATAACAAGGAGAGAATTGATGACCACGGTTTGGAAGTAGTCGTCAGCGCCCGATACTGCATTATACTGAGCTACGGGTACTTGATTAACGGCGGCCACCGCCTTCTCGCTGGTAGCTTCATCATCAGGTCGACTCTGAATAGGATGGTAAGGATGTGGTTTGATACACGAAGTAAGTAAACCTACCTTTCGCCGATACGGATCCAGAGCTCCCAGGATACCGAGCACCTTAACCACTTCCCGCCTCACATTTTTCGTCGCTTCCGTTCGGAGGATCCTCGACAAAAGAGGCAACAATTGAGGATAGTCGACCAAAGGTGCAATCACGTAGCCTGTGCTAGAACACACTTGACCCAAAGCGTGAAGCGCAGCATCCCTTTTACTTATTGACGGGTCCGAAAGTCTCGCAATGATAACCGTCATTAGATCGGGTACGTGGGATAGCGCGTCCTCTCCGGCGATACAAACCAACTCTCCAAGGCACATAAGGACATTGGCCGAAACAGTAGGATTGGCGTCATCCGCTTTTTGCAATAACACCCGGAGCATAGGCAAAGCGTATGGTTTGATCAACCGCTGCGTCGAGCTTACCAACAATGTCAGAAGTCGAGTACATTCCTCGCGGCTCCGGCTTTTGTGACGTCAGTTAAAATGTCAACGCGATAGGAAAAGAAAACATACAGGACTGTCGAATACTCAAGCTCAGTGAGGAGCTGAATGAGTGCTTTCCGCAAAGATGGCATAACATAGGCAGGATTGTGTCTTGCAAGCCGGCCAATAAGACCAACAGCGGCGACACGATTCTCAAAAAATTCATCATTGAGAGCAATAAAAAGAGAACGAACGTTCTCCGCTTGGGCCAAATGCTTGTCGAATTTCTCATGTAACGAGATCAAGACAGTTTGCCGAATGGTGTGGTCTGCAGGAAAAAATTGACAAATGAACAGTAAAATGAAATTAAAATAAATACCAGGATCTGCAATGCCCACAGTCAGCAGCTTATCCAGAACATCGCTGATAATTTCGATAGCATGACTACTTGACTGATAACAAATTGGATCGCGAACGAAAAGTCGACAGCAAGTCAAGGCAGCAGCTCGCCTAACTTCCGGGTGATCGTCCTCGAGATAGGGAACAGCACAATTTCGTACAAATTCGTTAAGCACGTGTCCTGGATGACAAAAGTCCAGATCTAGAGCAACTCGTTCAAGTGTCTGCGACTCACCACTGAAATCAAAAGAACCGAGAGTGTTGAGGGCGAGGGCAATGAGCTCAGGACTTTTGTCATGGGAAGCCTTTGCGTCATCATCAGCAACTGGAATAGGTTTGAGAAGCATTGGGAACGCTCACTTGCGATGCAGTGACATTCGTTGTGATGTTCCCCACTTCTGGTCGACTCACAGGAGGCGGTGCACCAAGTGGCTTATACTGTTGACCACTCAGAACTTGGGACAGAAGGTCTAGAAGTCGATCTTTCCGGAGTTGTAAGCCGCACCCAAATGGAGGACAGAACTCGCATACCTTGTATTGTTCTCAGTAATGGAGGTATTTGCTTCGCAATAACGACGAGCGCATTCTTAAGAGGCTCGCTCAGGCCACAACTCATCATGAGATCAAGTTGATCATGCAATAGTTTTGTCAGATTGGGACCAACAGCCGCCGCCAACATGCCAATACATTGGAAGATAGGCTCCTCAGACGGGGCGTTTTTTCGACTGACGAGACGCATGAGGATATGGTAGGTTCGAGAGGTACCGCACTCACCCTCTGCCCTGTAAACCTATCTTAATATGATTCATGATGGAATCCAAGAAAGGTTTCATATCACTCCCGACGGCGGTGGCGGTATGGCCAATAGCGATGAAAGCTGGAGCAAGAGTTAGCAACATGACTAAAGCAACACAAAAGTGTGCGTACCATAATTTCTTTCATTCAATTTCTCGAGTTGTGTTAGTAAATGTCCCATTGCCTTGTGGAGAAAATGTTCCGTGAATGTCTGCGTATCGTAGGCCGCTAGAGAGGGAATCATTGTGATGACCATCTTCCGAATGAGCGGATCTCGATGCGACTTAAAGCGCAGGATCTGCTCGGCAATATCGAGATAATTTTCTCGCATGAACTATGAGGAGTGTCATTATCAACTTCAATTTAAACAAGGAGCGGACTACTCACCATCCCAGCATGAAGTAATAATTCTCGGTACGTCAGCAGCGATCCATGTACCACATCCATCGAGCTGGACTTGAGACCTTGTTGAGCATCCTGTAGGATCTTGGAAAGGTAGGGACTCCTGGTCTGGCGCTCTCTCGTTGTGATGATTTCGAGGCAAGCTGCAAGCAACTCTGCAGCTCCTTCCCGGATATGTACACGAGGGTCACGCAATGGGATGAGGATGTTGTCAAAGACGACGCTGATATGGGGATGGAAATATGTGGGGCTGTTGCGTGCTAACTCCTTCAAGATAAGGACCCCGGCATGACGAGGTGACTCGTGTTTATCAGGTTGTATCAGGTCGATGGCAGCTTGAACCTCGTAATCCATGAATCTCTCTCCAAAAGCCGCGCCACCAATTTCTGCTATTTGTCCGAGTGTCTTTGACGCCGAGAGCATAAGACCGACTTCATGGTTGGGGAGCAAGTGTTTGACATAGTTATAAAATCGAAAGAGGTTCCGTTTTGCTTCGATTGTCTCGTCGGATTCGAGACCAAGAAGGTGATCTGTTAAAAAACATCAAACCATATACGACCGCAAGAAGACGATGAACATACCTATAGCCATCAAACCACCGTACGCCTCTGCCGTGTTCTGGCTATGTGTTAGTTCGAAGAGCTTCCGGTTAATTGTTTCGTCCCAGATTCTGGCAGAAGCATCGGACGACATGTCTGCAACCTCCGTCGATACCTATTCAACTCGTGATGATTAGGTAGCAGCGACGAGGTATACTACCTAGAGCTTACGAAGCGGCGGAGGTCCTGGGCATGCTGTAGACGAACATCGAAATTACGACTTTTAAGACCGGTAAAGATGGTTACAAGTTTCTCAGTCGGCGTCTGCGCGTTTGGCGCCATCGTGTCGAGCAGTTACGGTCGCTACGGACGCAAACACGAAAGATGAGGCAGCTTGGAAGAATGCAAATGCAAGGAAGTTGCAGTAATCCTGAAAAGGGAAGGTAGTCAGATGATACGCAGTGCGATCTTCCAGAATACGTTGTCACGCACTGAGTGCCAGAGCCCACGGTTTTTCTGTCGGCCTGATGGTCTAGTAGTATGATTCCTCGTTCGGGAGACACAAGTCTTCAGACCTTTCGGAAGGTTAGTTTCGAGGAGGTCCCGGGTTCAATTCCCGGTCAGGCCCAGTTTTTTTGAGCTTCCTTTTCCAGCACCCCTGAGTCCACACTGCCACACCAGAGGATTGGTGTTAAGTTCATCCTGAGTTTAAAATGACGGGCGCTGGGTCATTTCACTAGGTTAACCTGTTCCTGGAACACCGTCGCACCTAAACGTCTGATAGGGGAAATGCAAGAGGCCATAGACTCAAATTAGGATCGAAATGATATTCCCAGCCGGGGCGCGTTGACGGGCGCTTCTTCACCTGCCTTTCAGAAATTCAGACCCTTGACAGCTAGGTGTGGTAGTGGCGGTGCTGGTAAACATCCATCACCCAAGGCCAACCAGTTTCTGGCTTGTACAAAGCACTCCCGGTGGCGATTATCACCTGGGTAACCCATTTTTAACCTCCACCATCTCAGGACCGTATCACACACCACAAGGCAACCCACAGGTTTACAGTCACTTTTGGTTTCTAAATTGGAATTTTCTCAGTAGGACTGCATGCGGTTTGGTACGTTCAATAGACGAAAAATCACTCCTTGCTGGCCTGATGGTCTAGTAGTGTGATTCCTCGTTCGGGAAGGCAAAGGTCTCCTTCTAACAAGAGGGCCTGTCATCGAGGAGATCCCGGGTTCAATTCCCGGTCAGGCCCCTGTGCCGAGTCGTGTTTTTTCTTTTTGGCCTTTAGTAGCAAGGCGCAGTGCTTTCCGCAGTCACAACTGGACAGCACAATTTCCGCAGCTCGTTGACTCGTTGTATCATTAGCGAGCGGCTGTGTAGAACATATATATACATTTGAAACATCCTGCGATCAATAACCACCTGGACTTCCTCATGACGATGATTCTCCAAAGTCAAACCCCAGCGTCTGCTCCCCCCTTACCTGCGAAAGTAGGCATTTGACTGGTGTTGTGTTGAGGCCTGATCTGAGGATGTTGCATAGGACGATTCAATGGGAAATCCACCACCATACACACCGAGTCCTGAGCATGGTCCCCAGGCCGGCGAAGTGAGGCCTCCACAGCTGCCAAAACCCACGGTGTCGCCGGCAGCGAGTGTAAGCCAAGTGCACGTCTTCTCGAAAAACGAAGACATTGTCGGTCAGTCGGCCAGGAATCAGGGCTCAAAGATTTCATCAAGGCTGACGGCCTCGATCCTTTAGGTACGTTCCACATCGACCCGCGCACACCTGCGATCTGCGATGGCCCAACAATTTGGACGAGACATGGGAAGAAGAGAGCAAAGAAGGATAAGAAGAAGGGAAAACCAGATTTACCCCACGCAAGTTTTCAGACAAGAAGGGCAAATATGAAACTGCAACTAGCCGGCGCGACGAACGCGAAAATTGGGGAGGGGCCTGAAAAAGAGCAGGCGAAAGTTTTTGTCGGGTCTAGATCTGGCAAAATTGAAATCACAATGGTGGGTCCCGTCCCATTCGTA
Organism: Calvatia gigantea; assembly: GCA_025093985.1. Lineage (NCBI taxonomy): Eukaryota > Fungi > Basidiomycota > Agaricomycetes > Agaricales > Lycoperdaceae > Calvatia > Calvatia gigantea. The sequence goes on along the minus strand of JACAAK010000005.1, from coordinate 1,906,509 downwards.
TTTGGGCGGACGACGTTGGTGGATACATCCCGGGGCTGTCGGAGTGCAGTGACCCTTTCTGTTTGAGGGCAATTTATTCTTTGCGACACCTTTAGAGTTCTATTATTTGTTTTGTTTTTTTTCTGGAAGGGGGTTTTCCACGAACGTCACGGGCTGGGGAGGTTGGTTCCAAGAATCTGACGCATTTTGCCATATAGCTGCCTCGAGATGCAACGCCGCAGAGAAGGATGACGATATCGCAGCCGTTTATGGGACTTGAAGTCTTCTCGCGCTCAGGTGAGTTGCAGCCACGTTGGTCCATCGTCAGGTCGTGGAGCCAAGAGAAGGTGTAGCAGCTGTCAGCTGCTATGAAATGTTCTGATTTGCTTTCTTCGTTCACTTTTTAACGTCTAATAATTGATATAGCAATTTACTGATAACTTACCTTGCTCCGTGTTCTCACAGGGAACGTGATCGTGTATCTCCCAGAGACGTTTTCGGGAGTCGTCAGGGTGGAGAGTACCAAAGGAGAAATGCGATTTTTGCCGGCGCTTGCCAGCGGAATGCGGGTATTGAAAAGCACGGATCGGGAGATGTTGGCGACCCTTGGGGAAGGACAGGGCGACCTGTGCGACGTGTTCACGCGGAGTGGACGGATCGTAGTCGGGTTGGCGGGGCGGGACGAGTTCAAAGAGGAAGTCGGGTTCTGGCGAAAGTTGTTTGGAAGCAGTTGATTATGCAAGTTGAAGTAGATACATGCTCTGTAATCTGGGAACGTGCCCCATTGGCATATGGTTCTCTGAGAGATCCCCTGGGAGAAAGGCAATCTTGAGGTTTTTTGGCATCCAATTTTAGTGGGAGCATTCATTGAATGTTCTCAACAGACGATCCCGATCTCCCCGGAACCCTTCTGGGTAAACGAGATCCGCAACAGATCTCTCTTCAGATCCCTCTCATTCAAAATGTCCCTCCCCCACATCTCTTCCTCTCACCATCACCTCCTCCCATGCCTCGCCCTGCCTCTCTTCCAGGTTGCTTTCGCGCACTCTTTCCGCGCCAAAAACATCAGCGGCAGCGACCAGGAACACATCATGCGCCGCACAAATGCTCGGGCGAAGAACTCAAGGTACCTCTGTCGTCATCATTCATGCATCATTAGTACTCACCATCATCTAGGACGGTATTACATATCTCAATCCCTGCTGCGATTTTTCCTTTGTATCAGATAAATCGAGCATGCTATCCATTGAGCCACTGCCGTATTATTCAGAGCAGAACTCAGAGATTTTGACTCTTGATGTCCTCAAAATTATTGAACAGACTGTCGACGCGTCAGACAGTGCTCTACGTAAACTGAGCCTCTCTATACATGGTACGTCCCATGCTGGTCTCCTTCACGTCCATTCATTTTGACTGTGTGTAGGGCACCCCGAACTCATGTTCCAGGAAAAGTGGGTCGGGCGGCTCGCTTATCTTCATTTCGGCACCTAACATCTGTGTGTGTTTAGGTATGCGCATGATCTCCTTACGGACTTCATGGAGGGCAATGGGTTCCGCGTGACGCGTCATTACCTTGGCCTGGAAACCGCTTGGCGTGCGGAATTCCAACATCTGAAAGGTGGCCGAACTATCGGTATCAACTCCGAGATGGACGCTTTGGAAGGCATGGGTCATGCCTGCGGACACAACCTTATCGCTGTCAGCGGTGTGGGCGTTGCTTTGGCCCTTAAGGCTGCTTTGCAGACGCATAATGTGCCGGGAAAAATCGTTCTCTTGGGCACTCCAGGTTCGTTTCTATCCCTTCCGACTCCTTTTCGCGGCCACTCACATACTTCATCGCGTATAGCCGAAGAGGGAGGTGGTGGAAAAGTGATAATGTTAGAAAGAGGTGGTTACAAGGATATGGATGCCTGTATAATGCAAGTTAACTATTTCCTAAATCCGTGATTGTATTGCAGGTCCTCATTTACTCTAGGTGCCATCCAGGACCTGGTCGCCTCAACTCCACCAGCATCGGCTCAACAACGGCAATGCAAGCGATCGAAGTTGAATTTTCCGGCCAAAGGTAAAGTAGGTTCATCATACTCCGCCAAATGGGCGTTAACCGTCACCTTCTTGCATTCCTTGCAACCTTGTCCCTTCGAATTCTTCTTGACCTTTCTTGCGACGTGGTCGGATTTTTCGGTTGGTGTTATGGATGTAGTGCGCACGCAGGCGCTGCGCCATGGTGGGTCTATTATATATGCGCTTGGCAACGACCACTAATCTATTTGAATTCTCCTCGTGCCACTCTACTTTTCTGTATCCCATTTTGCTTCCTCCGCCATATAATGATGTGCGATGGAATAGGGAAGGAACGAATGCACAAGATGCCGCATTCCTCGCATACGCCAATATATCTGTGCTTCGCCAACAGATGAAACCTGACCATCGAGTCCATGGCGTGATCCAGGGTACGAATTGGGTCGCAAACAGTAAGTAACCCCATCTTTGTTCCCTCGTCTCACCGAATTCCGACACCGGGGATTACTTTCTTATCTACTGCCTCGGAGCTGGGTGCTGACCAACGGACGTTCAGTCATCCCGGACTACGCGAAAATGCGGTGGTATGTACGTGCGCCGACCTCCAAGGAACTTCTCGCTTTCGTAGAGAGGGTCAAAAAGTGTCTCGAGTAAGTGATGAGTGGCACTGTAAATTCAGTACCCCGTCAACCATTCTGCTCAGGGCCGCCGCGCTTGCAACGTCATGCAAAGTCTCGCTCCATGTTGAAGCGCCGTACTATGACCTACACCAAAACGAAGTCCTCGGTATGCTTATTTTCACCGCCGCTTAGTTGTAACCAACACCGTAAACAGCGCATGATTTCGTCAATATTGTCGGATCTCGGTATAATATGTCCACGAGTGTTGATGGAACTTCCGCCTCCACGGATTTCGTGAGTAGTTCTGTTCCGCTTTGCCCGAAACACGAGCATTGAATGTTCAATTACAGGGGAACGTGACCTATGGTGAGCATCTTACTAAATTGTCCTACCCTGATGACTCAAGGACCCTCCAGAGCTTCCAGCTTTCCATCCCATGTTCAGTGAGTATCTTTCCTTCCCCAAAACTTTCCCCTTTCATCTCCCTTCTTCTGGTTCTCTTGGCCATTCTCTTCATTTTACAAAAATAGAAACGGCTTGCTAACCCCACTGGTTCTATTTTTCTCGCATCGCCACACAGCCATTCCGACAAAGCCACATGGCGCAAATCATACTCCTGCATTCACGGAGGCGGCAGCAACCAAGGAAGCACACGAGGCGACTATGCTCGTCACCAAAGCGCTGGCACTGACTGGGTTCAGAGTAGTAGCTGACGCTGGATTCTTTACCCAGGTGAGAATTTTTAAACCGTGAGAGATGGGAGGGGCGTCAACTGATTTCTATTTCAACGTTCGTCCTTCTTTATCAGGTTAAGGGAGCTTTCGATACGTGGAAGAACATTTCAGATTGATAAAAGTTCACCATCTCCATGCCCACGGCTATACCCGGTCAGAAATCTTTCGATCTCTATATTATCAATATCAAAAAGAGAAGAGCGTTTGTATGAAAACCTTTTTCTTTTGGTTCTTGCTGCTTTTTCAGCGGGAGTTTTCACTTTTGGTTATCGTTCTGATAACACCTGTCCCTTCGCATTGAGTTGCGGAGTGATTTGATACCCATTTTTAAGACCTCCAAAGTATCTCAATTCGTTACCTGTCTCTTGTACTTTTATGTTGTGTATGTATGATACTGCGGAGGATGCGCTCGCTTTCTGTGGCTATTTTTACCTTCTGGACACCTGTACTATTATCCATGTATCATCATTACATGCCATTTCTCCCGTGTGGTATATAGTTTCCGTTGGTTCTTCGATCGATTATGCTTCCGTATCAATGAGGGTGAAATTAACTGTGATGAGAAATCTAGTCTACTTGGAAAGGTACCGATAGGAAGAACTATAGGGCCAAAAAAAGTCCTGAAGAGTGGTGGTAACCGCGTATACCGTAATAGGAGAATTGAGCGTGTAACGCACAGACACCGATTAAACAAAGCGGGGAGAAGCAAGACAAAGGTAAAGGATGGTAACGATCAACCATAAAGCTTGAAGCACGGGGTGGTAAAGTAGTATGCAAGAGGTTATTGTATAACGTAGATGACACCCAGATAGGAATATATCTCCCGTCTAAAGATATGGTATCGAGGGAGTTGGATGAAAAGGGGGAGGTTACGAAGGCGCAGCGGTTGTAGCACCTTCCGCAATGGGGGTCGGAGAGGCACGCTCAGATTGAGGTTGTGCTGTTTCAGCACCAGCGACTGGGTGATGAAGAGGCGAACGCATGCCGCCCTTTTTGTTCTTTGGTTTAGGCTTTGCGGCTTCCGCGACGAGTCTGCGAGTATATTAGATCCGTGAAGGGAGTGATGGAGTAAAAACAACGCACCGTTCGAGCTCCCTCCTCTCCTCATCTGATTCATCTGGTTGGGCGGCCTTGAAAACTCTACCCATATCAATCAAACCCTGGTCAACACTCATATCAGTTTTGATGACGGGAAAGGTAAGGACTCGACACGGTAACGCACCCTGGCACGATACAGCAACACCTTTTCTGATGCACTCGGGTCCTTAAGGACATTATCAACGACCTAGCACATTGGGGTCATCACTTGCACCATCCCACATGGGCTGGTGGAGACCTACCTCCCGAAGGACCTGCACGACTTCCAATCTTGCTCCCCGCCAAGAGGCGAGCAACATCTTACCCGTCATGTCCATCTCCAATGCTCTCAGCTCTTCTTCGCCCGCTTCACCTTTAAGCTGCACCTTTTCCATTTCCTGCGAATTGAATTATTAATCGCGTGACCGTACTGAAGGGAAGCGTGACGTACCTGAAGAACGTCTCGGACACTCAGGCTAAAAGAAGCGCCAGACGTATGGGCGTCAGTTAAGGTATACGCAATCAATTCTTTTAACGTAATACTCACGCGCTTCCGAGTACGCCCCACATATCCTTCGCAACAGATCCCTTTTCCTTCAGCCTCGACCAGAAACCGGGACTAGAAAAAACATGCCACCATCAGCACATGCACCATATTGAAATGGCAAAAAGAACCAAACCCACATTCCAAGTAACTTTTTACCCTTTAAAAATGTCGTGCCTTTCATAACATACACATGCCCAATCGCATGCAACAACTCAACACCAAAACTCTCCAACTTGAGATCCTCAGCCTCCTTCCCAATCTTAGCCAGCCACGTCTTTGTCTCTGGATCACTGAGACTTCCGGGATCTTTTGCCTCAACATAAGGCCGCAGTCGCTCAACAAGCTTATCTGTGAGAATCTTGATACGTTCTTTCATGACCTTCCGACGTTGTTCTTCCTGTTCGCGGAGTTTCTCACGTTGTATTCGTTGTTTCTCGCGGAGTTGGGCCCGGTTTGCTGGGTCGGTTGCCCCAACCGCATTTACCGAGTTAGCTTGCGACCCTTCGCCATCTACCGGTGATGACGACGAGGTTGCTGCTGCACCTGCTGTGGCAGAGGTGCTAGCTGTGGGTTGTGTGGTAGAGGATGCCGAGGGCTGTGGCTCCACATGTGCCTCTGCTGATAGGTGTTGTTGTTGAGTGCCATCCGGGTTTTTGCCAGCTTGGTATTGTTGGTTAAGTTGTCGTTCGATTTCGGCCTTTTCTTCGTCGCTCATCATGTTCGTTGCTGCGGTCGTCATCTCTTTCATAATGGAAATTTCGCCAATCTGTTACACGCGTCGGATGGATAGTTGAGGTCCACGAAACATAGGAGAAAGAATGAAGTGGCGAGGGAGGGGGGGGGATGGGGACGTACATAGTCAACAAACCGGTCTCCACCAAAAATATTCGCAAAGAAACCAGCAGCGTCCTCCATCTTGATCTCGGTGCCCTCTTTCTCCATCATCTTCTTCCCGTTCTTGTCGTATACTGCCCGGAGATTCTAGGACACCTTAGTATTGTATACATGCGCGGATGGCAGAGAGTGTACGCACTGAGTCAGACAATACCTGATATGCTTTGCTATGAGAAGGGATGAGTAACAACACCGGGAGCTGCGGAGGAGGAATCTTGACATACCTGATCTCCTTGAACTTTTCCTCTGCTTCTGGTGAGGGATTCTTGTCTGGATGGTACTGGGAGCGAGACTCGTTTAGAACGAGACTGGTCGCAGAGACAAAGCCACCACTCACCTTCATGGCGGCTTTGCGATAGCCCTTCTTGAGAGCAACATCATCTGCGTCAACGGCAACGCCGAGCTAGAAAGACGTTATGTGTATGTGGACAATGCTGGGTAGGTTTCAAGAGCACAACTTACAAGGTCGTAGTACTCAGTTTCGACAGGAGCCATGAGCGGAAGAGTGGAAAGAAGACAAGTTACAAGTGACATCGGCTAAGTGCGGGATAAGTACCCAAAATAATATAAAATTTAAATAACTAATAGGAATTTGGCTACAGCCGAGTCTACAGAAATAGCTCAAAATGAGTAATACGTGGTCAACCCTCCGTCCCTGAAGCAAAAGTCAATCGTGCCCCGTTGATACCAGTACAACGCGTATCTTCTGGACTCGAGTCATTGCCGCTGTCCGGCATCGCCTGATGCATCAAATCTAACTTTGCGTGTCCCAGTTCTCTTTTCTCGGCCGATCTCCGTCGTTGCACCCCCCAACACGGATGGTGACACACTCCTTTTCCGCTCTCCAGGTAACAGCTTTGCCATCCGCAGTTTTAGCGCAGTCAGTGCATTGCCCGAATTCGCACTTTGTTGTAATCGTGGTGAAGCTGATGACACGCTCATACGCTTCACAGCATTAGCTGTGGTCATGTGCATTGACGAAGATGTGATTGTTGAACATGATGCTGATGGCGACGTAGGGAGTGGGAGGTTGTGCACTGCTGCTGCTGCTGCTGCTGCTGCTGAAGATTCTGAGGCAGAGGCTGATGATGAGGCAAAGCCTGGTTTTTTAAGAGAAGGCCGGAGAGGTAGTGGACTTGGGGTAGATGGATGTGATGTTGAACGTGAGTGTTGCCGACGTGGAGAGGAGTGAAGATGAGGTGTCCGCGATACGTGTAGGCCCATTGCTATCTGCTCTATTGTTGGGCGAGTAGACGCTGAGGACTCTTCAGCGGAATATTGGGATGGGTGGAGGAGACGTTTCCTGCGGCGTGGAGTACATGTGCATGGATTGTGAATGTGAGTGCGAGCGGCCATGTCGTTTTGAGTTGGGAGTGATCGAGCGTTTTACTGAGACAATGAGACGTCGTGAGGCGGTGCTGTGCTGGGGAGAGGAGGTGTCTGACATGGTTTGAACTTGAGGCGATGGTGGGGGTGACAATTTAATGAGAGCAAGGGCCATGATGCATGATGTGTTGACTGGCCCTGGTCCTCGCCTCGGATTTTGCCGTTCTCAGCCCTGGCTACGTGCCATCAAATCCTTTAACCGTTCCTTCCGAGTTCCTAACCCATCCAGTGAAGAGAATTCAATCTAGCGGCCTCCTGACCCGCCCGACTACATAGCCTAAGCTCCCAACGTCATTCACGGATCTACTGACTCCGGCGAGTGGGTGCAATGTGCCTCATGCATCCAAGTAAAAATAGTCTTTCTATTAAAGGTCCAGTACGAATCTACATCAGCTAATTTACAATCTTTACTCCTCTTGTCCTATCTCCTCCTCCTCCTCCTCCTCCTCCTCCTCCTCTCTAGACCCCTCTCCTTCCTCTTCTTCCTCCTCCTCTTCTTCCTTCTCCTCTTCTTCTTCTTCGCTTTCACTCTCACTTGCGCTCTCATTGAAGATCAACGAAATATACTCATCTCCCAACCGTGCACTTTCCACCGTCAACACTTTTTCCGCACTAACATCAACATCCCCACCACCACCTCCGTCCGCTCCCGTCATGTTCACATCGGTTATTTGATCATCCGCTTTCCCACTTCCACTCTCCCTCTTCGCCCATTTTGAATTCGCTTTGATCACATGTGGCAGCTTACACCCCTTCGTCCGACACTCGCCTGTCTCTTCAAACTCCGGACATTCCCTGACATGATTCTTGTCGCATTCAATCCCCTTTTCGCAATATCCTAGCACCGCGAAATCCTTGCACACTCCGTCTTTCTTCCCCACATTCACGTGAGGGAATAAACATTTCTCCTTCGTGCATCGGCCTCGGTTCAGGAAATGTACACAGAGTGGTGTGCGCTCCGGCGTCGGATTATGTGAAAGGTTGCACGTGTCCACGCTCTTCGGACAGTCCCCTTGCATAAAGTTCCAACAGATCGCAATCTTGTTGGGGTCGTGTTGATACGGACATGTTAATCCTCTTGGACACGTTCCTAGACGAACCCCGTCAATATAAAAATCCGCCAGGATACAAATGAATCATACCTGTCTTCGTAAATCTTGAACAGGGTTTATCAATCTTGCGTATCGCGGCCTTCTTCGACCTGTATTAAAACAACAAAAATTCCCCCCAGAAGAAGGGAAAAACAGAAGCAATGTGTCAGTAAACTAAGATCCCTCCACATACACCCAGCAGCAGGGGCAGATGTATCCGGAGAACGCCCAACGCAATCCGTAGAATGATGAAAATAAAGTAGACAGACTGAGTATATGTTCGGTTCGTGTTGTCCAATGTCATATTTCGGCCCGGCCGGCCTTTTGGTTTGTATACTCTTGACCTCGCCATGAGATGTCCATGAGGCCCTTTACGCATGAAAGCGCCAGGTGCGCTTGGTCCTGGCTTTTCTGTTTTCTGTTTTGGTTTCGCCACTACAAAATGTATAAGCCAATTACCGAACCTTGAAACAAGAGGAACAACTCACAGTCCTTCCGGACTAGCGACCGCTTACTCGCCTCAAACGCGACGCCTCCGATGACCACATCCTTTCTCCCACCTACACCGGAAGTCACAACAACGCCCCTTCCCTCACCGCTCCCATCGTCACCCTGTGGCGTACCATCTGCATTCTTTGCTGTTCCGGCGCTAGAACCAGGGGTAACAGCATTCTCCTTGCCCTTCCCACCCGTGCTGCTGCTAGTAACAAGCCCAGGCCTCACGTACTGCTTATGCGGACCTGTATTTCCCATCATCCCGCCTCTGCCCCTTCCCCTACCCCGATAGCCCCCTCCATACCCACTACCTCCATACGAACCTGCATAACTATTTCCGTATCCATAGCTCGGTGGTTTACCGGATTTATGTTGTTCAATTGTTGCTAACAGAGTAAGTTAGACACCACTTGTAAATGTTATGGATAGTGGGTGGGGATGGGGAGACATACCAGTCAACCTTGCAATTTCATTCCTCATCTGATCCTCTGCCGACATGGAACCATCACCAGTTCCATTCCCACTGGTAGAAGCCATGACAGGGTTCAAACCAACCAAAGAAAAAAAAGTAATTCCCGAGAGAATATGAAAGGAAAATCCAAATGATGATCGAAAAAAACACTGGAGCCGTCGGCTGACCAAAAGAAAGCTGGTACCCCTCGTGGTCGTGTGCCCGAGTTAAGATTTTTCCCCCTTACGGTCTTCTTTACGGAATAGGGATTCGCCTATCGCGGTTATGGCCCTTTCTTGCGTGTTTCTCGAGTTGTTGTCGAAACCCGGTGATGAGGTGAGGAAGAACGGTAAGTGGGCAGAACAACACAATCTAAGTCTGATTACCAATCACATCAGGCGGATCCTGAGACCCCTTACAGGACAGACCTCCCCTTTCCTGTGTAGGCCCCGGCTCGAATTAAGCTAGCAGACAAATGTCACTACATTACAGAGTAATCTCTACAGTCCATCCACATCCTCAGAAATGCCCTTCCAACTTTTCACAATACCAGTCATCACATTATCCACATCTGCCAAACTTGTCTCCTTCCTAAATACCTCCATATACACCTCCGCAGGCTCTCCCCCTCCACCACTGCCACCAGTCCCGCCAGTAACTGGCGCCCGGCGTGCCATATGCCAATGTTGTGGGTTTTGTCCTCTGGAGAACACTTCCGATATCCCTGGGTCGCTAGATATCGATGGGTTACTGGTCATCAAGCATTAAAATTGGCCGCTCGTACCATTCTTGCAAAGCCTTCGCTTCGTGGAGTGGTCCCGACCTGGACTGGAAGTTCTTGCTGCCAAAGGTGTACTTCCCTGTCGACACGATATGCGCATCCGATGGTTGCAGGATCTTACTTGCCGATGGTATTGAATCGGCTATCCTGTAATTAGGAAACCAAGATGGATTTGAGATTTATAGGGAAAGAGGAGACGAAAACCTACGGCTTCTGTAGCTCCTCCTGTACCACCCCTTCTACAGCCTCAAAGAACTTTTCCGATTTGTCCCCTACATGGTCAAGATGCTTCTGCAATTCAATTCCCCCCGTCTTCGGATTGAGAGGCTATTAATGCCAACATCCACTGCCCTTTCTACAGTGAGAAAGAACAGGTAAGTAAATTGCAAGGCTTAGGTGAACAGGATGCACGTACAAGCAAGAAGTAGACCTTCCTCTGCTTTGTTGATAAAGGATTATCATTGACCTCGAGGTATACTGTTCTTTTCAGGAATGCAGGTGGAGGCCGTGGCGTCACGACCCCAAGTTCTCGTATCGTCTTCTTCTCCTCGTCCTCGTCCTCACCTTCCCCTGACTCGTTTGAAGATGTTGATGGAGCTTTATGGACTCCAGGAAAACCATCTTCAACGACCGCATTAGATGAAATAGCATCATCTAGGGCATTCTGGTCCACTTTTGTGTCCAGGATCGAGTGTTTATCACTATCCTCGCTGCCCTCACCTCCCACCTCCACAACCTTCCCGGCCACTTTCTCTGTAATATCCCCCGAACATTCATTTCCTGTTGATCCGTTCTCTTGCTGGTCCATGCTTGTCCGCGGTGATGAATGTGAGGACCGAGCCGTACTCCCTGCCGGCGAGGTCCCAGACGAACGCAACCCGAAAGTCAACACATCACCCCAGTTCCACTTCCTCACGTCCATTGCTTGCATATTCAAAATTCCTCCGCCATTATTGCCACTTTGTTTATCAGCAGTATCTTGGTTATCCTTGAGCTTTTCTATGCCTTTGATTGTAGCTTGTGAAGAAGATAGAGGGCCTTCTTCGTGTATTGAGGGATCCGGGGGAGGTGGGATAAGTGACATCAGGAATAGGGGTAGTGAGTTGGGATAGTCTCGTTCGAGAAAATTTGTCGGCGGAACGATGTTGGAGGGTGTAAGGAGTAGGGCAGTGAGTTCATTTGTTGGTACATCGTTTTGTAGACCGTTTATTATGGGAAGAAGAGCTTTAAAGTATGGGTGAAGCTCTACACCTAGATTGCCATAAGGGTCAATCAATATCATTTATCAGAGAGAGAATGGACGAAATCCACCGAGTTGCTGGGCGAAATCATGTCCATTTTCTAATGACCATGACCAAGCCCAAGGTGTCCAAAACCTCTCCAGCTGCAACGCCAAAACTTCTTGTCCGATGTCACCAAGTATCGTAGTGAATGTACCATGTGTCAGCTGAACGATCATAACCGAAGCATTGAGCAATTGGTATATGAACACCTTCCAAAGCTTCGCACCTTGAACTTCTCGTACCCTCTCATGAGATCCTCCCTCAACGCTCCATCATGTACTGAACCGTCCTCGTAGTCGTATACTGGCACATCTCCTTGCTTCACCTTCTCTTTTTCCTTCCCCTTGTTCTTTCCTTTGTCTTTCGACTTGCCTTTCCCTTTATCTTGTACCACCCGAGGCGCTTTCGCCAGCTCAACACACTGCAATTCAGAGTAGGGAGGGACGGTGAGGCAATCAGTTGATGCTACGCTTATCGCGAGGTTCGAGGAAGGTAGGGGGGAACACTGACAGCATGTATCCAGAAGTTGGGCTCAGGGGATATCATAATCATCCTTCTCGTCTGCGAATGGACAGTATCCAACGGACTCTGCGCATTAAACATCCTAAGTACCACGAGAAAGAACAAGAATCAGTATCTATTGACATGGATGGGGCGAAACAGAGCGCACCCAGCGAAGCTCACCAATGCCCTCGCCAGCCCGATTTGTCTCAACATCCTATCCCTCGATACAGCTCTCTCTTTCGACGTATAGAACAAGATATGTGCCTGTTCTTCAGCATCTTCATCATCATCGCTGGGTGAACCAGTACTGTGTAACGACGGATTATAGATCGCCAAGTAGACAAGGTTGGAAGAGGTCCTATTCATGTCACAATTCTGACACGACCACCCTGACAGTGTCCCTTTGGCTTCGAGCTTTTCCACGCACAACGACAGATGACATATTCGACGAAATTTCGCCATTTATTGATTGCTACTTCATTGGTATTAACAAAACCTATCATAACACTAACACTACAAAGAACAAGGTCCAAGCATTTAATTGACACAAATTGTCCAACTCAGTTGGATCAATGTGTGGGATCTAAGGTGAGTTAGCTCTCTCCGCCCCGAAATCTTCATCAGCCGTCGTAAAGGTCTTTCGTCCAGATTCGTTAGTATTCTCGGAGGATGCGTTCGAATACGACGGCGAAGCCAAATTACTCCCCGAATCCGCCCAATTGTCCGACCTGGCCGGTGACAACCGATCCAATCCCTTCGACCTCAAACCATTATACAACTCTTCATTCCACCTCATCTGTGTTGGGTTTGCAAAATCTACTTCCGCATCTAGCGATGATGTCGGAGAGTTCCTATTGGAAGAGGGACCGCCGAAGTATCCACCAAAGTTTGTATCCGAGGAGTTGTCCACTTCTAAGCCTTCCAGGATTATAGGGTCTGATTGAGCCTCTTCAAAGTCGGGGGGCCCATCTGAGGGTGTCAACGAGGATACAGATGCTCCTGATCTCATTGCCCATGGGCCACTCTCGATATTCAACCGGTCACTAAGGTTGCCTGGTGGAGGGCCCATGTACGAAAGTTTGCTATCGTCGGGGGGTGTTGGTAATCCATTATCTACGTTGATATCAATGCTAATGGGGACCTCCTGAGGGGGTATGGAAGGCGAAGCTTCCATGTCGTCCTTGCGTTGCTCCGCTTTTGCCTTGAATTCCACGATACGATCTTGCGTTTTGCCTCCTAGAGGTCGGCTCGTCCGACGTCGGTAGAAGAGGAGGTACGCGTCAGCGTTCTGTTGTTAACGTTCCAATCAGTGAACTTTGAGTCAAAGAGGACGTCGGTGGTTAAATTTAAGTACTCACGACGGCGTTTTCAGCCTTGGTGGGTTTCACGAAAGAATCGTCGAAATGGTACCACTTATCATTTTGTTGATTTAAAGCATACGCCCGATAATGTCCGCCCCCCAATCCACCGATATGCTCATCGACACCGAAGAGGTCGTAAATGAGCGGTTCATCCAAACTCGTAAGGTTTAACTCCTCAGTGCTAACGCCCTGCGCTTGCAACTTCTTCGCAATTGCCCTCTCCCCAATCATGTTCTCTAAATCCAGACCATCGATCGGGAAGTCAATGAAGGCGTCAATTTTGTCACGAAGCGTTCGGCTATTGCTGAACCGCTTCAGATGCACAACAAGGACATCTGGTGCCTTCCATAAATCGAACCTCTTCGTCGCCTGCTGATGCTTCTTGCACTGGGGGCAATACCATAAATCATCCTCTCCAAGTTTCTCCTCCTTCGTAAACTCGTCCAAACAGTCCTGCAGCGAGATGCCCTTAATCTTCTTCTCTTTTGCGGCTTTCACCGACGCAGAATACTCCGGGTGAACGAAGTCTTCCCAGACATCCCAGCGAGCATGCTCGAACCGATTCTGTGGTTCGCCAAAGTAATATGCCTTGATATTTTCGTCAAACTCGCAATAGATGGCATCACCTTCGCGAAGCAAGCTTCCTCGGACCTCGAGCGCTTCTTGCCGGCGCTCCCATGACTCCCATTTGTGCATGGTAGTGGCTCCGTAGTTCGAAGTCCCGAATTCTTTGTGATCACCGTGCAGCCGGAGGTTGAAAACATCCCTTTTGAAACCAACGATCCTAGGTTTGCTAACCTCGACAAATTCGTCACCATCTTCCTCTATCACCATCATCTTCTCGTCAACAATATCCCCTTCCTCCGGAACACCTTCCACAGTCACCACATCCCCGTCCTCCCCAATCTCCGTCATAGTGTCAGGCGCATCAGGGGTACCCAATTGGGCTTGAACTTCTGGAACATCAGAATCATCGGCGTGCTCCCAGGTATACAAATCATGCGCATTGTTTGTGAAACAGACCAGACGGCTTATAACGGCATCGTATAGACTGTCGACATTGACAGCGTCTTGTGGCTTGATGGGAAGGATGGTGGGATAACCAAAGAGGGAGACGCGAGACGAATAAGTGTTCCATTGGCCCGATCCTTTCGCATCACAAAGGAAAACGGGAAGAAGTAATGGATCTCCAGGTTGCCTCTTGAAAGTCCGTGATTGTTGAGAATTGCAAGGCAATTCAAAACAAACTATGGTATCGTGATCGGACATGTCTCCGACCATGATAGAGTCGTCCAGATTCTTGTAAAATTTGTGGTTAAAGATTTCTAAGGTTAACAACTGGGTATGGTTTTAATGGTTGCCCTTCGACATTGTTCGTATAGACTCACATTATCTGGTTCAGCGTCCATCCAACGACCCAAAAGGTTTCTGAGTTCCTTGAACGATGCGTCGCGGTTTAATTCGACGGGCACCTATCCAGAGGTCACCACATGAAAAATATTCCAAGCGAAACTCCGAACCTTGTAATGGGGTTGTGACGCGTCCCAAGGGACATAATAAATGGTGTGTGTCCACTTCTTCTCAATTGGTATGGGAAGGGTCAAGTACATGAAGGGATCGAAAGTGATTGAAACCTAGGGTAAAAACCATCAGTAAAATCGCAAAACAGCCCAAATGAGCGAAATACCTTCGCGCATTTGGGACATACAAGTGTGCTCTGATATTGTCCTTGGAACAGATCAACGATCACACTGTCATTGCGCAAAAGGTAGCCATCCCAAGATTTTTTGGCTAATTGAACCAACTCCAGGTCACCCCCGCCTTCCCAGTCGGGTTTCTCCACGTATGGCTTCTTGAGGATACGGTTTAGGTCCTCGTGCAACCCATCTAATAAGAAAGCAACTAGTTCTTGAGAATCGTGTTGTTGATAACCACTAAATTGCGGCGCGAACTTCTGAAGAACCTGCTTGAATTCGCGAGGTGAATAAGAGGTTGATGGCCCACTCGTTGCCCAGATGCGGTGGAGAAGTGCGCCAAAGGTTTCTGCGATAGCTCCGCCCATCCCAAGTGGATTGTCTGCGTTGAGTTCTTCCTCGTACACGCCACCTTCGGACAAGTCAGAACACACTGCACATCTCAGCAAAACATCAACTTACTCAAGAAATAATCAGTAAGCTCTCTCGTGTGAGTAAGGCATTGCAAGGCTGAATTCATGAAGCAGGTGTTGCCCATGTTGGATAACCCTAGCGTGCCAGGCTCTAAATTCCGCGCGTTACGCGCGTTATTCAAAACAGACACAGCAGACGAAGACTTTGATGGGGAAGGTCTAAGCGGGGTAAGGGAGTCACTGCTTTTGTTCTTTGATGATGAAGACGCGCTGCCCAGCTTGTTGAAGAAACCATCGCTGGAATTGAAGATGGGCAAAGCGACAGTCGGCAGTTGTGGTTGCATCCCTCTATCATCGAGGATCCAGCCGTCTGATTGCTTAAATTCAACGATAAATCCATCCTCTGACTCGAAATCTTCCTCTTCCAAAGTCTTGGGACTTCTCTTCTATGATCTTGCCTTTGGCATGACACACTCGATCGGATGGGAACTCGTGATAATCCCACCCTTCTTCTTCAGCTTCGACCCTCCAGATGCGATAAGGAGTTGTAACCTGTTCCTGCGCCTTCACAGCTTCAGCCAGCTTTGTGCATAACATCGCCATAGTCTCTCCTGCGGAGATGGTAACCCATTTAAAGGAAGGAACTTGAGCTCGCAGGGCTCGCCGTGGTTTAGCGAGAGGAAGGACTTTGAAACGAGGAGGATGGAGTTCAAGAGAAGCCTCATGGGTGGCACCCCTCGAGATCACGCGCCTGGCAAGGACAAGTGAAGGTTCCCCATACCTTAGTCAAAGGATATCAGCAAAAGTCTTTAGGATAACCGAGTTGACGAACCAGCTGGTGAAGGCATTCCATATGTTGAGAGGTACAAATTCGACGTCCTCGCCTTCAACAAGACCATGTTTGAGATTTCCTTCGGTATTGACGAGGGACCGATTGTCCACAGGACCTAGTTCCTGCTCCGTTACTACACCCTCTTTGTCCTCCTCGCCAGTGCAAGCCTTCCTCCACTGCCTCCACCAATTCCTCGAAACGAGGAACCAGGTTTCTCCTACCTCCATCCGTTTCTTCCTCCCTTCCTCCACAAACACCAGCTTCTCAGCGAGTGTGACGGGGGGTACGGCGTCCATTTCCTGTGAAAGCTGGGGTACAGAAAGGGTAGTGGGGATAGAATCTTCACCCTGAGATGCCATGTATGCGTCAATGTCCTTACTCTGATCTGCGAGAGATAGTGTGGACAACTGATCAGTCTGCGCATGCTGGCCTGTGGTATTTTGGGCAGGTGCTTCTGAGACTGCACGTTTCACAGATGTAGAAGATTTGTCTGAGTGCATTGATTGGGTACGCTGACGCTTTCTGCTGGGCTGAGGTGGGATGCCGGTGGATGGGGGAGATGGGGAGCTGGCTGGGGACGGGAGAGAGTTCATGGTGGATGACAAAAGTATTGACCTGGCAGACTGAGTTTGGGTTTGTGTTTCTGTGCTGAACAAAGGGCCAGTTTTCTTATAAACGCCCTCAATTAAAGAGCAAACGCGTCCTCGTCCTCGTCACCCGTCACACCACAGTCATTCAACGTCACACTCATCAGCGGTCCGGTCCCTCCACTGTCCACTGACATCTGAAAACACTTGAAAGGTCCCATGGCTCCCATTGTCGTTCTTTCTCTCAAACCATCATGTCTATCCAGAGTATGCGTGTATATATGCGAGTGTCTTTCTACCCAATGCTCACGGAGCTACAGGCAAACATTTCATGAACAAAGCCGAGACCCTTGTTGTCGATTCCCTCAAGGGTCTCTGTGCAACCAACCCACAGCTTGCGTTTGACGTTGAGAACAAGAGTATGTAAAGAATATATTACGTATAACGCCTGTATCAAACCACCCTACACCAGCCGTCTTTATTGCGAAACAAGACCGCTCCAAGGTTGCCTTGATGTGCGGTGGGGGGTCTGGACATGAACCCGCACATGCCGGATTTGTAGGTAGGGTAACCTTACATTTCCCGTCCTCAGAGTAGTTTCTTACTCAAAACACAGGCGAGGGCATGTTGACAGGTCCGTCTCTCCTGAGACGCATAATTATCTTCTGCTCATGACGTCAAGCCGCGGTATGTGGGAACGTATTTGCTTCTCCTAACGCCAGCCAAGTTCGCCGCGGGATAGACTTGATCAGCAATGATAAAGGGTGCGGGGTGTTTCTATTTGCGGAGTTCCTTCTACATACTAATACCAGAAAAGGACTGTGATCATCGTCAAGTGCATCGTCTTTTGTGTGAATGCGGGGCACTCCTAACTGACTTTCGACAGGAACTACACTGGGGATATCCTTAACTTTGGTCTCGCCAAAGAGCAATACGCTGCGCTTCATCCCGACAAGGCAGACCGCGTCAAATTTGTCATAGTCGGTGATGATGTCGCCGTCGGCAAGACCCAAGGCAAGATTGTTGGCCGTAGGTATGTGACTTCCGACTCTCCTACATTGGCCCCTAGTCACTTCGCGTTTACAGAGGTCTTGCTGGGACAGTTCTAGTTTACAAGATCGCTGGCGCTCTGGCCCAGCGCGGTGGTTCCCTCGAGGAAGTGTACAATATAGCCGAGTGGGCTTCCCAGAACACCGCCACCATTGGTATCAGCCTCGGCCACGTCCATGTAGGTTCACCCCTTATTCACGCGGGTCGCTCCTGACCTTGACACAGGTTCCTGGAACGGCTGCGCTTGAATCCAACCTGGCCCCCTCCGAGGTTGAAATCGGGATGGGAATTCACAATGAGAGTGGCCACCAAACCGTCTCTCCTATTCCACCATTATCAGACCTGATTCCGAAACTCCTTGACATGATGACGTCAACTTCAGATCCAGAGCGCTCCTTTGTCCCGTTCAAAGGCAAAGACAACGTCGTATTACTTGTCAACAACCTTGGTGGTTTGAGCGAACTTGAACTTGGAGGAGTTATTGCTGAAGCACGCAACGCCCTCGATGCTCGTGGTTTCACGATTTCTCGCGTTCTCTCTGGAAGTTTCATGGTAAGTTGTGGGTTCTGACAATCAGTCCGGGTCCGTCCCTAATCGGGACCACAGAGTAGCTTGAACATGCCTGGTTTCTCTCTCACGCTCCTACTCTTACCTCGTGAAGGTGATTCCTCTGGGCCTTCGGCTAAACAAGTTTTGTCCCTCCTGGACGAAAAGCCCAGCGTTCCCGGCTGGCGGTGGTCCTCCGGTGGTCCTCCTGTCGCCACCGCAGATCAAATCATCGAACGTGCGAAGCCACCCCCGCAACCGAGTAATCCCCGACAACTGAAAGCCTCCAACACCGCGATCTTTGTGGAAAGCATCCGGCGGGCAGCTAATGCATTGATTAAGGCTGAGCCAGAGATAACTAGGATGGATTCAATTGCTGGTGATGGTGATTGTGGACTTACACTCAAAGTAAGATCTATCTCAATTATCGAGTATTAATGGCGAAACTTAACGACCATTAAGGCAGGTGCCGAAGGTGTGCTTCTTCCTTCCTTAAACCCATATATCAAAACCGAGCTAAGCTCGTTCCTTATAGCTGTCCTGAAGAAGATTGATGAGGGAGCCATCAGGGGCGATGACGTTGCAGGCTCAATCTTTGCGATATCCCAGATTTCTGAGGAAGTTATGGGTGGAACGAGCGGCGCATTATATTCGTAATTATCTTCCACCCTTCTCGTGAAGGTCCTACTCATGTCTATTAGGATATTCTTCTCCGGATTATCTCAGAGCCTGCAGGCCGCGGCAGGAGACACCGTCACTCCTCAAATCTGGGCGAAAGCGTTGAGATCGGCTTTGGATAAATTGTACACCTATACTCGCGCACGTCCACCTTCTCGCACTCTCGTTGATCCCCTTGCGGCTTTCATTGATGCTAGCTCTTCGAGTGATGGCAAGAACTTTAGCGATGCAGTCCGTGCCGCGGGTGAAGCTGCTGAAGCAACCAAGAGCCTGGAAGCTAAGGCTGGCAGGAGTGCTTATGTTGAAGGCGATAGGTTGAAGCAGGAACAGGTTCCCGATCCCGGCGCTTGGGGCATCAAGACCATTTTGGAGAATCTTGCGGCTTGAAAGTTCAGAATTCGGGAATGCGGCTAGAAATTTTTTTGTATATTTACGACGCGTGAAAATAACCCATATGCTGAAATAGTCGACGGTGTGGGCTTTTGACTTACGATGGCACCTCAGTTCCACCAACCTGGATAAACCAAAGCGGCCCAAAGTACTATTCTTGGAACCACCGCTGAACCACCCTGACGGCTAGTTCGAAGCCGCGACGCCATTCAATATTCAGCCCAGGCGCACACTCAACCGACGCCTCTAGAACATTTTCACGTTTCAAGCATTGAATATTGATCATGAGCATAACGGCATTCTTCGCCATGCCATGTGACTTTACGCCTGCTTGACAGCTCTGACAGTGTCAAATTTAGCTCTCCTAAACGATTGGGTTTGCCGTGCCGAGTTTTGTAATTTAGGTGTCGTAGGAAGGCAAGGCGCCGAGAGTCGCGCATAACGCCGATGCCAGAGGAGCCAAAAAAATTGTGGCGAATGTGGGTCTTTGGAGCTTCAGGTTCCTGACTTCCTGTGTTATTCCTGTGTTCCTCGGCGGTTGGGGCTAGGCCTCCTCAGTGCTGACCTGGATTAGGCTCAAAAGTTCACCGCTCAGCGCTCAGCGCTCAGTACTCGGGGCTCAGTGTCCAGTCCGAGCATGAAGCTTCCGAACCGCAGACACGAGGGGGCAAGAAGACCAGCAACGACTTCCTTCCCCATATATTCTCTTGTGGGATTGTCCTCAGGCTCTCAGACTTTGAGTGAGTGATGTGTGGCCGTATGTATGTTTCGATCGCACCGTACTTCCGAACGTGTTTGCCAAGCTGCGGAGACCCGGTGTAGCGGCTATGGGGTGTTACTACGCCCTGGGGTTTATTGCTGCACAGTCAAACTAAGTATCCCTCTCTACCTACGACTGGGAGTCCCTGGCGCCCGGAGCAGTTATACATATCAACATAACAGGTCCCTCACGGGGACTGATCGATAACAGTCCAAGCTAATCATGGGTACTTAGAAGAAGTTCTATAAAGCAGGCGGAGAAGATTCTTACTCATTTCATGAATCATGCGTCTCCGCGTTGTGATATTATGATACCTGCTGATATGTGATATGTGATCTAGGCCACGCGGTGAGCCTCGTTTCACCCAAATCTCCTCAAAATGCGCGTAGGTAAGGTTCCCATAACTTTGTGATACTTCTTCATTACTCACTCCACTTAGTAAGGAACCATCGCACCGGCTAATCTTGGACTCCATTCTCGAAGTTCCTGCTTCTACGAGTTGTGACGTATATTGATATGGGCGTCCCCCCGGCATTGCATCTTCTCAGAAGCAACCTGGGGAAAGCTACAGACTTTCGCAGCTGTTTAACTCTTGAAGCTTGAAGTCTCTAGGTTACAT
Organism: Calvatia gigantea; assembly: GCA_025093985.1. Taxonomy (NCBI): domain Eukaryota; kingdom Fungi; phylum Basidiomycota; class Agaricomycetes; order Agaricales; family Lycoperdaceae; genus Calvatia; species Calvatia gigantea. The sequence goes on along the minus strand of JACAAK010000005.1, from coordinate 1,885,715 downwards.
GGTTAGGAAGCAGTCCAAACAGTCCAAACTTACCTTGCTTTATTGACCTTGGAGTACGCATTAATTTTCGGCTTGGAAGTTGAAGAATGTGGTTGTCTCAAGACTATCTGAGTTTCGAGTAAAATAGCTACGTTGCGTTCTCGTAAACAGTATCGTATCAACTTATAGGATGAATGGAGTTTGAAATTAAGAGTGAAATTAAGAAAAATGAAGCGTGGCCTGATTAGTGGGGTGACCGGGTATAGTTGGGCCATAACTACCACTAGGACAGTCCGAGGGTCGTAGGAGCACGATTTCCGAAGAACATAGAGTGTATGAGTGACAAAGAAATCATTGGCTCTGTTCCTTATCCTCCCCGTCGTGCGAGCTTCCCTTTTCGGCAGATGCATCGTGGGTAACGTTGCGGCGGCGCCATACATGGGACATCATAGGAGTTGATTCTTGGTACATCTGGTCGATCTGCTCCAAAGAAAGTCCTTTGGTCTATAAGAGACATTGAGTCAACCATCTTCGCCATGTCAAGCAGGGTCAGCTACGAACCTCCGGAACGCAGAAGTAGGTGAAAACAGCGCAGCATGCACAAGTTGAGCCCCAGATGAAGAAGACCTTAACCTCAAGGCCAGCAGAGCCCGGCTGTTTGTTCACAAGGAAAGGAGCTGATGGGCAGCGTGAGAAAGGCATTGAATTGTGTCACGTAATGATGACACTCACTAGCATAACCGATGCCAAAATTCCACAGCCAGTTGCTAGCAACAGAGAGAGACATGGCCTTCGCACGAACTTGCAGAGGGAAAATTTCTCCGGTGATAACCCAAGCGATCGGACCCCAGGTGGACGCAAAGAACGCCTAAGATATCACATCAGTTTCTGCTCTCAGGTGCACATGGAAGGGAAGTTTCTCACAATGTAGATGCAGACGAAGGCGATGAGGACTCGTTGACCGGCAAGGTTACCAGTTGAGACTGTGACACCGACGATTGCGACGATGAACTCGCAAAGGCACATTCCCACAGCACCAATGAGAAGGAGCCTGCGGCGGCCAAAGCGCTCAACACCCCAGATGCCCGGGAGGGTCATGAACACGTTGACAATGTTTGTTGCAATCGTAATGAGGAATCCATTCTGGATGCCGGACCGATTGAAGAAAGTTGTGCCATAATAGAAAATGAAGTTGACTGTCAAAGTGAACCATTAATCTTTCATTTGAAACTGGAATAACATAGTGGACTCACTGCCGGTAAGTTGCTGCCAAGCCTGGATGAAAATGCCAGTGAGAGTGCGGAGGAAGATCTTATTGTGGGTGAATTTGAAGCAGTCGAGATAGGTGCTAGTACCAAGGGCCCTTTCGGATTCAAGGTTAGCCCTGATTTCATCAAGCTCACTCTCAAGATCAGGATCGCCCTTGACAAGGCCGGTGAGGCGGCTGAGGGATGCAGCAGCATCAGAATCGCGACCACGCTTAATAAGCCAACGGGGAGACTGAACGGCGATGGGGAGTTAGGTCGCGACGGTGTAAGATTGATAGATTCATTTACCTCAGGTAAAAAGCTCATTCCACTGGCAAGGATGGCAGCCCAGACGAATTGAACAGCAACAGGAATTTGCCACGCGTCATTTCCAGGCCTATCCTTGGTAGCGTTATTCACAACGGCAGCAAGAAGGAGGCCGATAGTGATGGCCCATTGATATAGAGAAACAACGGATCCACGAATCCATTTAGGAGAACTAAGGGATTGTGGTGGTCAGTGATAACAGGAGTTCCCAAACATGAGACATACTCACCATTCCGATTGGTACATAGGGATTAAGCATGAGACCAAACCGACACCGAGACCAGCAAAAACACGACCAACAACCTGAGATGTATGAGATAGGTAGGTAAAACAGGATATGTGAAACTTACGAAAAGGGGAACTGCTTTAGCTCCACATTGCATCGCGACACCAACGCAGAAAACAAGGTTGGCCAGAATAATGCCCTACTAATGTGTTAGTTTGGGCTACTCATGATTTTCAGAGTCTTGTCACATACCCATTTACGACCAACGTAATCAGCAGTAGGAGCACCCAAAAGGGCACCAAAGAAGGTACCAGCGGATAGAATCGAGACAACTAGGGACTCGGTTGACGAGGAGATATCGAACTTGCCACCGCCCACATCATGGCCGAAGGTGTGGAGCCATGCTTGCATTTCTTTCACACCGCTGATGACACCAGTATCGTAACCGAAAAGGATACCACCAAAGGCACTGAATGCTGGGAGCGCATAAGCCGGATGAGTCGAGAGAAAACAGAAAAAGGAACGTACCGGTCATGGCAATACCTGCCCATTTGCTCTAGAAAACCCATTACTAGGTGTCGAGTGACCACAAGAGGGTACATACCTTGGGTGCATTAGCACCAATACCTTCACCGGCAGCAGCGGGACCTCCGGGCATGTTATAGTCTGGGGGTTTCAGATGCGTGTAGGAAGAAGTGGGAAGATAAGGGTGATGGGTTTCGGTTGAAAGGTCGGGGGCATCTTTTATAGACTAGGCCAACCGGACTGGAAGCCAGAAAGTGAACCATGTGTGGAGGTGGAACTGGAGATCCAATCGGCGATCGTCAGATTACCATTTTGGGACAGAAGGTGTCTCCCCCGGTTCTGACTCTTCGCAGCCAGCGCACTTGTCCCACAAACCTCCTTACTGCTATCTCCTTTTACCTCACCCTCTCCATTCCCATTGGATGTTTGCCGCACAATACCCCTTGCCCACGCGCTGTCTCACGACCTTTTCTGACCGTTTTACTCACGCACTCCTCGGATCTCTCTATATCGCGAAACACATGAGACTTTTTGTGATCTGAGTCCTTCCTTTTGCCGGGGTTAAGAACAGACTCAAACATCTCCTAGAGGTCACTAGCTCTCCAGGTGGGGTCTCAGGGGACGTCCACAAATACCGGGTTCAAGAATCCAGGCAAGAATCCTTCTGACGGATCACAGTCAGCGGAACAGGTCTAGCAGTTCCCACATTTGTTGGATATCTTTGCCCATTTCTCACATGCCTTTCAACCGTCATACCCGCGCCTGCTCGCATAGACCCAGGCACGTAGGGCTACACCACTTGAACACCCCACGCCTCGCCTCAAAGTTTTTTTCCCGGTGGAACCTTCACACAAGCGCTAATCAAGTGGAACCGTCGGGGTATTCTGATCACGGGAGACAGACATCTCCGTCGAATTACCGCCCTGCCACTCCATGATTGCCACTTTCCTCGTACGCTTCGCTCGTGTGAATGTATAACCCTACTGCTGGTCTCCCTGGATCGCGCACCGATGCGATATTCCATCTTGACATTCACCATGACGTGCAGCAACCGAAGTTGGACTCTCTTGATGACTGAGCGTTGTACCCTCGACTCTGCACAGACCTGGGCTATCACCTGCACCTTCTTTCGTCGACGCCATCATGCAAGTAACAATCCTTCAAATTTGTTTTCACTTGGCTGACGTTGTCTTGAGAGTTGTCATGGCCCGTTCACTCACCCTTTACTTGCAGACCCTGCAGGACACTGGAGCACGACGTCACCATCCATTTGAGGAAGTATGTCCATTCGTGACGACAAATGATCGGAATAGCCGGCGACCTGGGGTCAGGCTTTATGGGATATACGAATGGAAAGACGTTGAAAGTTGAACGGGACGGTTAAGGATGCCTCTGATGTTGGTATTTATTTTCAGTTGGATTTCGCGGGTGGTATCCCCCAAGCTTTTCCTAGTGGATGCCTCTACTTGGTAGATATCACCCACTAGTTCTCAGGATCTTATCTATCAGAATTAGACCGTTCTATAGCAGGACTGCTCGACCATATGTTACGGACATAATCATTCCTCAATCATCTTACTTACCATCAACTTCCCCCAGTCCCTATTTAGTCTGGAGAAGCAGTCGACGAGGAAGCACAGACGATATGACAGAAACTCTATCGGTACCTGGTGACTAGAACCGTTTACAATGACTCTAATCGGCTAACGAGAATGGCGGGGTTATTAGGACGGAAGCGGCGCTGTGAGTACCAATTCCCTCAGTAGTGCCTTGGTCCGGTCTCGGACGTGCCCTCACAAACGGAACAGACAGCTTTCCTGCTATCCCTGTCCCGAACTGCCTCGGTGGAGGCGGGGTGGAGACAGCCTTTGGCTCCGTTGGTGTTCGGAGGAGGTGTCAGCAAAAATCCGGGTTCGGGACCCGGGGTTCACTTGCCCGTCCTGCATTTTATTCTCCTTACTCCGCGGGCCTAAGTCACCAGCGGAGGGCCCATGAAGGGACCCTCACCCCGAGTTTATGATCCGATGTTCTGAAATATGCTCAGAAAGAAAATTTATAGTGACTGGCCATGAGTGTTGCCCTTTGTATAGTTGTTCACCCCCCTTGAGGGATAACCTTGGGTGAAATGGGGCCTAGCTCCACCAGCACTCGCCCCCCGGAACTGGGATACTCCAACAATGAAAAGTTGGGCTGGAAGGTAGCGCTAACAATTACCGGACCGGGAAATGTTAATGAGGGACAGCCACCACACAGCCTGTTGCTCAGCTGGGTGCGGATAACTTTCGTCGATCGCCGCCAATGAAATATTGGAACGGGATTCACGATGGTGGGAAATGTCACGTGATGTCAAAACTGACGACAGTGATCGGAGCGGAAATCCTCCAACCTCCAGGTAAGAGCTGCTGTTTCTTGATAATGGGCCAGACCACGTCTACTCCGACTCCTGCCAAACCTCCTTCGATACCTGCAGGATGTCCTATGCACCAGGAGGGTGCACCGACCGCACCAATGCCTCCAGCTGCCGAGTGTCCGGTTGAGCACGACAAATCTCAAGAGCCACCCGGATGTCCCGTTGACCACGACAAGCTCAATCCCCTCAACCAAATGCCTGACCTTGCGAATGTTCGACAACCTGGACAATCCCTTGATCTACCTACATTGCGTACCGAATCCTCAATTCCGAGGGATACTGCGGAGAAGTGGGAGTACCCTTCACCTCAACAATTTTATAACGCGCTTGTGAGGAAGGGTTGGGAGACACCTGAAGAGCAGGTTGAGGTCATGGTTGAGATTCATAATTTCCTGAATGAGCAAGCCTGGCAGGAGGTGCTGAAGTGGGAAAAGAGACAATATGGGTAAGTTTTTTTTTATTTCCCTCTCTAATGGCCTGCTCATGCGAGCCCGATTCAGCGGTGATGATTTGCAATTAGCGAAATTTAAAGGCCGCCCAGGTGAGTTATCGCCAAAGGCGCGTCTCTATGCGTTAGCTGGATGGCTTCTTCCGTCCCGTTTTGGGTATGTCATTCCGTTGTGCTCATATCTCCTATTCTCAATGTTTCATTCCAGAACCGAACCGCCGTTCGATCGTCATGACTGGGTCATCCGCCGGCCAAAGACAGGAGAAGAGGTTCGCTATGTAATCGACTATTACTCTGCCCCACCTGAGCCCGACGGTTCTCCTGTTTTTTCGCTGGATGTTCGTCCGGCTCTCGATAGTTTCGGGAGCTTAAAAGAACGAATAGCTGTTGCGACTGAAGAGGCTTGGGCGACCTTCCGCGAGAGAGAAAATGTGCCGAAGCAAACACATACATCGGATGACGCCCGAAGTCATCATTGATTTGGTGATATGTTGTCGCTTGCTAGATGGCCTTTTGTCATTTCCCACCTGGGCTGGTTTTTGTGTGCCCAACCCTTCTCCCTGACCTCACCACTCCTTTTAATACCATAGATATAGATAATCCGTTGATTTCGATTTGGCCTGTGGACCATATTTTGTGGGCATGAACGAATGAAATCTACTTCACTCTGAAATTTCTCGCCGACAGACATGGCTGATCTCTTAATTGTCTACCTTGGTTGCGCGGCTTACACTGGGTTTAAGCTAGTATCTATGCGCGATGTGTCGCTTTTGCCATGCATGTGGTCTTTGTCAAGTGACTTAATTACACTCGAATATTGACGAATGATATGAAGGCTTGTACAGGGAAACAAGAACATAATGTTTGAGGCTGAGGTATAACGGTGCGATAGTCTCTAAAGTAAAATATTGCAAGGCGAACTGCCATGAAGCCAGCCGTGTGTTCTGGAGTATGCCATAGCGTCTCGTCTATAGTGGGAGTTGTGCGACCGAAGCGGAATTACCGGAAAGCAGGGGTTAACATCACGTGATTTAAAATCTTCCAAGAGACGAGTGATCGGGGCAAGTCGAAAGTCAGCAGAACGCCAATATGCTCCCCAGGAATCTTCAGGCCCTCGTCGTCCGTAACGCCCGTGTTCGCCCGTTTGTTGCGCGTCCTGCTGTATTTCCACCGCCATTCCGGATACCTGCTGCGCGCATTAATGCTTCCGGTTTTCACTCGTCATCACGGCGACAGAACGAACTTCCGAAGTCGCCGTTTCAGACTTTCGTTGATGTTTTGAAGGAAGAGTTGCGAAAAGACAGGGAGTTGCAAGACAACGTTAAGCAGTTACAGGGTGATGTCGACAAGTTCCAAGATTCCGAGGCCATGAAAAGAGCCCGTGCCGCGTATGAGCGTGCGAGGGTACGTGTTTGCGTCATATTTATTATAGGCTGACTGCTCAATATTTCGGATTTAGTTGACTTCGAGTATAAAAGAAAATCCTCGTCTACGGGCAGCGGCTGAAGAACTCAAGAAAACTGGTGTCAAAGTTGGTGATGCCGTTTCTGAGGCTCTCAAGGGCATGGAAGAGAGCGAAGTCATGCGGGCCGTACGTCAACCGTAGTTTCTTGCTGTTCTTTCATTAACTCATGTGAATAGATTGCACGTGCGACAAACGCGGTCTCCTCCACCATTGATAAAACCACTGAGCCTATTCGGAAAACTGCAGCATATAAAGCTCTTGCGGATACCCTCGTTGATGCACTCGATGACTCTGGTAGCGCGAAGCATGCCGGTTTTGAGGAGAAGGAGGCACGTCGATTACGGAGGCAGAAACGTCTTGCTAAGGCAGGCAAAGAAAGTGGCATTGGTCGCGGACGTGTAAAGGCGGATCCAGAGTTAGTCATTCACTCATCTTTTATCTCGAATTTCAATTGATCCTGTCCTAAGGGCTGGTGAGTCTGTTGTGCTACATAAGGACTCGCCAAGGCAGGAAGCTTGGGATCGTCTCAAGGACTCAAATCCTCTCCTCCGTTCCTTCACCTCCATGCGCCAAGCTTACGACGAATCCGAAAACCCCGTTGTGGCGTCAATGCGGTCTGTGACACAAACGATTGGCTCATGGTTCGACGAGAATGAGACTGCTCAAGTCCTTCGGCTGATGAAGCTGCTCGACCCAGCCTTCAACCGTGAGAGCTTCGAGCGAGAGTTGAGAGAGTATATCGTCCCTGAAGTGGTGGATGCGTATCTGTCTGCCGATCAGGAAGCTCTCAAGGCGTGGTGTGGCGAAGCTGTAGGGAAATTTTTTCACATTGAATATTTTCATTTTGCTGAGCCTCTGGAATTTTCTAGACTTATAATGTCCTCTGGGCAACCATGGAACAATATCTCCGCCAAGGGTTGGTTAGTGATAGCAAAGTACTCGATATCCGTCAAGTCGATGTAAGTTCAGAGGCTCGTCTCGTCCAGCGCAGCTAATGGGACATATCTAGGTGTCTGAAGCCAAGATTTTGGAGAATAACATCCCCATTTTCCTCGTCACCTTCGTAACACAAGAAGTTTTGATGTTCCGGAATGTAAAGACAGCAGAAATTGCTGTTGGCGCCGACAACAAGGTGGAACAATGTGTATATGTCGCAGCACTTACCCGTGTTGAGGAGGAGATGGATAACGAGCTAACGGGAGGATGGAAGGTGGTTGAGGTGAGCAAATTTCCTCGCCACGATACTAAACGGCTGATTTTTGTTTTCTAGATGGCCCGTCGAAGCGGTAGAGCATACCTTTGAGCTGATAAAAGCATTCCCCTTTTATAGACAGGAAGCCTCCTGATACAACCCCCACCGCTCATTCCACAAGCATAATTGAGTCGCATAATTTGATTTTAACCTTAATGTCCTGCATGACTACTTGAACGCAATACATACCATAATGAAATATGTGGATGATGTTTGAACTCAGTGCTGCCAATTGTTGCCCAAATTGCAGTCACCAAATGTCACGGACCCACGTGTTTAAAAACGCATCACGTGTCAATTAATCGCGCTTTCTTCCCACAATAGGGTGCAATCATAGGCGCCGGGCGTTTATTCCGTCACGAAGGCCCACCCAACCACCATGTCGAAATCGCAATCCGGGCTGGGAAGAATCAAGCGCGACTGGTCGAACGCTTCACTATCTGCCGCTTCCTGCTCCTCCGAGCTCATAGAATGGGACCCTACACCACCAAAGAAACAAGAAGTCGTAGCGGATGAGAAGATGGAGAGGGCTAACAAACGGCTGTTAGCGATCAAACAGGCTCTGGCATCGATGAACACCGAAAAGCCACCACCACAATCTGTCTCCGTGCCACGGCCTCTTGGGCAATCCATGACTGCGAACAACCCGAATGGCAAACGCCCAAGTTTAGACTCGGCCGATTCGACTGCTGTGCCCGCCAAGAAACCAAGACAGTTACCTCCGTCATGGAGGGATGATTCACTATCTAACTCAAGTTTCTCACGGAGGAATTCGTCGAGTACAACTAGGAGCGCGAGCGATAAACCACGGTCAGGTACCGGGAGCAACGGGGAGTCAAAGAAACATACGGTACCTGTGCCAAATTCAAGTGCTGTATCATCGAAGCAAAATAAAGTCCCGAAACTGTTTTTGAGTCAGGAACAGACGCATATATTGAAGCTTGTGGAAGACCGACACAGTGTTTTCTATACCGGAAGTGCTGGTATGTCGATTCCTGGCAATAATATCTTGAACACTCACTTTGGTTTAAGGTACGGGAAAGTCGGTACTTCTACGAGAAATCATTAAAACCATGAGGAAAATATATGTGAAGAACCCGGAAGCTGTTGCCATCACCGCCTCTACAGGTTGATCTTGCCAATTAACTTTCTACCTAACTTTATTCACTTCGTTTGACAGGCATTGCGGCATGTAACATTGGCGGTGTTACTATACATTCATTCGCTGGTATCGGCTTGGGCAATGAACCTGCTGATGTGCTTGTCGAGAGGATCAAGAAAAACAGGAAGGCCCTGATGCGATGGTTGAAAACAAAGGTCCTCATTATTGACGAAGGTACGCTGATATCACCTCGTTCTGGTCATCAGAAAGCTGATTCTGCTCGTTTAGTATCCATGGTAGATGGCGACTTGTTCGATAAACTCGCGACAATTGGGAGTGTCTTAAAAAAACAACCTTCAGAACCCTTTGGTGGCATTCAAGTGAGCTTGAACTAATAATGTAAGAAGTGATAGGAAACTTAATACGTAGCTAGGTTATTGTGACGGGAGACTTCTTCCAGCTCCCCCCAGTTAACAGAGGAGGAACACAAGTAAAATTTGCATTCGAGGCCGAACAATGGAAAGCGACCATCAAAAGAACGTTTAACCTTACCAAGGTTTTCCGACAGAAGGACCAAGGTATGGGGATCCATTTGCTTGATCGAAACAAGACAAAAGGCGGCTGACTTCGTGAAAGAATTTGTTGACATGCTAAATGAAATGCGGTTTGGACGGCTCAGCCAGAAGTCGATTCAGAAATTTAGAAGCCTTTCGAGGAATATTGTTTATGACGACGGCCTGGGTCCCACGGAGCTGTGCGTAATCCCGAATTATTGTTTAACTCCCACCGAGTTTAACTGATCTTGGCAGGTTCCCCCGACGTGAGGATGTCGAGAGATCAAACGAACAGCGGATGCAGCGCCTAGATACCGAACAAGTCAAGTACCTTGCCGTGGACGGTGGCACTGTGACAGATCCGGAACAACGTAACAAGATGCTTTCTAACTTTATGGCCCCGAAGGAAATCCGTCTCCGAGTTGATGCACAAGTTATGCTCATCAAAAACGTCGACGACCAATTGGTCAACGGAACAATGGGCCGTGTCACCAGGTTCATTGAACCCGGTGCATACGCCGATGAGACTGGTTATGATACCGTCAATGGCGAAGGTGCTACTGGTGCAATACCCAAGAAAGCCACCGGAGCGCGTTATCCTGAGGTAGAATTTTCTTTGGCGAACGGGGGGAAGAGAACTGCGCTGGTAACTCCAGAAACGTGGAAGGTTGAATTGCCAAACGGGGAAATTCAAATTAGCAGACTTCAGGTGCTTCTTCCGCCTAATTACTTTGATTTATCGCTGATACGCTTCCCTCCAGTTCCCGCTCATTCTTGCATGGGCTATGAGCATTCACAAATCTCAGGGCCAGACTTTGGACCGTGTGAGGGTCGATCTCAACCGCGTTTTCGAGAAAGGTGCGTGGGATCGCTCAACTTTTGTTTTTATAGTCCTTATTTTGATGTCTCGATGACACGTAGGCCAAGCATATGTTGCACTGTCCCGGGCAACGTCACTCGAGGGATTGCAAGTGCTTAACTTTGATCCAAATAAGGTACAAAACCCCCGCCCTTACCAAGGAAACAGAAGCCGATAGTTTACTGACCGGCCTTCTAGGTTAATGCGCACGAGAAGGTTGCAAAATGGACTGCAACTTTGGAAACCATTGCCGATAATGCTTAAATCATGGATCGGGCCGTGGCAACACAAACGACACACGAAGAGGTATTTGGGATAAACATAACCTTCATGATGCATGAACTATCAGATAGTTCACAATACGCTCAACACAACACTGATATTGTTTAATGGCTATTGTATACCTAACGTATTCAACATCGACAGGGAAAGAACACGTCCTGACTTCTGGTGGACTGATCCAAAATTAGAACAAGGCGTCGATACAAACAACCAACAATAGCGGGGTGGTTATTGTTGCAAAGAACAATGAGAACACCGCCACGGTTTGATCAATTGATTTTGGACTGTCAACAACGCACATTTTTGGACAATCAGTTACCATGCTTAGAACAAGGAAGGTAATCATCTGTTATTCTCGAGTTTTTGAGCGCAGCTATAAGCACTGCCTGCGCTTTGCTGGCACCCCGGGATCAGGACCTGCCACTCTACCTTGGACTCTAAACCTCGCGCCGTCACTCTTTTGACTCTGCCTCTCTTTGATATTCCAACGTCAACTCCGAAATCACCTTCGTTTCCATCTTCTCTTCTCTATCTTGGTGGACGTTACCTACTGTCTTTTGTCTTCTTTTAATAGACGACCCTCAGCCCAGTCTCTTACCATTTCCCCACCCCATCACGACACATATATTAAGGGAACCTCATCTCATTCTCGCCCTCCTTCATAATTAACCCCCACCCCCCCCCCCATTCAACCCACACACCTTGAGAACCCCACTTCGTCTATCATGTCCATCATTGCCCGTGATCCCCACTTCTCCTGGTCCTCTCCCCTGGCGGATGATGTTGCAAGCGAGAAGTAAGTATCTGTTTGACCTCTAACACCTGACGACCCATGATGCTGAGACCTTTTTTGTTTTACTTTCAGGACGAGCTTTACCTCCAGTTCTACTACCCACCCTGGTCACACCAAGCAGATCGAGCGCCGCATAGTCAATGCCTGGAAGACATTGACACGCTCGACGAGGAAGCAGAAACGGGTTTCTGTCTATGCAAAGGACTTCGTCTTTGTCACCGCCGCCGCCTCTCACAAGAGGGACAACATGATGCTCCAACAACCTCGTCGTTCGCATCAGGCTACACAGCCTATTTCCCGAACACACGGCCATCACAGCTTCTGAGCTGTCCGTATATCATATCTCAACTTCCCCACGGACAAGAAGCACAAAATCTTTGATCGGGTATATCGGCGGTTGTCAACGGCTATCTCACCCGACCGCCCCATATCACGACCACTTCACAACCTCCCACATCAACTCTTCATGATTCCCACACTCGATTGTTGCACACATCATGGACATTTTCATCATTCTTGGTATCTTGCTGTCTTGTGAATTATCAACCATGGACGGTTTTATTGTAGCCTTACCCTAGGACTCTATTGTGCCCTCATAATTTCTCCAGCTGGCCGGGGGAAAACCCACTACGCTAATCATAATTTAATACACCTAATACTAGCCTGACCACTACCCTGTATTTGTCCAATCATACTTTGCAGCACAAGCAATTTCCAAACAATCTAGATGACACCCACAATTCCAAACCAATCATTTGGCCGGTCGCATTGATTGTCTGGATACAGGGTGGGCTGTCAAGGGTGTCCGTACGAACCCAAAACGCTTCTTCTTCGTTATCACTAGGGTGCAATTTGGTTCCATGCCACCGTCAAGTTCATCAAGTCCGTGGTCAGGTATCGAAGACCCTGTGCGAAGTAATGAACATAAAACTGGTAGCGGTTACAATAGCTTCCCAGGACGCGTCTCACGTCGCCAGAATGAAGGCTCAAGTACTCAAGACTGAACGAAAGAGAGAATCCCACCGACAGGCGTGTGATAAAGTGTGCGAATGCAACGGCGGTTCAAGTTCTCCACAACCATTATCATCGTGATGGGCCGAAGGTTGGTCTTGTGAAATGATTGCAAGCGTTGGAGTGACGACAATGCTTTCCAAATTACGGTACAGGAGGTCCGAGAGAAACATCATTATCTAGTATGATAGACTCGAGTCCTAGAGCCATTATTTCGGGATATCAACATTACAATATTACAGTTTAAATCAACGATTCGACGTCGGTCCCTCCCGACGCTTCACTGAAACAACTGCCTTTCCCCGGGAGTTGATTTTTTTAAGTGGCTCTCGACGATCCTAGAGATGCAGCTTCGTTACATTGGATCCAGGTGCAATTGAACAAGTTGCGGAAAACCCGACGGCGGCAACAGAAGTAATGCTCAAGAGGGGCGGGTTGTGTTTGAATGAAGTGCAGTCCACTCGAGAAAGAAGACGCTGACCATCTGCGCCACAAGATCTTTGATTTCGTGTGGCGCTACTTTAACTCAAATACATGCGAAGAGGTCCCCTGATACCCCGTTGCTGGGATCCCGGACTCCAGGCTGCTGGCGGCGGTTGCGCTTGATACTATTCTAATACCTGCTTCGAAGTTCCACCCCATACCCTCATGGTAACGACCTGACATATCAATGTTTTTCTGTTTGCACTCTAGATCGAACGTGCGGGTATCATAGTATGGAATTATCATACCAAGAACTAAACAGTCCGTATCTGATGTAGTCTATAATAATAGATGGAGGTAAACGAAAGGGAAATAAAGACTGCTGTTGCACTCCAATATAGATTAATGTTTACGCGAGACTATACAACCCACAGAGGACTCAGAAAATGAAATGATCAGCCCAGTGCCTCACAACACTCTCACCCAGCTTATGCACTGGGAATCGATGAAGGTCTCTACAAATGATCATAGCATGTGAGTTCCTGACCCGAGGAAAGAATGCGAGTTCCTTTTTCAGTGGGAGTTGGTTCAACCACTTTGCCATTTTCTTCTGCAGTGGGGTCACAACGGGATGTGACTTGGCTTTTAGGACGGGGTATGGGTCGATTTGCTCGTTTTCGGCGATTTCTGCTGCTGCATCTTCCATTTCGCGCTCTAATTCTCGGAACACGGAAGCCAGTCTTTCGCGATATGACTCGTCAGATTCCAAGTTCTTGATTCGAAGTCTTGAGGCTGAAGAATCAGAAGAAAGGCGGTAGAACATGTAGGAGATGGCCGGTAATACTGAGGATAGGGATCATAGCATAGATTACCTTGAAATTGGGTGAGTTGCGTAATTATTGGCTTGATTTATGAAAACACGTACGAAGTTGAAAGGAAAACGGTATTGAAGCGCGGGTGGAAGGAGGGGCCGGGGCTTCAAGCGGTCGAACCATTCCCGGGATAGGATAGCGGGCTTAGGGGGCGGGGTATCCGATAATGTGTAGGTATCGATTAGGTATTCATACTCCTTTCGCATTTCTCTAATGAAGGCATTAAGAACTGTAAATTGTAAGAGAATTTGAACGTACATGTTAATGCCATTGGAAATATATTCCGCAAAAATATCTTTGGTTTCAATTGCAGCCGTGCAGTATGGGACCGTGACGTCGTTAATCCTAGAATGCTGGTCAGCAATCACAACCATCTCTGAGATACTGAAGTTTACTCACGCATTTGCGTATATTCTTATAGATTGAAACTGCGACAAAACTCGATAGAAAAGACCATCTGGCGTAGGACAAAATGAGAAACGTTTGGTTCAAGAACCTAACACAAATTCCAGCACTTACCAGGGTCTGCCATGACTTCGAGCAGTGGACGTCCTGTTTTCGTCCATTTGTCTTGACAATAGAACTGTTCTCCGGTCCTCGACAAACATTTGGAACCAATCTTCCCTACCAGTGATGAGAACATAGAGGGATATTGAAGCAAGCCGAGATGTGGAGTGCAAACGGTGGTGAAGTCGATGGGTTCAACGTCCTTGAAGAAACCCCGCTGGTCGAGAACGCTGGAAGGAGTATCAAAAACCTGGTACATCAGCACAGTTAATAAATTGACTCTTACCCTATCATGTATCGTGCAATAAGACCGCCAAGGCTATAGCCAGTGACGGATAACTTGACTACTGTTTTGTCATCCCCTCCCAGCTTCTTTACCCGGTCGTAGACCTATGCAACAAGGTAATTAGTGTGCCTTTCAAACCCCGTACGTTATGGCCCACCTCATCAGCGACACGTTCACCTCCCCAGTCCATGCCGTCGTAGGTTGCGGAGGTTTTATTGGTCTCTGCAATCAAAACATCAAGCGTTTCTCCATGTTTGTTGGGGTTTGCGTATTTTTCTTTAATCGCAGCCTCCATGGCGGCCAAATTAGTTGGATGTCCCCACATTCCGTGAATCATGACCAAAAGATGGATTTTAGTAGCCATGATTGGAATAGACTGCTGCAGGGACCGAAAATATAAGGTTGTGGGCGAAAAGCTGGTGGATCCAGGTTCAAGGAAAGAAGTGAGCGGAGAAGGGTGTACTTAAGTACTCGAGCATTCCCTTGTGCA
Source organism: Calvatia gigantea (assembly GCA_025093985.1). NCBI lineage: Eukaryota > Fungi > Basidiomycota > Agaricomycetes > Agaricales > Lycoperdaceae > Calvatia > Calvatia gigantea. The sequence goes on along the minus strand of JACAAK010000005.1, from coordinate 1,870,657 downwards.
TTCCGGTTACACGCATTCCTTTCGGCGGCGGCAACGGCTGTGGCTGTCCGATTGATCATTGAGATTACACAACTCTATTTTGGGATGTCAAACAAATATGTCGAGTCGCCCTTTCCACGACGCCGACGGATAAATCGAATAAGCTACAACCACTACGATCCCGCGGCAAGTATTCTCTAGATGCAGGACAGAAGGAGATACGTTTATACGAGAATTGCGGACATACCGCACCGGATAATCAAGAAGAAAGTATATGTTATTTTGTCCCAGGCTCCCACCCTGTTTAAGCTCATTTTCAAAGTCTCAGAGACTCGAGCAACTGACGGCGTCACGTAACCACATTGAAGACATGATGTTATACACCTTTCCGGTGCAGATATTTAAGCGCTTGCAGGACCTAGACTGACCCTGTGCTAGGGCAACGGTGCTGGTTGAACGTTGAGCGCTTGCCTCGTACTCTTGCCCCCTTTTGATTTTCTCAGAGAAGCTTGATGTTCAGCGAGCTCGCTTTGTTAGGATGAGAGCTCAGAGCGCTCAATATCAAGGAACGATCATGTGACTTCACTGATATCTGACATCATTGGTGAATCGATATCGTTGTAGACCTACTCAAGGCCTCAAGGCAATCTCTTCTTCTCTTTCTCAACTATCATGTCCTACCCTGTTAAAGAGATACCCACCAAACCGTATGACGGCCAGAAGCCCGGAACTTCTGGTCTCAGGAAGCGGTGCGTGTTCTGTGATCGCTCCGATCTTGAGGATATGTTCATTGCGACATAGGGTCAAGGTATTCCAGCAGGAGGTAAGGCATTAAAAATATACATCTGTTTCGAAACTCAACGAGCCGCGTAGCACTATACGGAAAACTTCATCCAGTCCATTTTTGATTCCATCGACGCGAAGGGCTCGACGATTGTTATTGGAGGAGATGGTCGCTTCTTCTCACCTGAGACGGTTCAAACCATCCTCAGGATTGGTGCTGCCAACGGTGTTGGCAAGTTTATCATCGGAAAGGGTAGCATTCTGTCCACCCCGGCCGTATCTAACATCATCCGCAAGTACAAGGCAACTGGCGGCATCCTCTTGACCGCCAGCCACAACCCTGGAGGCCCCAATAATGATTTTGGCATCAAATATAACGTCTCCAACGGGGGCCCTGCTCCAGAGAACGTCACTGATAAGATCTATGAAAAGACCAAGACCATCTCGAGCTATAAAGTCCTCAACGCTCCTCCTGTCCGTAAATCTTCTCATTGCTTTGAGCACAGTAGATTCTGATGAGTACCTTTGAAAGGTTGATCTCAGTAAAACTGGAGAGACTACCTTCGGCCCTTCAAAAGCTCTCATTATCGATTCCGTTGAGGATTACCTCATCCTTTTGAAGGAGATCTTTGATTTCAATCTTATCAAATCTTTCCTCCAGCGGCGTAAGGGCGACTTTAAAGTCCTTTTTGACGGCCTCCATGGTGTCACTGGCCCTTATGCTCGGGCTATTTTTGTCGATACCCTCGGACTCGGTGAAGATAGTATCCAGAACTGCGTTCCTTTACCCGATTTTGGTGGAGGTCACCCCGACCCTAACTTGACATATGCCCACACTCTCGTCGAGGCCGTTGAAAAGAACAACATCCAATTCGGTGCTGCTAGTGATGGTGATGGTGATCGAAACATGATTTATGGCAAAGACGCATTTGTCACTCCCTCAGACTCGGTAGCCATCATCGCTCACTGGGCAGACGTGATTCCCTACTTCAAGAAAAATGGGGTCAAGGGCCTAGCTAGGAGTATGCCTACGAGCAAGGCCATCGATCTCGTTGCCAAAAAGAAGGGTGTGGAGTACTTCGAGGTTCCTACTGGTGGGCTGCGATCTGCTTCTTTCCTTCTGAAGAATAAATAACTCGTTAACGCAAGGCTGGAAATTCTTCGGCAACCTGATGGATGCTGGAAGGCTCTCGATCTGTGGCGAGGAATCTTTCGGGACTGGTTCTGATCATATTCGCGAAAAGGATGGCATCTGGGCAATTGTCGGTAAGTCCTATGTACGAAACTGAAAAGTAATTTCCTGGTGATCAAGTTTATTCCAGCGTGGCTCAACATCCTTGCCGTTGCCAATGCTAAATCTCCTGGGAAGCTCATTGGTATCAATGACTTGCTGAAGGAGTTTTATTCCACATACGGCCGCTCCTTCTTCAGTCGTTACGACTATGAAGAAGTTCCTGCGGAAGGCGCCAACGCTCTTGTCGACAACTTGAACGAAGCTCTGAAGACCGGCTCGCTCAATAACTCTGAACACGTCTCCATCTCCACCAATAACAGGTTCACTATTTCTGGCTTGTACAACTTCGAATATAAAGACCCCATCGACCACTCCGTTTCGAAGAACCAAGGCCAGGTGATTACCTTTAGCGATGGCTCCCGTGTCGTGTTCAGGTTGAGCGGCACCGGAAGTCAAGGAGCTACTGTGCGTATGTACGTTGAGAGGTATTTGCCGCCCAACGCACCAGAAGGATGAACTCAACAAGAGCGCTGCTGAAGGTTTAAAGGGGTTGATCGAGGTTGCTTTGGAGGTCAGCAAGCTCAAGCAATACCTTGGCGTCGATGAACCTTCTGTCATCACTGTGAGTTCCTTATTGAAGGGTCTGGGTCCTGGACTAATGTATTCTGCATAGTAAAATCGCGGCTTCTTTGCAATTTCTACGAGGGGTTTATTTTGGTCTGCCTGTGCTGTAGTTAGACACTGGGAATATTGTGATTGACGTCATTGATTCTATCGAAATTATGATATCATTGTCCAAAAATTAAACATTACTGGACCACTTGATTTACAACTTCGAGTTCCCGCCAAACTGGTCGTCATGACTGAAAACTTCCGCAAATGCATGGCCAATCTCAGGCAGCATGTCTTGAGTGATGGTGCTTCTGCCAGCTTTCGTGAACGCGTAACGGCTCGCAGTGCGAGTGACCATACTTCCGCCAACTGCGGCTAAAAGTGGTATTCGGGAAGCTGGAATGGTCTTGTCTCTGTGGCGAAAGTCTGTCGGTCATCTCCTTTGCGGCAAGACCTGAAGCTCACCCGAAAGCCCCGTCCTCGTAACACCGACCCCAGGCGAGGAAAGTGCCGACTGTGCCACTTAGGACATCACCCTGTCCGCCGCACCTCTTCAACCCCCCTGGCGTATCAACTTTTACGAGTTCATTGAACTTCTCCTTTCCTGGGTCCGCACCGTGTGGCTGACTCGTCGCGAGATCAGCTTCCTTTCCTTCGGTATCTGTAACGATGACAGTCCTGAGCCCCTTTCTGGAGCACAGTAACACCCCCAAGCAGTCTTGACAGCAACTGTGCCTTCTGGTCAGGTGGCGTGTCCGGGCTCACGCCAATTTGTTCACTGAGTCGCTTGAACTCAACGACGTTGGGGGTGATGACTGCGCGACGATAGCCTTGGATTATGGATTTGTCTTTACCGACCATATAGAGTCCGTCAGCGTCGAGGACGATGAACATGCCACGGTTACGTGCAACGGATATTGCTGTACGAGCGTGCGCGAGCATGTAGTCTTCCCGCCCTAGTCCTGGGCCTACAATAAGAACATGGAGCCGAGAGAAGAGGGTTTCAAGGTCTGATTTTACGGTTTCGGTGGACCTGTGCGGTGGGCATTTTATCAGGGAGGTATTAGAGCAAGGTGAGGGTGAGGCTGACGCTTCTTCGCGAAGAATTGGATGCACTATGAGGTCAGGGGAATAAGATTTAATAGGGGTTGATGCCGTTGGTGAACAGATGACATGGGATAAATCTGCACCCTGCGTCGAGTTGGGAGGTGATGAAGATCATTGGTACGTAGGGCATACATACAAGTCGGAGAGCGGAAATCCCAGCGAAGAAAGGCGCTCCTGTGTAGCTTTGTATAGTGTCAGTAAGAAACTAAGAGAAGCAACCTGAAGGGGACGCACTCTAGTGCACCTCCAAGGACTCCAACCCTTCCTAGATATCCATTGAGTATCAGCCTACGCAAACAACATCTCTGGATACGTCTACAGGAACCAAGCTATGATTTAACTAACCGGATTGACCCTTGTGCAATGACCCGTTTAGCGGGGGGATGAGAGCCTTAATCTGTTCGTAGATGTGTCGAGGAACTGGCATTGTGGTGAGTAACAAGAAATTACTGGGTGGTCGCAATGACCTACTATCTGGACTGTCGGCCTTTGCCGGCAGTGTACCACCCCAACACCCCACTTCAACGTCAACGCGTCAACCACAGTAATCTAGAACATCCAGGCCCGCGAAACACTTTTCGCCCTTATACTTAGGAGGCCTGACGTACAACTGGGGGGTCCATCTGCCTCGACAGTACAGAGCAAGTTCCAATGCCTATTTCGTGGAGTGAGGAGGCAGTACATCCGTTATCTTCTCGCTAACGAGACCAAAAGGTCCCACCGGAAGGCATTCGCATTGACCACGATATTCTTTGTTTTCCTCGGCGGCATAGCCCCCTCCATTTTGTTGGTGAAAACCGTTATCAACTCCGACATTAACAACTCGGCGCCCCTCCTGAATGGTGAAGACGGATCATGGCGAGGCGTTCCGAGCCCCTTGTTTGGTTAGAAACACTGAAGGCAATACTGTCTGAGATCTGAGACTCGGTGCTTAGTCTTAGTTATTCTTGCTAGACATGTAACTGAAACCCAGAAAACCTTCACGGTATCCGACCCCTCTGTCGCCAAGGCACCGATGAGTAGCATTATTCCGATCCGGTTTACGATGACGCCCATACAATAGCCGTTTCTGGAGTACCTTTCGGGGAATTTTGCGACGGGCTTCATGGCACTGGTTATTCTCTTGATTCACCGACTGGTTTTGATTGTTTGTGTCTTCCTGGCAGCCGTCGCCAGGCTCGGGGCCTCCCCCTTTAACTATAAATGCTTGCCCCCTCCTGGTCCTAGTTTCCTTCACAGGTCAGGCTACCGTCTAAACCCCCAGCGCTTCGAATCCTTGACGGATTCTCTGTCCTTGACGGACCTACGTTTTCGCGCGCATACCGACAAGCAGGCTCTTGATCAACATCTCCTTCCGCTGGACCGTTCGAAGAAAATATTTTCGGTTTTTCTACTGCACCACATTTAAAATCAGGGAACCATGTCGCTGCTCAAATCGTTGCTACTCCTCTCTCTGGTTATCGGCTCTCTTACTAGAAGCGACTTCAGAAGAAGCCCCAGTCGACCTGCACGGAACTACAGTCAACGTCGTCAAGTTGGCCAAACTTGCGTTGCTGTGGCTCCTGATGGTGGCCGTCCTCGTTCCCGTCCCGATAATACGACGGGCACCCAAGCCCCAGGCCGGCCTTTCAAACAGGACGTCATTTACAAGGGCGAAGACTTCTTCAGGTAGGATCTGTTCCTCTTGATTGAGTTGGTTGGTTGACACTACTATTCAGTCAGTGGGATTTTTTTACCGCTGAAGACCCAACTCACGGTCTGGTCAACTATCAAAGTCAAGGCGATGCGCAATCCAAGCACTTAGCTTTTATTGATGGTGGAGCTGCTGTCTTGGCTGTCGATGATTCAACAGTTCTCCAAGCGGGCCAGAAGCGTGACTCGTACGCCTTTATATCTTCGATACAGTATACATAATATATTCATGGCACCCATCTTCCCAGCGTTCGGATAACTAGCAAAAAGACATGGAGTAGTGGCCTCTTTATCGCAGACATTGCGCATATGCCAGTTGGCTGTAGCCTTTGGCCCGCCTATTGGTCAGTGGGTCCCAACTGGCCAAGTGGCGGTAAGCGTCCCCCTTGGTTTGAGTGGACGCAACTTAACGCAGACTTTCTCTAATAGGCGAAATTGATGTCCTAGAAGGCGTTCATAACCAAGCTACGAACCAATACACACTCCATACTTCCGAAGGTTGTACCGCCTCAAAGGGTTCTGTCGAAGTTACAGGTAAACCTGGCCAAACCACACAATGCGCGACAGTCAACGGTGATAATACCGGTTGTGCATACCTCGATACCGACGCTCGCTCCTATGGCGAAGGATTCAACGGTGCAGGAGGCGGAGTTTTCGCACATTTATGGGATCATACAGGCATCAAGATATGGCATTTTGCTAGGAGCGAGATCCCGAAGGATATTGGAAGTGGGAGCCCGGATCTAGGTTCGTGGGGGGCTCCAGCAGCATTTTGGAGTGCAGATTCCTGTGACATGGCGCAGCATTTTCATGATCATTCATTGGTTTTCGATACAACACTTTGTGGTGATTGGGCAGGTGCGACATATGGTACCGCAGGTTGTCCTGGTACATGTGAAGAGGCTGTGGCGGATCCGAAGAATTTCAAGAGTGAGTGCTTTGCTTTTGATCGACGGTGAAGAAGAGGTTGACGGTCTGTGTGCTTAGATGCTAAGTGGAAGATCAATTCCATTGCTGTCTATCAGCCAACGTAGGTAGCATAGGAAACGAATATACCCATTTTCTCGAATATTGACATATCAATGAGGCATTGCAAATATTGTTCACTCTCAAAAAATTAGCACGCAAGGTAATCCTCTACTCGGTTCTAATGTTCTGTTCTCCCCACAACAAACTCTGAGAAACAGGCGAAGGAACAAGATGGTGTCTCCAGAGGAACAAGACCGCCCCAACTGGGGAATTGAATCCATGCTAATAGTAAGACGAAGACAACTGTGGCTTCGATATGTTGAACAGAATATTCCAAAGCAGGTTGGCGGATTTGACCCAACCTTAAACAGTTGATTCGCCGGCGATCCCCCATTAATTAGAACCTGACAATACTACGATCGAAACAGCCACCCAAAAACCAAGAGGTGTATTTCTAAGAATCCAATGTCGTCAAACTCTGCTTAAATCCCTCCACGAACGCGTGGAAAGGTAAAAGGAACCACCCCAACCCACTTGGTGCATCCTTGTCTTCCGGTAAGTAGCCCGCTGTCCTCGCGCGTCTTGCAGGTCTCTCCTCGTCCATATCAACATCATCTGAGGACTGTCCTTCGGTGGGTGGGTCGTGATCGTCAGTCTCACTTTCACGTTTGCGTTTCCGGGAGCCGGATACAGAAGCAGCGGCCGCTGGAGCTGGTGATGTTGACACTAAAGCTGGTGGAGGAGTTGATGAGGGCGGCGGCCTTCGAGGGGGGATCGACGAAGCGGATGCAACGAGGGTTCTTTCGCTATCGGACGTTGGCAGCGTGGCAGTCCTTCCGGGTTGGGTTGGTGATTGAGGTGTCGCTGTTTCATGTTCGGGAAGGGTTTGTGGCTGAGTATCCGAGGGTTCAAGCTCTGCAGAGGGGGCCGTGGTTGTGTCGACTTCGGGTTGCTCTGATGACGAACTTGCCGTGTGCTGTCTCAAGTGAGTATCGGCGGGTCTGCTTCGACAAGTCAACGGGTGTGTCGAGAATGGTCTTCGGCGACTTACAAATGACAGATGTCTTTGTGCGCCAGCCACAGGTCGAGGTCATAGTCATTATTGGGGTTGAGGGTGACTTCCTGGTTACACGCTGCACATTCAACGGAATGTTTGTTTCGGATACCTTTGCAATGTTTATCGCACATGAAAAATAGTTTGCGCTCAAGCGCTTTTTCGACGTCACCAGGCCTAAAGGCGCACTTCAGCAGAGGGCACGCACTCAAATGAGATGGTGATTTACTTGAGGTTGTTATTGCATGCACCCTCATGTCGTGTCCAACATTTGATGCTGTATTTCTTTTCCAATGGTACCCATTGCTGACAAGTCTTGCATTTGATCTGGTTAGGTTCGATGGTCTCCGCAGTGTCGGCCAACTCCAATAGTGCCTTCCTAGCCTTCTCCGTCCGTGGTACAACAAATGGGACAGTGGCAACTAAACCGAGATCCCTGTAAGTATCTCCCCTGCAATCATGTTAGTTGTGTAAGTGCACCAGATGTCAAGGGGAGCGCGCACGTAGGCAGCTTTTGATCACATTTAGCCCGGTGCACCTCCCAAGACTTGACATAATACGTTTGTCGCGTAGACAGCTTTACCCACTCCTTGCACCGGGTACAAAACGCGCGGTGCGCCTCAATAGAACCACATTCTGACTGATTTTCGAAATATTGCTTTCGTTCACTTTCAGTTCGCTTTATGCGATTGGCGCTGATGCTGTTGGTGTCAGCAGTACTATCGGCGCCGGAGGCGTTGTCGTTATTGGTCTCCGACATGGGAGTTTGTGAACGACTAGGAGTGGGAGCGGTGAGCTTTCGGGTAGACGCTTGACCGAATGAGGGTGAGGCATACTTAGTTGAATGAGAGACCCTTGACACAGCAGAAAGTGGTTTAACCCGCGAAGGTGGACCCAATGAAGATATTTGGGTCTCTCCGTTCATGTTTTCGACTGTAGCAGTGGATGACGAAGACTTATGATGTCGCTGCGTTTGTTTCTTCGTCAGAGGGCTCGATTTTGCAGACCCTTCGACAGTTGACTCGGTTTGGACGCGTGTGGGTGAAGTTTCGGTACTATTACGACGGGTTTTCCAGCTTTTCTGTGGGAAACAACGGCAGAAAACTCACCGAAAATCGACGATTCGAATGGGGTTGTCGGGCGCCTACAAACGCCCCCAAGGATTGATAGATATCTAGCTGAAAATATGGTTGAATGCCACATACTTTGAATACAGACTCCGATTTGCTTTTGGCAGGAGTTGTTAGTTTGCGGGAGGTACGCGGCGATTTGGAGGGTCCTGAGCTGAGTGACGAAGTATGGACGGGGACGTTCAGCATGTGTAAGGTCACATTGACTACGCAAATACATACACGCTCTCCGCAGGGGCTTCCTTGTTGTTTTTCTATTTCACGTATTAGTATATCAAAGGCTTCTGTGAAGCAAGAATAGAAGGTCGCTCACCTTCGGTCGTTCCAAGTAGGTGACCTTGGCATTACCGGGCCTTGGGCCGCAAATCAACTCGAACTCATGGTAAGTAGTAGTAAAACATACTTTTGCTGCCTGTCTGAACCCAAGTTATTCTTTGGAGGCATGGGGGAGGAGATAAAGGAAGACAAGGAAGACATCTCGTCCCGAGCGCGGCTTCCTACATTCATGTCGATCACTTAACTTCCGGGGTCCTGCCAGAGCACGGCCGAAAAGGATCGTACCATCCACACAAATCCGCACTCAATCATCTCAACCCTTTGCTACGAACAATCCCCCAAAAACTCTAAACGGTGTCGTATATTAGCGAGGACCCAAGAAAATTTCTGGTGGTTACGGATTTATCGGCGAGAATACATTTTGTTGCACAAAAGCTGTTGCAAGTTTACAGATTTCCGGGGCATGCTCATGCCTCACTATCTCGAGTCAATCCTTGGGCTAAAATGGCCCGAATAGCCCCGTTCACTCTCAACAAGGATTGGGCTACCTAGGTTTTCATTCACGAAAATGGTTCGAGTATGCTAGCGCTGTTGTCTTGTCTCTTACTTTTTGATAAGAGGAAGTAAGCTCTGGGTTGTCGCACCTACACCCAACGAATCAGTGAGGAAAAGCACAAGCAAGCTATTGGAGCATCCACTCAAGGTGCCCCTCACGGCTGTGCTGCGGGCCAAGCATGTGCATGAACGTTCCACAACTGGCATCCCGGTGGTAAACATTTTGACTCCAACGAAACATCGATATTGGTTGCAAGCAGCTTTCCATAACGGCGATCTAAAGATCCCAGACTTGGCGATAACTTAAAAAATTCAGAGCCCTTTCAAAACCTGCACCTCATTTCTTGACACATGACGGACGGATTTTAGTTGCGATAAACTATACGTTCTTTCGAGATCCCGTCCGTCAGCGCGGGGGCATCTTCATCCAAGATTTGTATAGGGAAAATTTCGGTAGTGGAGCGTGCAGGGCCAAGAAAACTTCCAAAGAACAGACTCTTGGCCTTTCGCGACGAGTCAATCTCTGCCCAGGTCACCCAGTCGGGAACTGTCTGTACCACGTCGGCTAAGGATGCGCAGAGATATAGTAGGTCTTCAGCTGCTAAAGGTTATACTTAAAGGCTCACCAAGCAAGAACTCACAGATTGTGCGAGCTTAAATCGACTTGTCTCAGAACTTCAGGGTGTAATCTCCAAGAAACTAACGAAACCATGGATTGTGCAGGAAAAATATGATTATTGCTTCCAAGGGTGTGTGTGTGTGTGTAGTCCGTGTCCCCAAAATAGATTATAGAAACTGTCATAAAATAGGCGTCAACAAGGACCCTAATAAAAACCCGACTGTCCATGCAGAATATCGAATTAGGCGAGACGCGAAATAGACTTAGGATTGGAAGACGGAGATATAGTTGATGCCCCATTTGGCCGCTGGAGACAGGGTGAGAACCGGTCACGGAGTGAATCTCAAAGAAACACTCACCAGCAAAGTTGCTAGGGTCAGCAATAGCCTCGGCGCATGTACCTGGACATCCAGAATTTGCATACGCAGGACCAGCCCAATCACCGCAGATCGTCGTATCAATGATCAACGAATGCTGGTACAACACCGAAGAGAAATCACAGTACTTCGAAGACCAAGCGGCAATCGGAACACCCCACAAAGTTGGGTTGGGCTGCTTTCTCGGTGATATCAGCTGGGACTTCCTCACGCGGGAAAAACCATATTTTGATGCCTTGGGAATTCCATTCGTGTGCAAGAACACCTCCACCAGCGCTATTGAATCCAGAACCGTATGAGCGTGTGTCGGAATCGAGGAACCCACAACCCCGGTTGTCTGTAGGGAGAGTCTGGCAGCCGTGCCAAATGAGGCTACCTTCTGCATCGATACCACTACCATTAGCAGGAAGAGAGCATTCAGACCCGGTATGGAGCGTGTATTGGTTGGTCGGTTGGTTGTGAACGCCTTCGAGGATATCAATTTCGCCTGCATTAGGCCAGTTCGGGCCAACAGACCAGTATGCTGGCCACACACTACAACCATGAGGCATAAATGCAAAGTCGGCAATAAAAAGACCGCGATCCCAGGTCTTTTTTGATGTAATACGGACACTATTAAGCAAGTGACGAATTAATCACGCCGAATGACGGGATGTGCCAAGAAAAAATGGCACTCACGAATCGCGTTTACCACCGACAGGGACGGTTGAGGTGCTGTCGACGGTGAGCACGGTCGTTCCATCCTTCACATATGCAAGCTTCTTCGCAAGGGCTTTGTTACGCGATTGGTAGTTGACCAAACCATGGGTTGGGTCGTTTCCTTCAAAGAAGGCCCAGTCACTGGAACGGATCACTAAATAAGTGTCCAAAAATATAACACAAACATCACCTACTCGAAAAACGACTCTCCCTCATAATGCTCGCGTAATTGATACGGGGGGTTGCCACCAATGTAGCTGCCGTTGGTTGTCTGAGCGCGAATTGCAGCGGCGTGATTGATGTGTCTACTGCGCAGGAGAGTGTCATGACCCTTGCCGGCAAGGGCAGTCATTGGGAGGAGAGTGAAAACGAGTGTGGCGGTCGCGACGACGAAGCGCATAGTAGCAAGAAGGAACTAAGGGAGTGGACACGCCAAATGATGGGAGAGGACGGAGGAACGACCTGAGAAGCGAGTACAAGGCCAGGGCCTTTTATACCAGTTGTTGGAGGAAAGGGAGTGGGCCTGGCTACTCCATTGAATAACAGGAGGCTAGACTTATATTGGTCGAGAGTCACGCTAAACCCCACTACGACGGTCAAACCGGGCATAGGTGCGGGAATGAGAGTATAATAAGCATGCTTGTTGTTGTTCTGGGGCGGAATGGGTGAGACTAGTCACTGCCCTTGTCCGCGCCTATATCGTCTGCCGAAGAACAACGCCGCACGCCCAGTGCGTATCCATGTTCCGTTGATCTCGTGACTCTTTTTATCCCCCTTCTTATGATCCAAGCAGTTCCCCGCTTCAGCGTGGATTGTTCCCAAATTCTTTGATGATAAACAGCAAGAATTAGACCTTCAGGAATACCCAGGTCCAGGGGATTGGACCGGGCGTCTATTAGGACAACCTTCTTGATTGACACACCTGATAAATCGCCTCGTGGATCGCCACCGGCAGTGGTTTTACAAACGGCTCCCCCGTCAGCTCGCTTCGACTCTGTTATGTACTCAACAGATCTTCGATCTTTAACAACCTGTGAAAGAAAGAAAAATCGGTAAAATGGAAAGAAATTACAATTATCTCCTGGCCCCAAATTCCGTGTCGAAACCATGTCGTTAGGGCCGCCTATACAGTTAAGCTTTTACTCTTCAATCCGGACTTCTCGCAGAGGATCCAGTAACTGTGGATAATCATTCCAAATGCGACCTTCAGAGTTTCCAGGGTTCGCTTGGAGCCCTGCAGGAGACGACTCATTTATCTATTGAAAACCCGGTGCGCGTTTTTACAACATTGGGCCTCCCGTTGTCCGCCCTCCCGCCTGCCACCCGCCTCAGTCTTCTCTTTTCCTTTGCTTTCTCTTTCTACTCGACGCGTTCCCCTGGCATTTTTTCTACATCCCCTACAACGCTTTTTTGTTTCCCCCAGACGTCTATATAATAACAGGTAAGATCCGGCACCCTTTTAGGTCCTCTTCGAGGATTACACCTGGTATGCCTTACAGGACACCGTTAACATTCGTCTACAGGTTTATCATCGTTCTGTAGCTACTATCCCTCAACATAATGAAATCCGTTGCACCACGCAAATCCCCTCGGTATGCGCTCGCCAATAAATCCTTTAAAGTGTTCACCGGACCAACACCACCCTAGCACCCAACCCGTACCCGTAGCTTCTCGCCACGCCGGAAGAGGTCGCAACAGTACGGCCGCCGTCTCCGAACGCGAAAAAATTCTCCTCAAAGATCCTCTTTGTCAAATCATCAATCCCCATCTGACGCAGTGCAGAGGATGTGGGACTGAAATCAAGCTCTCGCCCAAAATGCTATACGACACCTGCCACTGGCTGGCACATAGTGGAAGGTGTTCACGACCAGCTCCTTACAGGACATATACGAAGAAGAAGATCGGAGGATGGGGACGATCTAAGCGAAAGTGGTGGGTCACGGCAGTCGGACGAGAGCCTTTCAAGCTCGAATGCCGAGACCCTCGAAGTTGCTCAGTACTTGTTGCTCCTTTCTGGTCGTTATCCGAAAAACTAGGCGGCCGTGCTTATATTTGCCATTCTACTATATGTCTTGGATATTGTTTTTCCCGGTGTAATAATTACCATCTCCTGTCATCACTAGTCATCCAGAGCCTTGTACTTAATCGCTCACATCTCTTGCGCTATATGGATTATTGAAATATCATACATAATATATATTCTTGCCATAATGTTGCAGCTCCTACGTTGGCAGCATATTTCACTTAAGATTTTCTCACTCTAGTTCTCAACGTAAACCGAGGCAATCCTTGTGAGAGTCGATTCCATACAAGTTCTATCGCATCTAGGACAGGGGATTAACAATTGTGTCTAGACTATCCAGCAGCTCTCGGGGCCCGATCTTCACTATCTTCAGGAGGTCGTACGACCCCACTCTCCAACATCTCACGTACGATCTCATCTTCCACTGCAAGTTCGCCGCTAGAAATATCACGGGATAAAATAAGTTGGGAATTACTTTTTTGCAAAATTTAAAGCAACACCGCCATCGATGATCGCGCATCGAAGTCAGAAGCCAAAGTGTCAAGAACGAAGCACAATACAGAAAACTAGCCAAGGAAAAACAGAGAGTAGCAAAATGACGTACAGGAACAAGGCTTGCAACGTCCGGTAGCACCGATCCAGTGAGGTATTCAACTTTTTCGACACCGGTGACGTTATCTGCGCGAGTTGGGCCGACATTGAGAAGCATGACTGGTTTCTTGGTGTCAATTGCGCGTCCTAACAATCTGGGACGGTGAAGCAGGAGAAATGAATATCCCTATTGCTACGGCAGGAGGGATGTGCTAACCTAAAAGCTGAATATGTCGCGAGTGTCGTCCCAACGATGAGTAAGCGATCGGACGTGTCGACGAATTGATATCTAGATGAGAGCAATTTGAGTGGTTTCGTGGCTGGTCGAGGGCCGAAGGAGAGATACATACGATGCCTCCTTGATCAACTGTGGAATGGATTCACCGAAGAAGATAACTTGTGGTTTATGCTAAATACAAACACCGTTGAGTCTACTTTACGGAAGAGATATACATATGAAGGCTTACCACCGTGTTTTTATGGTTCTCCAACTTGAAGCACGCCGGGCAATCGGGGATCTGAAAGTCAGAATAAGATATCCCTAAATGTTCAATGGCAACCTATACAGTACATTGGTACCTTCTAATCAGAATCTTAGAACCTCGACAAGAAATGACTTACGTCTCCATCCGGGTTCGTCCTTCGGCTGAGTCCCCGTTCGTTCCATTTCTCGAACATACGAGAACCATTTTGGGTTGGCCGAAGATAACCATTCTTGAAACGTGTTGCGGTCGACAGTGTGCCCACGACGACAATGAACTTTCTATATATCAGTCTTTATTAGATGCCTGCGGTATGTGTAGCGCAAATGGGCCAAGCACACATGTAGTGTTCCATGAAGTTCAAGGATAGCGGAGGATAATTTTGCCGGAGGCCAATGAGAGCGGGCCTTGGTGCGCAAAGCCTTGTGATGCAATCCGTCGACGTTCTACACCACCGAGGACTGGTCAGAGAGTGCATTTCATTGATGACGTGTGTCAGAGAGCTATATTGACCTGCGTGATGAGTCGCGAAACGACACCCGCGTGCTGTAGTGCTGCCAGTGCGTAGTGCGTGGTATTAGGCAATGCATCCCGGACTGGAGGGTAACCAAGGTACGACCTCAGCCTGTGTACATGTCGTGTCAGGACTACAGTAGAGTTTATATTCAGTCACACATGTTCACCAATATCGCTGTCTGCAAGGTCAATTTAGCCAAGAGTTTTGACTCCAAGTAAGATCGAGTCATACCTGAAAGTATGCCCTTTCGCCGTCTTATCAACCAATTCATGGTACAAGATAGGCCTGAAAATTCCGCTTAAGTAGTGCTTTTCCAGAAAATACCGCAGAGGGCAACACACTTATAATTTGGGTTCATGTACCGGCCGTCATGCCCCCTGTAGGCCCTGATGCCGGAATCGACACTGACGCCTGCGCCAGTAAGCACAGCAACATTTCCTGGCTCAATAAATGCAGCGATGCGTTCAATAGCCTCGACACGCGAAATTGGGGGAGCGGTCGAAGCGGTGGAGAGGATGGACTGGGGGATGCCCGGGACAGATATTCGCATGTGACAGTGGAAAACTGAAATGTGTGCAAATGTGTTAACCGGCCCACTTTGCTTAACGTTTAACACCGCAGTGATAACTTTGACCACAACCTTACCCGACCACTGTCATGAGTCTCCCTCGTGCTCCTCCAGCGCTGCTTCAGACTCCAGGATTCGCCCATTATGCGATTGCTTGGTCCCCTTTTCATACCACCCGGTTGGCGCTGGCATCCTCGGCAAACTTTGGCTTGGTCGGCAATGGACGATTGCACCTTGTTTCCGTACATCCGGGCTCGCATGGATCTAAATCTGGATAAATAGTACGTTGATTTGGTCTTGCTGGTGGGTTTTTGGTGGGTTTTAAACCTCGAAGGTCGCAGCTATGAAACACAGGATGGGTTATATGACGTTGCTTGGTCCGAGATTCATGAAAATCAGCTTGTTACTGCGTCAGGAGACGGTTCGATACGCTTGTGGGACGTCATGCTGAACGTACGTCCTCCTTGTCCTTGTAACTTCGTTGACGTATACCCGATTACTGATGTCCCGTTACAGGATCTCCCCATTCGTGCTTGGCAAGAACACACGCGAGAGGTCTTCTCCGTAGACTGGTCAAATATCAAAAAGGATACATTTGTCTCCTCATCCTGGGATGGCATGATTAAACTTGTATGTCTGTCGTCTACCCTTGTACCCAACACTTCTCTGACGATAAGTCAGTGGCTACCAGACCGGCCCCGTTCCGTTCTAACAATGCAAGCCCATCATTCAGTGCACTTACCAAGCGCTCTTCTCTCCTCACCAACCTGATATTTTGGCCTCCTGTTCCACCGATGGCACAGTCAAAATCTTTGACCTCCGCACACAAACTTACGCCCCCACTATCGGTGGCGGCAACTTTACCGCACCCCTAACAGCAGCCACACTCACCATATCCGCATCTACAACTGAAGTTCTCTCTATCGACTGGAACAAATACCGTCCATTCGTACTCGCAAGTGCCGGTGTGGACAAAATGGCGAAAGTTTGGGATTGCAGGATGATCAAAGTTGGGGAGGTGGGACAGGTTGGGGGACAGTGCGAAACACAATTACTTGGGCATGAGTATGCGGTGAGGAAGGTACAATGGAGTCCACATCGTGCGGACGTACTTGCTACTGCGAGCTATGATATGACCTGTCGAGTGTATGTTGATCACCCCCCTCCGTTGAGCTGCGAGAAGGTTATGCTGACTGGTTTCCTTGATAGGTGGACAACCACACCACTGCCAGGACGATCGCAACTATTGTACATCCACGACCCTCACACAGAGTTTGTGGTAGGATGCAGTTGGTCACTCTATGAAGATAGTGTATTGGCGAGTTGTAGCTGGGATGGGCGACTGAATGTTTTCCGCCCAATGTAAGATGTATTTGGAAAACGATCTGGAGTGTTGTACAAACGTTATGTTTATCCTGCCTCCTGCTCGACAATTGATAAGATGGGTGGTCGATTGATCCTTGCGCTATCGCCACCCGCCTTCTTCCCCTTGTCTGTATCGAGGTTAGTTGCTTCATCAAACTCCTTTAATCGCCTACTTCTTCACGCAGGATAAGGGACACCCAACTGGACTTGGCCATGTATGCCTAATTGATGGCAACGACAACGACCTTAAGTTAAGCCAAATCAACCTTCCACCCCTCACCCAGACCCAACACCCCCGCTATCACGACGTCGCGCCCCGACTCCGAATCATGATAACGACAATAACGACCCAGAAGATATTCTCTCCGACTCTCTCCAAACACTCTACGAATATCAACCGGTTACATTCACATCTGCTGGCGCCCTCTATACCTACACACATCCCACTGCACATCCACCATCAATTACAATAACACTCCAAACCCCAGACACCGAAGCTGCGAATTGGTCCCTTCACGCATCTTCTGTGTGGATCGCATCGACCCAATTCGCCCATGGCCTGGATTTCTTACGCCTCGATGACCGCCTCAAAGGAAAGGACCGCCCCAGCAAGAAGTTCGAGGGTTTTAGAGCTGGGCGCAGCAGCAGGTTTACCGAGCATCCTCATCGCGAAGCTCTATCCCGACGTATCCGTCCTCGCAACAGATTACCCAGACACACAACTCATCCACACTCTCTCGGAGAACATCAAGCGGAATGGAGTGGAGAATAATTGTCGTGCGATGCCGTACGCCTGGGGAAGCGACCCCACACCCTTATTCTCGGTAATAAATGAGCCCAGGTGCGGGTTCGACGTGATCATCGCTGCGGATACATTGTGGAATCCGGACTTGCATGTGATTTTTATTGATACCCTGCAAAAGGCATTGCGCAAGGATACAGAAGCGAGGGTTTGCCTTGTTGCGGGATTACATACGGGAAGGTATACTATCCACTCGTTCTTGCGTGCCGTTACGCATGCTGGTTTTCGGGTCGTTGAGGCATTGGAACGGGAGGTGATTGGAACCGACGGTGTGGGTGGTAAAGAGAGACAATGGGATGTCTCTAGAGCGGAACATGAAGAGGAAAAGGATCGTAGAAGATGGGTGATATGGATCGAGTTGTGTTGGGAGGAGAGTCGATAACCCAAATCAGGACTGTAGCCGTGTTGCAAGGGCGTATGTATTTGCGAGGGAATGGGCAATTAGTCCTGCTGTGCGTTAACATAAACCGGGTAGACATGAATATTAGTACATGCAGGAGTATTTGTTCATACATTTGTTATTCCGGCAACAAAAATAGTATCTACGTCAGGCATGATACACTAATATTTAAAAGCTTTGGGTATATCAGTCGATTAGCAAAACCAAATTCTGCCCCTCATGCCACATTCTACACTTGCATGCTAATTAAACGAAAAGTCCTCCCTCTACCTAGAATTCGTAGGATGTCTTCTGTACTTCCACAATCACCTATACCACTCCTCACAACCGCGGGCGCCTTCCGTGAATGGCGGGAAGTGGCATTCAGGGAGCGTAAATCTGTGGGGTATGTCCCGACAATGGGTGCCCTGCACGAAGGTCACCTATCTCTTGGTACGTAATTCAACAATAAGCCCATTGTCTGACGCTATGACATGTTATGATTTCACAGTCCGAAGATCGCTGGTCGAGAACGACTTGACGGTTCTCTCCATCTTTGTCAACCCAGCACAATTCGCACCACATGAAGACCTCACGACATACCCGCGTACTCTCGAACAAGACATTGCTGCTCTCATTGCTCTTAACAAGCCTTCACATCCCGCATTGAGCACCGAGGGCGCAATATCTGCCCCTCAAACGCCTTCCATCGTCCGCCAACCTGCCGCAATTTTCCTCCCAAATGTTAAAGAAATGTATCCCTCGGGTATATCACAAGACGTTTCTTCCCAGAAGGGCACCTTCGTTGAGATCAAGGGTTATTGTCATCAAATGGAAGGAAGGAGTAGACCAACGTTCTTTCGTGGTGTAACCACAGTCGTCACAAAATTGTTCAATGTCATACAGGTGGGTACACTCATACTTTATCACACCCCTCCATGCCCTGTCGGCTGACCGTATACTGTACACTTAGCCGACAAGGGCATACTTCGGTCAAAAAGACATTCAACAAGCCCTCCTTATCAAGCGTCTAACGAGGGATCTATTAATGCCCCATCCTCTCCCCGAAAATGTGCATATTGTGCCGACAGCACGCGACCCAACGGACGGACTTGCTCTCTCATCGAGAAACGCTTATCTATCTCCTAACGGACGCAAAGTCGCGCCGACACTGTATCAGGCTCTCGTTGCTGCCAGAGCCGCTTGGGAAGAAGGCTTGACCAAAGCCGAGTGTCTAGCCAAAGCCCATGAAGTGGTCGAAATTCGGACAAGACAGGCGCAAGAGGATAAATTAGATGTGGATACGCGGCTGGATTTTATAGAGTTCAACGGTGCGGATACGTTCGAAGTCGTTGAGGATGGAGCTGTCAAGACGGATTTCGACGTGGTATTGTTGAGTGGTGCATTCTACGTTGAAAAGACGAGGTTGATTGACAATCTTGTCCTTGGAAATGGGAGTATGATCATTGGATAAATTATCTCTTAATGTATACCAGGGTAGATCTGTACCGCAATATAATATCTTTTGCGCCAGAATTTTGTACTTACGCAGAGGCCTATACTTTATAGATAGTGGGGGATGCGTGGGAAAAACACTCAACATACTCCTGAGAATCAGCTGCTTGAGCTCAACGTCATCGATTTTCCTGACCCAGGGGCCAGAAGTGGCCATGTCGCAAGATCAAAAGGCTTCTTTAGACCTCACACATGTTCTATGTAAGTATGAATGACTGTTTTCAACCCCTCATCCCCTTACCGAACTAGATTCTCAGATGATGACAATTCTATCTTTTCCTTGGGTCTCGCCCTCGTAACACTGAGTCCCATTTTACTCATGGTGAGCACACAAACCTCGAGAATAGACTTTTATTCTTACTCCCACCGGATAGGCCTCGTATGCAGCATTAGCGGTGCAGACACGCGAGTACCTCGTCATCATCATGTGGGCCGGACAGCTCTTCGGGGAGGGGTTAAATTATGTGATTAAACGCGCCGTGAAGCAGAACAGACCAATTGGTGAGAAACCCAGAATCACCTTTTGTGATGCTTTTATTTAATATGTATTCTTAGAGAGTATTGGTAACGGCTACGGCTTCCCCTCCTCACACAGTCAGTACATGGGCTATTTCGCTACATTTCTCATGTGCCACATGTGCTTCAAGCATCGCTTTGGTACTACGGGATTTAAGATACTCGACAAGCTCTGGCGACTGGTCGTCTATGCGGGCTTACTTGGTTGGGCGAGCGTAGTTGCTTACTCCCGGTAAGCCAATTCCTCAGCACTCTCCCCCCCCCCCCCCCCCTTGGGCTCTCTGACGGACGGTGGTATATCTCATGTCTAGGCATCATCTAGGATATCATAACTGGCACCAAATATCTTGGGGCTTGGCTATTGGCTGTGTCCTAGGTCTTTCGTTATACCTGGTCGCTGAACTTTTACCAACAAGATACCCTACGTCCTCCCTGGGACAACTTAAACAGTTTGCACTGAACAATCCCGTTTCGACATGGCTACAGATTCGTGATGGGTGGGCAGTGTGGGCTGATGGTGGAAGGGAAGATGAATGGTGGCGGTGGCGAGCAGAATGGGAGAGACGACAGAAGAAGGTATCTCAACAGAGGAAGAGTAAATAGGACATCGATCTCTTAGGTTGTTCACCATCACACCTCAACCAGGTTACTGTGTAGTGAGTAATAGATTTCCATGGTTATCAATACTACTGCGGTAGTTTATACTGCGTCCAAGAGTCATTCCGGAACTCCAGGCAAAAGGAAGCGGCAGTCCAACAGGGAGAACTGAGCAAGTAAGGCAGTCAAGGTCATAAAAGAAATGACGAGCAAAAGAAAGTGTCGTGAAACCACAAAATTATGCACAAAAGGAACTTTAAGATAGAGCGTGTCCAGTAAGCGACGAAACTGCGGCATTTAGCGTGGGGAGGAAGAACCGTTGAGAGCGCCGAAGGTGAGTATCTTGATCGGCAGATGACCATTGTTATTTTCCTGATAAGAAGTGTGTATGTCACTTAGCTACAATATCCATCACAGCCAAAGATAGATCACTTACATAAAGCAAAACAATATTATCCTCCGTAACGCGCAAGTCCTGTAATTTGGACCCAAGACCATTTACCGCAGGAATCTCCCTCCTAGCCTCGGTGGGCACAAGTGGCGTGTGCCTCCCAACAAAATCCCACATGGCCTGCACCGTTTCAGGGGACTCCGAATGTGGCGCAAATGTAATGGAATTGATCCTCGCTTTCGTCCCACTCGAGTCTTGGTCGAGGTACACAACCTTCGCACCCGTGACTGCAGGTTTTCCCAACAGACGGGTGCTAGCGGTGTTCCTGACGATAACATATTGGCACCAATCGTTCCAGGCTACTTGTTGTCCTCGGATCCAAGGCCAAGTGAATAAACGTTCCGGGAAGATCATCCAGTTGATATATTTAGTTTGGGCGGACTGACGCGCAGAGAGCATGAGGATTCGGCGCGCCGGATCGGAATAGAAGAGCATGTTGGAACCTCTTGGAGGATCTGTCATTGGGGCATCATTTCGGTGGAAGTTGATCAAACAGTTGCTCCAGGCGTCGGGAAGCTGCAGTTGGCGCCTTGGGATAGGTTGTTGAACATTTTTGACGTTGTAAACGAAGAGGGAAGGTATGTCGTTAACTTTCTCCACGACCAGAATGTGGTCTTGATCGAGGAATAGGGCGTCTTGCTTCTCAAGCCGCTAGGAAGGAATCAGTCAGTGTATCGGGAAACCAATTACGATTCGCTTACAGCTGCGTGAAGTGTCTTCCAGTTAATGAGAAGCTGTTCTCCCCTCGGGGTGGCGCCTCCGTACTCAAGGCGAACGAGTAACTTATTACCGCATATAGCGACGTTGATGGCTGATAGAACCGCTCCAGGGGTCGTAGAAGCGGCGAAGCTGTAATGATCAGACGCAGACTCCTTGTGCTTATTGAAGGTCCACATGTCGCGGATCTTCAAGAGAACATCAATCTGGTTCGGTGCGCTACAAACATAGCACCATCAGAAAATTGGTCCACCGATCACGCAGGGAAGCCACGTACGCAAGGACATGTCCAGTGACGATCAACGTTTGAGTAGAATCCAGAGCAACGCACTCGACGCGTGGCGCGGTAGGAATCCTGATGTGCCTTGTCTGGGATGGTGGCTTCCCCGTGCGGCAGGACGGGAGCTCCATGAGTTCCACCCCGTGCGCTGCAACGTAGTGGATGAAGCTGTCTGTGATATCAAAACTGCCAAGCGTAGGAAGCTGAGCCTTTTGGTCGTGGCTCCAGGAAATGGTCGGCCAATCCGTGCGGTAGGACGAAAGGAGATTAAAGCGGGCAAGGAGCGGCGGTCCACGGCTGGAGATAGCGCCAGATTTCATGCCCGCCAAAGCTAACTCAAATTTGTAGCGGAGTGGCAAGAACTCCATAGTCAGGACGTAGACCCTACGAAAGACCTAAAAAAGTATATAGTGTCAGGGGTGCGTTCGTCCAACGAGAACTGCAGGAAATTACCTTGGACGTAAAGTAGAGCGTATCCGGGTCCATATTCTCGAGGATGAGAATCAGGACATCGTTGGAAATCTTGTAGCGACGGATAGTAGTGAGACGGTGAGGCGACATGCTTTCTTGTCCTCCTATCTTGTCTGTCCTTGAGGACATTTATACTTGTCCGTCATCACTGGAGAAAATAAAAACGACGGTGGTTGCTGAGCTAGAAGTAAATCATATCCCTGTTTGCACCAACGAAAACAAAACTCGTATTATGTTGGCCGTGGATAGAGGTAAAAAATTGTCTTCACGTCGCGTGCTGGTCGACAGGCGGGTTCATTGTGTCAAACTACATCTTTTGTAAGAGATGCCCCGCCTCCGCTTCTTCTTGTTAAGGGTGTCATGTCAACCATATTGAGTTTGAGATATGGTAGAAAGTTCAGTGATACGAGTCTGGGGTATGCCTGGTGCGAAGGGGTAGGTTAGATTTCCAACAATAAGCACCTTATCTTGGGTATAGACTTGCCATATTGGTGCTGCGCGGATTTGGAAGGTGCGACCCAACAGAGGGGCACATCTAGAAAAGCTCATTAGAGAAAGATAATAAAGATGTTGGTGATTGTAAAATACCGTTGCGATGGCACTCGCCACACTAGTCTAAACACCAACCCTTGGTGGGAAGAACAAACAGAAGAATTCGCGACCCCATCGAGATTGTAGATCATGCTTGGTCAGCAGTCGTTCAGCCACCTTTTGGCACAGCCACTCCTTGCACTGACTTGCAACGTTACATAGATCATGGTCTGCAAGAAGTGCGAGAAAGTGCATCCCTCCTTTTTCTTTTGTCTTCAGGATTTACACATTTCGTCTCTATAGAAACTATCAAAACTCGCCGCTCCCGATCCATTCACCGCCAGTTCAACCAGCATCAAAGAGGGGTCACGCAAGGTCGGGGAGAACAAGCTACTCAGTCGACCTGGCAGTTCCAAGAATCGTTTCCAGGTGAGTGCAGCATTCCTAGCGCATTGACGCTGTCTGACTCTGGCACAAGCCATATCAATCTAAATGCAAAGACTGTAAGCAGCCAACAACGCAGAACAAGGCAAAATACTGTCATGGTGCGCCAATCATTTGTCTAGGTTTCTCCTGGCTGACGCAATCATGCTCTGCACAGGCTGTGCCTACAGGAAAGGCCTATGTTCAATATGTGGGAAGCAGATTCTAGACACAAGCGGCTATGCCATGTCCAACAAGTAGATTTTCTTGCAACGGCGTTCCTCCCGGCCTCTGTATTAACATATGTATCACTCTACTGACGGCCGTGGACTTTTTTAGGATTAATGACATTAATATTCAAACATTGTCCCGAGCTAAGATAATAACATGAAGATACAGCATAACAACATTAAAGCAAAATTACAAGCTAAGATGATTGCATCGCCTTCTTCCTCTCGGTGAAGATCTCTTCGTCGATCGTATTCTTCGTGAGGAATCTCCACACATAAACGTGTTTCGTCTGGCCATAACGAACGAGACGACCTACGGCTTGCGTCTCGCACGCTGTGTAAATCTCCTGCGACGGAGCAAGTAGGGGGGAGAGGAAAATAGCATGATTGGCCGAGGTTAAATTGGCCCCGCTCGCGCTTTCATCCATGACATTCAACAGAAGCACCTTTTCCTTACTGTCATTCTGGAAGAGCTCGAGATTCTTGCTCTTTTGATGCGCGGTACCCCTGATTTCCAGGAATGGGATCTTGTGGTAGTTGAAGGCCTCAGTAACCTTCTTCATGAGATCCGGGAATTGGACAAAAACGAGGATGCGTTCTCTTTTCGGCGTGTCCCTATCAAAACGTTGTCAATTGTCTTATCGACAGAATGATTGCAGGGACTTACTTAATAAGCTGAACTACTTTTTCGAGTTTCATACCGAAATGCTTGCCTCGACCATCACGCTGTATATCATCCTCACCCAGCGTGTCTGCGTTAACGACGTTGAGCACTCGAGCAGCAGATTTGCACATGCCGGAAGCGGCATAGACACACTCCTCTTGTTCAGCTGACTTGCGGACACAAGAACGACATCCCATATGACCACAGGAAGAAAGAACAGCGGCCTCTTCCACCGGGATATTTTTTCGACCACAGCTAGGGCAGGAAATAGAGGGTCGCTGATCAGCTTGTTTCTGGAGGTCACGAACGACGGTGAAGTAACGGAGGGAGCGGATGCGGCCAACCATCTCCTTGGTGAGTCGGCGGATTTCGTGAGTTCGTTCGCGGTGGTCCCAAACAGCGGCTTTGACTTTCTCCGAAAGTTGCGCGTCTTGGTTCTTGCCCCTAGATTTCCCATTACCGGCTCCGGCCTGATCAAGAATCTGTCGAACCACTTCAGTGGCTTCTTGATCATCAATTCCTTCTGTCCGACAGACGCGAATATACTCGTTGAACATTGATTCTTGTCCAACGTCTCCAAGGTTCTTCTCCCGTTTAACACCTTCCTTGACGGCTCTGAGCAGTTCCGCTTTGCAGTCGTCAAGCTGCTTCTGGCGTTCCTTGACGATCACATCGCAAGCTTTCATGGCATTCTCATTTGATGTCTCCAAGTCGAAGTGGGAGCAGCGTTTCAGGAGAGCTTCTTCGGCGGACCTTGATGGTTATTTCAGAAATATGTCCGACCTGCAAACATAAATATACACTCACTTGGATTCTCCAAGAGCTTGCGCAAGTCGTTTCTCTCTATCACTCTCAGTCTTCTTCCCTCTCTTAATTGTCATATCAAGGGCCCGCAAGTGATGCTCGAGTTCGAGGTATATGGCACGTTCGGCTGCTGGAAGGGTAATGCCTTCGATCTTCTCTGTCCATGGAATCTCGTCGATTTCGGCTATGTTCTGAATACCGGGTCAGAAGACTTGAATCTACATATTATAAGCCACGAACCTGTCGAACAAATTGGTTTAAGAAAGTTTGACCGAGCTCATGACGATGAGCATGCCACTCCAATGTGTGAACTTCGCGGAAAGAGTGGAACTTTTCAACGGCTAGCGAAAAATAAGTGAGTTTGTTTATCCCAAGGCGGAAGGGGGATATACACACCAGTCTGTTCGCGCCGACGTTTCTTCACTTCTGTTGATTGGCCCTCCCCGTCGTCGTCCACACCAAGGTGCAAGTTTAGGAATGCAGCGATCGTCTTCAATGCAGCGAAGTCGTGTATTGGCGGAGTGCCTGAAAGGACCCATTGCCGTTCCGCCGTCAGTTTCGTGACCAGAGAATGGATCTTCCCGTCAAGGTAAGTATACTCATCCACGACCTTCCTGGCAAAGTGGAAGATCTCCATAGGAGGCGCTTGCATTTGTGTCCAATCCCGCTTTACCGCTTTCGACCCCAGCTTCCAAGGGTCACTGTCTGTTCGCTTCTGGCGTTTGGCTGGACGATCCTCAGATTTACTCTTGCCCTTGGCCGCCTTTCCCTTCTTCCCGTTAATAGGAGCCTCATCCACATTCATTGCAGATTCGTCTGAGCTAGTGGCAGCGGCACGGGAGGTTCCTGTCTTGCCCTTCTTCCGGGTTGTCGTCGCAGGTTTGCTGGAGACGACGCTTTCATCGTCAGAGGTCGGGGGAGGGGGGTCATCTGAGTCCGTTTCTTCAGCAGAAAAGTCGTCGTCGGATTCGACTATGCGTTTCCTCTTGGCAGCCTTTGTAGCTGACACTTTCTTGGGTTTTGGTTCCGGAAGTGGGGATGTGTCGCGGGATTCTTCCTCGTAGTCACTGCCAGATTTGGTCTCTTCGTCATCGGAAACTACAATCACGGATTTGCCAGCAGAGCGGCGCAACCGCTTTCGGGAGCCGCCATCGATTGAATTTTGCTGTTCACGCTTCACCTTATCATACGAAGGGTGCCCAGGCCCAACTTGAATGACAACCTCGACTATGTTGCGAGGCGAAGATGTAGCAGACCGAGAAGATGGAACGGAGGGCTGGGCCTTGGTAGGTTCAGGTTCGGCATTTCTCGCAGCGTCTTCCTCTAGCTTCTCAGCAGCTTCGCGATATGACTTTCCGCGTAAACGTTTAGTTTGGGTAAGGGCGTTTGCACGTGTTTCCTCTTCCACTTTAGAAAATGTATGAGTACTATTCCAAACGAAACGTCGGCTCACATACCTTGTGCGCGACCTTCCCTCATAGCTACGAGAACAGCTTCCGAACCCTGGTCTTGCAGGCGATCTACTTGTTTCCTCAGATTTTCCTCAGATTTCTCCAGTTGCGCATTGAAGTGACGACCCTCCTTAGCGGGGAGTTCTCCAGCAGCAGCGAGGGACTCGAGATTCTCCAGGTACACGTTACTCTTGAAGATGTTTGAAGCGATGATGACGATGTCGGCCTCCTGGATATCTTCAATTGTGACACCGTTCAAGTTCGAAACCGTGGAAACCACGATAACCTTGAAACGGCCTTTACCAGTGAACTTCTCGACTTCAGAGTTCCATTGACGCGTGAGATGGGGCGGCACAATTACAAGGGTCCCCTTGACGGCAATCTTCCCAGGTATGCGTCCTATAGCCGCGAACTCTTTCTTGACTTCCTTATGTGTGCAGTCTATGACACCCAATGTAATGGCGGTCTTTCCGTACCCGACTTGATCAGCAAGTACACCCCCCCGAACTCGAATAGGTCTTTGGGCACGACCTTCCGCTCGCCAGCCGAGAGGTGTCAGCACAGCTTCTGAGATCTCTTCCTCAACGAATGGCGCCACTGTATTAGATTCCTGCGCAAGCATCCACTCTAATGATCGAAGCTGTTCTTTACGCAGCGGAATCTTGAAACTCGGTGGCTGAGCATGCTCCCTATCATTCTTGTTACTCAAGATGACGAACTTGGAGAGGTTGGCGTTCACAGATGGAGTGTAGTTTGTATCCAGTCGCCAAGACAGCAATGGTTTTTCTGTGCGGCCGCGAGACGGTAAACGGGAAAGCGCACGATGGAGGAGAGTGGGTATGTTGATTCCGACGCGTACGAATCCGGCATCGTCTTCATCAAGCTTCAGTTGAGTGACAAAGGGGTTTGGACGTCTCTTGAGTCGCCGTTCGTATTCCCCGGCCTGCACCGGGTCCTCCGCAGGCGTAACCTTCTTGCCGATTTGCAACCAACGCAGCTTAGGAATAGTAGGTGCGCATCGCTCGCAATTCAGGTGCTGATCGGTGACGTCGACCTGCTGCCATGACCGTAGGCCGTCGTCGACATGCCTCACACGTTCGAGAATCCATGCAAGAGCTTTGAATGTTCCTCTTTCATGGACCTTGTCCACCTCCCTCCATTCTCCCCGAGGCCATTCGGATCCTGCCTGACCACGGAGGTCAACCTTGCAAGAGAGAAGTGCGTACGCATCTCGACAAGCTTCGGCGTCGTTAGGAATTTGAAGAGCGTCAGGCGTTCCGAACTCGGCACTATGCCCGATGAAAGCCTGCGACCAAGTTAGGCACTGACATTGTATGCAGGAAAGACGTGAAACGAACCTTCAGCGTGACAGCATTTGACCGGACCCATCTACAAGGGATATGGCATGCAACGGTCTGCTCTCCCTCTACCGAGCTTTGTCTCCACTTCGGGTCCAGCTTGCAAATAATAGGCCGAGACTCCTGATACTCCAATCGCCTTGTACTAATCGAGAATACGAAAGCGTCCTCCGAGTCATTTGTACGATGGGGATCCAAGAGCATGTAAAGAGCAGGAAGGTTGCCGTCTTGACCTTGTTTCTTGTGAAGCGCACCATTGGCCGTTCCGCATTTGTCGAGCAAAGTATATGTGCCAGTGATATCACGATCGAAGCAATCCACCCGATCTTTTGAAACGGTGACCTTCAAGTCGGAATAAACCATTTTTTCACGGAAGTCTTCACGAGTCAACCCCAAGCGAGCTTCCCAAGATGGAACAAGCTCCCCTACACCCTGGATTTTGGTCGGAATAGTTGTGGTGTGAGGCAGGGCGAAGTACCATCGACCACTGAGAAGGCTGTCCCTGCAGATCAACCGACCAACAGGGGCTGCGAGGACTTGGCGAATCTCCGCATTCGCAGGTTCACTGGCATCAGGGAGGACAAAGAGGCGCCATTCTGGTAGTTGGGGGTGGAGCGAAAGCTCGAGCTTTGCATGGGAAGATTGGTAAATTGCGCTCCAGTATTCTTGACGCTTGCATTCCACGAACCGCAACTCTGTTCCCGAGCCACGTAATACGGCCTCGGTCCATTTAGCCCACCGATCCTTTGCGATAGAAAGATTTTCTTTTTCCTTGAGATTTTCAAGGAGATCAGCGGTGACACCAGTGAGGGATAGGCACATGGGGAGGATAGTTTTAAGCGTTCTGGCAAAGTCGGCGGGATGAAGGCGAGGGTTCTGATCAAGGCTAATAGGTCGAGGGTTGTGTTCCGGCCGCCCACCACATTTCCTGCAGAACGTGCTATTGCAATCGACGCAGCGGAACAGGTCTCGCTTCGTCATATCAGTGCGGCCTTCACAGCCACATAGACGAGAACTCTTCTCTGCATCAGTCAGAACAGAAGGTAAATCGTAATCCTGCCCCCCAGACAACTTGAGAGGTTTGTGACGAAGCTCTTCTGCGCCGGTAACTTTGTCTGTGTGAGCCTCGGTAACATCGGCGGAGTCAACCTGCATGAGATCGGGGTGATAGTCCTGCGAATTCTTGGACTCGTAAGTTTCGGTGTCGTCACCATCCTTGAGAAGCTTCTTGCCGACAACAAGGGCAGCCAGGATGCAAGCACCGACCACTGTGGTCGACATGGCATTACCAGCAAGATCTGCGAGCTGATCCTCAGTTTCGCGCGTCAACAGCAACTTATCAACGGGCAGGCCTTGCAGGGACAAAGCCTCCAATCCGACCATTGGACCGCCCCGATTGGTGATGTAGGGTATCATAGAAGGCGTCAAGCACGGACAGATTCCTGGTTTTCCTGAACCAATTGTGCGATCGACATTTTGCGAGAGATTCCATACTTGACTACGAGAATGGGTTAGCCAGCCTCCCTGCTGAAAGAAGAAACCTCACGTTTTGTAGTTAGGGTCAGTCCCTTTTACCGCTGATCGAAGCAAACTAATATCCATCAAATCCCAAACACGCTCGACTTGACCCACGCCCCAATCGTTCCACGCAAAGTCGGGAAGCTTACAGAAACCACCTGGAGGGATCAGAACCAAGGTTAACAATATAAATAGCGAAAAAAGGCGATTTCTTACCTTCGTCCCAACTCGTCAAAGGTCGTTTATTACCCAACGCCTCTTCTAGTCTTGCACGTTGATGCCGAGACTCACAACGACCCCAGTCCGTACGGCCAGTCTTGCGATCCAACGAACCAAAGCTCTCTTGTACAAGCTTCTGACGCGCCAGATGAATGCGGGGATCATCCGAGGAGAGCAAGAACGCATCAAGCGTGGACGAGGCAGGTCGTTTTAATTTATTTGTGACCAAATCCTTCCAGTCTTCTGGCATACTGGAATTGCGCTTATCGACAGCCACAAGATAGACGCGAGTCCTCGTATGAGGGATATAATAGAATTTCGTGTCGACTCGAGTAAAAGTCGCGCTGTACCCGTTTCGTTCGAAGTACTCCTGGACACGCCCCCAAGGGGCCGAACAGACGTTCTCCAGAATGACTAGTGGAGGCCGATGTTTCTTCACCCAAGACATCATCCCTCTGAATGTGCGGCCTGACTCTCCATTCGCATCTATATCTTGTTTCTGGGTGTTAAGGTTTGAATAGTCAACGCAAGAGGTGCCGGCAATGAGAAGGTCTACATCCCCTGGCACAGGAGCCAAGGCTCCATAGGCCGTGTGCCTATCCGCCAATGTTAGTTTCAGCGAGGGAACGAACAAATACCACATACGCTTCTTCGTCCCCAAGTTCGCAAACGTCACGGAAGAGGATGGGAGGTCTGAAGTTCCTCTCAATATACGCCTGTTTAAATGGCTCGATCTCGCATGAAAAAACGTGTTCGACCTCCAACAGGAGGTTATGCTGTTCCAATAATGATTTCTGGATGAGCTCGAGGGCTAGAAGAGGGGATTCCGTGCCGGAACACATAGTGGCGATCCTAAGCTTTCTCCCCTGGACACGTTCTGCCACGGACTTGACCTGGGGAATACGACTGACGAGGTCCGAAAAAATGGCCGGAATTTCGTGGATGGGTGGTAGGTCTGACATGTCGAGGTCAAAAGCAGCGAGTTTCCCGCCCTTTTTCGTGGTTTTAACCACCTGATCGTCGTCCATCTCGACGTCAACATCGCTACCCCCGTCTTCCTGAACGTCAGTGGCGGGTTCTTCATCCCATTCATTATCCTGATCAGGCTTTGTCGCTTTTTGCTTTTTAGATCCACCAAAGAACGAAGCAATCGACGCTTGGCCCTTCGGCTCAGTTTTCTTCTTCACCATGGCGCGGCAAGGATATCTGGAAAAATAGAAAGGTGGAAAGTGTAGAAAGTGGTACTATACTTCGTGTCAGAATGCACAAAGACTTAGTCACCTCAACGCAAACGCGCAATGTCACGACACCGTGTCTGATTACGTCAAGGAGGTAAGTTTAGCCAATTAAGCGTCAGGGCAAGAAAAACATTTGTACATATGAATAATCATTTCTGACAAATGCAATCACTGTTCCTAACTTAACCGCACGGAATATTTTGTTAAGAATGGCGTTCCCTCCAAGGTCACAATGATCTCATCCACCCTAAAGCGATATTTGAGCCAGGACTCCCTAGACTGGTGCCACAGGTCGTATGTTATAGATTGGTACGGACTAATGTTGGTTTCTTAAAAGACCTGGTGCTCGTCTCACATGATATGCAGGTTTCTGGTTGGCTTACTCTGGTTCCTCTCGTATATAATATCCTCTTCGCCCGTATTTGAGAGAGATTTCTCTCTGAACGATGATGCAATTTCTCATCCCCATAAGCCAAACCAGTGAGCCCCCTCGCACAGAACCTGAATTGGAAGAAAGACACCTTGGGGAGCTAAACTTTTACCCCCCCCCCCCCCCTACCACTAGAATTGGTTCGGCTCTCAATTTCGGAGTGGCTCTATATGTTCCTCTCCTTCTCCTGATTTCCGTCGGGATTAAGCGACGATCGTTCTTTGGGTTACATCATGGTGCTCTTTCGCTCCTCGCTGGCCGGTACGGAGCCTCAAGCCTCTCATCTTGACGTAGTTACAGGCTCACTTCATGGGTTACAGCGGCTTAGCTCGTTTAATCACAGAATTCTTGAAGCACAAAGTTGGCAAGTGAATTGCCCTCTGGTCCATGGCTATTAACCATCCTGCCTGTCTCCAGGTCGACTGCGCCCTGATTTCCTTGCAAGATGTAAATGGGACGAAATTGCAAAGCATTGCACCGGGTCCGTCCTATTCCGGCAGTACTTGGATGTTACTCACCCAAGTTTTTTACAGGAAAAGATCTGCTATTAGAGATGGCAGAAAATCTTTCCCTTCAGGCCACTCCTCGACCGCATTCGCTGGTATGGTTTTCTTATCACTTTGGATTGCTGGACAGACTGCTGCTTTTTGTCCGACCATGGTTCCATCTGTGAAGTGGCTACCGAGCCGGATGGGGACTTTCGTCTTAACTTTACTACCACTGCTTTGGGCTGTCCATGTCGCCGTCACTCGAATTGAAGACTATGTGAGTGGTATCGTTTCCAAAACCCTGGACTGACTCCTAATCACGATTTCGGTTGCCAGCGACACCACAAGGAAGATGTTTTAGCAGGAGCTTTGATTGGCACATTCTCTGCGACTGCTTGTTATCTCTTATTTTGGCCAAATCCGTTTAACAGTGCCTCATTCAACTCATCTGACACCGGTGAACCAAGGAGAACATATACCACCAGAGACAGGACGAGCCCAGTTTATGAATTAGCAGTCATGCATGACGATACCGCGATAAATACAGTATGAAGATGTATGATGTTAACGTAGAGGAATTTAACAAGGTTCGCTTAAGAACCACCGCCATCGCGGACAAAAACCCACCTATCTCCAACCTTTTGCATTTTCCCCCCAGAACGAGCTCCGGAGTCAGCAGACTGTTGTTGCGGCATAACACTTTCCGTCATTAAAACGTCCATATCCGTCCCACCGCCACCCAGTACGATAGCGTCAGTTGACTGATCGTCTACCCCGTCGTGGCTATGGACCCATCCAGAGTGACTATTTCGGGTGTTGCCGTAGAATCCGCCATACCCTCCTCTGCCTCGAGAAGCGCCCCCCCTTCCGACACCGTAACTATTCAGCCCATTAGGACTCACAACACTCGTCTGCTCCCAATTCTTGGAGTCGGTCGATTGACTCATGACTCCTATCATCATGAATTGCATCAACTCTTCAGTAGAAGGGGTATATCCATTGGTTGTCTCCCATAATTTCCCCAATGCTTCCCACGACGCTGGCGAGGTAGGGTCGAAAGTCGATAAATTGAATTTGTCCATTCCAGTCTGTAGTGTTGTTTTGTTATTCGACTCGGGAGCCGTTACAGGAGCATCAGGTTCCTTTGAAGATGTATTGGCAGCTATTGACGACGATCTAGACATCGGGTCATTACTCGTAGACATAGACGAGAGCTCTGCTTTCGGGTCATGAGAAGTTGAAGGCGTGATAGGAGAGTGATTGCCGGGTCCCAAGCTGGGAGAGGATGATCGTAAATCTCGACCAAACTCATCCTTTCCAGGGTCGCGGTTGACCGTATAACTTTTGGCACCACTGTCGGCATGCAGCGCACGAGCAGGAAAGGATTGGCGTCTAGGGGAGCTGATAGGAGGTGAAGTTTTCTGACGACCCCGGCCTTCTGGACTGCGCGACCGACTTCGCCTGTCTCTGCTAGGACTCCGTTCTACCTCAGTGGAATTTCGACGGTAATCCCGCCTGGGCTCGTCCCACCGATTCCACCGTCCCCGTCGGCGAAAATTATCCCTATGATCTTTGCGCGGGTGTGCTTGGTCATCATGGTCACTTCTATGGTAAGGATCGCTTCGAGGTGGACTACGATAACTATCACGTCTCTCCCTCTGTCTAGCATGGACAGGTTCAGCATGAGTGACAAGGGGGGATTTGGTTACCCGAGGATCTGTAGCAGTCTGTGATACATGGGTATCTGATACTTGTGGTGACGTGGTTAGAGATATTTGACTCGTAGTTGCATTATCGACCGCCGCCGTTTGCAAATACTGCAATAAAGCCAGATGCGGGGCGTCAACGGGTGCCGTTGGTGAGGTTGCCGTATTTGCGTTTGTTTGTCTAGGAGATGGGTCTCAGAACCGGAGGAAGGAAAATTGCAACGGACAACATTTACGGTTTTTGTTGATTTGCGGCTTGAGTCAGCAGAGCAAGCAGCGCCGCTTGGGGGTCAACCGGAGTAGGTGCCGTAGGATTTT
Source organism: Calvatia gigantea (assembly GCA_025093985.1). Taxonomy (NCBI): domain Eukaryota; kingdom Fungi; phylum Basidiomycota; class Agaricomycetes; order Agaricales; family Lycoperdaceae; genus Calvatia; species Calvatia gigantea. Next base: position 1,836,919 of record JACAAK010000005.1, on the reverse strand, counting down.
GGACGAAAGTAGTCGTATTTGTTGCGCGCGGATCACTTGTTACTGAAGAATTCACTTCGGGCTCTAACATGAAACAAACCAGATGTTGATTTAGCATGGTTCCTTCGACCGAGCTCGAAAATGCGGGAAAATGACAATTATATAGGCGGAAGAAGTACTTAGCGTACAAACAAGAGTGATAGGCACCTTTATCCTTTCCCAAGACTATATCCGATAAGCGACTGAGGATGCTAGGTGGGAAGGTGCTCCCTTTTACCCATATGTCATATATCTTTTTGGTTTTTTCCTGCGAAAGAGATGTTAGGACTGTTACTACCTTATTTGTAGAATAGGTGTAAGTCAGAGATCGGGTCCCCCGGCATGTTTAAGTGACTACGTTTGCCGATCCAATGCAAGGAGAAAGCGGCAAATATAAATGTCGGGGGTGAAGACGTAGGCCCCTCGATTGTCTGCTGATCGAAGCACGGGGGACATGAGACACCCGTATTGCCTACGCCCAATATCGGCGCCTAGGATATTCCTGAGTATTAGAGTCCGATTATACTAACCTTCATTTCAGGGACTCCTGCGGCGAGCATGTCTTGAAATAGGCCCTCAAGGACCCCTGCCACCTTCAGGAGAAATGTGGCACAATTTCCAGTGGCATGGCGTTCAGAGAGATCATGCTTGGTAACTTGTTGTCTTGCCGCCCTCGCTAACGCATCGAATACATAAAGACTAGAGACCTTGCACGCAACAGGTAGCGATTTGTGAGTGCGGTACATAGTCGAAACAAGCTGAGTGTCTCGCTGAAGGACCGACCGATATGAACATGGATTAAACAAGAGAAGGTCTGGCACATACATCCATAAGTTCCATTGCAACTTCGGTGAGTTTGGTCATCTTTGACTGCGAAAGACGTTTGGCTTGAACGACCTCATTAAGTGTCGTCTCAAAGTCCTGACCCAAGTTTCAGATCCAAGAAATCACGAAAACAATGAAATCCATACTTGAAGTGTCGGCATGTAACTAAGAGCAGATCTCAGAACAGCTCAGAAAAGGGCGATGCGTGAGGGAAGAAACCTGGAGTATTGTTGGGAGCCAAAGTTATATTTGCGTGTGTTGTTCACTAGGGACCTCATAGAGTACCTGGTCTGTGCGCAGATTCGGCAGACACTTTGCAAGCAGCCGTTCAACAACTAAGATGCGAGAAAGTCGCGCTCGGGCGACTCTCATTGGAGCTGTATTTCTCTCATCGCTCACCATTTGGGCCGTGCATTTCCAACAAGGACAGGAGCGAGAGGTTTGGATCCTTTGTTTGTACCTCGTGACGAACTTATGATTAGTTTGCTTCAGACCATGTATGAAGGCGTTCTTCGCGATGACGAACGAAGGAAAGAGAAACAGCGACAAAGAACGGCGGAACTCGAAGAATCGCGCAGGAAGCGGGAGATTTATGCAAAGAGTTCAAAATGTTCAGAAAGTGGAGGGTGGTCCGTAGTAAATCAGTTGGAGCCGCTCAAGCTTGCATCCATCTTGGACTATACATTCCTCAGGCCTCAGGAATCAAAAGGCAATGCCTTTATTTACTTTGAGCAGCGCAATAACGGGGACCCTTTGCAATCTCTTCCCTCGTATCTCATACCTATCTTGTGCCATTATGTGCTTGTGTTCGGCGTTTGGACGTATCACACAGATACCAATGAGCAACACTTTTTGCGTACATGACAATATTCCCATTCCACGCCAACTCGGGGAAGTTTGACATTAAGTAGCTTCCAAGTTCCATCCCTCGACGCCCAGGAGTCGTGGTCGCAGCTGTCAGCAAATCAGGCTGAGCCCACCCTGAAAAAAATAACTTGGCGCTGAACGTCCGCCAACCCCCCCCCCCCCCCCATAAACCCCACGTTTACCTTGCTAGCGCAAAGATCACTGACTCCCCTCTGTTTTTGGGGCGACCAGGTGACTACCAAAACACAGGTGCTTTATCGACAAAATTGAATTTACAGAAGTTGGAATGGCTCAACCTCAGACTACATTCGACATGTCAATTTCTGGGTCTGACGGGGTGGCAATACCTGTTTGCGGCGTATTTCTGCGTTTTCGGGGTCTTCAGTTGGCCCTCCTCGGCAAAGAATTAAGCTATCCCTTGCCCTTCCGGAGTCCACCACATTATACGCGGGCAAAAATGTCACTGCTCCTATGCCTCCCTGAGGTGCTGGTAAGGTCCTGCTCCCCTGGGTCTCTCCGACCTCTTAGAGTTTATTTCCCAAACTACGGGCACTAGCGGAGGATAGGATGAGCTACAGGATTTCGTAGTAGTTAAGAGTTTGTGCATAAACCAAACCGCTCACTTGGGGACTACATCTTGGCCTCATTATCCACCGCTATGGCGCTAACATAATACCAGATATTGTGCCGCTTCTCGTCTAGTTCCTCCTCTGCCCTCCCTTTCCACGCCTTAACCACAGCCGGGGGTACACCCTGGCTTGTTACAACTGATGCTGATGTCTGGAAGAACTCCTGCAATACCCAGGCATTATATGATGTTCATCGTCCCATTTTCTATTCGATGAACCGAAACATACCTTCATGTTCAGATATGTTATAGCTCCGACCTCTTCACCGCGAGGAATGCCTTTCCCTGCCCATCCGGTAGGAGCCCAGCACTCTCTGAACACTGTATCTCTTACGGCGCCGGTCTTCGCCAGCAGAACATTGGGCAACTGGTATTGGGGGCTCCGCGTAACTCTCCCAAAAAGATCCAACCACCCCGCGTACGAAGATACCTTGCGGGTGTTTGTAATATTTTCTTCTACACTTGCCGACGGATCGTACATGAATGGTTCAAGAGGCTTTCGGTCTTCATCGAATCCGATCCATTCCCCGTCCGGGATGAGCACCAGGCCACCTAATTGTCGTACTCAGTACAAGTTCGCGGCCCTGGAGGCTCGTTGTGAGATAACGTACCAGGCTTTAGGCATCTTACGATGTTTTCTACCAGGCGTTGAGGGTCCCGAATCTGTAGCGGATATGAGCATGAACCTGGTTGGAAGCCAGGGAAAGCACTTACATGTTGGCAGACACACCGACAGTGAACAATATCAAACTGACGGGAGCATTCCACGGGGAGACCTTGCGTCAAATCGTGTTCCTCGAAGCTAACCGGTGCGAGGTGGATTTTATTGTCATCGAACATTTGGAAGAGCCTTACATGAAGTTGGGAGGTGTTGTCCTTCAGCGAGGGAAAGCCTGAACATGATGGCATGGTAGAAACTCGTTTATGGAGGTCCTTACCGGTGCTCCAAAGGCGTGATGTCAAAACCAACAACTTGGGAGTGGGGAAACCGTATTGCCATTTCAATTGCCCTATCCACTGTACGGTCAGAAAAATGTAACGTCTTGCTCGGATAGTTAAACCCACCATATCCCTGAGCCACAGCCGACGTCCATAACCTTCGGCTTACTCGACGACATAAGCCCTTCTACCGTCGGACTCAACTCCGAGGGGTACAGGTCTCCGATCATCAGGGACCACATTCTGTGCTGAACGTCCAAACGCTATGCGCGGTAGCTTCTGAGCGCTCGTTCTCCTCAGTTACGTGGGCGAGGGGGTTACTAACATTAAGTTCTTGATTGTCATGGGGTAACTTGTAAAGTTTCTAGGGCGAAGTCGTGAACTCTGGGCCCAAACTGTTGGTTGAAAACTCACCTCGGACATGTTAATGCAGGCAGAATCCGGGGAGTTGGGCCGCCTCAGTTAGTGCTGGGGGAATTTTCCACATCTTCTATTATCTGAACTCCGTGGGTAGAACGATTTCCATCTCAGTGTCAACGTGAGAAATCGAAGTAGGCGATATCAATATGACAGAACATGACCTGTGAGGATATTTTGACATTTCAAGAGAGTGTCTCTTGAGCGTGGATAGATTCAGCTCATGACGAAAGAGGTGATTGACTCAAAGAGGATGATGAGAATGTATTCGGCCCATTACACACAAAATACACGTTTAACCGTACGTAGGGTTCAAGTTGTCAGACAGCAGGAGGTTTACTGCCGGGGGTAAACGTATAAGTCAGACCGCACTTGCCACAGTATTGACGATCCTTGTGGAAGGCCATCTAGGGCGGATATATCAGTAGATGCTAAGCAATTCCGGGGTAAAGATAGCATACAAAGATACCAGCGCCACACTCAGCGGAGGGACATTCACGACGGAGGCGCTTGATCTTGCCATCCGAGTCAACCTTGTAATACTTCAAGATCGCCATCTTGACCTTCTTGCGCTTGTGCTTGATCTTCTTGGGAGTCTATGGAAACGAAGGATCAATAAACATTGGGCTGGGGTTATCGCAGTTGACGAACAGTGTATGTCTTCTTTTTGCGTTTCTTGGCGCCACCACGAAGGCGAAGAACGAGGTGCAAGGTCGACTCCTTTTGGATGTTATAGTCGCTGAGAGTGCGACCATCTTCGAGCTGCTTGCCCGCGAAGATCAAGCGTTGTTGGTCAGGGGGGATGCTACTCAGTGATCAGCAGTAGACGAGGTTGAGAGAGCCTTGCCCACCCTTCCTTGTCCTGGATCTTGGCCTTGACATTATCAATGGTATCTGAGGGCTCGACCTCGAGCGTGATAGTTTTGCCCGTGAGGCTGTAGATTGAGTTAGTGATGGCACAATCGCGACCGTCATTAGTGCGTACGTCTTTACGAAGATCTGCATTTTGTTCCGGACGCCCCTGTCTGTCCAACGAGATGAACGGTGGAGTCTTCGACAAAAGCAAGAGCCAGTTCTTGATAAAGACAAGATTTGTGAGCGAAGAGTTTTAAAACACCACCCGCTTTGTCATCTGTTGATGGTCCGTGCGTCCCAAGGATAAGGTTTGATCGACTGATCGCTTACGTAACACGCGTCGAGGTCATTTCGTCACGCGTACCGACGCGTTGTCGATTGAAGTCTTGAATACGCGTTAACGAGACTCTGCTGGCTTAGAGATATGGTCTCCGACGAAGATATTCACATGTCTGAAAACATATCGACCCCGCTACTATCAAAAGGGAAAGGGAAAGTCGCTGACACCGGAGCTCCAGATTCTGACTCGCTGCCTTGGTAAGATTCTGGGTTGATTCACCTGGTGCAGGTCTGACGGATTCACAGGGTGGAGAAGTATAGGCCAGTCACATTAGATGATGTCGTTTCACACAAAGACATCACGAGTACAAGTGAGTCTCTATCCCATTTCAGTTTGTCAGGCTGACATAGTTCCCAATCCAGTTGAAAGGTTTATTGAAAAGAACCGTCTACCTCATTTGCTATTCTACGGTCCCCCCGGAACCGGAAAAACATCCACAATTTTAGCCGTGGCGAGGCGGATATATGGTGACGATTACAAAAAACAAATTCTCGAAGTATGCCTGAAGATTCAATCGTGGATCAGAAACACACCTAATGTCCCGCTAGCTCAATGCCTCTGACGATCGGGGTATCGATGTTGTCCGCGAACAAATCAAACAGTTCGCCGAGACGAGAACCCTGTTCTCGAAAGGCTTCAAACTCATTATCTTAGATGAAGCGGATATGATGACGCAAGCTGCTCAGGCAGCTCTTCGCCGTGTGATTGAACAATACACAAAGAACGTACGGTTCTGCATCATATGCAACTATGTCAACAAGATCACGCCAGCGATCCAAAGTCGATGCACGAGATTTCGGTTCTCACCCTTACCAATGTCGGAAGTCGAGAAACGCATCAGCACAGTTGTTGAAGGGGAGAAGTGAGTTTGCATCGCATATCGCTTTGCACCAATATATTAACTGATATGAAACCCAGTGTTCCTCTAACAACGGACGGCAGAAATGCTTTGTTAAAGTTATCAAAGGGAGACATGCGTCGAGCCCTCAATGTTCTCCAAGCTTGCCATGCTGCCTACGACATCATCGGGGAAGCAGAAATTTACGCTTGCACGGGCAACCCTCACCCTTCGGACATAGAAACCATCGTAAATTCGATGCTCTCGGATGAGTTTACAGCATCGTACCAAAGTAATTACCCCGTTCCGTTGACCCTTGCGCTGGCATCTCATCCTTCTGACATGGTGAACTTTATTTCCCAGTGATTTCGAAGATGAAGACGGAACGTGGATTAGCGCTCCAGGATCTCTTGACTGGCGCTTATGATTATATTGACACAATTGATTTAAAACCTCATGCAAGAATATACTTACTCGATCATCTGGCTTCCACGGAGTACGACCCGGTTCATCTTTGCTCGTAACGTCAGGCTGACGGTTTGCGTTGCAGGCACCGTTTGTCCACAGGTGGGAATGAGAAGATCCAGCTCACTGCTCTTCTCGGCGCCTTCAAATCTGCGGTAGAGTTGTCCATGAAAGGTTGACACTTTGGGGGCTAGCGAATCGTTTGATGAGTGTCGAGTGCATACCGCGGACCTCGAAACTGTGTAACCCTCCGACGTCGCTTCCCTTTGTCCATGCTGTTGGTTTACTTTGAAGCGCGTGTACGTTCTGTTTTTGATTGACTGCCATCCCGGCGATGAGAGATAGCGTTGAGAATTATCAGCCAAACAATTACTGATCCTACTAACTAAACAAAATAAGCATAATTGACGTCAAGAATGAGTGTCATCAGCCAGACTTTCAGTTTTGATTCTTGCGGATTTTGTGGCCTTGTCCAGCGAAGTCTTCCGCGGACACATCCTCACTTTGTTATTCTATGTATTCTCCATCTCCGAAATTTTTCGGGAAACAACAGAACATTTCTGATAAGAATTTTTCAGCGTTCGTGTGTGTCACAAAGCTTTCGTTGCATCCGGCATCTTAAGATCCTCCCCAGATCTCACTCCGCCTCCACCAACGATCGCTTGCCCCACGGATCACAAAATCCACATGGCTGCCAGACCTGCCTTTACAGTCGCCCTAACTAATAATGGTGAACACAGGACAAAGCCTTGAGCATCGCCACGCCATTTAAATCATGACTCTCACAGACTGTTGATACTTCCACGCAGCTAACACTAAATGATGGGATCTTTTATAAACGTCGCACAAATGCTTGCTAGTCGGTTTAGCCCAATTCTTATCCTCCGTGATGTTTGATTCCGTAGCTTAAGAGTCAAAACACGTCAGTGGATTTTAAATAGACATCAAAGTCCTGGTTTTAGCACCACATGCATCATTCATGCAAGTCACTATAATGAAATCTCCTGATCAGTCATTTGCCCAAGAAGGTACAGCAGAAGAACCCCGCCATCTAAGGCGCCTGAGAGCAGGATCACTCGTTGGCGAGCGTTGAACTACGCTCACACGTACTCCGATCAAGCGAGTCATTCTCAGCGTTGGGGACGGAAATTAAGTATTTTCAATAATATTAAATAATGCTGGCGACCAGCGCCATCAAGACTGTTGGCAGTATAGTATCAGCGAACATAACTGCTAGTGTAACGTATGAGAGAAGAGGAGGAGGGGGAGGTGCTATGTGTCGAACGATTGCGTTATAGTTACAAGTTGCTGTTTGATGGGGTGACGGTGGTGACGGTGGTGGTAGGGAACCGGTGGTCCAGAACCTAACTAGACAGAGAGCGTGAATGAGAGAGAGGTAGGGTTCAAAGAGGGGACGGGTGGAAAGAAAGTGAAAGCAAGCAAATGAGGGTAGAAAAAGAGTGGACGAGCGAATGGGCAAAATCGAGTTTGAACAAGAAGTCTGGTAGTAGTGATTGGTCTTCTAAGCGGAGGGAGGGCGGAGTACAGGCTGCTACAGTACAAGAACGAGGACGTGTGCGGCGCGACAACAAGTACAGTGGGGAGGAAACATATAGTACAAATTATTGGTCACAAACAGACGGGGAGAGAAGAAGAAATAAAGAGAGAAAGAAATGGGCCGAGTTCGAAGCTGAACGGAAGTGGGCTAAAAGGAATTAACAAGGAAGGTTAACACAAAGTTCAAGGATTCACAATAGAAAGAGGAAGGGGAAAGTCAGTCAAAACTATGATGGGGTGAGGGATGCAGATGAGAGATAGTCTGTGGCGGCGGCGTTGACGGTGGCATAAGCCTCTTCGACTTTAATTCGCTGATAGCCTGATTTTCTTTAGTTGAACGCCAGAGAATATCATGAGTAAGACGTACGGATGTAGGCGCATTCATCGGAGAAGGTGGCAAGTGCATGAAGGCCGATTTCCAGGTTGTGCCGAAGGCTTTCCTCGCTGATAGACGTTGGCCACGTAGCTTGAGGCGTTTGCCGTCTTGATATCTCATCGATGAAGACTTGACAAGCCATCTGCCATAGAACCTGTGGTAACGGTTAGTGCCCACGCCGACATTTAAGGAGTTGGTAACGTACACCATACACTGAGTTCACGTAACCCAGACTGCGCAAGTCGATTCCATTGAAGTTCACCATATCACAGGCTGCTTGGACGCATTTTTGATTTGATCCTTGGTCCGCATAAGAGAAGGTCCCATGCAACTTGATGATAGCTGCGTTCATGAGACTATGTATTAGCAGAACGGTTCGAACGTTGGCAGTGTTGGTTCCCGATTGAGAAAGTTGAGGGACCCAGAGCCGGAAGTCGTCAATGAGCCGGTTGATTGATTGGAAAGATGCAGTAAAAGCTTCCGTTTCCCGTCTCGGCATATCTTGAGGTAAATGAGTGTCTTGTTATCTTTTTTGGTGCAAATGCTTACTAGGAGTCCATTGTCCGGTAAGGTATGTCGCTCTGTGACACAAAATAGAGGCTTTCACCGCCAAAGCCGTAAGGGAAGTATCATTCCGATTGTTATAAGACAGCCCTGATAGGAAGGCTTTCACTGTGTTATTTCCTTGAATCTCATTTGTCAAATATCCCTGAAAGAGGTTGAGCCGGATAGCCGCTTTCAGAAGCAAGGGTGACTTACATTCCTGTAGTCGGCGCTGTCAAATGGCCAAGGGGTATCAATCTGTAGCCCTGGGGCTTCCAATGCACCACAAACACTTCCCGACGGGTCGAGAGCGAATGAGATCGTTTTATGAAGGAGGAAAACTGCCCAGAACCCGTTGATTTGTTCACCTTCCCCTGTTATGTTTTGTAGATTCTCCGGAAAAACTGGCATGTCGTTGCTTATCCCCAAAAGAGTAAGTGGTGGATAGTGGGATGACCTTAATCGATGCATCTGGGAACTGAGGACAAGCGACACGCAAGATCCAAGCCGCGCCTTTGCTTCCAAGAAGCGGCCTGTGCGGAAGAAGTACGTGACTAGTAGCACTTCCGCCTGAAGAGTGTGCAATATCCGTTTTGGATGGGTGCCGAGAGTATCTGTGACAACATGGTGCAGTGCACGGATGAGGAGAGAAGATTCGTCGACTTGTGAAGGTACCCTTGGACGTGATAGGTGCACTCCCCAAAGGTAGACAGTGGTAAGGAGGGCGGGAGTAGGGCGCAGGTGGTGGCCGAACGGTTGTGGTATCAAGGCGGACTGATGAAACGAAAGGATGTCCAGGAAAAACCCAGATTCCGTTGCATGTGGTAAAAACTTCTCAATTCTAAAAAGAATGAGCTATGCACTGAGCTGACATGGGGTTGTGCTTACAAAAATGGTATTAGTGCCCGTGGAGGCTCCTGGAGAGCATGGGATGAATAAAGGCCGCCTTCCCTGGTGAAATCCTTACATACCTCAGTGCTGGAGGCAGAGGATATTGATGTCAGCTGGCGAGAAGGGGAGCCACTCGAGCCTGTGGACGGAGTCATTGCCTCGAGAGCACCAAATTTATTCCAATGCCTACCAGATGGGAGACTCGATATCGTTGATGTTGGGGAAAAGGGAGAATGAGGCCCGAGGTGAGGAGGCTCCGGTACTGGTGGAGAATGCGACTGGCGTTTCTCTTTGTAGCCACCGTAGGGGTCATGTAGGGTAACCGATGGAGTGGTGAGTCCGGGGTTTTCAAGCTCGATGATGCGAGCCCTGAGTGTCTCGATAGTCTCCGCGAGGATCGCCACTTTTGACTTGCCCTGGCCGTTATCCCATTCGCAGACGTCGGCTTTGGGATTCCTCATGCATGGGCCACATGTCGGATGCACACCATCGCATTTCTGTGGGGGTTGGCGGGTCAGTCTAGACGGAGAGGGCGACAAAGGGCTTGACATACGATCTTCAGTGACCTGCTCAATGGGGACGAAGGTCAGCGGAGTTGTCATGAATGTAAGATGTGGTGTACTCACCTACAGACTGAACAAGCCTTCCCTCTCTTCAACGGCCTGGAAGTTGAAGAGCGTATGGGACCAGAACTAGGACTTCTTGAGGAATCGGCGATCATCGCCAGAGTGGTTCAAAACCAAATGCCCGAACGGATCAATTGGGGGAGGAGAGAATGGAAAGGACTGCATATTATATACGCGTTCAAGAGGCAGAGGGTGTCGTCGGAGGTAGACTCTCGGTGTGACGAAGTGGTCCGCTTGCCACAGCCTTGAGATCTTAGAAGGATGAACAGATCTTATTATTCAGGCAACTCAATTGCCGGTGATGTCACGTGACGGTTCACTGCCCAATCTTCAAAGCCTATTCTGGTTCTACCAAGATCTCCCAACCCTTTGGGCCTTCACCGTTGGTGTTGTTCTCATCGGTCACCCCCACCCTTCTGCGCTTCGTCCTGATCGGTTGTTTCTCTTAGAAACCATGCCCAGATGATGGTTCAATAGCATGCCGTTACCTGGCTCTCGAGCGACCATTAATCCATTAATTCGCACATTGTCACATTGTATGCTGACTGTGCTATTGCCCAGAATTGCACTGTGCCTGAAAGCGACGTCCGGAGTCGAGTCGGGCGTTCCGCGAGTCCCTTCTGATTCCCCTCCGAAAAGCTAGGGTGCCAATGTTAACAAACGGGGGAAGACCCTCGATTAAACTCGATGCAAAGGGTCCTGACTTCCGACCAGCGCCTCAGCCTCAAGTCCTTCCAACGTGAAGACTTGGGAGCTCCTTTGAAGCTCCTTTGTCATCGCTGTTCTCGTGGTCTAGTCAGCCTACTCGCTGGCCGCAGTCTATCGCCACATTAACCAAGCAGTTCAACGGCACTGACTCCAACGAGTCATGTTAACAGCACCGTGACGATGAACGATCGATTCCACTACCAAAGATCGCTAGGGTTCATGAGTGACAAGCGTTACAAAAATGAAAACCGAACGACCGTTTACTTTCAAACTTAGACTGTGGCTTTCCACACGAAATAAGCTAACGACATACCAACTCCAATCCAATTTGCTTGCCATCTCCAATTCCGAATCCACTTGTCTCCTCCGATTTTTGAGGCTGCCATCCCTCCAATATTTCTCCGGCCGTGTAAAGCCAACCTCACTGCCTCTCCGAAGGGAAGTCAGGTGAACCCGTCGCCCCAGATTTAGCACCGGTTCGCCTCGTGTTGCCTCAAGGTATAACCCTATGACGTAGACCCCCCAGCTCCCGCCGTGCCTCACGAGCGGTGTGCCTCGAGGCTGCCTTGTCCACTTGCTCCCATGCTGAGGTCTCCGACTCACAGCATTTGCCCTTAGGGCACCTACGCCTGACCGACGCAATACACAAAATGAAATTGGTCGCTTACTCTTCCCGCCGTTGTATTTTTTTTTGAAGGACTTAACTCATTTCCGGGAACATGACATATTTTCTCCTTCTAATTTTCGTGGCACAAGCCACAAACAAACCGGCCAGTTAATATAGGGAAGTTGATAAAAAACAAATTACAAACCCGGCCCTCACTGAGGCTCACTCATAATTACATAGCCGCATCCTCCAAACCACGCCAAAAGGTCGAATATCCCAAAGAATTCCAGCATGAATATCCCTGTGCCGGTAACCCGTTCAAATCCAGTTATTCTCCAGCCGAGTACTTTTGGGAGCGTTCGTTTATGCTCGCGGGCTGCTGTTACTACATGCAAGGGCTCGTTTATTGATGGGATTGCCTACAGGCTCCAGATGATCGCCGCCCCGACTTCTACATCCCTGAGATGAGCCATCACTTCCGAGTTGGTGGAATTCTACAGGGGTGTTCCGGGCGAAAAGATCGGCGAAGAATCGAACCGTGTACGTCTATTGAGACCCGAGTCCTTGGCTAACTCCTATCACCTTACCCTATCACCCATCACCGAGGTATCGACCGCAGTTAATCTGCCATCTCACCCACTAAAAGACGCCCCAACTTGGGCGAATTGCCACATGGGATGAAAATTGCTTCACATACGAATGTCGACCCCTGCGACAGAAAATCAGACCCTCGGGTCAACGGAAAGACATACGATGACAGCCATCACGGTCGGCTACTGAGCGCTAGGTAACGGCCGCATTTTTTTTTCCGTCCCGCGAAAGTGTCAAACAACGATCGATTATCTCAAGAAACCGTCCCTCCTTCTGCGGGATGGAAAGCGTGGAGAGGATCCGTGGAGAGGATCTCAGAAAACGAAATCAAAGGGACCCGATCCCGCAGCTCGAAACGAATCGTCTATTCTCTGATGGAAGATCCACGAGATCAAGGATCAGCACCTAGTTTATTTAATGATGACCTTGATAGCAAGTGAGTTCAAGGTGCTCTAATTTCAGCACCCTATCATGTCTTTCCCTGGTCCATAAATGTATTCTCTCTCGCAGGCGCGCAAACCAGGGGTTTTAAAAAGCGACCTCATGTTCATCCCACGATGACCGAAAGGCGTGGTCTTGGCCATAAATAACGGCAAGATCCCCTCACATGCCAACCTTCCTTCTTACCCCCTACTGATCCGTTACGATTTGCGGTTCATCGGTGTACCCAAGGTCGAGCGTGGGGAGTGCCAAACTCTTGAAGGCTCTCCCCTTTTTCTTCTTCCGAATCGAGTCGAGCTATTGTTCCTCCGGTTGTTGCGATGAGAATATTAGGTAGTTTTTCATAAATCGCTGACGGCTCCGCACGTCAAGGATAGACAGCAGAATGGAGGGATCACATGGGTCGTATGAGTTGAGTTGCTTCTCAATGTAGGATTTCAACTTCAATTCTTCCAAGACCCACCCTCGACGCTCGAGCTTCCAGGGATCCTCCACGCCTCGCGTCCTTTGCGAATTAATATAACCTTTTTTCGACGTCCGAACTACACTATCAGCGTACAGAGGATCGATGTGAACATTTGACCCTTCGTTTCGGAGAGATCCATCACGACACTAGAGAAACACCTTCTCTCCGGGGTCGAGGGAACAATTAGATAATTAGTGGGGGGGTCTAGTATCGTACACCGAAGTAAAGGTGGTAGCTAGTAAGTATGTTCTCTATGACTGCCGTTCTCTAGTGACCAAGGGTGACCACATCTCCCTTCACACACCATTTGCTACTTTCCGCTTCTTCAATTCGCTTACTGCACAGCCAAAATCATCCTGAGACGAAAGTCGGCTGCATCCCAGTACGGGTATGAGGTCCTCGTTTATCGACTGGGTCTCGGAACGTAGAAGTTCCGGAGAGATCGTAACATGGCTTATACCATAAGCTTGGAAACAGTGTTGAAGCATCTGCTCGATCTGCTCCCAGTGTTCAAGAGTCGTTCCTGTGGGCACGCACACATGCAGAGACGCCAGGATCACTCTTCGTATTCGTTCGTGGTGCGATTTGTTGGTTGAATGATGGGATTAGGCAGTGTCGTGGGATACGGTATGATGTACCGAAATGGCGGCGACGGTAGAGAACGACACGAAGAACATTCGAAAAGTCAGTTTGGCAGATCTTACTCTCGGAGGACGGGTAGACGAATGCGTAAGAAAGGGGGACGTACGATTGAGACAGGTGCCAGACATGGAGGTCATGAACAGAAAGGACCTGGGGAATCTACAAACAAATTTAGTGTCAGTGAGTGTCATCATCTCACAAGCTAGTCGTGTCCCTCCATTGCTATCTATCAAGGAAAAGGTACGAACTGCTAAGAGGTCTTCTTTAACCTTGGCAAGATCAAGATAAAGGGGTGCCGCCTCTAGTAAAATTCGACCCGATTTCAAGGCTGTGAAAAGAAAGCATTGCCAAGAATGACGTTCCAGGAGTAAACTTCTGTTTTGTTCCATGAATAGATTTTTTTGAGCTTACTTACTCATGGGAATGGCGCTAGCGAATATAATTAGGCTGATGGCCAATGAGGCAGACGGGTCGGCATAAAGGCGCTTGGGAGAATCCAGCTTCCACATGATGACAGCGGCAATTATTACACCAATGTCTATTGAAGCGCTGTTAAATCAGCGAAGGGGTTTGCGCCTAAGTATAAACGTACTGTTAACAGCATCACCCAAAAGGTGAACCATAACTCCAACTAATCCGAGGTTATGCTGATGCGCGGCGACCGGGGGGTCGATGGTATGATTATGGGTCGCATGCTGTCGACGGGGTCTCTGTAAGTTCTTCTTCCTCACTTGTGTAAGTGAGGAGGCGACACTTACTATGTGGTTCCGAAGAGAATCCTGGCCAGCCGTGTTCGGGTCCGGATCGGATACCCTCGTCGGAACGGGTTGACCGTGCCCGTGGCTATGTCCATGATGGTCTTGATTGGTGTGCATCAGAAATCCTGTACATTCAAGCATAGCGATGACAGCATACCGTGAATCACGAGGGCGCTTAGGATATTTAGGCCCAGACCAACAGAGCCAATGATAAGAACAAGCAGTGGTTCTTGAACTTCTTGCAAATGAATAAAACGCTCGATTGATTGAAGGAAAATAGAAAGCGCGAGTGCTAGAAGGAAGACACCATTGAAGAATGCACCTTTGGAAGGTCGCTCAAAATGAAAAGCCACCCTCGGGAACGCAGCGTCGGCTATGCTTACCAACTAGCTCTGCACGATGGAAGGCAAAGGTAAATTTGACGGTCTGAAAATAGGCATCGGCACGGGGTACAGGGATGGACAAAACGAGGACGAACGTGTTCACCGCTGTCGTGCAGCTGATGGCGGTGGTCAGTTCTTCATTCATTCATGGATGGCTGGGTGGGGGCTAGACATACATACGCAGCGATAAAGGCAATAGCACTGAACCGGGAGGGTGAATGACCGAAAGTAATCCAAAATGCATGTAGCGCTCACTATGCCACAATATCCTGCGAAGCAAAGGCAGAGATTCAATATTCAACATTCAGTAGGAGTCATCGTGATTCCGCAGTTCTGACTCACATTAAAATAATGGAACTAGGAACTGCGTCAGCTGCTGATGTACTAGAAACAACGGATTAGTCTAGGTTCCACGTACTGCATCGGCGATGAGTGCTAAACTCTTCGTCCTGAATCCCACTGGAAGAATCCCGAGACAAGTTCAGCAACGACCACGGCTGAACCGAGGAATCCTCGCCTGCAATTTCCGCGATGAAGAACGCTAAGCTAATTCCCAATACAACGCCAATTCTTGTGGTGTTCTTCATAAGTACGATGCCGTTCGAACGAGATAGGTCTTGTACGCCCTGGTGAGGTCCGTTGGGAGATCAAGCCTGGTCACTATCCACTAGAGTAAGGTCGAATGCGGTAGATAAGACGTCGTGGGTTGTGAGAGAACAAGATCAAGTTCCGGCCTGGGTCTTGGTTTGTGGTACGAGAACAGGTATTTGGATATAACTTTGTAGCTGTACGTCACATCTACACCACGGCTTTTACTCTCTCTCCGAGAGGAAGAAACGAGGAAGAAATCAAGGGGAACCATGCACAGTATAGACTTAAGGATAAGCATAGTGAATATGTGCACAGAATCAACAATACTGGCGCTGTACGTGACAATCGGGGGTATTAAGGTTGCTATAGGCTTTTCGGTCTTTTCACTCGATCATGTCTCGTCTATCACTGCTCGTGCCCACTCATATTGGTGCCAGCTCAACAATTGGGGGGATGGCAGCGAAGTATAGAAAATAACCCTCAACTGCACGTGTATGGTTCTTTGTTGTTGGGGTGGTGACAGCATGTCGCACAGCTCACCGCCTGATAAGTTTTCACTTACACGAGGCAACTATACGATGTAACACCCGTCAAGGGTTGGGTGCGCCCCACCGGTTTGACTCAATTTAATGGTGCCACAGGGCGTTGGTTATGATCGGGGCCTCGGAATTTCCTATGTTCCACTCAGAAAACTTCAAACCCGGCCTTCTTTAATCGTACCAACAGAAATCTGGACTGTGCTGGATATTCCGTTTCCAACCCGTGTATGTAGAAATCCGAGTCACTTCGGGACGCCACCCCATTCATACGAGATATTGCTTGCGTAGGCGTGACAGTAGGTCATATTGCTGACGCGGTCGGGGTGGAATGAGGGCGGTAATGAAATGAGAATTCGCCGGAGAAAGTCTTATGTTGGCGTTTTTATGGACTGCTGTTGTACATTCGAGAATATGTTCCTTCCGCGGTGAATGTAACTGGCGAAGCCGATCCGGGCATCCATCTCGTCGATTTTGCTGCGCGGCACACAAGTCAATTTTATGAACCAGGGGAATGGAACAATAAGGACATACTGTTGCCGCATCTCGCTTGCCCATGATATTTGCTTGAGCGGTGGCCCATAGAGAGATGCACCAACGATTCCGAGAATAGCCCCAATAAGAGTCTCAATAGCAATCTAAAGAATGTTCCTTGAGAGTGAACCTCGGGGAAGTATTGTGGAATGGGAAACCCACATCCTTGGGTAAGGCCTCTTGAGGGTGGCCTAGAGCTTTCAGACGCGATAGGTCTTCGTGAGAAGAGAAGTGAGCGATAAGCTGGTTCATGCGATGCCCAAGGACATACACTCGTATCCTGAGTACCCAGCTTGGATATGCTATTGTGAGCACAAGTTACGTGCAGCCGGTGGAGAAGCTCACCGTGGAGTAAAGCAATAATAGAGAAAAGAATGAGAATGGGTGCCGACATCGTCGCCAGTGAATGGCAGAACTAGAAGCAAAATGAGCGCTGGTCGAGCTGGCATCGGGCAGCAGTGGCAGCAGTGACGCAGCTACACGTGACACGTGGAGGGGACCCGCACATCGTCGGACAGTCCCTCTGACTCTCTCAACGCTACCTTCCTCCTTCACGATCGCCATGGCCAACATGGCCTTTCCCATACCATCCCACTTACCCCGAAAACAGGATGTGTCTTCCAAGATCCTCAATAAGATCGATTCGGCCACATACCAGTCCCTGAATCCTCAGCTCACCTCCACTTGGCTTAATGAACTTGACGAGACGATTCAAGCTACAAAAGTACCGTACTTATCATTCTTCTATTCAATTCAGAATTTGACGTTGGCTCCATGGGTACACGCCAAATTAGACACGTCTGCACGAACGTATCCAATCAGACCTCCCCCGGTTCCAGCGCCAACTTGATTCCGCGAAATCTATCCAAACCGGACTTCAAGCGTTGACTAGTGATGTGGATGCTTTGAGTGTAACCGTAAGCGACCCGATGGTATGTAAGCTTCTGCTTTTACCTCAAGCATGGTCAAACCATTGAATATGTTACTTTAGTCTGGGCTTGTTTCTCTTCTGCTTCAAGGGTTGTCGGAACATTCTGGGTTAGTGCAGGAAGCTGCTGATATCCAGGTTCAATATCAATCGTTGTCACATGTTCTCCGTTGCAAAACTGAGTTTTCGAACCTGGAATCTCTGGTCAAGGTCGGAAGACTCCCGGATGCTGTGGTAGCACTTGAAGCAGCACATACCCTCCTGGAATCGGCTCCGGAACCATTGCCACAATCTAAGATTTTCTTGGACTTCAGGGTAAGCATCTTTGACACTCCTGTCACGCTGACAAGCTCATTTGCGTTTCGCTCCTCAGCGCAAACACCAGAGTACCGGGGCGCTCATCCAAGAACAATTGGACGACGCTTACACCCGCAGTATCGTTGTTTCTCCCTCACATTTAGTCATACGGTCATCCGTTCAAGGTATAGACCGTTTCTTGCTCGTCCTTCTTTGTTTTCTGATTCTTTTCCAGTCCGAGGGTCAGATCTTGTACTCCCACTTGCCTCCATCCTATCATCGTTCACTTCAACCTCTTTGGACCAATCCCTCACGACATTGCGACGTGACATCGTAACTCATTTCATCGAATATATCCTTCAGCAACCTTCTTCTGTTTCCATAGGTTCAACTAATGATGCTGAACATTCGATCTCCCTTATACCCGCTCCTCCTAACAACGAGAACAAAAGTGCCCGAATCGACAACTTGGCGCAGATCCTTGACTTCTTACATTCTCGTCTATTCACCTCTCTCCCACCCCGGGCTTCGTCCAGTTTCTCCCAATCAATATTCAAACACGCAACCACAGGCATTCTTAATATGCTTCTCGTCCCTTCGCTTCCTTCTTCTTTCGGTCTCTTATTACCCTTCTTGGATTTGGCTAAACGCGCTGTGACATTTGAATCTAACGCTGTGACACAGTATGGAAGCAGCTCCACTGCGGATTTGCCCATCCGAGCCTGGGTTGACAGACTCGCCTCCCATTATGAAAAACAACGCCGGCTCGAGCTCCTAGGTAACTGTCGAGCTATTATTCTGAACCCCGAAAACCCCAAAGATCGATTCCAGTTCGAAATTGAAGTTCCTTCGGAATCTGCCCAGGCTGTAGTTGTGCCGGTGCAGGAAGACGAGGGCGATCACGTGGGTGATAATGATCTCAAGGACGACGCGTGGGGCTTTGGGGACGAAGATGGGAAGCTTGCAGCAGTAGAGTCAGTACCTGGCGGAGCAGAGGAAAGTGACTTTAAGGATGATGCTTGGGGTTTTGATGATGAAGAACCTGTGGAAGCGGAAAAGCCACAGGAAGGCCCCTCAAAAGGTGATGTTCCCGCCGAGGACGTGGACAACAGGTGGGGGTTTGAGGATGAGGACATGCCCCTCGATGAGCCTGAACCTTCTGCAGATTCGCACCCCACTCTTTCACCTTCGAATGGACCCGAATTGGTTGGGGATTCAGGTAATGCTTGGGGCTTGAATGAGGACGAAAACACGGCAGACGACACAGGGGAAGATGTCACTTGGGACGATGATCCCTGGGCTGATCCACCGGCCGTAGACGAGCCTACAGTTGAAAAGCCTGTTGTTCCTACCAGCGTGGCTGCACCGAAAGTTGCAACACGACTTGAAAAGTTGGCGAATAAAGGCAAGAAACCAATCAAAGGTCATGTCAAGCCCACATCTGGCCCCGCCCACGCACCTGTATCGCAAATCTCCCAACCAGGAAAAAGCTCGACAGATTCCAGCGAAAAGCCTAAACGTCCACCAGAACTCAAAACGAACATCATTGTTAGGGAGAGCCTTGCTGTTCCTGACAAAGCTAAACGGATTGTCAAGGCGGTCGAAAATCTCGTTGATGAATGCAAGCAGTTCCAAAGCGTCCAGTCTCTTCCCACTTTACCCTCCCGCCAATTCATCCCTGTCGCCGCCAAGCCAACCTGGGCTTATACTTGCGCAGACACCGGCCTCTCTTGTGGACCTGTACATCGCTTTATACCCCGTTAAATTCGGTGACGAGTTGTCACAGTCGGTACAAAAGAGACTTTTATTTGCAAATGGCTGTTTATATTTGGAACATGAAATCGAAGAGATCCAGAGATCGTTGCCGAGGAGTAGTATATTTGAGGGGCTGAAAGAGAGGCTCATAACTTGTGTGAGACGCTTGAGGGTGTTAGGCGAGAGGTGGCACGAGCAGGTCGTGGTGAGTGTTTTCACTAATCCATGTTACAACCTGGTTTAACCAACTCACCGCTGTGTAGGAGAGTCAATGTCTGAAGGTGGACGAGATCCTCGTGGATGGTGCAAAGGGCCTCAAGTACACAAGCGACCAAGATCGGTATGATGAATGTGAGATGGCAATAAACCAGGTTGTGCAACAAGTTAAACGGTTTGCACAGCAGCTGAAAGTATGTGCACCTAATAATCATTTACAGAACCAGTCCTGAAACAGAACTTGATTTACAGGATATCATGACAAAAGGCAAATACTACATCGCAATCGGTCTCGTTACTGAGGCCGCTCTCTCACGGATCCTTGAGGACATCCTTACACTCTCAGACATACCCGAAGTTGAATCTCACCAACTCGGCGAGCTTTGCCGGATTCTCAATTCCTTGGAGGGTCTCTTCAGCGAGGACCCAACACAACCTTCGTTCGTCTTGACCTACGTGCCTTCATGGCTCAAGTTCAACTATCTCTCCGAACTCTTGGTGCGTCGTTTTCGTTGAGAATAGTAAAGTAATGTTTTTAACTCGGGCTGCTTAATTTTGTAGGAAGCCTCGATGGCGGATATCTCGTATCTGTTTGAGGAAGGTGCCTTGGTGGACTTTGAGATTGATGAATTGGTGCGGCTTGTCAAGGCTCTATTTGCTGATACTGCACTCCGGACAAATATGATCAATAAGTTAATGAACGGGCATCCTGTACCGTCGTAGTTTGGGTGTGGTTATCCTTATGATTATTTTGACGCTTCAATTAGACATATGAGGAGGAGGTCACGTACGTAAGGTAGCAGCCAGTTGCGCCAATTTGAATATCACTGAAAGTGATGAGTCCCGTGCACCGTGGCAGCGTTTCCTTTTGCAGATACCCGAGAGTCGAGCGTAAGCAAACAACTACACTTTTGCTCTTTAACCAATGCAACACTCTTTCGCGACCATTTCATTGATCTTACTCGCGTCTCTCATCCCATGTATCCAAGGAAATACAGAAATAATCAACTTTGCGGTTTCCCTGGCCGAATCCCCTGATATTCCATCTGAATGGCAAGCGTCTCGTGCATCTAGCAACAACTTGCAATTCTGACACATCTTGGCAGGCCGCAACTTGATCATTTCAACCGTAAAATTTCACTGAATGTAACCCCCACGCTTGATATGGCAGGGATGTTTCCTGCATCAGGTGTTTGGCTCTCACTGGATTTGGACCACCCCAATTGGAGTTCATACGAAAAATTCACCCTCCGAGCGTCTTGGCCCGCCTCTGTGAGTACCTCACACCCTCCGAACACACCTGCAATGTACCGATTGAAATGTAGCACCCATGTGATATCTACCTCAAAATCTTCGATCCCCTCCATGTTGCAGGCCAACTCGCACGCAACCGTCCCCTTCACCCGACGCGCCGAAAGTATGCGCACGTCCACGTCGTTAATTTCGGTGTTCCAAAGCCTTCCACTACCGGGGAGGATATGACGTGGCTACGTCTCGAATCGGTTCCAGTCACTTTAGTCTTGGAGCCTCTGCTCTTCGGAGTTATTCCGCAATCTGTGGTTCCGGTTATTCTAACGCTCTTGGTGGGCATTGGGGTAACACTTACGATAGCGCCATACGTGGTGCGCTACTATGACAGTATTGTCACGTCTTTCAAGCAGGAAGTCATCGGAGAAAAACGAGACTGAGGACCGCCTTCCATTTCCTCCCCGGGATCGCTCCTCATCTCCTCGTGCGTCTGTGATTATTATTACATGTCTATGGGTCTACTTGCTGTGCTCGTGTACTCATCCCGCACCACGTTCTCAGGGCGGACTGACCTCGTGGTTGGTGCCAGTTTCGCGGCTTCTTGACATCACGGAATCTCTACTGCGTTAACCCTTGGCCCAGCTTGCCTCCGACCTTTCACGAACGATCCCACCCTTTCACTTGCAGCCGTGTACCCTAATTGTACGAGATTTTGGGGCTTATGTTCCGGAAACTGCGTGACAAAATTGCTGTTCCAACGAATCCGAAAACATAACTCGCCCAGGTTCACTCCTGGCTGTCGAGACTGAAGTTCTGAAATTTACGCTTCTTCTTGACTCCTACTGAGCAATGAGTCGGAACAAACCGTCTTCTGCATATTCATTCAACCTGCATCGGTTCTGTCAACACTCAAAAAGCCCTCCATTCCACAACTGTGGTAATGTGGATGTTAGGTATCAGGTGCATTGGTCTCCCGGCCAGGATCATGGATACACCGCGAGGTCCCATTCCAATTAATATGGGCCTGATGAGATCATCCCCCTGGTTAAATTTAAACCCACGATGAGTCGGGGAACGGTAAGACCGTCGGAGGATGTGCTGACTTCTTCATCTCGGAGTTGCACGCGTGGTGCACTGGTTCTGATACTGTGAAAATTGTCGCGGGGGCGCGGATCGCCGGAGGGGAGAAACTTCTAGCGCAGAGAAGGGAACACCGAACTGAAATAACAGCCCGTCCGGAGGGAAATCCTTTGCTTGAAAAGGTAGCGTCACAGACGCTCAAGGATGGAAGCGGCTGCAGTGCACGTTCGTTGGTCATTTGTGCATCGGTCATCCTTGTGATCACCGGATCGGTTTTGAACGGGGTTCTTGGTGGGGCGGGCTTTCGTCAATGAAAGAAGCTCGGCTATGAGCGCTTGAGCCGGCGCCGGAGGATGGATGTCGGTATCGTGATTAGACGAGAAGCGTTTACTATGTCATATTGCCCCTGTTCAAGTGACGTTCTTGGGTGCGGGAGGAAAGCGGAAGATATGACGCAGGATGGGTCAACTGGTTGAGCCGAGAGATGAATCAATGACCGTGTGGACTTGGTACTCATGTGCAAATCCACGGAAGAAATGGGTAACGGTTTGGGACCGCGGGGGCAGAGCGACCGTTTGTCGATTTATCCCTCACCGGCCTCAGATTTGCTCAGGGAGATGTCATGGAAGCACCCTTTTCTTGAACGGACAGCATAGTCCGTCTAGACCGTTCGCGCAGCCTCAAGCAAAGCACAGTTACGCCAACGGCTAAAATATCTCGCGTATCACAACGGACAACGCAGGAGGCGCAGAGAAGGAGAAGTAGAAGTTTTTATTCGATGGTTCTTCGGCCGACCCGCGACGTTGGTCACCCAGGCGATGGATATCTTAACACAGAAACGGTGTCTATATATTGCTGGACACAACTGCGTGTGCCTCGAATTTAGAAATCGGCCATCCGCCGAAAGGAACCAAGGTTTTCCACAGCGCAGTAACACTAAGTACCGCAAACATTCATAATTACTCACAGGCAACATTGAAATATTGAAGAGTCGGGATCGCGGTCTGAAGATCTGAATTCACGTCTGAATAAAATGAGGAACGAATACGGTCCAAGATGTGCTAGAAGTAGTCCACAAGAACACATACGCATACACTAGGGCCTAACTTACGCCAAAGCCTCTATCGGCTTAGGACTAACAGTCGGCGGAGGCCTCGGAGCCAACGCAGCATTCCACAATTTCTTCAATCCAACCGCAAGCGCAATCCACCTCCCTCTCTCATGCTCATTCATCCCAACCTTCTCCGGCTCTGCCATAATGACCGGAGCAACCTCTGCAAACGCATCATACTCACCAGGACTCAAATCCGCTGGTCGGCTGACAATCTTCGGACCATACAGCGTCGGGAGATGTGGTGGTAGGGAAAGTCCTGTGATTTTGTCCGCGAGGAGTTTACGGTGTTCTGGGTTTGGGTGGGAGGCAATGAGGGTTATGAGGTATAGTCTGCAGATTTGTATGATGGGATTACGAAAAGGGTGGCGTTCGAGCTGGAGTTGTGGTAGATTTTTGTACTCGAATTCGGGTGAGAGTTTTAGTTCTATGCAAAAACAAAAAATGATTGGTAAATTCTGGCATCTGAAGAATACAGCTGGATACGAAAGACTCACCACAGATAGGCAACGCCTCAGGCAAATCCGCACCATTGACCTTGTCCACATTCTCCTTCAACCCATTGGTCAACTCGCTAATCTTATCCAGCCACGTCTTGAGTATCTCATCCACACGCTGAACCTCCTCGACAAGGCTCTGGGTAATGGGTATATAGGCTGGCTTGAGTCCTTCCGGCGGAAACAGCGAACAGTTGAACTTATGTCGCTTCCATTCTGCTTTTTGGCATGTTTCGTTCTGTGGAAGGGAGGATGCATTACGGCGGTGAGGGGGGTATAAAGATATGGGGAAGCGGAGGGCAACTCACGCAATAAAATGCGTTTTTGCATTGCGAACACCGCAATAACGGCTTTCCAAGCTGCTCAGCTTTCTTGTCGCAGGCCAAACACTGATCCCGGACGGGTGGTAAACGTTTGTCTACCTCTGCTTCAACCTGAAGAACTCCGTTGTGCGTGTCAGGTTCGTGACCTTCGGTGTCGGGTCCAGCGTGTGCGTCAGCGTCGGCAGCAGCAGCAGCAGTGACTGGGCTTTTAGCACCAGGGGTGAGTCCTAGGAAGTAGCTAATCCCAAAAGCGGTCAAGAGTGTGAAAAGAACGGGTAGCCAGGTCGATGCTAACATCTTTGGCGGGTGAGAGAGTGCAAAATATGTGTAGATTCGAACGTGGAGGAACTCCGGGCTCGAGGCTGACCGCCAGCAGGGTCTTTCGCGAGGCCAGTCGTCATTGCCTAAATGGGGATACAAACGCTGCCACGAGTAGAACATGTCATAAGGGGTCAGAATAGATTGGGCACCAGTACGAGCACCTTGCAAGAAGAGAGAAATTTTGTCATGTTAATTATTACACCGAGATTGAGTTGACAATTGGGCTGTAGATATATGTGGATTGGGATTGGGGATGTGGACTGTTGTCGAAACAATTCTGATCTACCGAAAGAAGGGAACACAAACTTTATACAAAGAACAGCGTGATTGGATATTTGGGATTCAAAACACCTTAACCAGAGAATAGAAGGGGGGTCCAAGGGAAGGAAAGAAGGGGAGGAAAGAACGAGAGACTACCAACGACTGCACGGAAATTGGAAAAAGGAAAGCAAGTATTACGGGTTGCGGTAACACTAGTGGTAACTGGAGGAAGCGTTCGCGGGGAAGAGTCAAAGAACCAAATGAGGGAGAGAATGCCGCCGGTCGCTGTCTTGGTTTGATTTTGTCCATGATGGGTTGAATGAGTATTTGAGACATAAGCTCGCAAGGTGGCAGAATAATCCGTCTAATCAGGTCGAGGAGAGTTTGGTTTTATCCGACTGACGGGTTAAGAGGTAAGAAGAGGGAGTAATTGACACAGAGTTCCTTGTGAGCGAGGCTCGTGGCCTGGATGGTTTATTGGTTGAATAAAGAGCAATGGTTTGATGTGAACCGGCATCCATTCTATCATGCAGCACTATACAGGAACAAGTTGTTCGTAGCAGCGATCTGAAATCACTGTTAGCAAACCATCGATACGCCAATACGTAGGGGACTCACAGCAATTGTATTTTCTCTCGGGTGCCAACTCGCATGGAGTATCTTCTTGTTAAAATCAAGCGTATCCAGTTGCATTGCGTCCCTTAACGCTCCCTTGGGTCCGTTCCTCAAATTCTTGTTACCAGGTAATGGACCTCCAATCTTCTTCGCCTTGAATGCAGATTTATCCGCCTGCAGGACCACATCGTTAAGAGTCTCTGTATCATAGATTCGGAAATAATTATGGTAAGACCCTGTGAGCACGTGTCTGCAAGGGGGAATTCCGATCAGTTCACGTCCACAACTTCGTTAATTGATCAAAAATGACGTATAAAAAACTTGGTTCCCTGCCAGGTGTCAGGGGCTTTATGCTGCTGCAGCAGTCCAAGTATGTGGTCAAGAGAGGAGCTGACCCGAACGAAATGAACTCTGTGGAACTGGATTGAAATACGTACTTGTCATCTCCACCCCATACACACTCAAATTTATCGAAGATGCAATCGTTCTCGTACAAGTCGCAGAGTTTGCCTCGTAGATGGTCGTGAATAGGTATTGTCTTTATTGGTTTTGATTCCATGTTGATATCCCAGATCTTTAATGAGAGGTAGTCCCTTGAAAGGATGTACCGTCCATCATGACTGAACTTGACATCGGAGATCGATGAAATGATTTCTGAAAAGAATGACCGTGTCGTTGGATCCTCCTCCTCCTCAAAACCTGGCAGCGCTAGTCAGTCCATGAAAAAGCCGTGAAAAAAGAGTATTGTATGAGATACTGTAGCGTACATTTCGCATGCTTATCGCACAATGCGGAATCGCGCATGTCAGCGAGTTTGATGTTACTCTTGGAGCTCGAGTACATGAAGAGGTTGCAGTGGAACGGGTGAAACTCGGTAGCCGTAATAACCTCTGTCAACTCCTCCATGTTCACGGGCTTGATGTCAACGATATCTGTCATAAGAGATTGTCAAAGAAACAGGAATGTCGAAAACCAGTTAGCAATCCAGCAATCGAACAATACCCACACTGCCACAGAGGGAATGGTTACTCACTAAAGCTTTGGTCGCTGATATTCAGGTTCCACAAATTGATCCGTAAATCGTCAGCGGAGATGTACGTCTCTTGGTCAGAGTTGACGGAAATCGAATGTATATGGTATGCATGGGCGTTTGCATACACCTTGCGGGGCACAGCAGCAATGATGTTCTCCTGGTGTGTCATCCGTGGAAGCCGCAGATGTGATGAGTTTGATGGAGGGGGCAGTGGGCGAGCGCCGTCGTGATGATTTGATTCGGATACGACGCGGAGGGACTTTTCGAACACTTTCCAGAGTTTGATTGTTTTGTCTGAGGAGGGCTCGTGTTACCGAGCAAGGGCTGTTGAGAACCAAAATGACGTACCGTTGGTGGAGAGAAGGAAATGTGCTGCATTCTGACGTTTGCACCACTTGATCTTGTTGATCTTCTCCTCAATCTCCAGAGACTTGAGGTAGTCAAACTCAGGTTCGTGGGACTGGAATTCGGTGTAGAACTTGTACTCGCAGCCCTTTTTCTATGGGGGGGTGGCCGATCACGAAAGGCAGCCACGGCGAATATCGATGTTGAATATAAAAGAGATTAATAGACTTTGGGGGGTGAATCGAAGTGGTGGGAAGGAGATACTGACCATTTCATTACGTTCGAAGAGAACGACGCGACCGCCCTTGTCTCCTGTCGCAAGATAATTCCCCGTAGAATCAAATTCGACGGTCGAGATGATATCGGCTGCAAGTATAGGGTGTGAATATCAAGGCAAGACAGGGCTGTTAGATGGCTGGCGGGTGGGGGGAGGAGAGTGTGACAAAGTAGCGGAAGCTAAACATACCTTCCGTGATATCCTCGACTTCGCCCTTGTCTCCAAAGCACTGGGCAAAGCGCCATCCTCCAGAACCTGAAGGGTCTTCCATGATGTACTTTGGTGTCTGGGTGTTGAGCGTCACGGTGGGCAGATTGGGTAGGGGTGTGTGGTCGGAGGATGGGCGATGTTGGAGATCGGAGGTTGAGTGATTAGTGTTGGGGACGTGGAAACAGTAGTGGAGGACGTTTATAACGACGAGGAGTCGTGGAAGGAGCTGAGAGAGCAGATGAGATGTCGGCTGGCCTTGGACCCCCCCATGAGCCTCACTGGCTTGACGCTGATGTAATAGCTTATTTACACTTATTTGGCCTGCGCCGAAACACCGCCAAAGCGAAATCCGACATTTCCCTTCAACACGCTTCAGCCTCCCCTTGCCCACCGTTCAACAAAATGCCTATTACTCCTATCACTGGCAAACTCAGAAAACGTTTCTTCATCGACATGAGCTGTGCCCTTGGCCTCGGCGTTGCTGCTGGCTATGCCTTCTGGTGAGTACTTGTGGTGTTTCAGTGTGTCATTTTCGATACTCAACCCGTGTCCAACAGGTACGGCTCCCACCTTAAGGACGGTAAGTCACCCCCACGAGGAGTTTACACGCTCGACAACCCCACACTGTGGCTTACGCTGGTTCTATCTAGTTGAGCGCCAAGAGAATTACTACCTCAAAATCGAGAGGGAGAAGATGGCGACCAACCAGACCTCGTAAAGCGGGTCATCTTTACAACCACGGGTTGAGGGAGGGAATACTCCTGCTGCTGCTATGTAGTACCACATGTCCCACACCACACACACAGCGACCGAGTCATCGCCATCTGCAATTGCATCAAATTCTAGATTCATCTAAATGTGTGGTCCTAAGTAAAGTCTCGTATATATCCAATGTGCTAAATTAAATATCCAAGTAAGCGCATAGAAGATAAGTTAGAACGAACAGTGAGCACATCAAGTACTACCTAGAGGATCCCAAGACTTTTTAACTTGTCGCACTCCTCAATCGGTTCCTCCTCTATCTTCTTTACCTTCTTCCAGTCCGTTCCAATACCAAATAACCCAATCTCGTTCTCCTTCAGTCTGTTCTTCCGGTCTACTCCTCGCTGGCACCGCACATATAAGTCTTGTGTGTAAACATGGTCCACCCTGTCTTCAAATTTCTTCAATCCAGGTCCTCTCGCCCCGGATGGTGAGGTAGCTTTGTTCCCTTCCCGTGCCAACTCGGCGCCTATCACAGGGTGTTTCTGGAACTCTGCCTGATTGACAAAATATGGGACTCCGAGCCCCACAGTTTGTCGTTGTGTGTTGTAGCGGTTTGTAGTTTGGAATGAGAAATGCGGGTCAGGAATGGGTGGTGTGCTGAGAAAACTAGGGAGCGCAGATAGTAATGAGAATCCAAATAGAATGATGAGGGGTAGTAACTGGATGAGGAACGAGCGAGGTGAGGCTTCTTGAGCGGTGGCTCCCCCAGCCCTTCTTGCACTGAACCCTCCGGGGCCGAAGCTCGCGGTGAAAACACCTTTGTACCCAAGTCAGCCCGTTTCTGTCTGGAGTGCCTAATCAAAAAGAAACACGCACCTGGTCCTCCAGCACCAAAGCTAAACGCAGTCCCAGGTCCAGCGAAGGCACCACCACCACCACCACCAAAGAACATATTGAACAACTCCTCTGGACTTATTTCACCATCAAAGGTTGCGGCAGTCCGACCACCACCTTGATTAAAGAAGGACCCAAAGTCTGCCGGCGACCCACCGCCAAATCGGTCTTCTGGATCCCCTCCGCTACGATCATACGCTGCGCGTTTTTGTGGATCTATATAATTGCATTATTAATTTCCGTCCGGAGCGGTTCCCAAATAGTAAACTACGTACCCGATAGAACCTGGAATGCTTTGGACACCACTGCGGAAGGAAATAAAGGGATCAGAAATGTTTGAAATCAAGAATTAACAAATGTTTTACTTTTGAAGGCCTCATCTGCACCCGGAGCTCCATTCTTGTCAGGATGCAGCGCAAGCGCCAGCTAAGGAGAACCAAAATGAGCGTAACTAGATAAAACTAAAACAGGAGGCCAACAATACAAACCTTACGATACGCCTTCTTCACATCAGCCTCCTCACAATCCTTCTTCAATGCCAAAATTTCGTAGTACTCCGTCAACTTGCACGCCCTCACCCGTTTAACAACCTCATGTTGCTGTGGGGTATAATCCCTCTTCTTTGAGTCTCCGTTCGTCGTAGTCGTTGTTGAAGACGACGAAGTTGATGGGGTGGTTTTAGGTGCTGGATTATGGCGGTTCTTCATACCGGCCGCAGAGGGATATTCCTCTGTTGCCGAAGCTCTCGGGGCATCCGATGAGGAAGAAGTTGACGAAGATGAAGAGGATGAAGGATTAGATTCAGCGGTGTCAATCTTGACAAGAAGACCTTCTGCCTGGGCAGTCTTAAACAACGAAATTGACTTGAGGCAGAACTTGCGAGCAGAAACGATATTGTCCGCATGGAAGTACTTCTCCGCAATGCCAAAACACCGCAGAGCTTCGTCCTTGTTGCTCTCCATCACGTTCCGCGGACTTTTGAGGAGGAGATGATAAGGAGGTCGGTGGAGGGGGAAAAAGGGGACGATGGCAGTGAAGTGGTGATGGGGGCGTGTGGGACGTGGACTTGTGTTCACTCTGGTTAGGGTTTCTCTATTTCCGGACTTCATTTCAAATCAGATTTTGACTTCACAACTTCACAACACACCCCTTCCGGGAATACGGATGTCCAGCAGCAAGGCCGTCCCCTCCTTGCAGGAAGATACCTCTGAGCTCGCAAGATTCAGAGCGGAATGGAAGGCTGAGCTCGAAAGCCGTAAACATTCCTATTCGAAAACAGGACAGGCTGCTGCTGCAGAAACAGGTCCGGCTCCCGGTCCATCGACGTCCGCCTGAAGCGCTATCCAAGTCCACCGAATTGCCCTTTGTTTTCCCTGTTCTGAAACCAAGGGAACAGGGGACCAGTGTCACAAACGCATTCAGTGGTCCTCACCCTGCCATTGCACCAGACGGAAGAGTCATTAACCCAAAACGCACAAAAGCTCTTGATAGTGCACTCAGGATATACCGGCAAGCGGTCCTTCACGAACAGGCTGGGGATTTGGATGAAGCTCTATCGCTTTATAGACAAGCCTTTCGTGTGGTGTGTATTCCGGTCCCCCGATACTTCTACAATATTTAATAACTCAGTTGGGGTTTATTCACACTACAGGATTCTCATGTTGATCGTGCATACCACCGTGAGGAAATGCTCCTCAGCATTGCTACCCAACAGGCTGGGAAGAAACCCCCAACGTCTTCCACCTTGCCCAGCGACACACTGCCGACTCAACCACACGGAGCCGAAGACCCGGATGACGTGATAATACCCTTACAAAAACTGTCTCTCGAGCCGCAGGCACTCGGAACGGGTCAAGCAGTCATTACTGGCACCCTTGGTACACTTGTCGCAAGATTCTTGGAAGAGGAACCGACACTTACTTTCAAACCCGAGGATGAAATACAGCCCGTCACTATTAATATTCTTCCTGAAGAAATTCTCTTGGAAATTATTCACATGATGAATCCCACTACCATTGAACGATTTGCGCAGGTCTGCAGAAAAGCTCGGGTTTTGACCCTCGAGTCGTCCATCTGGCGGTGAGTTAGCACTCGGTGGTGGGAATGTTATCTACAACTCACAATGAATCATTCAACAGGAGTCTAGTTATTTCGACCTACAAGGAACCCCAAATACCCGACATAGAAACATTGTCTGAAATTATATCCCGCTATATGTTTGATTATCGGCGGGTCTTCATTGAACAACCTCGTGTACGGATGGATGGAGTGTACATCGCGATATGCCACTACATGTAACCATCTTTTTCATCCCTTGGTCGGACATATTCTAACCTTACTTTTAGACGGCCGGGCATAAGTGAGAATCACTGGGTCAACGTATGTTCCTTTCACATACCTCCACTCACTATTCATAGTACGGGTCCATATTTTACAGATCAGCCACCTGATCACATACCACCGTTATCTGTGCGCTCCTCTCACTCAAATCCGGTGTATAAAAAACCAAGCCTTCCCTGTAGCCGGTTCTATACTAACGGACAGGTTCTTTCTTTGCTTGTAAACGAAGAACACCCACCACAAACCATAATTAACATGCTCAAACCGTCCCTCAGAATGAAGGTTCGTTCCCCCCTCCTGTCCCTTCCCCGCCAAACCGCAACGCCGACCACAAGCATTTAACAAATACTCACCATTCCATAACAGGGATTATATATCGGCACCTGGTCACTTTCAGGAACGACTATAATCCTTTCAAACCTTTTCGACGCAAGCGGCCGGTACCCAATCCCAGGGCTCACCGAACCCGCCTCACTCGATACCAGTGGTCCCACTGACACTCAGATGCACCACCACAAGCATCACCATCACCACATACATAATCACTCGCTTCTGCATGCGGCAGACCCGCAACAACCCAGTCGCTACGCCTTTATCATGTCTCTCGACTTACGATCTAAGCCGCTTGGACGGTGGAACAGACTTGATATACAGTCTTATGACACGCTTAATCTTGAGACTGGGGACCTCACACCTGTGGCCCTCAAACATGAGCGGCCGTTCTGGTTCTCGAAAGTGAGGTCTTATGCTTAACACCTAAGGAAGTAAGATGGAGTTTGTTCAAGCTTACGTGGAAGGCCAGAGTGGAAGAGTGGCATACGGGTGCACAGCATATCTAGTGGTCATCATAGTACTGTATTAGGGGGAGATACCCTTGAAATGGTCTTCCGTAGATAAGAATCAAACTCGAAACTCCCTATTTTCTCGCCCTGCGCAGCTAATAGCGCAGTGGCGTCGCGGGCGTTGAATACCGATGTATCACATCACATTAACTGGGTAACTACTATTAGGTATATCGAAAGCCAAATCTGGCTTCAAAGGAAGCCGGAATCCATAACTAGAAATAACATATAGGCGAAAGCAGGAAGACTGAAAGCAAAGGGGCGAGAGCGACAAGCGGTTAGTAAGCCACGTACGCAACGCAAAGAAGCGGGAAACCGGCATAAAGCCCAAGCCAAAACACGACGTTGCCCATTAGCTTGTTGCGCTTGAAGGCTGGATGGCGACTAAGCAGGATCAGTGGAACCTGTACTACCTATGAATGGTCCTAGGTCAAACTTTAAAGAGGAACTGTATATAGGTGACGACAGACCTGAAGTGCGAAGAGATAAAGTCTAGTCGAAGAGAACAGAAACCATGATCAGAGATGGGAGAGAAGGGCGAACCTGCCTACTTACCTGATCTTCTGAGTTACTACAACCATGACAAGCTCATGCGCAGAAGCACTCAAGAAAAACGTGAAGAGCAGAGCTACTGTTTTGGAGAATCCACAATTGTAGATCAGGGGCGCGTAAACATGGCGCAGGAGGAAGGTGTGGACTGGCTTGTTCCACTTCCTCGAGAACTCATCCCATGAAATTGAGTTCCACCTGGAAATTCATTAAGATCCCGCAATCGTGTAGATACTTTCTGAACCTACTGAAATGATGTTCAGCCCACGTCATAAGTTTCAAAAGGGAGGGAAGAAACACACCCAGTCCTCGTAAAATTGTCTATCGTCGAAACTAGAAAAATAGTCAACCGACTGGCAATGCCAAGCTTTCCCCTTCCCCCTTCACTTACTATGAAAGTTCAGCAAAGCCATTGCAAATACATTCTAAGGAGAGAGCGTGAGCAATTTGTCCATTATTGAACACAGGAAGAAACTGACCAAAAATGATATAGAATAGAAGTAGATAGGCGACCATAAAAGGGAGTGCTAGATCAAGCAGGGATCTGAAGAAGGATTGCTCTGAAGTTGGCGTAAGGGGTAAAATGAATGATTCCGTCACGGTGTAGAGCAAAGCAAAAGTGCCAAATGTGGCCACCTACAGAAGCGTATCAAATGAATATCTAACCCGAGGAAAGTTAAATGAGTGCTAACCGTTTTTTCAAAGATATACAATGGCCGGATCCTGGCCCCTATTAGAAGATTACATCATTTAAGTAGACGAAAGCGCACTGGTTTGTTCTCGGGTATTCGAGCTCATAGACCAAAGTTGGGATGAGCTGGTACACTGCGAAGCTCTTCCACGTAATGTTGTTTGGCCAAACGACACCCTCGGGCCCTGAACTGACCAACTCTGTCTGTAGGTCAGAGTACTCTTTCGCGAGCGCTGATATCTCAGGGTCTGGGTGAAAGATCAGAGGATGTTGGGAGGGTTGATGGTTTTTCTTGACACCAGAGGCATCGGAAATGTCAGATATAGTGGTTGTGTAAGTCGAATTACCAGGCGTAGCCTTCTCGATAAATTGTATACTGTGGTCATTATCCCCCTTCGAGGCAATTACAGCAAGACGCTTCCTCAGAAGATTGGCGGCAGACAGTTCGACGTAGGACGAAGACGAGCCTTCAGGTACGTCCGGCGTTCCACTCCGAGAAGAAGTCGTACTTCCATCCGATGTTGCCGCTGGTTCTGGGGGGGTTGCGTCCTTCAATGCCTGGTCCCAACCACCAACCCTTAACGTCACCTTCTGGAGCTGCTCAAGGAGTCGGTGGGACTGTTGAGATACACACTGCAGGTGTCCGTTCACCGTTAGATATGAATGCATCTTCATGATCATAACCTGCGGAGTCTTGTCAGCACCGCGATCGCCAGGTCCCCAATATAACTCACAAGGGAATGCAAGGTTAAGAAACCAGATTGGACCCAAGGCCATTTTCTATGACAAAGTAAGACGAGTGGTAGAGCATACACTGCCTGCCAACCAACCGATTGAATGTCCATTTGATAGCAGTGAAAAGGATAGTAGTTTGCAATAGGTGCTGCAGCACCAGGCCAGTCCAATAGTACCTTATCCACCCTCTACTCATAGCTATCGCAAAAGGAACGCACAGCCCAGTGCTTAACACAAGGACAAGATCGCTTATAGCGAGCGTGATGGCATCCTGAGAGAACATCGTCGCGAAATGGAGGTTCAAAGGGGCACCGTTCGTTTCAATACTGGCGATGTATGTTCGTACGGTCCATAGAAAGATCGACACCCAAAAGAGGGAGTAAAAGCCCTAATAAGGCCGAATATTAATGAAAGAGGGGCTCCTCGGCAACGTAACCACGCACTCTGAACTCGTTCACTCCCGAAGCTTCGTTGTTAATATCAAAAACAGATTTGCGCGGGGTGAAAGTAACGAGGGCACGCATCCTACGCGAGCCTTTTGACCGGTACGGTTTGGAGAAGGAAAGCGTTCCCTCTGTTGTTTTGAGCTCGTCTGTCCGTTTCACCAAGAAGTCCTTCGGCGGCGTTGAGGAGAGGACAGTAGCCATTGTCGGTCGGTGAGCGTTTATCAGGGACCACCACTGTTTCGAGTGATACACAGCCCGTGATCAATCGGGTGTGGTGTATGGTTGCGTTGAACGACTGTGGAAGAAAAGTGGTTTTCCAGTCAACGTGACCGGCTGTGTCGCTCCTTTGACGTCATGCAACGGGAGTTCACCGCTTAATATGTTCACTTAATGGTATATCCCCTGGGTAGCCCAGAGCAGAGGATTCCTCGAAGAGTTCATAAACCCCCCTACTTCTATAGAAGCCTATAAACCAATGCTACAAAAATTTCTGAATCTCAGTTCCCATTTCCTGCTCCGCGAAGAACAACCAACCCGAGGCTTCTTAAAACGGGTCTTCTTATGCCAAGTTAAAACGATTCAATCAAGAGACCGAATTTCAAATTTCAAATTCGAATCTGGAAAGCCAGTAACAAGTCAGTCGTTGCCCCCTAACTCAACTTCGCTCATGTACCCGCAAACTTGCGAAGTCCTCTCAGGGTTTATCTTTTCGTACCTCCATCTCCAGTCGCAAAGCCATCAGTTCCATAGCACATATATTTGCTGATCTTTCTCCTATCCAAGCAAATTACCATTCAGTGGCCGTGACGACGCCAACCGCCCACCAAAATCTTATCTAGGAGACCGGAACCTCGGGGTTCAAATTTCAAATAAAGGAGCCTAGGTTCTAGGTGACTAGTCTTATGAGCGAATGCAACAAGCAAGCTCCGATTTCCGTTTTTTCGCGCCTAGAATGTAGCTGGCCAGGAGCCTTGCCAATAGGTTACCACCCACCGTCGAAGCCATCGGATTGACGCAGATCTCACAAGCTTTCCGGGACCAACATCCAGCATTCACCAGTGATTTGGCACAGAACTCCCAAATAATGGAGTGAGGCTCCTTATGCGTGCTGCAAAGGTCGCCCTGACCTCCACAAGGAATGCTTTCTTAGGGGGTACCACAACAGCAGCGTTGGGTTTGTTTCAACTGGCAATATGTGGAGAGCCGGGAAGGCGGTATGATCGCGAGAGCAGGACAACCATCTGGCCATGAATTTCTAACTATGATTTCCAAGGTGATTTAACCTAATCATTAGCATAACTGAGTACAGGGTGCTCCACGCGTTAATATTTGTCTGCTCCTATCAAATTGTCCACCAGAAAGAAGAGTCTGAGGACATTCTGCAAGAGCAGTCTCCTTCTTGCCGTGTAGTTTAACGTTTAGCATATGGGTAATAAATGCAACACGTAGATAAATCACGGCAAACAATAATACTCACAGCTGTGTAGAATTTTGGCTAATACATAGGTGTATTGAATTGAGAGGTGTGGCGGCGGACAAATAATAAGAGTAAGAAAACAAAAAAATAGGAAAAGAACCAGCGTTTCTAGGATATCACGTGTATTCGGTCACGCCCTAAATACAGTGGCACTTTCAGGACAATTATGATTCCTTACACCAGGCTTTCCCAACTAACACTCATAACACTTATACTTCATGTCCAGGCGGCTAGGACAGCCTAGTGTGACCTTTGGACCTGAACCGGTCTTCCTTGACTTTCCTCGCTCTGACGGAGATGATACTAAATGGCCGACAAACACGACTCGGATTGTTGACGGCGATGGTCAAGTAAACTTCATGGAGCCCGTGGATATTGATGCAAGCGCACAAGCCAGGAAATGGAGAGCGTCAGTGGGTAAAGCTATCGCAACCAAATTGGAGATGCAAGGAGATGGTGAGTGCACAGGTCAGGGTTCTTACTGAAGTGGACCAATCTTCAGTTCCATCACGATCCAGCGAACAGCTATGTTCTACGAAATTGGCCACAAGGCTACCAATTGTTTGATCACAATAAGGGCCCCGCAGCCAACCCTCGACACGATCTGTATCTCTTCGGTGAGTGTTGTATGACTCTCCCAACCGACATTAAACCTTCCCTTCCTAGGTTGTGCGAGGTCTGGCCGGTTTCGCTCTATCAACGAGTTCATACCCCATGCTATTTGGCTCTTCACCGATCCCACGATGAACTACGCGAACTGCGAATGCAAATACTGTACGAAGCAGCCACAGAGAGGAATCACTGCGAGTATGGGAGATATCCTTGGGACGCCGTCTGCTTCGCCTACTCCTCGACTACGACGCGGACTTGCAAAGGAGAAAACCCGAGTCAGTCGTCCGTATGCTGCAATACAGCAGGTCCTCCAGTCAACTAAATCTTTGAAACCATCTGCCCATGTTCTGGACAGTCCTGCACTGGCGGAGCGCAACTCTGACCTGCGGGCCGTTTTCTCACGAAACAGCATGAAGCTGAAGCGCTGGTATAGAGATGGGGAAGTTGTCTGGTGTGAACTGCGGCCGCCAATAGCAGGACCGACTGGAGAGGAGAGCTCAATTCTGTTTTGGCCAGGCCTCGTGCAGGAGTATAAACTCAAAGCAGTTGCCATCCCACGAGATGCAGAAGTCAAATCCAGTAGTTCGGATAAACCGCCAACGGAACCAACACCTGGCACCTCCTCGAGCCATGCCAAAGGTAACGCTCAAGAGGAAGGTCGCGGTCCCGTGGTCGAGAAAGAAGATATACCCCCTTTTCGAGTTGAACAATCTACGGTCTACCACGTTGAACTCTTCGCCGTAAATAAGTCTACCCACGTGTCCGATAGCCAAGTCATACCCTACCAAGCATATGTTTCTTCTGACGCGCTCATTGCAGCACTACAAGCCATCCCTCCCCAACTCCTTAATTTCGATCGTGACGATGTCTCGCATTTCAATCCATGCCCAGGAGATACGCCGCCTTCTTTCGTTGAAGCAGGCGCCCCATACGCTATAGCCGTCCAAATTGCCTCCAATCTGTCAGAGTTTTTCTCCGTGACGGATGAATGGCAAATTTCATATTCCCTCCCGCCCCCGCCCCCTCCTCCTTCAGCATCCCAAAACCAAAACGATAATTCACTTCATGCTGTTATTACAGCTGCTGGCCGGGTGAACTCCGCGACTACGGAATTGACGACTATTTCCAGTAACTCGCGTCATCCGTTTCGGGATCTCTCTAGTCCCCATCCTGGAATGCCTCAGTCTGATCTCGACAAACTCGCAGACGAAGTCTTTGGCCCTCCCGCTGATCTTGTTCGGACACAGACTCGGTTCCAGGGGTTGTGGTGGGGGCCAGAACGGATATGGGCTGATGATTTTGTGAGACTGAAGATCCCAAGACGGTGCCTTGCACCACATGGTGCACAGAACATATCTCCGCCTGGTTGTCCCAGTAAGAAGGCTATGGAGGCTTATAGGGTAACTGGTCGTGACCCCTCAGAAATTGGTGCAGGATCCAGGGGTGTGTTCATGCGGATCGATGCTTTGTTCGTGGTAGAAACTGTCTCCAAGGACGGGAGGAAGAGGAAGGAATGTCGAGCTAGTGGACCGCTGTTTGAGTTGGTAGATGAGGATTGGGACGAGGACGAGGACGAGAATGTGAAGCAACACCGTCTCGAGGTGCAAGCCCGCA
This sequence comes from Calvatia gigantea, assembly GCA_025093985.1. Lineage (NCBI taxonomy): Eukaryota > Fungi > Basidiomycota > Agaricomycetes > Agaricales > Lycoperdaceae > Calvatia > Calvatia gigantea. The sequence continues at coordinate 1,799,055 of JACAAK010000005.1, read as the reverse complement.
CGGAAACATCAAGAACGGCGAAACCCTCGTCCGCTCGGGCGTCTTCAGCACCGGCCGCTCGACTACCTATCGCACAACCGATCACGACATTAACATCTGCACCAGATTCAACACCGTCCGGGCCCGCGCAAACTCAGCCATCAACGCAAGCCCCCGTGAATTCCTCGGTGCTGATACCTCCCAATCATTCAACAACGCCAACACCTGCGCCGTCATACTACCTCCCACCACAACCCCCCATCGGCTACCGTTTCCGACCTGTTTTGACACCAGGTCACGAAGTTGTCATCTCCCTCTCGCTCCTCGCTGGGCGATATTACCCTGGGCTCCTTATGCATCCACTTCTCGCTCGTGAACTCCATCGCGCAGCAAAAGTCCCTCTGGATGATGGCGGAATCTTGAGATACGGACATATATGGGCCTTGGATGGTTTGAATGGTGGATTCCACTGTAGTGTTGATCCCGAAAAATTCGTACCAAGTCGAATCAAGATGCTGGATAAAGCGGATCGGGAGGCATATGGTCAGCTGGAAAGGCACAAAAGTTATGAGATCCAAAAGGCACTTGGAGAGGTACACAGTGAGGAAGACGAGGATAAAGATGTGGACATGTTACAAGATAAGGAAAATCTCAGCGAAGGCGAGAAATTTGGTGGGTTCTCTATGATCCAGGATGTTGGTGGATTCCCCATGACTCGGGAGGATGAGGATGTCACGATGCATTGAAATCTGAAGCATTTGTTTTCGCAAGCATTTTTTTGATATATTCTTGTTCACATTTAGTGTGTTGTCGTCGTTCATGTATTTTTCACTCGGATGTTTGGGTAGGAGTATATCACCAATATATTTTGTACAGACGAAAAGTCAAAAATTGTGATCAGTTGGTGGGCATCTTCAAGCAGCCGGTCTTCAAACCATCTCCACTCCATTGGGCGACCTCTACGAGAAGATCCTTTTTCTTCTCCAGACCAGCAGCCGAACGCAGTTCATACAATGTCGCTGTCGCAAACAGAGGGTATTAGTGGCGTCCTCGTGGGAAGAGTAGAGAAAGACACAGACAGAGATTAAACAGAAACGGTTCAGCAACCACAACAGTCGATGGTGATGATTTGAGTGCTTGTTCCATCACATCAATTGCCTGGTGAATATGTCGTTAGTATTGTCCGGGACGAGTGCAGTTTGAGAATGTACCTCTTTGAGTTTTCCCTGGCTCAACAATGCGACACTCAGGTTGTTCACAGCCTGGGACATCTTGATCAGACGCTTGTAAAATTCGAGAGCCCGAGAAAAGGACATACAACAAAGTTCTCTGAGTCATGCTCGATCAGTTCCCTCCATACACCTGCACTCTTATCCCAATCACCCTCTATGGCACCCGAAAGTGCTTCATTCATTCTTTTCAAGGCCTCGTCCGCGGTTGGGTCCTGGGCAACCAGCGAGAAATGGTGTGCTGCGAGCTGTACATTTCCACCTTGGAGGTATATGCGGGCTACTGCGGAGCGGAGAGTTGGGTTCGTTACAGGTTCACCATTAGTAGATGAGGAAGGGGGTTGCATGCAGAGGGGTTCAAGGAGTTTTGCTGCCGCCGTGATATCCTGAAAATTCATCTTTGTGAGCATTTTGTTCATGGACGTGAGCGACCGTCGCATAGATCCTCACCTTCATCTCGACTAACTGCGAAGCTAAAATCAAACACACCCTTGCGCCCCTCTCCTTCCACATGTCCCTAACTTCCTGTACTTCGCCTTCCCTCGCCTTCCCGGCCTCTCTTGCTTTTCGCTTGCATTTCCTTAGCAATGCACTCAGTGCATCCAGGTACCCCATATGATCACCCGACCAATACTTGGTGCGGGCATACATAACTTCCAACTCAAATGGTAAGGTATTTTCGAATAGCCACTGACGATGTTCGACAGGTTCGATAGCATTTAGAACTGCAAAGAGGTTTGTACACTCTGCCGCTGTTTGGTTGGAAAGGCGGAGGCGCGCGAGACTTGAGAGACGAATGTACCAAAGCTAGAATTACGCCGTGATTAGGTCCCTTGCATGAACTCTGAGCGGCAGAAGTACACACTCCAAGTATGTTCTCAATATCACCCGGACTGGAAACGACAATTCTGTCCCTGGCCATCCTTGCCAAGGCTCTCCAACTGTTGGTCATCTAACATAACAATCAACCTCATCCCGCGGCGATTATAGGTAGGAAAGGGGGGTTCGGAGGACTTACAACCATGGTATGAAAATCGGTCCTTTTCCACTCTCCGCTAATATCTCGCACGGGCCTCTTCGCAGGAGGATAAATATATTTTGTGAGTAACGTAGTCAACGGATCCGTCTATTACACATGTACATTGAAGAAGACTTCGGTAACCACCATAACAACATATTTGATGAATAAAAAGAGTGGCGCACATTTGGGATGGGTAAGAACATAGTAGGGGTGATGAGGCCAGGCAGGAAGAGCTCTGGGACCTCCTCCTGTTCGGTTTCCTCGGAAGGTGGAGGGGGGACATCCTTGTTTACATTGAGGGGTGATAGCAAGGGTGGCTCAGAAGGCACTGGAGAAGTTGTGGCACCAGTTAACGTCGATACGGTCAGAGCAATTTCTTGGGCAGCTGGCGGTTCGGAAGAAGCAACGGAAGGGCCAACAGAAGTTTCCCTTTGATCTTCTCCTTTGTCCGAAGACGAAGTATCACTCTCCTCCTCGATGAGGAATGGGTTAGGAACTTCCGGTCCAACATAAACACTGGTGTCTATGAGAGTAGACTCGGAAGGCGACTGAGATCGCGTATCTCTCACCGTGGTTGGTGTGGGGATAGAGGGAACCTCAGTCGCGGATGACGGTGACATCTCTTCAACAGGAGAAAGAGCGGTTGATACGATGATCGTAACTTCTGATTCAGAAGTGTCTAATATCAGCACCTCTTCGGTATCAACCGGTAGTGGCTTCAGTTAGAGGAGAAGTTTCGGTGGCTAGTTCTGGCTGAGAGTCGCGTTGTTCGTCCAAGTTCTGCGTGGGGATATCCTCAGGAATCGTCTTGGATGGTATTTCGGCCACTGGTTGTTTGTCGTGGAAATGCACTTCCTTGGTAGGCTTTGGAGAGGGAGGGACGATTACCACCGCGGTATCATGAATCGAGGGAAGGGTCTGGGATGATTGGTGATGGTGATCAAGAGGAGAGACGCCTGATGCTGAAGATGATCGAGGCCTTGATTTGGTAGTCACGTGTGGTAAGTGTAAACTTAGCCGACTAATCGATTTCCTTACTTGTCTCGCCATCTTCTGTGGTATGGCCTTCATTGGCGACACCGATGGCGAAGTAGAAGTAGAAGATGATGACTCAGAGGGCGCCTTTGCGTCCTTGGTCGACGTCATGGACACCGAGGACGAATGAGAGTGGTGGCTCGGAATCAAGCCCGAGATTGAGCGTACTGAACGCAATGAAACCGTCCTGAGACGATTTTTTTGACTCGGGTTTGAGTTTAGTGGGACTCGGGGGCGGTGAGGGAGTTGCCAGCGACGGGATGGAGTCTGACGAAGACGAGTTTGTGGAGAGCGATGGCCTTGGCACAGGTACTGGTACTACCGGTACTGGCTTCGATGCGGACGGCACAGAGCTCGGCCTCTTCTTGGAAGAAGGAAGGGACAAGGTAAACGGTCTAGGCTTGCGCAACTTGTTGGGTGTCCTTAACGTCGCCAGCTTTTCTTCATCACCTTCGTTCGCATCCTCCGCTTTTGGAAACTCCGTTCCAGCTTTGACCTCTTTATTCGAGGCCGAGGACAATGGTAATGAGAAGTGTCTGGTCATCTTGCTGGCGGGCACTGCAACGTCAGAGAACGTCTAGGTCGCGACAAAGCTTTCGAGTAAAATATACGGAATAAGTGAGGGTGGAATTCAAGTTGGTGGGGGGACAGCTAGCTGGCACCGGTCTAAAGGAAGCTCATATTTATAGAGCCAAGCGCTCGGGATCCCCGACGGCAATTGAATTCCCCAAACTAAACAAGGGTCGCAGGTAGTGGAAAACAACAACAACGCCGGTGTGTCAAATGTCACGAATGAGTCGAGCAGGGCCACGCCCCTGTCGCATTTTAGCTCGGTAACTCCACACAGTTCTCGGTTGGCGGAGACTCCAGTCCCTTCTGTTCTCGGGTGATGCAGAATTGATAATCATATGCACCCCGAAATGTGGGTATTTGATGCTTCGTGATAACCGTTTGTGACGTCTATAATGTTCGAAATGATGTGTTACGGAAAAGGCACAACAATTGTTGCCGTCTCGTCTTTTCTTGTCACCGACCTCCATTGACACGAGGTTGCCGTGCGGCTTTCTTTGTTTATTAAGCTCGACACCGCTTTATGTCCAATAGATCATTATTCGCTTTTCTCTTTCTTGGTTCCTCTGCCTGGGGACCGAACAATATCAAGGATGCATAATACGTTTCATTGCAAAGCACAATAAAAATCGTATCTTACAACTGAAGGAATAATTGATTATAATGCGCAAACAGAAAGGCGGATGGAGGAGAGCTCGACAACGTAAATCAATTGATGAAACATACTATGTATTGCTTGCAAAATACCAAAATCAAGTTCGCCAACAGCAGTAATATTGTGCTCCGTATCTCAATCGAGGAGAACTGGAGACTAAACACCAATTTCTGTGCTGGAAATCTAGAAGCGGAACCAAATAATGCAAACTCATCTACGTTTGTCGGTTCAGAACGTAATCACTTAGATCTTGCCACCCTAGAAAGCATTAAGCATCAGTAACCAATTTCCTCACACGCGTTCAAACCCGAAAAACCGGCCTCGTGCACGAAAAAAAGAGCCCGAAACCAAATAAAACTACTCACCACCACCAACACGACACATCACTTTCTTCACCGTCACATTCCCCCCCGCACCTCCTCTTCTATTCATCGTCGTCAACTTGAGAGTAACATCCTTACTACTCAGGGTAGTCGAAAACCTATATTTCGCCTGTAGCTCCACTCCTTCCTTCGGAGCCTTCCTCAACGGCGGCGGGTCAACTCTCTCAACCTTAAACCCATGTCCCAAGGAATTCAACACGTTCGCAACCTCCATATCTAAGGGGTCCTTTGTGCTTCCTGGAGTATACTCATGCACAGGCACGCCGCCCTGTACCCAGCTCTCAATCAACATCGCTGTCATAGGCGTATGGGCACCCGCACGTGAACTAGGTCTTGAAGGTGTCCTCCCATTAGAAGACCCGTCTTTGAAACTCGAAGGCGGCATCTTGGGAATAGGTGGTCTGAACGTCGATCTTTGTACGGACGGGCTAGCAGAAATAGATCCACGCAATTGTCTCGGGCGTAAGGTTTCATGATCGGGCGTTTGGGCCCTGGTCGCTGTGAACTTGAACGTTGACTTGTTCGTCGGGCTTTCTGGCGTGATGTAGTTTGACATCGAAGTGGATGGCCTCGAAGGAGTCGAGAGATGCACACTTGGTATTGGAATCATAGACCGACTGGGTGGTCTCGGAGGGTGCCCAAATGCGGAAGCGCTACTCATTCCGGAAATAGAGAATGTGGGCGAAAAAGCCCTCGTAAGTTGGTCGTGATCCGTTGGTAAACCCTCAACAACACTCGATGATACTGAGCGGGTGCCTTTAGGAGCGGGGATATAACTTGGTGTTTTTGGTCGTGATCGAGGCGTGGCGGCAGTTGTGGGCGAAAGATTCCGCGAAGGTGTTTGTGCACGGGAGGGGGGTCGGAAAGTAGGCAGAGGGGGTAGTGGAGGTGGAGGATGAGGGAAGTGGGACTGTGTTGTTGATATCGATGAGCTGATTGGTGACCATGGCCTTGACGAAGCCATCGATGCTCTGGACAAGCTCCTCCTGTACGGCGTTCCTTGTACTGGTGGATCCCCGTAATGACCTGCAGCTGACGGCGACCGCCTTGGTGGAGTACCCTTTATTGTCCGCGATTTATCTTCAGGTTCTACCCTCGTCGAGCTATTCCATACTGGTTTCGGGGGACCCTTGCTCTTGCCCACAGAAGCAGTATCGAGCTTCGATAACGTTCTAGGGGAAGTGTCGGGAGTAAGGCTATGGCTGTATTTATGGATATGGCGTTCTGGCGTGGAGGGGGGTTTGTTGTTGCTTCCGCGGACTGATGAGAAGAAGGATGATTTACGGCTCTTCTTGCCATCGGGTGGGGGTTCAGAAGAAGGGGTGCGTGACATCTTGTTCTTACTCGTAGCAAGAGGGGAGATGGATGAACGAGTGCTACCAGTCAGCTTGCGGGCGAACATTCGTAGAGGTGACACGGATTCGGATATATTAGCTTGCTGCACTCCCTGTTCGAGACATGCGAGGGGCGCTGATTGGGGTGGCCAGGTATCCATTCGTTGTCGATCTATTGCCAGAGGTACTGGAACCGGCTTCACTGGATCCATCATTACCCAAAAACATTCTGCGGACATTTTCCATCTCTATGTCTGTTCTGTTTATCCTTTCGCGCAGGTTGCGCCATCGCTGTACAGATTCTGCGTGGCGTCGAAGTGTTTCTCCGTTCTTGGTAACCCGCTCCTGAACTCCCTTGTCAATAATGGCAAGGACTTTAGACGTAGCCGGCACATAGTGCCTGAAAATTAATATGAGCATTTCTTCAATTGAATTGATGGAAGCAAAAGAACGCACTTTTTTTTCGCCTCATATGAATCCAGAAGGGATGTGAAGACTTCGAACGTCACAGCGTGTTTGTCATCTCGGCCTGACGATCCCAGGGATGACCGTGAGGTCATATTGGGGTCTTCTACAGAGCCAATCCCCTTCCGGTGCACCTGCCATACGAAATCCTGACACCGATTGACAGCTTTTTCCAAGCTTGACATCATTCCGTCAGCTTGGTCCGTCACCGTTCGGAATACAGTCAGCCATTTGTCCTCCTTCAGCTCCTCCCTTAGCACCTGAGTTTCCTTCTGTACAGCTTCCCATTCAGATAGGAGAGTGGCATGTTTGCGTAGGACAGCAGTGCGCTCGTCTGGTGAACCAGTTCGAGATGAAAGAGTCGGGGTTGCGGAGGACTTAAGGAGGGGATCGAGAGTGTCGGTTACAGACTTGATGCCTTTTTGTACAAGTTCGAGTTTCTCGTCCATAGTCACGAGGGATCGGTCGATGGCACCAGTCGTGTTTGCGCTGTCACCGGAAGACTGGGATTTGTGGCGGAGCTCTTGAATTTCTGGAAAGAGCAGGAACAGTTGTAGACGTTTTCAGTGATTGATGGGCTGTGGACTCACCAAAGATACGCGCTTGTATATCGGACACTGAGTAGGAAAGCTCTGTTATATGAGTAGAGATGGCTAGTAATCGTAGATCACTGTGCAAGAGTTGTCAGATAGATCCAGTAAAACTAAATGCGAGGAAACGTACTCGAGTTCGCCGGTGTTCCGCCTGATGGTGATAGTCGCATTCTCTGTATATCATATTCAACCATTGACACGAAGGGAATGGCGGTAAATAAACACACCATCGTCACAGAGATCCAGTGAGTGTTTAGATGAGGATGGCGAAGATTGGTTGAAGGGTGATGCTGGTGAAGGGGGAACGGTGATGTAGGTCCCAGGGCTTGACTGTGCTGACGAACCGAGTCTCGAATCGAGCGAGGTTGAAACGTGGAGCGAAGTCATGGGTGGTATCAATGGTATCAACAGAAAAAAGAAAGCAAGAAGAGGGTAAAGGACAAGAGCTGGAAACGGCTAGAGGCTAGAGGAACCGCCTGGTCTATGCCCAGAGGGGGCTGGCTGTGAGTCGAAAATGCCACTCAGTACAGGGTATGCAGGCCCTCAGCCTGCTGGACGCGACGACGACGGTTCCTCGCAGCGGGCGTGGAGAGGGGAAAGGACCTTCTGAGCGCGGTTGCTGGGATGAATGTGGTCCAGTCTAATCAACTCCTGTAATTCAGTCGCGGCTTGTTTGGCTCTGTCACTCTCCCAACTCCGGACTCTCACACAGACTCAACGTCCAACATTCAACATTCAACGTTCAACAATAATAACGATCCATGAATTCAAATTCTACGGAAGATTATGCATAAATACTTTTTATCTAGGGTATCAATAAATTCCAGGGATGAACTTGTACTTGACCACCCCGCAGTACCGCTCCCAGTCTTTGCCATACTTTATCGCGCATCTGCCAATACAAGTCAGTCCAGGAAATGAACGCGTCCATCAATAATTTTACTTACCGCTCAAAGTCACGAGAACACCTGTGGACCAACACAGTGATGAAAAACACAGAGTAGAAGTAGGGAATGATGGTCGCAGTTCCGATAATAGCGCCCCAGGTGAAGCTCATTGTCCAGTCAGCAACATAATTTGGCTTGCGAGAATACTTCCACCAGCCGCTCGTGAGCAAACGATTGCTATAGTTTAGTTGAGTGGCGTTAATATATTTTCATAAAACTAGCACACATACCCATGGGCGGTCTGAATGAAGGTGGGATTGTTGACTGTGTGCCCAGGGAGTTGAGGGAAAGTTTTGCGGAATGTCGTAATGCCCTGAGTCTGCATCTTGAAATGACTCTTCTGTGCCATGGCGGTATCCCAGCTGCCCAAAACCCGTAAGTCAGTGTTTCCACCCAACCGAGATTTTACCCACATATAGTAAGCTGTAACCAAAGTAGTATAGATCGTAATGTAACCGAGAGTAGGGAAACGGTATGCAGATGGATCATGGGACGCCATATAGACCACCGAGTACACATAGGACTAAGGAGTATGTTAGCAGAAGTTAGCAGAGTTAACTAAGAGAGTTCATTGAACTCACGAAGGGCACACCGGCAAAGTTCCAAAAGATGACCATGAAACCCCATTTCTCGTGGTACATGTCCCAGGTTTGGGGAATGCACTCTTCACCTTTGGCGCTACATTAAAATTTAGCTCAATGGCCTTAAGTAATAAAATATGTGCCGTACCAGGCGTTCATATAGAGACCAGTTGCAAGACACATGAAGAGCATATTCTGCATTGGATATCAGAAGAGGTTTTCAATAAAGAAACTGAGCAAGAACTCACAGGGGTAACATAACCAAGGGTATCATACTGCTTGCAGGCACCAGAAACAGCCAAGTAGAAGACGATAACCCAAGGAATGCGCACTTCAGCCCACATCTTCAAATCGACCGGACCAAGACGAGGATTGAGGGCGGCACCCATGAAGAAATCGTAAACGGGATTGCCAGACATACGAATCGTAGTTTTCGTCACAACGGCGTGGAAGTAGGTAAGGAAAGAAACACCGAAACCGTAGATCATAGCAACGGACATGAGATGGCCATAATTATCGATAATTTCGGTGAGGCGGAAGACGCCAGTCCAATGGAGAGCGAAGGAGACAACAATGGTGGTGTACCAACATTGGATAGCGTTGCAGTTATACATGAGGGTCTTGTATCCGAGAGAAGGGACGGGGAGACCCTCCTGTTGGAATCCGGGAAGAATCCAGGCGATGAACAACTGGAAGAAGAAATTGCCAGAGTACACCTTCCACGCGTAAAGGTTGGGGCTCGCATCCTATGAAAAGTCTTGGTAAACGGGAGATTGAAGCTCTCTGAATAGTGCTCACCTTCCTAACGTGCTCCCACATCCTCCACAAAAAGGGAACAATGTCATCCACAGAAGTAGGATGTACAAGTCTCCCGTCATAGAACCACAAGCAAATCCACAAGTAGTACATCAAAATCGGAAAACCTGTAATAATGGCAGCGACACCCCAGGGTCCCCCGAACTCATACCTGCATGAGTTTCACAACGTCAGCAAATCCTACAAGGAAAAAAAAAAAAAAAAAAAAAAAAAAAGCGCCCTACGTTTCGTGTTGATCCAACCGTTTGTCCATGGCCTTACCAACGTCACTAATGACGAGCTTTCCTTTGGATGTCCCATCCGATTGTGTTGTGCCGTAGTTAGCCGTAGGGTCGACAGAGCGTTGTCGCAAGCCATTTGTTTCTTGGCCTGCCATAGTGGGAGTGAAGGAAGGTGTGGAGGGGATTGGTCAAACTGTGGACGCGAGTTATGTACCGGCCTACAAAATTACGCGATCGAACGACTTGTTTCCGACCCGCCAAAAATAGAATTGATCGGTGCAGGATGATTCCGACCCAAAGCGCTAGCCAAACAGCCAACAACTCCCACTCCAAGAATGCGCAAGCTTTGCTGACCGTTGCTCAGCCGTCCAGCATCCAGCCAGCCTCCACCCTCTTCATCCTCTTCTCTCTCCCGCTTTTGGCTTGGCTTTGCACGCCAAACTCTTTATATTACTTAGCGACATCGTTATCACCCAATAAACATGGCTTCTTCCGTCTTTTACAAGTTCAATTCACAAAAGAACGAGTCGCGAGTAACTTTCGATGGCACTGGTATATCCGTCTTTGATCTCAAGAGAGAGGTCATTCTTGCGAATAATCTGAGTAAGGCAAATGATTTTGACCTGTACATATACGACTCCGCGACGAAACAAGGTGAGTAGCCGTAAATTACTCGGTATATGCGTCGTGGTGTTAAGCCCTGTGTTTGCACAGAATACAAGGATGACTCGATAATTATTCCCCGTTCGTCGTCCGTTACCGCGAAGCGAATGCCTTCAGCCAGACCAGGGAAAGGGAAAGCTTCAATGTATGTATCTGGCGCTGCGCCAACCGTACCGACCTCGGAGACTATCCAACGACCTGGGAGTTCCTCCGTTTCATCCTGGCATAAGGGATCCATGTCAAAACGCTTCGACGGTAAAGAAGAAACCCCAGCCTTATCGACGCCTCCAACTCCTGCTACCAAGAGTTCTACCCCAGTTCGTACCCCAATTTATATCTATTTTTAAAATGCATCCTAACAAGGTTCTAGCAACCCGTCATCTCTAGTAACATAACAAAAGAAGACGAAGCGGCTGCTATGGCTGCCATGTTCCAAGCCCAGACAGCAAACTGGGAGGAAACTCAAGAAAAGATGTCACAGTTGGTGTTACCCCTCGGGGCATTCAATTTGTATAGCAGTGCATTTTCTAACGAACGTTTGTTCTGCTTGCCTCCCCCCGTTTGAAATCTAAAAACAGTGCCCAACGAATTCATTATAACCGAGGAGGAGGAACCGCGACCCAGCGCGGAGGGAAGCCGTTTTCCCCTCATCAGGACCGACCTTTACCTCCAAGTTATGTTTGTTATCGGTGTGGAAAGAAAGGTTGGAAAACAGCCCGCTATTTTGAAAATGTGTCCTTAACCCGGTTCTCGACAAGGTCATTGGATTCAAGATTGCCCAACAAATAACGACCGTGAATTTGACCATCGTCCGCGTATCAAGAGGACAACGGGTATCCCTCGTAGCATGTTGAAAGCTGTCGAGAACCCTACCGGTGATATAGCTCAAGGAGTGATGGTCACCCCAGAAGGTGGCTATGTCGTAGCGCAACCTGATCTGTATGTGTTTCGTCCCATGCATCAGAGGTGTTTGTTTTTTATCTCATGCTTGGTTGTGAAGGGCGTCATGGCAAAAACAAGTCTCCTTGCGTGCCAAAGGCCTAACCGCAGCTGAAGTTCGCGAGAAACCACCAACCGACCCCTCGCTCGCTTGTCCCATCGACAATAAACTCATCCGTGACGCTGTCAAGACGCCTTGTTGTGGTCAAGACTACTGTGAAGAATGTATACAAACACATCTGCTCGAGCGTGACTTCATCTGCCCAAACTGCTCGAAGAAGGTCGCCTCTCTGGACAAGCTGATTATGGATAAGCCAATGCGAAACAAAGTCGTAGACTATATCGAGAGGGCTATCGAGGAAAGCAAGGACGGAGCTGAAGATTACCAGACCGGAAAACCGTCGAACGGAAATCAAGTGTGTTCCCCCGCCCTCTTGCAGTTTGCAGTTCCCTGACGTTTCTTTTTATCAGTCCGGCACCGACAACATCCTCGGTGACCAAGACAACCTCTACACCGATACCCAACCCGATCCTACTCTCGCTGACATGTCCCAGGTCATGGAAAACATCACACAACTCCAAGCCCAGATTAACCAACTCTCCATCATGCTTCAAAACCCTTCACTTCCCAACCAAGTCCGCATGCAAACGGAAATGCAATACCAGCAACTCCAGATCCAACTCAACAACACGCAAACATATGCCGCCGCACTCGCTGCCGCCACGTCGCTACAACAACAGGCCCAAGCTGCGGCGAATTTTGATGTGAACAATATGGACGTAGGTGCCGCAATGGGTGGAATGGGGATGAATGGCAACATTGGAAATGCTTCTGGAGGTGCTTACCCGAACCAGCAACAGCCTGGCCCGGATTCGGCCTATCAGAGGTTACCAGTGAACAACCGGAGGAAAAATTTGAAGAGGGAACGGCCATCTGATTTCCTTGAGGTTGGTGGCGAGGATAAGAGACGACATTGGGAGTGACCGTGGTTTTATCTTTCGCTCCCAGTGGACTTGCAGGTATGCCCCGGGTGAGTCCCTCAAATTATTAACCATACGTAAGACGCTACTGTATCTGTGGGTTATAATCAATGAAATATGTTACCCGTTAGTATTCCCTCACTAAGGTGTTCTCTACAATCATCAAAAGTCCTGAGGGGAACTACTACAAACGCATTGGACCAGAATTTCTAACCAATTCAACCGTAAGTCCCTGGCACCCAACTCGGGGGGTGTCGCTCCATACTAAAGGAAAGATATGACGCGCAGGGCTAGGATAGACCTCAGTCGACGTGGAACGAGACTGCATTAGATTGTGTAATTACCTAGGATAGACTACGGAATGAGTTAGCTAGTGTGTACAATGGAGAACGATGGTTTGCTTACCCTCAGTCGACGTGGAACGAGACTGAGGGTGTGCAAGGTATGAGGCCAGCGAATGAGTGTGATGTCACGTGATAGCGAAGTGATTATCTACTGTAAGAAAAAGATAACGGAAGTCTACCTATATTCCAACACACCCCCTTAGACTGAAGGTATGTGGAGACCTAGTTTAGAACGTAAATGAATGAAGTCTGGCTCCTTAAGAGCCTTAGTGAGAATATCGGCAGTCATTTCCTTGGTAGATACAGTAAGGGACAAAACCGTTCCAATGTTTTGAACTTTTCAGAAGATCAGCTCATAACTCAAGGACTACTGTGGCTGTGCACTTCCTAATTTAATTGTAGATAGTCCAGTATCTTATCTAATCATATGCAAAGTATGATTATGTAATCCTTTGTTTTGGGGGAGTTATTAATTAATTAATATTTTAAGTACATTGGAACAGTTTTGTCCCTCTCAAATTCTGAGCACATGACTTCGTTTATTGCAATCAAATAAATACAAATAAAATCATGTGACCATGTAGGGTGATGTATAAATGGATGTGCTTATTCTCAGGTGCAAATTAACTCCCCCACTATACCTTTACAACTATATGCGCTCTCTTTCCTCTACTCAGACCAATAGAGTCCTCTCTTACCTGGACCAAGGGAAATCTGCTCATCATATTGCTTCTATTACTGGTCTGGGAGTCAGTACTATTTCTAGGATTCGCTCCAAACATAGATCAACACTTTCCAAATCTGTTAGTGGCCACCCATCTAAACTTTCTCCCTCTGATATCCACTATTCTGTTCGCCTCATCACCTCTCGCAAGGCTGACAATGCCTCCCAAGTCACCAAATCACTTCAAAATGTTATTGCCCAGCCTGTATCCACCAAAACAGTGCGCAGGGCACTCAGAGGAGCTGGAATGAAGGCTGTAGTCAAGCGGAAACGACCTAAACTTACTGCTGTCCATAGGAGGAAAAGGTTGGAGTGGGCAGAAGCACATGTTAACTGGACCCTGGAGGACTGGAAGAGGGTTATTTGGACAGATGAGTCCAAAATCAATCGGTTTGGATCAGATGGAAGGGTTTGGGTATGGAAAAAGGCAGGAGAGGGGCTGAATGATAGATTGGTTGAGGGAACAGTCAAGTTTGGTGGAGGAAATGTGATGATCTGGGGTTGTATGCTGTGGGATGGAGTGGGGTTTGCCACTAAAATTGAAGGGAAGATGGATGCTGACCTTTATGTTCAAATTTTGGGGGATGAACTAAAGAGGAGCATCAGGTGGTATGGGAAGAATGAGGAGGATATGGTCTTCCAACAGGACAATGACCCCAAACACAAGAGCAAAAAGGCTACAAACTGGCTAGATGAGTCTGAATTGGAGGTTATGGTATGGCCCCCACAGTCTCCAGACCTTAATCCCATTGAACATCTCTGGACTCACCTCAAGAATAAGCTGGGAGAGTATGATACTCCTCCTGATAGCATGAATACCCTATGGGAGAGGATACAAAAGGAGTGGGATGACATAGAACCAGAAGTGTGTCAGAATCTGATAGAGAGTATGCCTAGGAGGGTCCAGGCAGTTTTACAGGCCAAGGGAGCTTATACCAGGTACTAGAATACCCATTTTGTATATAAATTTCAAGAGGGACAAAACTGTTCCAATGCACTTAAAATATTAATTAATTAATAACTCCCCTAAAACAAAGGATTACATAATCATACTTTGCATATGATTAGATAAGATACTGGACTATCTACAATTAAATTAGGAAGTGCACAGCCACAGTAGTCCTTGAGATATGAGCTGATCTTCTGAGAAGTTCAAAACATTGGAACGGTTTTGTCCCTTACTGTAAATAACAGATAGTAAAGGTCCCATCAGAAACACGTTCACGAATAAAATGATGTTTGATGTCTATGTGCTTGGTCCTTCCATGAAAACGAGAGTCCTTGGTGAGATCGATACTGCTGGTGCAATCCATATAGACAGTGATGGGAAGTGAAACGGGCATCTCCAGTTCAGCTAGAAGTTGAACCAACCATAATCCATACTTGACAGTGTAAGCTCCAGCCATGTATTCCCTCTCAGTTGATGAGTCCCCAACTGTAGGCTGTTTCTTACTGACAGTGATAATAGATTTATCACCCATCTGAAAGACACAACCAGTGACAGCTCGACGATCGTCAGGGTCCTCAGCTCCAGATGCATCAGAATAGCCAGTAAGGGTCAGGTGACGATTATCCTTGGATTTTCCTCCCAAGACTTGGACAATATCATGAGTACCAGCGAGGTATTGGAGTACATGCTGGGCAGCCTTCCAGTGCTTTGGTCCAGGGTTGGAGTTGAATTGAGCAAGGAAGCAAGCAGCAAATCCGATGTCTGGGCAAGAGATGAGTGATATCCAGGTGAGAGCTCCTACAAGTTCACGATAGGGAGTCTTGGCCATTTGCTGTTTCTCTTCCTTGGTCTGAAGTCCATCAGCCTTAGAGAGTTTACAGCCAGGATCGAGTGGGAGCGATGTAGGATGGCAGTTCTGCATATGAAATCGCTTGAGAGTGGTATCGATGTACTGGCAATGAGAGATGGAAATGGTTTGAGCTAGACGGTCCTCAATGAGAAGAAATCCCATGAGCCAATTCGGATCCTCCTCCTTCATGTCGAAGAGCTTGTGAAGTTGGGAGTGAACATGCTTGAGTTCATCCTGTGAGCATGAAGTACTGAACATGTTGTCGACATGGATGGCGATGATGGTAGTACCAGACTCCAGCTTGTGATAGAATACCGCATTATCGGTGTGGAGCTGTTTGAAGTGGATAGATGTAAGACGCTCAACCATGTACTTGTACCAGAGACGGGCAGCTTGTTTGAGTCCATACAGACTTCGGATGAGTAGTAGCGCCCTGTTGGTACCATCTTCAAAGCCAGGTGGTTGCTTCATGTAGATGATACAGTCGAGGTTGCTGTGTAAGAAAGCACCAGTGACATCATCTTGAGCACGTTCCCAACCAAGGGTAGCGGATAGGTGAAGGATGAGCTTGATTGACTCCAGACGAGTGGTTGGAGAGAAGGTATCATCATATTCGAGACCAGGGATCTGATTGAAACCTTGGGCGACGAGACGAGCCTTGTATCGGAGTACTTCTCCTTCAGGTCCGAACTTGATTGCGTAGGTCCATCAACAACCAACAGCAGTCCTCTCCTTCGGCATCTTCTCAGCTCTCCAGGTTCCTCGAGTAGAGTGAAGAGATATCTCTTCCCTCATAGCTTTCCACCAGTTGTCGGCATCAGGTCCAGTGATAGCCTCCTCAAAGCTCTGAGGGATGACTGGGCCATAGGCAGCTAGGTAGGCAATGTGAGCGAGGTCGCCTTCAGGAGTGTGCTCGACAGCTTCGTGCTCAGGAATTGTAGGAGGTAGTTGGTATTTGGAGGTTGGATTGTTGAGACGATTAGCTCGAGCTTCACGTATTTTCTGACACTGTTTCTTGGCTTCAAATTCCTTAACTGCTTGTTCCTCGTTGGCTTGTTTGATCCATGATGGTCGAGAGATTCGGGTAGTTCATTGAGGCTCAGATGGATTAGGAATGGAGGAAGGAATAGGATTGGGATTAGCAGTCGAAGGAGCTGGGTGAGGATCAGAAATGGATGGAGGAGTGGTGAATGGAGGATCGGAAGGTATAGGAGATGAACGAGGGAGAGGCGAACCAGTCTCCTCAGGTATAGGGATGGAGTTAGGATGACTCCGAGAATGAGTGGGATCGTCGATGTTCACCCCCTCACTTGTGACAGGAGGCATAGATGTATCAATACCTGGGTGGTTCACTGTCTCATAGACGATGACGTCCCGAGATACCTGAAATGACCTCTTCGAAGGGATCCATATCTTCCACGAAGTGGAGGCAGGATCGAAGCCACAGAATACCCCTTCAATAGAGTGGGCATCAAGCTTTCCTCGTCGAAGTTCATGTGGTGTGCGAACATGGCAGCGTGATCCGAAAATTCAGAAGGCAGAGACACTGGGCTTCTCGTTGAAGAATGCCTGGTAAGGAGTGATGTGGTTGAGTGTCTTGGTTGGACTGCGATTACGAGCATCGCTAGCATACTGGTGAGCTTCAGGCCAAAAGCCATCAGCCATACCAGCCTCCTTCAACATGGCGAGGGCATGCTCATGAGTAGTACGATTGAATCATTCGGCTACACCGTTTTGTTGAGGAGTGTGTGGAGCTGACATCTCGTGGGTGATACCCTTGTCCTTGAAGTATGACTTGAGTGCATGTCCTGTAAATTCGCCACCGCGGTCTGATCGAAAATAGACCACTTTGTTGCCAATTCGGTTCTCGAGAGAGGTGATGAGGTCTCGGAGGTGTTGTCGAGCATCGCTCTTCTGCTTAAGAAAGATCTTCCAGCCCATCCTCGAAAAGTCGTCAACGACAATGAGGACATGGTGGTACCCTTCAATAGAAGTGGAGAAAGGGCCTTGGAGATCAGCATGAAGGCGCTCAAGGGGTCGTTTCGCTCATCGCGAAGCTTGCTGAGGGAAGGGAGCTTGTGGATGCTTGCCGAGGGCACACCCTGCACATGCATTGAGTCGATCCGAGGTCTTGAGATCAAGCCCGGAGACCATCTGATGCTTAGCTAGGTGTCGGAGGTATTCCTCATTGAGGTGCCCAAGTCGGCGATGCCAGAGATCCAGTGACGATATGTCAGAGGAGATAGCAGCGAAGGCTAGCGAAGATGGAGGTGAAGTCTCCAGGGGATAAGAGCAGGTGAGGTGGTAGAGGCCATTTCGTTGGAGATGTCCTTCCATAACGATTTCGGCCTTCTTGTTAATTTGGACCAATCCCCCCTTCTTTCGAATTTCGAGGCCTTTTCGATCCATTCGGCTCTCAGAAATGAGGTTGTCGCGAGCATTGGGACAGTATTTGACATCGAGGAGAGTGACGACGCGAGCAGGGCGGCCTTTCACGGTGACGAGGAGCTCAATGTTCCCCACACCTGTGGAATGTAGCTGAGGGCCGTCGGCATTGATACCTCCAATAATATCGTTGCGAGGTGTGAATGTTGTGAATGCCAATCGTTGGTTACATATGTGTGCCGTCGCACCGCTGTCGAGAATCCAAGTGTCCGATTTCGGCTGTGAGCTGGTGGTAGCCATATAGGCTGAGTCCCCAGCAAGAGAGTTCCCCCCACTAGCCGTAGATCGATTGTCGTCCATAGTTTCATCAGCTTGAGCTTGATTAGCTCTGTGACGTGAGTTCCCTCCTTGTTTCCCCTTATTCTTCTTCTTCCTCTGGCGAGGTCCTTGACCTTCAGCCCCACCCCCTTTCGACCAACAGTCCTTCCAGTCATGACCCGAAATCTTGCAGTTCGTGCAGAAGGGTTGACCAGGTTGCTGAGTCTGATTTCGCCGATTATTGTTGTTGTTGTTCCTGGCCATAGAGCGGTATGCGAGAGCGGCAGTAGCCTGGTGATTCTTTCGAACACCATCCTCTTCGCGAATACGACGTTCGATTTCAGTGGCTGTGTAGTTTTCAGGTAGGCCAGCGAATACGTAGCTCCAGTTGGGTGGCATAGATAGGCGCAGGATACAGGCGAAAAAATCGTCTCCGATGTCGCGTTTAATAGCCGCAATGTCTCGACGTAGTGTCTTCATCGTAGTGATGTGTGTGATAACATCCTCGCCGTCGACGTATTTCGTTGTGATAAGGGTGCTCAGGAGCAGAGTCCAATCCATCATAGACTGTCCCGCGAATATAGATTGAGCTTCCCCCCACATATCGGCAGCGATTTCGTGATAACCCAATTGTATCTGGATATCCTCCACCATGTTGGCTGAGAGTATGGCGCAGACAATAGCGTTTGTGCGAGCCCATCTCTCACCGTGTTCTGCGTTGTTGGTGTCACCCTGAACAGAACCGGTACAGTAGTCGTAAACGTCAAAGATTCGGAATTGAGTCCGCATCTGCTGGACCCATATCTTGTAGTTCGACACATTAAGTTTAACGGGGAGGTTCATCATGTATTGATAACGACTAGGCTCGATGTGAGCTACATTAAGAGTCCAATGGACTTTGTTGGGTTTCGACGGTGCCTTCCCCCTAGGTGGTGTGCTCGGCTCCTCGTGCTTGACCGAAACGCCTGCCGAAGCCGCCGACATAGTCCTGGTATTGGACTGTCCGGTCTGACTCTCGCGACCTAAGTCTGCGGATTCAGGTTGTCCGAATGGCGACGAAAGTCTACCACCGGCGGATCCTTGGCGACCATCAGAGTCTACCTTGGATGCCTGGCTAGCTTGGGACATAACGTGGGTCTAAGAGAGGTTGCTCGGCTCGAAGGTGCTAGTATAGCAGGGGTAACGAAAACGGCGGGAAAAGAATAGGATAACGTCGGAGGGTATAAACGAATGAGCGGGTTCAATAGGTCGCGACACCGGGGTCCATAACCTAAAGGAAAGATATGACGCGCAGGGCTAGGATAGACCTCAGTCGACGTGGAACGAGACTGCATTAGATTGTGTAATTACCTAGGATAGACTACGGAATGAGTTAGCTAGTGTGTACAATGGAGAACGATGGTTTGCTTACCCTCAGTCGACGTGGAACGAGACTGAGGGTGTGCAAGGTATGAGGCCAGCGAATGAGTGTGATGTCACGTGATAGCGAAGTGATTATCTACTGTAAGAAAAAGATAACGGAAGTCTACCTATATTCCAACACATACATCCAAATCCAAGCTATGAAGTTGCTGCGGCTAGAGCGGGGTGAGGACCAGTGGTGTAGATTGGGATTGAATGTTAAACGTCAAGGGCTGGAGCCTTAAGCTCCCCACACAAAGCTGGGTTCACTCGAAGTGACCGAAAACCGTGTCGCAAAAGGTCTCCCCCGTAATATCTGACTTTTCCAAAACCTTAGAGACCCGGAGTTGAAGATGGCGGAATGGAAAACGGGCCGAGAGTGCGTGATGAAGTACTCAAAAATATGGCTCGTTGTGGAAAGAAACTATGGAATTCCATGGTTTGAAAGGATTGTGTCCGTTCCCAGCTGGCTTCGCCATTGTGATTCCACACTACACGGTCTGTACACTTAGCGTTCCCGCGTTGCGTTCTCATGGAATACCTCAGTTCGTCACTCTCACCAATTTATTACATGGTCCTCTTTTTGGCTGGCATGGCGGGAATTCCTCCTGCCTCAGAATACAGATGAACCCATTGAGGTTCCATATGTAATTCTAGGCACGCACCACTCACACCCAATGCTGATTATCTGGAGTGACCGCGGTAGCTAGTGCAACTTGATCACCTGTACCGTCGGCGAGAGGGACATGGTCTGTTTTTCATCCGTGAAATGCTAATGGGGTCTTGGTAGGATGTCATGTGGCCTGGCGCGGGTCACACTGGCGAGTCTAAAATGTAAAAAAGACCGTGGGTAAGTAACCTCCACAGCTGCCCGCTAGCGGTATTTCCTGCAACGTATCGCCCGGCAAAGGGGGGCAGAGAGCATTCGCAGCCCACCCACTGCAAAACTTGGGCTCTCAAAATAAAGAAATCAACATCGTTTAGCTCGAATTATCTATTCGTGACCCATTATACATGTCTCTAGACGTCCGTTCGAGGTTACAACTTATTCTGAGTGCCGAAAACTTAGTTCAAAATATTACCCATCAATGCATCAAATAGATCAAAATAGCACCGTGTGAAAATTTATCAAGCCCTGCTTGCCCCACCTTGAAACACTGCAAATATACGTGAAGTAGACTAGGTACCACAAATTTCGAGCTTGACCTGAGTATAACAAGTATTTCCAACAGATTATCGCGGAACCAGGGCGTTAAATTATGTAAATATGGTAAAACATCTGTAAATGAAAGTGTGAAAATGAGAGTGGAACATCTCGCCTTAGAGTGCAATTTGGGTGTGTATCTCCCCGTGTAATTGGGTAATTACACCATGGGATATTTCAGCTATCGTACAAAAGTCCAGGTGTACTGGGTTGAATACCTGTGAAATAATATCTTCATTATAATATATATTAGATTTTGACGGGGAAACAACGAGGTCGGTATGATCAACAGTCTGTTACGGAGTCCCAGGACCCCGGGTTCATCTCAGAATATGGCAGGTGCTCATCAAAAAGTAGACCATGTCCCTCTCGGCGACGGTACACCTGAGACAAAAATAACCTCATCATCAATCGCGCAGCTCGGGGGCTTTCAATAAACTTTTCCTGAGCAAGAGCGCAAGAGGCAAGAGTCCAAGCGCTCAGCGCCTAGCCGAGTCGCCATTCCCAGGCAGACTGTCGGTCGCCACTGGTTGTTCCAGAACTTCTCCGAAGATATACCCTATCTCTAGTCTAGATAATACGAGTTAGGAGGAGGGTCGGGGCGCACAGCGGTTTAAACCCTACGAAGGGTCCGTCAGAGGCTATCCCACTCTAACTACTCGTCCTTTTGAGTTCACTTTGGCGTACTCTACCAAGAAAAGTACTAGGACCAGTGCTGCACCCCTTACGATGGAGGCCCCTCGATGGGCAAATTGCTGGGTTGGGGAGGGAAAAATGAGAGTAAGGTTTTTAAAAAAACACCCGAGCTTTCTTGCCTATTTCGGGGATACACTCATTGCATTGGAGCGCTGAACACGTGGCTGGCAGGACTAAAAATAGGGCCACGAGGTTCTCTAAGACCTTGTGTGTACTTTGTCTCTGGTTTTCGCACAAGGTCGATTCGTCTCTTCGCCACAAGGAACTGGAACAGGAAACTGAATCAGACCTGTGCTCACGGTGGTCTTTTGAGTTTCTTTTTCTCCGGGTTTGCGGACCGTCCTCCTCCATGAGGGTGTGGAGCATGAAGGCTATTTTGATTTCTTCGCGTTTTGGAAGCCTCTCGCCGCCCTAACTGATAAAGTGGCTTGCTTGCGACCGTTTCCTAGGTAGCGTCATCGAAACTGGCCCGGAAAGTCCGAACCGGGCCTTGAAGCTGACCTGCATTTCAATGGTTATTGGGGTGTTCTTGTGTTGCCGCAATGTTTATTGTACCTTCCCAGCAATGGAAGGAAAATGCTCATTGGAAGTCCTACGCACTCGCTCTCCCACATATCTTGGTTCACTCCCTCCTGATGTGGTCGCTCAGTATGGCGTTCGCGAACCTTGTTCGGCTGACCACCTTCCCTGTTCGTTGGTCTCGAGTCATCTGTACCTCAACCATGCGACTCATACGTTTAAACACACCGAAAATTGTTCCAGAATTCAAAACTTGATACAATGGGAACGCGGCTAAAGCAGCCGCTCGAGGGTGTGAGCATCTTTGCTCTCTTTCTATCATACTTCACTTATGGCCTGCCGGTCGTCCCATATGCACAACGGCGGTTAGTTGCGTTCTTTATTTAATAAACTCGTGGGACCTGGGTGAATGTTCTCAGGGGAACGAAAAAACATATGCGCCGTCGGGTTTGATACTTCTGTTTCATGCTTCCACACCGGGTTGCGCTTTTGTTGGGTTGGTGAAGAAAGGCTGACCTGACGAAATTCTCTACGCTTTGGGCATGGGGTGGGGTCACTTCATGAAGGGACCATATGGGTCGACTTGGTTTCTCTGTCCTTCGCAGCGTCTCCTTGACGCAAATAGGCCTTCATGTTCTCAAGCACTGGGCAATGAAGTCTCAGCGAAAACCTATTTAATCGGGCTCAAAGAACGGCTTCCAACCTTTTAAGGCTCAAACCTTGTTCTCAAAAACACCTCACTATCAAGGATACCGCTGCAAAACATTAAACACTTATGCTCGGATTAGAGCGAATCGGTGCAATTCTCTTTGGGCTCTCGAGTTTCCTCTCGGTGACTGCAGTGCCCCTCGGGGCCGAAAATCTCACTGAGACAGCAAGGCACTTTTTGGAAAATCGTGCTCCAAAGGCTGTTCCTGGTCCTCCCCATTTCGTGATCTACAGCGACAAGTTCGTTTCCGGACAAACAGGACCTCCTCCAGTTAGCCAGGTTCAGGTAAGAGTTTCCATTGTTACCAGGGGCAAGAACAATTGCTAACCTGGTAATTATTAGGGATATAATGTCTTGTATGTCGCCTTGCCAAAATCTCAAGACCGGAATTGTTCGGCTGACCCCCCCGCAGTGCTCTTTCCTTCCTCCTCACGGAAGGTCCTTTCGACAAAGTAAGAAGCCAGGACTCTTAGCTTGAATGAGGTCTTAAACTTATCCACACCTTTTCATAGGCCGAGGAATGGACTTGGCTCACCGACGCAGAACGTGCTAGTGTCAAATCACAATACGCAGCAGCTGGAATAAAAATCATTGTCTCCCTCTTTGGTGCCACTGACGCACCCACTTCTGCCGGCGCCGATCCCGTTGCTACAGCAAACACTATGGCTGCTTTTGTCAAGCAGTTCAACCTGGACGGCGTCGACGTCGACTATGAGGTAAGAATCCTCCTGCTTCATTCCGAGGGATATTAATAAGTTATATGACCGAAGGACTTCAACGCTATTAACGCGGGGAACGGAAGGGCTGAGGTAAGTGATGTGCTAATTTGATCGACTTTGTTATTTAATCTCGTCACTACGCCCAGCAATGGCTTACTGACTTTACAAGGCAACTTCGAGTTCAACTTCCTCAAAGCTCGTTCATCTTGACCCATGCCCGTAAGTCTCTGCTCTCGGCGATCCATGGTCAAGCTTAGCTACTAATTCTTTCTTAGCGGTTGCTCCATGGTGCGGTTCCTCATGACCATGCAGTGAGGCCCATTTTGACATTAGCAAAGGTTCTCTCCTGGGAAGTTCGGTGGAGGTGCATATCTCACGGTCCACAGAAACGTCGGAAATTTGATTGACTGGTACAACGTCCAAGTAAGCCTGTAGCGGTTTCTACCATCGTCAAGATGATCTAACGGAAATGTTATACCAGTTCTACAACCGTAAGCCTGACGGTCCTCTCCTCTCCCAAACCAACTCTTAATCCTCTTACTTCAGAGGGCTCTAGTGAATACACGACTTGCGCTGGTTTGCTCACCACATCCTCAAATACATGGCCTCAATCTGCACTCTTCCAAATTGCAGCAAGCGGTATTCCACTCTCGAAGCTTGTGATCGGGAAGCCTGCCACTCCTGGCGATGCAAGTAATGGATTCATCTCCACCTCGACTTTGGCACAGTGTGCGCAACAGGCGAAGAATCAAGGCTGGAGTGAGTTCTCAATTTCCCACTTGGCCCCAGGATAGTTCACTTACGGATTTAATCGCTGGGTTCAGATGCCGGAATTATGGTTTGGGAGTTCCCTGATGCTGCGGCCAGCTGGATTCGTGACGTTCGTTCCCTCGCATTCCCGGAATGAAGTAGAGATTAAGATTTTGTCTCGGAGTTTGGAAGTCTTCGTTCTCGCTCACAAAAATGAGCTAAGCATTATGTATTATATTATTTGCGCGTTTTTTATGCGAATCTTTTGTTCGAACTGCTTTGAGATCGCATCGATTCTCGAATTACAACATGGGTATTTGCGAGTGCAAGCTTGGTCCAAGAAGGAAAGTGAAGTTATCATGTTGGGAGATATACTGGGCAGATGATCGCGTGCTCGTAAGATGAGTCAATCAAGATTCTTTACATAGTATGCTACTCGTCGGCCGATCCTTGAAGAACGGGCGTCGGTCCAGACGCGTTATCGGCCCTCTTTAATAGAATTCCCTGGTAATTTTCCCAACTTGCGATCAACTTGCAAAAAGAATTACGATCAAAAATGCCATTGTAAAAATTAAAGTAAATCCACACTTACTTCCTTCTGTCGCGTAATCATTCCCTCCAAAAACGCATGCAAAGAGTCTTTGAAATCTTCAATCCTCTCCTGCTCAAACCGCGCGACTTCTTGTTTGACGAGTTTGGATACTTGTTCGTACTCGAGTTTAGATTCTGCTGCTCTCCGTTCGGCCTGTTTATTGTTCGTGTCATCCATCTAGCACCATGCTTGGAAAAAGAATATGAAGGACGTACCTCAGCGACTTGTTGCAACGAATAACTCAATCTGTCCGTCGGAGTTTGTCCCTGCGCCCTATTCTTCTCATGGTTCCGCTTGATCCTTAGCAGGTCGCTCTCAGAGTTCTTCCACTCATGGTATATACGGATTCTCGAGCTGAATGCGAGCTATTCCACAGCACATAAGCTCTTCGTTTAGCTCCGATATCAGGGGTTAAGCACCTACCCTGACAGAGCTTATGAGACGAGAATATTCGTCGGACGTAGCCAGAATTGTGATCATATCCTGATCTGACTGAATGGTCTGTAGCTCTTGCGCTTTGCGCTCGACATTTGCGAGCCCTGAGAGGGATTGCGACAGCTGAGTACCGACATCGGAAGATGCGAGGTCGCTTATTGTTTGCGCAAATTCGCCGGTTACGGTAGCCAATTCTAAATGGGACGGGTTAGAAATGAAGCATGATTATTAAGGAAGACCTAACCTGCACGCTGTTTGGCGACCATCTCAATCGCCTTGACTAGACCTTTTAGCTGGGCTTCGAGACTGTCCAGATAACCCTTTTGTCTGTCGAACCACTGACTTACGTTAAACAAACATGTCAGTCATGGATACAAAATTAATGAGCTCACCTCGTCAGTTTCATGGAACCGCGGCCCAGCAAGCGTTTGTCCAATGGAGGCAATCAGCCCACCCTTCTCGTGCGCCGATTCTGCCTTTCTATGCTTCATCTATACCACAACGATCAACACACCATTACCACAAACATGAGCTTAAACTTAGAACATACGTCCAAAGCAAACGTATCACTTTCCAAGAAAAACTTCAGATCAGAATCCTTTCCCAAGACAGGGTGGTTAGCGATTTTTTGTATACACTTCTCCAGTCCTAATCTCCGTTGCCGAACAAAAGTATCATCGAAGCGGCCGAATGTGTTTTTCTCGGGGACCGGGGGTACGACTACGCCCGGGTTGTTGCTTTGGAGCGTTTCGTAGAGCCAGAGGAAGTCGGAATAACGGCGAAGGACGGAGAAGGAGGATTTCTGGTACATGGGGGATGTTGTCTATGTGCGTGCGCGTGGCAGGTTTAGCACCCCAAGTGGAGGAAGGAAAGAGTGGAGCTACATACTCGCGTATGAACGGTGTACATAGTAAATGAACGAAGTGGGTCCCCGATTTTTTGAGGGTCATCGACTGTGATGGCGAACAGGGGTTGTATACCAGATTTTCCATCCTTTCGCGCATTCAAAGCTTTCTGTAAACCGATACTTATCGTGAGCCACCCCTCCAGTGTTGAAAACCATAACAGACGCACCGCTCTTTCAGGATCCTCATTTTGAAACCTGTTTAATGTCTGACTGATAGGTTTATCATCGTCACTGTCGTCATCCTCCCCTTTCTGCCCACCAATGGAATCTTCAGCAGCCGTCGATCCGGTTGACGTCGAGGGGAGGGGTTCACTACTTGCACCCCAGGCGTTGTTGCCACTCCAACCACCTGATCCACTACCAGAGGCGAATGCATCGTAGCCGAGGGACAATCCGGCCATAGAACCCTCAATACCAATCCCGCCACCGAGCCCACCATCAAGAGTTGATACGAACTCTGAGGTCTTCGTTACAGTACCCGGACTCGAAGCCGAAGTAGCCTGGGGTATGCGATATAAAGCCCGACCTATCTCTCGGAGATTCTTCCCCCCTGTGCTCATCACCAGGTTCGGTGCGCTCCTCAGTGGTCGCCTGTGGTGTTGTTTTTGCGAGAGGTGAGGGTTGCGCACTCTTGGATGAAGGTATCGGCAATCCATCGAAGAGCTCGGGTTCTGTAGGTCTTATCGTTGCGGTTTCATCAAAGCTAGATTGTGAGGAATCAAGGCTTTCTCTGAAGCCTGGGCGACGGGCGGGTTGGTGGTTCCTCATCCTCTTCGTTTGCATGTGCGGCAGAGTCCAGGGGATCGTTAAGAGGTGACTCCTCCATCCTTCGTCACGATAGGAGACGTGACCGCTGTCGTAGTTTGATCATCTTCGTCATGTTGGTGGTCATGTTTCGTAGGAGAGGAGGACGTTAAGGATTCGTATGGGTTGGCATATGGATCTAGTGGTGCAGAGGAACCGAAGGCGTCGTCCTGCTGAGTATTGGCAAACGGTGAAGCCCATGGGTCCGGAGAATGTGGTCTGTCATTACTGAACGGATTGGCAAAAGGATTTTCTTCAAAACCGCGCCTTGACGGCGTCAAGAGGTCGTCAAAGTCATCCATCGAGAGTGGAGGTTGTTGAGGACAGGACTGGATATGTCGGCCAGGGACAACATCCCAAAACGGAAGAAATGATCCGCATCAATACCAAAAATCCAAATTCCGTTTCTACATTTATTTAAGTACTTATGCATCTCGAGGATAGGCGTACAGAATCAGTGCTTTGACACAATTTCAAAGAGAATATGATTGTCAGTCTACAAAGCAAAGGAACGTGGTGGTGGTATGAGCAGATTGCAGCGAGAGTGATGGCGAGAATAAATGCAATGCAAGAAGTAGCGAGGTGATAAGTTACGGGAGACCGTGCCCTCAAGCAACCGCTGATCATGACATGAGCTTGTCACCCCAGACAAGTCTGTGCCTGTGTGCCCGGTATGCACCGGCAATAGCTATCCAGAATAGCCAGAAGCAGGTCACGAACGAAACCACAAAGAGACCACGCATGATCGTCTTCCAGCGCCAGGAGACTGGACTAGTCGAAGTGAAAATAATTCGCCGCCAGCGTTCGTAAAAGTCCGTGTTGAGCCATTCCAGTTCGGATACAAGCTCTTTGGCCTAAGACGGAGATTACTCAAAGCCGCTCCCAAATTTGTATTAATGAACATTTAAAGCTCACAATATTATGCCCTGACAGATAGACGTCGGCAATGCTATTCACTTGTGACCTGATGACAGGCAGTTCTTCCCCCAACTTTGTGAGTGCGTCCAAGGACTCGTCGAATTCGTCCTCGATGCGCGGCACTTGCACCGCCAGGGCGCGATCCGCTCGTTTGGAATTCACCTGGAAACACTGTTAGTAGCTGACCGGTTACAATCCATCCACTCAGGAGCTAACTTGAAGGGTGCACAACGCCCGTTGCAAGTCGTTGTCCACTTTACGGAAGTCACTGAGGTGGTGAGATAGCCGAGCCTTAAGGAGATGATGAGTTGAAGAGTTGGTGGGGTAACGGCGAGCCAACACACCTCCAGATCTTTCATCTGATCCTCATACAAAAGGGCCCGCTTCGAAACTCTCTTCAACGTCGTCTCCAGTTTCCTGCACGTTCCGTCAATAGGCAAGATAGGGCTTTAAATAAATGGACGGGTCTACCCAGTTGATACAGTGTTTGTCTGCGCCGAGTGATGGGGGCGAGGAGCATCATCTGCAAAGTAGGAAGCCATCGAGAGTCGAAGGGGGTGGGGAGGAGTGGAAGATTAAGAACAGGTTAGTGCTTAAGTAGATATTATAATAAGTATAATAAGTAACGGCGAATGCAGCACCTTACCTAAACTCCCGACAGGAAGCGCGACCCTGCCTTTGAGGCGCACTTCTGATCGAATTCACGTGCTGCTGTCTCCTGGCCTTCATTCTCTTTCGGTTACCCCCTCCGAACACCAAAACCCCCTGGTGAACACACTGACGGCACCGACCAGTCGACTGAGACTAGTTGGTTACTCACTGACTACTGACCCACAACTCCCAGTAGTAATAAGTGTAATACACCATCAACCTCATTATTCAACTCCTGTGGTCCGTCCCCAAGCACTAAGAATAAGCCATGGAAGTTCTTAAATTTCACCCCCTCACTCCGCTCATGGTGGATCATCAGTCCGCTCGTTCACGCTGTCGCCTCCAAGAAGAAAAAATTTCTTCGCTTGGCCAGCCGCTATAAGCTACTGGTATTTCCAGCTAATCAATACTTACTGCTCCCGTCCCAACGCGTTCACAACGCCTCGTTTGTCAAGTCGAAACACTGTTACATGGCATTATTAATTCACTGCCGGGACACCGCTCCGACCACTCCAGTACCCTACATGAGTCCTTTCCCACCCTCATCCAAGCCTCATGTACATTCCTCCATTTGATACTATATTTTGATTACTTTTGCTGTCCTGGGTGCAACATCATCACTGGATGCTTACCGAACTCGCCCGACGCCGGCAACCCGCCTCATGTCCTCCTCGTGCAAGAGGGGGTGAACTTAGACCCCCTCCTGATTATTTTGCCCCGAGCGAGTTGACAATTGGTTGACATAATGCGTTGCTCAGGCAAATCCTCGAGTTGTTGCCTGTCCCTGTCGTGCCTGCCCAGCGCTAGACGACTGCACTGATCATTTCGTCCCACTGCCCTGCGGATACTAAATGGGCATCTACCGCTGAAGTGCTTTAAGATCTACCTTAGATAACAATAGGCCGACTTTGCCGGAATGTGCACGGGACCTCTCAGCGCTTCAGCCGTGTCGTATTTCTTATGCTTGGGAGATTGGCAAGGGGGCCAATCAAAGCGGAATTATCATCGAGTCTGACTGCTAACCGCGTGGATTTTGAGTCTCCACGGTCACTACTTCGGCAAAATCAATTCTTGGGCGATTTACGAAGACCATTTTGTAGGTCTCATTGAGGTGTTGAAGAAGAGGTTTATCCCGCGTCCTCTTGCTTTATAAGGCCTAACCTCGTGCAATTTGCGTTAAGCCATCTTTGGTTCGGTCACGACGGTGCACTTGGTATACAACTCCATGCTTTCTCGTATTGTTCCTCTTGGGCACCTTGCCACCGCACGGAATGCGACTTGAGCTTCTCTCCACTGCGCCGACTACATGTACAAGCGCAGGACGTGTTACTTGGCACTTCTCTCTTGGGGGGTTTGTTAGATTCCACGCTGTAATCGCTCTTTCGGTTCTTCGTCAACACTATATCTTCAGTACCCTTGGATCAACACCTGGGGCTCCGCCGAAACCCCTGTTCAAGCCTGGCCTCCCATAAGTCTGAACCTTCGACTGTGGTCTGTGGAGCGTTTTTTAAAAAAAACTCCTCCTTACACAATACTCAACTCTTCATTCTGACTTCCTATCCGAATCCCCATGCACAAGGGCAATAACCTCGGCCCAGTACCACCTGACCCACTCACTAACATAGGTTCCTTCGAGCACTGAGTGAACCATGCAATGCCTGACGCATGGCGAATTTTACATTTGGGTTCTGGTGCATATGTATCTCTCATACTGTGCTTGGTCACATCCGGAGTACGCTTATCTTGGTGAATTCTTCCTGCCTCCTAAGCTTCGTAGTGGTTCTGTTCTTTCGCGAAGCGGTGTGCACGATGGTCGTTACCCATGCATTCTATTGCTCTGCATATTTCGAAAACATCGCAAAATGTCCCCTTCAGGTAATTTCTTATATCGTGCCGGGGAAGGTCCACACGGAATGCCGGATGGTTTCGCCAGGACGAAAGGATAACCGACAGCAACAAAGACTAAACCATACGTTGAACTCGTCAGCTGGGCTTTGAGAACGAGGGCTCACCCAAGGATTTCGGTTCAACCTCGTCGTATTGCCAGGAATTCACTCCCTTGACATATGTATAAAAGCAAGCTTCAACACTCTGAACTTTCTAACCTCACAAAGGTTTTGGTCTTCTCGGAAGTTCATCCTATTCTGAAAAATGCTCTTCTCTTGGACCGCCCTCTTAACTCTCTTGACATTCGCCCTTCGCGGGGTTGCGTCAATCCCAGTTAACGAGACCGTATGGAACGGCCTTGACAATCAAGCAAGGGATATTCTGGCTCGGGCTACACCCGCCGCACCGCATTGGGTTGTCTATGCGGATGCATATGACGGAACGACTGGGCCACCTGCCGTTTCTCGAATTAAGGTGGGTTGTTTTGTGTCGTAGCTGCTAGCTCTGCGTGTATTTCTGACCCGCGTTGGTTTTAGGGCTTCAACGTATTGTGAGGGCCATGGTTGATGTGCTTTTCTTGCGACGCGCTCACCTTATCTCACATCTAGTACATTGTCATTTTTACTGTTGGAGGGCGCATGGGATAAGGTATACTCCTCCCTGACAAACGCTCGGTCACGCAGAGTACTTACTCAAATTCCAGGCTTATGAGTGGACAACGCTCACCGCTGCCCAACGTTCCACTATCAAATCCCAGTATGCCGCAGCTGGCATTAAACTCATCGTTTCCGCGTTCGGATCGACAGATATTCCAACTACCACCAATGCCGATCCAATCGCTACCGCTAATTCATTTGCAAATTGGGTGAAGCAGTACAATCTGGACGGTATTGATGTGGACTACGAAGACTTCGGCGCCTTCGATTCAGGAAGTGGAAAGGCTGAGGTATTTTTGGTTGACCCGATCAACTTCCGAGTTTTTGCTCACGAAGTGGAACTTCCAGGATTGGCTGATCAGTTTCACAAGACAGTTGAGGGTGGGATTGCCTCAAGGAACTTACATTGTTACCCATGCTCGTAAGTATCCGTGATCGTACATCGTTTTGTCAGGAGTCTTACGCGAAAAAAAACCGCCTAGCTGTTGCACCATGGTGAGTTGTCTACAGCGGCGTCACTGTAGCAGTCCCTAATACTAGGTGAAGGTTCTCGCCCAACAGGTGGGGCGGAGGTGGCTATCTCCGAGTCCACCAAACAGTGGGAAATCTCATCGACTGGTACAACGTACAGTTCTATAATCGTGGGTTTTTCCATCGCCACTTCCACCCCAAAACCTCCTAATTGACATGTCTGTTCAGAGGGCGTCAACGAGTACACGACATGCGCCAACCTACTCACGACGTCCTCAAGCACCTGGCCCAACACTGCCTTATTCCAGATTGCCGCAAGTGGTGTACCATTGAGCAAACTCGTCATCGGAAAACCCGCTACGGCTAGCGATGCATCAAATGGGTTTATATCAACTTCCACTTTGGCTAGCTGTCTGCAACAAGCGAAAGGTAAAGGCTGGGGTGAGTGCACCATTTTAGTGTGTTCGGAGAATTGTGGCTTACTGTTATTGTTACCAGACGGCGGTGCCATGGTTTGGCAGGTATGTATCCATTCTTGGTTTGCTTTGCGATTGAGACCGGACGCTCAAGTGGCCATTCGATTAGTATCCCCGTGCTGCCTCTCCCTGGATTACTTCGGTTCGTTCGCTCTCGTGGCCCGTATAATTTATCCCCGTTCTCCCGGCTGCGAATATGGGAAGAGTTCTTTTTTCACTAGAACACAGACGACTCGTGTACACCGCGGAAATATACTTTCTTACTTCTTGATCATGACTTTGAAACCCAGTAACCGTGGAACAATGTGCGAGGTTCCCTGATGAGGGTTCTAGGCACAATCTGTTGCCCAGCCTAATTTAACCAGTTTAGTCTGGAAGGGGGGACGACGTATACATCATTGATCACAAACAAGTTTAAGCCATGTCGATATCGCTAGTCGTGGGGCTTGACGCCTTTTGGCCAAGTCTTCCCAGCAAAGCACTAAATGTTGGATGGAAAAGCCAAGGGTGCCTTCCCCATTTCGGAGATCCGCTTTGCACGTGGCTCACACGAATAAAAATAGAGCTACGCCTAAGTTGAACGATCAACACTCCTTGGACTTGTTACTTCGCCTCTAGACCTACTTATCTCGTCATCGCGAAACAGAAAACAGATTATACCTGATAATTCTACTACAAATGGTCCAATCAGACCCAGACGTTTTCTCAATGTGCCGGTCTAGCATGCATGCCCTAATTCTAGTGGTTTTCCTGCCGGGCCAATAAAGGCACTTAGTACCTGTAGGTCCTCAAAGAAAAGTGTTCCGAAACATGCCGAAGACCTGCAAGGAGTTTTCCTAAAGGCGTGCAGGTAAGGTTGCTTTGTTGGCGCACGAGAAAGACCTAGAATCGAAACTAGCCAGCCGGTTGGTCGAGGGAACATCAGAATACGATCCCATCCTTTCCGTGGAGTTATAGGTGAACGTCGAGCAACAAAGCCTCAGTATAAAGCCTATTAAACCAGGGCCAGAAATGACATCGAGGTCAACCAAGGTGCAGACCTGGCTCCTGAAGACAACTTGCTGTTGAGAATATCCCCTCAAAACCAACATGCTCGGATTAAAACGAATTACTGCTATGGTCCTCGGGCTCTCGAGTTTCCTCTCGGCAGCTGCGGTATCTCTTGAGGCCTATAATCTCACTGACACAGCGAGGAGCTTTTTGGAAACCCGTGCTCAAAATGCTGTTCCTGGCCCTCCCCATTTCGTGGTCTACAGTGACAAGTTTGTTTCTGGCGTGAGGGGAGCCCCCGCAGTGTCTCAGATTAAGGTAGAGGTCCACATCATCATTGAGAATGAAACACTGCTAAACCAATGGACATCAGGGGTTTAATGTCTTGTTTGTGAAGTCCACCTTGTTTTAAAGAAAATTATTGAACCGGTTCCTTAGTGCCCTTTCCTTCTTCCTCACAAGGGGTCCTTTTGATAAGGTGGGGACTGCTTGCCTTGTCTGTGCCACATTAATTTACTCCCAACCCCATCTGTGTTTATTTACAGGCGTTGGAATGGACCCAACTCACCGACGCACAGCGTGCAAGTATCAAATCACAATACGCAGCTGCTGGGGTAAAGCTCATCGTCTCCGTCTTTGGTGGAACTGAAAGGCCCACTTCTGCTGGTGCCAACGCTGTCACTATAGCAAACAGTGTGGCTACTTATGTTAAACGGTACAACTTAGATGGTGTTGACGTTGATTACGAGGTGAGAGCATCTATCGGAGTTTCTTATCGGAGATTTTAATATATCATATCGTTAAAGGACCTAGATGCTATGAACGCAGGAAATGGAAGGGCTGAGGTGAAGTTTACCCTCCAGATGGATGATATGCGACTGATTTTTGCCCCTGTGCTCAGCAATGGCTTATCACCTTCACAAGGCAACTTCGAACTCAACTTCCCCAGAGCACATACATCTTGACTCACGCTCGTGAGCTTCTCATCTTTGTGGTACATGGCCAAACTTTATTCACCAACTCCTTTTCCCAGCTCTCGCACCATGGTACGGTTTTCCGCTTTTGAAAGATTGATCCTGACACTGGAATAGGTTCTCACCCGGGAGGTTTGGCGGAGGTGGATATCTCACCGTCCACAAAAGCGTTGGGAGTCAAATTGATTGGTATAACATCCAGGTTAGTTTCTTCCCTTTGTCGTCATTGGCACAATCTAATGAAAAGTGCTATTTAGTTCTACAACCGTGCGTGTTTGACCTTCACTCCTCTCCAACCGCTTCTTGACCTTGTCACTCCAGAGGGTGTAAACGAGTACACTACCTGCAATAATTTACTCACCACATCCTCTTCTCAATGGCCTCGGACCGCAATCTTTCAAATTGCAGCTAGCGGTGTCCCCCTCTCGAAGCTTGTCATCGGGAAACCCGCCACTGCCGCTGATGCGAGTAATGGTTTTATGTCGACCTCAACCTTGGCACAGTGTGTGCAGCAGGCAAAGGCTCGGGGCTGGAGTGAGTCCTTGACCTTTTAGTTGGCTTGTAGATGTCTTGCTTACAGCGCCACTTTAGACGCTGGTGTTATGGTTTGGCAGTATCCCAATGCTGCAGCCGCCTGGATTCGAGCCGTTCGAGCCAGCGCTTTCCCAGTGTAAAAGCATGGGATGAGATGCCTATTCGAGGTTCGAAGTTAAATCCAACCAAACACTGTTGTATTATGATGCGTTTTGAATATGAAGAGAAGTCCATTTGACAGAGTCCGCATTGAGCACTAAAGTAGGGATGATTTACATAACGAGGCAAAGTAAACTTGCAGTCTGATTTGGGGGGCCGCCATCGGGCATCTAAGGTCGGCCCCACTTAAGGGGAGAACGAGGTAATGCGGTGGGTTTAAGTGTGTATTCGAAGATAGTGGTAAAAGACTAAGGTACATCCTGTCCGTTCATTCCCTAACCCGTCCATGTGTCAATAATACTCGTCTTTCGATTCCTGGTGTAAGATGAGCTTACTCTCAGCCCTGGGAGATTTCCAAGCAAGATAAGCATTACCTAGAATACAAACAAAATCAATAGCATCATGAGAAACAAGTTTAATAGTCCGAGCAAGAACAAAGTCGTAGATTGAAGATCAAAAAAGTCCGGGTCGTATGTTAGGATGAACAAGGAATGGAAGCTGTGAGTACAACGAAGTCCGAAAGCTTCAGTATAGGTTTACACGAGGAAGAAATGCTGTTGTTATGGACACCGATATAAGCTATAAAAATATACCTGGGATAGGAAATGGCACATACAACGGCAGATGCGAAAGATCCTGATACGTTCCATTGGGAAATGTCACCGACGAAAAAGAGCCCGTTCTAAAATGGGAAAAAAAAAAAACCAATAAGAGGCTGCTCCTTATAGGAGAAGTTCAATTTTGAACCTACCGCACGAATGTCGTACGCAATTACGGTGTTGGGTTTGCTTCCATCAGGATTGATCCATTGAGCTATGTAAAGAAATGCGAAGGAAGAACTCAAGTAAAGCCGCGGAACGAGTAGGGTATACGAGGGACGTACGAGCAAGTTCCGCAGTTGAGGGGTTATACGACCATATGGCGGATTCATAATAGTTTCCATCAATTAATGTGGGAGGTGCATTAGGAGGAGCTAGTCAGGAAATATGAGGTTGAAAAATGCGTTTTGTATCCCCTTAGGGTAGAGCTCACTTCGTGGGACGTTGCCAAATCCGACGGAGCTGACAATTCCAAGCCTGTTAGCGAAATAGTCCGAATAATGGAAAGAGAAATGAACCTTCGATTGCCTGTAGTTAGAGACCTAGCAACGGGGCCAGCGCTCGCACCGACATAAAAGGGAGGTTTGAAGACGGGATTCTTAATATAACGCTTGTTTAGTTCTACCGAACTTCCAATTTTAGAAGCGCAATTTACCGTAGCACTTATGTCGTAGCGATCACCATGTACCTTGCAGACTTCGACTTCCAACGGATCGCCACTGAAGTTGATGCCACTTCTGCATAGGGAGCTGAGCTCTCGCGATATGAATGAGAAGAGAAGACGGAGACGGACATTCCACCGTTCTGCCAGTTTCTAACGAACCCTGCCGCATGTCCGTCGAACTCATACCTGACCTCTATTTTGCCCGCGTGGCTAAGGTGTATGAGTATGTTTTTAGTTCGTTTCGCACAAATTGTTGAAGCTCACCATTTGGGCGGATGGGGGGATGGGCTGGGAGATATCTCGGTGCGTTTGTCAGCTATTCAGACGCTCTTGTATTAGATCTAAGTAAGGTACGGTGCGGGATAGCGCTTACACCAAACAGCGGTGGAGCGTCTGGCGAACTGTGCTGGGGGGTTGGGCGGAAGGCCCCTCGCCATGCGTTGAGCATTGGTCTCTGACACCGGTGAACCGCTCACGGCCCCAGTGAGGATGTTGGTGAGAGTAACCAAAAATAAAACTTTGAAGTTGAAAAGCATGGCGGCAACTGAACAGGGTTCGGGGGGAGAGGGCTAAGGGGGTCGTGAAAAAGTCTCCAATGTCAACCCCTTTAAATATGTCGGAAACATAGGTGATGAAATGGTAATAAGGCACCAATGCACCCCTCGCGGCTCGGCTTGATTTGGCCGGAAGGAGGGCCTTCTGCCTGCCCCTGATGCAGTTCGCAGAAGTAAGTATGTAGTCATTCTCAAGGGGCCATCCAACACCTGATGCGCAGATTCAACTACGAATAGCGCACTAATCCAACCCATCGTACTCACCCAGATTCTTTGAAGACCACAATCCGAAACGAGCGTTGTTCACTGCGGGCTATATTTAGCACTCTCCAACGGTATGACAACAACCTCCGATGATGTGGGTGGGGACATGGGTACCACCGTGCCCATTGTGCTGCCTGCCGGTGGTTTTTGCGACAGCCCAAATCCACGTCGCGTCCACGTTTTTGCCTGCTGCAGTGCGCAAAAATTCTGAAAGTGAGACGGCACACTGGCACTGAGAAGTTTTTTCTGCTGGGACTTGTGTGCCGACAAGGACGAAATTGGGGATCCCGGGAAAGCTTCGAAAGGAATTAACTCAAATACCGGGGTACTTATAACTATCGCGACTTTCTGAACGGGTATACCAGCCTTGGAGTGTATAGTACAGGACCACGGCTGGCCACGGCTCCATTAGGCTTCCGTCCTCACTTCATTTTGACGCTGGGGGGGGGGGGGTTGGCGGATCAATCCATCTTGGTGCTCTTTTCTGGGCGCTAATTTCTGGATTCATGAACTTCTCGAGTGTCAGCGGTGGCCCTTGCATACACTTGTCCGCGTTTTGGCTCCACATCCCAAAAATTTCCACCGTAATTACACAACCACCGCTCATCTCGTAGTCTCTCCTATTACAAATTAGCTGTCCGAACTGTAGAAAGCGCAATGAAGAATGTGCGAGTACTCTCATAGCCGTTTACTTCAGGAGTTGGATCCTGATGCAGATGCCTGGCGGGTAACTCCTAGGACTCCTCCATCTCACAAAAAGCTGCAATTTACCGGGGAAACAGCCAACTAGGTTCCGACCACTTTGAGTGGTAGTTATGAGCGGGCAATCAAACAGAGTTGGGAGTAGCCATTGTTTGGTCGACAAGCAAGGATTTCAAGGAACTATGTATGAGAAGTATTCAACGATGAAAACGCATTCAAAGAGAGGTACGAGTGACTAGGCAGGCACCTTGATGTATGTTGGGCGTACTTGTGGGATCGCTCTGGTGATGATACAACTGCGTGTTCTGGGGTGATACAAAATTATGGATCGCTATACTACCATCAACAGAGTGCGTTACAGGCCGAATGGAAAATGAGGGTGCCAGGTCCGGAGCACCGTGGGTGAGTGAGGATGGAGAAATACATGCAGAAAAATGTCAAGTGAAGGAAGAAGGATGAGAGAGGGTATTATACGAAAGAAAACTACTAGGATAAAGATACAGATACGAGTGTCCCAATTTGGAAAATTGTGGTTTGATTTGTGGTGGAAAGTGGAGGTGGGCGTATATAGGTGTTAAGTGCGTTTTGAGTCCATGAGAGGGCGAAAGATAACTGAAAGAGGTGAAAGTGGCTGAAAAAGAGCAAGATCTATTGTACAATACAATTACTGGATTGTTTTGAATCGCGTTTCGTTTTTGGTCGTCGGTTGGTATCAAGTGACAAAAATCCGGGAAGAATGGAGGAAGCCGTGCTGAGTTCTGCCAAGTCGTTTGTGTCTGTATCAGACACCATCCCGTTCGAGGATACAGCGTTGGCCGCAGCTGATTTCTTCCGTCCTTGTTCCTTGGAATGATCACCGTTCGGGTTGCGTTCCTGCGAGGACGAGGTCCCAGTATTGACCACGTTCGAAAGCTGTGACATACGCTCTGGTTGAGTGTTACTGTTGATACTTTCGGGAGCTGTGGCGGCGCTTCGTAGACTGCTGACACCCGTGCTGTTGCTCGTGTATGACCGCGGTCGTTCCTTCGACCGTTTTTGCAACACTGACGCCCGACGTTTGCGTGGAACTGGAGTCCTGTCGTTGAAGTGTGTTTCGCTGGGCTTGTCAGCAACAGCGCCTAAAGGCGCTGTCCTCGAGTCAGGAAGGTCAGGCTCAGAAGCTAGGACACTGGAATTGGCGGCCTCATTGGTTAGGTTGGACCGGGACCGCTTGAAGGCTGCCATAAACTTGAAAGCGGTCGGTGGAGAACCCACGTGCGACGCTGTAGTGTGGTGAATGGGTTGGGATGGTTGGGTATCAAGGCTCGAGCGAGGGGTATCACGCGCGATGTAGGGTACGTCTGACATCGCAGCCGGGGCACGAGGAATATCGTAATAATCCAGTATCGGATTCGAATATAGACTTGCGGGATTCCCTTGCTCCGCATAGTGGGCGTATAGGAGAAGTTGTGATCGTAGGTCGCAAGTCGGTGGTGCGTGAGGTGCACATTTGGAATGTGAGATTAAACTGCATTTGGCGCACAGAACAGCAGTTTTCTTGACGTTCTCAAGACAGACGCGACAAGTTACAGCTAGGAAGAGTAATATTAATTAACGACGCCGATGTCGTACAGATTGATACGGTTGGCTCACGTTTGCTGAATGTAGTTTTGACAAAGTTATGTTCACTGGGAGAGAATTCAGCGTCCAAGGGGGGCGGGCGTATGGAAGCGTTCGAGATTCGTCTTCCAACAGCCGATATAGGTGAAACTGGTGGTGAGTTTGTGATATCGTCTCTCGGGAATTCGTTCGCGGTCGGTGACTCGGGGAAGTCCAACTTGGATAGGAACCGCACCATGTCAGGCTTCTGCAAGTCTGCACTAACCCGACGGAGGAATGGGAGGCTGTCCTGAGGTCGCAGATCCTAGGTCGTACTACGTCAATGTCCCAAAATGTACTTGACACGTCGTGGGGCCTACCTTGAGAGCAACCCAATTCTTTTTCAACCATGGGTGTTCACACAAAAGCTCTGCGCTTGGCCGTTCGGACGGTTCCTTGTGAAAACACTGCTCCAAAAAATTCTGCAACAGCGGCGAACATCCTTCGGGAACTGGTGGCATCTTATCCTCCACGATGTGGAACATAACTGGATGCAGCTCAATTTAGTACTCCGCACAAAACAGGGGAAATATATTAAGATTTACCCGTCATGCTATTGGTTATTTCGGCGTACGGGGGCCTCCCAGTTACCAGCTCGACCACTGTACAACCCAGTGACCAGATATCGGACTTCGTAGAAGCGCCTTTAAGCTCGATAACTTCGGGAGCCATCCAATTAGGAGTTCCAGCGACGTCATTCTGATTCTGGCGTCCCATCGCACGAAGGT
This sequence comes from Calvatia gigantea, assembly GCA_025093985.1. Classification (NCBI taxonomy): domain Eukaryota; kingdom Fungi; phylum Basidiomycota; class Agaricomycetes; order Agaricales; family Lycoperdaceae; genus Calvatia; species Calvatia gigantea. The sequence goes on along the minus strand of JACAAK010000005.1, from coordinate 1,759,472 downwards.
TGAGTGACACACCAAAGTCGGACAACTTGACGTTGCCGTTCTTCGTCGTCAGAATATTCGCGGCTTTCAAATCACAATGGACCACGTCGCTCTGGTGAAGGTAATGCAGCCCTTCAAGAATCTTGACGACATAGCTCGCTACCAGTGGTTCGTTCAGCTTCCCGAATGCCTTAAGGGTTTGTGCGAGCGATCCACTCTCGGCGTACCTAATGCGGAAACGATTTGGAGAAGGGATAAGTTACGATATATATAACCGAAGTGGAACTCACTCCAAGACTATGCTCAGTGTATCCTCATCACGCGCCATACCCTCGTACTTGATAATTCCTGGATGTGACAAACGCTTGACAATATCAACTTCCCTCATCAAAGTTGAAATCTCATCTTCCTTTAACCCTTCCAGCCGAATCCGTTTCACAGCAACAGTCTGACCCGTATTGAGATTGAGCGCCATATACACACTTCCAAACTGGCCCTTTCCAATGCAACCTCCAAGTCGCTGCAAACCCAAAACGTAGGTCAGCGATCGATGCAAAGGTAAAAATACGCTATAAAGGCTGTATTTGGGGAGAAATGGGGGAGTTTGAGGGAAAACTCACAAAATGGGTTGGGGGCTTCCCTTCCTCTCTGACCACGAGCGTTTTCCTCACTGCGCTTCCATCCGTTGAGTCCCTCGTTATCAAATCACTCGCACTTGTCATTGCTGAGTCTGTCCTTCCCAGATTCACCATACTCTCAAACCTCAACCTCAGCGGCTTGGCTCCTTGGTCATCGTACGAATTCGGCCGTCCCTTTACCCTCGAACTACCATTGATTTCGCTTTGGAATCTCCCCCTTGGCGGCCAGGGTGCCTTCTCGCTTGTGTTCGCATTTACTAATGAATCCGCAGATCCCGAAGCATTTTCAGCAATGCCCGTTACGACTTGCCATCCGAGGTGATGGTGAAGGTGAGCCAGAATGATCTCCACCAGAGGACCTACGAGGGAACGGTACGGGCACTGGACCGCTGCCCCCACTTCCTCTCTTCTCCCTACTCACATCTCTCACGTCGCCACTATCACCCTCAGAATCTGGTGTATGCCGCGATACCGACAGACTGCTCCCAGCACGCTGTGAAGGCAAATTTGGTAACGGACTCTTGTTCGTACTCGCCCTCCGAAGCATAACCCGATTCCCTGATCCCAACATTCCTTCTAGATTAGTGTCTCTCCTTAATATTGATTCCTTCGGCAACAAGCCCACTGGAGACCCTGATGAAGGCGATCCAGAGACCAGAGAAGCAGGGGTAGTGTCCACGCTATGCCTAGACAGGTGCGTAGGTCTTCTCGGAGCTAGAGGGGCAGAGTCACTTGACCCATCTATGCGTCTCCCTGCGCCCATACCCACTATTGCCAGCTTCTTCGGAGGGGAAACAGATCGGGATATAGGAGGGCGCATGTAGGTCGGTGATGGAGCAGACAGCGACAATGATTCTTCAGGGTCAACTGACGAGGACGCTGAGCTTTGCATTTGCATTTGAAATACGTCCAAAAAGTCATCGGGCCACTTTGCTTTGCGAAGGTTCACCGCGCGAACCTTCTCTACAGGATTCTCAGCGTATTTCCCTCCTTCTCCAGCTTCGTACCCCTTTGTGGGCGATTCTGCTTTGCCTTTGCCTTTCAGATCCCTATTCCGACTGTTGCCTGAGGAACTGCCATCGTCGGGTTCCTCCGCGACCCTGGTCAAATCAATCGTGTGCCCGTGTGTCGCACTCGTCCTCCTCTCTCTCGACCCCTTTGGCGGTGGCACAGGCGGCGATGTTTGCATCTTAGCCTTCCCCAGTTCATCTGCAATGGCGGCACCTTCCGTCCTCCCCACTGACGGCACCTCCGACGTTACATCCGTCGTCATAGTCCTAACGGTCCCGAACTTGTTATTTCCTCCCTCATAACGATGATCTTCAAGAATACTCGACACTTGAGTAGTCGCAGTCGTATCTGTCACCGCACTCGATGCAACAGACTGCCGAGCGAAGCCATACTCGCCAGGCGGACTGACACCAATTGGCGATTCTAAGAACGACGTATCACCAATTGACGCCCTGGTGGACTCCGCTGCCATAGAGTTAACACGAGAAAGTCCGACTCCTGATCTCGATGTATGAGGGGATATACGTCTGGAAGGTGATCCGGTCGTAGTTGAGGGAGAAGCTGCATTCTTGACCCACACTGAAATCCCTCTGTCATCAACCGCTTGCCGTTGCTGTTGCCTTTGTTGTTGCTGTTGTTGTGGCAGTTCCTGGCCTTGCTGAGCGGGCCGTGAACGAAATGGTGACTTCGGCGGGGGCCTAAGTAGAGGGGGCACAGGCGCAGGCTTCACCTCAGCAACTGACCCGTGCTCTGATTCCGCCTCCTCATCTCCATCCGACACTGCCGAATCTGACGGATCCATAACGTTGACACTGATGTTGCTGTCGTTGTGTGTCAATCCGCGAGCGGGGCGAACCTTTGGTGTTACATTAACGGCTTCTTCGGAACTATCCGAACGCACAGGTGGCAAGCCTGCTGGTGGGCTATAACGTTTTCGGGGTGAGGTAGGAGTAGGAGACGTGGATTGAGGGAAAAGGTTTGGGGTTGATGCCGATGCCCTGCCAAACGATCCTTTCATGTACGGCCCTACTGATGATAACCCAGATGATGGCGATAAGGGTGGGGAAGATGGTTTGATCCACTTGATACGTGAGGGAGCTGGAGTTTCGACGAAGGAAAAGAGAGTGGTAACTGTATGCGAGACGCGTGCAAGGGATTCGCCTGTACCCTCAATTAAATCGTCACGCTGGAACAGGTCTTCATGTTGTAGACCATACGAAGCACAGGCAGCGAGAAACCTCGTGACATTCGATGTTTTAACGAATCCGTCCTCGCGAGGGTCGGGCCGGACGACGTTTCCCGAGCGAAGCTTGTTCATGAGCCTAGAAGCACAGGGTCAGCATAACGACAACAGGACGGGGGACTCCAGAAAGGATAGGAGTAGGGTATATAACACTTACTGGCATAACACAAAGCCATCCCGAAGTGCTTCACAGAAGACACGTCGCTCCCTTTCCTCCCCTGCTGCACTTAAGCCACTGGGGCTCAATCCAGAGGTCGACACATTAAGGCTGCTGGCTGAGCTAATACTGCTCATACCCCAAACCCGCTCCAATCTAGATAAAGGATGCAGCCGTCTCTCGACCTCTTCCCAATCCCGTGCTGCCTGCCCAGATTTATTCATGTGGGGTGGCGGCCGTACCATTTCCTTGCACACCATGGATGCAGCTTTCCGAAGTTGTTCACGATGCTCAGGGTTGTACGGCGGTATTAAAGAAGCTGCCGATATATTATAATGGCGATTTTGGGCATAAGACCTTTGTTGAGGGGACGTAGGGCGGGGTCGGACAGGTGTCGGAGATTCGGTACGATTATCCACGGGGGAGTCTCGCGAAGATCGATGCGGAGTTTCACCGGAGACCCTGCGAGGTGCATCGATAGATGGTCGGCGTGGAGAATCAATCGACGGACGCCGTGTAGAAGTCAATAGAGGGGCGCCGTGGAGGTGGGGACGGACTGGAAGCATGAAGACGAGTTACGGAACCGGAACTCAGACCTCGGTTTGTTGGGGTCACAACACGGGGGTGGGGCGGGGAACGTGCTCTAAGAGGGCTGGTAGGACGGGCTGTTCGAGGGCTGGAAGGCTCCGGATGGGCGGTAGTAGGACGCAAAGTTGGCGTAAGTATACCTCTGCCTCGATGGGCTGGTGTAGGGGTATCTGGAGGGCTTTCCATCTCGACAGAAGGGCGAGGACTATGGACCTCACGAGAAGGATTCCGCCGAGGTGTGCTGGGAATAAGGATAGGGGGAGAGGGATTTATTGTGTTGGATTTAGTTGAGCGATGACGATATGTGGGCTCTCTGGACAAAACAGGCTGTCGTTCCCGTCTTGAGTTAAGAGGGACGGGGTTGCTAATTTCAGTGGGATGTGGCTGGCTTGTTCGTCTTGTGCGTTGCCGGGTGGGGGACACCAAAACCCCTGCAACCGAAGAAGAAGAAGCAGGAACAGCGGGTTGTGACTTGGGTGATGGCAGAGCCTGTGATGACAGATGGAGGGCAGGCGAAGACATTGACGCCAACCTGAGGGAAGGTGTCATGTAGCTGGTAAATCCAGCAACTCTTTCCTTGCTCTCAGAAGGATCTATCCTGCGAGGTCGGTGCGGGAGAAGGAGTAAGAGAGTCCCTACGAGTTCGACGGAAAGTGACCTTGGAACCCAGCTTCCCGAAAACGTTCATTTTGTCCTTTTCTTTGGGTACCTCTTCCACTGCGACTTTCTCCTTTCCTTTTCCCTTGACCGTCTTTGCAGTGACAGTGGCAAATTCATCAGGTTCTGGAGCGAGAGTCTTCTTCGAGCGTGTCGCAGTGCGAATGCTCTGGCCGATCGAAGCAAGGCGGTTGAAACCCCTGGGAGAGTTGTCGTTAACGGGTTGCGGCGACGCTGATGAACGTGGTGGGGAACGAGACGATGATGGCATGGGGGGGATGACACCCGTATTGATGCGTTGGTGAGTTGCCATATTAAAGGAAGTGGAGGACGATGGCTTGGACGATGAGAGGACGGCAGCGGCTGCTGCCATTGACGATAGCGCCAGCCTCAAAGTCCAGAGCGCCGCTCGGGATGAAGATGATGTGGGCGAAACTAGGAAAGAAAGGATGGGGTGAGTAAAAACGTGTTATGATAGAAGCAAGCAGCATAATAGTTGGAAGCAACCTTATCACGGTCACTTTCTGGGAAATACATACTTTAGCCGAGCACTCCTATTAAAAAAAGTGCGAATACAATCTGTGCCAGTGATACTGCCTTGGGGTGGGGGTGATGGGAGGAGGGGCCAGATAACATCTGGGAAGTGGGGGGGGGGAGGGGGCGGGACAGGGTCGGGCGCGAGACAGCCTTGGAAATCTAAAACAGTCCAAGAGACCGCACACGTCCACAACATATTCCCTTCCAAAGGATATTCCATTCCAGCAGTAGACTCCGTGCCGGATGGATCAAGTTCTCCGCTTTCGCTGTCCCCTCCCACAGCCCGTCGTCCACTCTTGATAGCTTGACTCTCCTGGAATCCACTGAATAAGGAATGTGGCCACTCCACCAACAACCTATATTTGTCACAACTCAACATTACTCCAAGGGGTTAAACAATACACAGACGTCACCAATGCGTCTTGCTCTGTCACTCCGGTACAGCTTCATGGGCAAATCCGGCGCCTCGAGACCGTGTACCCGTCCCACAAGCTATAAAGTCAACATTATGAACCCTGGGGAGATTCATCAGCAGTGCACACTAAAATTTTAGTAATAGCACTGATAGGATTGTCGGGTAGCAAGATGTAATCATCATGATCAGTAGCAGTAGCTCGACTTCTGGAAAAATAGTTCCGTATCAGTTCGCACCGGGAAACGGCTATTCCTATGATGCATAAAGGGCGTCAGAATCTCTGTCAGGCTTCCACTCTGAAATATCCCACAAAGAAGCCTAAATGGCGCCCCGATTTCGCCAGAAGACCGTCAAACGGTGATCAGTGGGCAAATCATAGGACTCCCATACATATGGCAGCTCAGCCCAACGGACGCCGTGGGCAAAGAAGCTCGATGGTATCACCCGGGCAGACTGCCGCAGACAGGTATAGTGTTTGCCTGGTCTATGGACCAGGACTCGCATGAGTCTTGCACTTGCCTGCTACAGCGTCCACGCACCACTCCAACGCCGCCCCCTGGACTGGTGGCTGGTCCAACCATTGCAAGCTGCATTCAATCAGCCCCTGAGCGAGATCTCCCACGGCTGCCACGTGATGGGAATCTGACTTGTGTCAACCACAAACGTTAGTCATCAAACACACCTTCCTCGATGATTCAGTATTTTCTCTCACAAGACCGCACTTCTGATAACAACTTTCTCTTCTAGAACTGATCACAGGAAACCTGGTATGAGCACCCGCGCACGCACAAGGGCTGCTGCAGCCGCCGCTGCGGCCGCCTCATCCATTTCATGCTCCCCAGGTACCGTCACAACCAACACCGAAGGCTAAGGCACATTCCACCCGCAAAACCACCGCAACAACTCCTTCCGTCAAACAAGATCAACTTCACAGTATCGACACATCAGAAAAGGAGAACATCAAGACTGCTACCTCATCAACTAAGCCTTCTACCGCCAAGAAGGCAAAATCGAAGACCCCGAAGGTCGCGTATTGTACTTGCAGTAGAGGAGACGATGGGTCACCTATGGTTCGTTGTGCCGAATGCAAGATATGGTTCGTGTCGCGTATACACCCGTTCACCCTTTTACTCACCCGATATACTAGGTATCATTTCATCTGCGTGGACTTGACCGAACCCGATGCTGAGGAAATAGGTCAGTCATGTCTCACAGCTCCTTGGAGCCACCATTGCTAAAACCTCGCCCCTCCTAATTACAGAAGTATATATATGTCCTTCCTGTACTCAGTCCACCGGCCGCAAATCAGCTAGTGAGTACACAACACTGCCCTTACCACGCCTCGCGTATCCCGTATGTCCAGTACCAGAGAGAAAAAGCAATTTCAACCAAAGAAATTCTTATTGGAAGCACTCATGCCGTGTAACTTTCGCCATTTTGTGTCGTGATTCGCGCGCCCCCCTATCTCGGCCCACCCCACACCCCCCCCCCGTTTCTATCAGTCATGCGATGGGGTTGGGAGTAGATTTTGTGTCTCCTTCATGCGTATCAATCAGCCTGAACTACCTAGCATATAGTGTGGTATCATTTCGCTTTCGCCAAGCCCTTTCCGCACTAGCGCTGGGAAGAGGGGTTGGGAAGGAGGCACTTGCTTCGGGTTGTTTTTAGCGCCCAGTTCGCGTGTGTCGCATGAGACCTCGGTTCCTTGACCCTGAGTAGTTGACTCTATTCTAAGTAACATACATGATGAACCACCAGCAAATGGCGAAAGTTGCACTTCCAAGAAATTGCTGTTTCTCCGTACTGTACGATGTACACCCCCCCTTTTCCTTTTCTTATTCGTTATTTTTCCTGTCCGGGCGAAACGTTGGCTGACCATCCTCCTTTTTTTCCTGTGTTTTCTAGTGGTATGGGAAGGCCCAGAAGCGCTCGAGGATGGTGGCAGTGACGTAGAGACTGTCGTCCCCAAGACTTCGAAACCAAAGAAACCAGCAGTGGCAGTATCGACCAAGGGCCCTGCACCTCCTCCACCGCAGTCTCCTTCTGAAGAATCGGGAAGTGATGGGAGTGAAGATGAATACGTTGCGGAGGAAGAGGGTCACAATACCAAATCGAAGGGCAAGGTGATTCATCTTCTCCTATCTCTAAGACTTTTCACTGACCGTGTGGAATGTATGCGTATATTTCAGCGTCGGCTACGTCACTCACCCGCCTCAGGTTCCGAATCGGGTTCTGGATCAGACGACGAATCCAAAATCAAACGGAGAACAAAAGCCCGGAAAATATCGCGGTCGCGAACACCTCCATCTCCTGTTGTTGCATCCGGCAAATCTCGACTTAAACGGAAGCAGAGTGTTTTTGAAACCCAGCCTCCAACTAAACGCAAGAGGTCGGATACCACAACTGAAGACCCAGTCCGAAAATACTGTCTTGGGAAATTGGAAGAAGTCTTCAAGGAGGTGTTCTTCAGGTACCCTCATGTCCGCCACACAGAGAAAATTGAAGGTGAAGGTGGAGATGGGGGTCAAAGAGAAATACAGAGCGTTGAACCGAAAAAATTGGACGAGATGACAGAGGAAGAGAAGGAGACTTTGATGAATGAGTGCAAACAGTTCAGTGCCGAGCTTGAACAGTGCATATTTGAAATATACTCAGAGCCGGACAAGAATGGCGCACCGCATGCTGGTGGCAAGTATAAGTAAGTCTCCCATATCGATTTTCCAAATGTCATGAACTTAGACGCTTTCAACCAGGGATCGTTTCCGTATGCTCCAGTTCAATTTAAGCAAACCGGACCGTGTTGTCATCCACCAACGCATTACAACGGGCACAATTACACCCAAAGAAATATCCTTAATGTCTTCCACAGATCTTGCGGATGAGGAGACCAAACAGCACATCAAGATCGCGGAGAAGGAATCTCTAGAACAAACTATTCTTCAAAAACCCCTTGTACCGCGCGCAAAGATCACACACAAAGGTTTACAGGACATCGAAGATGTCAATGGTGAAATAGCGCGAGCAAGGGAGACTGAGAGACAAAGGGAGCGAGAGGAGGAGGAGGAGGAGAGGAGGGAGAGAGAGCGGAAGGAGAGGTTGAAGGCTGTCGAAAAACAGAGACAGAGAACGCAGTCACTGAGTGTTCCGCCCGAATCGCCTGTCGTCCCCAGCCACAGTCCGACAGCGGACACTGCTGGAACGGCATGGGGAGCTCCACCACCCGTCCCCGCCCACGTTCTTCAGCAACACCAACAAGGATCTGTGGGGGAAGATATCCTCAGTCCATCAATCAGACCCTTGTTTACACATACGATTTCGGAAGTGACTATGGCCGCTCCGGAACCGGAGCTGAATCTAGCAGATTTAATTAACATCGACGAGGATGGAGCGGAACAAGATGGTGCCGCCGCTCCTGCTGGGACTGGATGGTGGGGACTTGACTTTGGATACTTCCACTACCACCCCCCAGCCATTTGACCAGCCTATTGAACTAGATGGAAACCCAACTGAGAAATCCCCTGGAGTACATCATACAGTTACTGGTCTGGGTTCTATTTCCGTCTCGCCTACCACAAGCCCAACTACACCATCACCTTTTTCGGCTACCCGACCACGCGGGCTCTCCTTTGATCTAAATTCGTTGTGGAGCGGACCGAAGGACGACGACATATCAAGAAGTCCTGAGGCGCCCCCGGCTTCCTCAGCAGATGCAGACGAAAATAAAGACATGTCCGCAGGCGGCGGTAGTGGGGAGTCCAGCGGTCATGACAAGCTGAAGGGTCCTGATGATGGAACCTGAGCCAATGGAAGTCACAAATGATGACGATTTTGATATGTTTTTGGAAGAGAAGGATGAAGTTGTTCATCGGTCCGAGGCGGGTGGGTCTGCAGCTGTCGGATCCGCAATCGATCAGGACCCGGAAACCATTTTCGAGGCAGCGCCGCACTGTTGGACAGGCAAGGTACGCAAATTCCATTGTACCTGCTTCAATAGTTTAGACATTGACCGAATTGTATAGATTCATATGCCACTCGACACAGCTGCCCCCCAATCGACGTCAGTCTTTGCAAAACAAATTGGTGGGCGATCAATTGGCCATCAGTCTCCGTGGTGGAAAACTTTGTTCCCTTCAGAGGATTTGAGGATCGATGGACGTGTGCCAACGAAAAGCTCCTCAGAATTTTTGACTCAAGTTAGGTTAAACCCCACAAAGGAGTTGGTCGCGGTTGCGTTCTCTCCCGTGGCTGAAGTTTTGAAGACCGATTTTAATGCTTTAATCGAGTACCTGAAGTCGAGAGAGTGCGTCTAATGATATATTTGAGTATACAATTGACTAACTTATATTTACCATAGTCGTCATGGACTGATATTCCCCTGGGGTCAACGACATAAGGAGTGGGCTCCTGGACGCGAACTCTACCTCATACCTCTGCTTGCAAGCGAACCGTTACCAGAATATATTGAACTTCTGGACGAACTCAAGATCCCGAGGACGCGAAAGGTAGATTTTATGATTGGCATTTGGATCCTAATTCGGGGTAAACTTGATCACCCACCACCGCAACCACCCCCGATCGCTCCAGCATCTGGGCCACCCGCTGCATCAAAACCATCTTCAGTGACGCCTCCCGCCCCACCCACCAATTTTTCCATGTATCCGTCGCCTTACCATGCTGCATCTTCATCTCATTCGCCACCCGGCCCACCACCACCCATCTCACCACCTGGAGCAAACTCTCTACAACCACAACCCACAATACCACCGCAGATTGATCAGGCCGCACTGGCAGCAGAAGTTGCATCGCTGACACCGGAACAAGTTCAAAACCTCCTTCGAACACTGACTACCAGCACAAGTCTCCCGATCAACATCCCAGCTCCAAGCGGTGGTCCTCCTGTGGCTCCACAATTACCTTCCATACCTGTGGCACATCCACACGGCGTACCACCCCCGCATCCACCTCCAAATCAACCACCTCATCAACCTCACCAGTGGCCAGGTTTCCCCGGCCCATCTGGGCCGCCGCCACTGCCCCCAGGGGGACATCCCTCTCTTTTGCCCTATAGACAGCCACCTCTTCCAACACATCCGTTGCCGCGTCATCAAAGCCCAAGTGACCACGACCGTCGAGACTCCTATCCCCCACCACATGGAGGAAGAGGCGGTGACCGAGACCGGGAGCGTGGTGGCCCTTGGCGTGGCGGTAGTAATGGAGGTCGTGACGGTAGACATCGAGGAGGGACACGCGGAAAGCATCGCGGTGGAGGAAATGCCCCACACCGGTCTGTTGATTCCGGTTGGCCTCGAAAGCAAAGGAATGATGACGGAGGTGGAAGCCCGAACCGTCGTTGGTAATTCGGGTTGCTGCGAGGGATCTTCGGTTTCGTGGGGGACTCATGTGGGTGATTATCATTATTTTCCTTTTCGTTTCTGCCTCTGTGGTGTATGTATTCTTCGATTGCTCCTGGGAGAAAGAACTACGATATGTACTATAGCTATAATCACAGGTTATGTTATGAGCCTGTAAGGCTCGTCTTCGGTTCCTTACAACGACGGCGTGGCTCGGACAGACTAACTATAGACAATTCTATTTCTTTCGCGGTCCGCACCTTTTGAGAACCTACATAGAACAGAACGACAGAGAAAACAGTTAAAAGACAATAGATACAATTCCTCCTTTCAATCGCAAATCTGAATCTTGATAGCTCCTTGTGCTGGGTCAGCCGCGATGTGGAAAGCATCAATGGCATTCTCAAGTGTAAAGCGATGAGTGACGAGTGGTTTAACGTTGATCAAACCAGACGAGATGAGTCGGATTGCTTTGGGATATTGATTGGCATAGCGATACTGAAGGCCGACATCTATTTCATTGATGCTGAGGTGCATAAATGGAAACTGATTGCTGTCGTCAGGCGGTTCACTGGACTACTCATCTGAAAACGTACCACGAGTTCGTTCTTTCCAACACCGATAATAAACAGCTTCCCACCGAACTGTATCGACTAATTCCACCATCGAAAAAGCGCAGTCAGCGACACCTTTAACATGTGAAAACCCGGGGGCCGAGATACGCACATGAGCAGCCGCATGGATGCTGCTTTCCACGCCCGTACATTCCAATCCAACTTTCAATTCACATCCAGCGGCTCTTTTGATCTCCTCGGCCTGTTCCTTGGGTGTGGTTCCCTTTCGAATCAAAACAGTACGGACTCCGGGGACCAGTTGCTTGGCGAAGTCGAGACGAGATTGGAAGAGATCGGTAACGACGATGGGTTCGGCTCCCGCTGCACGGGAGGAAAGGAGGGTCGCCAGACCAATGGGTCCCGCACCACTAAGAACGGGACAGACATTGCCATCAGATCATTTCATTTTTGAAATATATGTCTAAGTGGATGAACCGTACCAGATGAGAAGAGGATCTCCGAGGCGCAATCCGGAACGCTCGACTCCTGCTAGAGCGACCGCCAGTGGTTCAACTAGAGCACCTTCCTCAAAGGAGACATTATCAGGAAGGCGGTGAAGCCATTGTGCCGGGTGCATGTGGTATCTCGTCAAAGTCCCTGTTGTTGTAAACAAGAAACGGTTACAAGGTCGAAATTTATAGGTTTAGGAAATGCGTACCATGGTAAGGTGGGGTAGAGAAAAATATGACATTGGGACACCCATTGTATCTTCCCGTCCTGCAAGGATCGCATGAAGCTTGGGAACACGGGACCCCTGCCTCGATTGCAACTCTGTCACCTGTGCAACGTGTGAGTTCTGGATAAGTTGCCTTCTGTGCAGGAACAACAGACCAGGTTTCCACTGCGTAACCCCCTCGCCAACTTCAATCACTTCACCAGCGCTTTCGTGTCCAGAACCGCACTACATAGGAACTTAGCGAGGTTGTTGACAGGTCGGCGTAACACAGAAGTACTGTACCTCGTCGGAAACGACCATCGAGTCACCGATCCGTCCATGTTTCCAGAAATGAACATCACTCCTACAAGCAAGTCCGGAAAATCCATCAATCTTGAGGTAACTTCATAGAGACCGCAGAACCCACCCACAGATCCCAGTAGCACGCACATGCAACAGCACCTGTCCAGGCCCTGGTTTCGGTTTCGGCTTCACGACGAGGTGAATTTCATGCTGTGGGTTGTAAAACGCAGCGACATTGCTTCCAGATTCCGGTTTCTCTCCCGCTTTTAGCACCTTGAACTCAGGATGATCTAGGATCTTGCGAGGGTTGTAAACCTCGATGTTGCTTTCCACCACCATCGTGAAGCACCTTGTCCTTTACAACTTGAATCGGGAGTTGGGTTTGTTGTGGATAGTGGCGAATTATTGGGAAGTGCTGGTGATGTTTCTTTGTTCATCACTTATACCTTCTCACTCTGGAACTGTGAATTTATTACCAAGCTATCGGGTGTAGGAAGGAATAACTGTGGGCCGCATGATACAGCTGGTAGTCCGCCAATAGGTAGCTGAAACTGAAGTCACAAGTGGTGAGTGGGCTTCTGTATGGTCCGGCCCGGCCCGGGCTCCCTGTCTTGAATATTTCATCTATCCAAAATCTGTTGCATAGAGAAGTTCTTCTAGTGGTGGTAGCATCGTGGCATCAGCTTGCATTCACCTTCCATATCCAATTTACAATTAGCGAGCGACAGTAGCTATAAACGGAACAAAACAAAAACGACAAATCGAAGAGAAATCCAAAACTTGCGAATATCCTTCAGCACTCCGGATCCATTAATTCATTATGGGATATCGTCGTTGATGGGTATCCGTCCTTAACCAGAAGGATGAGTGCCACCAGTGAAACGCTTGAAAGTGAAGCTGCAGTGCCATCAGTTTGTTGTCGCGATTTGGAAGGATAAAGTCAAACCCCAAGAATGCCAGGTCCTTTTCAGCTCCAACACCTTCCACTTTCTCAAGGTTGTCAGGCATATTGCCAAGATCGTCTGTTGGGAAGTACGACGTATCCGTGATAGACTGCAAACGTGGGACGAAGGGAGGTTCAATCTGACGCAGTGTGTTCCAATCTGCGCCATAGAAGAAAGGATGGGCTTTGATTTGGTTAACGTTGAGACGGGATTCTGCCCATGTCATCATGCTGAAGCAGGAAGCAGAAAACAAAATTAGGATAAATGCCACGCATGGTCGGGTGTAAGGACGCACCTTCTTATCAAGTCTTCACTTTCCCTTGAAATATAAACTTCTTCTGGGAAGTAAAGGTAGTTAGGGCCAGTCGATGATCTTTTTGTAAGTATCTCCCGGGTTATCAGAGCAGAAAGGTGCGTATCCCACGAGGCACTCGAAGAAAATTGCGCCCATCGACCACCAATCACATTCTTTGCCATAGCCTTTCATCATGAAAACTTCAGGAGCAATCTGAGCGGATGTCGAACCCATGAGAAACGGAAGACTCTAAAAATAGAGTGGACGTACATAGTCTGGCGTTCCAACAGTAGAGTAGGCCTGGGGAAGCATTTAGTGGGAACCTATACAGAAGGCATCGAAGATCTCACGAGTTTTCTGCGGTTAGCTTTCCATGTTGCGATTTGTTCTCGGCTCATGGTAAGGTTGATCGGATTTACTTGGACACTGTTCCGTTGGGTATCCCTTCCCTTCTCTTGTTCGATAGTACCGCTTGTAGTATTCTGGGTCAGAGCCCTTGTGCAGTCCGGTGGACAGACCGAAGTCGGAGAGCTTGAGATGTCCATTTCTGTCAATAAGGACATTGTCAGGTTTGATGTCGCTGTTTGTGAACGATGAGTGCCAAGATACATAAGAAAGCAGAAGCACCTCAACACACCGGTGGATATAACCCAGGTTGTGGACGGCTTCGATAGCAAGGATGCTTTCAGCCATGTAGAATCGGGTAACATCTTCTGAGAAGACATCATATTTCATCAGCATGGTCATCAGATCGCCTCCTGGAAGGAACTCCATGATCAGGTAGAGATAGAGAGGATCCTGGAAGGAGTAGAAGAGCTGGACAACCCAAGGAGACGTAGATTCTGCGAGGACGTCTCGCTCGGCGCGGACATGTGCAAGCTAGGAAGAAGATGAGCTGAAGTAACTTCTTCGGAAAGGGTGTCAAAATGCCCACCTGATCCCGCTTCAACATTTCTGCCTTTTGTAGGCTCTTCATAGCATACACCTTCCCTGTGTCAACTTTTTGCACGAGTCGAACCTATTCAACCCCCTTGAGAGCCAGTTATAATGCTCATTTAGAATTTCCTGACCTCACCAAAGGCACCTTTGCCAATGACCTTAACGGTGACGAAATCCGACAACTTGATCTTCGTTCTTCGGAGACGAAGTTGTTGAGACTCGGATTTAGTATATTTGCGAATTTCGCGTTCCTTTGCCTCCGGTGTATGAAATTGGACAAGTTTCGTCTCGAGTTCTATTCGGCTGTTATAACAAATTGTCAGAGCTTGAACCACAGGGAGCGCCGGGACGCGCACCGTGCATTGCGTTCGATTGCCGAGTCTACAGCAACCTTGTAGAAGGATTCCAGCTTTAATTTGGCAGCGGTAGATCGGGCAACAGCATCGTTGCTAAAGCCATTTGTTGATCGTTCAAAGTAAACATCTAGGTGGTGAAGCAGTGTCAGGTCGGCGCTCAACGAGTGGTTTGAGGGACATACAGTCGTCAGGACGGCTATTATTATTATTAGATGGGTCTGTGCGCTGGGCAATGGCGTTTGGCGCATTTGAAGCCCCTGGCTGGTTGTTGTACATGGTGAAGTTGGAAGTTGGGCGGTGATGGTTGTAAGGACCTGAAAAGCGAATCTTGTGCCTCACCCACGCACATTTCCCGTGACTCTTGTCTTCCTCCCATTCCAATTTCAGTTTCAATCCCTCGCTGCGTCTTCTAACCATGCCAGACCTAACCCTCGACACCCTTATGGATGATGGCGACTACCTTAGCTCAGAACGTGCGAGGATAGAAAACAAAGTCATCCTTGACGAGCTCGAGCGGAAAAAGAAGGCACGCGCTTTGGCTGTCCCTACGGATGATAACCGTGTCAGAGCACGGTTGAGGGAAATCGGCGAACCCATAACTCTGTTCGGTGAACGTGTATGTCCTATTTCATGCTTACATTGCGCCCCCTGATTCGCATTTCAGGCTGCTGATCGTCGAGACCGCCTCATCTATGTTTTATCCCAAATCAACGCAGCTCGCGGAGAAGATGCTATGCCCATCGAGTCTGGGTCTGAGTCAGAAGAGAGTGAAAATGTTCGTGTCTTCCTTCTTATCCTATCATGTGCCCTCATCCTTCATGTAGGAAGAAGAATTCTACACCCCAGGTTCCCTCGAACTGTTAGAAGCTCGTAGACGGATAGCGGAGTACTCGCTGCCCAGGTTGGGTTCATCGGGTTTCATGCAGATAAGGTGCTTACAACTGCATTTGGTTTCCCTTCTCGACAGAGCTCAAAAGCGGATCGCTCAGCAACGCTTAGACAGTAGACTGGAGCTTGGTCGAATTGTTGATATCAGAAAGAAAGTACTCAACGAAGTCAAAGTTAGTGTTCGCCGCTCATATCTTTGCCTTCTTTCAAAATTGAGTCGATACGCAGAAATTCTCCAATCTGGGCTCCCAAATTGGCGATGAGCGACCCATTGCGCAAGTCCGTTTTGCGCCAAATAACGAGATTCTCGCTACTGGCGGCTGGTCAGGGACGGTTAAACTATGGAATGTACCAGCTTGCACGGAAATACGTGCTCTCAGAGGTAGATTTAAGGTCTGAATTCACCATGGCTCTCTATTCATATCATTTCAGGGCATAGTGATAAAGTGAGCGGTGTGGCGTGGCATCCGCAATCGACACTTTCTCAAAGTCCAGACGTTGTTAACCTTGCAAGTGGTGCAGGCGAAGGCAACGTCAATCTCTGGTCAATGAATAGGTCGGCCAGTCGTTAGAACCTGTTGAAATCCTCTGACAAACAAAATAAATTTAGCGATCAGCCTCTCACTGTTCTCCAAGGCCACCAAGACCGAGTATGCCGTGTCGCTTTCCACCCCTCCGGTGACTACGTTGCCAGTGCTAGCTTTGACACCACCTGGCGCCTGTGGGACGTCAATACCTCAAAGGAATTATTGCTTCAAGAAGGACACTCCAAGGAAGTCTTCGCTCTTGAGTTCCAGCAAGATGGTGCCCTGATTGTCTCTGGGTTCGTATACAATTAACCTGTCGTACCCATCTAACATATCAATTTAGTGGGCTTGATGCAATTGGTCGAGTCTGGGACTTGCGAACAGGACGGACAACCATGGTACTCGATGGACATGTTCAAGCCATCTACTCCATTGCATTCTCTCCAAACGGGTTCGTATCCCACCCTTTCAACACCAATAGCTCCTGTTCACGACGAATCATAAATTCAGATATCAAGTCGCCACGGGTGCGGGCGATGACACGATTCGCCTCTGGGATATTCGTGCCCTTAAGGCACTTTACACAATCCCTGCACACCTCTCCAACGTATCAGACATCCGCTTCTTCTATGCAAATGACCTTTTCTACAAGCCTCTAACGTCTACAGCCAAAAATGAAGATACCGAAATGAATGGTATTGAAAGCGAGGACAAATCCCACGATCGAGCCGACTCTGAAACACCAGACTCGGATGCTGCGGCAATGGGGTACACGCCAGAGGAGTGGCGGTATCGGTCAGGGTTGTTCTTTGCCAGCTCTAGCTACGATGGACTCGTGAAACTTTGGAGTGCGGATGATTGGCAGCTGCTGCGCACACTCACAACGGATGCCGGGAAGGTCATGTCTGTGGATATCTCGAGCGATGGAAATATGATTGCCTCGGGTACTTACAATCGTAACTTCCAGTTATACGCCCCTGGGGATTTTTAGGCCTTATGTTTGTAGTCATCTTTTTATTGTATGCATTATTTTTTGGAATGTCGAAGTTCCGTGATAATGGGATTGCCAACTCCTACATAAGTGACGCTCGGTAAAATAAATGAGAACAGTAATCAATACATAAATCCAACATACGACAAATAACATTAAGTCCACTACGAAAGCGGATGCGACCACAAGAAACCGTTCTGATCATATGATACCATCCCGTACCTGGAAAAAAACTTGCGTAAGACGAGGAAGAGAATACAAGGGAAGCACCGTACCTTTTGCATGAAGCCTGACACTCGACCGATATCCACAACCTGGGACTCACTTTCCACCGCAATGACCAGGTTCTCGAGCATCTGTGGGGGAAACAAATTGGTTATTTGCGCCGCGAGAGGATAATGTTTACTCACATCCTCCACCCTATCAATGGGTATCCCCGTACAAAGTGCAATGATCTTTTTACACTGATATTCCTTCTCCGCACTTGCGCCCTGCAAACTCGTCAGCCTTGCCTTGACCAGGCTCTCCATCCTCTGGTGCCAAATTTTCATCCTCTTTAGCCTTATCAGAGTCGCCATGCTATCTCCTCCAGCCGCCGCACCGCCAGGCATCGGTGGTTCTGAATCAACATTCACCGAAATATCCACTACACCCCCAATCCCGACCATCGTTGACCCAATACCCCTATATTGAAACCCCGGTCCTGCAGTCTCTCTTGCATCGCTGCCATTAAGATCCGTACGTCCCGTCCAATCGAATTGATCCTCGTCAGAGAGAGCTTTTTCGACATTGCGGACGCGTTGGGTTATTTGGTCCAATTCTGCACAGCGGGATTGCCAAGTCTGAATTTGTTTCCGCTTGTCGGAGAGTTCGCGGGTCGCTGCACGGAGATGCGCTTGGGTCACGTCCAGGGCATCTTGTTTTGTTTTGAGTTCGGCTTGGAAGTCCGTGCTTAGGTTCTGGATCATTGTGGTTATGTCTTAGGAAGCTATCAGCATGAAGATTAGGAACGGGTGAAAATTTCTGGACCTGCAATAACATCTTGGCTCTTCTGGACTGGTACTGAAGGACCGCTTCGTAACGAGGAGAGGATATCTTCAGCCTTTAGTCCTCCGCTCAACTCCTAGGAGATGGATCAGCACTGTGTTCATAATCTAGAGGTATCATATCACCTCTGACTCCACGCCGAAGTCACCAGGCCGTAGCCCAAGTTTGTTGGGTAATGTTCGGTTCGCATTAACATCCAGTAGCGTTCTTACAAGACTCCGATTTCCAACCCTTGCGGCAATATTCAGTGCCGTATCCCCATGTTCATCCTGCAAATCTACCAATGAACGGAAATCCCCGCCTTGGTGTTGTGCTATCCAGTACAGAATCTGGTCGAGATAATATCTTGCAGATACGGCCCGACCCTTCACACCCGCTAGTGCTACAATGTGATGGAGAACCGATTTTTTGGAGGTATCCAAAGTGCGTATGGATTGATTTAAAGATGCGACAAGGGCATTGAAACATTGTTGATCCGCATTATGCGTCGCCAGACACGCACGGATGAGAGGTGTCTCGCCGAGATAATTCCCTCGATTAACATCTGCACCATTTGCTATCAGGGAGTCAACTACTCGCTGTCTGGCCAGACTCGCGGCGAGGTGTAGTGCGGTATGACCTTGGTCATCCAGAACAGTATCAATGTCGAATACACCTGGGTTGACATTTATTGAAGGGTCCGAGGCTATTTCACGGAGGAGGTCAAGGATAGGGCCGGGTTCGTCGCGTTGACAGATCGCAGCCAGTACTGCTGCCCGTCGACCGTCTTTTAGAGGAGCAGTTGGATCTAAACCACGTGGGACAGACGGCTTTGACGCAAAACGCATAGCATAGGTGGCGCTTTCTACAGTATTATCAGCCTTCCCATTGGCAATGGATTGCGTGCTGGATGGCCGAGAGAGACCGTTGGAGGTTTGTTGGGTTGACTGTAACGATGTAGGTTGGGTTTGTGATGATGCTGGCCAGGATTCAGTTTGAGAAGCGGAGTGACGTGATGGAGAATCGTCGCGACGGAGCCGTTTCGCGGGAGAAGGGTTATCCTCCCCATTAATTTGGAGTATTGTCGATGATGACCGAGCATCTGTACAGAAATAACAGAACACATGATAAGACTATTTATTCACATTCACAGGACAGCTGGACAGACCATGAGCGGATGCCATGATGGCGTCGGCATCTGCCTCGGACCGATTCCTCTTTAAGGATGAAGGGGGCGGCGTTTGGGAAAACGGAGATTGCGCAAGTCCTGAGTTGTAATAGGGTGAGGGTGAGTTGAAGCTTTGTGCCTTTGCGGTCAGGTCTGAGGTCGATGGGGTGAAGAGACCCTGAGCACGACCTTGATTAAGAAGGCGAAGAGCGGAACCGGGCATGATGGGTGGCGGGGCAAGAGTGGACGGGATTGATGGAACGTAGTTACCAGTATTACCGAGGTTAGAATACGAGGAAGAAGCAGAAAGAGGACGTGGCGATGTTGCACCGGCGGAAGTGCTGACAGGAAGGGAACCAAGGGAATTTGTCGATGGCTGGAAATCGAAAAGTGGTGAGAGTAGCGGGGCGACGCCGTACTGAAGCGCAATATCACGACCCCGTTCTATAGGGATCCTACAGTAAAGTCCAAATCATTAACCGTTTGATATTCTTCTCAGGTCAACGTATACGAACCAGGTGCCCTGGTACTTGCCGTATCCGCCTTGCACGATCTCATGCTTCCCAGGTAAGATTTCTTTTTCCAATATTTTAGTACGACGGCCCTTGTCAACCCCCGCGACTTTCAATATTTGTGTCGCGTTGACATAAGAATCATTGCGTCTGCGCATAACTGCGATACCCCGGACCATACACTCATATACCTGAGAGACGCGACCGTGTCAACGAGCACAAATTGGATATCGTCGTGAGGCTCATACCTGTACAGAAGAATAGACAGCATTATATATTTTGACGGGTGGACTCGTGTTTCCTGGCATTCTGGATGCCGACTGCATACTGAATAGCGAAGAGAGACGAGGAGGACGGTGCACCGAGGTATGATGTTAGGTCAGGTGCCTTTATGGACAGACGCGACAACGCGTGAGGTCGGAGAGTCAATTTGGGCAAACAACGAACCGAGCCTACACGCGTTCTGGCTCACTTCAGGCTAACAGTCAAGGCGTTTATTCTGCATTTTCTTCTGCATTGTTACACAGCATGAAGGCTTATTGCCACAGGATCCATTCCCCAGCCTACACAAACCGTCAATGAATGCGCAAAGGCAGAGTTTCCCAGAACGACAACTTCCAAGTGAGCCGTCAGCTTAAGGGAGTCTGGATCAACCAGGTGATTGGGATTGCATCATTCTTTTCCCAGTCAAGGCAAGTAGGATATACTACTGCATACACAGACTCATCTTTTGCCCTTCTTAAAGTACTTGTTGGAATGTAAGCTTGGTCTTAACACGAAACAGGTGGAAGGGGGGTAATTTGCAGGTTCGATCGCCTGCTGTTGTGTGTCCACTGCAAACTGGTTCAATTAGGATCACTTCGAATTTTTGAATTTAATGTAAGCCCAGCATGGTTATGATGCAACAAGTTACCATTCCCTAAAAATACAACTCTTTCCCTCTCCCACTTCCATCGCCCCCCGAACATGGCAGAATCGAATCCAGAGCTTCAACACCTGTTGAGACCGTCAGCTTCTCTTTCCACCTATACCCTCAAAGATCACTCAACCAAGAAACAGGGAAGATATAGACAGCACCCAAGTTTTCCCAATTATCCACATGATCCGTTCGGTATGTTCCACGGTCCGCCTGCTATCCGTTATGTACACGCTGACGCAAGGACCAGGATATTATGGTCAGTACAAGCCCCGCTCAAAGGTTGGGGATGGGGCCAGAAGGATTGGTCGGCACAGATACTGACAGATTCGTCATTCGCTTTTCAGTACTGCATCGGTGCGTAGTCAGAGAGCCTTGTCGCGTTAGTGCATGACCTCAATACAAAAGATAGATTCACCGCTTTCGCTTGAGGCCGTTAGTCTCAACTTGATCACGTTGCAGAAATCGCTGAAATAAACCTTAAACCAGCTCACTGCCCCTGATCTCACATATTCCCTTGTTCGGCCGCTCGTCGAAAGATATTCAGCCATTCAACAAAGCGGGAACATGTCCGTGGTTTTTTGCCTCCTGCTGAACCGCGTCTACTTTCTAAGGGACGATAACATGACGACTGCCAATGTTTCGCGAACACGAGCCACCCTCTGTGAAATTCTGGCCACTCGCGTATTTAGGCAGCTTGGGGGTAATATGTATCATCTGGCGTTCACTCTTACGACCACTTGGCCTGTATATAACGGCGCTGATCCTGCAATAATTGCCCAAGCGAAGCAGGAAAGGGATGATGACCTTGAAAACCGTGTAGGGAACGCCATTGAAATGGCCATTATGGGAAGGGCAAAGATGTTTATCAGGAGTTCTGCCTGCCAGAAGGTTATCAACGCGATTTGGTCGTGGGTAGTTCTTCGACCTCATTCCTTTGCAGTATTCGTTGAGCGGGACTTACAGCGGGAAATGCGTTTATCAGGCTCAGAGCAGCCATTCCATTCTCTCTGATGTGAGTACGGTCAACCCTTTGGCGGGTGATCACATCCAAAAACATGACATGTAGACATACAAGAGGAATCCGATTCACTTCTATGATCCTCACAAAGCACCCTTACTTGACCATTATCGGTAAAGCTGAAAGTTTGTTATATTTCAGGATCTAACCCATTGGCAGCCTAAAAGTCCCTGCAATTCGCTCCGTTCTTGAATACTTGAAGTGAGATCCCTCCTGGTTCTGTGAGTTAATCTCTGACCGGTGCTCCCTCAGTTTCCTACTATTATTCATACTATTTGTCATCGCCATCGAGTACAGCGATACCGCCACACTAAACAACTCTGAGATTATCTTCATGGTATATGCACTTGGTTTTTCGTTAGAAAAGATCGCGGCAATGCAAGAACATGGTATTAGAGGTGATGTTGTTTTTTGGGATATCCTACGGTTCATCGTTAATGTATTCTTGTAGTGTATTCCAAAGGCACGTGGGTATGTATTCGAATCGGTTGGCAGACGTATTCTTGCTGACGGATTTCGGCAGAATGGGTTTGATTTGGCATTCGGTGCGTTCCGCGGCGCCTCCAGCTTCTCTCCTCATTGACAGTAAACAGTTACTCTATACAGTATCTATGCGATCCTTCGCTTGTACGGGGTCTATCACAAGCGTATGCGTGCTTCCGCCTCCCAGTGACACCGCGCTGATAGGAGATAGAATACTGGGCGCGGACACTAGGTATCGACCTTTTAGCATTAATTGCGAGCTTGATGTTTCCCAGGTGTGCCACAATTTCATCGCACTGATTGACCTACTTATTCCCCTAGATTGGCGTTTGTGACATTGAAAGACAACTTGATGGTTCTATCACTTCGGGCTATGTTCATGCAATTCATGATTCTAATGTTTATTGCGGCGTTCTGTTTCTGTGGCTTTTTGTACGCCTTGTGGACGTAAGCAGTTTCTTCCCATGTGATAACTTATCTTCTGACATGTCCTATACAGACTAAGTCGAAATGGTGCTAGGTATGATATCTAGTCAACTTCGCTGAAAAATTCTGATGTTTCACGCTATCTTACAGCTACGGTGCGGGGTATGTATGCTCAATTTATCAGACATCCCATAAAAACACATTTTTCTAGTACGATTGCATGGTGGATGCTTGACTTATATTTTGGACTCGACGCGAGTGGATTTGATCGGGCAGGTGGGCACCTATGCTTTCCCTGCGGCCGTAGTCTTACCGACACCACTATTTTAGGCCAATTCCATCCGGTGTTCGGTCCTATGCTCATGGTCACTTACGCTTGTTTGAGTAACACACTCTTGTTGACTGGTAGGGTATTTGCACCTTCTCAGAGCCCAATGCTCACTTAGCTCACAGTGCTCGTTTCTGTGCGACTTTTCATTTTCTTTAACGATACTCTTTTGGCTCAAAGTCATCCAAGATTCTATCAAATACCTTTGCCAACATCAATGAGGACGCGGCAGCAGAGGCCATGTTCAGGACAGCGGTGTCGACTATCGAAGGGTGCGTCTGTACTTTTTCCAGAAACTAAGCACCGTGCCAAGCCTTCTCCTAGAGTCAAGGCAGATTCACTTTTCTCATACCAACCCCCCATAAATCTTCTTGCACTGTGTATCATGTTACCCGCCAGTTACGTTCTGTCCCCCCGTTGGTTCCATAAGGTCCGCAACCCTTTCAGCCGTCCATCCCGATCCTAACGAGAATTGTCTCAAAGGTCAATGTTTTCGTGATTAGAACGACGAACCTCCCCTTCTTGTTATTGATTGCATCGTATGAACGACAAGCCAAGAGAGCGGGTACAACGGGCTTCTATGATACCATTTCCAGCGCTGCAGAAAAAGTGTTTGATACTTTGCCTCGCTCGTTGAAACGAATGAGTATGCATGGTGTTACTCGAAATTTATCCGGGAGATCTCATGCGTTACCTTCTCAGCGATTTTTGAGGGTCTGGCGGGCTCAGACGCGGACATTGACGCAGTAAGTAATCCGTAAGCCTCACTACTGTTGTGCACTCACGTGGGCTAGATTTTTGAAATCAACGAACAGTATGATAGTGCTCTTGATACAGCTGAAAATAATGAACCCATGGATATCCACATGGGGGCTGTTAGGCGACATTCATCGAGCTCGACTGCCCCAAAGGCGCCCCTAAGACCAGGATTCCGTTCAGCTTCCCCTACTCCATCACACCGTCAAATTCCTCGCCTCCGCATTGACTCATTCTTAAGCAGGCCCACCAATGTGCCACATAGCTTCGCAAGCCCGTTGACTCAGATATATCCACCTCTTGTGGGGGACATCCCAGAAGAGCGAACAGAAGAGCGGGTCGATAACGACACAACTCCCAGTGACGGACCTGGTAAAACAGCGGGCGTATCGAGCATTCCGTTCGCACGCAGGCGGTTGACGTCTTTCTTGACTACTCCCTCTAGACACGGGAGCTCTGAACCCATTGCCATTGGTCACTCCAATACTACCCGGCCTCGAAAGGCCTCGGGGTCGACGGTTGGTGAGAAGGTCAAAAATGTCCCATTGAGCATGAGCCCGGAGCACATAGTGTCGGAACCTCCATCCGTTTCAGAGATCAAGGAGGCAGAAGAGAATAGTGGACCCGTTGATATGTCGAGTTGGGACAAGCGCTTGCAGGAGATTGAAAAGCGTCAGACGAGGATGGAGGCTTTGCTAGAACAAATAGCCGCTAGAATATGACCTTGAGGATCTTAGTAAGTCTGCCCTCCTCCGAGCCGTGCTATCTGTACGTTGGCAATTCGTGTTTTCATTCCCTAAAGGACATCCCTCTGAATTGTAGATATATCTAGGTGGGAAGATTTTTCGGACAGAATAAAGAGATCATAAATTGAAAAAACAAATCCTCGGCACAACGGATGGAAGATGGGGTATACTGGAAGATACATTGAAGGGGGTACATCAACAATGGTAGCCTTTTCAACCGTCATACTGGATAGTAAGTGATGTCGGCCAGGGAGAGACAAACTGGTCACGGTCAAGGTAGGCAAAGTGATATTGCGGATTAGTATGCTCGGTGAACCTTTTGAGCTTGCCGGATTGACCAGGAGCACGCCTGACGTTATTGTATGCATAGATCCCACGGAGGACTTCAGCCGTGATCTGGAATGTCAAGTCAGCTTGAAGCTTGGACTTCCCATTAAGTGAATCTGACCTTGACGGTGAGAGTTTCACCGAGATATTTGAGCGCACCATCACCGTACAGAGCAGCTGGTGTCGGCCGTGAAGTATCGATAGCGGAAGGTTGTGTGAACACCTTGTCCTAAAGGCACGATGATGAGCACTTATACCCTGACGAAGCTCATTACTTATGTGCTTACGTTCTGGTTTGCAGCGCCAATATTCGCGAAAACACGATCACCTTTCTTGAGGTTGACACCATCGAGAGTTTGGTCCTTCGTAGAAATACGGTAGAAACCTTGGAAAGGAGGGTCGAGGCCTATAAAGGAAGAAGTCAACTCCCAGTACTAAATATGTCTTGGGAATTAACGCACGGAGGCCCTCGTACACATAACTAGTGAAGGGTTGGGGATCCTTGCTGCTAGGCCAGCTTCTTCAGGACTGCGTCCTGCTCGCTTCCGAGGTAGAGATTAAGGATGTTGGTCAAGCTTAGCGAAAGGTTCACGGAGGAAACCATGATCGCTAAGATGGTGTTAGCAAGTTCGTCAGTTGGGTAACCAAGCTCGTAGAGCCGAGTGACGATTTCGTGATGTTCTGCACTCCTTTTAGACCTGGAGAACAGGGAGGAGACAGTTCCAACAATGCCAGCGATAGTGAGCTAATAGTTTTGTGAGTAATTGAAGCTGAGGTGATTGTGAATGACACCCACCCGGTTGCCAACTCCAAGGTGAATTTTGATGAGACGCAACAAATCACGGATATGGCCCTCCACCTTATACTGAAGGACACGAACTTTAGAAGCTTCAATTTCCAGGAAAATGAAGCTATGGAAAGGGAATTAGAGGATATATTCGGGTATCATCAATATCACTCACGAGTAGATATCACTCAAGATATCAAAAAGTTCCTGAACAGTGTAATGACCTCCAGAGTTTTCTTTGTTCTTGAGTTCAATACCGGCCTGTGTTATTGAGACGCAATCAATTACTCGAGTGTTACCTCTGGAAATTTTACCACTTACAATATCAGTTGCAACCCAGTAGATAGGAGCAGCACGGAGGACATGTTTCGCAATGTCCACGCCAAAGGTATTGCTTCCGACAAGGGTGAACGAGTTCTCGGCGATCAATTTCTGTGTGGTCTCGTAGAAATAGCGACCAATGCTGTCGACCAACTCGGAGGATCCGCTCAGTGCTTTGACAACTGCGTTTTGCGTTTTCTCGTCCTCTAAGGGATAGAAGCTAGATTGATGAATTAATATCGGATGTGGTTAAACTGACGCGTTGCATACCCAGCGCCTTTCAAAACACGAGAAGCATGTTCCTTATAAGGGACCTCGAAATCTTGTTCAGATTTGAGAATTTGAGAAACAGTATTGTAATCCGTGAAGGTACGAGAGGATGCCTGTGGTTGAGGTTTGTTGATATCATATTGATTAAGGACGCCCAATTTGGTCAAGTTAGTGTGCATGGACTCGGGGGTCATGAAGGGGAAGAACGCGTAGACGCTGTTCTCTGAATAATGTTGGGGCAAAGTGCGGAGGAACAATCTGCCCATGGTGCTACCGAAACCGAAAGCCTTAGGATCACGTTGGCAATCAGCAAAGCCCCAAGAAGTGAGGTTGTACGGGGTGAAATCGTGGGTGAAGAAGCGGTCTCCACGAGTTAGAGCGATGGCGTCACTCAAGATAGCTCGACTGACGGTATAGCCTGTCACCCGAGTCAATACTTATTCCATACATCACACTCCATCAAGACGTACCAGGGCAAAGACCAGCACCCTCAACAAGAGGTTTGGCCTCTTCAGCCTGCAAACCGACGTAAAGCTCAAGATGCTCGATATCACCATACAACTTCTCGGCGGCGTCAGCAATTTCAGGATCCGAATTCCAGTCAAGGAAATTGCTGAAAGCTATGCAAGAATTTTTCAGCTAACTGCAGAATGATGACTGTGATCAACCTACGCTTGAGTCCGAGGAACCTCCTGAAATCATTCAAAGAACACACGCCCCAGGCCCGACTCTGCTCCAGACCCATAATCTCGTTCAAGCGCAGGACGGCTGTATTGAATGTTAGGAGAACATACTTAGGTAGCCCAACTCAGGACTCACCAGGAATGCCTCGGGCCCTAAATGCGGCAGCAGGCTCTTCCGTACTGAGGCGACATAATCAGAATCAACAAACCACTTGTGTCTGATTTCACTTACGCTCTCTGAAGAACCGCGGCAAGGTCCTCATCCCTAAAGCTTCCATCGGCCTGACGCTTAAGCCCTCCAAATGTCCATGCTGTGTGGTCCTGTTGCACGGACATTATCCTCCTGGCAGCCGCCTTGAAGTCATCGGGAGTAATTTTGTCTGGGTCAGCCTCAGCACCAAAGATCTGGTGGAAAACACCAGTGGTCCATTCCTCATCCATTTTACTGGCTGTGGAGTGCCAGCGGTAAAGGCAGTTGAACTGCGAAAAGGCTCAACAGGAAACATGCAAAAGAGGAGACGCAATAAAATACCTCGACGCTGCAGACATTGCCCTTTCCGCGCTCGAAAAGGGAGTGGTCATCGTTGCGAATTTCCTACAGGCGTAATTTAGCACGTGTGACCTCCGTAGAAGAGAAGACACCTACATCAAAAGGTGTCAAGCTCCAGCTGCTTCCATAGCGAACGAGTCCCAAGATGCTAGAAAAGTAATCGGAGAAAACAACTGTAAATGGTATTTTAAGCGGTGATTAGCAGCCTTCGAAGTTCTTCGATCAAAGAAGCTAGTTACCCATTCCGAACCAGCCGCAGTTGACAAGCCTGGCGGTCTGGAAAAGTTCTTCGTCCTGAGCAGCACGCTTCTCCGGCGTCAAGGTGGCGGGGTCAGCATACCGTCCCCTTTCGTTGATTTCATATAGCCTCTTAGAGATGTACTGTCATCATCAATCAGTTAGGAATCATAAATGATGTGAGTAAAAAATGGAGGTAGGACGTACATTATGATTACGGTTGAAGAGAACAAGGATAGCGCAAACAGCGGGAGGGAGAAGAAGAAGACGGTCCTCGCCGAATGTATCCGGATGTAAGTAGCCTAGGCCATTGTAGGCGCGAACCTTCTCTTGGATGGCTTGATTGTGCCCATAAAGGGGAGCCAAGTCAACATATGAGGAAGTCTCATTGATGTTGACATCACGGTGCGAGGTGCGGAAAACACTGATCGAGTTGTATGAATAGGTCAATAGTTGGAATTGAAGGGAAAGACAGTACCTGTGAATAACGAGGGCAGCGAACGCGAACATTAACGAAGAGAGGCCCCCAGGATGCTTCACGAACTAATGATTACTGTATGTCAGAAAATGGACTTCCTCCCCCTTCTCAGGAAATGGAACTAACCCCTTCCCGCCGCAAGAGACTGATCGAGAAAATGAGGCCAGGCTCACACCATAATTAGATCTTTCACTTACGTATCAAAGACGAGACCGGCATCTGGAAGTTGATATTTGGGGAGAGGGTGGCTTTGTTGAACAGAGCGAGAGTAAGGCGTTCCAGCCTATTGAAAATGTCAATGCGCGAAATAATCGCCCGCAAGGCTGGGAACGCACCTTGCCCATGTCAGGCAAGTCAGGGTTGTTCCCTGACCCATCAGCTGCACGCCATGCGTACTTGGGCCCAAGACTCGTGGCGGCAGGATGCGCCAAATCATTATAAACTGACGAATATGGGTCAGATAATCACCAGACGCCGAGTGGCCATGAACCTACATAGCCCAATGATCTTGTTCTTGGCCGCCGTGGCAAGAGGACCTTCGTCCATCTTTGATACAAAATTAAGAGCATGTTCGAGCTACAAAGATTTACGTCAGTCCACTGACAGGCCGCATGTTGGCCAATTGGAGTAATACTGACGAGGAGCTTCCTATCATCAATAGACTCTTTATTTCTGATGACATCCATGACGGCGGCCTGAAGAGTAGTCATAATTAATGGGGTTCGGAACTACCATGCCCATTTCACTCACAAGGGCACTAGGCTGGGAAATCACCCCCTTCTTGATCTGTGAGAGACCATGAGTACCATACTCAGCATGCGGAAATTTTACAACATACCTGATCCCGCAAAGTGTTGAATGTTCTCGGCATCGGTGGGACCGTTCGAACTTCTGCCTCACCATCATCAACCCTTCCGTTGGCCTGCTACCCAAGGCACCGTTGGCCCATGAACAGAAGAGCAGATAGGGAGGAACTTACACCAGTGGTGGAGGTGCTAGGTTGGCGACGAAAGATTCCAGAGAGTCGGTTAGACATGGTAGTGGGCTACTCTACAGAGATAGAGGATGGCAAGAGAAAACCTGATACCTCGAAGACCATGAGGTTCTTATACCAGATTAAAGCCGAACCTGGCGTCATTGTTCGGAATCATCAGACTCGCAATTCTTTTGACACACCGAATGGATGGAGCTTGTTGATGTGATGGGAGGCCTGCAAAAGGAAACGGAAGCGACTAAGGAATGGTTACTGGGAAAAATGACCAATAGAAGACCACTTGACCGGAGTCGAATTCTATTACTTCGGTATAACGAGTCAGAAAGACGTGTTCTTGTTCGGCTCGCTTCTCAGGTTGTCGCACTGGCTACTTGACGCGTGACGCGTGACGTGCCGGACATGAAATTTTTGAAATATGAATGATACTTATCGGTCATTTCTTCGGCTTGTCTGACAGCCCAAATGATAGGAGATAAAACGATGGGTGTATGCACGTCAAAAACTGTTCAGGCCTCAGATACTCTTTAATCTCCAGACCGCACCAAAAATCACATCATTTCCACGGAGCACTGGATGAAGGACATCACGAAGGTGAGACGTGGTTGATTACACCACCTACGCCGCCGCGGCGTTGGCTAAGGGGGGGACAGTAAACTTGGTGAGAGCCTGGTCAAAAATATCGGCCTTCTGGAAAACGTCCCGGACCTAAGGGATGGCCGGGATGTTCGTTGGAGAATTCACTGTTGGGCGGGTCAATGCAAGTTAACAAGACAAACCCTTCGAGAAGTACCTCCACAAATCCTCCGCCTCTGATTTCTTCAGTGCCCCTAGCCCGCCAGCAACAACATATGCTGCCAGAGTTTCTGAGTCACCTTTTTGTTGCTCCAAGGACTCCTCCAAATCGGACTTGGCTTCTTGAAACTCGTTGCGAAGTATTCTCGTTACGCCGCGTGAGGTAAGAATGTGAGGTGAAGATAAAGAAGGATTCGCTAGCTGCTCAGTATAAAACGAGCTAGAATTGGAGTATCCGTCCCGACCGGTAGCCAGACCGATAGTGGATTCGATGAGCTGCAGGAGCAAGTCATCTTCGGCCCACCGTTTGGAGCGCTCAAATTGCTTTTTCGCTAGGTCGGGTCGATTGATTGAAACATATATCTGCACAATGACAGCAACCCTAGATACTGGTGAATGACGACTCAAGATTCAGGGGGACCCATTGTACTCACGCTTCCAAGTCCTCGGTATCAGTTCCTAGTGTTTCCAGAGCCTCTTCAATTTCCCCTGCCCGCGCAAATGCTGTGCCTGCAAGGACTTTTACAAGCGCCGAATCTCTTTCATCTCCCTCGGCATCGTCACCTTCGATCTCTACCGATAAGTCCCGCAGTTCTTCGAGGGCCAACTCCTTCGTTGCTGCATCCGATGCGCCAATATAACGTGCGAGAGACGATGCCGCTTTTGCGGAAACGGTTTCGGTTGCACCAGAAAGCAACCGTAAAGCCTCTTGAGTTTGGCCAAGTGCGATCAAAGCCCGAGCCTTGTACAGCAACGCGTGGTTGTAATCTGGCGAGTTAGGGTCCGGAAGGGCGAGATTGGCCAACGTCCTGTATGCACCTAGAGGCAATCATCAAAACCCGATTTCTTAGCTTTGGGCGGGTGAAAGTCACACCAAGGAAAAACTGCTGTTTGATGTGGTATAATTCTGAGGAGTCCATTGTCGACGTGGTTGTTGGCTTGTTGCATGTCGTGATCGCCTTGATTATCCAATATAAGGGTCAGATGACTCGTAGACCAGTTGCAAGCACCAGGTGCGTTGCTTGGGTGTTAAATTTGCTCTCAGTGCTGTGTTTCGGGTTATCAGGCGGAACTGCATAGAGACATCACCGCGCTTCAATGTTCAAGGCTGATCAGGACAGTGCAATAAGTAAGCCACAACCACGCCGATGATCGGTGTGGTTGTGATAACAGACACACAAAACAGCAGTTTTTCCTTGGTGTGACTTTATCCGCCCAAAACTGAAAATCAAAATCTGATGACTGCTTATATATTATACATAGGTGCATACAGAACGTTGGCCATTCTTGCCCTTCCGGACCCGAACCCCCCGGGTTCCAGTTTACAGGTCTTGTATTTGGGCACGCATCAGTTGATCTGCGTTATTTCTCACTGCATAATATGTATGAAAGGAGGTGAGAGAAAGACGATATGGATTTCACTAGCGTACATTAGCTCAGATTTAGTCGACCATTCAGAAGGGAAACCATCCGAACGCATCAGTCATAGTATGGGTCATCAGAATAATCATCAGAGTCAATTTCGTCGCCTTCGTTTTCATCACTGTAATCCCCCCGGGCCCACTCGAAAACAGAGTTCAACTTTCCCACATTGATCTTTGTCCTATCAACCTCTAAATCAACCACAAGCTCCCCCAACAGCCTCTTTTGTGGAGTCCACACTCCGCGACACCCTTCGATGAGGAGTTTATCAATAGGCGCGTTTACGTCCGAACGCTTCATCAACATATCAACAAGGAACTCCATGTTCTCTGGGTACCGACGTTGCCGAAAGTCCACTTTTTCAATCCAGAAGTGATCTGAGAGCACAAAAGACCGTGACGGGAGGAGGAGCATGCTGTGGTTTCCTCCCGCGCAGGGGATAACGGGTTTTAATCTCTTCTGTTTTCTCGGCTATGACCTCATCGAAATTTTCGTTAATGGCGAGACAAATTTCAGGGAGAGATTCACTTATACGGATAAACTCGAGTTTTGGCAACTTCCCGAGTGTATCACGGATCAGGTATATCTGGTCATGGGTGAAGCTCCATCTTATAAAAAGAGCTTCGAGTGAGGACAGATCAAAGTAGTCGTTGACGTTCGTGAGGAGGCGATCGTTATTCTGATTGGTGATATTACTATCGTTGAAATGGATGTTGATGATTGGGTCGGGTTCATCATATGAGTACCTGTGTTTTATGCGCTCGACTTTGTCGAAGAAGGTGATTCCAGCAGCGCCCGTATCGGGTGATGTCAAATTCGCCGATCGGATGATAAAAGGAGAAGGAGAAATTCCGGCTTCAATGCCCTGGGTGCTGCGTAAATTTTGGCCAACGAGGGAGAGGATATTGGCACAGTCTTCAATTTCTGCAGAGGAGCAATAGAGTCTGACCGTTGCGCTGGAGGGGTACCGGATGTGACGCAAAACAAAGATGCAGTCTGCAGTCCTTGGAGAACAACACCAGTCGTTCGAGGAACTTGAATTCTAAAATATTCTCGTTCCCAGTACTTGTCGCATGCGACGGAATGGTGTCGCTCAATTCGAGGATACGAAGATTAGGCAAGTGGCCTAGGGCATCCATCATTTGACTGATTGAGGGGGGCCATTAGGGACTGCAGAGCTGCTCCTGAGCCGAAGGGCGGCCACGCCCCTGTGTTTGAATATCGCCGATTCCCAGCTGAAGTTAAGGTACCCAAAGTCGATACTCCGCAATCGGGGCGCATCAGCGAGAGCTTCCGCGGGAAAAGAGAATGGCTTGTTGTATGTTGAGGTGGCATCAAACAAGTAAATCTTCTCGAGAAGTGGAGCCGGCTGTGAAAGCGGGGAGATTATGGCTTTCAGTTTTTCGGAATGGACCCCCAGGCTAAGGTGGATGGATTGGATGCGATAGATCTGGGTCATTGCATTTTCGAGTTCTTCGAGTATTCTTGGAGTCCATGCGCCTTCAGTCAACATGATAGTAAGGGCCGCCATTTTGGAGCGGCGAATCATCTCCTGAGCTAGATCGGGTTTGGTGAACACTGGAACAGACCACAAGCTGGGACAACTGAGGACAACCTCTCGCCATCGATGGCAAACATGTCCGATGCGTATCCATTTTAATTGGTCCTTGCCATAATAAATCCTAGAGGTCAAATCACGGACGAAAATGAAGATTTTGGAGAGCACTTCGTGGGGGAGGACAGATATAGGAGATAGTTCGTTACGCCCACTTTTCAGAAGTCTGATTTGGAGTTTAAGCTTGTTGATGTCGTCTTCGATTTTTCGACGGGCAGCATGTGTGAATTCGTCGCCCTCATGCGGAATTTCGAACGGTTTTTTTCCTTAGATTGTGAAAGGTAGAGTTAGTGGGGAAGAAATGAGCTACAAGTGTGTTTTTTGACGTACCTCTCATATGATCAGCCGTTCGTCCAGAGAGCACACCTGGACCAGCCAGGAATCCTTTGATCACAATGGGCGCTTTGCTGGTATATATATAAGTATCACCTTCAGACAGAACCGGTAGTTGACGCGAGCACAGCAGCGTCGGGATGACGTTGCGTTGGGGGTGATGAAGCTTGAATAATTTATTATGTATTCGATGCCTGGTCAGATGACTCTCTAACCAGACGGAAGGCGCGTTACTCGGCGTGACTTCTGCTTTCCTTGCTGTGGTCAGCTGGAACAACGTCGAGATCTCGCCGCGCATCATATCTCTGAATACAACGTCAACCCAACGCTGCCGTGCTCGCGTCAATTACCGGCCCTGTCCGAGGGTGATACACTCATATATACCAGTAGAGCACCCATTGTGATAGGGGGGTTCCTAGCTGGTCTGGGTGTTCTCTGTACAGCTCACTGGTCGGATGGAAGGTGCGTCAAAGAACACACCTGTGGTTACCCTTTCTCCATTAACTCCGCTTTTCATGATTTTAGAAAAACAACCGTTCGAAATCCCCCACGAGGGCGACGAATCCACACGCGCTGCCCGTCGAAGAATCGACGATGAAATCGACAAACTTAAATTCAAAATCCAATTTCTGAGGAGGGACCGCAACAAATTATCTCCCATATCTGTCCTCCCCCCCGAAGTACTCTCCAAAATCTTTATCTTTGTCCGTGATCTGTCCTCTGCCATTTATCGCAGCGACCGGCCACAATGGATACGCGTCGGACATGTTTGCCATCATTGGCGAGAGGTCGCCCTCAGCTGTCCCAGCTTGTGGTCTGTTCCAGTGTTCACCAAACCCGATCTGGCCGAGGAGATGATACGCCGTTCCAAAATGGCGGCCCTTACCATCACAGCAACTGCAGGCGGGACTCTAGGGATGCTCGAACAGCTCGAAAGTACAGTGGCTCAGATCTCTCGCATCCAATCCATCCACCTTACGCTGGCGGCCCATTCTGAAAAGTTAAAGGGCATATTCTCCCTGCTTTCACAGCCAGCTCCACTTCTCAAGAAGATTACCTTGTTTAATACTACCTACCACAACCCGCTCTCTTTTCCCGCAGATGCTCTCAATGATGCGCCCGGTTTGCACAGTATTGACTTTGAATTCATCAACTTCAGCTGGGAGTCTGCAATATTTAAACATGGGGGCGTGACCGTCCTTCGGCTCAGGAACAGGAGTGCAATCTTTGATGGCACCTCTTCATTCGCTCAAATGATGGATGCCCTGGGCCACTTGCCTCACCTCCGTATCCTTGAGTTGAGCAACACCATTCCGCCGTACGCGACAAGTAATGGGAAAATCTTAGAATTCAAGTTTCTCGAACGACTGGTGCTGATTGCCAAGGCCGCAGACTGCATCTCCCTTTTACGCCACACCCATTACCCCTCCCGCGCAGCGGTCAGACTCCATTGCTCCTCTGCAGAAATTGAGGACTGTACCACTGTCCTCTCCCTCGTTGGCCAAAACTTACGCAGCTCAGAAAGCGTCGAAGCCGCAATTCCCTACTCTCCATATATCATCCGATCAGCGGAATTGACATCGGCCGAAGTTGGTGCTGTTGGAATCACTTTCTTTGACAAAGTCGAGCGCATAAAACACAGGTACTCACCTGATGACCTCAATCCAATCATCCATGTCCATTTCGACGGTGATAATATCACCAGTCAAAATAACGATCGCCTCCTCACGAATGTCAACGACTACTTTGATCTGTCCTCACTCAAAGCTCTTTTCATTTGCTGGAGCTTCACCCATGACCAGATACACATGATCCGGGATACGCTCGGGAAGTTGCCAAAGCTCGAGTTTATCCATATATCTGAATCCCTCCCTGAAATCTGTCTCGCCATTTACGAGAATCCCGATGAAATTCCAGCCGAGGAAACAGAAGCAGACCAAATCCCGTTATCCCTTGCGTGGGAGGAAACCACAGTGCACTTTCCCTTCTGTCACGGTTTTTTGTGCTCTCAGATCAATCTTGGTTAGGGATGTGGACTTTCGGCAACACAAGTACCCAGAGAACATGGAATCCCTTGTCAATATGTTGATGAAGCGTTCAAACATGAACGCGCCTATTGATGGACTCACCATTGAAGGGTGTCGCGGAGTGCTGACTGTGCAAAAAAGGCGGTTGGGAGAGCTTGTGGTTGATTTAGAGGTTGACAGGAAAGAGATTGATGTGAAAGAGTTGGGGTCTGTTTACGACTGGGATATGGAAGATTATAGCGATGAGGACGAAGACGATGAAGACAGCTCTGATGATTATTATGGTGGTAATCCATACTATGATACTGTTAATGCATTTGGATGGTTTCCCTTCTGAATGGTTCAATAAATTACAGGTAATACACACTAATGTAATGGATTTAGTCTCTCTCGCCTGTTGTCAAGCACATCACGCAGTGGAAATAACACAGTTCAACTGATGCATGCCCAAATACAAGACCAGGCTATAAACCGGAATCTGGGGAGTTAGGGTCCAGAAGGGCGAGATTGGCCACGCCTTGTATGCACCTGGAAGCAGCCATCAGTGTTTGATTTTCAGTCTTGGGCGGGTAAATTCACACCTAAGGAAAGACTGCTGTTTGATTGTCTGAGGAATCCATTGTCGATGTGGTTGTGGCTTGTTGCACTGTAAAGTAAATATTGCAGCCGACTACGTCACATAAGAAACTCAGGCAATATAGAAGTATACGACCTCGTCGACTCGTGGGCTTGAAGAAGTAAGGTGAGGAACTAAACAAGGTGGTACCTAATATCTACGGCGGAGGACTCGGAAGGTTGAATGTGGGAGAAAGCGGGTGAAAGACAAATCCTTTTATGAGGTCGTCCTGACTCCTGGTCGCCTTGATTATCCAATGTTTGGTCAGATGACTCTCTGACCAGAAGCAAAGTGCGTTGCTCAGCGTTACATTTGCTCCCCTTGCTGTGGTCAGGTGGAACAACATAACGATCTTGCCGTGCTTCAACTTCATCACTCTCAACACAACGTCATTGCACCGCTGCTGTGCTCGCGTCAATTACTGGCCCTGTCCGAAGGTGATACTTATACATATACCAGTAAAGCACCCATTGTGATAGAAAGGTTCCTGGCTGGCCCGGGTGCTCTCTTTATAGTATATACAACTCACTGGTCGGATGGAAGGTGTGTCAAAGAACACACTTGTGGCTCACCCCTTCTCCATTAACCCCGCTTTTCATGATTTTAGAAAAACAACCATTCGAAACCCCCCACGAGGGTGACGAATCCACACGTGTGCCGCCCGTCGAAGAATCGATGATGACATCAACAAACTTAAACTCAAAATCCAATTTCTGAGGAGGGACCGCAACAAATTATCTCCCATATCTGTCCTCCCCCCTGAAGTGCTCTCCAAAATCTTTATCTTCCTCCGTGATTCGTTTCCTGGCGTTCAGTATCGCGACTACCAAGTACGATGGATATGCGTCGGGCATGTTTGCCATCATTGGCGAGAGGTCGTTCTCAGTTGTCCTAGCTTGTGGTCCGTTCCAGTGTTCACCAGGCCCAATCTGGCCCAAGAGATGATACACCGTTCCAAAATGGCGGCCCTTACTATCATGTTGACTGCGGGCGCTTGGACTCCAAGAACACTCGAAAAACTCGAAAATGCAATGACTCAGATCTCTCGCATCCAATCCATTCACCTTGGCCTGGGGGTCCATTCCGAAAAACTGAAAGCCATATTCTCCTCGCTTTCACAGCCAGCTCCACTTCTCGAGAAGATTTATCTGTCTGATGCTACCACTTCGGCATCTGACAAGCCGCTCTCTTTTCCCGCAGAAGCTCTCGCTGATGCGCCCCGATTGCGAAGTATTGACTTTGGGTACCTCGACTTCAGCTGGGAGTCGGCGGTTTTCAAACACGGGGGTGTGACTGTCCTTCGGCTCAGAACAACAGCCCTTAATGACACCTCTACAATGGATCAAATGATGGATGCCCTGGGCCACTTGCCTAACCTCCATATCCTTGAGCTGAGCAGTACCATTCCGTCGCATACAACAAGTAGTGGGAACAAGAGACCCTTAGAATTCAAGTTTCTCGAACGACTGATGCTGGTTACCAGGGCCGTGGACTGTATCTTCCTTTTACGCCACCTTCATTACCCCTCCCGCGCAATGGTCAGACTCCATTGCTCCTCTGCGGAAATTGAGGACTGCACCACTGTCCTCTCTCTCGTTGGCCAAAACTTACGCAGCTCCCAAAGCGTCGAAGCTGGAACTCCCCACCCTCCTGCTAGTCATCCGATCAGCGGAACTGACATCGGTTGATGTGCGTGCTGTTGGTATCATTTTTTTTGACGGAGTCGAGCGCATAAAACACAGGTACTCATTCGATGATTTCGATCCAATTATCTACATCACTTTCGACAGTAGTAATATCACCAGTCGGAACAACGACCGCCTCCTCACGAACGTCAACGACTACTTTGACATGTCCTCACTTGAAGCCCTTTTCATAAACTGGAGCTTCACCCATGACCAGATACACATGGTCCGGGATACGCTCGGGAAGTTGCCAAAACTCAAATTTATTCATGTATCTGAATCCCTCCCTGAAATCTGTCTCGCCATTTGCGAGAATCCCGATGAGGTTCCAGCCGAGAAAACAGAAGAGACCAAAACTCATTATTCCTTGCACGGGAGGAAATCACAGCGCACTTTCCATCCCATCACGGTTTTTCGTGCTCTCAGATCAATCTTGATTAAACACGTGGACTTTCGGCGACATAGGTACCCAGAGAACATGGAGTCCCTTGTCAATATGTTGATGAAGCGTTCAAACATGAACGCGCCTATTGATGGCCTCACCATCGAAGGATGTCGCGGAGTGTCGACTGTGCAAAAGAGGCGGTTGGGAGAGCTTGTGGTTGATTTAGAGATTGATAGGAAAGAAATTGATGTGGGAGAGTTGCGCTCTGTTGACGACTGGGATATGGAAGATTACAGCGATGAGGACGAAGACGACGAAGACGACTCTGATGATTATTATGATGACCCATACTATGATACTGTTGACGCGTTCGGATGGTTTCCCTTCTGAAGGGTTGAATTAATACCCACTAATGTAATGTATTCACTCTCTGTCGCCTGTTGTCGAACACATCATGCAGTGAGAAATAACACAATTCAACTGATACATGCCCAAATACAAGACCAGGCTATAAACCGGAATCTGGGGAGTTAGGGTCCAGAAGGGCGAGATTGGCCACGCCTTGTATGCACCTGGAAGCAGCCATCAGTGTTTGATTTTCAGTCTTGGGCGGGTAAATTCACACTAAGGAAAGACTGCTGTTTGATGTTCCGAGGAGTCCGACGTCTGTTGTCGATGTGGTTGTGGCTTGCTGCACTGTCTTGGTCACTTGATTATCCAATGTCTGGTCAGATGACTCTCTGGCCAGACGTGAGGCGCGTTGCTCGGCATTACATTTGCTCCCCTTGCTGTGTTCCAGGTTGTCAGGTTGTCAGGTTGTCAGGCGGAACAACGTAGAGATCTCGCCGTGCTCCAGCTCCACCACCCCTAGCGCAACGCCACCCCAACGCTGCTGTGCTCGCGTCAATTACCGGGGTGACACCCAGATATATATACCAAAGAGGCACCCATTGTGATAGAAGGATTCCTGGCTGGTCCAGGTGCTCTCTTTGTCCAACTTGCTGATCACATGAAAGGTGCGTCAAAGAACACACCTGTAGTTCACTCTTTCTCCACTAACTCCGCTTTTCATGATTTCAGAAAAACAACCATTCGAGATTCCGCATGAGGGCGACGAATCCGTGCGCGCTGCCCGTCGAAAAATCGACGATGACATCAACAAACATGAACTCGAAATCCGATTTCTGAAAAGGGGTCGCAACAAATTATCCTCCATATCTCTCCTCCCCCCTGAAGTGCTCTCCAAAATCTTTATCTTCCTCCGTGATTCGTTTCCTGCCATTCCGTACCACAATGACCAAGTCCAATGGATACGCGTCGGACATGTTTGCCACCATTGGCGAGAGGTCGCCCTCAGCTGTCCCAGCTTGTGGTCTGTTCCAGCGTTTGCTAAACCTGATCTGGCCCAGGAGATGATACACCGTTCCAAAATGGCGGTTCTTACCATCACGGCAACTGCAGGCGGGACTCCAAGGATGCTCGAACAACTTGAAAATGCAATAGCTCAGATCTCTCGCATCCAATCCATCCACCTTACACTGAGGGCCCATCCCGATAAAATGAAGGGCATAATCTCCTCATTTTCACAACCGGCTCCACTTCTCGAGAGGATTAACTTGATTGATCCTTCCACTTTAAGTTACAGCACCCGGCTCTCTTTCCCCTCAGATGCTCTCACTGATGCGCCCCATTTGCGGAATATTGTCTTTGAACGCCTCAACTTCAGCTGGGAGTCGGCGGTATTTAAACACGGGGGCGTGACTGTTCTTCGGCTCAAAAACGAACTTGTATTCCATGGCGCTTCTACAATCGATCACATGATGGATGCTCTGGGCCACTTGCCTAACCTCCGTATCCTCGAGTTGGATAACGCCGTTCCGTCGCATACCACATGCAGTGGGAAAGGGAAAACCTTAGAATTCAAGTTCCTCGAACGACTGGTGTTGGGCACCGAGGCCGCGGGTTGCATCTTCCTTTTACGCCATATCCAATACCCCTCCCGTGCAACGGTCAGACTCCGTTGCTCATGTGCAGAAATCGAAGACTGTACCACTATTTTCTCCCTCGTTGGCCAAAACTTACACAGCACCCAGAACGTCGAAGCCGGAATTCCTCACTCTCCTGCTATCATCAGATCAGCGCGAATGATATCGCTTGGCGCGGGTGCTGCTGAAATCATTTTCTTCGACAAAGTCAGACGCGTGGAACACTGGTACTTATTCGATGATTCCGATCCAATAATCCAAATCTATTTTGGCGGTCGCAATATCGTCAGCCAAAAGAACGACCGCCTCATCGCAAATGTCAACAACTACTTTGATTTGTCCTCACTTGAAGCCCTTTTCATGAACTGGAACTTCACCCCCGACCAGATACACGTAATCCGGGATTCTTTTGGGAAGTTGCCGAAACTCAGGTTTATCCGTGTATCTGAATCCCTCCCTGAAATCTGTCTCGCCATTAACGAAAGCTCTAATGAGGTCTTAGCCGAGGAACCAGAAGAAACCACCTTCCCTCCCGTCACGGTTTTTCCTGCTCTCAGATCAATTATGATTAAAGACGTGGACTTTCGGCAACATCGGTACCCAGAGAACACACAGTCCCTCGTCGATATGTTGATGAAGCGCTCAAACATGAATGCGCCTATCGATGGACTCATTCTTGAAGGGTGTCGCGGAGTGCTGACTGCGCAACAAAGGATATTGGGAGAGCTTGTGGTTGACTTAAAGGTTGATAGAGAAACGATTGATGTGAGGGAGTTGGACTCTGATGACGACTGGGGGGCGGAAGATTATAGTGATGAAGATGAAGACGATGAAGACGATGAAGACGACTACTCCGATGATTATTACGGTGACCCATACTATGATGTTGACGAAATGATCGGATGGTTTCCCTTCTGAATGGTCGAATTAATTACCGCTAATACACGCTAATCTAATGTACATAGTCTCTCTCTCACCTGCTGTCAAATACATCACGCAGTGTAAAATAACACAGTTTAACTGATGCATACCTAAAAACAAGACCTGTAGGCCAGAATCTGGGGAGTTAGGGTCCTGAAGGGCGAGATTGGCCAATGTCCCATATACACCCGGAAGCAGCCATCAGAATTTGGTTTCTCAGCCTTTGGCGGGTAGAGTCACACCATGGAAAAACATGGAAAAACTGCTGCTTGATGTGGCATGGTTCTGAAGAATCTCCACGTGGTTGTAGCTTGCGCATTGGTCAGGCGTTACATTCGCTCCCCTTGCTGTGTTCCGGGTTATCAGGCAGAACAACGTCGAGATCCCGCTGTGCCTCATCGCTCCCAACACAACGTCATCCCAACGCCGCTGTGCCCGCATCAATTCCTGGCTTTGTCGGAAGTATATATACCAACAAAACACCCATTGTGATTGAAGGATTCCTGGCTGGTCCAGGTGCTCTCTTTGTCCAACTTGTTAACCACATGGAAGGTGCGTCAAGGGAGATACCTGTGGCCTACTGTTTTTCCATCAACCCGCCTCCATTACTTCAGAAAATAAACCGTTCGAAATTCCACACGAGGGCGACGAATTCACACGCGCTGCCCGTCGAAAAATCGACGATGACATCAACAAACATGAACTCGAAATCCGATTTCTGAAAAGGGGTCGCAACGAATTATCTCCCATATCTGTCCTCCCCCCTGAAGTGCTCTCCAAAATCTTTATCTCCGTCCGTGATTCGTATCCTAGTATTCAGCATCCCAGTTACCAAGTTCAATGGATATGCGTCGGGCATGTTTGCCATCATTGGCGAGAGGTCGCCCTCAGCTGTCCCAGCTTGTGGTCTGTTCCAGCGTTTGCTAAACCTGATCTGGCCCGGGAGATGATACACCGTTCCAAAATGGCGGCCCTTACCATCACGACAACTGTAGGTAGGACTCCAATGATGTTTGAACAACTCGGAGATGCGATGGCTCAGATCTCTCGCATCCAATCCATCCACCTTACACTGAGGGCCCATCCCGAGAAACTGAAGGCCATATTCCCCCCGCTTTCACAATCAGCTCCACTTCTCGAGAGGATTTACTTGTTTGATGCCACTTCAATATACAACAAGCCATTCTCTTTTCCCGCGGAAGCTCTCACTGATGCGCCCCGATTGCGGAGTATCGACTTTCAATGCCTCAACTTCAGCTGGGAGTCGGCCGTATTCAAAAACGGGGGCGTGACTGTTCTTCGACTCAAAAACGACCGTGTAGTCAATAACGCCTCGACAACTGATCATATGATGGATGCCCTGGACCACTTGCCTAACCTCCGTATCCTCGAGTTGGATAACATCATTCCGTCGCATACGACGAGCAGTGGGAACGGGAAAATCTTAAAATTCAAGTTCCTCGAACGACTGGTGCTGGTTGCCAAGGCCGCGGGTT
Organism: Calvatia gigantea; assembly: GCA_025093985.1. Taxonomy (NCBI): domain Eukaryota; kingdom Fungi; phylum Basidiomycota; class Agaricomycetes; order Agaricales; family Lycoperdaceae; genus Calvatia; species Calvatia gigantea. The sequence goes on along the minus strand of JACAAK010000005.1, from coordinate 1,717,078 downwards.
GCATCTTCCTTCTACGTCACATCCAATACCCCTCTCGTGCAACGGTCAGGCTCCGTTGTTCCTCTACACGGGATGAAGACTGTACCACTATCCTCTCCCTCGTTGGCCAAAACTTACACAGCACCCAGAACGTCGAAGCCGGAACTCCCTGCTCTCCTGTCACCATCCGATCTGCGCGACTGACATCGCTCAGAGCGGGGCCCACCGAAATCATTTTCTTCGACAAAGCCAGACGCGTAAAACACTGGTACTCATTCAATGAGTTCGAACCAATTGTTCAAATTCATTTTGACTGTCACAATATCATCAGCCAGAAGAACGAACCCCTCCTTGCGGACGTCAATCACTACTTTGATTTGTCCTCACTTGAAGCCCTTTTCATAAACTGGAACTTCACCCGCGACCACATACACACAATTCGAAACTCCCTTGGGAAGTTACCGAAACTCAAGTTTATCCATGTATCTGAATTCTTCCGTGAAATCTGCCTCGCCATTAACGAAAGTTCTGATGAGGTTCCAGCCGAGAAACCAGAAGAAACCACTTTCCCTCCTGTCACGGTTTTTCGTGCTCTCAAATCGCTCCTGGTCGAGACTGTGGAATTTCGGCAGCGCTGGTACCCAGAGTACATGGAGTTCCTTGTCGATATGTTGATGAAGCGTTCGGACATGAACGCACCTATTGATGGACTCATCCTTGAAGGGTGTCGCGGAGTGTGGACCGCGCAAAAAAGATTGTTGGGAGAGCTTGTGGTTGACTTAAAGGTTGATGGGGAAGATATTGATGTGAGGAAGTTAGACTCCGATGATGACTGGCCAGCGGAAGATTATAGTGATGACAATGATTACGATGATTCCGATGATTACGCCTACGTCGATGATTACTAGGGTGACCCATACTGTGATATGCTCAGATGGTCTCCCTTCTGAACGGTCGAATTAATCGCCGCTAACATATGCTAATGTGAATATACATAGTCTCTCTCACCTGTTGCTAAACACATCGCGCAGTACGAAATAACACTGTTCAACTGATCCATAGGTGAATGCAAGTCCTGGAATGTCGACAGTCGCCTTCGTTTATCCGGTGGCTTGGTACTACCAAATTACCTCTTACACAAATTTCCGACTACCTTCCGGTCAAAAATGAGCGCCTCTGACATATGGAAATATACTTCCCCAAAGTCTGACATATCACTAGCTCCGAGATTTTTTTACAACATCCAATCCTCAGCGTTGTTAGGATCAGCTCCCTCTTTTCTTGAATCACTCGATCAAATTCAAACACGGACCGCTATTGTGTCCCATTGCCGGGCGCTCCCGAGGGGCCGGATTTTAGAGAAGTCCGACAAAATGCCAGTTGAACAGCCAGATGCGAGTCATGGGTTTAAAAACACCTGGGTCTCAGAAAGAAGGACAGCTTCCTGTGTGTCCAGGACGTCAATTAACTACCTATGTTATAGAGTCTCGCGGAGATTTCAAGTTAAAGCACCACTCATATGACCAACGACAATAGACTCTTTGAAAACGTAAACGGGTCGACGGACCGCCTGCGAGCTTCGACTTCTCAGTGGATGTATAAATTGTCTTTGGAAGCAAAGTGCGTGTAGGTGTTCACGAGCATGTTGAAACCTTTGATCGCATTCTTTTTACTCGCCCTTCAAGGGCTTCTAGCGCTCGGTTTTACCAACCCAATCAAGAGGACCTCTGGGTCTGACCCTTTCATGGCAAGTCTTTCGGTGACCCGGACGTACACATACTCACCCTTCCTTGTTTAGGTGTATCATGAGGGGTATTACTGTAAGAATCAATGCTAGGACCATTGAAACCTGCTAACTTACCCGGGAGACCTCACGACGACTACTTGGACTAATATTCAAATTACCCGCGCCACAACTATCAATGGGTTGAAGACCGCCACGCCCAAGGTCGTCTGGCAGGATAGCACGTCCTCCAGATGTTGCAACGTGTGTACGTCTTTAAGCACCAACACTATCACAACAGGATAAATATTTGGTTTAATTAATAGGGGCTCCGGAAATTCACTGGTAACTTTCCTGGGAAGCTTTGCTAATTCCATATCTAAAAACGTCGGATTTTTTAGGCAGGCAAAGGAGGGTGCATGGTTTATGTACGACATGCTCACAATAATATCGGAATGCGAGGCTGATATGCACCGTTTGTTTCATAGCTACTACTCGGCAGGTACCTCTGGAACCTTCGACAACCAACGTCTCCATGTGCTCCGCGGTTCCTCGGGTAGCATTTGGGACTCTTCTTGGAGCTTCGCTGGTGGGTTTGTTTGACATGCATGCCTACATTGTTTAACTTCAATACTCAACAGGCCGAATCGTAATACCCAACCGAGATGTCTGGGCGATTGACGGAACGGTCCTCGTCCTCGGGTCCACACGGTACCTGGTTTATTCCAGCTGGGATGGCGCCAGTGCGTTTCTATTTCACGTTACGATGAAGCGTTGAAACCTAACGAATGGGTAGATCAGTGCCTCTACATCTCGTCAGTAGATTCTCCAAAACAACCAACCTTCCGTCAGTGGCTGACAGCGTGAACATTTACCGACAGACAAATGACCAGCGCGACTACTGTCGGTAATACTGTCAAGATTTCTACGCCGACTTTCTCTTGGGAAAAAATTGGTGCAAACGTCAACGAAGGGCCCGGTACGCCACTCCCGCTTCTTGTACTTGCACATCAACACCCTCTAATCCTTTCGGCGTAGCGGCAATCTACCATGGCGGCCGGACTTGGATTGTCTTCTCAGCCTCCAACTGCGCTGGTACAGGGTACGAGCTTGGCAGACTCGAACTTACGGGTTCGGATCCTATGAACCCTGCTTCATGGAGTAAATACTCGAACCCGATATTTACTTCTGCTAATGGGTGAGAGCGTACTTTCTCTGTTTGTATTCTTCTTCCCCGTTGGCTAATATCTTGGGGATTTGTAGGAATTATCAGCCAGGGCATAATGGCTTCTTTTTGGGTCCGTCGGGCAGTCAAGTTTATAATGTGTACCACGCAAATACAAATACGCCTGGGGCGTGCGACGGAAGTCGGTATACTTCAGTGCAGCCGTATGTTACCGTCCTAGGTTATACCACGTTCCCACATGGGACTGACTATTTTTTGCAGAGTGAACTGGAATAGCGATGGAACACCCAATCTTGGCGTGCCGCGTCCGTTGTCGGAAAACATCGCAGAGCCTGTATAGTTCTCGGTTATCGTCGGTGGAGTACTGTGATTATGTAGGAAGAAATATAGTTTAGTCCAAGATGATGTAGTTATGCAAAGAGAAAAAAAGGAACAAGTCCGATGTCCGAAGATGGTGTGGCTACATGCGAGGTAAAAAAAAAAAAAACAAGTCCAATGTCCAATGTTCAACGTTCAATGTCCGAGCTGGAGATATTGTAGAGTAAGTAAAGTCCAACACAATTGTCTATGATTGCATTGAAAGTCTAACCAAAACCCAATCAAATACCGTCATCAAATGATATTCCATGGGGGGTTGAATTGGAAGGCAGCAAAGAGGATCACATGGTCAAGTGCTACTTCCTCAATATGTTCCTGTATTTTTGGAACATACTTCTGGAGAAATGCACTGCAACGTGTCGCTGCCCCATCAAGCTCGTGATCATCTTCTAGGCGGTCGTCAGTTAGAAGCTGCTTGAAAGGTCGTTCGAGGGTGGCATACAGCTGGAATTTGATCGGCTTTATCTTTGTGGTTCAGGTAGAGGGGGAAGGTGCGGAGAGAGTGATCGGAGCCAAGGTGTTTGGTCGCCATCCCAAACCCTGATATGAACTGGGGGTGGTGTGAGGTGATGATGATAACGGACTCTGCATTTCTATCCGCAACAAGAGTGGGGTGGGAGTTGTGATGGTTCAGAATGCGGTGTCATGAGAGGGGGAATGCTGGGAAGATCGGGCGTGTTCGAATGTCCGAGCTGCTCAAGTTCTGACGCAACTAGGACACAAACACGTCGATGGGAAGAGTTTAGAGTAGGAGGCTAAGGTAGCTTCCGGCAAGGTGGACGAGCCAGAGCTGTGGAAGGAGACAGGATAGGATGAAACACTGGTGTCTGATGAGGTAGATGAAGTCGAGGCGGAGGTGACACCGGAAAATTCGGAGATTTCGTCTCTCGGCGGCGAGAAGGATCTGCGACAGGTTTTTGTCGCAACCTTTTTGACCGCGGTCCCAAACCTGGTGGTGGATGTCATGATGGTCATGATGTGGAAAGGCATGATGAGGGGTATTGGTATGGAGATTGGGGGGGGGAGGGGAGGGGTCTGAGAGCTCATTAGCGAATGACGGAATAGTGGAAGAGATGGTCACTTACCAAGTTCTGTGCCCTCCATCTTGCGAGAAGGGCGGGAAATATATAGACTTGGGAAGGAAAGGAGAAATATGATTCACTTTGCAATAGGTACTCGCAGATGTTTAAACGTTTGAGAGTCGATGGAACATTTGTAGGTGTGCTATTTTTAGAACACTGATAAGTGGCTATGCATAGGAGAAACGGCTCGATGGGAGTATATCATATGTGGGAAAGCAGAAGACGGGGAAGGCGCTGGCCCAATAACTTTAAAGGCTAAATCTGGCAACCTATAGATACTTTGGCTTGCTTGGGCAAGATGAAGGGTGGAGGTGGTGAGGGGACCACACTGCAGCGGTGCGTCAAGAGATATGAGATCACGTGTCAGCGGTGGGCCCAAGGGATGCGGAATTGCGCGGTTGAGAGTTTGCACTGGCTGCTCAAGAAAAAGGCACCTCAACGTCGTCGTCCTCCCCAAATTCCTGCCCCTCCTCACACGGTTTGCGTCGTCGTTGTCATTGCCGTCAACCGTCGTCATCACACCGTGTACGACTTTACTAGGATATCCGCTGGACGTCAGCCGTGACCGTGAGGAAAGTCGGCCATCTACCACTTGACAAGGCGTTTGGAGTCCAGCAGGGCCGAAGATTGTGATTGTTGTCAGAGGAACGCTTCCATCGGTGATCAACCCAGACCCGCCATTCGTTTTCGCAGAGAGAGAGAAATAATTGAGTGACCCTTGCCACCATGTCGTCCTCACAAGGTACCACCGTTAATCAACGCTCCTTTCCGAATCAGCCACGCCGCCAATCAAAAATTACTGTAGAGTACCACCGCCCCTCCCGGGAGTCCATCCAGGAGTATTCCGCCCTTCTTGCTGACGCAAATATTCACGCTGCAGAGGCCGCAAAACACTCCCCATACATCCCATCCCGTGCCGCACCGCCCCCGCCGTCTTCCTTCAGAACAAAGACTCCCACCGCTCCTGACTCTTCCCCTCCATCCAGTCCCACTCCTCCCAGGGTCCGCAACTCCCTTCAGAAACCAAATCCACGCGTTCGCAACCCCCAGTCAGTCAGCCCCTCTCCCAGAATCGTCCAACACGATCCTTTTGCTGCAAAAGCAAAGCCTAACGACGATCCTCTTCAACACTCTTTCGACAGTCTCTCTCAGGTCAAACGGAATGGCCACAGGCTCCTCTCCTCCTCCCAGACCTTCCCGCAACAATACTGCCAATCTCAACGACATCTTCCCTACCCAGTCACAACTTGCTCAGCGTCGTTTGTCACAGCCAGCCTCCCAGCCCGTGAATGACAACAATCACTTTTATGCAGACCCCAATGAGTCCATACCCTCTTTACCTTCTACAGACTTCAATGCTGGCGCAATGAACGCCGCACCCATTCTTCAGTCTTCTGGCTTCCGGTCCCGCAGCGGAACGACCAGTGCAAGGTCAGGGAGGGGGGTTCTGGGATTTATGTCCGGTGTCTTCAAATCTTCACAACGGCTCGAAATTAGCACACCATACGACCCCGTCCACCTCACTCATGTCGGTTTCAACTCGTCTACCGGAGAATTTACTGGTCTCCCCAAGGAATGGCAACAACTCTTGCAGGAGAGCGGTATCTCTCGCTCAGAGCAAGAAAAGAACCCTCAAGCCGTCATGGAGATCGTGAAGTTTTACCATGAGGGCCAAGGCGGTGGCTGGGACAAATTGGGTAACGTCGGAGGCCCTACCGCCGATCCCAATTATACAAAGCTTGAGGATTTCCAGAATCCGGTCAGTATTCACGATCCACCTCATCGGACCATCATTTCTAGAAACTAACAACCCCCACAACAGCGCTCACCTCCGCCGCCCCCGAAAAAGCATGCATCAGTTGTATCGTCGGCGCATTCCACCGCCTATTCCAATACATCCACACTTGTCGGCAACGGCCCTGGCGCCTATCGGCCCGCACCCACTCCTCCTACTGTATCGATACCCACGCTTGATCGATCAACATCAGCGCGTGCACCGGCCAAACCTGCCAAGGCGACTGATCTGGGACGCGCTAATACTACTCGTGACAGGAGGTCACCCAATACCCCTCCAGGGCAAGGTGGTTCTCCTGTGCAAGGATTACCACAAAATAAGCTTACGAAGCCTTCTCCGGGTAATTCGTCTACCGATTTGCCGCTTAAATCGCAGGCTTCTGGGTCGTCGAGTGGGCGAGACCCAAGGGCACCGCCGAATCAGCAGCAGCAGAGTCCAGCCGTTCAGAATCTAGCAAAGGTTGCTGGTGTTGCTACGCCCAGACGCAGAGAGAAAAAGGTTGATAAGGCGAAGGAGGAGGATATCATTAAGCGGCTGCAGCAAATTTGTACGGATGCGGATCCTACAAAGTTGTACAGGAATCTTACCAAGATTGGGCAAGGGTGGGTTGCTCTTATTTTATTTTTTTTCACACAATATTTTACTTACAGGATCTCCTAACAGTGCATCTGGTGGTGTATATACCGCGTATCAAGTTGGTACCAACTTGTGCGTCGCCATCAAGCAGATGGATCTAGAGAAGCAACCCAAGAAGGACCTCATCATCAACGAAATTCTCGTGATGCGGTCATCCCGCCACCCTAATATCGTCAACTACATCGACTCATTCTTGCATAAGAATGACCTTTGGGTTGTCATGGAGTACATGGAAGGCGGTTCATTAACCGACGTTGTCACAGCAAACCTGATGACTGAGGGCCAGATCGCCGCTGTATCTCGGGAGACTTGCCAGGGCTTGGAGCACCTCCACCGACATGGTGTGATACATCGGGATATCAAAAGTGATAATGTGTTATTGAGCTATGGTTGGAGATATCAAACTGAGTAAGTAGCTTCCTTGAACAACGCTTCGCTATGTTTTGTTGATGATAATTTTAGCCGATTTCGGGTTCTGTGCCCAAATATCGGACCCTGCACATGCAAAACGGACAACGATGGTCGGTACGCCATACTGGATGGCGCCGGAAGTTGTAACACGTAAGGAGTACGGACCGAAAGTCGACATATGGAGCTTGGGCATCATGGCCATTGGTAAACTTCGGTTGCTGTTCAGCTTTTGATCTATGTGCTAAACGACACTACGATATAGAAATGATTGAAGGTGAACCTCCGTATCTCAACCAGAATCCACTTAAGGCATTATACCTTATTGCGACGAACGGCACACCAAAAATTGCCAATCCGGAGAACTTGTCGGCCGTGTTCACAGACTACTTAGCCAAGACACTCGAAGTGGATGCGGAGAAGCGACCCACGGCGACCGAACTTTTGAGGGTCCGTATCATTCTTCACCACTCTGCATCTTTGATCACCACTTTCTTCATTTTGATCGGCCGTACTTGACACTGACATCTCTCTCATAGCACCCCTTCTTCACGCTTTCTGAGCCGCTCCGAACCCTGGCGCCCCTAATTAAAGCGGCAAGGGAAATCGCCAAGTCCAAGTAGCTGTGTCATCAAGGAATTGCAGTATGCTCTACGTCTGTCATCTCGTCCGTGTCGGAAACCAATTTCGTTTCTCTCGTAACTGCATTTAATTATTCGCCGGGTGTATACCGTCCTTTCTCAGTCCACTTTACTGCTCTCGGATCATGTGGACTAACGTTCGGATTCGGCTTTGGGCTTCCTTCCGGCTGCAGAACGTTTTTTTTCTCCCGTTTTATTTACATATATCCAACACATACGTGCACATCTTCCCAAAGCCTTCGCCTATTCACCTTTTGAATGACTGAAACATTTGTGGTCTGACTAGTGACTATTTGATTGTCTTTTTTTCTCGACATCTTTATATCCTTTTCTGACTGCTTTATGTCTGTCTACCTGCTCCCTCCAATGAAACAATCCCCGTTTCTGTAGTGACGCCCTCTTCTTGCCTCTTGATATTTTATTTAGCAATAATGCATCAATCATTTTTGTGGGCTGTCCCTTTTCTTGTTAGAATTACATATATGCAACTAAAAATCAACTCTTTGTTCTTTCGTCCGACACCCGTTAAGGCGGAAATGAAGTCTGATAGGCGACTGTTTCGAAGGATTCTCACTACTCCCGGAAGCAAGCCGAACTGCGGATGGAGATTGAATGGAGGTCCTTAAGAGGAGAGGAACATTAATGAAGTGGGGTGGTGTGTGCATGTGAAACAGGATGGGGATTCATGATAGGATGATAGGGAAGATATAAATGTACATGTACGGGAAGGGTTCATGAGATGAATCGAGTCCGTCAATGATTCAGAAAGGAGAGAAATGCTGAGATGAAGCGCCAATGATGGCTCGATGTGAATCATAGGGTTGTGCAAGGAAATGGATTAAAAAGGGGTTCCAAGTTTCGCGCCAAAACTCGCGAGGGATTCGGACGCCAGCCTTCATGTTCCACGGCTATGGATCCTAGTAGTGAGGCATCCATCCTACGTGCGCACAAACGTCAGTTCAGTATTTTCGCGAAATGGGACGTCACCACCCACCAACAAAAATCGTGGCGAGATTGAAAGGGTCAGTAGCTTCAGCAATGAGCTGATTGATAGTATACTCTACGCTCAGGGACCGATCCAACTTGCGAGCGACGGACGACAGCGCACGATCTGCTGCCTCTTCCACAGTACCACTGCTCATGTCGATCCCGATTCCGAACGCTTGTCGCGGCAGGTCGTTAACTGGGTTGGTTGCAGTCTGCGGGTGTTGCTGGCCTTGGGCATGTTGCATCTTCGTGGCACTCAAGGTCCTGTATCAAAAATGAAGAGTTAAATTATCGTTACCCCTGAATGAAATTTCAAATGGACTGACCATGAATGTAAGGGGTCGTGTTTGAATACCTCTAGGACGGTCATTATTACATCAGAGCCGTCTCGTAGAACCCGCAATGTTTCTTCTGCGCAACGTTGGAAGACTCCCGTCGTTCCGGAACTTCCCATTCCGTCGACAATGTCCGCGGTCATACGGAATGGTACACGTTCGGGTATTGGGAGGAGTTTCCCCTGTCATGGGGCTCGCGTTAACGCCCAAGCAATATAGCATATAGGATGTTACCTGGTCAAAGGCGATCCCTAAGTCGATGTGTACCGCTTCTCCGGAACCGTTATCCAGCAAGATATTAGATGTGTGTCTATCACCGAGACCAAGAATGTGCCCCACTATGGAGGTTGTTGCAACACTTCGGGTGTACTTCAGTCGCATCGCAAACCATGTCACTGGAGATTTGCTCTTTTCTGAGAAATAATGTCGCATCACGGGTTTGTATTTGCTGCGAATGTCATGAAAGTTTTGAAGCAACTTCTCCACATCCATATCAGCTTTGTATGCGTTAAAAGCCGCAGTGTGACGACCCTTGACTTCCTCAACCTTCATATCTCGGGGGCGATAGCTGGGGGATATAAGTTTGTGAAGTTCAAATCAAGGCTGCGCTCACATCTGATGTGCTTTTGTTAACCACGAACGTAGTTGCGCGGTGTTGGTAACAAATTCCATCAAACCGGATTGACTGTCCAGAGGTATGACTTTATACCCCCTGACGCTTAATTCACGACGCTTTGTCTGCCTATCTCGGCGTAGTATTGTATTGACGACATCGAAGACTTGTTCCATAACAGCGTCCTGGCGCATGTCATCATTACCTTGACCCTTGAACTATGGATCATGAGCAAGAGGGGCGTAGAAAGGAAGATATAACATACCAGTTGTTTATACCGCTTGCCATCCGATCCTTTGCAAACCGATATCTTCGGCAGATTATTACCACCTGCTGTTTCGAACTGCCTTTCGAAACCCTCAACCGAGGTGAAATCATCATAACGCATAGTGGGGTCCAGACGGGTGGAAACGGTGGGGACGGGAATCCGAAGGCTGGTGAGACGGCAAATCAGGAGTTCGTTGGGTACTTGGTAAGCTGTACTACTCCGTCCATATTGGTTCTTGTCCAAAGGGTGTTTTGCCCACTGCCAGCAGGCGTTACAAAGTTTCTCGACGTCGCGCACTTTGTCGCAAACCGTGGTGTCCGCGCGTAACCTGTCGAAAACCAGTTGTGCCGCGGAACCGCGTTCGGTCTGAGTGGATGGAGTCGTTAAGCGACTGGACTGTCGCCTCGAAGCACCTCCTAGGTTGCGATCGGGAAGCAAACAATATACTTGATATAGGCTATGGAAGGGATGTTCTTTGCACATGCGTAACACCATCTTTTGAAGGTTATTTTGACTTTTCGGCAACTCCCCAGTCGGTGATGAAAGCCTAGCGGTCAATTGGTGCTGCACAGACAATTAAACCAGGAGTAGTCTCAAGAGTAGGGAAATACTCACCGCAAGGAAGACCATCTTGTGCGATGGTATACGTGAAAGTGCCACGTCAATTGTGCTTTGCAAGTCCCCTTCGTTATCGAAATTGGAGAACCACAATGAACAAAATCGTATTGGCGCGTCATCATCGAAAATATCCGCTATCTCGAGAGATCTTGCATACATCTCTAGTGCTTGTTCCAGGAAGCTGTCACGGGTGTCATTGTGCTTCCGAAATTGCTCACTGTCTTCTTGCAGAAGCTTTTGCGCCCTTGTTTGCTGGTGCTGAAGTGATTGCCTGAGGCGCCCGTCACTAGTTGAGGCCAACTCCATGTTTATATGCTGGATTTCTTGCTTCTTTCTGTCGACATAGACTTTCCATCGAATGGCATCCGGTGATTTGAGGATTGCATTGTATTGGCGTTCAGCAAACAAAGCGCAGTCGTGATACACTGTAGCGCGGCTTTTCAATGATTCAGCATCAGTCAACGGAGTTGCGTCCAGTTCCCTTATTGCTCGTTGAAGATAACCTTCCCAGATTGCAGTGGGTTTTTCCAGACATGCAGTTGCTATCCAAGACCCCTGAAACAGTCAAAACAAACGATACTCTGTGGAGTGGAGTGATCTTACTAATCTTGCCCGAAGTAGAGCACAATGCGTTGTCTTCTGAGCGTCACAGTCTTGGCCGCCGTATAAAGGAAGAACGATGTTCTGAAGATACTGGATGGCCGCTTTTTGCTCCTTTTGTTCCCATAACACGTTAGCAAATTCTTCAGCAACATCGACTGAAAGTCGATCATCCAGCTTATGGGCACGCATGACCGAATTCAGTGCAATCTGAACTTGATTGGCGTCCCGAGCGGCGCTTGAAAGGCGAACAAGACATCTCTTCTCCAGCTCCTTAAGCCCGTTAGCGAGCGGCGTTGACATGTTACCGATTTGTTTTCGTTCCTCCTTTTGCCTTGCAGAGTGAAGGAGTGAGACACGAGTTGCCATGATAGTCTCCAAGTCGGAGAAACTGATAGAAAATCAGGCTTCAGGCTGAGCCAAGATGCCGGATTAACAACTTACTCAAAGGCCGGGCTGATACTGAACAAATCACTCCACTCGTCAATCTTGATATCACGGTTTCGAAGCCGGTTCTGGGTGGGACCTTTCATCCAGTTATTCACCTGCTCCAAGCACATAATCTCTTGGACAACCTCTCGTATCTCGGCCATGTTTTCTGAACCTAAGCTCCTGAGCCTGTCCATTGTGCGCAAGAAACCCTTCTGGGCAATGGTATCGGCAGCACAGGAGTTCCGCTCACGGTGTAGGGCCCGCAGGACAAAATATAGGGACGAACCCGTGGAGAAATCCTTGCGCTCCGGTAGATCCCAAGTTTCAGTCCGCCAGCCCAACCGATAATCCAGCGAGGAAGAAATGGCGGACGTAGAAGAACGAAGAGTGTTCATGACAAGGTGATTGAAGCCAAATGAGCTGAAGGACCTGCAGGAGGCCATCTGAGCCCATAGTACTCGTTGGATCGGCTTCAACCTCTGCTCCGTGGAACTGTAGAGCTTTCTCCCATTGTCTCTCGTGGTGAAATCTTCGTACCAGGAATTGGTGTAGATCGTCGGTTTTGATCCCATAAAACCCATCTGGTTCGTCGATGTGAGAATAAATCTCATAAAGGAGTTCTTCCGGCGGTGCCACATCTTGGGACCTGTGACAAGGAATAGTCCGTGTTGAGCTCCAGGAAGAGGAGGGCTGTGGTGTAGGCTCCACAAGAAACCTGCATTCTTTGCAAGCAACAGGAAGTCAATGTCGAGCCATTGATTATAAGATAGCGCATCCCCCTTGTTGGGGAGAAACTGGCGGAGATGGAGGATGATATCAATGACAGATCGCCTACAAGCAATATCCGTATGTCCAGAAGTCAAAATTGACGTGAAGTAATTCGTGAGGAGACTACGGTATTTCTTGGACGTATATTTCCCGCCTTTGATTTCACTTTGTAACATGGCGTGGATGAGAATGGGGAGGGATTCTGTAGAGAATCCAACGTTGGAGCGGAGAACCGAGGAAAGCTGGGCAAAGAGCGGGTCGAATGCAGCAAGACAATCACTCATTTTACTGCTGAAGATAGTTATCCATTGGTTGAAGCTCGCAGCATATTCCAAAAGATTATCTGCAGCCAGGATTTCCTCGAGCTTGCATGGTGGTCTCGTTTGCGCTCGACGTGGGAAGGCCCGGAGATATTCGAGCTCGCTGATATAATCGCTCGGCCCACTGGGGACTTGAAAGTCGTCCAAAACGGCCATAGCTCGTCGAAGGGTTTGATAGGCAGTAAATACAGTACTGGTATGACGGTCATCGAGAAGCTGCAACAAGGAGTAAAGGATGACTTCGCGGGTGAGATTCATGTCGTTGCTATTGGACTTCCGTCCAAGAGAACGGCGATAACGTGCGAAGATAGAGTTATGCGATTGGTAGTCACCGGTTATACCTCCAATATCACCGTGGTTCATGAGTAACAGGGAGGCAAAAGCGTCGACGTCGCCTTGCTGCAGCTCTGCCCGATCAGGGATGCAATCCTTTAGGCGCCAGAAATCAAGTTTAGAGAACTGGGAGCTGAGTTCTCCTCCTTGTGTTGCATGGTCATGGAGGCGCCGAACCAGACGAAATTTGTTGTAGGTGATCCTTGTGTCACCTAGAAGAGCAGCTAAAGCCTCCGACGATTGTTCCGTCGCGATCTGGGCCAAATCTGCGATGGGAGAGTACGGCCAGGTCGGTAAAGCACGAAGAACCTGAATGCGGACAGCGGCTTTGGACAGAGCGATGGCTTGGTTGTCGATCCATTCCATGAGCGAAGTGCCCAGTTGTTGGAAATCATCGTGCCTGCGACCGAGTGTAATCATGAGCGGTGCTGCAGATACGAATGATGATGTTTGAGAAGTCGGAGTCTTTGAGTTTCAGCTTGCGATATAGACGAAATGCCCACTCGAGCATAGATTGAGCGGCGTGGGCCAGATCATACTCGGCTAGGAGAGTAGCGGAGCATTGCACCAGAGTGTGAAGTATTGTTGCGTCCTCAAAATCCTCGGAACGGAGTGAAATCCACACTGCGAGTGCGTTAACTAGGCGAAGTTGTTCATTCACAACTGGGGACTGTTGAACAGCAGCGAATAGTCCGTGAAGGACATGATACGTCATGGGCCTCGTTGTTGTCGGCGATTTATCAAAGATCCAAGAGAGCGCGTTGCAGACAGCGGATATACTGCAAGCAGGAAGATTGGGCTCATGAAGCTCGAGTTTGTCCCTTAATCGGTATTTAACAACTTCAGCGAAGGTCTGTGCACGAGAATTTGATCGCGTTTGAAGCATTTGATGGATGGCTCCTGCAGGCAGGATAACCTGGTCCGAGAGGGAACGGACAATGGCCAGTGCGACACCGTCGGCGTTATGCTGGAAGTCTTCGTCGAAATTGCGGCTGTACGGTGTATCTCGCAAGATATTCGCTAGCTGGTTGACATCGGTATTGGGGTGTCGTTCAAACCAGAAGGCGACTTCGGCACCAACAATATCGCCAAAGTGTTCGACGAAGGTATCTCCAGGCGAGACGCCTACCAGGCCGCAATGAGCCTCGAAGCGAGGTCCGTTCTGACTCATGATGTATGTGGGAACGAAGGCAGACAACGTAAATGCTGCGGATTGCTTTCGATCCCCGAATCCAATGAGGTGTGGAGGAATTCGACCTATGTCACCTTCATCTGATTTAATCATTGAATATCCCATCTGTGAGGCATAGGCTTCAAATAGGGAGGACGGTGTTAAGTCCAAGCAATGGGATACTGAGGTCAAAATGGCTTCTATATGTGCGGAATATTGGTTCGAAAAGAGGCAAGTTTCAATCAAATGCCAATAAGGACCGCGGCGAACCGAAGAACTGGCCACAATGATGTTTCCTAGAGCTAAGAAGCGAGAAAGCACGTGTTCATATCTGAGGTAGGTGGTGAAATCCAGGATTCATATTACAAGGGAACGGCTTACTGATCAACTTCGACTTCATTGAAATAGCCCTGCATCCCAGTGTATAACATAGATGGGTAAATATCCAAGTGTTGGACAGCATGGAACAACCGGGCGTTGAGGATCGCAACACGGAATCGCACCCTAATGTCATTATCCCTGTTCCACGCTTCCAAGGGGAGTGAAGACAACAAATGCTCCTCCGCTAGCCCCTCGCCCGGCTTTGAGAGTAGCCATTCCAACGAATGAGGTTGTTGGAGGACAACCTTATCGATGAAGCGAATGAAAGCGTCCCGTTCGGTTCTGTATTTGGCTCTCTCATTTCGGTGGTGCTTGAGTAACCACTTCGGCAAATTCTTGACTTGATTTCTAACGTCTGCGTTGCTGAGCCACAACTCGAGAATCGCATGGAGAAAGTGTAAAATGACTTGTTGCATCCTTTTGCTTTGCTCATGTTCATACAATGCGAAGAAGTCGGTCAGAGCATCCAAGAATCGCTGAAGATGGTTACCGAAACTGAAAGTTCTCCGTTGGATTTCGGACAGAAGGAGAGAGAAACCATCGAGGAATCCGTTTGGGTGTTTGGTACCACAACCAAGTATAACGTCAATAACTTCTGTATCCTTCGTGGGTTCTCCAGAGACAGAGCGGAGGAGAGGACCGACCGCCACAAAGCGCATGCACACTTGCAGGGCGCGAATTGTAAAAGGATCAAAGTCGGATGTCTCCTGTTGACTGAAGTTGGTTTGGCCAGTGATGATTCGAACCGGTCCAAAACCGTCTCGTTCGTCGCTCTCAAGACCGGCGACGGTGCCAGTTGTTGTCGTGCCTCGGCTGGCAATCGTGTTACAGAACAGTAGACGAAGCATTGCAACTATGTCCTGGAGGCAATCCTGAGCCTGGAAAAACCGTAAACAACCAGAATTTATGGATTAGCTTGGTAACTCACGTCCGGTAATTGCCAAATAATTCTCAGTAAGTTTGTTCTCCGCGCTGTTGAAGTGTTCGAAAGGCCGCCCATGTTGTCCTACAAGCTTGTGAAAAACATGCTTTTTGATCCCCGAACTAGCTCCTGGAGGCAGAAGGGTCTCCCACTTTGGGATATCCGGGATCTCATCATCCTCCAAATTAATAAGGGGCTCGAGGGCGTACAAAACCGTAGCCTTTTCAATGGAATTCCAGGCTGCCCCATGAAGTAGTGACGCGATGATTGAAATTAATTTGACAGCCGTCTGTATAACATGCCGGTTTACCGCAATACCGTTGTAAGCTAGCAGCGATTCGAACACCAAAGGTACGAGGGCATGTTCCAAAGATTGGCGAGCAATATCGGCGGCTACGCTGGTACGGTTTTCCACAATGCCCTCCCACTCTGTAGTGAGGGCTTCAATGTTGCGAAGAAAAAATCCAGAAATTTTGCGTTCGCGAGGTTGTGGAGGTGACAAATCTGTGCTGTTTGTACCGATATGGACTTCGGCCATAGTGGATGGCGAAGGGTCACCGGAACCCTTGATGGTTGCTCCTTGAAATGCGGGTGGCTTTGCTAATAGAAGGAAGTCCCGGATATTTCTCTCCAAACTCTCTTTCTCGATTGTTGCGGTGACGGCACACAGAGGAAGGAATGACCGCGAAACAAGGTAACTCCTCCGTGGTACACCACATATTGCTTCCAACAAATTGATAATATCTTGCAAACTTTGGGAGACTGCCTTGGTCTTCCCATCCCCCGACATCTTCCAATGATCAATCATCCAATTCAAGACCTTGTCCTCCAGATGTATGCGGTACAGACGTGCATCCTGATTTGCAAGTCTTAAACACTGCGAAAGAAAGTTGCAAACGCCATCATACGGGAAGATGGGCCCTTGTACCTCCAAATCTGAGGCGAGCGTTTCTATCTCAGAGAGAATGCGTTGAGATGGGAGGGAAATGGCAAGGCATCCACTTGCTTGGAAAATGACAACGAAGGCGGCATGTGATGCAGTGCGACAGGTAGCAGGGACATTGACTCGTCGTATAGAGTGAGTCCAGATGGAATCCCAAGTTGTGGTCTCATACCCAACCTGCGACTGAGATTGAAGAGATTGGGAAGATGAGGGGAGGATGTCTTTTGCTGTGGCCAAAAATCGCTCTGCGTAAACAATTGCCCCAAGGGATAGAAAGGCCCAATTCTGTATAGCCGCGTCTTCTGAAGTCACCAATTGAAGTAGGATCTCCACGATATGGAGTTTGAGGGCATGATGTATCGTTGGCCAATGACGATCGACGAGGAAGAGGAGTACTTGGAGGTTGAATATCCGAGCATGTTGTGAGGATCCCGTCTGAACGCCGAAAATAACTGAGGATATTCCATTGTCCATTTTACGTTTCTTATCACCCCTAACAGGAATGGGTGTGGCACCACTATTCATAGACTCCGACAATTCATATAGCTTCGTGATCATGAGGCAACAGGAAGTGCGGTACAGAACAAAAACGTACCTTGGCCACACAATCAGCTTGTATTTCCAACACTACCCAGGAGGCCGCTTGGGCTGTGCCGAAGTTCCATCCCGCTCGGAACGTGTGTGCAATAAAAGGTTCAGCCGTCCCGTCACCCGTTACTTTTGAGCTAATATCGAGTCGGAGAGAATCCAAAACGAGACCCTCGATTCCACGGCGGTGATCTGCCTCTCCTTCAAGTACGCTGTATAGCTTCCACAACGCTCCCACTTGATCATATGAATCTCTCACCGACTTTACGCCTAAGCTGGCGGTTAGGTACTGGCAACAAAAGGCGAATAGCCACAATGAGGTGCTCCTTGATCCTCTTGTCCTTCGTGTTCCATAATCCCAGCAGAGCATCCCATGAATTGCGAGCAAACTTTTGCGTATCCTTGACCCGGTTAAGCGCCAAGTGGTCAAGGACAGCAGAAAGAGCCAGTAAAAAATCGTGAAGTAAGGAAGAATCGGCGGGGTAACGGATAAGAAAATGTTGCAAACGGAAGAGAATTGCCTGAGGAAGGTATGGATGATGCGATGAGAGTATTGGTGCACCAGCGTAGTTGAGTAAAATCGAAAGTATTGACACGAATTCAACCTGTTCAAGAGACACTGAAATTTGCCGAGTTGTTTTGGATCCTCTCGACTTCAGGTGCGGTCTTGAACTGGAAGATTGAGAAGCACCCGCCTGGTACACCCCACGTTTCCTCTTTCCATACGAGAGTAAACTATCATCATCGTCGTCGTCGTCGTCGTTCTCCTCCTCCTCGCGCTCCGCGTACGCGGAGGATTCGTCATCAGATTCAGGTTCAACATCCCTCATCCAACCCTGCTTTTGGGGGATCTCCCAGCACTACGTTGAATGCCAGTTCCACCAGTTTCACCCAATCATCTTCATGAAGGTGGTCTAGGTGTGGTCCGAAACTGAGAATGCATTTGATGGCTTTGGCATAATCCAATGCGATCGGTGTCAAGAGTTCGTTCCTAAGGACCATAGCATCCTTTAGATGGTGCAAAATCTGTTCCATGACCTCCTGTCCAAAGAATCTGACCGCTCTTTCCACCAGCCATCGCACCGTGCCACCAGCATCCGTGAGTCGTTTCACCACAGCAGGTTTCGGCAGAACGCTCTTTGTTAATGCCTTTGCATACTCCGCCTTCTCCGTGCGGACCATCGTAAACAATGCACCGAAAACAAGCATCCAGTTCCTATCGTCCGCTTCTCCATCATCGTCACATAGATGGAAGGTTCGTACGAAGGAGTTCTTTGAGAAGACCGTCCGAATTCCATTCAGCGCCTCTTGTCGCTCAGAGATTTTAGAGCTTTCAAGCTTCTTTACTATTTCGCCCAAATTCGCCATTAGGCCAGGTGTATGGGCGATACTGGAAGCCAAAGGGTTAACTCGATCTGGCGCCTGATGTTCCAACAGGCATGAGACCCACCAAGTTGAGTTTATGTAGTTTTGGTTTGTGAGTAATCCTCTTCCGGGTAAGAGTACAATATTTGGTATTCACGTTCAACCGCTGATCACAGCACTTTCATATTTTGTTCGGTCGTGATTAATGGAGGTGTCGACGCAGCAGCAACTTCATTACTAAAAACGGCCAAAAGGAATGGACGTGTTATTTGGCTATGTTTTATGACTTGAATTTGAACAAATGCAGAATTTTTGTTGTTGTCTTCCTACCCTTCCCTTACCAAAATTATTTTTTCATTCCATATCTTTGTACTATCGCAAATACTTGACACCTTTTTTCCGGCCTATTTCTGCCCGAGCAGCGAAAGTATATGCTGTAATCGGTTCTGGTGAGGGCCAAAAGTGACGAACCCAACCTGTCTAATCAACAGGTTGGTGGACCGCATTTGAGAAAGACGGATTTCTGATAAAGTAGAATTCGGTCTGGTTATTCACTGTCCTACATTCCCAGATGTTCAATATATAAAATGGCTCCCTTTCCCTTTAATCCTGAAACCAAAGCCCTGAGAATGGCTGAAAACCCATGCTTGAAGAAAGATATACATAATACAGCAACTAGCGGAACGTAGGGCGGAGTAGAATCGTCTAATGGTTTGAAATATGATTTGCGAGCGGATACTAAGGTGATCTGTAAGTGATAATCTAGTAAATACGAACCCGAGACTTTTCAAAGTTTAGCAGGTTCATTCCTTCGGGAAGAAAGTGAATACACTGGTGCGACTGTGATTGCTTCATTCGGGGACCCTTTCTCTTGTTCGTCGCAATTTTGAACCGACGCCGTGGAAGAACCTTTGTCTAGAACTTTGTTGATCTTGCTTCTCAGTTCTGAGGGCCCGCTCTCCAAGGCAATCTTGAGGAACCAAGGTTTGCTCATATAGTTACGGATACTGTAAATGCAAATTAGCGTCCTGTCAAGTATACTTGTAGAGACACCCACCCGTCTGGTAACAGTACCACAACATTCTTCCCAGGTGTCTTGGCAATCTGTTGTCCTTCCTCGGACTTCAGCCAACGTAGGGCACCGCTCAGGGCACTACCGCTGCTCCCTCCAACAAGTAAACCCTCAGTCCGCATTAACTGCTGGACTGCAACAAATGATTCCTCGTCAGAAGATTTGAGCCAAGTATTCACTTCCTTCTGGCCCAGCACATCCGGGATGAAATCATAACCAATACCCTCTACAACGTACGAACTCCCGATTCCGTCGGTGTTAAGGGCTTCTGGAAGGGCAAGAATGCTTCCTTTCTGGAGTGACAGTCAGATATACGCTGACCGGAAGAATATCAACTTACGGGATCGACACCGACCACAATGCAGTCCTTGTTGTGCTTCCTGATGGCCCTCGAAAGCCCGGTCACAGTTCCACCCGTACCTGCACCAGCAACTATGGCATCAACCCTGCTTGATGAGGGTTTGTACGGTGTGGAAGGTGTAGAAGTGACAGCCTCAATTATTTCAGGGCCAGTCGTCAATTCATGCGCCAAAGGGTTGTTGACCTGTTCAAAACACGGTCAGCTCTAGGCTACCTCATTCAAAACATGTTACGGACGTTGCGATACTGATCAAGGATGATACCGTAGGGTATCTCTCTCTCCAATTTCTGAGCCAAACCTACAGTCGTTAAGGAATTCAGCCACGAGACGGCCAGTGGGGAGACTAAATGCGCTACCTATATGACTCTCCGGAGCATCCCAAGCTGCTTCTGTGGGTGTTCGGATGACCTCTGCACCAAGAGCACGTAATAGAGCTTCCTTCTCGAGTGACATTTTGTTAGGCAGGGTGATGACCACCGAATACCCCTTATCTGTAGTATTCAGCAACTACTCTGGAACAAAGCAGTTTATGCATTACCTTTATGGCGCAAGCAAGAGCTAGTCCAATTCCTGCCCAGCATGAATAAGTTAGATAATTTGTGTCGGATGAGGGGTGAAATTCCCGAACCCGTGTTGCCCGACGTTGGCTCAATGACAACGCTTCTCCCAGGAATCAATTTCCCCTCCTTCTCAGCAGCCTCAACCATAGCCTTTGCAATCCTATCCTTTATTGAACCACCCGCGGAGAAATATTCGACTTTACCCACTACAGGTGCAACAACGAACCCCGGATTCAGTAGGACCCCGACGTCGAACCGAGGAGGCTTACAGAGGTTGCACTGAATACCATGTTGCTTGGCAATCTTGTCGAGTCTGATGAGGGGAGTTTTGCCAACAGCATCCAATGCAGTGTCCAAAATCTGAGCTGAGGGAGCCATTTCGTTTGTACTTGTGTTGAGGGAAGGGAGCAGAGTTGTGGTGCCAGGTTAGACAACAGCGCTTGGTTATATGGATCCGGGATCAATTCCGCCGGACGGATCTTCGCAGTCCGTGCAAGTTTTCTGCCACGCCATTAGCATCCCGGGATCATGTTATCCTGTCTTCAGATAATCATTGTCCGGACATGGTTTGGCATTCCACGCGGTGGCAATCAGGAATCACGGAGTAGGATGGTCTAGGCTTAGCTATATACCACATCTACCAATTCAACCCAGGGTGCTGGCGTTATCATATCTTTTGCAACTATTACATGTTGAGAGTCATCGATCAGGATTCCTCTTCGTCCGGAGTACTGTAGTCGACTGTAGTACAACTTCCTTCTCCATATGTACTTTCCGCGGATTCTCCGACCCGAGACTGATTCCTTGATCCCCGGGGGTCCAGCCCCCCATGCAAGTTAACTCGACTTGACCGAGGGCAAGTCATCCATCAAGACATACTGTCTGGCCGAATATTGAATAATTGATGACCGAATATAACAGCATGTGTCGTCGATATGAGGAAATGTTGCGTAGAATCCTATTTTTATAGGATGAAGCCAATCTCCGAGGTGTCAAATAGCTAGCCCAAGAGCGAACCACTGCTAGGACGTTCCTCGCGATGCACTGTAGCTGAGATTGATCATACTACCCGTCTGATTGGGCACTCATCCAATTGTCACAACCCGAGCCACTCCGGGACGGGTAGGGTAGAGAGTCTTGTTAACACTTACCTGTTTACGACTGTAGAGCCCCCACCGCTACAGACCAATTGTCCACAAGGTTGGTCTGCTATTTCCTGGCTCGTACGAAGCGGAATTCACAGAGGCTGGACCGGGGAAAACGCTGTTTCTCAAAACCTTATTTGTAGGCGGTGTGGTTTCGCATGCGGACAATATATTAGTCCTTGTAATGCGTTTACACGGTGTTGAATAGACTGACTAACTAGAAGTGAGACACAAATATAATCTCGTAAAGTGCCACAGCCTTTCCCGCATCATGAGAAATACTATACATTCTTCACGTTGCGATGGGAGCATGGTGCGCAAATAAAAGACTTCAGTTTCTCTTCAACGTCTCAACATTTAGTGGCCACGGCCTTCCCATCCATGTTGCCAACTCCGTGTGGTCCTTGTACGCGTTGTCGGTATTTGGGTGTACCAAAACACTGGGGGAGATGTGGTCAGCACCAGAAACGGTAGGACATGAGAGGGTAAATGGATGGTTGTGTGATAATAAAAGGGAGATGGCAACGGATAAGGATTAGAGCGTCATATCACTCTGTTAGATTCCTTGAACAATCACACGGCCGCCAACCGTCCGCACCGACCAGCACAGCTCTCGTAAACGTATATAGGCAGTGAGTGCTTATCAGGTGATAAAACACTCGTGCACCATGGGGTACATCGACTTCCCGCCTTCTCTCCCATCATCAACCCGTCAGCTAGCTATCAAAACCTTCCCTCATTGCTGTTGATGTCTGAACGAAGCTCGTCATACATCAATCGCATCTAAGAATGGCACCTGCCAAATCCTGCGCTGTGTGGTGCTTATGTCGCCGGGAGCAATCAAAAGGGTATTTCTACGTCGCGTGGGAAGGTGATGTCCCCCCTACCCGCCCAAAGAAAAAATAGGCTGGGGATTTTAAGTCCCATATGCGCACAGCAGGATCCTGCATCAGAAGGATACTCGGCGCCTCGTGGGACCACCTGCTGAGGTCCCTTGGAGTTCTGAATTCTCTCCAGGAGTGAATGATTCTCAGAACATTCCATTGAGTAAAAATTTTCGGGTGCGTCTCGAAGAGAGATACGCTTTCGACCCCGGCTATCAATATATCATAGGTTGCGTCGTGCCTCGTCATGGATTGTCCCTGCGCCACCACAAGTTACATTTGTAGCGAATTGTGCGCAATGGACTGGATGGGATTCAATCAAGGAGTCCACTTCGGAGATCTCTCGCAGCTCCGAACGTGAAACCCGAGATATTTAGGTTTGAGGCTTTTTGGGCGCCGCCGTTGGGAATTCATAGTAAGGATATGCGAAACCAAGGGCGGTGCAGGGTAGCGTGGTTCCGAACGAAGTGAAAGAAGAGTGAAGTAAGAAGAAGCTCACGAGCAAGGGCCACGGTTAACGACAAGCCAAGAGAAAAGCACACCCGTTTGGTGGGGTGTGAAGGTATTTATTTCGAACATCGCTGTGGGATGCGGACCTTCGGCAGGGAGGAATTTTGGATAAGGAAAAAGCAGCTGTAATGTAACTGGGACTGACCAACTGGTTTTTCCCAAAACTTGTAAATTCGAAGCTAATGCATCAATTAGCCATCAATTGTCATGACAGAATGAAAATAAAGACTTGTCTTTGACAAGTTTAATGGCATCAGAGGCGTGGAGGTGCTTACCTCGGGAAATTCCCGCCTAATCTTCTCATGGAGATCCCGAGCGTAATTCAGCTCGGCCTGAACCGTCGGCATATAGTAGACTGTAGAGCAAATGACGGTCAGTAAAGGGGTCAACTCGGCGTGGCGTCGGCAAATGAAAGAAAAAGAAAAGAAAAAGGAGGCGAAGAAGAACACAGGAAAGAGTCCGGTTGCCATCGCATCCCAGGTAACTGACCGTGGAAGTCAAAGCCATTGTTGGAGGAATCAATAGGCTCTGGGAACTTGTGATAGGATGGGGACAGGGGCCCAGGAGGGTTGAAGAGTGACTTTCCGTCTGGATTTTTGGTGTCTGGTAGTGGCGACGCGCCTTCGAGGCCTTTGAGAGGCGGGTCCCATTGGGTATTTAGGAGGTCATAACTGGAGGTTCTTGGATACGAGTGCTGCCGGGTAGCAAGGCAGTTATATGTGAGCAAGCAACTGACTCCACATTCATTTGCACTAAGTATTGCTAATTACTTTGATTTGTAATGCGGATTGTCGGTGTCATCGGATTAGGTGATCTTCGCTGTCAGAACCGGCCTAAAGGAAAGGCTGAATTTGGGGGGGAACTCTCGCCAGAAAAGGACGAGTTTTGGATGGAGTATGTGATAGATGTCATAAGCCAACTGTGTTAAGTATAGCGACGGACAGGACATCATCATTTTGGATTGATCAGGGCTAATGATACAGGTCAAACACCTTGCAGCCCGTGGGAGAAGGCTGCACATCTGTGAAAGGGTCGGTGTGGTATTGATTTATCTGCAGCGTGGGTTCGGTAGCCGAAGCGCTGAACGCTTAAAGATGGTGAGAGGAGATGGAAAGCAGCAGCAGATGATGAGAGAGACTGGGGAAGGAATTAAAAAGGGTATTGTGTCTAAAGGCGGTAAGTAGGGAAAAGTGTGGTGTTGATGGGAAGACCCTGACAAGAAGTGGGATTGGTCCGAGTTTATGTTGGCACCCTTTGTCCATTTTTCTTTCGTCCTTTGCTGTTTCCCATCCTGAGCATTTCTGATAGACCACTCCCTCGCGCCCGAACACAGGCGCCAGCAGGGCCTGCCCAGTTCTGTCTATTCATGAAATCATCCTCCACTTGGATTTCGAGAACCCATCACAGAGACTCTCCCCTTCCAGTCGATCAGTCAAGTCTCCAACTTCCTCTCACACCTACCTTCACCGCCCCCCGTACCGCCCCTAAGCCCCCCTCCAATTCCAAATCCGCTTTCAAGGCCTTTCAAACCGTCTTCCGTAAAACTAACGGCCCTAGCAAACCCCCCTCCGTCCATTCCGCATACTCCTCCTACACCTCTTCTTCCACCGACAACCTCTCCTCCCCACACCCCTTCGCCGCCATGCACACCGCTCCTGTGCCCGTGGTGTCCAACCATGACTCTAAAGACATCGAGGACGAGTGTCCCGTCTGCCTCGAGCCCCTCAGTTTCAGCTTCCGCCTTCCAGGTGAGAAACCTCACATTGTCCCAGAATGTGGTCACGCCCTCCACGAAGTAAGAGTCTATCCTCCTACTCCACCGCCTTCTCTCATTGATCATCATCACTTTATCACTAGGCCTGCTTCACAGCCGTCTATGGCCCCCCTCCTAGCGCGGATCGTACCATCCCACGAAAAACTAACCTTGGGGTTTGCGGCGTCTGCAGAAGGCCAATGAAGGTTGGCGATGGTGACGGGGGAAAATCTAACAGTGCGCGCACTTCTTTTTCATTTGCCGCTTTACGTATTGACAGACGTTCTCTAACTAGAACTCGCTGCACTCACTGGCATGGGTGACAGCAAATCCGCAAACCTCTATCCAGGCCGTGATACTCCCACCAGTCGTCGTGGGATTCCAGAGTCCTATGACCCCAATTCTGATGATCCTGTGGAACCCATTTTCCGACCCAATTCCAGCCCCGACGCAGTTCCCTATATCGTTGCTCCCTCTATACAAGTCCGGCCTGAGTTCTCGACTCTCAGTCGCACGAATGATCCCACACAGCCTTTGACATGCATCGTTGTAATAGAACTGCCAGGCAAACGTAGCTCCGATTCAGTCCCTGGCCGCGCAATGCCTGATGACTATAGCGCCCATAATGGGCGACACAACCATTCCGGGCATTCAAGCCCTCATCTCGACCATGATAGACAGCAACGAAACGGGTACCGAAGCCCAAATGATCAAGAAGTATCGTCACAACAAATGTCATCCCGTCAACCATCCCAGCAAGACTCATACTACAGCCCCTCGTCCAATGGTCACGACATTTCCCCATATGCGCCTCCCAATACTCTCATACACAACGAGGAGGACTCGCCTTTCACCGCTATCACCGAAGACCTCAGAAACCGGATCATTGACTGGAAGGGGCATCCTCTATCAGACCTAGGGCCACTTCAGATGTATGACCTGTTATCTGTTCGGCGCGATGCGGCCATTCGGGAGTTTTACGTGTATCTCTTCAAAGAGGCTATTATATGCGTCGTCGAGGAGAAGAAACGCGGCCTGGGAAGGCTCCTCTCGAATGCATCCTTGGATAGCAGTTCCATGCCTTCCGGGACACCATCAAAGGGCGTACTGCGGCTCAAAGGGAGGATATACGTCAGGCATATAAAAAATGTAACCGCTTCATCCGCAGCGGGCGAGATGAGCTTGACGATTGATATGGAAGATGAGCTTGCGTCGTTTATCCTCGTCTTCCGGGATCGGTCATCGCTCGAAGCTTGGAAGAACAACATCCAGGCTCTCGTTCATATGTTCCAGTCGCAAAATCGCCCCCTAACAGGACCCGATCGCCCGGTTGGCGTAGAGGACTTTGGGGGCAGCCACAAGGCAATGCGGATGCTCAGCGGAAGTACGCAGACAACGGTCAGTACGGTGGATAGTCTCCTCAACGGATCATCCCGATCGACAACATCGTCTTCGACTTCACACGGTTCTGCGAACCCATCCAGACAAATGCATCAAAAACTATCGACATTGGGAGAAGATGACGAATTGAGCGCGTACGATTCGCCGCCTCCACTGGTGACGCCTCATCAGTCGTCAGGTCCTTCTAATTCGCTACCCCCCGTCATTCATCCCGCCATGGATTTGATCCTTGTTATTGCTGTTCCGCCACCGACTTCACAGCCCAGCACAGCGCAATTAAAGATTCGGGTCATCAAGAATACGTTGGACTTTATCGTGGGTTCATTGCAGAGCTAAGGACCGATTGAGCCTGGTAACTTTTGAAGTGGGGATGTCTGGGAAAGTGAGGAAGACGCCATATATAATGGTTGGGCGACCGCAGGGCAAGCAGAGGCTCCACAAATTCATCGATGAGATCGGGTTGCGGATGGATGACACGCAGGATGAGTTCTTGGTTAGAGGATCCAAGGAAGAAAAGACGGACGTTGTGACTGCTGTTAACCATGGTAAGAGCTTTTGTTCCAAAAAAATTTCGACCATGCTCATTTGTTTGAAGGTCTCGACGTTGTTTTGCAACGAAAGTCACGGAATCCGGTTTCCGGCATGGTTTTGGTTAGCGATGCATCCGACAGCACGCGGAGAGCGCAAATGGATCTCGTCTTGGCACGGGCGGAGGCCGCAAATGTGCCGATTCACTCATTCGGTTATGGTCGTTCGCATGATCCCGCCTCACTGTGGCTCATGTCCAATCACACGAGTGGCACATATACGTTTGTAAAAGACTGGTATGACTTACAAGATTGCGTCGCGGGCTGTGTGGGCGGCATGATGTCGATTGGCCTCCTCAACATGAAGCTGCATATGAGGATCGTAGACAGCCAGCGGTTTAGGATCCGCAAAGTATCCGGCGGACCAACATCCATTCTTGCTTCTGATGGTCAAAATGTTGATGTTGATGTCGGAGAGCTGCGGTATGGGGAGAGGAAGGAGATGTTGATTGAGTTGGAGTTGGACCATACGGATATGCAGCGGGGACAAATGCACTCTCCGGGTCATGGCGCGCCGCCGTCGATGCGGGCATTAAATGCCACTGATCGGTTTGTGCAGAGTATGGGATTAGATGCATTGTCGATTGACGACCCGCCCGACTTGGGGTATGGTATGATGGAGAAAATGATTGACGAGGTACCAGTGGTGGAGGTGGATGGTTCGTTCTTCGATCCTGCTGCTGCGAAACAGATCTCCAGACTTGCGCGTCCTGTTCTGCTTACCATCACGCTTCTACCCGGGACTCAATCCGCTCGGCCTCCTTCGACCCTCTCTGAGCCGGTTATTGTCCGTAGGCGTATGGAACTCTTGGCGTCGGATATGATTACGAGGGCTTTGGTGTTGGTCTCGAGGAGGAATTTCCAACAGGCGCAGAAGATTATGGGTGAGACCAAGAGGATTTTGCATACAGTGTTAACCACTGTATCGAAGTCCCTTGCGCCGGCTTCCACTATGGTGAGGAACCGGAGGGAGATTCAGACTTTATCGGCGGTTAGGGCAATGCAGGCGATGTTGCAAGATTTACAAATCCTGTCAGAGGCGTTGGAGGATAATGTGGAAATGTTTGCGCATGATCAGCGGAATTTTGGTGCCCAACAGGTATAGTGATCCCTTGCAGTTCGTCGCTACTTATATTGATGTTCGTTACAGGCTATGATTCTCAGAGATCAAAAGAGTTGGAGCGGTCGCAGTGCTACGGAACGGTTATTCTGGACAACAGATAATTCTATCGAGCTGGTATCTCGTAGCACTGATTGGGTGGCCCGCGACCACTAAGGGGTTAGTTAATGAGGTTTTTCTTTTCCTCTTACTTTCTCTTTGTCCCTTCCTTTCCCCGTTATATCTATTCAGTGTCCCTCCTTTTTTTTCGTCCCTCAGGACTTTGATTCCTCTCCATAATGATACCGTCATTCATTAACACACACCATTCATTTTGTATCCTCTTTTTCTGGCGTCTTCCGTCGTCCTCGCACAGCTCCCCCTTGTGACACACCTTACACTACTGTAATAATGGCTACCTTTGACTTGTGCGAGGTCTTATCTTGACTCTAGTCAATTCTTTTCATGTTTTCGTTTCTCCTACTCTATGCGCTTTTCGAATCGTTAGTTGACTCCCGCTGTATGTAAACCTTTTTCTCGCACTTGGTCTTTGTCTGAGGAGCTCTCTTTGACT
Organism: Calvatia gigantea; assembly: GCA_025093985.1. NCBI lineage: Eukaryota > Fungi > Basidiomycota > Agaricomycetes > Agaricales > Lycoperdaceae > Calvatia > Calvatia gigantea. The sequence continues at coordinate 1,688,660 of JACAAK010000005.1, read as the reverse complement.
GCATACCTCTTACTTCCTCTCAATAATGCCATTTTGCATCTACGTGTTTTTTGTACTTGGGCTGGTGTTGGCGAATGCATTTGACCTTTTACGACGTTGAATTAAATTTACATGCGTATGGTTGAATAACCCCCGAGAGGAGGTTGTTGGACCTTACCGTGTTTGTGTGAGCGGGTGTGGACTGGTAGTGGTGTTTATGCGAATGAACGCCGAAAAGAGTCCGGTATCCGGGCGTTCGCTTCACACACGAGAGAAACACTCTGGCAGAAACCTTCCCGTTCATGTTCTAACACCTCGTCGGAGAGGGGGCAAATACTTATGAATTCGCAACTCGCGTGCCCTTGGTGCTGACAGAGGCTTGATGAAAGAGAACCAGCCTTCCCACCGTCTTGATCGATGCCTAAATGGGGATAGCTGCTTACTAATCAGTATAAACGTGACCCACAGGTCGCGTCAACCAATTCACGGTTCACAACTTTCCAGCTCATCAACAATTCTTCCTCTCCCTGTCATGTCGGGCAAAGGGAAGGCCCCCGATTCTGCTGCGCGCTTGCGCAAACGACAAGACAATACCACTCGGTCACCATCCAGCATCTCTTCAGACAATAACCAAAACGACGAGCATGTTGCTGAGATATACCAGAGTCCTGTGAGTGCTCATCTCTCTTTGTGGCTCAACTTCTGCTGAAGTACTGGTTATGTAGCAATCTCGTAGCACGACCGAACAGCTCCTCGATTCACCTAGCATGAGCGTGATTGTCGTTGGAGTACTCACAGCGCTTGCGTTTGCTTTGAGATTCTACAAGATTAGCCACCCTGATCAAGTTGTGTACGTGGCCCTTTCGTTTCACTTTGATTTCCGGACTCAGTAGTGCTCAACGCCCACTTCACAGCTTTGATGAGGTGCATTTCGGAAAATTCGCCTCGTTCTACATAACAGGTCAATACTACTTCGACGTTCATCCTCCCTTCGCGAAGCTCCTTTTCGGACTGGCGGGCTGGTTCGTGGGCTTTGACGGCGAATTCACTTTCGAAAACATTGGCGACAATTACACTCTCAACAATGTGCCCTATGTTGGCATGCGCGCCCTCCCTGCGATTCTTGGAAGTCTCACGGTCCCCGTTGTATATGCTATCATGAAAGAGAGTGGTTACTCAACGATCATCGCTGCGTTCTCAGCTATTTTGATTTTGTTTGGTATGTCGGCTTTCTAGCAGGCTACGGTCATGGCAATGGATGGGTGCTCACGAAAGTTTCTTTAGATAACGCCCATGTTGCGCAGGACCGCCTGATCTTACTTGACGCCACTTTGATTTTCTTCATGTCATTGACGATTTACGCCTATGTCCGCTTCCGCAAGTTGCGGTACCGGTATGTTGGATTGTTTCTTACCTGCTCGGAATTTATCTCACGCAGAAACAGTGAATTTTCGACGGAGTGGTGGATCTGGTTGTGCCTCACTGGTGTATTCATGGCTTGTACCTGGGGCTCCAAAGTCAACGGCATCCTCACCGTTGCCTGCATCGGGATTGCCGTTCTCATTGACCTGTGGGATATTCTGGACTACAGAAAGGGACATACTATGGTATGTATCGTTTATTCATGTGATGTATTCAGTTTATAATACCCATTATGCAGGACTACTTCTGGCACCATTTCATGGCTCGTGCCCTTGGTCTTATCCTCCTTCCCTTCATTATCTATCTCTCATTTTTCTATGTTCACTTCGCCGTCCTCACTCAATCTGGCACTGGTGACGCCTTTATGAGTCCTGCATTCCAAGAGACCCTTGCAGGTAATGAAATGCTTCTGAGTAGTGCTGGTAGGTCAAACCTCTCTTCGCCTGTTCCTTGTACTGAAACAGCGTCAGAAATTCGCTACTTCGATACTATCACCATGAAGCACAGAGATACTAAGACCTTCTTGCATTCGCACACTGAGAGGTATCCTTTGACATATGAAGATGGTCGCATTAGCAGCGCTGGTATGTACCTCATGTTTCAATCTAATCGTATATCACGAATTGTTATATTGACGTATCGTAGGTCAACAGGTCACAGGCTATAGTCATAATGACACTAACAATTTCTGGCAGGTCATCCCAACCAAGGCTATCCCAGAAACTGGAAAGGGTCGCGTTGTTCGCAACGGCGATGTCATTCAGCTCCTACATGTTAACACCCAGACTCACCTTCTGACTCATGATGTCGCTTCACCTTTGATGCCCACCAACCAAGAGTTCACCACTTGGCCCAAGGACGATCGTAGTGGATACAATGACACACTCTTCCAGGTCCTCCTCCCCGATCAGCCAGAGGGAGCGGCATGGAAGACCAAGTCCGGCTACTTCAGGCTTATTCATATTCCGACAAAGGTTTCTATGTGGACGCATACTACTCCGCTCCCTGATTGGGCCTTCAAACAGCAGGAGATTAATGGCAACAAGAATCCTGTGGAAAGGTCTGCTATCTGGGTTGTTAATGAAATCATTGATACCGATGGTAAATTCTCATATAACATTCCTCATCTCGGGTTTTGAAACTGCTCGTAGATCCTGAAGGTTTTGACAACCGCCTAGACGATAAACCCCTGAAGCAACCTAAAAAGATGAACTTCTTCAGGAAGTTTGCCGAGCTTCAACTTTTGATGGTGCAACATAATGCTGGATTGACTGCTTCACATCCCTATGCTAGTACCCCCATCAACTGGCCCTTCTCTCTCACAGGCATCAGCTTCTGGACGGAGAACAACACCCAGAAGCAGATATATTTCATCGGTAACCTGATCGGCTGGTGGGCTTGCGTTGTTGGTTTGTCAATTTACATTGGTGTTCTTGGGGCCGACCTCATCGCAAGACGCCGCGGCATGGATCCCATACCCGATCGTAAGGATCACCGCCCGATTGTTGATTGTTGTTCGATGCTTATAATTTTTGCTACAGCTGTTCGCGACCGTCTATGGAACAACACAGGTTTCTTCCTGCTTGTCTGGGCTGTTCACTTCCTTCCATTCTTCTTGTTCAGCCGACAGTTGTTCATCCATCATTATCTGCCCTCGCATCTTGCCTCGGCGTTGATCGCTGGTTCAGTCCTGAGCTTCGTCCTCAGTGATACCATCAACTACCCGATTTCAATCGCTGGTCCCAAGGCTAGGTTACGGCCCAGGCAGTATGCAGATGTCGGAACCAAGGGTGTAGTTATCACTGCCTTGTTCGCCCTTGTGATGTTCTTCATGTTCTCTTACGTTGCGCCCTTGACCTACGGCACACCTGGGTGAGTTTATTCTTGACTTGTAGTCAATTGATTGTTGATAACTATTTCCAGATTGACGGGTGAAGAAGTCAATAGCAGAAGGTTACTGTCCACATGGACCCTTCACTTTTGCTGCCAAAAAGACCTATGAAGCATAGACGGAGATGGGATGAATGATTTGTTGGAATTTACGCCTTCCCTCTCGCTTGATTTTATACTCTCGCTCTTTTTGATGTATTTAAGTATCGTTGAAACCGATAATGAAGCTCTCCAACTCTCCGAATGAAATGAAATGAATGACACAGCCACCGGTAACGGGATTGTAACATGTTGATGAACTGACGAAAACAGACTATTTGGTTATCGCCACCTCCACCATGTTCAATGCACCTAGGCCAGGTCAAAGATACGTCGCCACGTCCACCAACGGCCTTGGCGGGAGCCTTGTTGACGAAAATCCTTTGGCCAACTCGGTCTATGATGACGGCCTCGATCCTTGGAGCTCTGCTCCTAGCCCTGTCCCAACACCAATTCCGAATCCTTCTTCGGCTTCCTCTACTACTTTCAGTGCTGTAATCGGTGCGTTGGATTGCCCGCTTGTATCCTTAGATGTAGGGTTAATTGTGTACATTACAGCCGACGCTACAGTCCCTGCCATTTATCATCGTGCGTTCGCTGCAGTCGATCCCAGTGGACTTGGCGAGACTTCGGTCAACTCCCTCTCGCGTGTTTTGAATACTTCTGGTTTGCCTGCGGGTACCATTGACCGTGTGAGTCAAACTTACGCTTCTGTCATTGAGAAGGGAACACTGAATAGATGTGACAGATTGTGAATTTGGTTAGCTCACGCCCACGCGTCTCCAAGCTCGAGTTTTTCGTGGCTCTTGCTCTCATTGCATTAGCCCAAACCAGCAAAGGTACGGTCCACTAGCTATCATAAATTACGATATTTCTACATTGATGAACATGCAGATGTAAGCATTGAACAAGTAGCAGCTCTGTCATCACAGAACGCACTCCCGGAACCATCACTCGACCTGGACCGACTACCGGCCTCCATTTCAACGTTCACTATACCGCCTCCATACAGGCAGAACAGTGTTGATCCCTGGAGCACAACCACACGTATCCCTTCGGTCCTCGGAGGCGGCACTGGCGGAACTCTAGCAGGCGGATTGATGAATGGCGTACAGTCAGCGATTTCAGGGACAGGTTTACCGTCGGAATGGTGGAAAAGGCAGGAGAATGTTAGAGTCACAATTCTTGGTCAGCAAGGATTCATTCTGAATCGCTATACTGTCTACGAAATTACTACGGAAGTAGGTGTTGGTTCACGTTTTATTCTGACTATGATAGGGGTTTTGATGATCTCACCAGAGTGGTGTTACTGTTACGCGACGATATTCCGAATTTGTATATCTCTGGGAGGTGCTGATTCGAAGGTATCCGTTCCGCCTGTTCCCTGCACTTCCGCCAAAGCGAATAGGACGTGAGAAACCTCCATTACTTCTGAACGATGCTCATATTCTGATGATGTGTTGTTAGCCGATGAACACTTTTTGGAACAGAGAAGGTGATATATTCTATTATCTTTATTGTCTAAGCGCTTATATGCTTGTAGACGAGGATTACAGCGTGCGCTTAACTTTGTAATGTGGGCATCACCACCAGCATTATTATTTCACGCCTTGACCTCCTCCTAGCAATCACCCGGTCCTAAAAGATGATGCTGTCCTCGGGGTATTTATGACCGTACCGTCCTTCGAGGCATGGCGCAAGCAAACCTCTGTTTCCCTTGACGAAGAATCTCTTTCCAAACGAGTGGACCGAGTGGAAGAGATGTCAATACCGAGCGACTTCGAGGAAAAGTTGACGTAGGTTGCGCATATCCTACATATCGAACTAAGTTCATCGTGAAATCCAGAGTCATACGAACGAGACTCAACCCGCTGATCGAGCATTGGCAGAGAATATGTATTCTCGCTGAACGTATAATGAAGAGGCATGAAGCTGCAGCGGTACGATCACCTCCCGCTTTCAGAAGAGCGTATCTACCGACTCACTTCACATTACCCAATTTTTCCCCTGTCCACCCCGCCTCTGCTCTGCCTGATTCATCTTCTATCACTTCCCTCGACCGTTCCATCTTCGGTATCCATTTCTCTGTTGTGGAGGAACAGGGGGATCTCGCTAGGCTTACGAACACGCTCAGAGCAGTAATAGAGGTCAACGAGCATTGCTGGAGAGGAGACGAATGCGATTTATCAAATGGAGTGAGGCAAGGGTTAGATCAACTTGCCACACATACGCAACGACACTCCGATCTTTCTGAAGCTCGGGTACGTCGGCAATTGTTACGCCACCCCTCTCGCTGACTTCCAATAGACGAGAGTGCTTCTGGATACTACATCAGAGTCCTTAAAGGTCAGACCTCACTTCATTGAGCGTGTGGACAGATTATTGATTGATCAACCCATAGGCTCAACGTGATCTCTACATCGCGACCAGAGATCTTCTCATCCGCAACGACCGTTTATCAGTCGACCAAGTAGAGCGACTCAGGAAACGCGTGGAGGTGAACAGCGTTAAACTTGATGGTGTCCGAACAACGGCCAAGGAGGGCTGGCAGGAAGAAGTTGATAAGTTGGCAGCGATCATCGAGAGGGACCAGGGAACGATTGCTGCTCAACTGAGCCGAAGGGTGTTCATTCGTGTCTGGTGCGTATTTACCCTTCTCCTTTACCTGATAGACAGCTGACGGTGTCGCTAGTCTGTGGAATGAACTGCGGATAATTCTTCATAACAGGGAGAACACATTGGTCACACAGGCAGTGAAGACATTCGCGCGCGAAGAGCAGGCGTACGCCGAGAATGTTTTGGGAAATTGGGAGTTGCTCGTGGAGTCTGTCGAGAATATGCCCCATGAGTAGCCCCGGGCACCGTTCCGCTGCCCATAAATTTAACGAACTTGATACCTAACGATTTATATTGACATTTTTTGATGCGTCCCCTAATTTGTCTGAGGCCAAAGCATTTTTTGTACTCACATGTTAATTGATTTTCGCTCCTTTGCATTGAGCAATTCATACAGATTAAGGGGATAAGGTCAGGGTGTATCATTAACTACAACCGAAGATATAAACGTTTTTGAAGTAGTCAACCCCTCGATGTCACATCGAGCTGTAGGGAGCTAAGGGCCCGTCCTTGAAACTTTCAAATCTCGGAGGTTGCTCGCTCGCCAGGTTCGCCTTGGCGGTCTATTTCCTCAAGGTGGCGTTCATCGCACCTGTGGGTATGAAAACACCAATGTCACTGGTGCTGGAGGCCCCAGTACTTTGGCCATCGAACTTGAAAAAACAAAACCCTCACTGATGCATGATGCATGATGACAACGAAGCCAACGCCAACGGCCACAACGACTATATCAATGGAATCCGCATCCCGGTTCACGGAGGACTTACAATGAGATTCTAATGCCGTGGTTGTCGCAGTAGCATGGTCTACATATCTCCTTGGTATAACTTACAAAATAATCACCATACATACAAACATGAGACCAAAGGATGCGTTGATATAATCAACAACACCCATAATTAAAAATGCTGTGAAGAACAGAACGAAAAAGCAATGCAACAGAGAATATACAGCAAAGTATCACCACGCTGGAGAACTTAATCACACAACCCTCTCATCCATCTCCACCGGCACCTGTTCATACCCTCTTGCCGCACCCCGTCTATTCAACGCCCAATCCACGCGAGACCCCACAATCTCCCTCATACTCCCAAGGCTGTCCACAAACATACCCGTCCATCCGCTCCTACCACTCTCCGCAAACTCATCATCACGATTCAAATCGGGCATAACACTCCCCTTCGGTCTCCTCCACCATTTCAGCGTCAACGAACTCCCCACAACGCTCACACTCGAGAACGCCATCGCTCCTCCTGCAAGCATGGGATGCATATACAACCCCATGGGCAAAAATAGTCCCATCGCCAACGGAATCCCTAGGACGTTGTATATACACGCCCAAATCAAATTCCTCTTAATCACGCTGAAAATCTTCTTCGACAAATTCAATGCCGCAACGACATCCAACAGGTCCGAACGCATGAGGACAATATCCGCAGCCTCAATAGCCACGGATGTTCCAGAGGAAAGGGCAATACCGACTGTTGCTGCCACGAGTGCCGGCGAGTCATTTATACCATCACCGACCATCGCAATGCCTCCACCTTCTTTCTCCATCAATTCAGCAACTTTCGCGGCTTTGCCTTTGGGTGACATCTCGGCGTAGACGTTCTCAGGTCGAATGCCGACTTGTCGAGCGATGGCATATGCCGTGGCTTTGCCGTCTCCGGTCATCATACACACTTCCACGCCCATTTTTTCGAGGGCGCGGATGGCATATTTCGAGGACGGTTTGGGCGCGTCACTAAGTGAGACCGCGAGAATGGGCTTGGGATATTCGGGTTGATGTTTAAGTTTCCCGGTAGATGAAGCAGTGGAAGTGAGGAGAGAGACGTAGATGACCGTGCGACCAAGCTTGGTTTCTTCTGCTTCGTAGGCTGATAGTGTAGGCGTGATGGAATTGACATTGGTATCTAGCTCGAAGATGTCTTCACCAGCTTTCTCGGTATCCTGGGTATAGTCTTGAACCTTGGTCACGAACTTGGCATTGCCAATCAGCAATGTCGCAGCTCGCCCATTGCAGGTAATAGTAGCTTTAACACCTTGGCCTGTAAATGATTCAAAGTTCTGCACCTCGGCCTCGGGAGCATCATCGCCCAGCAGTTCCTTGCCGTATACCGCAATCGCCTTTGCCAATGGATGTTCAGATTTGGCTTCGGTTGCACTGACCATGGCCATGATTTCCCTTCGTCCCGTAACTCCGTCCGCACATACGCCCTCCAGTCCGGTATCACCAGCATACAACTCCTCATTCTGTGTCATAGCAGTGGTCGGAGGAACCCATTGGATTCCAGCAACACTCAACTTGCCCACTGTGACAGTACCGGTCTTATCCAGTACCACTTTCTTCACACTCTTGCTCGCTTCCAACGCCCTTCCACCTTTGATCAGAATTCCGTTTTTCGCTCCCATGCCGGTCCCAACCATAATCGCCGTGGGGGTCGCCAACCCAAGTGCACAAGGACACGCAACAACAACAACCGAGATACAGATCTGCAAACACACCGCCAACTTGCTCGCCCCATGACGGTGGAACATCTGTGGTAAGTCTTCATCTCTAATCAGGGCCGTCAACACCGCCCATGCCACAAACGTAATTGCTGCAAGCGAGATCACGGTCGGCACGAAGTACCCAGCCACCTTATCCGCAAATGCCTGAATGGGTGCCTTGGACGTCTGGGCCTCTTCAACGAGTTTAACGATTTGAGAAAGGGCGGTATCTTTACCCGCGCGGGTAACGATCATGTCGAATGTGCCGAGTCCGTTGACCGTGCCACCTATCACGCTATCACCGATTTGTTTGAGGACAGGAACGGCCTCGCCTGTGATTGCGCTTTCGTCTACACTAGAAGAACCGCGGATGACCGTGCCGTCGGCGGGGATCTTATCTCCAGGTACCAATTTCACTGTATCACCAACCTCTACGAGTTCGGTGGCGATCTTTTTCTCCCGAGTGCAAGCGGGTGCATCGGTATAAATGGTGGCCATGGATGGAGCGAGAGCCATGAGGTCGGTGAGTGCGGCACTGGTCTTGCCTTTGGCCTTGTTCTCGAGGTATCGACCGAGGGAAACGAACATGATAAGCATCGTACTTGTCTCGAAGAAAAGGAATGGACGGTAACCGGGTGTATCATTGAACATGGCGAGGATCATGATGAAAAGAGAGTAAAAGTAGGCGGCTGATGTGCCGAGCATGACAAGGACATCCATGGTCGCGGACCCATGCCTCAGAGACTTGTACGCTGCGCGATAGAATTTGGCCCCAACCCAGAATTGGGCAGGGGTAGTGATCACAAGCCCCATTACGTCACCCAGATAGATGGCATTGAAGAGGTGGGCCCCGACCACAAGCTTGACGCCGGGTATGTGCATTGCAATCATTGATATGAAAAAGCCGGGGATGGCAAATGCTAGGGACCAGAGGAAGCGTCGTTTCCACTCTAGGACCTCTTTGGCTCGTGTGAGGGACTGCAACTGTGTAGCGTCTTGCTGGTCAGAGAGCATAGCATCGAAACCCATATCTTCTATTCGTTCAACCATCTCTCGCGGACTGATCATAGAGCGGTCGAAGTGGACGGTGCAGGTTTCTGTGGCGAGGGAAACAGCAACAGATGTGATACCCGGGACGGAAGATAGGCCAGATTCGACGGAAGAGGTGCAAGAAGAACAGGTCATGCCGTATATGCGGAGCTGGACAACATCATTGCGGGCTGGGGGGATGAGGGTAGCATCGAAACCAATGTCAGATATCTCCTGTAGACAGAAAGTAATAGCATTTCGGTCCCAGTTGAAATGAGAATTAAGGAGGAGGAGCGCACGTCTATCAGCTTTGGGACTGTCCATTGCTTGGGATCATATTCTAAGACTCCTCGTTCTGCTAGAAGGGCGACCTTGATGGAATGGATGCCTGGCCTTTGACGGAGCACGCCCTCGATCGACTGTGGCAATAGGTGAGATGAATGATATCGTCCATGTGTGCGGTCGGAAAGACAAATACCTCAACGCAGGACCCGCAGGTCATACCCTCGATACGCAGCTCGCATTTATCTGAATCTGAGGAGGGAGCTGCTGGGTCGCCCATGGGTAAGATGATGGGAGAGGAGGGGAGGGGTGAGTGGGTGGTTGTACGGGATTGCCATAGGGCCAGTATCTTGGTTAACGTGTCCATTAGTCCCAGGCCTGTGGGAACGGAATGAAGGGGGAGGAGAGAGATGAGTGAGTGAGTGAGTGAGTGAGTGAGTGAGTGAGTTAGTAAGCAGTGTCCAATGGAAATGCGCGACAGCCGAAATTCAAGTCAGTTAAGCGACCAGCGCGGGAGAGGAAGTCGACATCTGTCACACTGTCACACCACCCATGCTCTCTCCCTTCCGCTCTTTTGTCCGGACAACCCCCCGCCTCGGCCGGCTCATTGCCACTCAGTCCTCCGTCAATCCAGATGAAATATCCCATTTCTCAAATCTCTCTGCCCATTGGTGGGACCAACATGGAGAGTTTGAATATCTTCACAAAATGAATCCCGTCCGTATGGACTTCATACGCCAGAAGATTCTTAACACTGCGCGTGACGACGGTGCAGACCCTGACCCTGCTCAGGTCCTCCAAAATCTAGATGTCCTTGATGTTGGTTGTGGGGGCGGTCTTTTGTCCGAGGTATGTACCTGGTAGCGCCAGGTGTCCAACCTTACTACCCGAGCTTCCGCCTAATTCATGGTCACACAGAGTCTTGCAAGACTCGGAGCAAACACTTTGGGTATAGATGCTTCAGAACAGAATATTGGAATTGCTCGCCAACACGCGTCAACCGATTTCCGGCTCGCTCCTGGCTCTCCACATTCAACATTATCTTACCAACACACCACAGCCGAGGCACTGCTCGAACAACCGAAACGGTTTGATGCAGTTTGTTCAATGGAGGTCCTGGAACACGTTGACAATCCCGCATCATTCTTGTCAACATGTGCTGAACTTGTAAAGGTATTTTTAATCTCTTATGACTTGTTCCACACTTACCTGACGTTAAAATGTCAGCCTGGAGGTCATTTGTTCCTCTCGACAATATCCCGAACACCACTCGCATATTTCCTCACAATATTCATGGCCCAGGATGTCCTCCGTAAAGTCACGCCGGGAACACACACTTATAGCAAGTATATCAAACCCTCCGAGCTAATCCAGTTTTTTGAAACATACCGCCCACCCACACCTCTCGTGTCAACAATTCCCTCGGTGGCAGGGTCCGGAACTCTCGCCGAATCCCTCAAATCCAGTGGTCGTCCATGGATTACCCGACACTCGGCTTCATATCTCCCACGCACCCAGGCAGAAATACGTGGTCTTATTTATAATCCTGTCTTTGGGAATTGGATCCTGGCTCCTAAGGATGCATGGGGAACACTAGAGTGTAATTATATCTTCTGGGTGCGCAAACCCAGAGAAAATGAGCTATAAGTAGGCTACCCTACTTAGCCGACCAATAATACGATTTCTCTTTGCGAAACCTTGGCTTGTGCAAAGCTCTGTTAATGGGGCCATATGTCGCCATCCTCCTATTAGCTCTCGCTTTTACCCAGGGGCCTCCAGACTAAACAAGAATACTCTTTGGTGTGCATTAGAGGGAAATCAGAACCCCGGACCGTGACACGGATCAAGCAGGATTCCCAGCCCCGATGGGGCAACCCCTGAACTGTGCTTTCAGCACAGGTATGCATGTTGGCATCAGTACAAGAAATGATTGATGAAACACAACAACCCCGAGTTCACTGCGTTCGATGGGGATGAGGTACAACAAGTCACTCCGGCTCCAACGGTTATTGATTCAGCTCCTTCCCTGCTAAGTACAATGTCGGGCGACCGCCCTCTTAAACACCCACCCGTCCAGATTTTCTCGAGCGCGATGGAGTTTAGCCTCATCAAAATGCAGCCGAGTTTCCGTTATATTCTCCCCAATAATAACTTAGTACATTGTAATGCATCAAAATGCGCCCAGTACAGTCGACTCTGATATAACCCATGCCTGTAATAACCCATACTCTCTCTTAGTCCATAGCCTTTTCCATCCACCAAGTTGGTTCACGGGGGTGTCACTGTATAAACCCATACTCTGTGCTACTCAGTAACCCATAGGTCTCATCAGTGGAAACCCATAGCGCCCATGTCCTAATATAGTAATCCAACCCTATTTGTCATGTTTGATTGGCCACTTTTGTTTGAGCTACAGCCTAAAATGAGTCAACAACATTCACCACAGTTAGATTTGGTCAGGAAGAGTAATGCTGAGTAGCCAAAAAAAGTCAGAAATTTCTTTTGGACTACGTTCCGTCATGCCCCCTAAGCTGACATTTCTGGAGACTTTGGAAAAAGGATTCCGGGTGATTGATCGCCAGGTATCTGTACAGAAGACAGATGACTCATCACCTGGTGGTGTTGTTGCAGGTCGTCCGGAATTGGTTCGAGCAGCTATGCTCCTCAAGGATTACCTCGGAACTACTTCCCAACCATACTCTAGATCATTGGAAGGTTTGCTACCCAAGCTTAGTCGCGACATCTGCAAGGAACGGGTAGAAAACTTAAAGGACACTTTTCATTGATTTTTACAGCTGTAAAGCCGCTTGATTTACATTTCATTCTCTCATTGGATAGAACTCTGCGTCGTAGATTATTTTATGATTTTTAATTAATTTTATTCGAGGCATTAAGCGCCCTCTCCAGGAACCCATACTCCCTCTTAATTCATAGCTCGCCATGGGCACCGAGGGCTATGGCTTAAAACAGAGTTGACTGTAGCGTAAAGTGATCTGCACCCCAAGTCCGTTCATATAAGAGGTTTACAGCATTTGGCTAACAAGTTTAGCATACGTCAACCCCTTCCTCTTTTCAACAATATCCTCTGCAACAGTCCAACAATCCCGGTGGTTGGCCACTGTCCAATCCCAGTCTAGTCTATTATCCGGCCAAACAAAATAGACGAGGAGGTCCTTGAACAGCTGGTTTGGAGGTAGATTGTCCGTAACCGCAGCAGCAACCGCACGAGGATCGACCTTCCCGAAGGCGAGTTGTGCAACTGGGTGAAGAATATCGAAATCGACAGTGTCATGTCGATGTGTATCGGATAAAAGCCAATTGGTCCAACCCTCTTCGACTTCCGGACTGGGGTCGCAAGGCGGCCAACCAGGAGGAAGATAATCCCCTTCCGAATCGATTAAATCAAAATCCGCATTGAAATCATCGACGATGCCAAATATTACAATCTTCACGCTTGGCGGACAGGCGTCTAAAACGCGCCGAAACCAATAGAGCAGCTCCGCGCTGATGGGTTGTGGTAGATCGGTGACCATATCGATAGAGAGATGGGTGAGATTTTGCATGGATCGGAGACTTTCCCAGTTGCCAATTGGGTTAAAGTAGATATCCATGTGGGTTATATCACGGAACGCTCTATGCGTAAAATTGATGCCGCGTTCGACGAGAAGCGTGGCAGAGAACGATACTCGCCGAAGTTGCCTATACGGGAAGAGGTCCTCGCCATCGCGTGTCAGTGCATTCGCTGAATCCAGCACCACATTCATCGCAGTCCTCCCCCAATTCATATCCCAGCACGCAAGGCAGTGCAATCCTGTCAGGTCTTGGACGATAGCTGTGATCTTTTCGGAGCGGGGGTAGTTTGCACACATAAAAAATGTTCGAACATTCCGCTGGAAGAAAGCCAAGTCTTTGGTAGGTGACTGGCGTCGTTCGCGGAATGTTTTATAGAATTTCCCAAGGTGACTCTCGTCCTCTAGACTGACATGCCGATAGACGAGCGGCTCTAACCTACATAATCACAGATACACGTTAGCCAGGTTGATGTCGTTTCCTTTCAATTAATGCAATGAGGACTCACCATTGTCGCGTCTGCTGACACACCAGTAACAGGTGTAATGGCCGTGGTTTATCCTCCATCGCTTTTTCGAACACAAGCCGGACAATCTCCAGTGGGAGGTCCGAGAACAGCTGCATCTGTTTGTCAGTCCAAGGACAAAGCTCCCACATCCACGCGTATTCTCGATGATCAATATCGTCTGTAGGAGTGTCCATGATGTTAGGTAACCAGGTTGAAGGTATAGAGACGGCAGAAGGTCATTAAAGCTATGACAGTCGTTAAGTAAAGGACGTTGTTGTGGACCTATGGTGACGAAATGGTATTGCGGCCATCATTCTGACGTTGGCCGAGTCACGTACAACACGACAGGGTCAGCACAACACATCTTCGCTGGGCAATATGGCTGTGCGACACTTGCAAGGTTGTGAAGATTCTCGTTTAGTGATAACCGACGTCGATTAGATTCTTAATGGTAATGGTTCTTCGTGGTAAAGAATAGCCCAGTCCCATGGGGATAGGGAGGCTCAACATGACCGCAGAAATTACAAAGTTGCGGACACAAAATATGGTTTCGCACGAACGGGGGATAGTGCCTCATGAACCATGAATTGAATACTGAATAGCAATAGCGAGATGTCAGTCACGGTCCGGGTATAAATAATTCTATGCGTATGATAGTCCGTCCCTGTGGTGGGTGTGGTCAAGGTAGAAATATGCTACAGATAAATTCCCGCAAAACGCGAGAGAAAAAAGGTGAAGTTTTGGGCAGAATGGCCCAGGGGGGGTGGCCTGTGTCCTTGGGTAGTCATAGGCTCATAGTCTAACCTCTTGATTCACAAGAGCTGCGCCTCTTTCCATCTTCTGCTCACGATCTCTCCAAACCCGAACTCTCCGTTCACGAGTCCGCTATCACCAGAACGATCGACTCCTGCGGTCCTTATCTTCCCCCTTCTTTCTGCCCTTTCTCTCGACCTCCTTTGAATAATTTTTTCGGCGACCTCCCAACTCTCCTTGTGTTCCCCTTGCGGCACCGTGAAATCCCAATCATATGAATCCTTCGGCCATACAAAATCAACCATGTACTCCCACATCAAATGGCTCTTCTGCACACAATTGTTCACAAGTCCCAACACGACGCGAGGGTCATACATTCCCAGAGACAGTTGCGTGAAGTAGTGTAGGCGATGTTCATCGAAGGTTGTTGTTATAAGGGGCCCGCCTTTCTGCCAGTCCTCCGATAAGAAATTAAGAGGTGATATGATGCTATCTTCGTCGTCTAATAGATCGAAATCGTGGTTCCACGAGGTAACGCACACGAGGATCAAAACCTTCAGCCATGGCAGATCCTGACAATAACCCATTATGCCGTTCATACATTCTTTCATATCCGTAAGGGTGAGGTCCGAGAGCTTCAAGAAATCGATGGCGAGATGGGTTAAGTTCTTCATCGCCGCGAGGGTAGACCAGTCGTATAAGCGATGGTAATAGATATCCAAATGTGTTATGTCCCTGAACGCACGAGCTGTGAAGTCGATGTGGAATATTCTGAGTGCGTGCGCCGAAACAGAGAGTCTGCGTAGATCCTTATAGGCGAACGTATCTGTCCCTAATTCCTTGTCTTCCTCCGCTTGGAGAAATGAATCTTCCTCTACCACCCCCTGCTCTTTGCATAAACCATCTTCCCTCAGCCAGCCGTCAAATGAATGCACATCCGTCCCATCTCTTCTTATCCTCTCCGCCTTGTCCCTCTTGGACCACTTCTCCGCTTGGTTGCTTGTCCTCATCCTACCAAGAATCCTTGGGGCCGCGTTAGGGTTACCCTTATAATTGAACGTCAAGAACCTGAGCACGAAACATCCCCATGAGTAATCCCATCCGGCAACAGCTCTCAGGCTCTTCAGAACTATTCCAATAGCAAATACTTGCTCCATCCGTGGAGCCACTCTAGTTGAGATATGGAGACTCTTGACGTGTCTCGCGAAGAACGCAGTCGATTTCGATGGGGAGTAGCGACGGTTGCGGAAAGTGCGATAGAAGAGAGTGAAGCTGGTGTTTGTGTAGAAGGCCAAATTGCAGTAAATAAGTGGTTCAACCCTATGAGATTGCAGGTGGGGGAGAATATTCTGCGTGAGGGTTTGGACAACAACGGAAATTGGTCTTTACGCACCATTGTTGGATTTGTCGTGAGACGAGGGCTAAATGGACAGGTGTTGGTGTGTCCTCCATCGCCCTCTCGAAAATCAACCGTACAATGTCGACTGGAACGCCAGGAAACTCCTTCAGCTCTCGACGTTTCACCTTCTCCACAGCTACGCCCTCCTTCACCTGCTCCCTTTCCAGAGTAAATCCATTACAGGACGACGCGTAGAGGGGGTTATAGAGGTGCATGAGCAAAGGGCAGTACAAAGGAGATCTGATCTCGTCTAGAATGAAAAGCTGGAAAGTGGCGAAAGTGGGTTTTGTCGCTAAGAACCCACGTAAGCTGTTGAAGAGGATATAAGTTACCTCTTGCCGTGACGACGCACTTCGCTATCCTGCTGAAATAACTCTTTGTTTGGCTGATGAGCCGCGAGCCCGAACACAGCCTTGACGCTTTGCCATTCGCCGCTCACTGGCTCGTGCCCATTGTTTCTTTGAATAGAGTGTTCAGAATGACTCAGTGTGGCATGATATTTGGTGTCTTACGCAGCCATCCCTGACTGAACCGATTTCGGTTGCACTCAGCCCCGACCCCGTGACATCATCGCACAACGCACACCGAAGTCTTCCGATATTCTCTGATCCGTCTGGCGTTCAAGCCAACGGCGTGAAGTCCGAGTAACCGATAAATGGTTCCGAGTGGTACCCAAACGGGGTGACTGGGGCACAGGTAATAACAAAACTAGAGGGGCTATGGTACCAGCCCTAGTCTTTGTCGTTCTCGGCTGTCTCTCTCAAGTTTATTTGTCCGGCTCTCCGCTTCTAACAGTGCATCATCCCATGCCACGAACAACTCCGATAATGCGTCGACCTACATAAACTCCTCATAAATGCCTGATGAATGGAAGGGAGAGTAAGATAGCGTACATGAGTAGCATTCCTTTCGACCAATTTCCCTACACGTTTCTCCAACTCATCCGCTAGTTTCACGTCCTCCTCGTGTTCCTTTAATAGCTTGGCAAGGCGCGGTTTTAATGCTTCGTAATCTGATCACAGCCGTTAGCACCACGCCACGAAGGTGCGAAGGGAGTCCCACCACCAAGTTTTCCTGCTCCAGTGACACCCTTCCCAACGAGCACTTCGATTTCGCGCATGTCCCGATCTGCGGCACGTATGTCTGGCTCCATCTCCGTAAAATATGCCTCAAGCTCCTGCGTGGACATGTTTTGATACATTGGCAACAACGATGAACTGATATTTCTATCTGCATCCTCTGATGTGGGTGTAGAAGGCAATGGTGCATCAATTATTCCTGACAGTGCAAATGTTGGCGTTAGAAACTCTGCATGTTGGTCATCTAATGGAAGGTTCAACACGGATAAGGCCAGAGAACGAGCAATAGGGAAAGAATGATGACGCACATGTATCCATAAATTTCCTCAAGCCCTCATTAGCCTCGACGATAGCATCCAAGCGTTTCTTAACATTCTCTGTAAGCCGTGCAAGCGTAGTGGTAGCTTCTTTTGCTCTCTCCCTTTCCTTCTCCTTCTGTTTCTCCATCGGTTTGCCTCGCAGGCCCCTGAGGTTACCCCGTCCTTTCTCATCGCTACCTTTGGCCTTCTTGTCTATTGCACCCGTACCCACAGCAGATATTGGCGCGTCAAGACCGGAAGAGGGCCCATTATGTCCGAGAGCCAGAGCTTCCAACCACCGTATACGAAGTTCAAGTGCCAGGATGGGATCAATCATCGCCTTCATCGGTGGCCGTTCAAGGGCTGCCCACAAATCTAGCTGTCTGTTCATCTTTCTGAAGCGAGTGAAGTGGTGATTGGGACAGTGGGAGTGGCGGAGATAGGGGCTGGGCGATACTCATAGGATTACTGTGGTAGATGGCGGTTGCAGGTGGTGATGAGGGTGGAGAAGGGGCCGCAGTGCTTCCTGTGGGTGATGATAATTGGCGGATACGTTTAGCCTGAAGGTCGCCGAGAAAAGCACTGCCGATATTTGCCATTCAGCCGGACAGAGACAGAAGTTGATGCGTGTGTAAGGATGTTCGAGATGATCGTCGTCCTGACGCCCGAAGAAGGGCTGCAAACGGAAGTTGGTAATTAATCACTTGTCAACAAGAGGCTGAGCCCCTGCACCTCATCCTTACAGGTCAGAGGGCATCAAAAAATAATTGAATTGGGGAACTTATGGTCCACTTCATGCCAACACTGAGTATCGAAGCTCGTGGTATCATCCATGTCTATTAGGGGTATATAAATAGTACACCCTCCGTATTCCAAAGGACCTTGTACAACGCGTATACTTTTCACTTGTTGCACCATTCAAACGGAAGCAGTCGTCGTAATAGATAATGTAGTGCCGGCCTTCGCCTCCTCTGCGACATCCTTCACCTCCCCCTTTCTACCATTGTTTTTCTCAACCTCTTTCACCTTCTCTTCCTCTTTCTTGTCCTCTCTCTCCTTCTTTTCCCTGCTTTCTTTCTCAACCCATACGATAAAATCATGGACGGCCTCCATAGGCCTTATCTTATACATCATCAAATACCCTTGCAAGGCCGCCATCGAGAATTCTCTTTCAGGGAGAATATCGCTAAACGCAGCCGCAAGCCTATCAACTTCAGATTTTGGGAGTCTGGGAGCTTTCGGTTTGCGTCGGCGAACGCGATTAGATTCAGTAGGAGAGGGATTTGGAGGAAGGGTGGAGTCCGAGGGAGTGTCTGGAAGAGAGAGAATTTTCTGTGCGGGTGAAGGTAAAGCGGAAGGTACAGCAGTTGTTTCCCCCGAAGTGTTCGAGGCAGTTTCATCGATTTCAACCAAGGGCTGCTCCTTCTCCGAAAGCTCCTTCTCGTCGTTTTGAGCAGCAACTTCGGCCGTGGGTTCGCTATCCGGCAAATAGAAACAACGGTAAAGCTCCTTCGCCTGGTACTTGCTCGCCAGTTTGAACTCGATGTGAAGGTCCATGCGTCCAGGGCGAGTGAGAGCGGGGTCAAGGGAATCATATTTATTGGTGGTCGCGAAAAGGAGGCGTCCTTCTTGTGCACTGACACCATCTAGAGCGTTCAATAAGCCGCTGAGAGTGATCCTACCGGTTTTCAAGAATGTCAGGAAAAAATTTCCAGAGATATAAAAGATCAAACGTACTTGCTTGCGCGTTCTTGCTGTTGCTGTTGCTGCTGAGGAGGACCAGAGTCAGAGTTGCCCTTGTCTGAAGGAGGGGTCACGTCGCGGTTGAGAGCCGAGGTGAAAGCAGCATCAATATCTTCCATAAGAGCAATGCATTTTTCTACTCTCCTTTCAGCAAATATTAAGGAGCAGGGCTGCTGGGACCCACCAGGCAATTCTGCGATTATTTCGTTGAGGCCATTATCATCTAATCCAGAACGAGAAAGCGAGACAATGTAGATGTCAAGACCAAGTTCACCGGCCAAGCTATGAATTATGCTGGTTTTCCCAGAACCAGGCGCACCATACTGGGTGGCTTGTCAGTTTGATAACTTGTCAACTGAAGTCATTGACACTCACGAGAAGGTAGCCGCGGCGGAAGGGAATACCGCGGGTTGCATACCAACTTTTGCTCTCCAAAAAGTTTCGTGCATCCTCAACGAGCAGGTCCTTTAAACCAGGATCGAGCACGATGGAGCTTAAAGGTCGTTTAGGACGTGTTGTGACGTGACGCCAACCGTGATTGCTGAACGAAATTTCGAGAATAATGATGTTTGTTAGAGTCTCTAGTCGAGAGAAGATGCTCACAGATCAGAGATATAGATGGAGATCGCGTTCTCCTGAGCAGCCTTGTACGCTTTCTTCGCTTCAAGCAGTAAATCATTTAGGACCTGGTGATCCCAAGCGAGAATACTGAACATACAACAGATATTGTTAACGGCATCCAAAAGAATAACGAGAATAAACCGACATACCACAGCTCCAGATACTCCTCCTTGGTCTTATACCACTGCGTGCCTTCCTTTTGTAGCCGGCTCACGCGACACCAACGGCGTTTGTACCAGAACGAATGGCTTGAAGCATACGATGGGATGTATGAAAGTGGTCGATCGCCGCTAACTCTGGCACTGGGATCATCGTCCTCTTCGCCCGGGATAAGAATTGCGTTGGATTTAAGGCCAAAAGACCGGGTGCTGATTTGGACATCTCGTGCGTTCGTCCAGGAGGGCTGTTTTGACAGCCAGACCATGATCCAGTCTATTCACCCGGATATTTAGCAGGTGGTTTATGCTGGGCTTAAAAACTGGCATACCGTAGCTTGCATCATCCTCCATGAAGACGGCAGTGATAAAGAACCAGTTGTAGACGGCATGATATACTTTGACAGCAGTACGGCGGCAAAATTCAAAGAGCCCTCCAATCACAAGGAGTTTGAGCCAATCACGAAGAGCAGAAATGGAAACTAAAGATGCGATGGTCGTTGGGAGGTTTGTTGGCGTGGGTGACGACATAACCGGGGCCCCTGCAGCTCCAGTCTGAGTGATAGTGTTGTTACTGCACTGCGCTTCGGATTGGGGAGTTTGAGGCAAAGCACCAGGACCACCGACGAGCACAGAGAGGATTGATTGGGCAAGCAGAGCAGGTGCCGCCATGTTGGAGAATTGAAGTACTAGTTGGCCACCTGGGGTAGTGATGGATCCTGCAGAACAGACCCAGTCCGTTTTATGGTGACGCTCAAAGCATGACTCTGATGTTCCAGGTCTGTGCACGGGTCCAAAAAACGTAACGATGCGCACAAGCGCGCTCGCATGACTCGATGTCCAATGCAGTGACTTGCAAAGACTCCTTGGCGAACGGGCGTGCCTGTCCTTTTGTGCTTCAATTGGAACAATTACCGGTGGAAAACACATTCTCCATTGAATGCTCCATTGGATCAAAAAGTCATCACGATAAGATACGGACAGCATATGCCATATCTATGTTTTGCTCCCAAAGAAGTACCGGAGGATGATAAAAGGCGATGATGAAACTGGCAACGATGTTCTAAATATGGATAGAATCCCAAATGCCAATAAATTTAGACGCCTACGTCAAGGACTAGCCCGCTAAAGCCGTGCAGCACCTAATCATGACCGTCACTACCTGTGCCTTTTGAATGCCCGAGCATGTAGCTCTCCTTTTGAGGGCCTCAAGGCCGTGGCGATGGTTAACCCTCGCTTTTTTCTTTCTTCGATTTCCTTAGCTTCGCCCAGATTCTCCGCAGCAACAACCCGAGTTTCGCTGGGCGTTAGATGAACGATCAGATGCGACAAGACGCCGAAGGGAACCCGGATAACAGGCAACACCTCCTTTCAGGCCTCGGGTCTCAGGTGCGATCGCACGTTGACTAGTGTTACGGGAAATAGATCCCGGACCTATTCTGCAGGTGAGAATCACACCTGACTTCCAGGGGGCCTATTTCGCATGGGTGAATCACAGCTAATTTGCACACTCCCATTTTGGGCGAATTAGCTGAAATCCACCATGTAAATTAGCAGATTCGCACCTAATTCACTGTAAATTTCGGAATTCAAATTATCCCGACTACCCCCAGAGGCTAGGAAAGCCAATTTTTTATCATCCTCGATAGCGGAGGTACCGTCCAGGCTGTTAGCCCCCCCAGTCGCAGTTCACAAATATGAGGAGTTGCTTGGTGCAGCGTCCTAACAAGAGCGGCAGGTGATACTGGAGACAAACCGAGCAACCCCAAGTCATATCGACACGGCGAGAAGGTGTTGCGTCCAACGTGATCAAGTGTGCCGGGAAGGACTTAGTTCAGTAAACCGACAATTGTCCCTCACGGATGGCAGACAGCTAATTATTTGCAGTAAAACTACTCTCCACGTCCTGGTTGTCATTATACGGACTTTATAACAATACATCCTTCAGAGATGCCAGACCATTGATAGAGCTAATTTGCTCAAATTCGGACTGGGGTCCTAGGGGGTCTGCTGATTAGCCCGTGATTCACCGTGCTAATTAGCTGATGCAAATCAGGGGGGGGGCTATTTGCCGCAACACTAACGTTGACTCCTTAAAGTGACGATAAGCGCCCAATTTTGTTCCACCCTCAGCTGTATAGCTGAAGTCGTGATATGTAGTTCCTCAAGACTTCGTGCTCGTGCTTTAGGGTAATCTGGCCAATAATACAATTTCAATCCAGTCCGACTGGTCTCATGCCCTCCACGGGGTTTCGTTTCCCCAGCACAGTCTTACTAAAAATAAATCAGCTTGGCCCGTCAAAGCATATCATAGCTGCAGGCTGATTTGCGCCTTAATGGTTAGAGATAACGCTGGTATATTGGGGCACGTCACCCTGCGCTGCTGTGCCACCTCACGAGGCGGGTTTGCCTGTAGTCCTCTGTCCGCCTCCCGCAGTATGCGTGATGAATCTCGGCACATTGGGTTCCATCCCCACACCAACAAGGATGGCAACTGGAATTCGCATATATTTGAATGCCCTGGGTTTCACACCACATCAGAAGCGCTCCCCTGCTCATGCTGAGTCTCGGGCCAACTCTCTCCTCGTATAAGTCATGGCGAAAAAATCGTTCTTCGGCTTCATACGCGATGGATTCCACGCAACTGCCCCAGTAGTTAATGTCGATTTGATGGGTAAAACTGTCGTCGTTGTCGGTGCCAACACAGGTCTAGGCTTCGAAGCAACCCAGCGTTTTGCGAGAATGGGCCCAGGCAAGTTGATACTTGCGTGTCAAAATTGGGAGAAAGGAGAGGCAGCTATTCAACGTGAGACCACCTCTCTTCTCCCTCAATATATCTTATGCCCTAGTAACATTTTTTTTACCTTACCGACAGGGCTGAAGGAAGTGACTGGACATTCTGAAGCCTGAACTTTGGTTAGTAGACTTGGCCCAGTTTGTGTCTGTGGGAACCTTCGTGGATCGGGCCACGAAAGACTTGAAGAGATTGGGTATCCTGCTGTTGAATACTGGGATCGCTCCAACGGACCCGTAATACAGCGCAACGGCCGATGGGTGGGAAACGGTGTGCGCACTTTGTATCCCCTTACTATCGGATTGCTGAGTTATTTTTAGACTTCAAGTGAACGATCTCTCATTATCATTACTCGGGCTTCTCTTATTGCCTCGAATGCTTGAGGCGGCTAAGCAGCACAAGGCGCCTCCAAGGATGGTTGTGGTGTCTAGCGACGGACATTATTGGGCGACCATTGAGGATACAATTTTCAACAGTCCAAATACATTTGACGTTTTGGGAAGCAAGGAATACCGCACACCCGCGTGAGTGAATGTCGGCAAAACCACTTGTTATAGGGCTGATAACCCAACAGGGTCCTAAAAACTCGCTATGTGGATTCCAGACGTGCGTCGCCCCTCCTTGACCCATACCCCTGTACATTGAGGTCAACCGTCTACACTAGTTCTCAACGTTTTTTTCACTCGTGCCCTCAGCAACCACCTGAAAAACCAGCCCATTATTATCGATACCGTTAACCCAGGATTCTGCAAGTCTGAACTTCACAGAGATATGGACACCCCCTTCATGTGGGTTTTCAAGAAGCTATTAGGGCGGCCGGTCGAGGAAGGTAGCCATCGGCTTATTTGGGCTGCCGTTGGTACACCTAAGGGCGGTGAAGGTTCCTCGGACAAACTCAGGGGCGCGTTTATTAATTTAGCACAAGTCGATGAGCATTGCAGATTTCGTTCTTGGAGAAGAGGGGAAGAAGTGGGAGAAAAAGCTATGGGTAGGCTCCATAATTTGATTTGGTATTCTTAGCTGACGTTAGTTAGGCTGACCTCATTTCTGTTCTCGGGAGAGTGGATCCGCAGGTCAAAGGTGTTGTTTCATGGTATCTGACTGCTCCTTGATACTTCTTGGTAGCTATTGCTGTTTCCGGGGACAGCGAGGGGACAACGTTAATGCCGGACCTGGCAAGTAAACCTGAGATGAGCTTAAAACACGTTATGTTTGGAGTACTAGTGTTGTGACAGGCACAGGGGATATTATAGGGATCTCGGAGGCATCACGTTCTTCATTGAACGGGGGCTGCACTGGTTGCGCTGGCCATTGTACAGTCTGTCCTTATGCATCGCACGTGCGGAAATTTCAAACCGGTGACAGGCTACGGACTTACGATTATCACAATTATTTCCTACAATATTCTACAATCCAGGTTACAACATATGCATCCCCAGTCCGTCTCAAGTGTATTCTTCGTTCCCTGCATACACAGAGCTTAATGTCAGAGTTTTATCAACCCTCACCGCATCCGGGGCTGTCAAACATGGTGGCGCTCTCATAATCCGCTCTTGGCAAGTTTCGAGATTGACCGCTACAGGACCTTGGCATCTCTCCTGGAGACTTTGACATCCTTTCACACAAGGCCACTAAGAACAGCTTTAAACTTCAATGCAGGCCCATTGGACCCATCACATGTGACTCCGCTGTAGTGGATGGGTGTTTTTCTGGTGATGGACTGGAGGTAGACTGTGCTTGCGGAATCTGGCAGACAGGAGGTAAGCGTTTACAATCGAGAATGATGTCCAGTCACCACAGACCTGGGCAGCTCTTCTGCGTTTCGCGGTCCGAATGCTGCGAACGACGAAAATGTTGCCCAATAGGCATATGAGGGCTGAGATAGAAAGCCACGTCTATTATACAGAATTATGAAATGAATATGCCGTGTATCGGGGCCAGAAGGGTGATTAGAAGTTGCGCTTACCGCATTACCCCATTGTACCTGAAGAGTTGGATTGTCACTACTCGTTTTTGCGTGGACCAGCTTCCTGACCGAGGTCACGAGCTCGACGTGGACGAGCAGTACAAAGAAAGTTGTGAAGGCAGTGAAACAGCCGAGGACGAATATTGTTCTGAGGTACCTTAAACGCCCCTTTGCAGGTGCGGTTGCCTCCACCGCAACCTTCCGTGCGACATACACAGCGACTGATAGTATCAAAGTCAGAAACGACAGCACAGTCGCTGTGACGAAACCACATTAGGCCAAAGAAAGACGCCGGCAACAACGAGGACATGTGCTCACCTAGGGGATAAATCACTAGCATGGCTGTTTCAATGCTCGTAAGCACGTTTTGTATGTCCTCAGCCGGAATACGCCTGGAAACCAGAGTTGGTATACAATATCAAACCCAAAATGCAAGGATTCCAGGGCTCACAAGAAGTCAACGACATCTGGTCCAATGGTCCAGCCAAGCATCCGTCGAGAACATGTGGTAGATGAGTTCAGGTTGTCTCTAATCCAGCTATTCAGGGGACAAAGTTGTATTCCGACAAGTTCTGGGCCAGATCGCACCTCGACCAGTGATCCATGCAATAGCCCCAGATGCCAAAGCTCACAAAGTAAGCCACACCATCCACATCTGCCTCCAATCTAAAAATTCGACATGTCTTCACCATGGGAGCAGAAAGCGATGCCACTAGAAGCATAGTTGATGCCGAAGCCAAGAGTATGACACCGATTACAAAAGGATATCCTTCTGCATTGATCTTCATCATTGCCCTGCGTACGCGAGTCATAATAGAGGTGGAACTGAACTTAGGGGATAGTGGTAGGTGGTGGTGGTGGTGTTGGTCTAAAGGCATGTGTTAACCGCCCGGGGGATGGCCTTTGTGAGGGGCGAGGCTATACAGCGGCGAGTGCAACCGCGCAGTTCAATAAAGAGCATGATGTACCTGAATATGAAAAAGGTACACATTGTGTAATCATTCTCCGGGACCTGATTTTATACTCAGACTGTCACCCATCCCTGCTTGGATTGAGGCCTTGAGGCGCCAGATCGTGGTTCTGGGATATGTAGGAGTTGTTCCGATGTGTAGCTTACAGTGGCCACCATTTCGAAAACTGGAAGCGCAGTCTATGGATTCATTACTGATCGATGTAATGATCACTGATTGATACAAAAATAGCATATGAATTAAACTCTCGGTCTGGTACAGGCGTGGCTGGCAACATCAAACATGGCTGACGTTGTTCCCGAACCGGAAGAAATTAAATTGCCTCCCGCCTTCAGTGATAAGTGGTTCTGGAGTAACTGGGATTGCTGTTGTATTTCCCGGCATTGTAGTATAAGGCGGTGGAGCATCGTCGGTATGATGCTCGCGAAGATCAGGGGATCGTGGGGGTGGGAGTGGGGGCGGGGGCGGGAGTGAATTGTCCATGGGGCGAACGTAATGATATGGTTGTGGGGTATTGGACATTTCAGCTACATCGATAGCCATTTGCGCGTTAGATTCCGCTGTAGCCTGTCAGGGTAAAATAAAAACGGTGTACTCCGGAAAGTGAAAAGGCGAACCTGGGATTGGATGGCAGCACGTCTTAACCGATTGGCCAACAAGATACTGAGGAGAAGAAAAAACCAAGCAACCCCATTAAACCAAATCTGAGCAATGGTACGTCCATGTTTAATACACAGGGTATAAAGAAGGAAACGGCCTACCGCATTCCCCGACGAGTATTTCAAATTTGGGTTTTGCGAAGCCAGTGAGGATATATGGAGTCCATTCATTCTCAACAGGACGATGATGTCGACAATGAACGCCAATGTTGCACATGATAATGCGATCTGAACAGTGCTGGAAATGGCCTTGAGTTGAGAGGAGTTAATTGGGCTGATGGGCGCGCCGTTTGCGGCGCTCCTCGAGGTGTTACGGGTGCCACAAATAACGAGAGAGACCAGGAAGGCGATGAACGCTAGTGCTGAGGCTGGAGTGGGTTCACTCTCGTGAGCTACGCCTTATGCAAAACGGGTGAGATAAAAACTCGCCTACAGGACCCGATACTAGGAGGGAGCTCATAGGTTTTGGCAAGCCATCCTGCAGGGCGGATTGTACTTGTCTTGAAAACAATTCGTCAGGAAACAGAAGCCGCGCACTCAAACGAAACTCTCACAGCACGTCTGTGACATCCTTCCCGATTATCCATCCAAGCGTCGGCTTCGTACAACCTGGGTACTTGGCCAACCAGTTTTTACTCTTCTTCTCCCTTTCCAAATAGGCATGTTAGCAGAGGTGCTTGCTGGGATTAGAGTACTCACAGCCCAATAGGCAAGGGGCAATAACCAAACACTCCAAAATCCACATATCGCCATATCCCATTTGCAACTGCTCCGAGTCGAAATAAATATATAGACTTATTAAATGGCATTGAGAAAGTTGAGAGCACTAAGAGAACCGTTGATACGGCCGTGAGGAAGGTTATCGCTGTGACGGCATCAGCTCTAGCCCTCTTTGCCATGTCTTCAACCGGATTCTGAGAGGGACACCAGTGACAAGGTGCGAAGGAGAGGGGGAGGGTTGAAGCTGAAGGAAAGGGATAACGACATTCCCCTTGACATGAAGGTTAAGACCCATCTACCCTGTCACAGCAATGTCGTGATTGTCAGGATTGTCATCCCGTGTTCACCTGAATGCGGAAGTACTAGTTAATTGCCTTCAGACCCTGAGGCGTCACATGCTTACCCTTGCCTCTGATTTCACCGCGACCACTTGGTGCTTAGATCGGGGCCATGGGTCATTGCAGAATATGAATGAGGGGGCAGGGAACCCATTCCAGTAACCAGGAATTTGTGGCTGTCCTAGCACATCTGTTTCGAGGTTTTTATAGTCCCAACTGAAAGTAGGGAATGACCTCCTTTAGCTGAACTTGGGCGCTCCGAAAGCGCACAATGTCTTTTCCCAAGGTCTGTAGTGATGAGGAAGACGTGATTTACGGCGGGAAGCTCACTAATGTACTGATTTACCGACAAACATTGACTGAATACCGGTAAGACCTCGAAAGCTTAACGTCACCCGATGAGGACCTGCCCAGATATCATATGGCTCTTTTTGGTAGTTGACAGATGTGATTGAATTCTGATTATTGGGTGCGTTATGGGTTTCCCCATGGGCGTGTTAATGAGTGATGATCGATGGGGCATCGCAAAGCTCTGCAAACGAGTTGACGGGGAAAAGGGAGGGAGGGGGGGGGTATCAATATGTCAACATGTCATGGGTCACGTTGGAGGCAGCCACAAAGCCCGGTAAAATTGCTACATCGCCCCAAAGCTCAAGGCTATGTTTGTCGGGGCCTTTGAGGCAGGCGTACAAGAAACGTGCGTTAAATAATAGGTCTTTGGCACATACCCCAAAATCTTGTATCCAATGCGGGGATCCACAGGTCTGAAGAAGCTGACAGTGAAGCAAGCAACGCCTTGCATTCTACCAGGTAGCTCGAGTAGAGATGGAAAATCGTACATGCCATACCACGATGCTGTTCAATTTCCTCACTGTTCTCGTACACACCATTCACGTCCCACTACTCATCTCTAGCAATGCCTCGATGCTCCTCCCAAGATCTCCCTCCTTGGCCTCTAATACCCAATCCACGACCTCCGGATCTACACTGGGGAATATCTGCCTCAAAGTATCCCTTGCAGCTCTCGCAGCCTGTTCGTGCGCCGTATCGATCTGTGCTTGCACGCCAGCGAAATCCAAGTTCGGCGTTGGCGTCCGTGAAATCTCTCCCCCAATTCCACCGAATACGTTCCCTGCCCCCTCGTTGGCGAGAGATTGCACTCGTGGTGGCATGAGCGTTTGGTTTTGTCCGTAATTAGGGGAGTATCCGGGGGATTGGGATGAGGGGTGGAGAGGTTGTGAAGGTCCTATCGCGAGTGGTTGATTAGTGTAAGGCCCACTGACGCTTCTTGAAGGCG
Source organism: Calvatia gigantea (assembly GCA_025093985.1). Lineage (NCBI taxonomy): Eukaryota > Fungi > Basidiomycota > Agaricomycetes > Agaricales > Lycoperdaceae > Calvatia > Calvatia gigantea. Next base: position 1,660,041 of record JACAAK010000005.1, on the reverse strand, counting down.
TATCGTCCGGCCCGCCATATCCAGGCGACCCTCCTGGCGTCCCCTGGAAGGATGGTGAAGCTCCTCTTCTGATTCTCGGCTTATATGGCGTCTGGACAGGCGGCATGCCTTCGTAACCGGCATTCATAGGCGTTTGAGGCGGGGCGCCGGATACCGATCTCTGATGCCTGTATTGCTGACCATCCGGTCCTCCCTGAGGGTCACCCCTCTGCTCCCTCCCTAACTCGAATGGGGCAAATGGACCTGGGAGATATGATAGCTTATTCTCAGCTCCGTCCAACGCTTCAGAAAATATTCGACTGATAGCATTGAGGGGCTTGGATATTGTATCTCCTGTTTTCTGAAAGAGACGTTTGGCGTCTTCAGAGAGGGTTTGTACTGGGGCGCTGATTGACAATGGTTGGGCGGACTCTTCGCCGGCATGCGGCGATTGATTAATTTCCAGTTGGGAACGGAGTGAGACCTGTGCCTTGGGAATTTCGGGGGATTGGGGTTCTGAAGTCGGGAGGTTCTGTATGGCCTGTTCCACGTTTCTGTGGGAGGTAAATCGTCAGTGTCCAGGCCACCCCCTAATGCGCATATACCTACGCCTCGAATTGCTCTTGTGTGATACATGAAAGAGAAGTATGGTCCATTGTCTCAAGGAATGATAACGCGCCCATCTAATAATGCCTAATCAGCAGCTGCAACCAAAACGCGGATGTGGTCACTGACAAGGCTAGAAAGGTAATACCCCGCCTCACTCTGCAATTTGACAGGATTTCTGAAGCGGTTGATAAACCTACGAAGCACCGTTCAGAAGAATCTTCAAACCAGGAAGAATGGAGGAGTACGTGCTCGACATTCGACAGCAAGTGTTCCGGATTCGCCTTTGAAACTACATAAATCAAGATCGGGACAAACGAATCTGCTCCTTCTTCTTTCTTCAAGTGTCGAAGCAAACCTATACGGTAAAAACAAACTAGAAATCAAATAAGCCCAATATTGCCACCACATACTAAGAAGGGTGAATTAGAGAGAATGGCGGACCAAAGATAACCTTGCAACAGTTTAGTATGCAAATGAAGTTTGTCCCGAGGAGCTTTGTAGTGGTTGATCTTGAGTAGTTCTGGAGGTGAAACTGTGGGTATGTGCAACAGGATCGAAGGTTCTAGCCTGACCTTGTTGAGCGAACATTAAAAACCCTTTACTGCCCTCGCCAACAGGAATATCTAGATGTTTCTCCTCTAGCCATCCGAAGAGCGCTATTCGCTGAGAAAGTACACGATCTTTTTCAAGGTCGTCGGTTGTTATAGGTCGTGGTGGGACGGCTCGAGCAACCTGGGGGGTAAACGTACTAAAGTATATCTTTGTTCAGACACGAGGTGAGGTCTGACACAAAAGTAAACGCACAAATCGTAGAGTCGGTTCATAACAAGTTTCTCCATTCCCTCCATCGCATTATCAAACTCTGCATCCGATGCGTTTTTCCAAATGTCGCAATTTCGCATCTGACCAGAAATGAACTGCGATCTCCGGTCAGAGAGAGTCAACACCAATCAAAGTTTGGTTGTAGACCCACATTAAGGAAGTCATTGATGATCTTGATTTGCTCTTTAATATTAAATGTCCTTTTCGCAAAATTGCTCAGGAACCTATCCAGATCAATCGTTTAACAAAAAAAAAAAAACATCAAATAGCTTTTCCAACACCTACGATCGCAGATACTTGGATACAGGCTCTGCACTCTTCGTCTTCATCTGATCCAAAAACTTCTGGAAATCGAACTGCCCCTCCACAGGTTTACCTCCACCACTACTGCTCCCGGAAGGGCTCATAGCAATGGGACTCGCGGTCCCACTTCCTCGCGCAGGTGTACTCGGACCGGCAGGTGTGGGACGCCTTTCCATCTTCTGATCTTCTGGGTGACTGCTCTTGCTGCGCAGCAAATGAAGATAACGTCGAAGGCGAGGGTACAGGTTTAGCTACATCTAACGACTGCGGTCTCGCTTTCGGTGAGAAAGTAGGGATTGAGAACGTTCGTGCGAGTGCAGCTAGTGATGGGAATGATGATGGTTGTGTCGATGGGATGGGTAAAGGCGTGGCTGAGGTTGCTCCAGACGCTAGCAAGCTATCTGTTGCGCTGTTAGGAGCAGGTGTGGCAGAAAGTAGAGAGTCGTCTTTGGCGGGAGGGGCGGGTGGGGAAGGTGATGATGTCCGAGGTGGTGGTGGATGCGATTCTGCTGATTGCCAAGCTTCGCGAGCTGCCTGCTCTTCGGGACTGACTACCAATGGATCGAATTCAAGTAGAACATCTTGTGGTACCGTATTTGATTTGGTTGCTGCCGACGAAGAAGATTGGGAAGTATCCATGATACTAGCAGTTATTGTCTGGTCCAGTAGTAATGGATCTGGGGTTCTGAGTTCGTGTCTTGTGGATTGATCGTTAGCATTGTCATCTCTCCATGGATCTGATACTGGGGGAAAGGTATCTTCGGGTCGAGCACCAGTGTAACTTGTCGGATTAGATAAAGTTGCTTGCTTATCAGGTGGTCCTGGTGTCTGGCCAGTAGAGGTCATAGTATCTGGAGAAGGAGACATGGAGGAGAGAAGAGTGAGGATAGATGAGTGGAGTTATACTGCTCATCCAAGGCGGTTGTATTGAGGCACGTGCAAGACGCGTCTCGGCACTTGCGCAGACCACGGCGCAGTTCGTCGTTGTCGAGCTCTTATCTAAACCATCGCACCAGGGCATCTTTACAACGACACAACGTCTATGGAACACCTTTGAGAGCTTGTTTTTTAAGGACTGGCAAAATAACCTCTCACACCTCACTCAAGCTCTGACATGCCAAAAGTACTCCACGACGCAGTTTCGACTCTCGGCGTTGAAATACACATCTTGATCAGGAAGAATCTCACCTCGCCCTCGTTTCCCGTCGGGACCGCCCCAATATATTCTTCCTAGGCGAACAGCCAAAATATTCCAAGATATAGGTCCATTACGCAACAAACTGTACGGTTGCTGCATGGTCTTGGATCCGTGGCCGTTATTTAAGGGTCGCTAAATATAGAGGGGTTTCCTCGCCTGCTGTTGCATTCTCAGGGCCAATTGCCGGCGTTTTGGTACACCACAGGAAAGGTCACCTAGTTCTCGTAAATATTATGATCGGCCTCTAATTACTTCTCACAGTGTGTGGCGAAGTCTCACTTGTTGTCAAAAGTGTGATAGACGGTTGCGGTAGCAGAAGAATTTATGAGATTAGCGTGCTAATTCTAGGTTGGAAGAAGAGCGGTACTCCGAGATTCGAAGTAACGAAGGGCAAGCGAGTGGATGCATAGACCTTACCTCCGCACTGACGCCGATTCCTGCGCCGGTAATCAAGGATTATGATCGTGAAACCACCCTCTGCACTACGGCTTTCAATGGGATTTGTGTAAAATTTATGTCTTGTAAAGCCCCTCCTTTGACTCCGATGTGTATTCAGCTACGCGTGCTTGCCATCCTTACTGAAGATATGTTTATAGAACTAAACCCGTAGCTGTCGGCCCCGCATGCGTTCAACGCTGAGCAAGATGGGAAACGAAGGGCTTGGCATTGATGGTACTCGCAGAAGCGATCCACACACCCGCACCGCCAGCACTACAACCTGTGCGACGCTCAACGTGCGTGAGATGACCAGACGTCGACTGGCGCTGGTGAGCAATGTGCAGCAAGCAGTTGATTGGCTTTCACTAGCAGCGGACATCAGCTAAATCGATAAAGTGTTGATGATGATGATGATGAGGCTGTTGCTATGCTAGCTTGAGATAGTAATTGGAAGCCGGGGCAGTGGGGCAGAACCATTGATGAGTCAGCGGGTGATTTCCTGATATGGAATAACAGCCCTGAATATGTGGGGAGTGAGTTTTCCCCGGAATCCAAGCAGAACGCGTCTTCCTTCAGAGCCATCATCTTGCGTGGCTTGTACTAATACCCCCTTCAAATACCCTTCCCTTCCTCTTCTCCTCTTCTTCCCTCTTTCTTATTTTATTTGAAAAAAATGGGTCGCGCGCTTTATTCACAAAAGTACTCTGCACCGGCCATCCGCGAGGAATTAGATCCCTCTGCTGATGCCCTCGACGTGCCCTGCGAGAAGTGGAGTGCACGGAACCAGTTCGACCCAGATTCAGAGGAATTCTTTAGAGACTGCTCCGCTCGAGCGCTTCGTCGACGGTCCCATCGACAGTCCTATCGAGGTGGACAACACCGACGAAGCCCCCCATGTCGTTGTCCTAGAGAGCGTCGCAGACAGCAGCTCCTCTAGTTCTGCCGCTTCGTCCAGCAGCCGCGACAACGAAAGCCGCCCTGTTGGTTCTCTCAGCGATACCAACGACATTCCTATGGCTGTTGGCGCCGATGATCCCGCTTCCCTCTTAGCCGGCGCTTACACCCCTGTCGATTGGCAGCAACGCTTCCTTGAAGCTGGGTCCGATTCTAGACGCCAAGGTCGTCCAGCTCGCATCATATATCGCGGCCCTCGTCATACTGGCATCGCCCGCCAATACGCGGGCTCCGGAGATTTAAACTCATCTTCAACTAACCTTCGAGGATCTCCAGTTTCTGTTTACGTCCCTCCAGTCCCTTCTCGGATTCCTCCCACTCCTGTGCCAGCGACAACTTCTGCATCGATGCAGGAGCTGGTCCATCGTTCTCCAGTCTCTCGTCGCACGGTTAGCATTACCCCTATTAATATCCCTCGCGAGCCCTCGCTACCCAGCCCTGTCTCTCCTTCTACCCCTTCGGCTTCTACTCCGACTGTTTTTTACCCGACCTCCGTTAATACCTTCACCACCCCCTCCCCTGCACCCAACGTAACTCCACGTATTTATACCTGGAATCGCGTCCCGGTTCCCGTTAGTCCTACTCGCGATGGTCCGCTCACCAACTCCCAGTGCTCGACTGTCGCTCAGCCGTATCGATACCAGGTCCATGGCTATGTCTCAGCACCAGTACAACGCTCCTGTAGCTGTACTTGATCGCCGCTATTGAAGCTGATGAGCGCTAGCCTAATAAAAAATGACCTGCGAAGAGAAGTTGGTTCATTTAGACTTGCGTTTTCTCCATTTCCCCGCTTGCACGGTTGGGCTTGATGTTGGATTGAGAATTTTGTTTCCTTTGTTCTTTTTTGGTTTCTTATATGCACTCCTATGTTCTCCTTATAGTTGTTTATGCGTTCCTGCTCTACTTATATGCTCTGCTGGTCCACATAAAGGTTCCTTACACACTATTCGTTGTACTACGTCGTGCGTACTCTGTCCTAGTAGACTATCATCCTTGTGTTTGGTGCTTTTAAACGTACTGTACAACTGCCTCTTAGGTACCTCATCTGCAACATAAAATAAACGCACATCATTCCTCGGTGTCAATAGATCATGTAATTCAACGCAATCATTTTGAATGAGCTACCTAGAGTATGGGCACGTAATTTAACAGCATCCTAGCCCCAACGAACGTCCCATTGCCCCACACTTTCCACTATGATACTCTTTACATCTTTCCTTATCCCCTCAGGTGGCGTCAAAACCAAACACCACGTGTCCTCTGCGTCTTTCCTGGGCAGATGCGCCGGAGGAGCAGGTTGGGGATAACTTGACGCCACTGAATGTTGATCTATTCCTCGACTTGCCACCTCGGGACTGTGGCAAGTAGACAATGGGAGAGTTGGTTAATCCGTATCCGGTAATGGCGGTGAATGCTTCAGACGGAAGTTTTTCCCTCTTGAAGGTAGGCCCTGTGAGGGATTATTAAAAAGAAAACACCGTTAATGGGGTGATCAAGAATCAATGGATCAAAGAGAAGTGGAAGGCGAGAAGTAAGTGAAGGAACGGATCATCTAATTAAGTCAGCACCGGAACGCAACTAACGATTAATAAGTTAGTGAGCTTTAGAAAGTAGGGATCCCAGCGCTCCTGAGGCGCTTAAGCAAAACAAAACTACAAAAAAAGAAGGGCGGGTTCCTTGATGAGAGTGCGAACTTACACTGATGCATCAATCACGGACTGCACGAAACTCGGAGAGAGAAGCCCTCTCCAGCGTAAATGTGTCACATTCCCGATCTTGCTCGGAGCCGGAGGTTCGTACAGAGCGACGTACGGATCAACACGGTCATTGGCTTGCAACCTACAAGGACGGATTGGGCGTTGAAAGCCGGAGGGAAGAGGGTGTCGTACCTTTGAGCATGGATTCCAGCCATACCAACCCATTCAAACAAGGAAGAAACCTTATGATCCCAGTCCTCCAATTCTTCTTCTTGTTTTGGTTGTGGGCGGGGAGGTACCGAAGCTGGGTTAGGAACCCAAACGTTTTCAAGGTATGCCGTCTGACAGGCGACTTTGTAGATTACCGGGTTAGATACGGGTACTTGGGTAGTCCAATGGTCTAACCCATCTACACGATGGGTAAAATAAGGTGAGTTGCGAAGTCCCAAGGTGGTTAGACAATTGAGAAAGGATGAACAGCAGGAGAAACAGCCGATCTGAACGGTGGATATCACAGGGAGAGCACCCACAAGGACTCACAACCCAAACGGTTGCGGCCAAATGGGGGAGTGCAACGAACCGACCCAAACCAACTGCTAAACACCGATCGACGATGGACCAGCCGGTCAGTTAGCATCATTAAGGATTAAACATAGTATAACCCGAAAGACCACCAACCGAGCACGTCGTGGGCCTACAGAAAACTAAATGATGATCCCCAAGTAAAGCACCCTACCACCTCCCAGAGAGCCGGAAAGGGGTGACAAGTTGAGAAGAACAAAAAGCGAGAACGAGGACTTACCATTCTTGCCGCTGTCCGCCGCAGAACAATAAAAAACATTCCATACCCCGTTTGAAGACTTCTGCGAGTTTGGACCTCCGGAGGTCGGTCCAGTGGTGACGTTGATCTGAGTATCCCATGACTCGAGAGCGTCCCGTCTCCGTTTCTGTACTGTCGCAGATTCTGCATTTTCGTGTAATGGTAATGATATCACTGTTTCGCAAAAGGGACGTAACATTACATTATGATCAGTATCATTTTTCGTGGATGTCAACAAGTCCAACGAAGGTGGGGATCGGACTGCCTGACCACTTGTGGGGCAAAGAGTGAAAGGATCATCTACATACCATAACGATCACTTTGATGCTTGAACGGCAGCTTTTTGCCAACGAGGCCCAGTTTCTCGTACGTCTTTTTGCAAACGCACAGTGTGAGGACTCCACGCGTATCAACACACCACACATCATCGCTTTGCGCGCCATGATCCACACACAACGCAAGAATCGAGCTGGGGGTTGAGTCCCAGACATCAAAGCCCAAGCAGTTTGCGGGACGTGATAGCAGTGGTAGGTGATGTTGGGGCAAGATGTTAAGATCCAGGGTTAAGAGCACAAGCAGCGATGGACAGAGTGGACAGGTAGGACATGTTTAAGGAAAGGGGTTAATTTCAGCCGCAGTGTCCGTAAAATAGATATTGATGCTTGCCTCCCGGGATCTTCCCCTGGAGCGTAGGGTCGCACAAAGGTGGGTCCAGCGACGAAAATGTTGGCTAAAGCCGCAGTCCCCCTAGCGTATCTCGTGCTAAGGTTAGATAGCAGGTTTTCGAGTTCAATACATTCGGATGGGAAGATAACATCAACCTAAATAGATCTCGAAGTCAGAAATAGATGTACGTTGGAATACACCTGGCCAAGATGGTCCAACCTGTTGAGTAAATGGATGACAAGAGGCAAGGGTTCCGAGTTTTGTACAGTTGACTGATGTCTTGGTGGAACGTTTTTCCAATGTGTTGATCATGACAGTACGTTATCAAAACACTCCTTTAGCCAATTCTCATCACCAGCCTTCTCTTTCCAATGTGGTGCTTACAGATCGAGCAGATATGATGAAAGACATTATGTTCCAGGTCTATTATTACAGCCCTCGAGGGGCAATTACAACGCTATACTAAATGGTGCAACTTTTCAGTGTCAGGTAATGTATGCAGCCTCAAACCAATCGCCAAGGACAAAGAAATTATCCAATAGCTAATTATGCGCTTGGTGTGCGGACATACTTCCTTCGGTATTTGTGATCAACGCTCTCGAGGTAGTAAGCGCCAGGCCAGATATTGTCGATGGAGCCTTCCGGAACGTAGTTGACAGAGTTGTGGTTCTTCTCCCGAAGCTGCAGAAAATGAATGAGCAAAAATTTCAAGCTAGCCACCAAATGAATACTTACATGTAGAGCGTCGACGAACTCTTGAGGGGGAACGACCTTCATTTGAGCCAGGCGGTTGGTGAGGTCAAGCTTCGTGTAGATCTCGGTGGTATCACCCTTCACACGGGCGGTGAAGAAGCTGGCAGCACAACCACTGCCGAAAGCAAAGAGACTGAAGCGCTTCCCCTTTAGTACCGAAGGCTCAACGTTGGAAAGGAGGGAGGCAAGGCAACCATAGAGAGAAGCGGTGTACATGTTACCCAAGCGACGGGAACAGGCCATTGCAGGTTCGACCTGCTTAGTAAAGTCATTCTTGGCGGCGGTAATAAAAGTCTTCTCAACGTTTTTATCCCGAAGGGATTCTGCGTGGGTAGCCTTGAGGAAAGCATCAGGGTTTGGAATGTTGGCGAAGCGGGGAGCGGTAGAGTTGGAGAGGAAGTCATTGAAAAGCATGCGGCCATGGCCCTTGACGGCTTGCTTGCCGTAAGGACTATGGAAAATGGCGTAGTCGACATCCTCGAGGGAGAACTCAGCCTTGGCCCCGACACGTTTGGCATACTTGGCGTATTTATCCTTGAACGCCGAATAAGCAGAGTCCAGAGCCGCGATATATGTGACAACAGAGACAGGGCCGTCGACCTCCGGGTATTCAGAGGAGAGCTGGGGTTTATAAAAATCATAAGTGTTGGCCATGTAGCTGCCGTGAATAGCTGAATATCCACATCAGAAAGGGCATGGTGCTGAAAAAATGAGTAACCTTACGTTCGAAAACAACAGGTGCATTAGGACCAATTAGAATGGCACATGCACCAGCACCACCAGCAGGACGAGCGGCACCCTCTGCGTAGACAGCAATGTCACCAGCGACGACAATTGCATTACGACCATCCCAAGAGGTCGATTCAATCCAATTAATGGCATTGAAGAGAGCGGCAGTGGAGCCGTAACAAGCATTTTTAGAGTCAATGCCCTCGATGTCCGTATTGCCAGACTCGGCAAAGAGGTCCATAAGAGTAGTCTTGACGGACTTCGACTTGTCTATGATAGTTTCAGTGCCAACATCAATTCGACCGATAGACTTGGGGTCAATGTTGTATTTTTCGAGGAGACCAGCAACGGCTATAAACATATTCAGCATGAAAGCAATAAGAATGCAAAACCTGCGCACCATTCAGAGCAAAAGAGTTGATGTCTTCGCGGTCATCAGGCCAGGCCATGTACTCCTGCCCAAGACCAATGGTGTATTTGCCTTTTGGGACACCATCAAACTCCTCGAGGTCAGACTCGGAGACACACTAGAGCAATCCTGATAAGTTAGACGCGTCTCAGGCTTATAAGGATACTGACTCACGCGACGAGGGAAGTAGACTTCCATACCGAGGACACCGACATCCTTGGGACGGGGAAATTCGACGTCAAGAAGAGAGTTAGCGAGGGGAATAGTCATGGTGTTTGAGAGAGGTGGCGCGAAGGGACTTGAGCTGGTATGATGGGTCGACGGAGAGTAGGATGTTCTATTAAATATGCAGTGGACGAGGGTGTATATATATCCAAAGGGGATAATCAAAAAAATTGATTGGTACTAGATCCACAATAATTGTGGTACGATTTAGGACATACGTGCGTAAACTACCACCATTTCATCTAATGGCCCTCCTAGGTTTATCTACTGCACCTTTCCTATACCAGTCCTTCGGTCCCAGCAATGGTCCTAAGGACCCTAATTTCCACTCTGAGTTCACGAATGTGCACATTTTGTGTTCCCTTTCCACAAACGCGATCAGGTCGAACGCCAATTCAGCGTTCTAAAGAAGGCGCATTGCTGGTGACACAAAATCGAACTGGTTCGACTTCTGGTCCACGTGGCCTCATTTCCCTTCATCTCCCCATTTCCTGTACGTTGGCAACATAACACTTTGATTTCCCTGCTGTTGCATCGGTAAATGTTATATCTCAGAACCGCATCACATACACTCTGCACGTAACTTGACACGAGAAGATGGTAATTATTCTACCTACTTCTCTTCAAGCATCCCCGCATGTTCAGTAGATGAAATTTCCTGCCCAGACAACAAGTTTAAAATTCGCAGAAGACCCTGTGGCATACCCCCTCCTTCTCTTGTCAATTGAGGGAGGGCATTTCGAGACGTAAACGCGTAAACCACCACTTCTTAGACCTTATGCCTCAGGTTCTGTCTCGGCCAGGGTCCGAGGTCCTAGCGGCTAGTCGCTGGCTACGCTGAGGAGAATAGACCATTCCTTTCTGGTCCCCAATTTTCTCATCCATGGCCACCAACCATCGTTCGTTTAAACTCTTAATTGACCTCGCCCACTTTTGATGCTGGCAAACAAACCGGTTTGTCGGGCTTAACGAATCGAAACCATTTTTTGGATTGTATCCGTAAACGTGCCAAACGTTCATTCAACAGGTGTGGCGGTACCCACAGCGTTATTTTTGTAGCCCGGTCTCCGCAAGACCGAATTTGTTTCATTGAAGGTGTTGATAAGGCATTGCACAGCTGAGCGCTGAGTGGTAGTCCCGCCCCACAATGTTACATCTCTGGTCTTTTTCTGGCGCAACTGCTTCACCCCAGGCCAATGGTTAATGATTCAACGCTGAATGAAAATAAGATTATCCGAATAAATATGAACAAAATTGACATCCTCCACCCGGCCCAGGGAACTTGACGTAGGGTTTTCGGTAATTTCTAGCAGTTCGTCCACGGAAACATCTCAATGTCGTGCTTACAGACATTGCGTTGGACATATTTCAATATCCGAACCCTCTATCTTCCTGTCTCCCACTTTCCGTTCCGGTGGCTGTGAGGACCGGGCAATCTGTTGCGGAGTGCGGACCCCTCCGACCCCATTGCACTCGCAGCTGCGCAAACATCCCTCATACCAATCATAGGCAAGCTCAACATCCGGTGGCGCACCGCTTGTCCGGTCCGGCACACGCGACGAATTCCGTCGTGTGGAACGATCAGCCAGGACCAAACGTCATTTCCTACTCCTCATGGGAAGGACTCGCCTCCGCGTATACCGGAACATTAAAGTAAATCAGGCTCTGTGGGCAGGTAGCGGTCATTCATTCCACACAGAACAAATACTGGTACATAGTTTGTCACATCAGGATCCATAACTCATTATCGTACCCACCGCACCTGAGGAACATTGGTGTTCAAAGCGTGTACCGATATCCACTCCAGCGATCTCCTTTCTCCCTCTTCGCATCCGACACTGTCGCAAACCTCCCGTTCTTCTGCGCCCTAATTTCGTCGCCTTCCGTACCCTTACCGATAACCTCGTCCCTCTCCCCGCGTTCGCGGATTGCGTTCTCGCGCCGAAGGAAAATCAACATTATAGTGGACGAGATGAGACCAAGTCCGATGTACATCAATACCAAGCCTTCATTGAGAATAACAGATGTCAGTAGGATGCTCCAAAAGAGCGATGTAGTGACGCACCATGACCAAGGGGATACCATGGTTTGTCCCTGGCGCGATACTGAGAAAACAGGATTAAAAATAATGCTATATATGAATTTGAAAATAAGTGGGAACGCACGACGTTGGAGCTGACAGCACCGTTGATGTTGCCACTACAGATTTTTTAGAACAACCTCTTGATCAGGAGGCCGGAACTCACAAGCTGATAACCATAGCCAGAGTGACGCTTCGTTTGTAAGACCCTTCAACGTTGTTCGATACCCAGGCACTGTCGAAGAAACGTCAGAATACATTAAACACGCCCCTATCCCAGGTAACGCACATGGTGTTGGCTAAGAGATTGGTATTAGATGAGCGACCGGAAGATCCCTGATTGATTACAACTCACGAATAACGGGATAAATACCACTGGAACGACTATTCAACGCTTGCTTTGGCGGACACGGGATATGCTACTTACCAGGTAGCCATGTAGACAGCGAAGTAAGAGAGAGCAGCATTGCGGGAAGCAATGAGGATGATATAGCCGGCGGCACCGAGGCAAAGGAAGGCGAGGTTGAAGTACCCTCTGTGTCCGTACCTATCTGCAGAAAAACCGACAAGACAGGTAATAATGCAGGCAAAAACATAAACTGGGACGGTCAGAAGATTCGCGGGAGTGGCCTTGAATCCTATTGCAACGCCGTCAGCCTTCCCAACTTGTTACGGGCCGGCATATCTCCTTACCAAGCTGATGAGAGGTCCAGATTCAGTTAAATTCATCTGACATTCAAGGACTGGGATGAACCCACCTGGTTGATGATACTGGGCAAGAACAAAGCAAAGGCATACAAGGGCCCATCACAGCCCATATATACCACCACTGTTCAGAGATCAAATATTAGTGCCTCGAATGACCAAGAGTACCTGTTTGGCACACACTTCCTACCCAGGTCTTCCAATCCAACAAGCTCTGGAAAATATACTTCCATCGCAGTTTTTCCCCGGCAGCACTAAACTGATCATCTTCCTGCAAACGTCGAATAACGACGGTTCGTTCGGCCTCGTTCAGGAATTTCGCTGTGTCCGGGAAATCCTGGATAACGAAGAAAGAGGCGACGCCAACGAGAACTGTGGCCAACCCTTCTAAAACTGGGGGGGAGTCAATAACTGGCCAATTCAAAAGTTGCTGCACTCACTAAAGATCCAAGCCCAAGCGGGTTTTCCACCGATTCCATCCATATTCGAGATGGCGGCCTACAGTAACGGAGGTCATTGCGTTCCGGTGATGGGAATGCTGGTATACTCACTGCCAATAGGCCACCGAAAGCACCTGATACTGTTGCTGCAGAGAAGAATAATGCTGCCCGAATGCCGAATTCCGATCGCTTGTACCAACTAAATGAGATAAGTGAGCTGTTGTGGAACATCAGCCAGCCCGACACCCACCAAGAGAGGTAATAATTAACACCTGGGAATAAACCTGCCTCCATCATTCCGAGCATCCATCGCATGCCTGAGACGTTTTACATTGAGTCCTGTAACGAGCCAAATGATATGGACACTGACCCAAAAGTCCACCATAGTTATGAACGAGACCTTGAACCGTCTATGCTGAATTAGCCTTAAGAAGCCACACCATAATTCCGCTCTTACCATCATGACACCCCACAACAGCATCAGAAGGGAAAGCCAAATGGATGGTCGCAGTCTCTTCAAAAAAACATTTGAAGGAACTTCGAACACCGCGTAGCTGAAAAAGAATATCTATATCGTACTGTCAGTTCTTTCTACGAGGGTCCTAGGGGTCCCCTAACGCACCGTCAAAGTGAGGAGATATTGCTTGTCGTCCATGCCAAGGTCTTCTTGCATATGATATAACTGGATCGCCAGTAAATCTTTGATTTACCCCGGCCATCGCATATGGGGTGCCTCACCTTCGCACTGGAAAGTCGGGTAAGCCTGTGATCTCTGTGCCATCGAACAGCTCCAAAAGGACTTACTTGCCGATGCTTGTTCGGTCAAGGAAACTCAGGAGGTATAACAACGACAACCATGGAATTAGCCACCAATCAATTTTTCTCATTCAGCTTTCGCTCATCCACTCCGCTGACGTCGACATCAGGATTATACAAAGGAACTTTGTGTGCATCCTCCGTTCGTAAAGAAATTTCCTTCTCCTGGGTCGATACAGTGGGCGAAGCGGGTTCTGCAGCCATATTGGGTAAACGGAGAGGAGAAGGGAAGTTTCAAAACTGCTCTGCCTTAAGATATAGTCAGCAACTACCCCCTTTCCCAGCGCAGGGGGGGATTGGAGCTGTGGTTTCGAAAGCTAGATGTGGAACTGACCTGGGTGGGTGGAGAGTATCAACGGTGTCCCAGAACCGGTGTGCCTTTGAAGTTCTTCTTGACGGGTTCTCAGGGAAAAGAACGGATGCAAACTCCGCAGAGCGGGGTACCTTTGGACTGCTTCTGCATATTATAAGAACTCGCCTTTGATGCAAGGGGAAAGTCCTTACCCACAGGCGCAGTCACTCGTGACATCGCCAAAATATCAGACGTGTCCATGCGAGGCAAGCGCTGACATTACGACACCATAATCGGCTGTAACATAAGCCAGAAACTCAAGCACGAGAGAGATTGTAGACTGAAGTTATAGACAGAAAGACATAAATCATTCTTAGTTGGGAATGACTCACAATCCAGTGGGGTTGCGGAAAGACAGGGCCGGCTTGGTGAGATAAGAGTTGTGCCATTTTTGCAGGCGTCGGGTCTAAAAATAACCCAATACATACCCCATGCTGTGGGGATCACATGGACGAGATTTTGGGGGTTCACTCCACCTGAGTGCAGCTGATATCTCAGCATCAATTGTTTGTTCACGTTGTATTGTTATCAACAGGAGGAGAAAGGGAGAGATACAAATCTAACCCCTCAGTTACCCTCTATAAGCACGTTATGGTCCTTATCCCCGTTGGAGGAGTCGGGTCTTAAGTCAGACTCTTGATCTCATGGTGTTGCTTGATGCAAATGGAAAGAATTTGACAATAAAAGTGATTGTGGTGGTGCTGGGGCTCGCCCAAACTCTTGACTTACACCATGCTTGAAGAAGGCCACACAAAATCTTCCCCAGTCTCCACCCCCAGTTTCCAAGCGTCTTGTTACTGTGGCGCATCCTCATACAAGGTCGAAGGGGATCCCATACTCAGTCTTTATTGCCATTGTACCATCTGCCAACGCACCAACGGTGGGCTCGCCTACAAAGTCGTTCGCGAGTTATAACCTCTATTGACCAATAATAATAAAACACAGGAAGTCCGCTTATCCACGTGCTACACTATCCCTCGCAGTCCTTTACATGGACGCATACGAACCCCGACGCAGTCTCCACAAAATCTGATGCTGATTCTCCATGGAAAGAATGGCGGTGCCGGTCTTGCCTTGGGTCTCTCGGGGCAGAGAATCCCTCTGAGGGAAGATGGTCACTTAGGGGAGCTCATTTCCGCAGGAATACTAGAGGCCTGATCGAGAATTGGCATCTCATCAAGCCTACAGGACATATATTCTACGATACGAGAATGCTGGACATTGGCGATGGATTGCCGAAGTGGGAGGGTCACGCTAACGGATCGAAAAGGTTGGATGTAACCTAGATGTTGAAGTTTTGAGGCTTGAGGCTGCGTGAGCGATCCGCTTTGAGTTGTTGTTACAACAGTCGTTTCGCTTCGGTACTATGATCCTCTCACGAAAGACGATAAAAGGTGACGTGTGGACTTCCTGGAGGATCATAGCAATAACAGCCTGAGAATCTCGTTCCGACGGTAATGGATAACAATGAAGGATAAAATTAGCTGAGAAAGTCTGTGCGTGAGGAGCCGCTGCCAACTACGGTACCCATTTCCTCCCATGTCCCGTCCAAGTGACAGCACAACGATCGTTATCATCCAAGTATGCTGCCGAGCCACGCAGATGACGGAACAGATGCGAAATTCAGAATCTGGCCTTTGCATCCCTCATGCAAGGTAATCAGAACGGATCTGTTATTGGCCAAGTGATGCGATACCCAAGACTTTTGCTTGGTCACTAAGTACCTATCGCAGTTGCGAGAGCAGTGGACCTGAGTATATCAACGAATGTCCTATATGTCCTGCGGTTTCTCAATTTGCCGCCGGGATAGCCAGGGAAACTTGTCAGAATCCCAAGGTCCCATCATCAATGCGAAGTTGCCTAGATTTAAACTTGATCCGAGTGTTATACCTGTGGAAACCCACAAACCAGAAAAGACAAAACTGTCAGGGTACAACATTTACTACCATATTAAGTTTAATGTGGCATAGGGGTGTAATTAGCTGAAAGGGGTGATGGTGAGGATGAGGTGTTGAATGGCGATTAGATAGGGATAGAGCCGTAACAAATTGGTTTCGAAACTTAAAGCCCAAAGCTCAAAAAGCTTCAACCTTTGAAGCCTGAAGTGGCTACTTTCCCTTCTTCTCTCGCTTACGGAGAGTAGAAGTTACTTTCGTTTCTACGGAACACTAAGACTGTCATTTGCGAACCCAGACCTCGTGCTGATCTCCGGTCGGGTATACTCCTGAGTCTGAGAATGCTCCTTTGAGAAGGCAAGAAACGCTTCGGATTACCGGACATGGGATATAGAATGTTGGCGGATAATCGTTGTCTTGCCTGTCTTTCTCATCCGCTCTCAACCCAAAAGCTTTCACTCTCCCAGGAAATTTCGTTCCTGGTTCCAGCAGCTAGAAACGCCTCCCACACCTCTCCTGCTAAGAATACGACTGAGGAGGTCCGGACCGAACTTTGGAATAGGTTGGGTGCTCAAGATGCTGAAACTCAGTATCGTTTCTCTCCCGTACTTGTGTTCGTTCTCACCTCATTTTTGCATTCCGGAGTTTTGTGACTAGGGCACCTAGAAGTGCGTCAAATCCAAGATCTAACCTCTGAAGCGAGAGTGATGGGTTCACTTCATGGTATGAATAAAGAATACCCACGTACTCGTTAGCCGGCCTCCGGTCACCTTCTCTGGGACGTCGCTAAAAGCCAATGGGTTTACAGTGTCAGAGCACTCCAACAGGGCCGGTTATCCACACCTTGTGTTTCTTGCGCCTTCCTTTCGGCAAGTGGTATGCAAGGTGAGCATCTCAGACGATTTAAAACCGGTTTGGAACAATACTGTAATATATCACTCCGCCAACGAGTCAATGTGACAAAATTTATATCGGTGTCGGACTGGCTTCAAATTTCTGTGGGCCTCAATTGGCGTCCCATGCAATGAAGGCAGAACTGGGTTGCCTATTTGCTAGTTCAGGTAAGCAATGGCGCAAACGACCGGACGGGCACGAGCCGCTTGGAGGATTGTGCCAAGTCAGGCAATTCCAGCTGAAGTCTTCACCTCGAAGATGGTAGGGTAATTGAGCAGGCACTAAAGAAACATGTAATAGCGTTTTGACCTCGTCTTGTGCTAAGGCCAGGCGTGTGAGGGTCTGAGGGCGTTGAGGGGTTCAAAGGGGAATTGATGCTGGTCGTTGGATGGTGTGTTGGTTGGAAAGGGAGAGGGCGGAAGCTATTGCAAGGGTTCAAATGTTCGAAAGTGAGACCATCGCATCTTGATTATGTGTACGGGCACCGCGATCACACTGGTACCCCTCCAGCTAGCAGCAGAGCAATGACACCGACCGTACCGCCTTGCCGAAGTTCAACAGCTCCTCCACAAGTACTACAGGTCAAAGTAGAGGATCGATTGACATAATGAATTAATAAGGAAAACAAGCAATTCAGGACAGGATTGGAAGAATGGAATGCGGTTATGCCCTATGTACATGCCTAGATTGAACAACACAATTGAGTGCAAGAGTGCAACTAAGATACTGAAATTGGAGATAGATGCTGGTGATCCCAATGAGAATGAGAATGAAAGATTGAGATTGATTAATTCGTCCGCCCATGAGAGCAAGAGAAAGGTGGGAGGTGAAAGGAAAAAGGCATAGGAAAGTGTCGGACCAATTCCGAAAATTGTTGACTAGAGCGAATGATGGAAAGTGAGTGTAAAGACTACGCCGTGGGGGTATCGCGATAGTATCTCCTAGGCGTCATTATAATTCGGCCACAGCTTCAAATACGCTCCTGCGCTTGACATCATGCCGACCGCTTTATCGACGATGGTTTCCCTCTCCTTGTGCCCATTCGTTACAGGCGACGTCGGCTCTTTGAATCCCGTACTTGTATTCGCGTGCAAGTCCACACTTACACTCGATACACCGGCAATATGGTTCCTTCCTCTCTTCGCCTCTGCCACCTCGCGTTCGTTTCCCTCGTCCTCAGTGATATTTCTTCTGAGCCCTGAGCCTATATGCGTTGTACTTGGTGACGATGAGGAAGGTGAATGGCGTTCTCTGGATTCGGAAGACGCTCTCTCCAACGACCTCGATGCACTCCTCCCATTCGCGCCGAATCCAGTAAATGCTGTTGGGGAACCAACTTCACCTGGTGCATGCGATGCCGATGTACTCGGGAGTACTGGATGGGGTGGAGAGGGAACGATGGGCGCACTGGACGAGGTTTTTGGTTTGGCATTTCTTGAACGTGTCGATGAGGCTGACGCGGTCCGGACGTGCTCAGGTGTCCGCATCAATGACGGCGTTGGGAGTGGGGTTATAACAGATGCAAGAGGGGGGACAGGCGGTGATGGTGGCAGCGATGGTGTCGATGTTGCAGTCCCATCCTTGTTCTGTCTAGCCTGAGGCAGAGTCATGAAGATGATGGGTGAGTTCGAAGGGGTTGGTGCAGTCTTCCTCCGGTTCTCTGCCTCCATCGCATCATTCCCGGACCATTGTTCCTTATCACTCACCAGAGGAACATCCGCAGCGAGAGTTGGAGTCCTAGGCATAATCGTAGGTGATGTTGGGACTATCGTGGCAGTGGAGCCTTCAGAAGATACGGAGTATATGCTCGCGTCCATCTCCACACTCTGGGCAGTATCACTGATAAAACTGACGCTCTCGTCAGCCAAACTAATCGATTCCTTGCCTTTGCCCTTCACCTCAGTAATAACGGCGGTCCTTGGCGAGGACGACGTGGGTTCCATATCGAAAATCTCCTGAGGGCTCGGGCTTGCACCTCCGCGTGCAGATGTCCCCTTCCTACCTCTTTCCCTTGCCTCCTCTTGCGCAGAGTTAGGAATGGGACTCGTGCTCGACCCGGATCCTGATCCAATTATCCTCCTCCCGCGATCCCGCCCTCTCCGCTCATCGCTGCCGCCACCCAGAGTGGTGGCTTTACTGCTCAAACTCGAACCCGAACCCACTCGTTCCACACGTTCGCGTTCGCGCCCGCCCCTGCGCCCGCCAACATAAGCACCACCAATACCGCCTAATCGTGAATCGCTACTGTCAGGGGAAATGCTTCCGCCCATAGGAGACGAAGCCGAACTAATGTTATTGCTGGGACTTACACTCCCACTGCCGCCCTGATGACGGCCATTCAGACTTTGAACACTCTGACTAGAGTGCGAGCCGCGCCGTGACCCTGAGGTGGAGCCATTGCCGGTGTCTGAAGGGCCGCGTAGGTGGGATCTCCCTCTTCGCTCGCTGCCCTGAGACGAAGTGGTGGTAACAGGCGTGTTGTAGAACGATTGCAAATCCTGACAACTTTGTGATCTACTCCTCGATGCGAGGAGACCACCGTTGCCCTCTGAAGCTGGTCTACTACTGTGGGCGACACCGACAGGGGATACCGATGTGTTACGTCCTCGACCTTGATCTTGTTCTTCTTCATGCTGGTGACGTCCGCCACGGAGTATGAGCATGGGTCCTGTTAATGTAGAACTTGATGAACTTGAGGTCGACCCATTTTTGTCGGTTTTGTCAGAAGATATACTTGCAGGTTGAGCAATGCTATCGTTCGAGTCAATGACAACGACGGGAATGGGCGACCTTGAGATAGACTGAACGGATTCTGCAGGTGTTGAGATGGGGGATGTAGCAGATTCTCCACCGAGTTCGCTATTAACAGACGGACTCTCCTTCTGCATCTGACTTCCTTCAAGCTGGATTTTCACTTCTTCTGCTTCTTTAGTCCCTTCTCCCTCGTCTTCTTCTTCATCCTCACCATCCGGTGCACCACGTGAATGCCAATACGTGCCCGCGCCATGCCCATAAATACTTCCGAACGGTGGCACGTACACAAGCTCCACTGGTGTACCTTCCGAACTATGTTCCTCCTCTTCCCTGCCCCCAACATCTTTCTGTTTTCTGCTGTCGTTGGATGTTCCATTGACACCATGGCCTGGGACACCATAATCCCAAAGTCCATCGTCACTTGCGCCGCCTTCGTCGCCAAACCCCTCTTCCCACGCACCAGTCGTTTTGAGAAGAGTAGGGGCAATTGGTGCAATTGTAACACGGTCCCGATAGGATGGGTCAGACTGGAGAGAAGGAATCCGGGGCCGATAAGCCGAACTAGGTGGAGGGGATAGGAGATGTGGAAGGGGTCTATCACTTGTTGGGTACGTAGCCGATTTACGCCGTTGACGAGAGATACCGCCGGATGAGGACGCGGAAGTGGAGGTTGTCGTTGTCGCTGATGATGACGATGAAACAGATTTCGATCGGATAGGTGTCCTTTTCTTTGAGCTTGGTGTCACTAGGCTAGCATGCCGATGCGACGAGGGTCGAATTTCGATTGCATCGTCGTCCGAGTCGGAGTCGCTGTGTATGGCACTTCCATCAAGATGACGACGCCGCGGATGGACGCCACCATGAGCGGCTAGCCAGAGAGGGTCATCTTCATCGAACAAGTTATCCTCCCGGTCCTCTTCATAGCTGAGAAAAAAAATGGATGAAGTGAGTCGACATTTTGTAATGACGATAGAAGTATTTACCCGTCGTCGTCATCCCACTTGTCATTATGGCTCTCATCGTCATCTTCATCCTCTTCGTCTCCAAGCTCATATTGACCCGGATAGCTGCTGAGACCCAACTTCCCCTTTTTTCCTGACTGGGGATGTTTGTCAATAGCTATGTATTGTTCGACAAAAGTATTGAAGCTGATATGTTTCTTCTTTGATGTCCGTTCGCTGCTTCCACTTGCACTCGAAGCCGAGTCTTGTGACAAGGAATTTCGGACTATTCCCGAAGCGCGTACCGTCGACGTTGAGTGACGCAAGGGTGATTTGTCGGACGGAGTAGGGGGCGGTACGCGGGGAGGCGAGGCTTTACGGAAAACGCGGGAGGGACCCCAACGTGTGATGTGGCTATCGCTTTTCGTGTGCACAAGAGCAGGTCGTTTGGGGACTTTGGTGGCATTGAGAGCATCCTCGCCGGAAGCAGAGTGTGAATGAGTGTGATTCGACTCGTCCTCGGACTCGGGGGAACTAAATACGGGGGATACTGGGAGTTCGGAGGTAAGAAGTTCGCTGATGCTACGGTGTTTGAGAATAGGTTTTGTGCGAGGGGGTTGGGGACGCCGTGAGGTAGAGGGGGGGCCAGAGTGGAGATCAAGTCGGTCGTGGGTAGACGCAGGATTACCGCTGTCCACTGAGTCCGGTACCGCCCGTGGTTTCGGTGGAGGGGTCCATTCGACGGCGGTGTGCAGCGGACCATAGAGCCAGGTCACGTCGGAGTCTTTGAGCCTGAAAAAATGATGGACCAATGAGCAGATGGATCTGGGAGAAGAGTGAATTCTGACCAGTTCAGAGTCTCTGGGGAGACTGTCTTGAGTTTGTTGCGCTGTTTCCACCATGTCCGCCAACTGGCATTTTCGAGACGAATGCCGTTGGTAATTTCGTTCTTCTGACGGGTCATATTTCTCCAAGACCGCCAGACATCCTCCTCCTGCCAATCATGGGAAAGGTAATCGACCTGGCCGCGGGGCATGGTTGTGAGAACATTATCGTCCGGTATCGTGTTTGTGTTGACCGACACGAGTAGGACGGGGAGATAATTGGCCATGGGGGAGGAGAGGAAGGAGGAGGAATGACGGAAAAGGTGGATAGACACAGAACCCAACAATCAAATCAAATCCCGGATCTCCCCCAAGCAACCCAACCCCGGCCCGGCCCCCGACCGCTAATCACCTGCTCTCCGCAATTTCATTTTCCATTCTGCACATAACTTATTATCGCAGTTTTTTTGGAAGCGCACACCCGGTAAGTACTTAACCAGTCTTCTTCCTGCTCGTCGACGATCATGGGTCCCGACCCAAACAGGCAATCTTCCGACTTCGTTGCATCCCACTTACGTGATTTTCCCGACACTCAAGTACCCGTTTGTTAGCCAAAATACTAAATTGTCAGTATTTGTTACATGAAGTTGTACGTCAAACCCATGGCTTGCATTTGATTCTTGTCCCCGCTGCTTGACGCTCGTGAGGTATATACCCCTCCTCTCGCACGCGTTGGTCGAGGACGACGCCAACCTCAAGGGTGGTTGGGGGTCTCCCTCCGTTGGAGCCCTGCTCTGGGTCCAAATTCAGGAGTGCGACACAGGCACGGATGTGCAACCCCCTGACCAGTCCCGCGAAGCCAGTTACTAGTACAACAATTTCCAAGCAGTGCCAAGCACAATGCCTGATCACTTCCAGAACCTTATGCTCATACGTCATTCTCTTCGGGTCCCGAGGTTTCACTAAAATTCGGCGTGTCGCAACACTACTAACAGAAACCACCACAGCCAGTTCAAGTGCGACAGCTACGAGCCCTTCCCGAGTTCCGGTCGATAGGAGAAAATCCTGAAGAGCATTCAATTGACGATCCATGATATCGGGATTATACATGCCGAGGTAACGTCCTGGCTGTTGAGCGCACTGAAAGTCTGAAACGGAGAGGCAGTCCAAGCACAAAATGTCCTCCACACCCCTTTAGAAAGGGCACATCTGTGTATGAGCCGCTTCACTGAAAATGCTCATTTTGGCTGAAGCTTGAAGCCGTGGGGATCGTTCTGCAGTGGTCTTCGTGCCAAATAAGTTAACCCTAAGCCCCGGAAATTGGAATCCCAGTCGGCGTGCAGAAATGGAAGAGAATTAGTGGCCTGCCACCCCCCGCAACGCGCAATGCTGAATTTTCTTTCATTAAACAGTACTAGTGGCAGTACGCAGGTGCCTGGATATCGGCCCTCGTCCGCCTCCAATTGCGCTCATGGAAATAAGTATGACGATCAGTTCCCGTATTTGATGTGGTCACCGCTATTAGTATGCATTTCCTTTGTCAGGTCCATGCAGGAAAGCCAACGATCTGCCTCAAATTCAGATTCTTCAACCTATCCGACACAACATCAGACAACTCCTAACCACTGTACTTATGGTCCCACAATCAAACGGGACTCAGGTGGATACAGGATAGAACACATGTGCAACTTGTCAAACGCTTGGAGGTCTGGTCCCGGACTCCCTATCATATATTTTCACCACAACAAGGAACAGGTCTTCACGCGAGGGCGGATCTGAGTAAGTACAGATGAGATCATTATCGGATGAGGAACCCATGGACACACTTAAAGTTCACCTCCTCTATGCATCCTGGGCAGCCTGTTCTGGACATTCCGGTAGCAGTTCGCACGGACAATCTTCGGCGGTATGAAGCCTGACATGGCACTGCCCCGCCGACAGCAGACGAGGAAGACGAGATGGAACTTGACCAATGACAGCCAGTGGCCCGTCCCGTTCTTATCAGCTCAGCACTTCCGCACCCTTCAGGAGATGCCATAAAGGGTCTCAGCTGTGACAGTGCAACGGATCCAACGACTGAAGGAGGTCTGGTACCAATTCAAATAGAGCTATTTTTGACCTGTGGCAGCATGCGGGAAATTCCGAAAAGATGTATCTCCTTTGATCAGGAACCAAAAGCCAGTCTTCGAAAACACTTGGCGATTCAAAGAAGCTTGAAATGAAAATTTGTTCAATACAAGTTTTATGGTGGGTGGGCTGTGAAGTTCGCAGCCCACCCAGTGCAAACGCTGTCTGCCCCTTGGAGAGCATACCATTGCCGAAAATCCACCGAGCGCACGGTTGTGGAGGTCACTTACTCACGGTCTTTTTTCTACGTTTTAGTCTCTTCGTGTGACAAGTAACAGGCCACATGACAACCTATCAAAAGACCCCATCAGCACATTTCACTGATGAAAAACAGACCATGTCCCTCTCGGCCACTGTACACGGTGGTGCAGCGTCCTCTATTCCGTTAGCCAGTCGGTTCATTAATTTGGTTCCTCATGTCCGACCCGTTCACCGATCTTCCCTCGCAAACGGCATTAACAAGTGCTTCATTGCTTCCTTCCAGGCTTCTACTTTCGTTTTCAAACCTTGCAAAATGGCATTGCGGCGTGAGCGTGTAATCCGCAGAAGCAATGGAACAAGACTGCCACTCCCAAACACTTAGGTATCTCATAATGCACATGCCAGGTCTAGTCCTTGTGACTCCCTAAAGTCCCACACCCCACCGGCCCCACAGCACCACGACCTAGCTCTGCCCAACCCCACGTTGCGTTGAACGCTCGTCGCTCGTTAATCGGCCCCAACAATGTCCAAAAAGAAGTTACCTCGCGTTTTCCACTGTCAGTTCGTTGGTCTGTTAGTCACCCGTTTGATGGCGGGCGCTATTTAGTGGTTATTTTGGTGGACTGCCTCAACGCAATTGGGTTAATAGTCTCAAGCTCACTATTCAAATCCTATTCCTGGTCGGTCGTTGGACTTGGCAATTCACGTTTCTGGGTTCTTGTGGCCGTTCGTGGATGATGTTAGTATTCATATATCATGGCATCAGTTGAAGGTCCGGTTTAGAGCTTCGAGGACTCATTCAGCATCATGAAATATGTGGCGTCCTATCCGTGAATGAATCCCAGGCCGATGCAAGGTATCCCGAACGAGGACGTTGCATTCCGAGGTTGCTTATTTTCGTTCTGAATGGCCGGTTCTAATCCAGTTCATTGTGGGATGCTAGCAAAGAAACCCCGAGGGACACGTTCCAGGGCTCAAAGTTGACGATGACCACCATCTATTACAATGCGAAAACGTGAAATGTCAAGATCCGAGCAGGCGTGGTGTCTGGCTTGCACTAGAAGGTGTATGCGTCATGACATCACTGTTAATGTTTAATCATTTGTATACTCTAGATTACATAACCAGAGGATTACGCACTAACGGCGACTGGAAACAAAAGGGTCAAGCTCCTGGGTTGTATTCTCGGTGTCAGAGCTTGTACAGCGTCGAGCGATATGAAAGCTATGAATGCTTTTGGAGCCGGACCTCGAGACGGTTTGGGCAGTCCTCTCGGAACATCATGCGAAAACGATGATCGACGACATGAGGGTCGCAGCTTCTTCACCTTCACATCTTAATTTTGAGTGATCGTCGACAGGATTTTTCATGCCACTTATAACTGTAGCAATTAGGGTTTGCCAGCCATTCCACCTGTTCTTAGGCGTGATCGAAGCCAAACTACAAGATCCGGATACAAATGCTCAAAAGTTTCTACCATTTGTTTCTAACACGTCACCGTGTCCTTGGAATGGACAAAACGCAACCGCACACACCTTTCTGGACCACCTCGCAATACACGATTCAGTAGAAGGGCGGAACCCTAGGATTTCATGACCGTGGGTGCACCGCAAGTTAACTTTGACCGGCTGCTGCAGTTCTATGCCCGGAACTGTCACATAGGGATCATGCAACACGGAGGTGGACGTCAGGGAGGATGCAAGTCGAGCGCTGTAAACGGCGTATGGTGCGCAACACCCTTGGAGATCCCTTTGGTCAGCATTCAACAGCCCCCGGGTCAGGATGAAGTTTCGTGAGCTTTTCCCAGGCTATTCCGTTCCCAGCTGGGAAATGGAGTAGCGCGAAGCTTGGTTCGCGGAATTGAAAGAAACCGAGGGATGACATGGAGCATGAACGTTTGAACGCTGCAATGCAACGCCAGATGTAAAAATGGCGTTGCCCAACAGCATCCCGTGGAAGCTGGAGCGAAAATCGCCCCACAATGGGTTTTGGATCAATTGAATGAAGCAAGGTTCTTTGAGTTCGAGCGCAGCGTTGAACTGACAGAAGTTGTCGAAGTCAGAACAACAGGAGGTTCAATATTTGTCGGAAGAACGGTGGCGAAGAGGCTGCCGGATGGCCTTGAGGTGTTCCGAGGTGCATACTTGCATCAATAATAAGCGCAATTGAGCATGGTACAGACACTCTTCGGTTTTTCCAAAGGGGTAAGTATTGAAAGAATAGCATGCGGGGTCTGTATTTCATCGATTTTCATCTGTGAATGTTTGAACGTGGGACTGGTTTCGTGCATGGCTGAGAGTAAACGAGTCGAGAAAGGAATAATTCCCTCACATCTTGGTATAGTCAAGGATTCTGAGATGTCCTGTCCGCACCCCCAAAATTCCGAGGATGTATGCCCAACGGCGGATTCCTTTGTCCGTGGCAATACAATCTCCTTACTCCTCCTTTAAATATTACTGTTCTCGGGATTGGGCGCGACGTGCAACCAGACCTGACCGTGGTGTTTGACTGGCCTGGCCCCCCCATCACCTTTTCCCTTGTTGGAAACATATCCCAGCAATGTGAATGGTGCATTCTTGGTGCTTGCTCCCCTGTAGTCCAGCATAGAAGCGCCACTTGAAGTAATACCCCTTCCACGCAACGAAATCCTTGCCATGTCTATGGAGGGTATCACAGTTATGGGCTGGGTCTGACATGGATCGCGTACCCCATCTTTGTTCTTATTGCTGGTGAGCGATTGTTTGGTTTTTTTTTTTTGGAAAACAGGGAATAAAAAGGGCGGTTGTATTTCTATTGCCAGCGTGTCTCGGAGCAACCTTAATCAATGGCGGAGGTGTGTCGCATTGGGGCCCGGGGTTTGGTGTGGTAATATAAGAAGTACAACAGAGAGACGCAAGGAAACCAAGTCAAAAAAAAAGCCGACAGGGGCTTCCCAGTGTCTTTGTGAAAAATTTGAAGTCCATATACTCAGTAACCTGGTTGCATCAGATAACAGCAAATCGGTTCAGAGGCAATTCAATTGAGACCCTGGAATTTCGAAGGAACGGCCAGTGTGGGTGGGTTGTGGTTTCGAGGAAAATAGTAGGAACGGGGAAAATCAAGCTCAAGAGTCAAGGGGTACCTGTCGCCGCCAGGGGCACTTGCATCGAGAGAGTCGAGAGTCGAGACGACATCGACTATCAACTGCCGAATCGCGGTCACGTGCTTGGGTTCGCGCTTGACTTAGCGCGTTTGATGTATGGCTTCAACAACATTCTCAGGAGGCGCTGAGCTCGGTCACGATGGCGGCAATGTTGGAAACACCCTCTCGAATATGGCGGCGTATAGAGGCTGTGGAGGACCAAGACATGCCCTCATTGCCTTCTCTCCCTGCTTTTGAGGATTCGGCGGACGTTGAGCCACTCACTAGTCGAGTCCTTCCTCAAGAAAGCGACGAAAATACGGACGACGACTCCGACGGCTTGCGCAGTTCTTCCCCAGTACACTCGACACCTGCGGCCTCTCAATACGCTTCTACTATTCGGCCATTTCCAAGTGGCAACACCACCGCGCGTTTAGCCAATTCTATCAGCTCTCGCAAATCATTTGTTGCATCTCGGAGTATTGGGTCACGGGGTAGTCGACGTGATAGCTTCAACCTTAGTAAAGTACCTTCCCTACCCCGCGTCAACATTGCTATAGGAAGTGCGGATGATTCTGTTTCGGAACATGACCTAGAAGACGAAAGTAAAGCCAGTGTCCCGGATGTCTACTTGCCACCTCCGGATGATGAGGAAGATGGAGTAGAAGGGGATGGATTTTCATTATCGGATGCATTGCAGTCTGTTAGTCGTAGTAACTCACCAGGCCCTTCCACCGCCGATGCCTTAGAGGAAGATGGAACTCCGAAGAAATCCTACGATTACTCCGTCAGTCTGAAGTCAGAGTCGAAGGTATTTTTCGTTCGATGATTGTTCTTAACACTCGCTTATGAATTCGCTGTAGCGCTCTCCATTTGATAAGTTTCAAAATGTCGCAATTCGCAGGGGCACAAATCGAACACGTACCCCATCACTCACTCACACTATCTCCTCACAAACAACTTCACCCACGAATTCCACACCACCCAGCAATCGCTCATTCCCTCTTTCCCGCCCTTATGCCGCATCTCCATCACTGGCTGCACGCGTGCCACTTCCGCGTTCTAGGACTGCTTCTCCAGCGGTCAGAGATGGATCGTCAGGGAACACGAGTGGCGCTTCAGACCGTAACATGGGCAGCATGTCTAGTACTAGCTCTATGGAAATAACCGACGTCCGCGCCTCTTCCGAGGTGCAAGCAGATGAGGAGCAAGAAACACTCGAAGAGGGAGGATCAGAGGAAAAATGGGGGGCCTCCAACCACGAAGAGGAGGCTCCTTCTGCGGAGGGAGTCGAGCCAACGTTCTCATCTGACGGCGCACCTACCCCCTATTCCAATAAGTCGGAAGGACGGGAACAATTTTCCTCGCCTGGATCCATGGCTTTCACTCCAACACCTGCTTTCCCTCGTCCACGCGCTCGCTTTAATCTCCCTTCACCACCAGAAAATGAGATCCCAAGTACCCCCGCTCAGAATCAGGATGAGGCCGATGACCAAGTTCATGATGATCTTATGACTCCTCACACTCGTCGGCGTTCATTCCTCTTATCCGTTATCAATTCAACGGCTCGGCCTCGTCTGAAGATGGGTACTCCTCATCCACGCTACCTCGCGACGCCAAGTATGGCTAGCATAGCGGAGTCGACTCCGGGCCCATCAAAAGGGATAACCTCTATGGAAAATACCACCTTGCGCGCAGCTTTTGTTGGTGTTACGCCCCGGCCACCAATAAATGCGAGGCGGCGAATATCACACCCTTTGTCACAGGCATACGCTCCATCTCCATCAGGTTCAGACACCGAATCCCTCGCAGCCTACGACGGTGATGATCGTGTTTCCATGATCTCCACAACCTCATCTCAGGACCTGACGTCTCATGCCCGTGCCAATGCCTCATTTGATCCGGCTATGGGTTTTGCTGCGGGAGGTGGGGGCATTGGGAGATTCAATGCGGGTAAACTTAATAATTACTTGCATACGTTGAATCGGAGATTGCAGGAAGAGAATGAGTTGTTACTGGAACGCATGCGGAAGCTTGAAGAAGAGAAATATGACCAACTGTCGCCCATTGCCTCAGAATCTAATCGTCGACTCAGTGCTGGCAGCGCAGGTAGTCGGCGTCTCAGCGCAGGAACGGTTTTAGGTGACGTGGAAGAAGACCCGGCAGCTGAAAGGTGGCTTGAAGAAAAGGCGGGGTTGGAAGAGATGGTTGAGTCGCTCAAAGAGGATGTTGCAAAATATATGGCTGAAAAAGAAGAGGTAGAGGATGCCTTAGAGAATGAGAAACAAGAACGCGAGCGGGATCAAGAGAGATGGAAGGAGAGAATGACAGAAGTTGAAGCGGGCGTCTCGGAGCTCGTGGGCCAGCTAGAGAGGAAGCTGGATATGGCGGAAACAAAAGCTCGTGAGGTTGCCGCAAAATCAGAGGAGAAATTAGGAAGATTTAATCAGGAGATTGAGAACTTGCAGGCCGAAAGGGACCTCGCTGATGAACGTGCAGTGAAGGCTGAACGGGCCCTCGAGAGTGGCAGAGACTTAGGTGGGGCGTTAAATGGGGCGAACGAACGCTTGGCACAGTTGGCGCATGAGTTGAAGAATGCGAACGGGCAGATCCAGAAGCTAGAGAGGGAGGTGATGGAGGTTGAAGCACACAATGACGAACTTGAGGCTTTACACAAGAAGGATCAAGAGTTGATTTTGACATTAGAGAAGGACGTCAACTCCACAAGTGATCAGCTCCGAGCTGAGCGTTCTCGCGTGCGTGAACTGGAGGACCATATCCAAGCTTCTGACGCAGAGCTTCGCGAAATGAAGGCATATGTCGAAGAGGTTGAGGAGAACGCCGAGGCGATAGGTGCTCAAGTTGAGTCTCTGGAAAACGAGATTGTGGAGGCACAGAACATGATCAAGAAGCTCGAACTCAACGGACTCGAGGCTAAGCAACGGATCGCCCAGCTCGAAGAGGCGGCTTCCAAGGCACAAGATGTGAACGCCCAGATGGAGGAGGCGTTGGAAGAGGCCGAAAATAAGATGCTTGAAGATAACGAAGCCCTCGTTAGCCTCAGATCCGAACTCGGTGGCCCTCGAACGCGAGAAACAACGCATCATGGTGAATGCCTCCCAGAGCGTTTCTAGAAGTTTGGATTCCACCCATTCGACAGACGAGGAGATAGAAGCTCTCGAACAGGAACTAGATGATGCACATAAGGAGATCGTGCGTCTGAATGCGTTGCTGGTACAGTCGCCTGCTCGTAAAGCGATGGAGATGGTGAAGGATGCCAGAATAGAGATGCTAGAGAAGGAGAAGGAGGAATTATTGGAGCGCAATAAGGCACTAAGAATGACTGTGAATGAAATCACGACACCTCACAAAATTGTTAATGCGAGCGGCATTTCGCCTATCCACCGACATGTCTTGTCCATGTCAATTCGTGCACCTCGGACACCTGGCCCTCCCTTACGTGATGTACGTGTTCCCTTCATGATCCAACAATACCTAATGCTGATTGCCCACCTAGTTGTCATGGTTGAACGGCACAACTCATGATCCCTCCGTCTCT
Organism: Calvatia gigantea; assembly: GCA_025093985.1. NCBI lineage: Eukaryota > Fungi > Basidiomycota > Agaricomycetes > Agaricales > Lycoperdaceae > Calvatia > Calvatia gigantea. The sequence continues at coordinate 1,629,730 of JACAAK010000005.1, read as the reverse complement.
CCTCTGATCGCAGAAATCAGCCGTCTTCATCGAGAGCTCGATCGCGCGAACGAAAGTATTGACGATAAAATCGACAAACTCGAAGACGCAGGTCTGGGTGTTGTTGGACTTACTCAGAAGCTCGAAGACGCACGCGCCAAGGTTATTGCGCTGGAAGAGGAAATAGCAAGGCTCAAAAGGACCGAGGAAAGGAGAAGTCGGCGGTTGGAACGCATTCGGTGCCAGAAATGCAAAGTTAAAGTTGACATTTACCAAGTCATGCGGGAGGACGATAGGTTTGTTGCCTTGTGCTTCGTGTGTTTGTTATTATTCACCCTGCCTCCTAGCTTTCTCGACACGACCAGGGATTACTTACCCTCAGAACCGCCTACTCCTCCGACCAGAACAATGGAAGTTCTCCGTCAAAACCTGCAGGCTGTTAACGATGAGCTCGCCGATCTTAAGAAGAAATGGCAAGAGGAGAAGAAACAGCTTGTCAATGAAAAGGCAGTCCTTCAAAATGCAGCCAACCGATTGAATGCCCAGGTCAAGGAAGAGGCTAAACGCTTAGCAGAGATGGAAAGGAAAAGTGAGAAGAAGAGGTTAACCGTCGAGAATGTAAGTGCATATAATCCTGGGGGAAGTTTCATAATATATGATTATCCATAGGAGCTGGAAAGCGCCCGCAAGACTATCCAGGAGCTTGAAGGTGAATTGAAGTCTGAGCGTTCCCGCTTGAGAAACCTGGACACGCAACAGAAGCGTATACAAAGGGACCGTGATGAATTATTAAACCAGCTGAAGAGGACTGAATCGGTAAGTATCCACTACTCTCTTCATGGATAAGAAGCCTGAACGGATGATCGCAGGATATGGAAGATGTCAGACAACACCTTCACAAGTTCAAGCAAGAGAACAACCAGCTTGAAAAAGAACTCCGCGAGAATGCCACCGTCGAACAGAAAGCCCGGCTACTCGAGAATAAAGTTGCTGAGAACCAGAAGACCATCGAGAGCCTGCGACAAGAACGCTCCTCATTAGCCAACGACTTCAAAAAGCTACAAAAGCGTTACACCGAAGCCTCCGAGGTAAATTTTTTGTGCGCCGTCGCCAAGAACTTGCACTAACTCAGCCAATGTAATCACAGCATGCCAATAAGCTCAGGAAGGAGTATACTAAATCTGCGAATTCTCATGAACAACGTCGTAATCAGCTTGATATTCACCTCCTTGAAATTGAAGACCTCAAGCGTGCGCTGCGAAGCCAGGACTCGAAAGTTCAGCAAGTCGAAAAAGAAAAAGAGAGAATAGTGGCCGAGAAGAACTCCGTAGCTAGAAACCATCGCCGCACTGGAGAACGATCTCAGACGTGTACGAAGAGACGCTGAGACCTTCGGACGCGACCTGAAAGCACTGAAAGCAGACAAGGAAAGAGCAGAGACAAGACATAGAGACGAAATCGCGAAACTGGAAAGGGCGAAGAAGCAGACACAAGCACAGCTGAGACTCGTATCAGAGGAACTCGACTCACAAAAGGAGCAATCGGCAAAGTGGAGAGAAGAGAAGAGGAACCACGTTTGCACCGCGTATGTGATGAATTCCCGTTGTTTGTGAACTAAGTACTCATTGCAAGTAGGGATAGCCGTCGGCTGTCAGCCCTCGAAGTGCAACACAACAAAGAGTGCAAGGGCCTAATCGTCCAGATCCGGTATCTCAAGGCAAAATTTACAAGAGAATCCCTTTTCCGCGATGACTTGGGCTATCAAAAGCAGTACCTCTTAGTCCTCCTTTCTCAGTTTGAAAGAGGGTCAGTGCCCAAACCGGCTTGAAGCTAGATGTTATCTTCTGAGACTCCACACAGCGAAAGAAGGATACTTGCGTCTATTGGCCGAATAGGGTATCCCACAGGGCCCCCAAAATCGAAGAAAGCGAACAAATTCAAATCCGTTGGTTTCCTGATTATTTTCCTCTCAAGGGTCCGGTATGTTTTCCTGCTTCCAGACATTAAAATTAGAGAAAAAAATTTCATCTTGCTCCAATAGCCGAGCCAGCGAAGCCTGGCGGGAACACAGTGCATCAAAGCAAGCAATAGCCGCAGCACTTCAAGACGTACGCCGTCGACGCACGGCCGCAATCGTTTCCTAAGCTCCATACATCCTTCGAATCCCTTGTATCACCCCTTGTATCATGATCCTTTCTCATTTCTTGTCAATCCTTCCTTACGCAATCATTCACTCTGCATCTATGCTCCTGTTGGTGCTAGGCATGTATTTTGATGTATAATTAATCCTGACACTCTGAATGGTATATTAGTATAATACTGATCCCATTTGGCCTTGTGATAATAAAATCACTGGAATCAACAAAAGAGCACTGCTGAACACCCCGCTATACATTATAGCTTGAGCTTGTGTCGTTCGGATATTATGCGAACTGCATCTTTAGAGAAGACATAGGAAAGACCACTCCAGATGGTAGTCGTTGCAACAGTCCACCTGCCTAAAATGAGCCGGTGCGGTGACAGAAACCGAATGACATACTGTAGGCCTTGAAGTACAATCCCTAGGTCAAACGGCAAGATCGGATGAACGGTAGTTATGCCCATGAGCAATAATTGCAACGCTGTGTTTACCTACATATAAAATGAGCCATTTGACTATCAGAAATGTGGGTGAATAGGTGGACCTTGCTGATGAATGTCGGATGGACTTCAGCAGAGGGTATTGAGAAGTCCCAATACCGCCTGAAAGGTTTTCTGTTGAACGAACTGATAAATATGACAGACATCATGTGGTTCAGGAAACGTACAGGAGGTGGCAAGGACGTATAGCGAATGTAGAACGCAGACAGGCTGAGTAACACATCCCGCCCAATGATGATGATAGCAAGAGGGGCTGTAAAAGCAACACTTAGAGTAAAGTGCATTCGGATTCGGTGAGAACATACGAGGTAACAAATTTTGCATTGCCAGGGTGACCGTCAATGTGGTCATAAGAATCTTGTCCGCTGCAGGATCCAGAATCGTGCCCAAGACAGAACTCATCTTGAACCTCCGTGCCAGAAACCCATCTGCCTATGGGGGAGTTAAAGAGTTATTGTTGAGAAACTTCTACTGGATAATATGGGAGGAGCCTAGCGTACGGACCAAGTCAGTCAGGCCTGCATAAACGAGAAGCCCAGTTGCAAGGTGATAATTGCCTTCCAGGATGGACCAACCAAGTACAGGGCATGCAAGTATCCGCGATACTGTTAGTAAGTTTGGTATTGTGTAGATATTCTCCCCGATGACAAGCTTTTGAGGAATCTTCGGAGGGGTTTGACTCCCAGACGCACACTTCTGTGACGTCGAAAACCGGCAACAAGGAGTGATTGCGAGGGGGCGTATAAACGCACTGGCGGGAAGCTTACGGGTTTCGGATAGACGTATTTGATGGAGAGGAACACATGGACGACGAAGGTAACGAGGAGGAGAAAGGCGAAGGGAGGCGGTGGTCCTCAGCATTCCAGCTGGACAAGAAACTGCAAAGCTTACGCGAGTCCATTTTGGGATGTGGAACTTTGATGCGCCATTCCCGGCGTTCTTTCGGCCCCCAAACTCAGCATCGTTCAGACTCTGGTCAGAAAGGTGATATGAACACCTGCGTGATTCAGATTAAGCTACAAGTATCTACAATTACAATTGGTAACGGAAACCGGGGTGTTTGTAGCCCAAGTCCCTCTGCTCCTCAACCGTCTTCCCCTCCAAGCGATAGTCTCTCTCACCACGATCTCGCTTCATATTTTCACGATGCAGGTAGTACATACCACCAGAAACCATCACAATAACCCAAATTGCTGCGGCGAGATTCAAAGAATTTCCCTTATGGTAGTTAGGCGCATCAGTTGGGAGGTACGTCCAGACACTACCAGGGAAATTAGCAGCATTAATGTGCAGTGTGATACCCAAACGTACGCGATAATGGCGCCAAATGACCCAATTCCAGGGATGGCCGCGGTTGCGACAGCCCGCATCGTGTCAGGTGCGGCGTTATCCGTACCCCAAGTGAGGAACTGGTTAAGTATCGGCCGTTAGAACCCAGAAGAGGAGAACGCAAAAGAAAAGAACATACCAGAGGACCAGTAGAACTCCCACCCATGATACAAAAGAAACAAGCAGCATAACGTGCATGAGGGTTCGTCGTGCCGACGGCCAGCCCATACCCTAGGGTTTGGAACACCATAGATATAATAATGGCAAGGCCACGGCTGTTTAGGTACCAGCTCATGAAGCAGTTGGAAATTGCCCAAACTGCACCAACAAGGTAGCAGGGTACCGTTCGTAACTGAGCCTGAACTATGGCTGTTTCGTTTTAAAAAAAATGTTGAGAAAATCTCGCCCCGTTTGTGATCAAGTCGACGTACTGAAATGGCCCACTGTAGAAAGATTGGATTAAGTTAATCAGATAAAGCACATTCCGCGAGAACCCTTACAAGAGTTAATAACGGTCGGCAGGAACAGGCTAAGTCCCTGGAAAGAAATGTTGACGAACAGATATCCCAGGGCACAGACGAAGGTCTGGAAGAACCGATCAGATACAAAGACCAAGTCACAGTAAACAATCTTACCCATAAATTGAATGACCGCCAAACGAGTTTCATTGTTGCCTTCTCCTTCACCCCATCAACCTTGACAGTCGCATCGGCGTTGATCCTTGCAATGGCCAGCACCCTCTCGGTTTCGTTCAACATTTTTGTCTTGCGGGGATCATCTGGCATGAAAAAGAGCAACGCGATGCCAATGCCTAAGGTGATAATGCCTATCAATGCAGCATTAAAGACGTTAACCTCTATTCTGATTGCCGTTGGATAGCTCACCCTCAACAAAGAAGATCTATGGAAACGCCTGCTTCAGTAACTGAACAGGAACGTGACACCAACTGGTGACTGACCTTTCTCCAGCGTTTGACAGCGCCGAAATCGTCCAGAGCAACTAGCCCAGAGGCAAGGAGGCCTCCAACTAAATAACAAAAGCCCATAAAGATGGTAATTAGAGGAAGCCGGGGTGCTCACATGAACCAGCAAGACTCGGAGCGAGCCCGAAGAAAAAGCCCATACGAAGCACCAGTTCATGGCGCCGATAGTACTGCCGTAAGGTTGAGATTTGATCATATGAGCAAATTACGGAAGTGACGAACTCGAGCAAGGCAATACACGAGGCCTGACTATGGTCCAATCAGCACCGCCAAGCCAGTAACCAAGCGAGGACTTACCAATGTTCCGCCCTCCGCGAGGCCCAGGAATACTCTGGTCACTATCAAGTGCGTATAGGTCTTCATGAAGGCTGAACCTAGCGCCACTGCTCCGAATGCAATGACCAGGCAAGCGACCCAGATTGACCCCATGCTTTTGAGGACAAGATTTGATGGTACTTCGACGACTGTAAACTGTTCTGATTTGTTCAGAGCCGGTGGTATCATGACCGATTGAAGAAGAGAACATACGCAGATATAGAAAACCGTCAAGGCAATGTTGAGGTCGTATCCGTGCATGCCCAAGTCTTTCTCGAGGCCTAAGTCTGCGGTTTAGGTTCTGGACGGAGGTGGTGAGAAAAGAACGCACCAGCAATCTTTGCATTTCCTTGAAGTAACGAATCAGTATTGTGCACGACGAGATTTTATGACCCGCATACCGATGGCGGTCCTGTCGAGAAGTCATTTATTCAAAGGCCATCCGCTCTAGGGTTGTAGGATACTCACCTATCAACGAAATTCACGCAATCTAAAGGTAGAAACGTAAGATTTTTGGAGTCATTCCGAGCCATATTCACTTACAAATCAAACAGAACAGGGGCAATAGGATGGAATCCAGCTTCCGCACCAACTTCTTCTCAGCCACTGGGTCTATCTCGTTGATCGAAGCTAAAGCTTCTTCTTTGGATTTGGTGCTTTCGATTGCGATATCATACTGAGAATCCTCTTTGCCCGCCATATCTTGTGTATCCCTTTATCCGTGAACCCAATGAGACGTGGAAGTGACTGGGAAGGTAAGGGAAAACGCACGCAGTAAGCCCTCTCTAAAAGTTTTGCCTTATATACCTTGGTACGTATGACTTCAATTCGGACGATAACACTATTTCTGGAGACACCCTGAATTCAAACCTGGTCTTTTTCGGAATCGTTTGATAAACGAGCATAGTAGGTTATGCAATTCGAAGCGTGCCAGTCGGGTCTGCCGGGTACCTGCAAAAGTGCCACGCTCCATGACGCTCGTGATGTATGAATGCAGTAAGATCTTACAAGATTTTTGTCAACCCGGAGTTTGCAATCCCATTAGCCAACAGTAGAAGAGCCCAAACAGGAAAAAAGCTCGGCCGCGCACCACCTTTGGAATCCTGATTGGTGTCCGACTGAGGACAAAACACTATAAAGTCAAATTGCCTAAAATGAGCAAAATCGAGAGCGCCAACCTAGCCGGCCTCCCGAGCAACTTTAGCTCTACTGCTAAGCCTGCGGGATGAGCGCTTAAGCGTGAACAAAAATTCAGAAACTCAGAGGGGTTCAGGAAGTGCCAAGAGGTGGCGCATCAGGCTGACACCAACAGCAAATGATTTCAGACGATGTGGATGGGCTTTGTTCTATTTCCCTGAAGACTGAAGTTATTACACAAGGGTTGGATTCTGGAAAATCTGGTCTCCGCGTAATGAGGCAGAACGACAGGTGAACGTTTGAACCGGTGACGTTTGGCAGATGGGAAAATGTTGCCACTCACAGAAATGAAGGAATGGCTCAATATGGCGGAAACAATATCTTTTGAATAAGGGTTTAAATCATCCTGAACTTTGAAGGAATCTCTGCAGCTCTCTGCAGCTGGGCTAGTTCCTGATGTTCCTGGTTTCAAGTTTGCTAAGTTCCGTGCCCCTATCCTCTTTTTCATCTTTCTTTGCCGACTGCCTTGATAATTTTGCCACAGGACATTAAGTTAACCATTTGGTCAGTCAATGGCTCCAGTGACTCGGGTGGAAGTGGTGCATATATTGCTACGCAGGATATATGCGTAAGTACCTCTTCTCCGGAAACCTGGAGGAATGCTCTCGCTACTTGAAATTCATGGAGGCACGACTTTACCTTTCCCCAACAAGACTGGACTGATTCCGACGAGTTGACATTGTATACCAATAGCGCCTCCACACGACGCGGCTCTCTATCTGCGTTTTCCCCGGCAAACGCCGTCCAAACCTCATTATTGTTAGGACCGAGGGTTTGGGGTTGACGCTACCACTAGGCGGTCCGAGGTCATGCGACACCAGGGAACCCATTCAAAGGTGAAAGCGTGTTCCAATGCACGACACGAAAACTGAAAATTACCATCTCATTTTGATCCCCAGAGAGCCGATAATCCAGCGTTTCGAATGGCAGGTCCATGAAGTTGTGGCGGCCGGGCACAGGGTTGTGTGTTAATCAACACATTCAGAGTCTTCGCTGGTATAGTTCGCCGGGTTGTGGACTTGGGCTGGGGAACCAGAAGATTGACGTTGCGATGACAGAGGTCTCAAAAATAGCACAGGGAAAAGATGTCTGGATCTAGCGACGCGAATCGATCATCCTTCCCGGTAAGTACAGAAGCGGTATTGAGGAAGCCAGTTGATACCACGATCCGACAGACAGTGATAGAAAGGTGATAAGTGTCCAGTATTACTGCTGACGGTACTTACTCAACACTTTGAGAGATACTGTCAGCCAGACGGCGAGATCCGCGAATTCATCTCCGCACTCGATGAAGAGGTTAGGGGGTTAGGCACTCTCAGTCAAAAACTGAGCGGCGGGTCCTTTGTAGTCACACCAGGACTTACATGTACTAGGAAGGTTTGTTTGTCCAGTATGGGGGAGAATCATTGATCGTCGCGATTGGGAAGCCCAGACCACTGCCCGGGAACATACTGAATGTATCTGTTCGTCAATGTCCGATGTCAAACAGTCTCAAGACCGAATCCTCCACCGTTGATCGCGGGCGGTTGTACCCGGCTAGCGACCAATCGATTATTGGGTCGGAAGAGGGAGCACGGTTATCGACAAAATGCCTAGTGCACGAGGACGACCATGTCTTTGTCGGAGAATAGACGCACTAAATATAACGGTCTGGGGTATGAGAGATGTGGGTGGGTCAAGAAAGAAGACAAAGCCATGATGGACCGGAAAGCTTAGCATTCTCGAATTTCTAGAATATCATCGTCGCACACTCTGCTGAAACATATCCATGGAATTCAAAGAAAATTTCTTAGCCAGAAGTCTGGGTGATCACTGATTAGTGAGGTGACCCTGCTTCCAAACAACCCTTTTCAAATGGAGCTGGCCGGTTGCGCAGCTTCGTCCACGCCATTCTACACTTATCGACCACCTGCTTTCACGACCCCTAGACGTATCTCTACATACCTTGTCACAACACCTGCAGTTGCTCGGAATCAGTACCTGTCTTCTCTAGGACATCTGACATGAACTCAACTGAGAATGTCTCACGGGTTAATTCTCTTCGCACCCGGCCAAATCTTATACCTATTGGTCCACGAACGCCGCTGAGATCCACTGCCGAAGTGCAATTACCATTGTCACCAGCAGCCTCGAGGACGTCCAGTACATCAGCTCATTCGACATACACATCACCAGTGCCCTCAGAACCCCGGGTGCTTTCAACCGTCCAAGAAACTTTCAGTGGTGTTCGGCCGCCTGTCTCGACAATTATCCCCGACTTCCTTCCACCCGCTTATAGCACCCACCCTGAACCACAAACGACAGAAATAACACCGCCGCCTCGACTACCGATACCTCCTCGAATACTGACGCCACCGGAAATGAGGTTTGAATCTCCGCCAGTTGAATGGAAGGCATTGTCACTAGAAGCTGCATTATGTGGGCAATGGCCTTCGTCCTATCATGACATATGTCACTGACGTTTCTTGACAGGGACTTTCAGTTCAGCAGAGCTTCAACAGATCGTGTCGCGGGCTATTCGATCATCTGCACGCGAGTCGTTCATTCGACTCTTGACAGTGGAGAATCTTGATAACGTCCTCCCCGCTGAGTTGGAGAATCTGGAGAAATTAAAGGCCTCTACCCAGTCAAAATACCGATTTCTGGTACACCGGAGAACGATGCTACTGCAGGCTCTAATTACGAGCGCACAAATCCCGTCTCTCAAAGACAAAGGCAAGGAGGACAATATGGACAATATCACGAAACTTGCGTTGCAGCTTTCAGAAACAACTGCTGAATGCGATCGATTGTTAGAGGAATTACTTAAAATATCCGATCAAACGGCCCAGATAAATCGTATGTTGGATGTTCATTGGGCCAGCGCCCTTGCTATTGCACTGCGAAAAGTGAGTATCTCATGCTCTCTCCGTTTTCTTCGTTCGTTCAACACGATAAGCAGCTAAACAATAGTTATGGTCGAAGAACGACAGAGCTCCAACAAGCGAGGGAGCAGGTAACTCAGTTAGAAGGGCAGCTAGAGGATGCCTGGAAAGAAGCGGAAAAACTTGCACGAGAAATGGATGAATACGAAGAGGATCTATCTGATGCAGAGGGGGAGGCTGTGATCGAGACCGCTGAGATTGTTTCTGTACCTATAACACCCACCTCTCCAAGGCCACGAAGTGTTGGGACTGCACCCACGCTGTTGGACGTCGAAGTCATCGCGCCCTGCACACCGTTATCACCGCGTTATGCCGGGCCCACTGCAGATATACCAGCCGACGTTAATGCTCAAGAGAGCAACCAGGACAGCCTCAGTATCCGCAGCGGAAAGAGCGTCAAAAGCTTCAAGAGCACGAAGAGTGCTCGTAGCATCAGGAGTATCAGGAGTACTCGCAGTCAGCGCGGTGATACCACTCGGAGCCAGCATGTGTTTGCCGCAAAAACAAGAAGTTACCGAACATCTCAAGGCAGTCTCCGTCTTCCTGCTTCATACAGTTATGGGCGCAAACCAAGCAGTTCCCGGCCTAAGACCCCAGTGGAAGAGCAACCGCCAGTTCCTGATATTCCTTTACAGTTCACCTCTTCGCCAGTCATCTCCACTCCAGTGGCGAATGCTTCGTCAACGCTGCTGCATTGGGATTCAAGGAGCGGGTCACCTGTAGTCTCCAGGAGCCAAGGTCCGATGGATGAAGGCCAGGACGAAATTCAACCATCGTTTTCGACATCTCGTCGCCCTGCCAATTTGAATGACATCAACTTGGGCGTAGATGACAACGCAATTGAGGAAGTTCTCAGGACACCAGCACGAAAGAACATCTCAGTGGATGACGTGAGACTAGGTGCTGCAACTCATTCCCCAGGTGAGTATTTGAAGCTTGTCCTCTTGAGTCCACCCACTAATACGCCGCATTATAGGGTCAGCTAGTACTTCCCCCACTTCCAAAATTCCTTCGATATGGAGGAATGTCGACGCACCTAAGACTCCGGCAGAACGGGTCGAGTCACTGATGCGACGGGGCACCCACAAACCCACTCCATACCAAAAGCTCAGGACACTGACGAAACGATACTCACTCCCTTTCCCTCTTCTGACATCAGGCAAATCCATGGTCGCACGCCACTCCTCTGACCGGTCATGATACAACCACAGCCACTAACCCTGCTAATACCACTACCGAATCTGAGATTCGGACTATGAGTGCAGCGCTGTATTTCCAGCATCCACCACCCTACACACACCATATATCATATACCACAATCGCCATATTGCAAGACCGGTATTCGGGTGACCATTTCGTGTATCATATTCTCCTCCCTTTCTTGAAAGGATATACCTCTCCAGGAATCCCCAGGAATTTCTAGCTAGGCTGCTCGGGTATTTTAACACCCCTTCCGTGATTGTATACTATCTCATACAACCCCCACATCCAACTCGCTCATATTTCCCGACTAACCTATTCCTACATACATACCTGAAACTTAGCCTGTTTCGCTCTTTGCTATCGATGTTAATTAGGATATGATAATCTGATTCAAATCCTCATATACGTTCTTTGAAGCCAACAAGATGCCTGCTCAAGGCGGGGTATGGATTGATTCTGATTACCAGTGGGACACAACACTAGGTCCCATTCCCCGAGCCTTAGTAGACAAAAAATGTCTTATTGAATGAAAGAGTATATCTGCCTATGCATAGAGAAACGAAATCTATTTCCTCAGACTTCTTTGGCACTTCCAAGAGCAATGGCACCACTATTGGGAATAACGATAAAGCCAGTGCCATCCTTGGTCTCTGTCGATGCCTCCGCATTTGCAGGCAGGGCACCGGAGCCAAGAATACCGGCACGATAAATCGCCTTCGCCAGTGTAGGGATCTGTAAAGCAGCATCGCATGATTGGGTCAAGAGAAAACTATGGGAACACTTGCTTGTATTTCAACAGAGTCCGAGACGTGTGATAATACGCCTGTGATGTACCTGCAAACAGTTCAGGAACCAGCCCGACAGGGACGGATCGGACAGACCCATTCTCTGCGGGGCGGTCTTTCCTCTGAGCGCCTGCCAAGAATCCGGGGTGGAAGATAATAATATCGCTGTACCCCAGCTTGGCGAGGCCATTCTCGGTTCCGCCCTTGGACCTGTTAAATAATTGAGAATCATCGGTTTTTTCCGGCCTCCGTCCGGAACACACCTAGGATATAGGAAGGACGAAGTATGGTTGGCGCTCGAACTCTATGTTATGTTGAGCAAAGCCTGCAGCGACCCTCATAAGACGCACTGAGAGGTAGACTACGCGTTGGTTAAGGTCAGGTACCTTTGCAGCCTTTGCAGCATTGATAACATAGCTGAAATCGCCAACAATTTTAGCCGGTATATCCCTCAGACTGATGTTAATTACTCTTACTCCCGGTCAATCTTCTCAAATGCGGCGTCACTCCCAGCAATCTTCCTCGTTGTTCCTAGACTGTTCATGGAAAGTATGTATTAACATACTGAATGCGCTTGCGGAGAAACAGCATCGAGGGCTCACGTTATATACACGACATCCCAGCGACCATCCTGTAAGCCTGCCTCATTGAGTTTGTCGAAGTTGATAACCTTTTGCTCCAGCTTTTCCTTTCCAGCAGTAATATCACTTGTTGACGTGATATTGCGGACCATATTCTCCGACTTTGTTAAACTGGGCTGAAGCGAGAAGCTCGCGCAGACAACACGCGACCGATTTGGCCTGTTGCTCCAATGATGAGTGCGCTTTTGAGACCTGATGGACTTCATCAGACTAAAGGAAGGGTGGGGTTGTTCATGGCTTTACCAGACATTCGTTCTGAATTTCCGCTCTGTCGGAAGGGATGTCGTAAACACGGTTGGACTTACCGCTTACTGTGCGATGAACCAGATTCCCAGTGATGACAGCGGTCCTGCACGTGGCACACCTGAGGCCTGGGTTTTGACAGCAGAAAGGGACGTTTGAAGCTGAAGTCCATTATGTATACATATCGACGGCCTCCAGTATCGGGCAGCAATACAACAACAATACCTCCTGGTGCGCGCCACTACGCCAAGTCTGCTGGGCTCACGTATGCTCCTTCCAATTACCCTTCCCTCCTCGCCCTGGTGTACCTTACTCGGAGTGCCTTGGTATATTTTGAAAACGACACTCTTTCCCCGACCGCGGAGATTGAGCATCGATGGTACACCCCAGCCCGAGGGCCTTCTTAGGATCCAACTTCCTGCTGTCCAACGGCATGACCATCATTGTACTAGTGGGCTGCAAGGGACTATGTTGGAAGGGTCTGGAGACGGTCTAGAATCTCAACTCCCTGCTCATCGAACGCACGGCTACAATAGAAAAAATAGGATCATTACTTGTCGGGGCGCCCAATCCGCTTCATTGTTAGCTCCACTTCAACTAAACCCTACCACCAAGCTTGCACATGCAGTCTTTCTTGTCCTAAGTTATCTCCCTTTTCTGGTGAGCTGGATCGACCATAGACGACCCACTACCCTCAATGCCCCGGCAGTCTTTTCTCCTTTTCTCTGGGGCGAGGTGGACCAATGGATCTTCTGAGATGTGCCTGGTCTTGTAGAGGAGCTTAACGCTCTGGGGAGGCAACTGCGTTGTATGTAGACGGATTTTCATATACCATCGAGCACATTGGCCCGCCTGGGCCAGGTGTCATCCGGAGACGGACCGCGGTATCACACAGCTTGATTGAAAAAATCGGCAGATCTGAATTGGTGCATTTACGCTGATCCTCTACGGAAGAGACTATTCAGCGAAGAATATAACTCTCGCCAGTGAGCTAAATAAAATCGTTGAATACTCTATATATTATAGACAAGAAGTATCGAGACATGGCAATCCCAGGAGACAGAAGCACATTTTAAAAATGACATACAGATAGACACCCTATGGGACTTCGTAGAAATTGAAAGGATTACAGAAATGGGTACATCCCAAGCCAGCCTTCCTACATATGAACGTTCTAATTCAACACTCTAGTACACTTTGCACGCTGGTGAGTACCAGATCGGTGCATCAACCCGAATTATGCACAAAGCGTAGGCGTACGGGGCAGCTTCCTTACCAGTGGGTTATCTCTCCTCGTCGTCCTCTCCGATAACGTGAAGCGGCCTGGCTGTTCTCGGCGTTTCAACTTCACTGTTGGGCACACGGGCGTACCACTTCGTGTTGGACATCTCTATATTCTCAGTGACTTTTTTGGCGGCATTGCGCCCAGATGCGGTCCAGAGGTGGATGAGGTACACGATAAAGGTATAGACGAGGAAAGCCATACTGAAATTGGACGTGAGAAGGGGGGTATCAAACAGTGGGGGTTCGGCCTACCTGAACATGATCAAGGCATATGTTACATGGTCCATCCCACTATTATGAACGAATTCCAGCTCTTCATCTGTGGCGGACATGAAAAGTAGTCTAGAAGCAGTTAGAAACATCGTCCTAGATAAGGTATTTGTCACTTACCCTGATGAGACGAGCAACTATACAAGGTGTCGTAAAGAAAATATGCGGGACATCTTTTTAGCAAATACTCACGAAAGGTGGCAGGTGTCTGAAGGTGCGAGACGCAGCATTTCCACCTTCCGTCGGGTTGTTGGGGCTCGACCCGTTGAGAGTGTGATCACTCCGGTTATCGTCGTCGGCTTCGCCGGAAAATCTTTGGGAAAAGAAGCAGATTTCAATAATGCGAGTCACACCGGCTAGCATGAGGGTGTGTCCAAAAAGCGCATGGATCTAAACCGATTTTCCTTTTGTCAATTTGGCGGCTGTGCGGCGGGGGTATGACCAACCTTGGTCGATATTTCAAGAGCTTGTGCATGCTCTGACATCGCCCAGCCTGTTAGAATAATGCTGAACCGTGCTTTGGTCAGTTTTGACTACAATTAAGGAGGGTCAATTGGATTCACATTACGGAAGGTACGACGTTCCGCTGCGGTATGTACGCATCAACCTCTATGTATAGGGATCGTAATGATAATGCTCACCTGGTTATTGCGAGACAACCAGATACCGAGAATACCACCGGTCCACCCTGTACCAAGACATCAATACATCGTTGGCAGACCTTGACCAATGAGGCCTACATAAAACACCAAGTATTCTATCCCAATAAAATTAGACACACAGGAAGAGGATTGAACTGCTGAAAACTAACGTATGTTGCATATCCTTGGCAGACCAGTCACCACCGTGGTGTTCAGTGAAAGTATTCACTGTCCATGACCAGTTGTTAGTGGTCTCGAGAAACGGCACACAAAGAAGTCGACACACCTATGCCCTGGATTAGAATAGGTTTTCACGTTAACAGGCGGGGATTAATCAATGACATTCAAAAGTACCCAAAGAGTTATGACACTAGGTCAACGGTTAGCTTACATTGGCGGAGAAGGAGAGAGGGCATACCAAGAATCCCAGAATTCAGGGCTCTTCCCTGAACGACGAAGCCATCCCTCGCCAACCAATAAAATAATTGCCATTATTATGGCGTATGCAATGAAGCCGCTGCCCATGATATAGTGCGCTAAGCATTGCCCTAGATACCAGATAAGAGGTGATACCCTTATGAGAGCGCGAGCCACTCACCTAAGTGCCCACCCCTGCAATAACCACGGAAAGTAAGGGCACCAAATAGCATCTGCGTCCATCCAAGTATGGGGTACAATCTTCCAAGAATTCCATGGGCAACTACAAAATATGGTCGTATGGTCTGTTCGTGGATATGGAGCTTCAAGTAGATGCCAATTGATAGTTGCGCAATGATAGGGATGAATAAGATAGATGCGAATGTGCCATGTACTGAGGGCAGGAACTGTCTCCCCTTGTGAGCGTGTCCAAGAAAGTATCCGCCGATCGTGAGTGCGAATCCTGTGGCCTGACGTTCGTTGTCAGCTCTACGAAATCCACGAGATAATCAAACGGATCAACCTGTAGGGGGACGTGCCAACGACTCCTCGAGAGGCCGAGAACCATTCCAATTGGGAAGATAATCCCCCAAACTGTTGTTTGTAGGACCATATGGATCCACAAGATTGCGTCGACTGGCGCATTTGCTTGCTCCTCTGTGAGCTTGTCGTGGTGGTTATGGGCGGCAACTAACAAGGCAGTCGCCAGCCCTACTGCAAGAACGGCGCGCATTTTGAAGCAGTGAGCAGCCTGGGTTGTGGTGGGACTAGAGGAGAAGTTCCCGAGTTACCCACGCACACTTCCTCTGACCGGTCTCGATTACATAATTGTCGCGCTTATCAGTCGCAGTAAACTTCTTCAGATGTGAGGATCTCGCCGACTACCCCTCACGATGACCACGGCACGCTTTCAGCCATCGAGTATAAAAAATAAAGTTAAACGCGAGGAGGTCGCTAGAAAGAACAAAAAGGCGAAATCCCAGGCCAAATTACAAAAACGGCTCTCACAAGCCAAACTGGAAGCCAGCGACCCAGCTGCGAAGAAGGTGCGCTTGAAATCGTCCGTACAACAAGGGGACTAAATCTGGTTCACAGAAACGCTTAGCAGAAAACATACCCAGAACTCTTGACAACACCCGCGAATTTGACCCCTCTATCCCTGTCAACGACACCAATCAGGCGGGTTCATCGCACTCGACACAACAAGAGGTTGCGGCGGACGTCGCGTCGGATCCCTTTGCCTCATACTTCACCTCTGATGATCCCACACGGCCTCCAAAGATCCTCATTACAACATCACCAAAAGCCTCAAAGGCAACATATGACTTCTGTGACGAACTCACCGGTGTGTTTCCTGGGGCTGAGTTCATCCGAAGAAAGAAAGGCAAAGGCTTTGAGGTTGGGTGGATAGCAGCATGGGCAGCCAACCGTGGATATAAACACTTATGTGTCGTGAATGAAGACCACAAAAAACCGAGTGAGCTCCCTTCGGCTTTCTCGTATTTTCACTTAACGAGCTATTTCAGATGCGATAACTATAGTGTACCTTCCTTACGGCCCAACCGCATATTTCAAACTGACATCTATCGAATTGACAAAGCAAATCTACGTCAGTATCTTCATCCCCCAGAATATACAGCCGTCAGTGATCATGACTCTTCATAGGGGCATGCCAGAGCAACCGCTCATTTCCCCGAGCTTGTCCTCAATGGTTTCGTCAGCCGTTTAGGTCACACCATAGGCCGAATGTTCCAAACAACATTCCCGCCAGTTCCTGAATTTCAAGGCCGCCAGGTTGTCACAATACATAACCAACGAGACTTCCTCTTTTTCCGAAGGCACAGGTCAGGATTCCCTCCCAGTTTCCTTTAATTGGCTTGGTGACACCTTTGGTGTAGGTACGCGTTTAGGTCAACAGAGAAGGTTGCTTTGCAGGAAATTGGTCCTCGTTTTACCCTAAAGCTAAGGTGGCTGAAGAAGAATACACCCGCTGTGCAAAACTTCGGAGAGGATGCCAAGCCCCTCGTTTTTGATACTGAAGATGATCCGTTCGAAAAACAGGCCGGGGAACAAGAAGAGGAGCACAGCGAGCGTGGAGATGAGGCCCAAGAAGAGAGCGAAACTCCTGTCACCCCCCCTCAATCCCTTAAAATTGTACCTCCAAAACAAGATGAATATATATGGCAGTGGAAGGTTCGTTCTTGGGTTTCTGTCCCTGTAAACATCTCGCTCATCCCGCCACGCCAGCCGGAGCTAGAAACTACACGCCGAACATTCTTTTTGTAACCCTACACTTCCTTGGCCCACGCCTGCATCTTTTTCCGCTCGCGAATGCTCCAAGCAACTGCTTTCCATGTATTTTGATTTATGTTCGAAAGATTATCTTGATGCCAATTGGGGTACCTCAACGCGGGAACGATCGTCAGGTACTCCATTGCGCTCGATATCCCTCCTTGATCAAGATCCAGCTCTTCATACTCCTCAAAATTTCCACAGGTTCCGATTACAATGCGCGCATCAAATCTCCCTAGACGGATATCCTCCATGTGATCCCAGCGTTGCCTATCCTCCATCGTCGTTGCCTTCATATTGGAAATCAAGTAGATAAAATTTTCTGGCACTATGATGATGAAATACTTCAAGTTGGGAGGGAGGTATTTCCGGGCTTCGACGGCGGTGGCGTATGTGTGATCCATCGCTTCTCTGAAGTCCTGGATTTCAATCAGCGTAAACACTCGTATATGGGTCAGATCTTCCAAGTATTGCAGACTCTTCCAAATTGGCAGCTGAGGCTGCTTGGAAGTGAACTCGAGGTGGGTGACCCGTTGGAAGATGGGGAGACGAAAGGTATCTTCGTCAATGAGTAACA
Source organism: Calvatia gigantea (assembly GCA_025093985.1). Taxonomy (NCBI): domain Eukaryota; kingdom Fungi; phylum Basidiomycota; class Agaricomycetes; order Agaricales; family Lycoperdaceae; genus Calvatia; species Calvatia gigantea. The sequence goes on along the minus strand of JACAAK010000005.1, from coordinate 1,612,011 downwards.
AATCGATGTTGATAGAGAGGGTCTTAAGGCTAGGCCACCTCTTTGTTCGGAGGATGGTCCTTAATTCCTCCCGGTAGTCCGACCAACACTCGAGAGTCGTGATGTTGTCACAGACGGATAGGAGCTCGAGTTCGAAGTCGCTGCTGTAGTATTCGAGGTCGTTGTTAGTGTAGATCCTCCGAACATGCGTCGAGTAAAACTCTTGTGGTTTGGATCTGAATGTTCTTTCGTACAATTGCAGCCGCCGTTGGGCTCGATGTGGATCACCGCCAGAAAGGGTTATTTGTTCATAAATCAAAGGATCGATCCTATGTGCCACCGTTTAAACCTTTGAATATACCAAGGCTGGACCTGTGCGACTCACCATTCCCTAACTTTCCGGCAGGTAAACACCCAGTCATTTCGACGCCGGTATCGTGCACTCAGCCGGTAGGCGACCTCGAAAATCTGCCTTTGTATCTCCACAGGGAGTTCGTTGAACAACGGAAACGAGACCCCTTGGGTGGTACTGACTCGGAGCTTGGAAGATGCGACTTTCGTTACAGGGGCGGCGCTCCCAGTGTCGTCAGTTGTGCGATATTGAGTGAGCAGAGGTTCTGTCGATGTGCTACCCGGACACTTCTTGCCTTGTTTCAGCTGGTTTGCAGGGGTGGTCAGTTGGTCGACCGTTTGGGTGGGCTTGCATCCATTGGGAGGTTCATTGTTCATCGTTGGAACAGAATGAAGAGAACAGGTATTTGGATCAGGTGCACCCGAATTTCATCGGACGAATCATGGATTGATGTTTGGTACGCCACGGCTACGGACTTTTGGTTGGAGATCAATCCCCAGTTGTCATGTTGAAAACTAAGATTAGCATTGAACGTGTACCGAAATTACCCAATAATAAGGAAACCATCGCTAAAGTACATCGTATATCGACTGAGATTTCGCCTTTTCTGCGAAGCCAGGGGACTTTCGCTTACGATCCTTCGACACAACCTCTGCCTATGTGTCCTTCTCCTCTTCGTCAATATGGTCTCGGGGTCAGATCACACAAGTGAGAAGCGGCATAATTAGGGCATAGCGGACCAGGTTGTCTTCGTGATCATTATCCACATCCGACAACTCACCATCATCAAGCCATTCATCCCAGTTACCGGAACACCCCAACATAATGCGCGGGTCAAATGTCCCAAATCGGAGACTCTCCATTGCGTTCCCATCGTTCTTTGTCTTGGGGCGTCTCGTGCTCCTTGTTGCATATGTTATGACAGAGGTCGACTGGCACCAGGATAACGAAATACTTCAGGTTAGGAGGGAAGCACTTCTGAGCTTCAGTGGCGATGGCATACACCCGATCCATCGCCAGCCGATATTGGGGAGCTTTTGTCTTAACCACCACTGTAAACGCGCATGTGAGTGAGGTTGTCAAGGGATTTGAGACTTTCCCATGAGGGTAGTTGGGGATCTTCAGAGGAAATGTCGAGATGAGTGACGTATTTGAAAATGGGAAGGTGGAAGGTGTTTTCGTCCTTGGGCAGTAAGTCGATATCAATGCAGAGGGTCTTAAGTCTTGGCCAGCTTTTGGTCTTGAGAATGTTGGTCAACTCTTCTCGGGCGTCGGACCAGCATTCGAGGCTGACAAGGTTATCGCAGACTTGCAGAAGCTCGAGTTCGAAATCGCTGCCCCTGGATCTGAGATTGTTGTTGGTGAAGATCCTCTGGACATTCCTGGCGTAGAACTCCTTTGGCTTCGACCTGAACGTCTTTTTGTATAGTTCGAGGCGCCTATGACCGCCTTCGAAATCCTCAGGAAGGACGATGGATTGATAGATGAACGGCTCAATCCTGTTATAAACAGGGTCAACAAAAAATTGCGGCAATCACAGAAAGCAAGGCTCACCATTCCCCTGACTTTACGTGATATGTAGATCCATTCATCCGGCTGGCCGTATTCTGTGAGATGGTAAGCAATCTCAAAGATGCGCTTTTGTATTTCCAGTGGGAGATCGTTGAACCTCGTGAACATTCGTGACGGATATAGGACTGGCGATATTGCTCTTGGTACGGGAGCTGACACGACCCCAACGTTGGGACGTTTATTTTGATTCTGCGCGTTGGTTGGCTGCGGTTGTTGGGACTTTTTCGCCTGAGCAGGCTTTTGCTTCGGTTGTTGGCCCCCACCCGCCCGAGGCGCGTTCTGGTTGGTTTGCGACGCGGCTGGTTGGTTACTAGAGCCAGGCTGAGAACCATTTCCGCCCGCATTGTTATTTTTACGCTTTTTATTCCTCTTCTTGCGTTTCTTTGGCACCTGCCCCCCGTTCCCAGTCGCGTTTTGGTTAGTGGGGGGGTGGAGGGATTCTGTGGCGCGCTCGTATTGGCGGGCCGCCCATTTGAGGCCGCAAGAGGCTTGTTGCTCGACGACTGCTGAGGGGTCATACTCCACGAGCGTCAAGCAGGAGCAAGAGGGAAATGAAGGGGGAAAACCTGCAGTGACATTTTAAGGCTGGTTGAGGGGTGCGGAGCTTTTCTGAATATAAGTACGTAAGTGGGGGGGGTTAAAAGCCTCCGGGAGTTATTCAATAATTACACACCAAAAACAGGTTCAGAACATTGGACGTCAGATATTTTGAATTGCAACCCTGGCGGGGATATGAGTAAGGCGGGAGTGTCTTACGAGTCCTTGCCAACTCCAAGAGAAGGATTTACGATTGTATTCGACGTCAACAGCGAAATAAGTTAATTTCTGGAAAAATGGGTACTTGTTGTCATCCGCGCCCAAGAGCGAAAGCTAGTGATGTCGGAAATTTTTGAGTTGGGAGGGTGAGCGTGAGTTTTTCAATAAGAGTTTTTCAATAATCGTCTCGTGTCTCCTCTCTCAGGAGTTGGCAGTGTTGGTGCTGTGCACACGGCAACTTGAAGGAAATCCGCCCTGCGGGGTCGACACCGCCATTGATTGGTATGTATCTTTGATACGCCCCCAAAAGAATTTTTGTGGCTTTGTGCTCTCAGAGAATGTCCTTCAAAATCTATCAGGTCAGGGGAAACATGTGATGAAACCCCTGTAGCCGTAGCAGAGCGGCCAGTCCCGAAGGAATGCTCACAGAGGGTTTTATTAATCAGCGGTTATGGTTGAGGGAACGGACATTGGGATCAATGCGCACGGATTCACTGAATGGCTTGATTTTAATTTACTACGATCGCAGTTCTTCACTTGTGGATTAGTATTTCCGCCGCCATGTTGGGAACGGGATTAACATTCAACATGTACCGGAACTACATACATACTTGATAAAGAAGCCATCGATACTACGAGCGTAATAACCAAAGAGCCTCATTTCTTCCGCGAAGCCAAGAAACGCTTTCGTGCACGATCCTTGATCACAACCTCTGCCCATGTGTCCTTCTCTTCTTCGTCAAGGTGATCTCGAGGCCAGACCGGGTAAGTGAGAAGAGCTATAAACCTGGAGTAGTGGAGCAAGCCCTCTATGTGTTCTTCTTCCACATCCGACAGCTCGTCACCATCGAACCAGTCATCCCAGCTACCGGAGCACCCCAACATAATGCGCGGGTCAAATGTCCCAAATCGGAGACTCTCCATGCGTTCCCATCGTTGCTTGTTTTCCGGCGTCTCATGCTCCTTGCTGGATATGTAATAAAGGAGATCGACTGGCACCAGGATAACAAAATACTCCAGATTAGGAGGGAAGCACTTCTGAGCTTCGGTGGCAACGGCATACACCCGATCCATCGCCAGCCGATATTCATGGGATTTCGTCTGGACCAACATGTACACGCGCATGTGAGTGAGGTTGTCGAGGAATTTGAGACTTTCCCATGAAGGCAGTTGGGGGTCTTCGGAGGAAATGTCGAGATGAGTAACATATTTGAAAATGGGAAGGTGAAACGTGTTTTCGTCCCTAGGTAGTAGGTCGATATCGATGCAGAGGGTCTTGAGCCTTGGCCAACTTTATTTTTGAGAATGCTGGTCAACTCTTCTCGGGCGTCGGACCAGCATTCGAGGCTGACGAGGTTATCACAGACTCGCAGGAGCTCGAGTTCGAAATCACTGCTCCTGTATTTGAGAGTGTTGTTGGTGAAGATCCTCTGGACATTCCTGGCGTAGAACTCCTTCGGCTTCGACTTGAATGTCCTTTCATACAGTTTGAGGCGCGCATGAGCTGTTCTTTCAAAATCCTCAGGAAGGACGATGGATTCATAGATAAGAGGGTCAATCCTGTCGCAAAGAGGGTCGGCAGTATGTCACGACAACACACAAAGCAAGATTCACCATTCCCTGACTTTACGTGACACATATACCCAATCATCTGGCCGACCGTATTCTGTGAGACGATAAGCGATCTCAAAGATGCGTCTCTGTATTTCCTGTGGGAGATTGTTGAACTTTGTGAACGCGCGTAACGGTGATGGGGTTGGCAGCTGTGTCCCTGAAGCTGGCGCGACCCCGGGGTTGGGGAGGTTGTTCTGATTCTGCATGTTCGTAGTTGGGTTTGTTCACCTGGGCGGGCTTCCGATAGGAGTCCCACCTGCTTCAGAGGGTCTCTCTGATCAGGGTTGTGACACAGTCGACTGACTGGCAGCCGGGGTGGGCTGAAAACCATTCCCACCTGCGTTGCGGTATTATTTTTATGCCTTGCTTCGGCGGCTGACACCGTTCACCGTTTCCAGTCGCGCTATGATTTGTGGGGTAGTAGATGGGTTCTGCGGTGCGCCTGCATGGCAGACCACTCATCCAATGCAGCAAGAGGCCCTCGTCTAATAGGGATTACATATTCGGGGGGTCGTAGCTACAAGCAGGGGTAAGAGAGAAATGAAAGGAGAAAACCTGCAGGGGCATTCAAGAGGAGGATTTGCGTCGTACGGAACTTTTCCTGATTATAGGTGCGCAAGTGGCAGTTGTAAGAGCTTCTAGATATTGTTCAACAAATCGCGCGTAATTCTGTCGAAAGCGGGTTCCGAATATCTGGGCGTCGGATGTTTGAATGGGGGGAAGGGGGAGTATGGAGGGTTCAGTAAGGTAGGTACAAATTACCAGAGAAAGTCCCAGATTGATTTAGAAAGTCCAGTCAACCCCAGTCTACATTCCCCTACGGTAGCGAATAACCTCTTCTGCTCGTTCCCAAACATCCCTTCGCACACTACCAGGAGGACAAACCCATGGAACAGCGTGATCAGGTGTAAGGGCGACACATCCAATGAACTCTAAAAACTGAGCAGGATTTTCGCCGACCACTGTCACGTTAATCTCCTCTTGATCCCCAGTATACCCTGCTACCACCACTCTCTCGTCCACTTTTCCGTTGATGGCATCCGAGAAGATACCACGGTCGCAAATTTGCTGGAAGAAAATCTCGTATAGTTTATCCCAGTCAACGAGGACAACCAGACAACACAAAGTTGTAGGAGCATGGGAAAGGATATCATCAATGATGGATTTGAACTCCTGTGGGGCCTCTTTGTGTAGCTCGAACTGCGTGTCAACGAGGATATGGGTAAGGCGGGAGTGTGATTCGAGTTCTTGCCAAGTAAAAGATTTATGATTATCACCAACGTCAACAGCAAGATGTGTTAAATTCTGGAAAAACGGACGCTTGATGTCGTCCGCGTCCAATCCGAGACCCGAGAGCGAAAGCCGACGAAGATTCGGAAACTCTTGAGTGGCAAAGATGGACGCAAGTTGCCCTAGAATTGTCTCCGGAAGTGGGCCCTGAGTGTAACATGCAAAGGTGATGATACTGGTGCACACAGCCAGAAGGTCTGTTACCACGGGGTCGACATGGCCATTGACGAGTATACCCTTGACATGTTCTTTGTAGAACTCCTGTGGCTTTGTGCCCTCAGAGAACGTCCTCCAAAGTCTATCGGGTCGAGGGGATATGCGATGAAATCTGTCGATGACGATGTAGTCGTAGATGAGTGGCTCAACCCTAAAGGTCGTGGAATTAACTCTCCGCGCCCTGTCAATAGACATAAACGATTTCTGCTCACCATTCGTTAACTTTCCGTGACACCAGAGCTAGCACTGGACCGCTGACATAACCCATGTGAAATGCATATTCGAGGATACGCCTCTGGATTTTTTCTGGAAATTCTCTGAACTGAGGGAAATGGACGGCTTCTACACGTGTTGACGCGCTCCTCTTGTTTTTACGCTTGTTCTTCTTTTTCTTCCGCAGGAGTTTTTGCACACCAGGTTCCTGCGTTGTAGTTAGAGCTCGTGCATTGAAAGCCGAGTCAACTTGGCCTAGGGACTCGGGCATCGCGGAGGCGATGGGAACTACGAGACGTGAATAGAACGAGGGGGTTGAGGTAAAGGGAAGGTGTGTGTCATTTGACCCTTGAAGTCGTGGAACTACGCATCGGCTTGAACGCGCAATCCTCTGGTGAGGCGCATTAGTCTTTGGTGGTCAACTCCGATCAATGGAGAACCCGCTGCGCAAGCGCCGTAATGACGTAACTCAGGTAGAGAGTTCAATCAATCGTTGCAACTTCGAGAAATGGGTGTTTTTCTTAGTCACAGACAACTGTCTAGTGCCGCTGCACGTCGGCTGCACGTCTCCCGTGCCGGTTTTCCCACGCCCATTAGGACGCGTTTGGTCGGCTTCGGCTATTCAAGCTTCAAGGACCTTGTGGAATAGATCGACTACCACAGCATTGCCGGTCTACATACGCAATCTCCCCATTCATCACCTATAAAACTCCATTCGCTATGGTCATCCCTCATATCACAAACATCAACCTACCAAATCCACTTGCCCTTACATGCATCCTTATCACTATCCTTGGAACCATATGTCCTACTGCCGTGGTCCCAGCCGTCTCCTCTGGTTCGTCATCGGCGCGGGTACGGCTACATGGTGGATAAAGCACCGCGAGATGCACCATAGTAACGGAGCATGGGGCCACTGTCGTCGACCCACCATCCAGAACACGCCTACCAATACTATCCCCCCGCCCACAGCGCCTACAGACGGGTCGAACGCGAACGTTCAGGACTCGTCGTTCTCGTTTAAAGATGTCCCGAGGGCAATCAATAATATTCCGCCCTCCCACGGGAACTGGAACTGGGGTTGGGGTGAGAAGAAGTTAGTGGAGAAGTATCAAGAGGAACAAGATCAACTGGCTGAGCTCCGGAGGCAGGCCACGGAAACTGTAAGCTCTCTCTGCCAACTGTCGTGTAAGCTTATGCTGACTTTATTTCTGTCATAGATGAGCGATATGACGGAGGCAACTCTCGAATCTATTCTTACAACTGCAGAGGCATTGAAAGCTGTGAGTATTACTAAGGAATCGAAGGGTTCCCTTTTAATGAATTGTGACGCAGAAACTTGCGGAAAGTCGTGAGCAACGCAAGAAGAAAGAAGAGCAACTCCAACGAGAGATAGAGGAACGAAGCAGGACACCACCCCGGCTCGTCTAACTCGCTCAGCAAGTTGCAGCTGTTCTCCACCGAAGGCCCTATTCTTATTCCTCGCCTGGCATTCCGCCCTCTGTACCGTGCTCGAGTATTTTGACTTTGCCCCCATCCCTTTTTCCGGCCCAGACCGAGCCGACCGAGTATTTTATATCATTCTGTACATCATATCATTATCGTACCAATCCAAATGGATTTAAATTCCCGGCAAGCATTTAATTCGTTCATTTCGTTCCATCGTCATCCCTGGCTGTTGTTCCGTAAGCAGAAAGCGTAGGAACTCCAGCGACAGCCTGCTCCTCATCCTGCCTGGTAGACTCCCCACGCTTATTGACATAGCTTGGGGTCTCTACGCCGAGGACACGACCTCCTTGCTCTTCCGCTGTAGCATGAAGTAAACAAAAAGTTAGCTCTACATTGGTTCCAGAGAGAGAGAGAGAGAGAGAGAGAGAGGTACACACGTCTCGAGTGCCAGAAGTATGTGATGAGACCCGCAATGATAATGACGAAGGAGATGAAGTACAGCCAGTACGGGTGGTAGTGCTGTTCGAAGTGTGGTCAATGTATGTCCGGAACCTGTGTCTGGAAAACTACATACGTAAAGGAACAGGCCTGGAAACATGGTTTTAGACCTTTGCATATTCCGGGAAGAGAACGATACTCACCGAAGAGCAGACCATAAAAGTCACTGGACAACAAGCTGAGGTTGAAGAACGCAGCAGATGCGATGCGATAAAGTAGAGGAGCGACGGTGTAAAGGATCAGCATAGCACAAGTGTACGCCATAAGCAATCCGACTATAGATTGTCATAAACTTCTTTCCCTCTTGGAAACTTGTAGAGGGACAGAACTCACTAATTCCCCCATTCCAAGGCGCATCCCTCATCCCCTGCCATTCCAGTCCGGACGACTGGATTCCATTGATGATAAATCCCCACATGCCCAACTGGCCAACGACTTCATATAACGGTCTTTTTCTGACGAAGAATTCCTCCGTTGCATTTGCTGATATCAGTGAAGGGTGAATCAGCACTTCAACTGCTGGACACAAACATAGAAAACACGCACTGAAGCCATAAAGTGTTGCACCAGCAATCATGAATCCATCCCCCTTTCCTCTGTTCAGTGCTGGCCAGTTCTTGTCGGTGATAAAGTCCGAGACGACAAGTAATGCCAAACCGCTCATGCAAACTCCAACGCCCTTGGAAAAGCGAGAAAAACTTCAGTTGACTGAGGGTTTCATGAATTAAGTAAGGATACACACAAGGATCTGAGTCCAGTGATATTTCGGGCGGAGGTATACCCATGAGAAAAACATGCACACGGGGATAGCCCATCTGTAATTCAGCTTAGCTTTGTTCAAACGCAGATTATGCAGACGAAGTGAGGAGACTCACGCATCGAGCAGCATGCATGATAATAGATCAGTGTATTGGTACGCCTGGCCGAAAAAATGGATAAATGATGGTAAATCCTAGGAGAGTGTGTATAAAATTGTGTGCGCACCTTGACCACAAGGAAATTTCCCTCCACATCACAAGCACCTAAAATAGCATCTGGATGCATGCGTTCAGCGTCTCAAGGGTAGGGAAAGGAAGAGGGAAATGACGTACATTTCCAGCCGTCCTCGTAGAATTACTTTCCCCCAGCCTTTGAATCCATCTAGTATTCATGTTAACGATACTGTCTATGACGGGAGATGTTTAGCAGAACTCACATTGGTATATGGTGTACGGGGTATAGACGACAAATAGTGTGAAGTACCTATAATTAGCATCAATCGGTCGTCAGAAATCCCCGTCTGTGGTTTCCACAAGAAAAAATGAAGGTGTAAAAGCTCACAAGAAAAACCCTTGCGTCGTAGATAGAGTCCATCCACGCTTAACCAACTCTGTGGTCGTCACATTCGTACAAGTGATACACAAAGACACAACCTGTCCAGCAACCAAAGCCCAAATGAACTGTTTTGTCCAGATGCTCTTCCACCTCTCAGCGAAACTCTTCGCAAAAGCAGACGGTGAGCTGAAATTGATCGGGGGGCGAGGGTTGACTTTTCGCGCAGGAGAGGAGGATGCAAGCGAGAGACTGCGTTCGTCATTTTGGTCAACCGTACTATTCTTTCGGTCGTCTTGTTCGAGAGCTGGTGAGATCTCGGGCGCTGCCATCTTTCGTGGCTACCTGAACAAAAATAACTATCAGCACCAAGCCCACCATACCAATCCCACAAACATACTTCGTGAAGAGCACCGGTAGAAAAGGAGAGGGGTACAAGCGCCGATCACGAGTAGAAAGAAGCAGTGAGCTTCTTATATCCCAGAATCTGAGAGACAGGTGATACTCAAGGGGGGTAGCAACAAGTTCTCACCGAGATCACGAACAAATCCAGATTTTTAAGGCCACCGGACGCATGATTGGACGAGACCTTTGGAGTTCTGGGAATCTGGGATCTCCTTCCGGTGCACCGGCACGGAAGTGTCCGCAGTCAATCTCCCACAAAGATACCATTCTCGCTTTCACGCGCTTCTCGTTCACCGTGGTTTAAGTGTTAAACTTTGTAGAGATGTGTTGAGCGGGTTTGAGCGGTTTTTTTGAGGTACTTTGCTTCGAATAATACAGACCGTAACTATTGTGGAAAACTTCAACAGTCAAGGCCCTCAGAAACGAGACTCCTCGTCCAATCGCCACCTACATCGGGACGACGATACAGGACCTTCCCTGACGATGAAACATAGATAAGCCCCGATAAGTAAACCGTAAGGTGTACAGAGATGTGAATATTCTGTGCCTGAGTAACAACGAACAGCTGTTGATTTTGCCTCCACGGTACTTAGTGGAGGAACCGCACCACTTGGAAGGTTGTTTTTGGGGTGCGCTTAGGTTTGTCAAAGCCTTGGCAATATCTCTTGCGCAATGATGGAGTTCCAGACAAATCTCGAGCTCCTTCTTAAGGCGTCCTCATGTTCCCTCCCAATCTCCCAACTCAATAATTGGAGCGCCAGTCAAATCATGCGTCTACAGGGTCACGTAATGCCTTGTCGGCGTGTCGTATAAACCCATAAATCTACCTCTTGTGTTCCTGCGAGCTCATAAAAAAAGAGGCATTCCGCCACCCCTGTCTGTGGTATTATTACGACACGCTTCCCTGGGCAGACCTGATGAAGATCTATGTCTACCTGGATGTGCCTGATCCTTCAATGTCGTCATCCCCTGATACCAGAAAGTTCTTCAAAAACGTTTTCTTATTGATTTTAGGACATATGGCAGATCAAGTCGGTCTACCACGGAGAGAGAAAATTGAATTTCTCTACGCATATATTTAGCGGGCAATAGCGGCAAACAGTTTTGGGAGAAAGGGATTACAGTTTGGCATAATGACGAGATTTAAATGTGAGCGCTGCAATGGGCCAGAAGGACGGCCCTACCCCCTGATCAGGGTTATTGGGTTCCTTTCGCCTTTCAGCTCAAAAAGGGATATCAGAAATGATTAAAGATCCATAGCAGGAGGCAGGAAGAGGGGAACGAAGGGAAAAGATCAAAGATGGAACTTTACCGCCGCACCCCGTTCAAAGCCTCCCCATCCGTGTCCGATTCAGACGCAGATGCTGACGCGAATCCCAAACCACCTACACGGTCACCACTGGTTACTCTCAAGGGTTCAGCGTGCCGTGAATTTGGGTAACCCTCGTCGTCATTGTCCTCATCCTCTAATTCTGTCTCGGGTTCGTCCTCTGTTTCGTCTCCTTCATTCATTGATTCCTTTAGCTGTTTGAATTGTAATGTCAGTGAGTATAGATCGCACAGATCATTTTGGGCGAAGGAGAGCACACCATTTCGATGAGCTCATGACATTCATTCAGGTTTGCCATGATTATGCCTTGACCCTCTGGTATTGACCCGTCTACACCAACGAAACGTCCCTCCTTGCGCATGGAGTCAATTTGATAGAGTACAAGTTGATACTTCACGCAAACGAGTAAACGTAAATCCCCGGACCTGAGAATCCTTAAAAAAACTTACAGGGTAGAGGTCCCTCGCGTTGGGTATTCCACCATATTTCAGAACCTCGCCGAGAACCTTCTTCACGGTGGACAATTTGTTGGCCTGTGATGGGTAGTAGTCAGTGGACCGGTCACCCTTACAAACAAAGAATGACGTCGACTTACGATGGGCATAAGCTCCTCGGAGACAGGTTCACTCGAAGAAAGCAGTCGATAAATAAGACCATAACATCTCCTCAGCAGGTAGAGCAACACCTGACAGGAATGAATTCAAGGCTCGTGTTAATTGAAGGACAGGACGCACGTATTGACCCGATGGCCGGTTGCCATCTGAATCCACAAACTTGCCATCGACCCTCATTCGATCGATCTCCTGCAAGCTCAACGAATAGTTCCACAAATCTGTTTCGCGCAAAGTCCATCGATGTGTCAATACGAGGCTCTCCAACTCCGCGCGGATATCTCTCAACCTATCGTATATTGGTTTCAGCGATGATGAGACATTCTTAGAGTCTTCTTGTGCCTTGATTTCTTGTGCGATGTCGAAGCATTCTTCAAGGAGAGAGGAACATATTGCTTGGGATGCGGGGACAACACCACCTGGACCCAGAAATTTGCCGTCGACTCGTGTTCTAAGAGGTGGAGGTAATGGAAGTGGGTTAGTATAGCGGCGAGTAAGGGTTTATGGAGAGGTAGGAGGGTGACAAACTTAAATGGGTTGAAAGAGTGAAAGAGAGAATATACTCAACGAATCAATCTTACGGAGCTCCTCCTGTAGTGGCTTGAGCTCTGCTTTATGTGTTCCTTCCTTTGCTGCCAACGCAACAAGTTGCCGACGGATTGAGATAAGCTTCTGGTGCACAGGGACCAGTTCCGCGGAGAGAAATGCCAAGGAGTCTTGCAGTTGCTTGAGGCACCCCTCTATCCAAACATAAGTTTGGAATGGCGGATGACACAGAATGGGGGAAGGTTATATAGGACGCACCACATTCGTTTAGCTGCCGCTCAAGCAACGTTGTCAAAGGTTTGGGATGCTTTCCACATTCGGAATCATGTTGGACAATCTGCCGAAGCTCCTGGAGTCGTTTGTGAAATGGGGCAAGATCGGATTCGTTGTAGACAGCCGATTCGTTCATGTGGTTCAAAATTTGCTAAGATCATTAAGGTTGAGCCATTTATCGTTGACCGAAATAGGGGGAAAGTAGCTCACGCGCATGGACGCAATCTGGCAGTATGTTGCGGGTGTATCCTTGGTCTTACCAATGGTGAGGTAAAAAAGCGATAGCAGGTTAAATACGTCCGCGAGTGTGGTGTCCACGCGGTTGTTATATGTGGTACTAGCATCCCGGACGTCATTGAGTTTGGTCACTAGAGTCGACGATACGGGAACAAAGCCGAGCATAAAAGGCAAGAGTCAGATTCAAAAAGTTTTTGGTAATTCCGCAGTGCTAGTCAGCAGAGCTGAATCTGAAGCTCCGGAGCGGGCTCAGTGCACAGAGATCAACATACCTTGTTTGACAACATCCCGATAGAGGGAGTTTACATCTGAAGCCTTGATATATTCCACGCGATTCTTCTTTAGCGCCGTCAATCTATTCCTGATACTAGAACGAGAATGAGGTGTTGATACGGCGGAGCCTGAGACAGAAAAACCAGGGGGGGAATAACGCACTTGATGAGACCCTCGAGAATGGGCAGCTCTAGTGGAACGAGGGATATGAGTTGATGAAGAGGATTGAGACAAGAAGAAGAGGCCGACCTTCCTGGGGAACAGGTGCGGACATAGTGGGAGGGAGACGGAGAAGGCGGCGGCTCGGACAAGTAGACGGATAAGTGGCGGGACGGACGCCTGCCTGATTTCGCATTTCACGTCAATCGATTCCCCTCAATCGATGACACAACTCCCTCTTCTTTCTCACGCTCATTACTTACTTCCAACACACCACCCTTCCCTTCTGGCCCCTATTTAACCAACCCTGCAGAACAAGCCATGTCTGGTTGCCTCACTGCACATGGTTGAACTCAAGCAGGTGTGAGCCCACACACTCATCCTGTTGCTTGCTTTTTATTAGTTTCTAATTTTTTTTTGGTTTCGCCTTACGAATCGCCGACCAGACCATCGAGAATCTTAAAACCAAACGTGATTCTGGTCGGCGGAGAGCTGATACGGCAGAAGCACGAACAGCCGAGCTCGAGAAGCTTAACGCGGAGAAGAAGCAGAAATTGGAGGAACTCGAGGAAAGGCTCAGACTGACACGACAGGCCGCGTTGACTCTAAGGCACCTTGTACCAGTTCTGCAGAAGTTGCGGACAGCGGAAATAAGGTAGGTTCACAGAGTTTTTGGACATCTTGACATTCAAGTTGACCTGCGCATTCCGTACCTCTACAGTCTTAAACAGAGATCCGCACAAGCAGACGAGGCAGAAGCTAAATATGATGCACTTCAAGGACGGATCGAAGAGTTAGAGGTGAAATATGATGTTGGTATCATTTCTACGTCTGCGTTGTATCTCGCCACTAATAAAAAATAAAACCACAAATCAGGCTACCCGCAAAGAGAACAGGGAGCTACACGACATGGTAGCAGAACTGGGCATCTAGTTAAGAGAGGTAGTGGATTCGGAAGTTAGGATCTTAATGCGACGGTCACTTAGAAATTTAGAGTAGATGAAATATTCAGACCAAGTTGACATAACCACGTGCTTGGCATTAATCGATACCAAAGTACTTGCCCTAAGTCATCCTTAACCAGCTCAGACAACTCCCGCTTCCCTCCACCACAACCGCAGCACACTAAGCCTCAACTCAACTCTACTAATGGACAGAATCAAAGAGGTATACTTGCGCTTTCTGAACGCGTCATTCGTCCCAAACTTAACCGCCGCAATAGAAACTCAACGCCCTCCGTACCGAGGCAGACAATGCCACCACACGTGCAGAGGAGGCCGAAGGCAAGAACAAAGTCCTTGAACAGGAGCTCCTTGCTAGGGAACAAGATGTCCAGTCACTAACACACCGCCTTGCCCTTGCCCAAGCTGAAGTTGACAAGTCTGAGGAGAAGATCACAGACCTCAAGCGCCAGGTCTCCAACTCAGAAGGTACCGGCAGTTCAAATGAGGCCTTGCAAAGGAAGGTGACTCTTTTGGAGGAGGAGCTTGATGCTTCTGAGAAGAACTTGAAGGAAACCGTGGAGAAGTGCGTTCATCCCCCCCCTCTCTTTCGATTTGACTTAACTGGCTTATCATCACCTCCGTATAGATTGCGACAGGTAGACATCAAAGCTGAGCAGCTCGAACGGCAGGTGGTGCGCTTGGAGCAAGAGAGAGATCAATGGGAAAAGAAATACGAAGTACGACATCTACCTCTTAGTTTCACTTCGAGATGCTCATCTCTCTGTAGGAAATGCAGGAGAAGTACAAAGCGTCCAAAAGAGAACTCGACGAGTTGGTGGCTTCCATGGAGGGCCTGTGATTGTTTTCCGACTCCTTACGTCCTTGGACTCATCGCCTAACATCTACTCTCCCTTCGTCTTTTGTACCCCTGGATATTGAATGAATGCATACTGATATCATAACGGATTTCCCCCCCCCCCCCATCGGCTATCAAGAGCTGGTAGGGAACGAAAAATATTCGTCGATTTCCACACCGTGGTTCAGCATGTCGGATGGTGATGAAATACCACTATCAGGTCACCTCGCTAGTGTCGTCTACCAAGTCTGCAGTCGGCCCTCGTTCAGTTGTCTGGTGAGAGACGCGCACCTAATGGTACAGCCTCATACCAAGGATTGTCCCCTGACCAAGTTCGAGGTGACCTTGCTTTTGATCGTCTAGAATAGCTGTGTACTTCAAGCTGTATAATCTACTCGACCTACTGCAGCAGGGCTGCGCACCGATTAGATTTCTGGAGAAACAGGACCCCGAAAACTGTCTATTTTTATCCCTACAGATATGTGCTACGCAACAGATTGTCAGAACTAACAAAGCAATCATCCGTTCGTACTAGACTTGTTCTTATGTTCCCCTCCCCATCAACGGCCCACGGGAAGGATGTGGCGGGAAGGCCCCTAGCTCTCGCCTAGCTACAGTAATGTTAATGATAGTGGGACGTGCGAGGAAGTCGTAACACAACATGCCGAAGCCCCGCCCATCTGATTTAACGCATGTTTATACTCAGAGTTGACGGTTTGACGGACCGCTGGAATGGAATTCTGACTTGCTTTAAGAACCCTAGAATTACTAGGCCTGTAATCGCCTACCACCCACGGCCTTACTTTTCCCGGGACCTACTTGAAGCTACCCAGCCCTACTCATTTTAGGCCCCATAATCCTGCTTCATACCTAAACACTATGCGCACGAAAGCCGGTTTTCAACATCACCCCAGTGTTCGTCACTCAGACCCGAAGGTACGCTAAGTTCGGAGTCTCTGGCCCTGGTTTCACCTAGTTGAAGCCGTCCCGGAAGAAACTCGAATCGCGCCACATTGAAACCAGCTGCGTTACTCACCGCAACCGCTATCTGGAAGCACAGGTCAACAGATTATCATTATCCAGGACTTGAATGTGGCGCTGATGGAATTGGGCTAAAGGTGAATCGGCGGCCCCCGGTGGCTTCACGACCTATCCGAGATGTATATGGTGGTTGACCAGTGTTGGAGAAGAAGGTACAAGACTATTGTGTACCTCTCGATGTGTATGAACGATAGGACTCATGAAGGACCTCGTGCTTACAATTGTTACAAGCACCATTGGGGTTTCTTCGATATTCAAAGACTCGATATTAGTTACAATCATCGCTTATCATCATGGAACTTCAACGAGACAGAGTTGACACAATGGCGTTCGTCAGCTAGGCGCAATTACATTTGTTAGAATACTTCATTTACATCGGGGGAGAGAAAGAGAGCGGTAACACACTGGGAGTAGGGTACCCTTCACCTTTGAAGACATGTCCGAGGTGCCCACCACATGCCGTGCATGTAATTTCTATGCGACTCATACCGAAAGAGCTATCTTCGTGGCGGCTCACCGCGCCTGGAATTGCTGTCATATTATGAGTACCGATGCCTCAGACATTGGGGGATATGAAAGCGTACCGTCAAAGAATGCTGGCCACCCACAACCACTCTACGAGGGCAGAGCATATTTCATAAGCAGGGTGAACAACGTGTCCTTTGTTCAGAGGTCGGGGTAACCTACATCGAACTTGGTCGTACTCTTGTACAGAGGTGCCCCACATCCAGCGCATGAGTATATCCCTTCTTTATTGAACTTGTCGTATTCCCCGGTTCCAGGTCTCTCAGTCCCTTTCTCCCTTAGAACCCTTAAACTATGGGTAATTGAGCGACGCCGAGACTGGGAGGCGGGAGGACGTACTTGTTCGCGGGAAAGGACGGCTTTCCACTCGCTTTCGGACATTTTCACAGTGTTTGACATGGTCCTCCGCTGAATCTTACTTGGCGGTGACTTGGATAGGAGGGGAATGTGAAGTCGACTGTGAAAGGATGTTCTCTGTCGGGAGGAGGCAAGATAAGAGTATATCGACAGTTGAGGAACTTGGATCAGCGCGTTTCTTGTGAGCATATGATCTGAGGGCGCTCACTCAGTACTCAGCAGTCTATGTAACGATTGGTGGGTTGGGTGCTGGGAAGGTACTTGTAATCTCACGTGATTGATGACATCACGTAGATGCGCAAAAGTAAATCAAGCAACAGATACTTATACATCCAGTGTTCATCCAAGAGGTTATGTACATGCCAAGATGTAATCACTATGCTATCAGGGATGTGGTGTACGATCATGTAGGCCCGTGGTACGGAAACTCGAACGGTCTTGCATTGAATCTAGGCGTCAATTGTCAGAGAGGAAATTGCTGAATTAAAGAACATATCTGAACCGTTGTTCGTTTTGTATTCCAGGGTAGTACTCGCAGGAAGATTCAACACCTTCTTGAGAGTATCCCTGTACTCCAATTAAGTACTCCCGACAACTAACTCACAATGATTAACACACCTAATCTTCTCACGCACTCTGAAGTCCGTCTCAAAGCGATTCCAAAGACTGATGATGTCCTCATTTTGCCTCACACTAATCGTACACCCACAAATCTCTGGCCACCATTCATCGTCCCCGTCGTTGCCTTTGGCACCACCTCCACATTCGTCAAATTGATCACCGATGATGGCAAGCACGAGATCCTCCCAGAGTCTGTCCGCGACACCCTTTCGTAGTCGAATGATCCATTTCCCACCAGAGATGTTTATTGGGTCTTCCCACACTGGCCTGCGCACGCCGGTGTGAAAGAGGAGGTAATCGGTCGTGGGTTGGAGCGCGGAGGGAGGTGCAAGGTGTGTCCACAGGGACCAGAAGTTTTCGACCTGGGCGAACCATAAGTATGACTGCGATGAAAAGGGGTTTAATTAGTTGAGCATACCGAGCTAAAGGCGGATATCTTCTTGATACCCTCTTCATAGTTCACGTTCTTGTTCCCGGGCGCACGCTGCTGTCGGAACCAAAAGACCCAGCTAGAAAGAAGTGGCATTCAAGATCCAGCAGACCATTGACGGGCGGGGCATACGAACATACATACGTGTTTCTTAAGGGATGTACTGCAGAGAGAGAGCCATTTCCCGCTGGGGATGCCTGGGCAGCTGTGAGTCCAGTCGCGGCACGATCGGCAGGAGGAGGGTTGACGGAGGTAGAAAAATGTTTTGAGGGGACGCGTAACCGTTGCGTGTTTGTGGGCGTAGTGGGAGAAGGCGCTGTTGCATTTGTGCTGTTGTTTGCAAGGAAACGAGAGGTTGTGTGGTTTGAGTTGAAGTAGCTTGCCATGGAAGAGCGTAGAGAAAAGCCCAGCACAAAGCTGTGAAAATCTGAACAGTGCTGCATTACGTAATAACTCTCCCCTCTCCTCTGCTCTTGGAGGAGAAAGTACAGTACCCTATCGAACTTGATGAAGCTTATGCTCCGCCCAGAATGGCGGCTCTGGCCTCTTGCATCCTTCCTCGGTCTCATAGACCTTAAGACCGGCGTCACCATTGCTCTCCTCTTTGCCCTTCTCAACAAGGTTGCTGGCGTCTACGGCCTCATCGCCGTCATCACAGGTGCAGGTGGCTCATTTGCCCAGCTCAGCCTCTACATCTATTCTGTCGTTGGCCTTATTGCGCTCGTGTGGGGTCTGCGCGCAGTAAAGGAGGCATGTATTACTTACCTAGTGTTCCAATTTCCTAATTTTGAATCCCACCCCCCTAGGAGGATCCCAAGCAAACCCTCTACTTTGCACACCTCTTCTTTGCAGACCACATGCTTTCGACAGCATGGACTGTCTTCTTTGCCATCGTATGGTGGCTGTGGACGCCCCACGATGGGCGTATTCAAGACCAATCGGATGCCCAAAAGGCGATGATAAAGACCGCTAATATCACCCAACATCTCACTCCTGCAGAACGTGAGGCTGCGGCAATGGAAATTTGGAATCACGAAAAAGGCACCGCAGTCGCCGTCATCGTCATTTCCTGGCTTTTCAAGGTACGCTACTCACCCCACCACAAAATCAACCTCAGAGTGAAAAAGAAAAAAACGGATTATAGGTGTACTTCGCAATCCTCATCTACTCTTATGCAACCCACCTTCGCAAAGGATCCTACCGCTCGTTACCATTCTCTCGCTCAAACTACACCTCCCTCCCTTCTTCTATCAATGGCAACTCGTATGAAACTGCGCTTGACATGGTGGGGGACGAAGAACTCGGCGGAGGCGATTTCTACCACGTCGACCTTCGCAACACCAACTCCCACACCCCTTCTTCTCGTGGGCACCGCCGCACTGTCTCTGCCTCATCCAATTCCACAGCCCACAAGCAGGGCAACGGCTCCATTTCTTCTTTCGCCGATTTCGTTAGTGCCCCAGGACGGAATCCTCGTCGGGGAAAAAATAACTTTGGTTCGATTGTCAGTGCCTGCATCCAGAGATAGGGGGTTGGATATTGAAGAAGAGGTGTTGTTCGATGAGGATGAGATGACGTATGCCTCGAGTTCTTCGCGGGGTCATTCCAAGGTGGGAACAGAAGGAAGTAGTACAGCTGCTAGTACTGATGAGGAACGAGGGAAGATGGGGAGTGACTAGTGACTGAGGACGGCTCACGAAGGAGATGGTGGATGCTGAGGCTTTGCAAGTTAATGGAACCCTATCACTCCTTTTTCCCGGCTTATCGTCCTTACTTTCACTTAATTGCATATACCTTTCTTTGTTCCATTTCCCGGAATCTGGCACCCTGTTTGTATCCATTGGTCTATACATGTGCGTTTAATCAATACATACAATACGTAGTGAACAGGGCACTATTAAAATGACGTCACGGAATACTTCACTTAAAGTACAGGCAAAAGTGCTCGTCGATTAAAGCTGTCAGCATATGATATTCGGTATTATTGAGCAGATATCCTAAGATCATAGGGCCCGCCAGTACCCGGCAAAAGCACGAACAGAAATCTACAGTAAGGTCCGAACGTATCTCACATTTCTCATTTCATCTAGGTCACATCGGGCCGCTAGCGAGCATCCTCGCCTTTACCATCACCAACTCCACTCACAGTGCTCTCCTTCCCAAGCTCGTTTACCACCCCCTTGGGCGGCGTCACAGCCGAAACAACCGAAGACCTCCGGAGGTCAGCCCCCTTGTCTGGGGCCTTCGCAATCTCCGATGCCGGCTTCGAATCGCGATCATCACTCACGGTTGTCGAGGAAACTACCATTCTTGCCAGATCACCAGAGATCTCTTTCTGCGGAACATCGTTTTCCGCCTTTTCATCAAGTCGCACGCTGACGCTGGTGTCATTTTTGCTTTCAATGTCCCCCACTATTGTTGATGGTTCACCCAGGGAGGTATTGCCGCTTGGAGGAGTTACGTTCGTGGTATCGTTGGCGCCACTTTCACCTCCACTTTCTACGTCTTGGGCTGCTGCCGCTTCGGCTTCCCGTCTCCGCCGTTTGCGTGCTCGTGGGTTCAAGATGATCGCAGCGAGTATGATGACGGAATCCATGACCTATCCACAGTGTCAGTCAAGAACCACTCATTGAACTATCCAACCCAACATGCTCGGCGGCTGCAGAATACCCTCCAAGCATAGGCTGAAACACGAAAAGATCAAAATCAAGGAGAAAAACTCACAATGACAGCGGTATAACTCGCAGCGGCAAGTCCATCAAATTTCTCGGCAAACGCAAGCGAAAGATCACTCAGCAACCCGCCAAGCATATCAACGCAAATGAATATGTACGAAACACCCATGACTTGCTTCAGCCGGTAAATTTCCCAATATTGGGGTAATAGTCCTGCGGCGACGGCCAATACGGAAAGGATGCCGAACAGTTTCACGGGGGCGTCGATGCCACGCTCGACCGCAGGCCGGGAGACAAACACGAGCATTACTTCGAAGGCACCCACAAAGATCATTGTAGCCACCGTGATGATGACGCTGAGGGATTTTTTGGATTGGCGGTTGGGGTCATAATAAAGGCACTATGATCGAGGCGATCAGTCGAGAGGTAGGAGGGATACTCTGGTGTCGACGCACTTGGCCCCATGATATGAGCGACAGAAAGCCAAATAGCTGGGGTTGAATTTGCAAGGCTATGTTTAGTTTTTGGACGATTGCATAGACGCCTAGGAATGAGGATGCAGCACCCCATATCAGCCTGTGTATGGAGGATACTTGGTCAGTTGGTAGGGGCAGGGCGAAAGGAGTGGGACGTACATCAGCCATGGTGAGAGACCGGTAGTCTTTTTATCTTTGTAATTCTTCCAGACTTGTGGTATTAGTTGGCCACTCCAACATATTGTACCTTGAACAACGTTGTTAAACACCCAGTAGGCAAATCAACAAAGCGACAAACCCATCGTCCCCAGAACATTTCCAGCAATTGGATTCGCCTTCATGATTAAGGCTAATGGGAAACACGAATGGCCTTGAATTAAATTTCAAAGCACTCTGGTCTGTCGCCGGTTATGTAGGCGGTGGGAAGATAGAAAGCTGCGGCAGTGACAAGTTTTTCTGGTAAAAAAACTAGGTCCGGGAGCCATCAAATCGGGGACTCGGACAAGGATACTTAAGTGATGTGAAAAGATGCACAAGCTCCGGCGGTCCCTTCGTAGCAGGGGTGGGGTATCTTGCGTTGTCCCGGGCTTGAGTACTCGGAAAGCTTAATTGAAGGAGCCTTCAAGGAGCAAGGTGTAATGCGGGGCCTGATAATAGATGGACTGAAGGGGTGAAAACTGAAAACGGCGGAAATACTTTGTCACGGCTTTGTTCGACACAAATATAGAGAGGACTTGGCTCATCTCTGTTTCTTGTTCCTTTAGCCGCATGTGGTTGATGGAATGATGATTCATGGGGAGCGTGCCGCGTACCTGATTATTTGATTATCACAGTAACATGAACTCACAATACATCAGAAATATTCTTAATTTCCGGTATCGTCGTTCGACTCTTCACCCTCTTGGAACAAACGTGACTGGTTTCTGAGTATTTGCTAACTCGTTCCGAACTCGTTCCATCGTGATATCATGCCCAACCGACCCTGACGGATGATAGGCCGATGCAGGTCACGACATGCCGCAGCCAGGGTGTAATAACTCTGATGTAACGCCAATCCCTGGATGTTCGAAAGAATCGGGTTGGCTTGGACCTTGCAGGAGGTATGTACGGCAACGTCTGCGACTCGTTTGCAGGGGAATCTGTGAGCCATATTCTGGATCAGCTGTTCCTACAAGAGAGGTAGTACTGAGCCGAGGGCCGCTCTTGGTCACAATGCCACCCGGCCCACGGCGCGGATCCTGGAAGGGCTTTCACTGGGCGCTTGGTAATAAGCTATCACATGAATATGGTGGAAATTCAGGGTCTTGAGCTGAGTGACGAGTCCTGGTCAACAGGCCAAAAAAACTCAGAAAGACCGAACCATACTTATAGGAATGAGAAGCGCTGAGCAGCTCAAGGTGTTTCATCAGACCAAAATATGCAAATGACAGCCTGAGTTTATGAACAAACCATGATACAGAGAGTGGGGGGAAGTGTACAAAGCTAAATTTCGTTCACTGTAGAGTTGGTCACAGCTTCATCCTCTCAAATTGCGGATAGTTTGTCCGTAATAGAAACCGGTGCCGGCTGATGTTAAAGCGAGGACGAGAGGCACGGGACCTTTCGCAACTCGGGGCAACGATGACAGTAACAGGAGAGCCGACGCGCCTAAATGGATCGTGTGGAAGTGTAAAATAAGATTTACTTGTCAAGCAGTGAGGATAGAATGAACAGGATATAAGGCTCACCGAGGGCACCTTCCAACCCGTTTGGTCCACCCTTGCGGATGGCATCAGCACTCCAAAGGTAGAGCAACCCAACACTGGAGACAGGGGCTCATTAAACTATGACCGCGAACCTAGGCAACATTGCTAACTTACCCTACACCGGCGACCAGTGACGGTATTGACCGTGTTTTAGCAAAGCCAGTCACACCACCAACGATGCAGAGGCCGCCCATAGTATATGCGGGATACGCAGACTGTGCGTTGAAGGTCGTAGCGTCAGCTCAGTGTTGACAAGAACAAAGGAAGGTCACAAACCATCTTGTGCAAGCAAGTATTAAAGACGAAGGATATCGGAGAGACTTGGAAGTTGGAAAGAAGACCGGCGTGTGCACTTTGGAGGTCACAGAAGCAAACGCGCACGACACTCTGATGACAACAACCGGGGGTCACACGGCAGGTCCCGACCCTCATACCCCAGATAATTCTGGTTCTACTTAGTGTTTCTGGTAACCCCTCCTCAGGCCTCAGGCCTCAGTGCCCAGCCACCGCAGGAGTAGCAACCTGCATCTCTGTGCCCATACTTCCACTGCGAGGGCTTGTGTTGATGTCCGTGTGTGAACTTACATATCGGACAAGTGCTTAGTTCAGTAATCATCCTGGAGGGACGTTCCTTTTTCCCTAGACGGCACCTATGAGGGCTTGGAAGGTTTTGTGGAGGTGCACGCAATGGACGTGCCCTAATATGCCCTCTGTGCCTCGACGAAACAACGAGCATTGCTGCAATACTGATGCATATTCTATACAAGTTGAACGTTAAATCTGGGCAGTGCCAACCCTGCAGTAACCGGTTTCCTTCAAGTTGCCGTGCGCACTAATCCTGCCAACTGTGAAGAAATTTACGCCCCAACTCAAAAGTTTCCGACCTCGCCAGCTTTCGCTCTTTGGCATGGATGACAACTTTTCACTTTTCCAGAAATTAGATCATTTCGCTGTTGATGAGGAAGACAATCATAAATCCTCCTCTTGGGGTTGGCAAGGACTCGGATTACACTCTCACCTTACTCATTTCCTCGCCAAAATGCGATTCGAGATTTTTGGCGCCCAACGTTCGGAACCCGCTTTTTACGAAGTTGAAAAATGATGTGTAATTATCCAATACTCAATAATCATCCAGGAGGCTTTTACCACTACTTACGTATTTATATTCAGAAAAGCTTCGCACCCCTCAACCAGCTTTAAAATGCTACTGCGGGTTTTCTCCTTTCCTTTCACTCTTACCCTTACTCGTAGGTATGACCCCTCAGCGGTCGTCGAGCGACATACCTCTTGCGGTCTCGAGCGGCCGGTCTGCCATGACGAGCGCACCACAGAATCAATCCACCGCCCCCATTAACCAGAACGCGACTGGGAACAGGGAACAGGTGCCGAAGAAACGCAGGAAGAGGAATAAAAAGCGTAAAAATAACAATGCAGGCGGAAATGGTTCTCAGCCTGGCTCTGGTAGCCAACCAGCCGCATCGCAAACCAACCAGAACGCGCCTCGGGCGGGTGGGGGCCAGCAACCCAACCAAAAGCCTTCTCAGGCGAAAAAGTCCCAACAACCACAGCCAGCCAACACGCAGAATCAGAATAAACGTCCCAACTTGGGCATCGTATCAGTTCCGGCCTCACAAAAAGCAGAACCACCAATCCTAGTTCCGATGTTCGCGAAGTTCAACGATCTCCCACTGGAAGTACAGAAACGCATCTTCGAGATTGCTTATTGCCTCACGGAGTATGGTCAGCCAGAGGATTGGATATATGTGTCACGCAAAGTCAGGGAATGGTGAATCTTGCTTTCTGCGATTGCCGTAGTTTTATGTTGATTCTATTTATAACAGGATTGAGCCGTTCATCTACGACTCTATCGTCCTTCCTGAGGATTTCGAAAGAAACGGCCATAAGCGCCTCGAACTATACGAAAGGACATTCAAGTCGAAGCCGAAGGAGTTCTACGCCAGGAATGTCCAGAGAGTTTATACGAATAATCACAAAAACGGGAGCAGCGATTTCGAACTCGAGCTTCTGCGAGTCTGTGATAATCTTGTCAGCCTCGAGTGCTGGTCCTACGTGCGAGGGGAGTTGACCAATATTCTCAAGACCAAAAGTTGGCCAAAACTCGAGACCCTCTGCATCAACCTCGACCTATTGCCCAGGGACGAAAACACCTTCCGCCTTCCCATTTTTAAATATGTTACTCATCTCGACATTTCCTCTGAAGACCCTCAATTAGCCCTCATGGGAAAGT
Organism: Calvatia gigantea; assembly: GCA_025093985.1. Taxonomy (NCBI): domain Eukaryota; kingdom Fungi; phylum Basidiomycota; class Agaricomycetes; order Agaricales; family Lycoperdaceae; genus Calvatia; species Calvatia gigantea. The sequence continues at coordinate 1,587,009 of JACAAK010000005.1, read as the reverse complement.
CTCAAATCCCTTGACACTCTCACTCACATGCGCGTATACATGCTCGTTAGAACACAAGCAGATGAGTACCGGCTGGCGATGGATCAGGCGCACGCCATTGCCACCGAAGCTCAGAAGTGCTTCCCTCCTAATCTGAAGCATTTCGTTATATTGGTGCCAATCGATCTCATTTATTACATATCCAGCCAGGAGCATAAGACACCTAAAGACAAGGGGCGGTGGGAACGAATGGAGAGCCTCCGACTTGGGACGTTTGACCCACGCGTTATGTTGGGGTGCTCTGGCGACTGGGATCACTGGATCGATGACGGTGAACTGTCGGACGTGGACGAAGATGGTATAGAAGATTTGTACGACTATGCCGCCTTTACGGCAATGCTTACTCGCCACGACTGTCCACGGGACCATCTTGACGGAGAAGAGAAGGATACTTGGGAGGACGTTGAGCTGAAGGACCGTGCACGGAAATATTTCTTGGCTTCGCAGAAGAAGTGAAGAGGCTTGGTCATGGAGTATGCGATAATTATGTTCCAGTATACGCTGAATGCTTATTCTGATCTCAACATGATCACATATACGCCACCGCCGTCGAGGCCCGGAAATATTTCCCTCCCAACTTGAAGTAATTCGTCGTCATAGTACCAGAAAATTTTATCTACCTGATTTCCGATATGAAGGCAACAACAATGGAGGATAGGCAACGCTGGGACCACATGGAGGATATCCGCCTTGGGGATTTGAATCATTTAATACGCACATTGTAGTCGGGACTTGTGGAAGTTCTCAGAAGTATGAAAAGTTGGATCTTGATCAAGGTGGGATATCAAGGTGGGATGTTGAACGTAATGGAGTACCTGACGATCGTTCCGCGTTGAGATACCCCAAGTAGCATCGCAATCTTGACAAAAGTCGTGCACGAGACGTAGTGCTTTTGTACTTCTCACCAGAAATCATCCATAACATATATTCACCCTATTAGTCTCCGGACTAATACTACACAGGACTTCTTTAATGGGGTTAGTTTAGATCCTCCATATACTACTGAGAACCAGGGCAACCTGGGTGTCAAATCAGAGACACTGCGAGTAGTAATCTATGCGAGGCGGATTTCAACATGAATCGCTCGGGCTGACAGGAACGATACAACGCACCGTTAACCTTGGTGCAAGTGCCAGCAGAGCAGATTGTGGGGCCAGTGTAACCAATCTACGATATCGGGGGTTGAGTCTCCCAGACGAATATGATACCTTACGGAAGGACTTACACCGTCGCACTGGCCGTAAAGGCCGATAGTTCCGCCAGGCGAGCTAGTAGCGGTTGTGGTCGGGGGCCTGGTAGTAGAAGCAGGGGGAGACTGGCCGAGGGTGCCAACTTGGGCAATGGAACCTCCAGCGGAGCCCGACCAGACAGAACCGCCAGGAGCAACATAAGTGTTGGCATCCTGCTTATAGATATTGAAAACAATCCCTGGAGTGCTGGGAGTGTAAGCACCAGGCCACCTGGTGCCGCCAGATGTGACGGTGATTTGCACACAGGACATGTAATTCTGGGCACCACGGATGCCGTTAGTGGCGTAAGCGACATCTGCCTCGTGAAGAGCGACAATCTCAGCTGTAAAGTTAATGAGGTTTGTCAAAACCTTAGAAAACGATAACTTACCTCGGAGGAGGTAATCTCCTGTAGGGACTTGAGGGATTGTGACGCTGTGTTGGCCGTGTGCAGCGATGAGCTTGTCGACAGCCCATTTTCCGTTGCTGTAGCTCTCAGAGAAAATCTTAGTCCAGTTGTCACCGGAGGCTGGGGCCATCCAAACTTGGATAGGACCCTTATGGGAGACAGCAATGATATCATCATTGCGGCTTCAGACCAAACGCGATTTTTTCAGGGTTTGAAAACTGTGAGGCGCCTCGAACTTACGAGTCGTGATACCATTCGAACGTGAGTTTGTCACCAGAGCTAACGGAAACCCTGCGGGGAACTGGGTTATTATTGACATTGCAAGTCATAACAGAAGAGGCCAAATCCTTGACAGGATTGTTATTCGGGGGAGAACGAATCTGTTCATCGCGGCATTTCCGCAGTCTGAAATTCAGACGCGAGGCGTAACGAACGTATTGATTGCGGCCATCACCCTGGTCGACACCATTAACCCAGACACCCCATACGGTTGCATGGGCAAGGGCAGCAGAGATGAAAGAGGAAGCGGAGACAGCGAGGATCGCGAGTTTCATCTTCAAACCGGAAAAAGAGGCGATAAGGCAATTCCAGTTTGCGTGTCGACTGGGTATTTGAAGGAGCTTCCGGAGAAACCGAGACAAGCACTAGCCCCGTCGCGACGGTATTAATCTCTTGGATGGTTTGTCCCCGATGGAGTGAAGCCCAATGGAGTGAAGCCTGAGGCCTGAGCTTCCGAGGAAGCCCCTAAAATACCGCATTTCGAGTATCACCGTCGTTGGGAACAAGAAGCCAGTCTTACGCGAAAGGGAGTATCAACGACGCTTTTGCCAAGAGAACTCTATTATACTTGTGGAAAGAGCTCGGGGTCTCCTTCTGTCTGATTGTGGCATCAGCTCGGGCCATTCCGTTTTCCAGGTCAACTCAGAAGGGATGTGACAGGGATACCAAGTATGAAGTATCGAATACAGGGTTGTAGGGACAACCTGAACGAGGCCTCAGTATCATTCTGTGGTTGAGGTCTCGAGAGGTAGTTACTGTAGCATCAACATCCCCTGCTTCTTTTTCTCCGTCCCGGATCACCGTTGTCTTCTTTTTCCACCTCACTTAGTTCGCCCCCACCTCCACTGTTCACAAGACGTTGAACGACTCCCTCCCACATTGCGTCATTTACGCTCTTGGCTTTTCCGAGTTGCTCTTTGAGTTGCATAACCTCGGCCTCGAGCTCCATTATCCGATTTTTGGACGAGACCGATTCACCGTCTGGGATTATTCCATTTTGTTCGGAAAGAGGTTCGACGAAGTACGCGTGATCCCTGAGGAGTTCTGCTTGGGTGTACTCCGCGGTGTCATCTTGGTATGGCTGGGGTAATGATTAATTCCGGATCGTGTTGAAAGAATAAAAGAGAGAAGAATCCTTTCACTTACGTTACGCTCTGTGTGCAGGAGCATGCTGACTTCATGCACTTCGCGAGCTTTTGGGTCCTTCATCCTTTGGAAAGGTAGGACGGGTTTGGCGGGCAAAACATCTTTCGCATCGGACATGTTAACCTTCATATCCAAGCTAACATGCCCAACAAGATCAGGTGGCTTGAGAAGGCTTGTGAGGTATGTTATGGAGAAACCCTTATGTGCAGAGATGGTGCGGAGTGACTGATGAGAAGGGAGGTCGTAAAAATGAATAATCCCGTTTGAGGTACCGACCAATAGGTACGTTGAGGTGAGTGATATTGCCATGGAGGAGATGTTTTCGCTAAAACAAGGTAAGAGAGAAGCGCTGACTATCCATTTTCGGGGAGACACACCCGACTTGGATCAACATTCGTTTGTCAGATTTTCCGGTATCCCCGCCGATGCGGATAATATCACTTGTACCCCCACCTCCCACTGCTTCTTGCACAAGCTCCCCCGCATCATTCTTGCGCTGACGGAAAAGGTTCACGCGGTGTATTGAACCATCAGCGGTAGCAGCGAAGAATATCCTCTCCGTGACATCCCAAGCCAAGTGATTTATGACTTGAGGAAATTGGAAAGTGGTCAATAATGTTCCAGATGAGAGATCCCAAAGCTGGCATCTCATGAGCTTGGCGAAGTTTCATCTCGGTAAGGTGGGGTTCGTACCTTCACCGAATGATCCACTGATGATGTCAAAATGCGACAAGTCAGCGAAGCTCCTACACCACATTGTATATCGGTAATGGGTAGGGAGTGATCGGACAATGTACAATGGGGCAATGGCAGTTCACTCTGCGCTTCATTGTCGACGATTCTAACAAAGATGTGAGTCTTGATTCGGCGAGCGGAAAAACCAGGAATACCTTGGCACCAGCCAAACATTCACGGCAGAATCTTCACTTCCGGAAAGGAGGATAGTGCCATCATTTGTAAATCTGAGTACGCTAACGCGACGATAATGGGCATCCCATGAATTGAAGAGGATCCCTGAAGAAATCTATCCAGGAGAATTTTACCACCACACAAAAGACGCGGCATGAGATGACCCACCTCCCACAAATAGATCCTTCCTTCAGAGGTTCCCCCTGCACAGAAGTCTCCTTTTCTATCGATGGCCAGGCATGTCAATTTTTCTGGAAGGACAATTTTAAGAGCAAGTTGGTCCTAAAGCTAATTTGGTGTGTTGATGTTTTGATATCAAAGGTCTATAGGCTTACTTTCTGAAAATTATAAACGTTCAAAATCGACTTATCCGGTTGGGCCGCAAGAATAAATCCGCCTTGACTACTGGTCGATTCGAAAACTGCAGTGCAACGACTGCCCGCGTTTGTCTGCTTGAAAGAAGTAGGAGCAGTCGTGCTCTGTACATCGTGAAGGAATATAGCCCCAGCGCTTGATTCCGAAGAATTCGGAGCAGTTGCGCACAACAGCAACTCCTGGAGTCGCATCCCTGCGTATGTCCTGGTTTTTCGAGGCTACACGGCAAGCGTCTGATACCTCTCAAATATCAGAAAAGGCACTGGTCACGTGAATGAGATAATGAGAAGCACCGCCACCTAATACTGTGCAAATGCCGTGCCAGAGCCACAGCTTTTCCAGAACTTTCCGCACTCTTACCCCATCTGCTGTAAACCACCAATCAGTTCCTCTATGGCTTCCAATCTATACGAGGTCTTAGAAGTGAGGAAAGATGCAACAGCCGAGCAGAGTATGTTTCGCGGCCATGACATCATTATATCTCTGAATTTACCCCCCCTGTTTACTAGTTCGCAAGGCGTACAAGAAGAAAGCACTCCAGACCCATCCTGACAAACTTCCACAAGGCCTTAGTGAAGAAGAGAAGAATAGTGCAGTGGACAAGTTCAGAGAGGTGGGTGCTGTTTCGTGTTGTACAGTCAAGATCACTCAGCTTTGGGCTCCCCAGATTGGCCATGCCTATGAGATTTTGAGTGACCCCGAAAAACGCAAAGTATGTTGATTTATGACCCCCACATCTCCATTACTTATCCCCTGCACTAGGAATATGACATTCATGGAGTGTGGCCGCCTCCGCAGCAAGAGGAGGATGCCTTTGGGACATTCTTCGATGATACCTTTTCGGGCCGTCGACGAGGGCATCGTAGTCACACCTTCCCCAGCCCCTTCGCGCGCCATCACCACCATTCATACTCCAATTTCGTATTTAGGGACCCGTTTGAACTCTTTAATACTCTCTTCCAGGACATGGAGAGCATGTTTGGCTCGCCTTTGCACACCCTCACCCCATTTGATCCTTTCGGTGGTATACATGCTCACCGATCCCAGAGCCTTTTGTCCAGCAACTTCTTTGGCCCCTTCATGCCCGGACTCGCTCTAGACCCTTTTGGATCAGGGACTGCGCCTGAACGAGGGTCCGCGAGGCAGCATCTCCTCGGAAAGTTTTGCCTCCACCACGATCAACGGGGTCACTCAAACTATCCATACTAAACGTGACAATGATGTTAGTCTTATTTTCCTCCCATGGCTCGCAGTGTCTGATGTCCTCTACAGGGTAATGAGCATGTCACTAGAACATTTCCTAATGGTAGGGAGGTGTACACCATCAATGGTGATTGAGCAACCTCGGGGGCACTTGCAGAATAGTCAAGAGCAGAGAGAATTAACACCCCTGTCAGACAGCCGTTACATTGAGCCCAATCAACCTAGGCGTCAACATCGCAGTAGTGAGCGGTCCGTACATCCCATCTCAGCCTATGCAACCGCAACCGCGATATGCGTTCAACAACACTACATATGACGTACCAACTTCAGGACACCATCGATATACTGCGCCAACACCCCCAAGACACGAATATGATGTACCCCCTCCATCTTACTCTGAAAGTAACAACATGTATAGGGACAATTACCATAGGCCATATAACCGACCACCAGGTTGGTGGTAATGTTTTTCAAGTACCGCCTACTGATGCAATTAAATCCCAGGTGCAGAGCGTCCAATATCCCACGGACGGGAGCGACGCGCAACTGATAAATGTAAGCAATCATTTTCAAAGCTATTTAAAGTCTTAACGAACTCTTTCTGCAATCTCGCCGTCGCTCTCAGACCCACAAACAGCTCGCATGGGTAAGACTATTCCCTGCACCTTCCCGGCCCCAGTGACACCTTTCCCCAGACCGCACCCGGGACGATGATCGTCACCACAAGAATTGGTTCTACCAATCCTCCAGGCACACTTAATCCTTCTCTTGTTTCTTCCTGAACCTTGCTTTGTTGCGCTTTCCGCTTGTTTTCCCCTAGCTATCTTGTCCCCCCCTCTACATGAAAAGTATCTGCTCTCTCTCACGATTGCACACGTTACCTTCCCTTACTGTATCACACCAGCACCTATACTATTCGTCATCATACTCATGTTGTTGCCATTATGAAATGTATCTCTTCGCTGATCCTCTTGCACTAAACGCTTTTCCGCGTTCCTTGGTAGCGTCATCGTTATCTCACTCTCAAATATGAACATTCCATTCTATAATAGAGCGTTAGCCTCATCCTTGGCATCACCAGATACCCGAAACTCGCTGATCAGGTCTTGGGCTTTAATCTCATCAGTAACAAGAACCCTTGAGTTTCTTCATCTCTGCTTTGCATTCGCTTTAGTTTGCAGGTGTTCTGCTCTCCACGAGGTGGGGTTAGCATAAAATAAAACGTGAGACGGAGTGCACTGCTGCTTTTGGTTTGACCCACCGGGTTCAGCGCTCCAAGTATTGCTCTACCCCAGGCCGGGGCCCATGCTATTTATGAGATTCCGATGCATCTAGCCAGGCACTGACTTAAGTTTGAGAACCACAGTTGCTGGGCCTGGGCATTTCAGCTTCCAATGTCAATTCGGAAGGATACCTTTTGGGTTCTAACCTGGCGGCTAATATTGGGTTCGGTTTATTTTTGGAGACGCCGAACACCACATCTTCGGGCTGTATCTAGCATTGCGACTGAAAGGATTGCCTTGGCGAGGATATTCTGGATTCCGGCCTGTCGCTTTAAATATGTCGTCGATGCCGTGTGAAGCCAGGATTCACTGTCAAAAACTATTACCAGGACGACTTGGGTAAAGTTGCCGGTACTATCCTTTTCATTCCAGAATTGCATTGAAGATTCTTAGTCAAAAAGCAGACCTTCCTCGAGAGTGGTGCGCCAACATCACTGAAATGAAGGGATCCCTCAAGGCATATGATGGAGCACTGGAGCGAGATTCAAGTGCGAGGAGGCTCTCTCGAAGTTCTCCCTCGCTCGGAGTTTAGTGTCCCCTCGATTGTTTTACAAGATCCAACTTTCTCCCCTCCCTTTCTCCCCTCCCTTCACAATTAGTCCTATCTTCGGAGTTCTTTCTTAAGACTTACAATGAAGTCACGGAGTGGTCAAAGTCTTGGATGGCATGTCATCACAGGTAAACAGCACTCGCAAGAGTCTCAAGATCAATGTCACACCGAAACGCAAAAAAAGGTGGCGAGCAAGGACACGTATTCATCAGACGGAAACTACTACATTACACCAGCTGAGTAAGACCATAAAACGATGGAGAAAAGAGAAAACGGATGAATGACTGTACTAGCGAGTAAATTGAACAGCACTCAGGAAAGGGAATGCAAGAGATAGATCAAGGAGAGACGCAACGAGGGATTGGGTTAATAATGATTCAGTGGAACCAATTCTAGATGGAGAGACATCACTGGGGTGGCATCATCATGGGCAGCGGTGGATCAATGGTAGTACAACATTTAACAGCGTGAGGCGGGATTAAGATGTAGGTGCGGGGAAAACTTGGGGAAGCTGGTAGGAGACGATTGGCCGCCCGGGGAAGAGTTGGAAACGAACGAACGATTTTATTTCGTGTCAGAAGGGCCCGTTCAACAGGATATCGAGGGACGGCTCGACGAAGACATTGACGACTACGACCGTGTCGGTTGGACAGGAGGGAATGCGGATGACATGGGTGATACTTGTGATTGAGTGATATCATCGAAATTAGTAGCCGATGTTCCCGGGTTGTGGAGCGTGCCTGACGCCGGCGTGATGGGTGTATTTCCCGAGTGGGTGCTGACCTTACCAATAAACCAGGACTAAGGAGATGGTCAGTATTTAAGAATCCAGCTGTTGCCACCGGACGTACTGGTACCCAACCTCGATCACCACCCTGTTCCTTTACAGCCTGTATTAAGTGTAATTGTAAGCCTGTGAACACATTCGGACACGGATCGATTACTTACGTATGACCAGTGGTTGTATCTCTTGAATACTCTCAGCTGTTCACCCTCTACAAGATCTAATTCTTCCTCGCCCTTTTTCTTATAATCCATCAGTGCGACACCAGGAAAACTCGTCGAAATAATGCTCAAAGGTAGAATGGGTGTCTTCGCGGGATCGGCTGTCACGGAACCTCCTTTCGCAGCCGCAATTGCTGAAGCAACGGGGACATTCGTTTCGAGTAGACAGCCAGCAGGTACCCATCCTTGTTTAACGATGTCCGTATCCACGACACCAGAGCCTGTTGGGTCACGTTGGACGATCCACCATCCCCGTGATCGCGAAAGTATAATGAAGGTGTCTCCGCTAAGAAGCCGTTACATTAGTTATTTCAGACTGAAGAGGTAGCAAGAACTTACACAACAACATCAAACTCATCTTCTTGTTCGGCCATGTATGGGTATATAGCAACGGCGTAAGATACGCTGCCGTTGGAAATCGGAATAGTGTGGCTGCCGTGCTGGTTCTCGCCCGTTTTGGCATCAAGTCTGTGACCATTCGAGCTTGGGACCGTCAGTGTACCATCACTACTTGTAGAAGGTATGGTTCGAGAGGTGGACGAGGCAGGCGTTGTTGTGGAGTCATCTCCTTTCTGTTCGACCAGTGGGGAAGGGAAACCTGTCTCCGGCCATCCCGGTTGAGGAGTGAGGGTTGCGGTTGTGGATAATGGGCCGGATGAAGTAGATAGATCCGATACTTCAAGCCTTGGTGGTCGGTGGTTGGTTTTCGAGGCCGAAGAAGTTTTGTGGTGGCCTTGGGTTGCAACAGTGTCATTAGATATGATGGAGGAGGCTTTCCGAGCGGCTTGCTTCTGTTGGGCGACGGCAATTGGTGAACGAATGTCTTTTATGTGCTTTAGCATGAAAACTGGATTCTTCTTCGAATCTTTTAGCTTCTGGAACAGGAGTAGTGGTTTTTCATCGTAACTTAAGCAGCGTTCAATTCGGTTGCCTTCAGTGGTGTTAGAAGTTGTCAAGACTCAAGCGAGATGGGATCCATAAAATAGCGCACCGGATGATCCATAGCAGATGAACATTGCGTAATTCTTCCATGTATCATTATTAATACGATACTTCTTGAGTGCTGCCGGGAGCACTTTCCATGTCGGATCCTCCAAACTGACTTTGAAACTTTTTAGGTTGTCAGAACTCTCTTGCCGTTGCGCTTTAAGCGTAGAATTAGGTGAGTCCGTAGTAGAGGGAGCCTGTGAGATTTGACGCTGCTTATCGGTGGTTGGTGGGATTGATTGGACGGCGGCGGACGAAGTAGATGCTACATTTGCGCGAACATATGGAATTTCGTGTTCAAATCGCTGGGGCGATGGGTGGGGAGATTCAACAGAATCTTGCTTAGTTGGTGATTTTTGGGGTTTGACGAATTGTGCCCATTTGAAGGAGGGCTGTCGTCGAAGTTCTCCTGGCTCATCCTGAAAGTAGGTTGGGATAATAACTTGAAGAATAACTGGATACATACTGTTTGGGGTAGCGATGCCTTGATACTATTGACGTCCTCGGCGAAGGATGACAGAAGTTGGTTCAGTTGACGATTGTCCTCTTCGAGGGTCCGTAGTCGGCTGGCTAGAAATCGAGTGCGTGGGCCGTAAGTGGTTCGTCTTGATAACGTAAATGTATCTAGTCACCTTGCTCGTGTACGACAGAGGAGAGTTTTTCCAGAGTTAGGCTCTCGAAACGTTCAGGGGCTTCCGCTGAAGGACAATGTCGTTGAACGATGGTTCATTGTGCCTGTGTTCCATGCTTACACGGTGGTATATATTGGTCCTCGTCTATCGGGAGATTGTTCACGATCTTTAATTGGTATATAGCCTTGAGGATAGCCAGCCTTTGACCAATTGTGGGCACGCCAAGTTCCTTGAGAGTCTCGGAATTCAGCAACGCAAGAGCCTCGCCATCGACGTTGTGTTCTGTGGCGTGTTAAATCAGAAAATATGAGCTAGTAGGTATCTCACGTACCCTTCAGCTGATTCTCATACTGGAAGTATCCAACGCTTGAGAACCATTTGTGGACGTCAGCTGGTTCCCACTCGAGGATGTGACGATCCACTAGATCATTATCCATGAGCCTTTGGAGAGTATTTGTGAATTATCAGATTGTTATAATGAAGAGAGGGAGGAAGAAGGGAGGAAAGTAAGCGAGTATAGAGAGGACACGAATGATTGTTCTGAGGTGCTGGGACACATATTCAGAACTGAGGCCAATTCGATGATGGTCCTGCGCAGCACGTGAGATCCTGAGACCTAACCCTAGAATATTTAATTTATTTAATTCCTGCTGTCCCACGTCAGGAGCGTCACCATTATTCACCCGCATCCCTTACCCGCCGACCACGGAGTGCGTTCCTTCCTTGTGCTTGCGAATTTGCAAACAGGTTGCACGTAAATGCACACGACATGGAAGATCCCTGGGTTAACGCTTGGGGTGACCCCCAGAAACCTTCATCCGAAATCTCCTCCGATGCGCACCTCACGGTTAACTGGGCATCTTCTTCCAAGTTCATCACCGACGACCAGGCAGATATTGCTATTCCATCATGGGAATCTGATACTGGCGCAATATGGGACGATTCTCCAGACATCCAGAAGGACTTGTGGAGTGGCGAGAACCGCGCCTCACAACTCTGGGCGACACCAACCCTCGACTCGATCGGCTTCGCAAAACCACCTCAGGAGGCTCCGTCCGATCTTTCGCTGCGGGATCCTTCACGCAGTCCTTCGCCGACACGGCATGAAACAGAGGCTCCGATAATCATTGAAGAACCAGGGACATCGCTAGGTTTTGAAGAGAAGACGACTACTCCCTACGAAGCATGTCCAACACCGGGTGAAAAGGAAGGGCCCACCACGCCAAAGTTCAACGACGAGATATCAGCCGAAACCTCAACCGAGGAGGAGGGAGAAGGCGAGGGCGAAGAAGAACTAAGAGAAAGCTCCCCAGATCCTGATGGGTTTGGCACTTTTGAAGCAGGGACAGATACTTACTCACAATCGGACCCATGGCCACCTTCCAAGCCAGATCTTTCTCAAATAGAGCAAACAGGGCCTTGGGGAACGTCTTGGAATGAACCGGTTGAGGATACGGGCGATAGCGGCTTAGAAGCTTTGGATGAATGGGAATTGGCGAAGCGTCAGAAAGAAATTCAAGATCGTTATGTTGTTGGTGGAGTTCTTACTGTTAGCGTAGACCTGTCTAATATCAATTCCAGCCTCCAGATCTTTTGGACTCGATACTTCGTCGTTTTGATGAGTTTTCCGGGGAGTATTGGCCGGATGACAAGTCCGACGAGCAGCCCCTGGGACCCTTTCAGCATAATCGTAACGAGCTGGCCGAGAGTTTGGGCATGTAAGTTCCTTGTCGTCATGTCGCATTTGGCGTTTTGCTAAATCACCCTTTCTGAAGAACTGCCGTCGTTAACAAACTCATTCCCTCAGATCTCACTCTCCCTGTTCCAACGCCATTTATGAAGACGTTCATATCAAAGGAAGTGATGGATTCGTTGAAACTGACGAGGCACCATCTCATCACCCGTAACAGCCCACTGGCAGTGTACATGAATTCGAAAGGCTCTTTGTCGTGGGAGGCGGCAATTAAGTCCAAACCAGATGTCACAGAGACCGATGTGATTCCAACGGGGTGGCGCATCATGCCGAAGGAGATTGCGGAGCAGCAACAGTCCCCAAGCGATACCAAAAAGAAAGCCGCTGGCGGTCTGCTTTCATTCTTCGGCAGGAAATCTACGGGCAATGCACCAGCGTCTGGTTCAACTTCTCCTGTGCAGTCAAATACTCCGCGACCAGCTTCTCCTCATTCAAGTATGGCCTCTCCCCGTCCTAGTGTGGACACCAACGCCAGCAACTCGACTAAAGAAGCTGATACGACACTAACCGCTACACTGGCGGCTGTCGCAGAAATTTCTGGTGCAAGCAAAACCGATACCACGAAGGTAACCCATGAAGTAGAGGAGCTCGTGCAAACGACTTCTGCAGTGTCACGGTTTTTCGGAAGGTTCTCAAAGTCTAACAGGTCGGCCAACGCTAGTTCCCGAAACCCTATCGCTCTGTCCTCCGACGACCTTGAGTTCCTCTCGGATATCGTCCCAAACGCACATGACGAGATGGACCAGTTAGACCAGCTAGATGCACTCTCAAATATGATACGTGCCCCCCCTGTCCCAACTAAACTGCCCCCTCCGCTGGCCCCTCCACCTCGTGCTCCACCACTTCCAAAGCCTCTGTCACCGCCGCCTCTCGTCAGGTCTCGGCCTATGACCCCGACTATGCAACATCCTCCCACTGGTAAACGGCCGAGTCCAATGCGGGAGTCTATCGAGAACCAACCATTCGCTTTGGATCCAGATCTGTCCGCCTTCCAGACACAGTTGAGGCGCTTTTCTTCAGAGACAGTATCGCCGCCTACTCCCACCACACCCCCCCATCAACTCCCCGCCCCTTCCACTCTCCCGCTAGCTCTGCCCCCTCCACTATCACCAAACCCGACAGTTTCTCGGATACACTATCCCACCACTCATCCTCCTGTGACGGCTCCCGCACAACCAGCCTCACTTTTTGATGACGATGACTTTACAGATTTCCAAGCCTCGCCGGCGATAATCTCCGCTCCTCCGATGTCTTTGGGTTCCGCAACCGCTTCGTTCACGGTTGTGGCAACCCAACCTCCACAAACAACTCAACCTAGCACATTTGACGATTTTGGTGACTTGGTCTCACCAGTGCCTCCTCGGGTCCCTGATAAGCCCAAATCAATGCCCACTAAACTTCCATTCCCACCACCACCCGCCTCATCGATATTGCTCCCTCCACCAAGGTTACTGACATCGCGCACTCCCCCACCTAAATCGCCCTCACCTCCAAAACAACCTAGTATTCACGAGCGTCGATCAACAAAGCAAGCGGATTCCCACCAACGGACACTAAGCTTGCTAGAAACCGCTGCTGCCAGAGGTAAATGGCCGGCACCACCTTCACCTTTGCCAAATGCTATTCCTCCGCCTGGCAGCAAGGTTGAGTCAGATCTATTCGATATTTTTGATGAGCCGAGTGACCCTTCATCTACTATCGCGGCCGTCAATTCTGGTTCGAGTTCGGTATTAACCTCGACCCCGGCGCCATCATCTATGACTCCACCTTTGCCACCCAGTGGAACACCGATCTATGAAAACTCCACTGGTGAAGGTTTTAGAACCAATTTTGGCATGGGCGGGATGGACAGCCAACCCCTGCCAGCGCCGACAATATCCCCGCCACTAATCCCAACACAACTCGTCAAACCCGTTTCTTCGTCATCTCCCATTCAACTCCAGGCACAGCAGAACCCGCAATCACAGTGGAGAATCCTTTCTCCGCCTACGTCCAGGCCTCTAACCTCCTCCACCCAAGCCCTTCCCACTATATTCAGTGCCGGGAATGGTAGGGGTATGAGTGGAAGTCGGAGTGGAACTCCGATCCTACCCACTCCACGGCAGCAAAACCCTGGGATAAACCCAACCGCCTCGGTGTTTGATCCAGCCGCGCCCTTTGTTCCGCGTGCATTTGACAGCGTTTCGTCGAACAAGCGTGGTACCGGCGTTGATTCAAGCGGTGGAAAGCTTTCAGCGCAAGATTTATCATTCTTCGAGAGCCTGTGATATTGGGCACCGTTGCTCGTCTAACCACTGCCATGTTCTTTTGTCTTTTAATTCATTCCTAGCCAGATACAGCCCCAATTAATCCGGTTAATATTCACAAAAAACTTTACAAGTGTCGGTCGATCTTGAAAGCGCGTTAAGGGATAAGCTTCTGCCGAGTCATGGGCAACACGGCGCAGAAGTTCGCTCACATGGACGTCCCGCGTTTGCATCCCACCTAATTCTTGATCAGATTGCAACTTCACGTTCATTGCTGTTTCACACCTGTGCGTCCGCTCCTGTCTGAAAGTACTTCCCTTTGTGTACCCGAAAGCAAGGCTATGTACGCCATTGGCAACACGTCATATATTTATATCTGGTTAGCGCAAACGTAAGTGTACATCTCGATATCATCACATCATCGGGGCTTCCTTCACTGCCCCGCGTCCATTATCTCACCGTGCGGGGTTTATATTTAAGTTCTTGACTCGAATATGGGCAGAATTAGGGTTCAACGTTAGGCCGCCCAATATACAGGTATCCCTCGAGCTCGGGTCATAATGTCTGCGATCATAAGAGTAATGATAAGTTCATCGGCGAACTGTGGATTAGGGTGCATCTTTGGCGCCTGCTATCAATACGAAATTGAATTATGCTGTCAAATTACACGCTGGATACGGTAGGGTATACAAGAGAATATACAGCCCGCCAGGAGCCGGAGGCTGGGTACTGCTATATCTACACAAGCCCAATTAAGGCAGAGGATAAAAAAACAAATGCGATGGGAAATGCAAGGGGGGGTGTGATAAAACAAAAATATGGGGGTGGTTAGGAATAAATATCAATAAACCGCAAATAAGTCGGTACCCGGTTGAACGAGACGAACAATGTACCCGGCTGATACTGTTGAAACCGGAAATATGAAGAAACAAGAGGGGTATTCACAGCTGGGGACCAAATCAATGATCTCAAAATAGCTGTAGCGTAGAAATGATTGGGTATGAGCCTTTTTGCTTTTGGTTAGGTTCTAAATATAACGCGGTGTGTGAGGGCAGGGTAGGTAGACGAGAGTGTGAGACCAAAAGTCAATAAGAATGATGGTGATGGGACGGATAGATGAGGGACAAAGCCAGTATACTTCAGACGCGAGCGGGGTGATTGAAAGGGCGTCTCAACCTCAACTGAGGTTGCCAGCTGCCCAGGGATACGTGATACATACTGACGAGGATGATGTCGTCCAGTGTAACAACGCCGTTTCCGTTGAGTGCCACTCGCCACCTGGGATCGGCATCATCTTCGAGACGTGAGTGTTGCCGTTCCTGGAGTAGCCAGTCACGCTCGGGTCAGCATCTAATCCGCCCTTATGTTAGCAACAAATTGCGTACCTCGATGAAACGCTGAACACATTTAGCTACATTTTTGGCAAGTTTGGCTAAAGTTATTGGCCCTGGCGGGCTACGGAAGTCCTTCGTCGGTATTTGCCTGCTCCACTGGCGGTAACCCGGCCACTGCAAACATGATCAGTATCATGATTTTTTCGTGGGCGAGGAACGGGAGCGAACCTCCAGGCGGATGGAAACACTGGGACCACGTCCTTCAAAGACAGGCACATCTCGGTCTCGCAGCCGTTTCACCCGAGAGTGAAGCGCATCAGCAAGTGAGATACCGCATTCATCTGGGTTGGACATCCAGAAGAATATTGGAGCGTCAAGCTCGATTTCCTCTACGTAGCGTTTCCTGTCGCTGTTTGTGTGAGGTTTGTACATTTGTTGAGGTACAAAAGGACCAGCGGGGCTAGACATGGGCAGGGACAACGCATCGCGGAATAATTGCAACTGCTGCCTATGGGTGTAGATTCCTTTCTTGATCTGGTCCTGGAGGGTGAAATAAGCGATGAACTTTTGCAGATGCATCAAAACTCACATGAGGCGAGTTTGTCGTAACCCTTGATGGTTGAATGTTAGGAGAGTTTCCGACAGACAAGGTGATACTGGCTGGGGTACGAGGCGGCGAAAGGGAGCTCAACACGGAGAATTCCGGCGACGAATGAACGGGCACAGAAGGAGGATTCACGCTCGGGGTTGTTTGGGTTCCCATGGCTGGGTAGCTCATACCATTATTGTCATATGAGGTTGTATAACGTTGGTGATGCACTGGAACCAGCGGTGTTTGGTTCCAGCTGGACTCGTGATATGACACATTGGAATAGGAGTGGGTTTGTCTGTCGGTGGGTGTCCCATACGATGGTGCAAGCTGATAGTTCGGACGCCACTGGCTGAGATCTGATCCGTACGATGGGTCGCAATGCCCATTTATCAGTCCGGGTCCTGCTGGGGTGCTGTCCACGCCAGTGTGGGATAACGCATCGAATTCCGACTTGGAGAAACATGTCAGAAATGGAGAGGCATCAAGCACATACTAATACCCACTAAAGTATACGAAGGCATCGTGCAAGGGAAATTATCCAGAGGGAGAAGAGCAGAAAGGGAGCTTCGACACTGCCAGGTGGTAAATTCTTCCTGTTGCCGCTTTGAAGGATGAGATGAGTAGAGGGGATGGGGGAGAAGTCTTGGCCTATATTAGTGGACGATTGGGCATGCGTTTAAAGGTCGGGCTCACTGTATTTGTGCCGTCGGTGGTGTTGTCATGTCGGAAATCAACCACATCAAGGAGTACTTGGGTAAGGCTTCAAGTGGGCGACTTTTATAGATTTGTGCAACCATTGCATTTATACATCAGATCCTTAGACGGATTGCCAAATCTGGGGTAGTACCAGTTTGGTAAGAAAGCTGTAGGAGACTTGTCGTCGTGAGACGCCGCTGCCCAGCCTCAACTCATCTGGAAAGATAGGAAGGTTCTAACCCGGGCGCTGTGCCCGTGGACCATGGAGCTGAAAGAGGAAGGATATGATGAAGTCTCATCGTGCTAGAAACAAACGGCAGGTTCACTAGGCCAACACGGAAACTGTCATCGACTCATGGTTGGATAGAATTCCAGAAAGTATGAGGCTGCGTCCTTCTGCCCCTTCAGTGAGTCTTCAATGCCAAAAAGGCGTATTTGAACCGCCTCGTGGATTGCGCCCTAGGTTCTACGTGCACAGCATCAACGAGCGGAGGTCTGCGGGAGATGAGATCAGTTAAAAAACAACG
Organism: Calvatia gigantea; assembly: GCA_025093985.1. Lineage (NCBI taxonomy): Eukaryota > Fungi > Basidiomycota > Agaricomycetes > Agaricales > Lycoperdaceae > Calvatia > Calvatia gigantea. Next base: position 1,569,815 of record JACAAK010000005.1, on the reverse strand, counting down.
GATTCCCAAGTGTATGTTGGACTACCCAATGAATGCGGAACAAATGGCAGGTGACTTTTGATGCATTATTTTGATAGACTGATATTTGCCACTTCACCGAGATACTAACCAGTCGATGCGGCCATGGAAAGGTCAGAGCTGTGTCAAAAATAAATTAAAATCGGCCAAACGCACAGCCATTCTTGACACCACGTGACCCGCCCTTGTCGCGTCTGTAACTTAGTTATTGATCATTATCCACGACCTTCAGTTCGCGAGGCTATGTCTTCTCTCTCAGGCGCACTCGATGAATCTGCCGTGAAACTGGTCAAGCAGGAGTTGCCACCTCCAAATGACGTGGAAATGCAGCCTGAATACAACAACGCGGACTCCGAGTCTGAAAATGGCAGCCACGAGGAGCAGGATGAAGAAATGACCGATCTATTTGGTAACGAAGATGTGGACGAACCAAAACACGAGAGGTTTGAAATTTTTCTCCCGCGTTATCTAAAGATTTGTTCTCACCTCCAGGTATCCAAGAAGTACCGCTGGGTCTCCCGGAGCTTCAGGGCCCGAATCGGATAGACTCCCGTCATTGGAAAGGGAACGCCGCCACGCACTTGAATACGAAGAGGATGACATCCCGCCAGATACCGGCGAGGTGGTTAAAGAGGCCGATGTCTCTTTTCCGAACCTACCTATCCCGAAAAGCTCAGATGGAACCGTAAGTTTTCTCGCCGTGTCGGGCTCCGTGGCTTAGTGGCGCACCGCTCACGCATGTCGCTAGAACTGGGTAATTCGCATGCCAAATTTCGTTAAAATGGACGCAAAACCATTTCACCCGGACACGTACCTCGGCCCCGAAGAAGAAGAAGCTATGCAAGGGGAGAGCCTACGGGAGAAGAGCATGACCATCAAAATGAAAGTCGACAATACCGTCCGGTGGAGGTGGACTAAAGACGTTAACGGTGTAGATGTGAGTCCAATGCAGGCTTTTGGGATAGTTCTAGAACTGGACTCAATTATTTTTCAGCAACGCCAATCTAACAGTCGAATTATCCGTTGGTCGGATGGCACATTAAGCCTTCTGTTAGGGAAGGAGCTCTTTGATATCTCAAAAACTGTTGATACATCGGCGGGTGTCTCCCGACAGGCCGCAGGTTTTCCAGCATCGCAATCACAGTCACAACTCAACCACTCTCAATCTGAACCATTGGGACTCAAGTCACAAGGACTGACATATCTTGTTGCTCAACACAAACGATCACAGGTTCTACAAGCTGAAACAGTGATCACAGGCTACATGAGTCTTCGCCCTACCGGAATGCAGTCAGAAACGCACCGGATGTTGGTACGTGCAGTGGGTCAGAAACACAGTAAAGTAGCACGGTTACGCATGGCACCTGATCCTACGGTGGATCCCGAACTTGGTCTCAAAGAGTTGGCAAAACAGAATGCCAAGAAATCGAGACGGAGGCACGATTTTGACGACTTCGGTAGTGAACGAAGGAGACGTCAACCACGACGCGCCGGGACCGACGCCGTTTGGAGTAGCGACGAAGATGGGGGGGGTGAATATGATAATTATGACGATGAGGATGATGATGGAGGTGTGGGCTCTTCAGCGCGAAAAGCCAAACGAAACGTGAGCAGCGGGGAGAAGAAGAAAACAGGAGAGGACTATCAGGAGGATGATTTCGTCGTCGCCGACTCGTCAGAGGAGGAAGGTGGTGCAAAGAAGAAGGTCACCAAAAATGCGAGCGATGAAGACGACCCTCTTGATCGCATCGATGCAAAAATTGAGGCGCAAGACACGAAGAAATGGAAGAAATCGGGTAAATCAGACGATGCGTCGGATGGAACTGAAGAGAATGGTATGGAAGTGGAAAGCGAGGAAGAGGACGATGATTTCAAGGTCAGGCGTGTTGGAGGCAGTCGCAAGCGGACACACATATCCATGGAAGAAGACGAGGAGGAGTGATAACATTAATTGGACAATATTCTGCCGTCATACAAATCTAACTTCCTACGATACTCTCAGACTTGTGCCACCCACCCCAGGCCTGCCTTTCACCTGTGCGTCGGATGCCCCCCCATTCTACGCACGAGAAGGTTGGATCGAATCTACTACCTTTTGGTTCTCGGGATTATCCTTGAGCAAATTGTGCAGTGTGAACACGGCGTGCTCCCGTAAATCTATTTCAAGAAATATAAGACGGCTTTTCTAGCGGCAAAACCGGACTTACAGGGATTACGATCATCAATTACACACATATTCATAACGACTTCAATTCCACCCACTTCCCGGGTCCGATCTTGCACTGCCTTTTTCTCGTGACAGAGGATTCCCAACATTCTCACAAGATCACGCTTCAGGTAAGCAAAGCCGTGGTGATCAGTGGCGGTAATGGCTGGCGCGTTTGTTTTCTCTTGTGGCACACTTGCAATGGGTGTATTCGGTGATAACCCATCGGAGAATACAGGCCGGCCAAAATTGATACGGGGCAAAAACAGATCCAGGAGCCGGAGTAATTCTGGGCACAATACCAACAAAAACGTCATCAGGCAAGGTTCCAGAAATAGCACAATAGAAAACGCCACCAAATTGTGGCTGTCGCGCCCGGAGGCAAAATGTGTAGCACTCACCTATGAGGCTTTCGACGATTCCGACGCCCGACGTCCGCACTTCATTATAATAATTTTTCATGTTCGTTTTGGGACTGTTGTCTTCCTGGAGATCCATCTGGACGGCATTTTCGTCCGCCTCGATAGCTATCGTTACCATGCACTGCGTAACTAGGACCAGCGCCTCGCAGACTTTGGGCAACATAACATCAAGATTTGTAAGCAACCTGGGAGACTGAGCCTGTGCACCCAGTGTCGCAGGATTATCCGTTGAGGTGGAGGGGAAGGACACGGACTCATCCCCATGGACGTGCTCGAGACCGGGTTGGCCCGAATAGTTCTCATCGTCACCCTTGGTGTCACGTCCCAAGGAGCGATGAATAGAATTCTGGGCATATCGAGATAACGAGAAGAAAGTTCTCGCCAACGTTGGTGAAATTGAGAAGTGAACTTGGAGCGTTTCAGGTTTGATAGGTGTTTGGGCTGTGGATTGATTAGATTGGAGGTAGGAATCAATTATTTTGAGCAACGTCGTTTGATGCGGAGTCATTACTTCATCTTGCCTGGAGCAAGAAATTGTTGTTCAGTCTCGGAGTTGGAGTATATGCAGAAATATTGACTTGCATGGTGAGACGTTTGTACAAGGAGCCAGCGAGACCCTCTTCGATGATACGTGACAGAACGCTGTATCTGAGATCCACGTCAGTCAACGAAATAAGGGAGTTGAGAAAAGCGGACCCGACGTCAAATGCTTGAGCCCCTGCGGTACCTTCCCCAGCTTCAAACAGGCGTAGCATATTATCCAATAAACATATACAGATGCGAATGCCGATGTTGGTTCCACATAATAATTTCCTACCAGTAGTTCAGCTCACTTGAAACGTTTCAGTATCTCCGTCCTTACGTTCTTTTGCGGGACTCGTATACGCAGTTAGAAATAAAGATGAATGTACTTAGCAGCGTTCTGGCGTCAGGGGAGCCTAACAAACGGCTACGGGCTGTCAGTAGCTGACAAGGGTTTCGGCTGCATAACATATGATGCATACATGATCACAACTTGATCTTCCGGTAGGTTGAGGTATGTCTCCCAAAGCTGGTCCATGAGGTCATCACGACCTGTGACAATGTTTGAAAGGGCCTGGGTCAAAAGCCTCGCGATGACAGTAGCTGTTTTGCTGAGTTAAGAGGCAGTCATGCAACAAATGAAGGAGCTCGCAGCTCACACTTCTCATCTTCCATCGCCGACCAGGATGTGTAGTAATGCAACAATCGTCGTATCTCTGGCTCATTGACACTAGGCCCAGATATTCAACGGCTGAAGCGGCGGACGGGAGATAGCAGTGCTTACAATGCTGCAGATTGGTTATCCGGCACACCAGCAGCCAAGTTCCGAGTAACTTTTGCCATAGACCCACAAAGTGAGGTGAGCGCTTGTTGTTTCGAGGTCTTTCGGTCATCCTCGTCCTCCGAATCATCCGCATCCCAAAACGTCGAGTGGGCGCGAGCAAGGTCCTTCCATAATCTGCGAAGAAGTGGCCAGATTGTGATGTCGGAACCAAGTGAAATTCTTTTACACACTGGTCAGTGCCGGGTTCATTGCAAGCCGTAAATAGTCATACCGGGCCTGACTACTTTTTGCAAGGTCTGGCGATATCTTGTCAAGAGCCTGCGCAAGCGTGAGAATAGAGTCGGTGTTTTTGATGTCGAAACGGGCGCAGATTGTCGTGAATTTGGCGGCCAGTGGGCCCGTCGTTTCCGCCATGAGGGGCAGAGAAAGAAGTGGAGAGCGCAGGAAGTCATGACATCGAGCGTTACTTGATCGTCATGGACGTCGATCAAAATCAATGAGCTTGACCTTCTTTGATCAACGTCAGCGTCTGTCATCCTTGCTGCGCACGCCCTGAACATTCTTTCTCCTCCTCACCATGGATGGCGACGGCATATTAAAGCTCAACGTTTCGCTCGAACCTCATCTTCGAGAGACACTGAAACCACTGCCAGACTTGCTGCCGACCACGCTGGCCAAAGAACTTAGGAACCACATCTCGGACACGTCTAGAGATGTCATTCCGTATTCCACTCTTCTCGCCGTTTCAAAATGGGCCAGGACCTCAGAGGGTTCAGAGAAGTTGAGAACACATACCCTTTCGCTCGGCATGAGTTCATACACAATGGTCTCTCTTCTTGCAGGTGTCAAAACATCACCTGAGCGTAACTTTGGCACATACACACCTCCGCCTGAACCGGAACAACTCGCTGAACGACAAAAACGCGAACGGAAAGAGATCACAGCCATTCTCAATGCTTTACTGAGCATTTTTGGTGTTGGTTTCTCCACCTGGTGGGCGGCAGACAAGTTACACTGGAAAGATCAATGGGTGCGGTGCTCGCTTTCTAGTCATCCTAACAACTATATTGAATTCTTCGTAGCGCGTGTTGTTGGCCTTGGCAGTGTCACTCATCGTTGCTATAGCCGAAGGCGGTCTCTTCATGATTTGGCACTCTCGCCCAGGCGAATCAGATCCAAGACCCCGCCGCCAGACAGTTGCGGCCAGGCACAAAAAGATCGACGATAAAAAGGATGAGACAGGTGAAACGCTCGTCGAGAAACCGGAGCAACAGCCGAAAGATGCGCCAACTCCACAGGCCAACAACCTTCGCCAGCGCCAAACCAATAAGATTACAGCTTGATCCATAGCTACGAACATCATTGGTACAATTGCAACCTCTGTAATAACACAGATAGATACCATCCTGTCAAGCCCCATATCTCAACCCTACCTTCCCTTCCACAGCCCACTTCATCCGCTAGTTCCTTGCCGCGGACTGCCTCCGTACTCGTGGACGTGGAGCCATTTACTCCTGAAATTACCTCCGCAGAACTGATGAGATCCGTCACATCTACAGCCCAGTACGGTCGCGTACCGCGGAATAGATATGATCGTAGTCTTGCGGGTGCAGTCAGTTCCGTCAAAGGGACGTGAAACACGACAGCCACTTCAGAAACGGACATTTGTTGTCGAATTTGGTTAAGATCAAGCGAGGGGAATGGATAGTCATCGGACTCCGGCTTCCTGGAGCCTCTCTTGTGCATGAAACCCTATGGCACCATTTTTGGTGTCAGCCGTGATACGGTGAGTTCAGCAGGGATATTTACAACCCACCACATAAGGCCAGACGCGCAAGTCCCCTCGTGAATTAACCTCGGGTTCACCTATTTCACCCATTATATCCACTTCCTCTGGGCGAATACCCAGCTCTTCCTCTGTTTCCCGCAAGGCACCATCCAAAAAGGATAAGTCAGTCTATGAGTTCGCGTCAGAAGAATATCAAGGGACAATGATAAACGTGCACCAACGCCGTCTATCCTTCCTCCTGGGAAGCTATGCGTCATCTTGAGACACGTTCTAATCTAATACGCTGATAACCTCACCTCACCTCGCCCGAGTGGTTCCGCAGATTCTTCGCTCTTACTTGAAATAGAATCCCAGGTTTCTCTTCGACATTGCACAGAGGTATTAATACGGCCGCGTTGCGTGATTGATTATTGTAAGTTTGTTGGTGATGGCTTGGCAATTGTGCTTGTTTGACGGTTGAGAGCGCATGACGAAGAGCCTTAAGCGAATTTGGTGTGAATGGTTTGGCAAGATTGAGAACCGACGAGGATCTGAGGACGCTTCCGGACCCTTGGACGGACATAGTTGTAAGAGAACAAGGAGCTGCGCTGCAGTATTACCGCTGTCACTCGGGAGCCGGAGGGGATCACCCCGCACTTTGCTCGGACCACCGCTTTCAGAAGCGTGATGCGAACATTGCAAAGGCCACACAGTAACTCGGCAAAGTCGCCATAATACAGTAACCGAAATCTACAGCGAGATTGCTGCTCTAGATCGCTTGAGTCAGTTTGGCGAGGCTAATCCTGTCTACTCATGAGCGGCAAACAGGGTTGCGCAAAGCGACACAGCCCAAAACACAAAGACCAGTCGCGAGAATTTACTACCACCCATGTCCGAGTTCAACGAGCCAGTACTACGCTGTGGATTAGTATCGGCGGGTAAATTTGTAGCAGCTTGACGTCTACGGCGTCAAGACTGGGCCCCGTCAATGCCAGGCCAAGTATACCCTGCTGTGCCGAGTGCGACGGAAGGATCGAAGCAGCATAGCGACGGGGCGGGGCTCGTCCACTGGGAAATTCCCGAGTTGCTCTGAAGCGCTCCCGTTCGATGGTCAGGCAGGCACAACTCTAGGAGTATCTTGACATCCTGAAGGAACAACTTATGGGGCGTGTGGGACCGATCCTGACCAATCCCAGCTCAACGACAGGGATGTCTCGAAGAAACGAGATGGATTAATTAACCACCTGACCACCGTTGTAAACTTAGGAACACCCAACTCATAGCGCTACTGACAGTTTGAGCCGTTCATAAGGGGAGGTCGCCGATCCCGGGCATAAATTTTCGAGGTATTATGATAGAGAAACCTTTGGATTCAGAATTTCCAGCTGCACCACACTGCCTATCCAGATAGTTGTGCGACTAATTTTGATCGAATGAAGTCCGAAGTCGGGCATCTAAGATACTCCTGTCCCCAAATAATCTAGCATCCATTGGAACTGATGATACCAGGGCTGTAATGTTTGCTTTTGGAATCAAAGGAATATTTTTTGGGGTGTAGGCGCTCTAAAAAAGATCTGGCATATTTTAGGACAGCCTCGTATTCCGGACTTGAAGGTGATTCTGGGGAAAAAATTAGGACGATTGGTTGGGACGATTGGTTGGGACGTCGGAGTACCTCCTGGTATCGTCTTGTGCGATTCTGCCAAAACGGATAGTTGGATGACATGCTGGCACCTTCTGCCCTTGACTTGCGTGGCGGAAACATACAGTCGACAGTCTCTTAACTGATATCCCTCCGTCGCGACCTCCAGCTATCGGCTATGACGGGGTACCAGATGCCGAAGAGAGAGGATGATATGTAACGATTTTTTTTTTGGCTAATTACGGCTGAAAAAAAATCCGAAACCAACCATTCATAAACGAAAAGTCTGTCATAGGGGCAATTTTCGGGGAAATGTTTGCGCAGCAGGGACCTCGTAAATAAGTTGTTGAGGAATTTTTGAGCTGCTGCCAAAGTGTGAGATGGCCCGTGGGAGCAAGGAAGTGAATGATAAGCATTTGTGTTTGATGAGGTCGAGGCGGTTGAAAGATTAGTTGCGCCATTGTCGAGTTCATTCACAGCCGCCGCGATTACGCTACCCGTTGCCTCTACTTTTGTGGCCTCTTAATAGCATGGAAATGCCATGATTAGAAAATATTCCCATGCCGATGACGCCTACGGTTTCTAATGATTTTTATACTTCAGGTGTACTTAAATAACAACGAGATGAAATCCTACTATGTTACCCAAACTTGTCTTCTGCCCAATAGCCCCACAAGTTATAAGCCAGAGTTGAAATGACCTATCAGTTAGATCCAGAAGATATGGGGTCCAAATCACCGCCGTATAACTTGGCCATGGCGGTCGACCATTGGATGAGACGGATTATCGGTTTTGTGGGCTATCAGTTAAGAGAGCGCCGACTGCAAATCAAGGGTGGTGGCATAAAAGCGTGGGAAATATGGCACAATGCCAGCTGGAATTTCATGGCAGGGAATGGAAAATAAATATGCTCTATTATTCCAAGATACGATTCCGGGACGAATGATGTTTTGAGCCACGCAAAGGCGGCTTTGTTTGCTTCGGAGGTTGTTGCCAAACAACGGATTGATTGAATTTGGTGAATTTGGTGAGCAAGGAAGACCGAACTTCTTTGACTCAAACCATGAGGGTTATGAACGTTCGCCATTAATATGCGTGGCTACCATATTGTCATCTCCGTGAACGGCGAGGGTAAAATAAAGGAGACGCAGTCTTGCCCAGACATTTACGCCCAAACGTATTTTCCAGAGGTTCCCCCAACACAAACCACTCCTCAATCGTCGAAACTCCATCATTCAAAAAAAGGCGAAGGATTACAGATTTGGACCATTGCAAGTGGACTGGATGGACTTCGAGAACATGGAAGCCTCGGGCAGAAGGCAGTCTGTCTCCGCTGGAAAAGAGAGAGAACGCAGAAGAGGTTCGTTACAAGAAATCACTAATGAGCTACGTAATGTGCCAATGATCTGTTATAGGTCCACTCGAGGCCACGTTTGTTCCTAGTTCTCGTAACAAGTCGGGCAGCACTAATCTGCCTGAGGGCATCGTCCACATTTTTCGAGATTCTGGTAATAAACCTACGTCGGAGGAATTGTCAAAATCGGTTTCAGAGGTTTTACCCGCGAGCGAGGATGCTGGGGTAACTCTCGGAGTGCTAGCCGTACCATCTTGGATGACGCCTTCGGACTTTTTGGCGTTCATTGGTCCCGCTGTTGAAAGCGTCGCACATATCCGCATGATACGGTTCGTTTTTGTGCATTGTGTTGCGCTCGCACTGCTATATCAGCTTTTGGTTTTGTAGAGATTCCGCACCCAACAGATCGATTACACTGATCAGGTTCACAAATCCGGCAGACGCAGCAGAGTTCGCTGAGATGTACAACGGAAAGCCGTTCAATTCCATGGAGGTTCGTGCCCTCAAGCCTTCCTACAATATGGTTACTTACAATTGACAACACAGCCAGAAATATGTCATGTTGTTCATGTCCTCTCAGTCCAAATAGAACCCGACGATACATTGTCTCAAGCTATCTCCCGGATGAGCAGCGCCTATGGTCCTGCCCAAGAACTTCCAACTTGTCCAGTCTGCTTGGAACGGATGGATTCTGCGGTCACAGGCCTCATCACTGTTCCCTGTTCGCACACTTTCCACTGTATGTGTTTGAGTAAATGGGGTGATAGTCGGTAGGTTGTCGATACTTTTTGACCAAAAGGCAGCTGCTGATTTTTCAAAGATGCCCAGTCTGCCGTTATACGCAAAATATACTAACTTCGCACCCTACACCTCTAACGAATCGTTCGTCCCGTCCTCCTATTTTCAGTTCTTCTTTAGCGACCTCCCCTTCCACTTGTTCGGAATGCCCGTCGACGACGAACTTATGGATATGCCTCATATGCGGGAATGTTGGATGTGGCAGATACGGGCGGGCTCACGCTCATGCTCATTATCAAGCAACTACTCATCTATACGCCTTGGAACTTGAGACGCAGCGAGTCTGGGATTACGCAGCTGATGGTTATGTTCATCGCCTCATCCAAAATAAGGCAGATGGGAAACTAGTCGAGCTTCCAAGTGCCGCTTCAATGGGTACTTCGCCGAGGGATGGAGGAATGGGTCCTAGCCAGGCTGATGCCCTGTCCGCGGAGAAAATTGAGGCGATCGGAATCGAGTATTCCTACCTCCTTACTTCGCAACTAGACTCGCAACGTGCCTATTACGAAGAGCAGAACGCGGCACTCAAGGCCCAGTTAAGCGATTTACAGGATGTTGTGGAACAACTAAACCGGGAAAGGGATATCGAAAAAAACCTTGAGCGAGAGGAAGGAAAAAAGCGGCAAGACGAGGCGGGGAAACAAATTGCAGAGCTGGAGAAGGCGAAAGCCAAGGCTGAGCAGAAGGCAGACCGGATGATGGGGCTCACGAGGACACTAGACAAGGAGTTGAAAGAGGAGAGGGCTGTGTCAGAGGGTCTGATGAAGAACATAAAGTCAATGAAGGACCGGTTGGAGCAGGCGGAGAAGGGGAAGGATGAATGCTTTAGCAAGATTGAGGAGCTGCAGGACCAAGTTCGAGATTTGATGTTCTTCCTTGATGCGAATGCAAAAATTGAGCAGGGTGGCGGAGAAGGGGCAGAAGCGGCGGGTGGGTCAATTGAGGTGGTGCCACCCCCTTCAAACCCTAAGAAAAAGAAGGGGAAGAAACGTCGATGATGTGTGTGGACTCTTTTTGTCATTCATTGTATTTTGTTCTGAAGATGTTTCCGTTTGTTGTAAAAGCTGAACGCTGAGCGCTGAGCTTTGGATGCTGGACTGAACCAGAAAATCATCTGAGGTTCCAGAGGGTTGTTATTGGCAACGGATTTTCGGAGCCCCTCACGAGGCATTCATCCATGTTGCCCAACGGTCGCGGAAGCTCTTTGGTCCGGTTACGCACCTCGCACCCTCAACAGTGGTACTTGCGGCTGCAAGCCTCTGGTGTAGCCTTATCGAAACACAATTTGACTTTTTGTGGGATTTAAAACGGCGCTGGTAACACTTCTGGGTCATCCACTTCTGGTTCTATGTTAACATCCAAGGTATTCAAAAAGATTGATAGCTGTTGCGAGTTGATATAGAGGCTCGCGTGGTATCTAACTAGAGGGGGATATAAAATGCAGGAAATACAAGTAGATTACCAGCCGTGGAAACCTGAGAGGTCAGAACAAGTCAATGTCGTTTTATCGCAGATTTGAGGATTTGAGAGCGTTCACAGTTTGCACCGTCCAGTCTTCAATAGCGTCCATTGGCAGTTCCTCGCAATGGGTGTATACCTAAATACATGTTCAGCTCTTGAGGTAATAACATATCGAAAAGGGAACACACATCGTCAAGTTTTTGCAGAAGCTCTAGGAGTCGTGTGTCAGCTTCATCCTTGGCTTTGATGTTTTCGTCCAGTTGAGATTGTATTTGTCGATTTTGGTCTTCCAGCTACTGGGGTAATGTAATTTAACAGTTTTACTTGGGGATTAGAGGGTACTTAACCCACCTGAGCAAGAGTTTCTCTTAACCGAATAGTCTCAGCTTTGAGTACGGGTATTGTGCGTGCGCAGACAGCATTACGGGGCTGTAAGTCTTCCCTCCACACATCTTTTGATGCTTCTGCTCTTTCTTTTCGGGTTTTTGCCTCGGTAACGATCTTATGGAGGATGTCGATGTTGTCCTTCACGTGGTACTTCTCAAACAGGGCAGTGATATCGTCCTGGTGATGATTTAGTTAGAATCCAGCGATCATATCTCGGGGGGATGTCATACTCTGTCTTGCTTCTCGATAAAGTCCGAGATAACGTTGAATGTGACTAAGGCCGGGTTTTTCTCCTCTTCGACATAGAGTGGAAAGCACTCGGCAAAATCTTCAAATCTAGGGTCTTTCTCAGCTTAGCCTATACTAAGAGCGAGAGTGGACTTCACCTACGTCCATTTACGTGCAGAACGCTGTATTGCGAGCTGTAAAGCAGACTGGAAGTGCATCCATCTCCGACTGCCAGCCTGGTCGAACATGGTTATGTTTGACATTCAACGCGCTTCGGCGCGGTGCACGATAAGAGAGCACGTGTTGTGTGACATCAGTGACAACGACCAGGAAAGGAAACAGACCCTGGCATTGCATCAGAGCAACAACTTGGTCAGTCGAGCCTGCACACGCGCAGTTGTCGACACCGACAACGACGATCACCACTTCATTTCCTATATGGACGGTCGAGATGAGGAGACAGGGAACGCGGCCAATGACAGAAATCAACCTCGTAGCTCTGTGCCGTCCTTCCTCCTCATCAGCATCATACTCTTCCTCCTGACGAGTCATAACGGCGACGAGTTCTTAGCAAGACATCACTATCAGGATACAATAAATATGCTGGAGAATCAACTATCGAATTATACTGCTTGGATGAATGGAACTGCGTCAAATTTTACAATGGTGAGTTTGGACTCGTAACATTCTATGAACTGGGGATCATGGTATTCCACGTTCGTAGCCCGAGCGGGACCTCACCCTTCCCCCGTTGTTGAATTCCTTCCATATTGAAGGCCATGCCTTGGATCACCTTCGAGAGTCGTATCATCCTAATATCACCGGATATGTTCGAGGGAATGCGCGGTTCTATAACATTACACCGATACATTTGGAGAGGGACGATTCGCTGTCGTGGAGACCACTAGCGGAACGCTACGTAGCCGGAGCCAATGTCACAGAAATGATTGAAATGGGCTCCACCTGGAATTGGACGGCGTCTAACAAGATGGTCATGACATTGCACGAGAAGGAGCCTCTGGCGTTGCAGAAGAATCCGGGCGATGCGAAGGATTTAGTTGCTGTTCATGTACGTATCACATTTCCCTTCTACACTGATATGAAGCCAACTTGTTACATCTAGGCCAGGATGGAGTTCACAGATGAGATATCACAAGAAACCTTACGTCTCGACTTAGATGGGGTCCATTTCCCATCTCAAGGGTCGATTGTTGGTCTGGTCGAGCCTTTTGGGTTCGTGCATTTAGTTTCTACTTGAATTATAATCTAATATGGTTATAGACGTCCACTTGACTATCCGACTCCTTCCATCTATCGTTCCTGCAGACAGAATGAACGAGACTGCTCAGATCATAACAGCAGAGCTCGAACATAGAATCATTAAGCTAAAGAATTTGATTGACGATGGTTTGGTTGACTCTGATTCCACCACTGGTGAGTGGCGCATATCCTTGAGTTCCAAGCTTGTGCTTACTTTCTTGATTGAAGAAGATACTCCGAAATCCGGATGCCCGTTTACCTTCTATGCCCAGTTTCACCCCGTACCCATTCCGGATTACCTTATGCAAGAGCTTGAGAGTGAGATACAACATCCCACCGGCATCTCGACAGTCAAGCCACCCAAAATGTCGTTGTCTGCCATTCTGTTGAGCAAGGAATGTGGTATTCTGTACGAGATACACAGTACCCAAGGTTTGAGGTCACAGACGTTTTTCAATAAAATGACATCATGTGAGTAGCTTCTCGCAGCAGCATCACATTTTCAATATTTTGATTGTCAAATCCCAGACGGTGCACTGTCGGCTTTGGTATATTTGACTGCATTAATACTATTTGCACGTCAAGTTGAACAGAGTCGGACGCCCTCTGGGGTGTCGCGTGTTTCTCGATGGACCTTCCTCATCAATGCAACCATCGACGCAGTCTGTTTTGCGGGTCATATTACCTTTGCTATCCTCGCGGAAGGTAGAGCCTCGTTGGCACTCATGGCCACCGCATTCCTGTCTTGCGTCCTTTTCATCCAGGAGGCAGTAAGTCACATGGTTTCGCAATCTTCCTGCGCGGGTTCATGCGTTTCCTACAGCAATTTGCGGCTTTAATCTTCCAAATCCAGGGGTCTGAAAGCCCCGCACCTGTTCCACCGCCACCACAGCAAAATGATCCAAATTCGTCTTTCTTCAGGTTTTTCGTTCACCATGTACGGACGGATCCTCAAGCCAGACTCTGTAAGTGCCGTATCCTTTTCGACAATTTCCTTGAGAATGCTTATCATAGTGCGCAGGGATCGTTCTATTCATCTTCCTGAGTACGACAGTCCGCGTGATTCTTTCACCAACATTATCCATGCTTTTTGTGGCTGTGACATATTCGTGGATATGGCTACCGCAGATCTGGCGTTCAGCTAGAAGGGGACGGACGAGTGGGTTATCGGTGAGCTATATCATTGGTACGACGGTTTGTCGGTTGGCTGGCGCTCTATGTAAGTTTCTTCTTTCTGTGTTGTATGTATGGGGCTGATTGTAGTAGACTTTTTAGCATGCCCATATAACGTATTGGACGTTGAGCCACGAGGTAGGTCAAATGAGGGACCTAGCTTTTGAAACAACTGACTTTTTTAAAATTTGTAGGATGGGCCTTCTGGTTAGCTTGCTTCGTTACGTTCCAAGCGCTCGTTATTGTATTGCAAGAACGTATCGGGCCGTCGTTCTTCATACCACCGAGGGTATGTAACAATTTCGCCTTACTACTTGATGGAGGACTAATTTCTGATTCATTGAACCCAGTACCGCGCTCCCAAGCTATACGACTACCATCCCCCCATGCCACTTCCGGACTCCGAGGCACCAGAAAAATCATTGGGCGATTGCTCAATTTGTATGGATGCAATTTATGTTGATCCCTCGGTGCGACTACAGGCGTCTCAGGAACAGGAAGAACATGAAAACGAGAAGAACAAAGGGAAGGGATGGAGAGGAGATACAGATGGAGAAGAGGCAAGTGAACGGAGAAACACAGCTGCAAGTTCAAGCGGGTTCCTCAATGCAGTGCAAATTGGGGTGGGTGGGGCGGCCAGAAGGAGAGAATATAGCTTGGCGCCTTGTCATCATTTATTCGTGAGTGAATGTGTCTTGCTAGATGAGTCCGAGTTGACTAACTGTACACTTGATTTATGATAGCATACGGAATGTCTAGAAAAAGTGAGTGTCCAGGTGCTTTCTTTGTTGCTTCGTCATTGATGGAGTTCTTTTGTCAGTGGTTGGCAATCAAGAATATATGCCCCCAGTGTCGTCGTCCTTTACCACCACTGTAGTTACTCTTGGCTATCATTTGGGTTCCTGCGTTGCTTTCTGCCATATAGGCTATACATCCTGTAATTCTATTTCTACACACGGACGCGTTGATCTGTATACATAGCCTATTGATTCACGCCATCCATCATCGTGATCCGCTATCCGAATAATCTAAATGGAACTGCAAAAAGTGTATACATGTACAGGTATACATTCCAACTATCCTAGATATCCTCCGCATCAAACAGATATAAACTACTTTGAAGTTGTTAAAGAATATAAAAAGAAAATAACATTATTATAGGGAGGGAGTAGCACCATTTTGGCTTTGCTGCTGCTGCGACCCAACACTCCTCTCCCACTCCGCAATCATCTCAACGGTAATCATCTTCAAACCCCACCTATCAGCAAAAGCACGGCAATCATCTCTCCGAGCCATAGTGCCCATCGCATCATCATTAACAAGTTCACACAAAACACCAGCGAGAGGTTGGTTAGTCAAGAGGCAAAGGTCGACAGAGGATTCGGTGTGGCCTTTGCGTGTGAGGACGCCGCCATCATGAGCGCGGAGGGGGACCATGTGGCCTGGACGGGTGAAATCACTGGCGTGGACATGTGGGGACGCGAGTGCGCGTGCGGTGAATGAGCGGTCTTGAGCGGAGATGCCGGTTGTGGTACCTGGGATGTGGACGCAATTCAGATAGGAGCCATGGATTGAAGGGATGTGTATGGAGGCGGGGTGGTTTCGTGAATAGCCGAGAGATAGACAGATGGATGGACACCATTCGGCCCTCGGTTGATATGAATTTACGTTGATCCGCGGTTTGTGGAGTTGCGAAAAAAATTTGGGGGGGGGGGGAAGGGTTGGTTGGGGAGATGGAACTGAGGAACGTACCATGTTTGTAGTCAACTGTGACGGTGAACGCCGTTCGGTAAAGGTCTTGGTTGTCTGGGACCATCATTGGGATTCCGAGTTCCTCAAGACGTGAGCCTGGGAGTGCACAACATATGAATCCACTGGAATTGGAGTTGGGTAATGTATGTCAAAAGAGCAACGTGATGATATGACAAAAGGGTCCAGTTTCACATGATAGTGAGTAAGCAGGTTAATCACTGAGCGATGGGGAGAACTAACGAACCTTGTGTGCTTGATCATCCATGCCATTTTTTCGGTGGTGCATTGACTTGCAGCGATAATAAGGTCACCTTCGTTCTCTCGATTCTCGTCGTCCATTACGACAAGGAATTCACCGTTTGCAAAGGCCTCGAGAGCTTCGGGCATGGTGTCAAATGAGAATGAAGTACGCTTGGGTGTGTCGACTTGCTTAGGACGCCATGGTTGTGTTGTGTTGGTGGACGGGGTGAATTGCGCGGTGGTAGGGACATTGAGGGAAGGTGGAGAGGCAGGGGTTGAAGGTGCTGGTGCAGTAGTCGCAGTGGTCTTGAAGTTGTGTGGGTATGCAGCGCCGTTGAGGGAAACAGGTTTTGGTGAGAGGGCTATGGGAGACATTCTGTGGTGAGTCGGATGAAGAACGAAAATATTCGGGTATCCTAACGTCTCCAAGCGTATTTAATCTCATCGCAACATTCCTGGGAATTATCTTCCTTCTTCTGTAAGTCGCTTCCGAATAAGGAATCGGACCGAATTAAATTTCAGGGGGTGTTCGCGAACAAAAAGAACTGTCTCCAAAATTAAATATTATGAACTGTAAAGACAAAACATATGCAAAAAAGTATTACAACTCTAGGTGGATAGTCTCTGGTTCTGGCACTGGGGAGATATGGGCGGGTGATGGCTCGCTACCTAATGTGGTCGTCTCTGACACTATTACGATAGATGACGGCGATATTGTGGCGCTCAAACTGCCACTAGCTACTAAACTCGACAGAGCGCTTGCTGCTGTGGCCACCGCTGCGCTCACAGGGGACACTACCCTCCTCCGCAACTTTCAGGACACTCGTTTGTTTGTTGTGGAAATTTGGAAGGGGAATGAACTTGGTCCACCAGAATGCGATTCGGAGCCCACGGTCGATGAAGCGTTGCTTGATGATAAAAAGTACGACGAGGATGAAGAACATGAATGCAGAGAGTATGAGGATGCGGTCGAGCCAGTCGGCCTTTTCGAGGGCGGTGATGAGATGCTTGGAGGTAATCATAAGTGTATTGAGGGTATCGTGGGTCTGTGATGTAGCCCGCAATGTGGCAGTCGAGTCGTCTACCAATTTCAATGAATCCGGTGTCCCAGGAGGACGAGCCAAGTCAAAAACTACACACCTAGCATCTGAGTAGTGAGAACCGAACGTTCCAATTCGCCCTGCATCAGGGCTATTGTGCGGCGAAGAGCCTCGGTGACGTCGTCATTAGCTTGCATAAGGGCGTCATCCCTAAAAGATACTCAGAGGATGATGAGGGAATCAAAACATGGCCAGGGGGGACGTACGTGGTTTTCTCACTTAGTGACTGCTTCTCCTTCACTGCAGCAGAAATGAACAGCTCCTCACGAACGGCCCTAGCATTCCTCGAGTCTATTGCCTTCTTGGACGTTAGCAGAGCAGCACGGGTGTCTCTTCTCAGTCTACACTTGTATGACTACATGAGGAAGGAACTGCCAGAGCAGGAATATTCACCTACTGAGAAAGCGCATCCCGTATCTCGTTGACTGTCTTTTCGAGTTCTCTCTTGGCTTTCTCACCCTGTTGGTCCTCAATGGCCACTGCAAGTTCCTCCACCAGTCTGCTGACACTATCTATATCCTCACGCAACTCTGCTGCCAACTGGCTTTGGTCTGTTAGCGACGACTCGCATTTTCTGAGACGAGGGATCTGGAAGTCGCCAATGTCGTGAATTCTACGCCTGGCAGCGTCGATAGCAGTAGTTGTGTGGTCGTCGAACATGGAGAACGTGCGTATTTTCCTAATGAAGAAGTGTGATGTGATTGGCTAGTCGGCTTTGGGCGGAAAGAGCCGTGAGAGCGCGGCCAAAGGACTTTTCAGAAAAAGCCGACATTTGGCCTGTGCTGGCACATCTTCTCTTGTCCACTTCCATCTCCCCAACGGCTTAGAGCCTTAGACTAGACTCTTTTCCTATCCTCTAATACTCC
This sequence comes from Calvatia gigantea, assembly GCA_025093985.1. NCBI lineage: Eukaryota > Fungi > Basidiomycota > Agaricomycetes > Agaricales > Lycoperdaceae > Calvatia > Calvatia gigantea. The sequence continues at coordinate 1,551,834 of JACAAK010000005.1, read as the reverse complement.
TCCATGGCTTCATCTCCTACGGGCAAATGGGATGCTAGGTCAGTCCACTCGTTTCACTCACCTCCTACCTACTTGCTCACCCACAGCCATCACCGTCTAGGTATCTTGGGCCTGTGCCCCACGACACCTCTTACTACGCGAAGTGCATGCTTGGTGGCATCCTCGCTTGTGGTATTACACACGCCGGTATCACACCTCTCGATGTTGCCAAATGTAACATGCAGGTAATGTTTCATCGCGTTCGCACTTCGCGATCCCTCTCACAAATTACCACCACAGGTCAACCCCGGCAAATACACCAAGCTCGGCGGTGCCCTCAAAACCCTCGTAGCTGAGGAGGGTTCCAAGGGTATCTGGAAAGGTTTCGGCCCCACCTTTGTCGGCTACTCCCTCCAGGGAATGTTCAAGTACGGTCTCTATGAAGTTTTCAAAGATGCCTACATGAACTTGGCTGGTGAGGAGCTTTCCAACAAGTACAAGCCCGCAATTTGGCTCGCTGGTTCCGCCTCTGCCGAGGTCTTTGCCGACCTCGCCCTCTGCCCGTTCGAGATGACCAAAGTCAAAATCCAAACTAGCCCTACTGGCACTTTCCCTATTCCCTTTGGTGCTGCTCTCAAAGAGATGAGCAGGACCAAGATTGAGACTAGGTACCCTTTCGGCTCCCTCGTACCTCTGTGGTCGCGTCAGGTAATACACAAAAAAAAAAAAGTTTACATTCCCAACAGAGTATTGACGTAATTGTTTCATTCAGATCCCCTATACCATGGCCAAATTCTTCTTCTTTGAGAAGATTGTCCAACTCTTTTACACCCACGTCTTCACCGAACCTAAAGAGTCTTATGGCAAGGGCACTCAGCTCGGTGTTACCTTCGCTTCTGGTTATCTCGCCGGTGTTGTTTGTGCTATCGTTTCTCATCCTGCCGATTCGCTTGTCTCGCAACTCGGTAAGACTGAAAACAAGGGCAAGAGTCTTGGCACCATCGCCAAGGAAGTTGGTGTTGTGTCGCTTGCTACCAAGGGTCTCGGTACTCGTGTTATCATGATCGGTGAGCCTTCCACTTCCAGATACTGTGTAGAACAGAGATTTAATAGATGGCATTCCTTAGGTACTCTCACTGGCTTCCAATGGTGGATCTATGATACGTTCAAGTCGACCATGGGCATGGGCACCACTGGTGGTAAATAAATGCCTCTACCCCCGGGCCCTCGTTCTCTGTCCCACTACGCGTCTTTCGTTTTTCGTTGGACCTCCCCCCCCCAAGTATCCTACCTCATCCACCCGTTATATATATTCCCCACCTTACACCACAATAAAAGGATTAGGATAGAGTCTATCATCATATTTTTGCTGTCCGGTGTTCTTATTTGCATACTCGCTGCTATAGTGTATAGACAGAAACACTTTCATGGAGAGAAAAACCCACTTTGTGTGGTAGTGAGAGACTTAGGAGTTTTACGATTCTTACTCCTGAAGGGCACGCTAGAAGACCTCTGCCGTGCTGGTGACGCGATACCTGGAAGCTCGACTTTTGGAGATCTTTTCGGCTGGTGATAATGGCCTTCGGATCAATCCTCATGTCCTCGGGAAGGAACCGGATCGGAAAGTCGGTTATCAATGATTGGGCCTGAGGCCTGAGGCCTGAGCACCGAGTGGCCAGGGAAGGTGATATACTTGTATTGAATGTATTCTTGCGTGCGACTGGCGTTAATAGCTCTGTGTAAAGATGAATATTGTACCGCGTGGATCTATCTCCTGCGTTCGGCGGCCAGCCTCTGTGCGGCTTAATTTTCGGAAGGGCGCGTGTCATCTGCAAGCGAGTAACTCGGCTTGTTTCCACTCACAGACCGCAATATTCCCATGGCCGGTAAGCGCCACATTGAATTGCCGGGTGTAGTTCCAAATTTGTAGGATGGGGGCCCTTCTTCCCCCTCCGCGAGGGTCGGATACCCAACAATCCACGTCTGGTAGACGATCTCCGCCATTCCGATGAACAACGTCACGGTGGGGATCATCTTCCAAGTTCCCGGAGCACGCCCCAAACTTACTGATGTTTACTTCTGCTATTTATCATCTATTACATTGATACTCTTGTCCTCGTCATCATTCTGGCAGCATGCGGGGGGCCGACCAACGCCGTTCAAAAAATTTCGGGTGTCTCGTTGGAAGGATGTCAGCATTGTCACGGGAGCCGATCAAATGCTATATTATCATTACAGTTAGAGTCGTTCAGAAGGTGGAGGGGCCTGTAAAGCTCCAGTGTGGTCAAAACGGTACGTCAACAAGTCGGTTATTTCCCTCTTCGTTACCATTCCTTCGAGCCGAGCGCCCTTCGTAAACAATATCTCCCGCAGGTGCTACCCACCAGCCAAAAAAGGATGTTAGCACTTGATGCCAGGAGACAACGACTAATTATGACCGCACCATCTTCTGAAACATAGCTACTACTTGCTCTCGTGGTACTTCCTTGCGTAGTTGGAGCGTAGTACTGTCCAGTGTCGACGAGAAGTCGATGGTATTTTCCGAGTTTGAAGTTGATTGAGAAATTGTGGTCGGAATCGCCGCCATTTCCGGAATGTCAACGATCTCAGGCCTCGAATATCCCGAATTTAATGAGGTGCTGTTAGCTGGAGATGCAGAAGTTGCTCTGTCTCCAGGTTGCGAGTCCGAGGAAAAGATAGTCTGTCGTTCGGGTGACGAGAACGTGCACATTTGAGATTGCAACGATGGAGAGTGGGGAAGTACATCTGTGTTACATCACGGCCTCGGTTAATAACGCGAACAGGTTAGGTTAAGAACAACATACTAAGGAACCCTTGTAACTTTTCTCTTGGTGCATATCCCACCAATTTCTCCCTCTTGACTACAGGGAAACCGGAGTATTTATACCGTGCTAGCAGTTTCTCTGGAGAAAGTATTCAGAGACCATTCACCCAACCTCGAGATGTGATGCTGTAACCTACCGAGATCACCAGCAGTCGCGGCTCCATCCTCGATCCTGATGAGTTTGTCAACAGTTTTCATGATATCCCCGCCCGTGGCGGGCTGCGTATCTTTCAAGTCCACGGGGGGTAGCCATGGATAACGACGCAGGGCAATCCAGACAGCGTATATACCATCTGTGCCTTGTGCATCTCCGACCCATTTAGCCGTCATGACGGCAATCATGATAGGGCAATACATGTGAGAGGGCACCAGTCAGCTGTTGAAAGACATCAATATCTACTTTGGAGCGGGGTGGAAAGTGGCAATACCTCAAAAAGAATGACAACAAGTGAAACTAAAACAGTAGTAGGATTAATTTTGACTCTACTAGTCACGGAGAAACGTACTTGTCATTCGCGTCACACCGCCTAACATTGCTGCCGCTCCGATCACAGCATAGAAACCAGGAGATATACACCTCACCGAGGGATCAGGAGGACAAGAGAGGAAAACCCATGCAGTTGGGTACCAGCGGTACATGGATTGCCTGGCCATTTCGATTTTAATATTGTACTGACAAGGAAGCTGGAAAGACAAACGTAATGAGACCGACTGCGCGGCCAAGGCAGGCACCAATAGCAATAGTGGGAAGAAAGATACCAGCAGGAATCTAAAAGGCAGATGTGAAGAAGCAATGGAGGGGAATGGTAGGCTACACACCATCATGCCGAAGGTCCAGGCAGTGAGGGCAAACTTCATGGCTGCAGTTAGCAACAGCAGAAAGATGTTCTGTCCTGCAGCAGTCGGGCTGGATGTAGTCGTCAAAACAGCTACCTTGAATCTTCACCTGAGACTGACGTACTTGCACAGGCCATGGTAATCGCCCTTGGAAGGATCGCATTCCTGGAAGAGGTTTGCCACAAGCTCCGAGCTTTGCACTCTAGGGGGTAGATGAGAGCGGAATTTCCGAGAACACGTCACAATACCTACCGGGCGAATACAACCTAGTCAGGGATGTAGCATCTGAAGTCAGAAGGGATCTTTAGAACTTACTAGGTAGCTGACAGCAGCAGTTACTGCGGTGACGCAGACAACCTCGAGGATGGGCCAATCACCGATTGTACTGTTTCTTCGATAGACAGCAATTTTCACATTTAATTTGATTAGAAGGGATCCAAGGACACCCTAGAAATTTTGTAAGTGCTAAATCATACGAATTCTATGTTCATAACCCACCCCGATCACTCCTAAAAACAACCAAGGAACCTGGTTGGTGCATGGTAAACAAACTGTAAAAACTAAGATGACCTGGTCGTACCAACTCAAATGCTCTCCAGGCATCGTCTACAAATGTGACCTATCCATATGCTCGAGGCAGTTTGTAGAAAGAAGTAAAACGGCTGTACCTGGAAGAGAACGATTTTCGCTGTACCAAAGGGGTTGACCCACTGAAGAGCAACAGCCGCTATGGCTGAAGCCACGAAACCTTTCCACATAACTTCGGACTCGTTCGAAAACGCATCTAATTCTGTTCAAGGTAATGAGTTTATCAAGGATACCACCATGTTAAGTCTTAAATAGGTACCTTCTAGACCAAACAGCACACCGCCCAAAGGACTGCCGAAGGCCACAGACACACCTGCTGCGGCCGCAGCTGCAAGTATTCTGCGTTTCGATGCTTTGAGGCCAATGAGGGTAGGAATAGGAATGGGAGAGAACAGGTTCATACATTCATTATTGTGAAATTGATTGAAAAACCTCGATATTAGGAAGGCCAAACAGCAGGAGACGTGCACCAAAGGTCCCTGTTCGCGTTCACCGATTTGATTGGAGGTCGATGGAATATGGGAATTTACCTCTTTGCCAAGTGATAAACCCGATGCGACCGCGAGAGCGAGACCGAGGGCTTTAATCAACAATGTCCATGGCGAGAGGAACGCATCCAGCACGTAGCCTCCCAAAATCTACTCAAAGCTTTCGTTAATCTTCTTTGAAACCCCCTGTGAAACTTACAGCTTTGATCTCAGGAACTAGATGAGTTATGTTTAGTATATACGGTTGAGGGACCACATAGCTCTGCGGGCTCACTTCCTGTATGAAAAGCACTATGCGCGGTGGGAGTGAGGAAAACGCCCCCAATATCGTTGCCAAGGAGAACTTACTAAGGTGCATATGTGACAACTAGCACAGCTGCGCTTGTGGCAAAAGCAATCTTTGAATTCCATGAGCCCTACGCATTGAAGATTGGTTGAAGTGTGCGGCTTACAGCAAGCGCAACATAAACGAATGATTGCAGCAATGACGCGCCAAATATTGACTGGAAGTTGAGATATGCACTCCATGATTGCCACTCGTCGCACACCTCACCAGCTGTGTAGACTCTGAGTGTACGTGCTGGTTTTAAAAATAAATAAATAACATACGGTCAATACCAGCACAGCATGCAACTTGGTTATAGAAGAATCCATAAGAGCACTGGCCTTCGCGAAGATCTCCCAGCCTATAATAAGTCCAGCAATCCGGTAGGTGCTTGACCCGATACGACATACCATTTAGCCAAGATATCTAACCAAGCACCTGCTATCCCAATCCCCATTCCGGTTAGGACGACCACCAGCCACTCGCGAGCTGCTTTAAACGCAGGTACCAGTATACCTCGCACACCTGCTTGAGATTTGAGCTTCTGCTGACGCTCGCGCTCTGTCATTTCCTCTTGCAACCAGTGAATTGTGCTTCCATCCTCGTATTTCATGGTATATGTCTGGTTGGATTCAAGGAGAGCCCCATCTTCTGTAAGCTCGTACTGTTCCTCTTCGTAATGGGTGGGCAGGTATCTTGTACTACCAGACATCGTGTTTATCTGCAGCGTCTTCTCTGTCTAAAAACCTTCAGGGGGGGATCATTCGGTGTGGTGAGGCGAGGACTGAGTGTATGAGGGCAAGTTAGAGATATGTATTTTGACCAAGTGACGTAGCCAAACAAGGGATCCGCGACGACGAATTCAAAAATATTTGTCCCTTCCAATGTCCCAACCACCGCAACCAAATGCTCCTACTGGTCCACCCAATGCATCTAAAGATGTCTCTTCAATGTCTTCAATACTTATGGCACCGCTAAATGAGCTTCAAATCCTATCACAAGTCCTTTTTCTATCGCTGTCCCCTCCACAAACGAAACCTCCGCCACCGCCTCCTCTTGACGCCTTTCTGCGATGCGATAGGACCGTAGCGGACGCGATCAATGTTGCACAGACACACCAAATAAAGCAAAGGAAGATAGAGGCACTGGAAACAGAGATTTTGGAACTAGAGGCTCAGTGGCGGAATATATGCGAGGAACTTTCGAGGGGCAAGAACGAGCTTGAAGAACTCATAGAGGAGGGAGAAGAGAGACTCAAGGCAATAGAACAAGCCAAGAAAGGTGGGTCCTTTGAGTGTATGCGTTGACATGGGGCTCAATCTAGCGCTCGTAGCATCCATTCCTTATCCTGAACTGTTGGCATATGCCCAAAGTCTGAGCGCGTTCACATCCGCACCTCCTAATATGCCAGATCTCAGCCTTCCGGGCCAACCACCCCCACCTTTGTTCTTTCCTCCCTTCCCGAACGAGGAGAAGATGCGGCGAGGGCATCTCAATGCTGAGGCACCGCTCGGATCGCTGGGCGAAACCCACTCTGTTGGACGGCGTATGTTTTCTATCCGTCCCAAGCGTACTTGTTGTTCTAACCCATCACAGCTGTTGCTAACACTCCTTCACCTAACATTGATTTCAACCAACATATGGGAGCAAATCCTTACCGGCAAGACCGCCGCCCAACACAACAGTTCTTTGACTTAGATTTGGACCTGAACCCAGATTTATAGCCTATGTGTATCCATACCCGTAATTATAGCGGTCAGAAGTGGTTATTTTACTGGTATAACTAGCCCCACAAAGGACGGGACCCCTGCAACACCTCAAATGAAGACCTATGATGCTGGAGTCAAAGTACTCGAAGATGCCTTCCCCAACTTCACCACATTTGACCAAGCTTTGATCTGTCGTAGGGGCGAAAACTGGGCTTGCTTCGATTCGTCTTGATCGACGTATTTGTAGGCGTATGTATCCAGTTGCTGTCTGAACCCGAGATTCGGACAGACAATCGCCCGCTTCCTTTGCACATAATTAATAGCGTCGGCGCCTGTCATCTTCCTTGTGGCGACGAGGTACGCGGCTACCACCGTTGCGCTTCTGCTGATGCCCATGAGACAGTGCACCTGAGATTCCAATTAACCATCATGCGCTCTTCACCAGTAGTGGGTGCCGTACCAGTATTTTGTTATTTCCGTTCGCTTCGAGCGCAGACGTTATAAACTTTGTTGTCTGCTCGAGGTGAACCAGGATATCTTCGTTGGAAGCATCGTTTATTCGTATGTGCAAGTGGTTGTCCTTCCCGATGACATCAGGTATATCCGGTGTAATTTCGAGTACGGAAACGATATGGGTAATTCCGAGCTCAGCCAACTTGGTTTCGTCACCCGCTACCGTCAAATCTCCTAAATAGAGGCGATCAACGATGAGGTTGATGCTCCCCTTGCGCTCCGCTCGTTGGTCTATGGCGCGTGAAATCTGCCATTTCTGCTGGGGAAAGGAAAGCATGTCAAAATAGGATTAGAGGTTAGTTCTGTAGAGGTTAATAACAGGAACCCAGGCGCTTAAAGCTGGGGCTGTGCTGACAGTTGTTCAGCTGAGAGCCTAGAGATGATGCATATGACTGGGCAGGTTTTGTTTAAATTTAGCATTTTCCCCGGCCGCAGTCGCCCCGGCGCCCTGAGGCGTGTGCATGAGCCTTGAAAGCTTGAGGCTAGGCCTCCTTCACCTGGCCGAGTTAGCCGACTCTTGTTCACTTGACGCTTTTCTGTAACAACGTCCCAGGTGGTCCATATATGGTGACAAATCGACCACAACGGCAACTCCTAGAAAGGCTGCTTGTAGCCGGAGTCTACCTATTCATAGGGTATGGACGCCGAAAGCCCTTGTGAGGTTCGTTGAATGATGTGATTTGTCCAGGTACAGTTGGTATCTCTGCATCGTAGGGATAGCAGGTTGGTGTTGAGTCGAGGTAATTGAGTAGTCTGTCCTCAATTCTCACCCTAGGATGTTGGTTATGGAGGAAGCAAAGAATCTACGCCAGTGAGTCTCATCGTTTAAAATCATTATTGACACGCCTTCACTGAATTTCTTGGCGCTGCTATCCAGTCATCTATTCGGCGTTTATGAGTTTTCTCATGTCGTTCATCACGTTCTGCTATTATCAACTCACTCACGATCGTCAAAACCACAACATTCTGCCCTTGCCCATTCCAAACAGAAGCTCGTTGATACATCCATACCAATGCATCAGCCAGAATGGTGATCTGGAAACCTGTCCTAAGGGCTCGTGTGCTGGGTCATGGAAACCTCCTCGGACACATCACTGTTCCGTATGTGATGTTTGCCGTTTAGAGTTTGATCACCATTGTCCATGGGTCTGTTTGCTTGACTTTCACGGTGGTGCTACATACCGCTGACGCGCAGATAGACAGGTAGTTGTATCACTCTGGAAGAGATGAAAATGTTCTTGTCCCTCCTCTTGACAGTTCCCGTTGCCTTCACGATCGGTATTTTTCCCGTGATTGGATTGTTGTGGCGTCAACTTCTCGAGGCGTTGATGGCTTCCAAGGCTGATGCATCGGTTCAACGAATCTGGTGGAGCAGAACATATTCCTGGGCCTTTGGTGGTCCAATCGGACGATACCTCATTGGAACGGCCTTCGGTCTTCGGGCTCTCAGGGAGGGAGGGCTTCAAAACCCACCACCTAGTTGTGCATTACAAGTGCCTCAGATCAGAATACACTTGGCTGCTGTCGTGGCGTGCACCATTTCCGTTTTTGCGGTTGTAAGTCCAGTACCTTCCTTTACTATGAAGAGGATCCGATGTTTGCTTTCAGATTCTCGCCGTTAAGACCGGTCACCAGTTATCGAGAGGTTTGACGACGTTAGAGGCGCTCCGGCCTCAACCTCTGATAAAATCTCACAGGGGTGGGCGAGTATTTGTCTGCATACCCAACCTGGCCTACTCTTCCCCTCCTGATGATTCTGTGCTGGAGAGACCACCCTATACTGTGGTCTCGGTCCCTTTGGGAAGACACATATACGATTTAGGACCTTGGTTAAACGTCATGTCCATTTGGAACCGCCCTTTCATCCCCCCTAATGGTGAAAGGTATTTCTGCATTGTTCAAATCATGTATTTAATCTCTTACAGAGCTTCGTAGGAAGGAATCATATGTGGCCATCCATAAATCCGGCTCTACTTCAACAATTGCGGCCCAAGAGCGAATAGCGGGTTTTTCTCGCGACTATCCACTTCAGGGAGCCGTACCTTGGTTGCCGCATCCAACCGAAGGCCAAAATCCCGCTGTCTCACCAGAGAGGCAGGAACCGTTGAAGAGTGAACCTCCGTCAGAACCCGACCACTGGCTGCATGATACCTCAGTGAAAGTACCAAGGAGTGCACCGTGGCCAGACGGGAAGAATGCTCCAGCACCTCCGGTGTCTTGGCAGATATCGAAACTATTCCTCTGTCAGCTATACTGTTACTTCCACCGGCGCAAATGACTTACTGGAACGGCTGGCCGTGCTGGTTGTTCGGATTGCTCCTAGATTGGCCACACCATTCCTTTGGGATATGTCAGTGAAATGCTGATGGGTTACGAACTGGTTATCTTACTTGGTTCCCTTGGACGGGGCTACACAGATTGGCATTTGTTCTATATCTCGGCGGCAAGTGGGACTCACCATAAATCTGTGACCTTGACCACAATAGTGTGGAATGGGCCAGGGAAGGATGGGGAGAATGGGTCGGAGGTACCTGTGACCGCGAAGCATCGTCCACAGGCATCACCAGGACCAAGACCAGGGGGAGCACCGTAAGCGAGCTGATTCATGGCAGCGGTGAAGCCACTTGCGGCTTTCCCGCAAGCGGGTCGGTTGCAGCCTGTGTACATGGTGAAGGATGTTTGCCCGGAAGCATTTTGGATGTAGCCTCCTGTTTGGCGGCTTTCCAGAGCCACGGCGTTTGCTCCAGTGACTACGGCGAGGGTAAAGGTTACGAAGGTCAGCTTCATACTTACGGAGAAGCGATGTTTTGTGTGGCATTGTTCAGGCGCAATTTATATGTTGCCTGGAGGCCCTCCACGGAGATTTAAGCGTGGGCTATCAATTGACGAAGCAGGAGAAATAGGACGGATATAGCTATATACTCACACCTATATTTCCAAAGTTTCTCCTGACAGCGGAGTATATTCCACTATATTGCCTGAAGAATAAAAGAATGAAAGAAGTATTGTTGATTATAGCTCGGGGTCACGGACTTTATTTGTTCACTTAGCGACGAATTATGGTTAGAGGCTCAAGGAATGCATGTAAGATGGGAAGATCAGACTTCAAACGCCTTGCACTAGAAATATACATCGGGGTCAGTTGGTTCAAGGGCTAGGTTTCATAGGGGATGGACGGTGATAACTCATGATCACTTGTTCCAATCAAGGAATGAAGGCGTGAGCAGGTGGTTCTGGCGATCTCTGGGACCAAGATACGGGCACATGTGCAGAGTTAGTCGGAGAAAATGGCTGAAAGTCGGTTCGAAAATGCGCTCGCTCCCTGGTCGATGAAGCACAGTTCCAGGCGAATAAATCCGAGATACTAACAGGTGATGTGGATTAATTAGAGGGTCATACATAAAGCGATGACATCAAGCTGTCTATGATGATTCCTCCTTTTTCACAGCGTACTTCGCAGGATCTGAACCATGGTACTGGTGATTTACGAGGTTAAACCTGGATGAGGAGTTAGGAAGTCGTATGAGACCAAAAGAAAAAGCTTATCACATTGGAAATACAGCTAAGATTGCATGGTGAATGAGGTTGCTCAATGTAACGGGTGATTGAGTACTCACAAAATTTGAGCTGAGAGAATTGTGAGTTACGGAATGCCGTGCCCTGGACCCACTCGGGTTGGTGGGACTCTCCGTACAGAGGTTTGCCTTCCCTCGCGCGTTGGCTCAATTCCTCCACATCTCGGTCAAATTCACGTTGGTTTTCGGACCAGCCCCAGAAACGCGCTATGAGGGTGTAAGGTATTCCGATGTAGCAAAATAGGAATTTGTAAACCAACCACTGGAACGCTGGTATGCCAGGAGGAAACCTCCAACGAAACCCAAAAGGCCGCCCAGTCGCAACGCAGTCCTCATCCTAAGCTTAGCTGGATCGGCCATCTCTGCGAAAATGTGAGTTTTGGAGAGAGATACCCGTTTAAAGCGTACCCCAGCAGTAGAGAGCGGCGGGGAAGGCACCTGTTGCTCCCGCCCATACGGCATAATCAGAGGGTCGGAAGTATCGAATTACACGCGACGCATGGGGGTCTGCGTCGATGAGCGGGTAGGGTGTCTCAATAGCCTTGGTAGGCATAAGTGTAGTGTCTATTCGTCGTCGCGGATGATGACGGCCTGGGTGGTCAGGCAATGGTCACGTGCTTGTGGGAAATGCCTATCCCGGTTTGGACATTGTACGAGAACAATGCGTCTTGTTGTATACCCTTGTAGGCGTTGTACTCTCCCCCCACAACTACTTTTTCACATTTCCCGACGATTGCAGCTATGAGCGCAATGCGTAGGAAGCCAAATCGTTCCAATAGGGCGGTGCTGTCATCTCCTTATGCCCGTCCTGTGAAGAAATCGGTTAGTAGCGCTCATTTATTCTGGTTGTTTACTTAACTGAGGTCCTTTTAGTCATGGAGCCTGACAGGAATTTTGAGCTACCTTAATCCCTTGCGACTCCGCAGCTCAAGAGATGAAGAATCCATGTCTTTGGATGAATCGGATATAGAGTCCGATGATTCGGAACAGGACCAAGAAAATTATCCCACCCTTCCAGTGTCAGTGCCGTCGAAGAGAGAACATCAGGTGGGTGAATTGTATCTGGACGACATTCCTTGTGATTTTGACAACTCGTCGCAGCTCGTCGAGAACGTTGTTACCAATGGGCATGCCCTTCCAGGACCTCCACCTCCAGCCAGTAGTCTCCACAGTTCTTCACAGCGACAAGACCGACCCCCTGCTTCCTCTTCGAAAATACCCAGCGTCGAGTTCACTTTCAAAGCGAGTTCGTCCCCAGCTCAAAACCTTGACACAGTCAGCAACTTCTTGGCACAACATGCAAACCGACCAATTGCCCCAGAAGACATTAACCAAATGGTTACTTTGATTCAGCAAAGCAAGCCTGGTGCGTCCCTTCCAGATTCTTGTTGGAAAATCATTAATAAAGTTAAAATAAAGAACCCTTTCGTTTTGAGAGCCGCGCTGTAACCTCCCCACCGCGAAGTAAATCACCATCTGTGCCACATAGATCGGCTTCTGCTGCTCCTCGCACCTTGACCAGGAATCCGAATGGAGTCTACACGTGGAAAGGTGCTGGTAGCGCAAGAGCGCGCCGTGCCCGAAACAACTTTGCCTCGCCCGCCTTCCGGATACCTCGTTCTACAACCACCAGGAGTGGTGCGCCTGATGCCGAGAACACAGGCAATGATGCAAAACGACGGAAGATAGGGAATTCTGCTGATGAGTCGCCGGCGTCGTCTGCCTCAAACCAAGTGCCATTCCCTGTCACGACTACAGCTCCAACCTCACGAAACACAAGGACAGGACCATCCCTGAAACCTCCTTCTGTTTCTACTTCTACACCACGACAACGGACTCCAGGTCTACAAAAGCCCACGACTCCTGTTGTGCCATCTCCATTGCGTCAAGCTTGGACCGGGGGGTCTCCGTCCGGTAGCGAACCTGGCTCCCCTCAAGGTCCTGGCACACTCAGGCAAACTGAAACAGCCAGGCACGTCACGGAACTCGTGAACAGTCTCAAGTCACAGGACAAGGTTCTAGATGACCTTCGGAATCCTTATGAGTGGGCGAGTCCCGTTAAGCGACCTACTGTACCGAAGAGGAAGCGTGTTACGGCACCTGCGAAGAAACCCGCGTCGACTACGACCGCCCCTAAAGAAGTTAGTACAGCTAAAACAAGGGTCAAAGAAATATCGGCACATGATATTATTGAAGCTACATTACCGGAGGTTTGTTCTTTGCACATCATAATAACTCGGCGCTAACGATAGCATAGGGTAGCAAGCGATCACGGCCTCCTCACTTTGAAAAGCCTTCTGAGAAACCTGCACCCCAAAGTAAAGAATTGCGGAATGTCACGATAATAGAAGAGGACGACGTAGAGGCCCCGTTACCTAAACGAAGCAAACCATCTGTTAATGGACACACTGCGAAAGAATTGGTAGATATCGAGATGGAATCGTCTCAGCCTGACACGAAGGAGAAGAAAGATAGACCTGCGCCAATCAAGGTTCCTGTTATTGCCATACCCCCTTCACAACCTTCTACCGCCACAAAATCTATCTTTGGTCCAAAATCCAGTCAACCCAAAGAGCCCAGTAAGCTTAGGTTCAGCGTGCAGGCGGAATCTACTTCTACACCACCTTCTCCTGCGCCCGAACCCAGAGCTGAGCTCGAAGAAACACCGAAACCCGTGCAAAGCTTGCCCCCTGCGACAGAAGCGATAGAAAAGGAAGAGAAAGATCCCAAGCCCTCAGCTAATTTCCTCTCCATCCCTGCCCCCGCCGCTCCTCCGCCCCTTCCGAAGAGCGCGAAAGACATTGCAAATGCACAACCACTCGCCTCTTTACCCTCCTTTACCTTTACCTTCCCGCCCCCCTTTACATTCGGGAATAAGGTGATGCAAGATGAAGTCAAGGCAATGCCCAGAGCTTCTCTCCCCTTCTTCGACCTCACCAAACCAATCGCTTCTTCAGCGCTAACAAATACAATAAATGGGGGTTTTGACTGGAGTGCAGCCGACGCAAAAGTTCCTGTGGCAAGTACCGATGACCAGTGGACATGCAGCACTTGTATGTTGAAGAATCCTTCAAGCGCTACTGAGAAGTGCACAGTCTGTGACGCTCCTAAGCCTGGTGCCGAGTCCAAGAAACCTACCGCTTCGTTTAACTGGGGTGCGGCTGGAATGAAGCCTGTGAACGAGCCTTCCGGCGATGAATGGACGTGCAGCACATGTTCATTGAAGAACCCTACAACTGCAACGGACAAGTGCACGATTTGTGATGCACCGAAACCTGGTGGGGTCGCACCATCCAAGACGGCAAGTTTTGATTGGGGTACGGCAGGCTTGAAAGCCGCTGCGTCTGCTGGCTCCGCAGAATGGACTTGCGGGCTATGCCAATTGAAGAACCCTGCCGATGCAAAGGAGAAATGTACTATCTGCGACGCCCCACGATCATGAACCTAGATCCAAATAATCCTCATTCTGAATCTTTTCTTATTTCCTTTTTTTTGACCCAAATTCCCGAAACACCTACCCTTGCCACATACTTCAATCACTGGTTATCTTTGTTCATCGTGCATTTGACCTGTTTCCCTGATCTGATGAACACTGCTTATCATTACTTGTACATCTATTCTGTTGACTGTAGTAGGTACGCCGCTCCTCATGACTTTCCGCGCAGAGACACGAGAATTTAGGGACGGTGATACAAGAGGGATCGTTCCCTAATGGACGCTTTCATAAGTGCACATACAACTACGTATTGAACACCGAGGGCAGGAAATTGCGATATTACGGTGATGAAGGAGCTTTTGAGAAATCCAACCGCCTGGCAATGGATCTAGCCTTTGCTTCCGTGGGCGAGGTCAACTTCCTCTTCAGACCCTTGCTCGTAGCTTTGACGCCTGGACCGGCCGGATTCATCTCAATATTACCGTCGACATCGTCTAAGGGCCTGTTCTGGACTGTTGAACATCTGGGTAGTTTCGAGGGATGGGTGGGGTATGGAAGGGCGAAGAAATATGGGTGATTCAAGGCCTGGAGCAGAGTTTAGGAAATATCACTGAAAGAGATATGCAAAAAGGACTGACGTCTCCTGCAGATATACGTTTGCGGGGTTCGTAAACGAGACATTTGCTGAGAAGGTTGAGGGTATCTGCACTAGCCGCAGTGAAGAGATCACGCATTGGTGATTTGGGAAACTGGCCGACAGGGACATAATCTGGCAGTTTTGTATGTCCCTGCAAGTATAGTAAGACGCAGGTTTGGTGAAAAGATATCGAAAAGGCGTACCGGCCAATCCTCTTCCGTTGGTGTACCCAAGGCTCGGAAAATCGTTTTGAGTTGGTCCATGTCGCTTTCCCCGGGCAGGTACGGTATCCGTAGCATTAATTCTGCGAATATGCATCCTACAGACCAAATGTCGACTCCGGTGCTGTAGTATCGACAGCCAAATAATAGCTCAGGAGGACGGTACCACCGCGTGATAACTTGACATGTCATTTTGTAGCCTGGATCGGCAAAGTCGCGTGCCAGACCGAAATCTGCGATTTTGAGTTTACCATCAGAAGCGATGAGTAGGTTGTTAGGTTTGAGATCCTGAATGTATCGTGTTAAGTGGGTGACGAGGGGGGCGGAAAGAGGGGGCGGGAAACGTACACGATGTAGGATCCAATTTCTGTGACAGAACTCGAGACCACGGAAAGTCATCGCCATCCAGCTTTTGATATCTGCAGGAAGAAAGACAAGAGACCGATCCTTGATGATCATTTCAAGGTCGGAGTCGAGAAACTCAAGGACCAGGTTAAGATTCGTTTTTGAAGAAAAGACGTCTAGGAGCTGAAGGGAGGATGAGCAAATATTTAACCTGGAATGTGCTATGGACACACCTCAATAACATTCTGATGTTTCAGCTCCCTCAGATACTTGACTTCACGGATAGCAGACATGTCTAGGCCATCCTTGAACTGCCCAACTTTGATCTTTTTAATAGCGACTTTGCGCCCAGTTGTGGCTTCACGTCCTGGTGGGAGTTTCAGTAGATGATCCAGAAGGACTTGCCAAAGGAGATGGACCTTGGTATACAACGGCATAGGTGCCCTCACCAACCTTCCTATCCTTAATCCTTTCGATAAAAAACTTGTAAGAGAGCGAGCATACGGTAGGTAGAACAGGTGACACACCATTGTTTTTGACGAGCCGCGTTAGCTTTTTCGACAGCGTCCATGGATGTGGTGGTTCAAGGTCAAGCTGTAGAGTGGCGTCTGCGTCAATCCGAAGCGCAACTATCGCCCGCGGGGCTCTGTGTTTCGGGGGAGAATTGGTGCTCAAAGCAAAAACATATGGATATATGTCACTGATCGTTGCAAATGAGGGTACAGAGGGGCAGGTACAACGGAGCGAGGGTAAGGTCAAGGGCCGAAAATGTGCAAGCTCCAGGTTCCCATAAGTAATCACCATATTACGGCAAAATACTTAGTGTATTATCTGCACCTAGGTACTGCTCTTGCAACATCTTACAGCCCTATCATCTGCTCTTAAGTACTAGAAGTCTTTCTGCGTAAGTAGTACCACATCAAAAATCTAAGAATTGTACTGAGAGACTGGCAGGCACGTGTTCCTGGCGCGACCCTAACAAGGACCAACAACCCAATTTTTCTAAAAATGGACACGTCCTGGTTCATCAAATCGTGTGGGCACACAAAAGTTCAACTTGACACTCGGGTTTCCTGCTTTTTCGATGTTTATTGAAGGCTGGTAGCCTGTATAATTAAGTGAACTCTTCGATTACTTCCCTATCGTTATCTTGTTATTTCTTCATCCTCCTGCCTCAATTGTTTTCCCAACGGCTACAGGCAATGCCTTCCTTCCAATCTTTATACGACATCTTAGGAATCGACAAGTCCGCATCTGCGGATGAAAGTAAGTTATATTTTGCCTCTGCTTGATTAATTACATAAAATTATCACCACAGTACGCAAAGCATACCGAAAGAAGGCACTGGAAACCCACCCGGACAAGCTCAGTCCTCATGCGAGCGTAGCAAGTCGCCAGGCTGCAGAGGCTCAGTTCCACCTGGTAAGGACGTTCTCGTAATATTATATACCCCCTGCCTGAGTTGACACAAGGTTCCACCGATAGATTCACAATGCTTTCGAAACCTTGAGTGATCCTCATGGACGAAAGGTACGCCCTCTCACGTTACCTACAACATTCAATCTGTTTCCCAGCACTTTATTAGGCTTATGACGCGTGGGGAAGCAAGCTCGATCCAAAGGTTATATTGGAAGAAACGGCCAAACGTATGGCGGAACGCGACGCGTGGGCAGATAACCTCAAGGCAGGAGTACGAACAACGCAAGGTATCGAGAAGGCAGACTGCGCCCCCTCCCACCTCAAGACCCGTCTCAAGACCCGACCCAAAGCCGCCAATGACCGCAAAACGACACTCGCACTCGTCATTCACTTCATCGACAACCAAGAGCAAACCAGTCCCAGTCATAGTACCGCGCGAACCTCAACCACTTTTGTCGGACGAGGAAGAGAAATTAGTTGAAGAAATACTTCAAGAAGTGAGAGCTCATATGCCACCGGAGTATGAAGAACGTAGAAAGAAAGTTTTGCAGGTATGGACCACACGATATTTGGTTCTATCCTGTATTGATGAGACGGATCCACCCAGAAAAAGGCAGAAAGAGAAAGCGCAGAATTACGCGGGCAGACCGTTCCCGTGTGAGGCACCCAAGGGTCGAGTTCGAATTAGGGTTAGATAGAAGCAAGGTGGTCGGGCTGTCAAGGCAAGGAGCGGATAGACCAGACCATCTCGTGTGTATTTGATTGGACTGTTGATCATGACGTTCCTATTTTTGATGCCGCTAATATATGTAGTTTACCAGAAGCACAGAGAGAGGACTATGCTGAAGATCGCAACATGATGCAGCTCGTTTGACTGGCGACCCGCGGCTGGGGACTTGAAGATCTACTACGGGCCAGACAAACAGCGTCAGAGCTCTTTTTTTTTTAGATGAGTCCTCTGTGGCCTTGCCTTATTCACTCAACCCCAAGCGTCCTCAGCCTACTTTTCGCGATCTTCCCGACATCCTCTACAGCCCTCTTCAATTCCGACAGCCACTTCTCATTCTCGTGGTTGTATGCCTTCGATTGAAATACTTTCAATGACGGCTCATCGGGGGAAAGTGAATGCTCAATCTCCAGTACATCCTCCATTTCTTCCGCTATGACCGCCCGACTCCTCCCATTCACAAACGTGATATACCGCAACCCGGGATACTGTGCTTCATAACACACATTCAAGTGCTTTAACCGCGCGAGCACCTCAGGTGGAGTCGGACTCACCACCGCGCCAGCGCCTTGTTCCTTTGCGCTTAGATTCGACAAATTTTTGCTTTCGCCGATCCTTGGATGACCGGACTACGAATTCAGATTGCGACGGGATATTCCATTTACTGATTTCCGCTAGTGCGATGTCGATGAGCTGCGAATAGGATGAAAGGGTTGGTGCGGTTTGAGATTTGAAGTGGAGTGATAATTGGGGTTCGAGAGCGTTAAGAAGGATAGGAGAGGGTTCGAAAAGAACTGCAAGTGCGTCTCCAAGAGGTGAATCTGGGCTAGATATGCCGTCACGGATGGCTTCGAGTGTTGGCAGAGCAGACATTGGCCTGTTCAGTGGAGAGATAGGGGCTATGGAAGATCATGCTGATGTGGTCGTCTGATGCGGGCCGTATATTCCGATAAGTAGCTGGAAATCATTCTCAAGTTGGAGCCTCATTCGGCCTACATATATGTTCATTGCAGATGAGAAAATGGCGATAAATCCAATCTTTGTTCCACTTCATCACCATCCATAGCATTTGTCGAGCTATGACAGTAGCTCAGCCTTTTGCCCTTCGCTGGGGAATCATATCGACCGGTAAGATTGCTCTAGCATTCGTCAAGGTATGGGTGCTCGGATTGGTTGCATCATTGGCCGCGGCTGACGACAACATCTAGGATATTCTCTTGGACCCAAAGACGTTCGTATGGATGCGACTCAAATGCCTACCAAAATTGCTGACAGGTGTCATAGACGAGGTGTCGATGATGTCACCCACAAAATTGTTGCTGTAGGATCTCGCAACGTCGCTAAAGCACAGGAGTTTATTGACAGCAATATTGGGACGGAACATCACGTCAAAGCATACGGGTCCTACGACGAGGTTTATGCAGCCCAGGTAGGAGTGGCTTTGCTCAGCTCGATCTAATCCGTTAACTGGGTTTCTATTGGCAGGACGTCGATGCTGTCTACATCGCCCCTCCTCATACTCACCACTATGAAAATGCTCTGGCTGCGATCAAAGCAGGCAAGCACGTTCTTCTTGAGAAGCCCTCTACCACAAACGCTGCAGAGCTTCGTTCGTTGCTCCAAGCTGCGAAAGAACAGGATGTTTTCATCATGGAAGCTATGTGGACGAGGTTCTTGCCCATTAGTTTGGAGATCAAGAAAGTAGCGGAGGAAGGCAGTCTCGGAAAGCCTGTAGTGTTGCATGCTGACCAGTCTGGAAACTTCGGTATTGAGAGTGCGTTTTTCCCTGCTGCGATCTTGCGAGGAATCTTTTCATTGAACACTTTGAGATTAGAACTACCTTTGACGCATAGGATTCTCGACCCTACGCTCGGCGGCGGCGCCTTGCTTGACATGTTAGCCTATTTTTTCATCCACTTTAAGAAGCGAAATTGACTAGCTCCGACCAACAGTGGCCCGTACCCACTCGTCTGGGTGAGTATTCTCGATCTCCTGTCTTTGGATTGATTACCATGACAGCCTTGCAGACAATCATGCTCATCTACGAGCACCCCTCAAACGCTTCGTCCCGCCCGGTCTCTATCTCGGCCTCAATGCTCAAAACTCCACTTACAGGCGTCGATGCCAGTACTTCTTTCACATTGAACTTCCCCTCCTCCCAGGCCGTTCTTTCAACCAGTATCATTGTGGATTCTCCAGCCTTCGGCTGCACAGTCCGCTACGAGCGTGGTTCGATCATTATCCCTCCACCTAATTTCTGTCCCAAGAAATTTACAGTGCAATATATTGACGATAAGGACAGGGTGGTGAGAGAGGAAACGAGGGTGATGGATTATGTGGGTGGTGGATGGCATTTCCAGGCTGATGAGGTTGCTCGGTGTGTGAGGGATGGAAAAAGGGAGAGTGAGGCTTGGACGCATGATAAGATGCTTTTGCAGATGGAAGTGTTTGATGAAGTCCGCCGACAGGGCGGTTATGTACTTCCTCCAGGGGTAGAAAAGGTTGTATAAGTGGTGTATGACGTTGTAGTATTCAAGCAGAGATCAAGCAGACTTGCCTTCTTTTACTTCTCTGGCATGGCTCGCATTTCTCTCGAGTTGCAGATTCCGCCGTTAGCTGGACGAGCTTCTTTTTCCTTTGGCGGTAGAACCGTTGCGTTTTGGGTTGGACCATTCGGTCCCGAAAAAATCTCAGTTTGTGACGTCGCCCTCAAGTATAATAGCTGTCATCCATTGGCGAAATTTCCTTTTAGCGTAGAGTTGATACCTGAGGCCCAAGGTCCGAGGTGCCCTGTCAATCTATCACCGTGGTCACCCAGAAGTAGTTCAAAGAATCAGCTTGTCTTGTCATGCTCATGTTTGGTACAGGAACTCAGTCTGGTGAATGTGTGTATGTAGCTCTCGGACAAATTACACGGTAATATTATACTCTTGTTTCTCCCAAGGACTCCAGTCAAAGACTGGCAGTGGATGTGCTTCAGTGTTAAACACCCAATCTTTGAGAGAAACAATATCCTCATCCTTGAACAGGATGTAGAGGTATTTGAGTCTATAGGGAGGTCAAACCCGGATCAGAAGGTGGGAAAACAAAAATACAAGGATGGACATACGTTTCTGCCAAGAAAAAGCTTTAAGATACCAAAAATTTGAAGTGAGCGGGTGATGCAGGACTCGAAGTTTAAGGCTGAACGCACCTTGGCATCTCGTTCTTATGCTGCGGCTGGTCCGAGTCGACATCACTAACACTAGTATAGCCATATTTTGTTTTGGCATGCTTCTCAATCGCCTCGAAGATAGACCTGTCGCGAGGGTCAATCACGGTTTCGCTTCGCCCACGGCGAGACATACCAGCCACGCTCGCGCCACTTGACATCGCCGGTGACTTTCCACAAATAAAAGAATGTCTCGATGGTCTATAAGTTGACTCGTGCATCAGTCCCCCTTCGCATACATCGATGGGAAAGATACAAACCTCCGGCCTCAATAGATACTCAGACTTCATTGACCTATACTCCCTCTTCTCCTCAGCATCCTCAGCAACTCTCTCCACACTCTTGCCGGGTGCAGGTACTCCGGGTGGCACACCACCTTTCTCGCCTTCCTTCTTCCATTTCTCAATTTGCGCAACCCACAAACCCTCGCTAGCCTTTCCTTGCGACATCCCTGAATCCCATTGTTCCCCCCCATAGGACCTCGACCAAGTTTCAAAATCAAGCATACGCACTTCGTCTGGGCTTAAACCGGATTTTTGGTCGTGGTATATGATCCAACATGTTTCGGCGAGACCTTGTGCAGCCCAGAGGTGGAGTTGTTTGGCTTCTTCGGTGTAGGATGCTGAGTCTGTTGTTGGGGAAGTTGAGAGGGTGTGAACGCCGAGTGCAAGGAGGCCAGGGAAGAAACAGGAGAGGTGTTCGAGTTTGTGGGTTGCGAAGCCGCCGGATTTGTCGGTTACGTAGAGGAGGTGGCGTTTTGGTGTTATGTAGAGGAGGTTGTTGATTACTCCGTTGATCGAATTAAGGTCTAGAACAGGGTAAATGGTGAGGGTGAAAGCGACGTGGATGTACGCACATAGTTCGAGTGTGTTTGGTTCGGATCTGGCGGTCAGGAGGTATTGTTTAAGGAGGTACTCGTGTGCACTGTCAGCGTATGCCCCGACAGAATAATGTGCTGAACCCAAGGTGAGATGGTTTGATTAGTTCAAGTCATAAAATTATTATACCATTGGTCGGATTGCCACTTCCTATGTCCCAAAATGTTGGGTATAGGCCGTTGGTAATGTTGGCTTTGTACATTAGCTTCATGATATTTTCCGTCTGTCGGGTAGATGTTAATACTGGGTTGCAGGAGTTACAGGAGCAATGTACCTTGGTAAAGTATTCGGTCCTGCCGGTTAGGTGTGCGAGATATTTACTTCCTAATGTTAGTAGAAATAAGATCGGGGGTTGACGTATGCGTACTATTCCAGTTGATTACTCAAGGCTTCCGCCCATAATACATATGGATTCCATCCACCTTTTGTTTTACCACTGCGGCAAATGGCTTAATGCGGTGGTATGTCACGGGGAGGAACATACTCACTTTACAGTATTAACAGCATATTTGGGCAATCCAGAAGAGGTATTGAATGCAGGGAGTAGCATCCGGCCAAGATCGTCGGCACGAGACAAAAGAATTGGTTCCCCCGACAATGCGTACGCAGAAAGGAGGCCTCCGAGGTAACGAATGGTGGTTTCAAAGAACGGGGCGTAATTATTCTGGCAGCCAGAATGGTGTCGGCATCTCATTTAACCGATATGATATCCTGAGCGGCTTCCTCACCTCAGTCAACGCAAAGGTAGTTTTGGCAACAAAGCCAAGAGATTCTTGGAACTCGTTGTGGAGGCCCATCATCCACATAGTATCAAGAGCATCGAACAACGTCACACCCCATCCGTTGAATCTGAAGACGGAGATTACATTGCGGGCTTAGGCTGGGCAGTTTGAATGTACGTTACTTATTGGCCTTGCCGCCATTAACAGGGGTCAGCTCATCCCAGCCTGCAGCATGTTTCTGATAACCATTCCAGGCGTAGACGAAAGCGTCTTTGACCCTCTGTGCTCGTTCTTCCCATTGGCCCTTGGCAACATTAGGTCTGGGTGGCGGGGGGTACGGGCGGGGAGGTCGGTACTGCAGAGGCCGTCTGTCCGTGTCATATTGGTGTGGGCTGTGAAGTGGTCTGAATGGACGAGGGTCGTGAAGAGGGTAAGCGAAGATCCAGATCACGACGAGGAAGGCGGCGAGGAAGGGGAAGACCCGGTAGAGAGGACGGGTAAACATGACCGAAAGCCAAGATGCGGGGTGTGCGATTGTGTCGATGTTGAGACGAATGGGATGATGTGGACGACGGTGGGCCATGAAAGAAAAAAGAGGCCCTATGTGCCCACGGAGACCCGGATGACACGCAATGGCAGACACAGATGGCCGGTGTATTCGTCTTGGCATGCCAAGGCAGTTCTGCAAATTCTATTTTTGGCAGGTCTTCGCAGAAGCCAATCAGCAATCAGCGCCTCGGAGATTCGTTCGTCAAATTCAATTGCGAATTCTGCGATGAAATACATACTGAAATATTCTA
Organism: Calvatia gigantea; assembly: GCA_025093985.1. Lineage (NCBI taxonomy): Eukaryota > Fungi > Basidiomycota > Agaricomycetes > Agaricales > Lycoperdaceae > Calvatia > Calvatia gigantea. The sequence continues at coordinate 1,528,579 of JACAAK010000005.1, read as the reverse complement.
TATACTCTAGTCGCAGCTGCCGTCTGGAGGTCCATCCTTCCATCTCTCGTCTACTTTGTTGCAGTCAAACTTCTCCTTCCCAAGCCTCTCGTTCACCTCGTTATGCCTCTCGCACAACCACCGACTTAGGGCAGCCCTGCTGCTAACATTTGGCGGAGAACTCTCCATATTCTCCCCAAAGTCTTGCGCACACCATGTGCATGGGTATAAAACCGGCAGAGCGCGAAGAAGTGCGATCATGTTCGCCCGTTGGTTCGGCGTTGGTTTATTGGGGTAGTACGCAGCAGTTGTATGCAGGAATGTCCATGTCGCACGCCCAAGTTGCTCGACGTCTGGTGGACATCCCGGTGGGGGTTCATCTGGTCGAATGGGTTGGGCTTTGGCAGGTGTTCTGGGATTGGTCGTAGCTGTAGCAGCTGTTCCACCGGCGAGAGTAGCCATCATCGCCGTCATCGACGGTTGTCCTCGAGAACCGTTAGCCCGACTTTTGTTGTGTTCGTCCGATTCGATGTTACTCGAAGTTCGAGGTTTCCAGTTGCGAAATGCCGTGCAGATCTTGCACGGTTTTCCGTCTGGACCCAACACCATTCCTGGTGGAAGTGGCGCTTTCTTTGAATCGCTTTTAGTCTCGCCTTCTACTGCCATATCGGCGAGGTGAACGCAGGAGGAATTCGCGGCAACGCGAAAGTATTACATACGTCAGCAATATATCACCACGTGATCTCGCTGGATCATTTCCGGCTCGGCCCCCTTTTCGGCATCTAGACTTGACGGGTTGAAACGAAATCAGCTGAAAGTATTCCGGCTGTGATCTCCAGTTAAAACGCTTCAAAATATCCCTCCCACAGTTACGATGCTGGTGAGCCGCCCGAGGCTCTTGTTACCTTTCATCCGGCCAACTTCTTGTCTCTTGCGATTGATGACGACCTCTATGATCAGGCTGACCCGGCGGTCTGCAGACTGGAAGGCAGCTGCCCCTGATTTACCCCCCACTGTCACCTTCACAGCCCAACCGAAGCTTCCAAAGCTTCCCGTACCTAATTTATCTGATACCCTTGGACGGTTGAAAGAGAGCTTAAAACCTATTGCTTGGTCCGACGCGGAATTCCAGGCCGTTTCCAACAAGATCGACGAATTTGGTGCTGGGAAAGGTGCTGAGTTGCATGAGAGATTGTTAAAGCATAACAAGAAAACCCGACACTGGTTAGAGCAATGGTGGGATGACGGGGCATACCTTGGATATAGAGATTCAGTGCGTCACTCAAGGTTTTTTTTTTCGTCCTCCTTGTTCGCGAAGCTAAGCGTGGATGGGGTTCCTCTTCCCGTAGGTTATCGTCAACGTGTCATATTATTGTACGTTATGCATGGAACGTTTGCTCTTTGATTCTGGTTTTAACACACAACGGTATAGATGGTTTCGATGCACAACCTGCACATCTCCCACAGAGCCCTGCTGGTCGGGCAGCGACTATTGCTCGAGGTGCCATGGTATTCCGTCAACAACTCAAGCAGGGGCTGATCAAGCCTGACGCCACGAGGGAAGGACCACTTTGTATGGATACCTACAGGTAAGGCCTCACCGTCCTCGGTGGCCCTCCCTTGGTCCCTGACATTCCTTTGGACCAATAGATGGATGTTTGATTGTTGCCGTGTTCCCGGCCCCGAGGGTTTAGACTGGAGTGTCTCGTACGCGAAGAAGAACGATACCGGTGATACCGGACATATCATCGTTATTCGGAAGAACAGGTTCTGGAAGGTTAATGCCACACATGACGGGAGGATTCTTGGAACAGATGAATTCCAAAAGTGAGTAACGCGTTCGGTGTCTCTGACAACTTACCCTTGCTGATGCGCGTCAAAGGCAGATTCAATTTATCTATGATAACACTACTGAAGAATACCCTGGCGTTGGCATCTTGACAGCTTCGAATCGTGATATCTGGGCCAAGGTATGAATCCACCGTTCAAATCCAATCAAGGACCGTATTCACCCTTCAAACAGGACTATAACGAACTTGCATCTTCACCTAAGAATACCCAAACCATCCACGATATCCAGTCCGCTGCATTCATCATCTCTCTCGATGAATCCGAACCCTCGGATTTCATTCACCACTCTCGCGCTCTCTGGCACGGCGACATCGTGAATAACGTTCCAAGGGGCCTTCGTAATCGTTGGTCCGACAAACCTGTCAACTTTGTCGTCTTCGACAATGCCCTAGCAGGGCTTGTTGGCGAACATTCTGTGATGGATGGAACACCCACTGTACGCCTATGCGACGACGTTCTCGACCTCATCTACGACCAGAAATTCGATCATGGTGCAGCTGCTTCCTCAGAAACGCCTGTTCCTAAACCTCTGGACTTCGAAGTCTCATCCGCTACAAGGAAGGCCATTGCAGGAGCCGACATCGCCGCCCGTGAACTCGCCGAAAGTCAGGCATTGAATTACCATTTGACGAAGTACGGTAAAGCAGCCATCAAGAATTTCGGTGTGTCACCGGATTCGTGGGCGCAGATGATTGTGCAGTTGGCATTCAGGAGATTTTTAGGTGAGAAAGAGAGGTATGGTGGGACTTACGAGGCAGCCACGACAAGGAAGTACTATAAGGGAAGGACAGAGGTTATCAGAGTTGTGACGAGTGAGGCCGATGCTTGGGTGGCGAGCATGGATGATGTGAATGTGAGTCAGGAGGAGAGGAAAAGGTTGTTTGATGTTGCGACGAACAGGCATGTTGCGCTTGCGAAAACAGCCGGGGATGCACAGGGTGTTGATCGTTATATGTTGGGTGGGTTCCTTTCTCGAGACTTTGGGTTTCGTGGGTGTTTACGCGAATTCTTAGGTTTGAAGAAGCTTCTGCAACCTGGTGAAGCGGTTCCGGTTTTATACGATGATCCTGTCTATCAAAGAGCTTGTTACTGGGCGCTGAGCACTTCAGCAATTTTCTCGAAGCATTTCACTGTATATGGCTGGGGAGAGGTGCGCTTCCGTACATTTCTTGTCTTTTCTTGCACTCTACTGACGTTATTAAGGTCGTTCCTGATGGGTTCGGTGTGGCCTACATGACTGGCTTTGATGGTCGGTTCTTCCTTGCATTTCCTGACCTTCTCCTGAAATAAATTGCGGTCTATAGAATACCTGCAATACACCATCACCTCGAGGAAGGAAATGCCCAACGCGGAATTCGTCGGTGAGATTGCCAAGGCCGCTGAGGACTTGTACAACCTGCATGTTGCCGTTCAGGCGCAGAAGGCGAAGTTGTAAGTATACATTCATACACGACGATGGTAAACTTCAACTGCACGATGATAAATTGTAATACTTACTGGCTAGTAGTTATGCTTGAGGGTTGAATACAAGAAGATTTATTTGGTATTTGTTGTTACTGGGGGCTGTTCATAAGCGGCACGGGGTCTGCGCTTCACTGTCCATGATTTCAATAACGCTATACCGATGCTCAATCTGAGGTGAACTTTTGACGCCCCTTTCTCTTTTGCTCTCACCGGAGTTCCTGGATCGTGGTGGTCTCATAACAAGGTCAAGGCAACAACCTTGTTCTTGATTAAGCAGTAAGGGACTGATAGCGTCAGGTCATAGCTCAGGCGCAGGGGAGTCACTTCACTGAGGGTGGGATCGTGTCGGTCTTAGATTGGTGACTATCTGTGGATGCAACTTGCAAGGCATGGCTGGTGGCGCTCAACTCGCGACGAGACGTAGCGCACTCCGGCTGAATTTGCAGGCCACACCCCGAAATTCGGATGTGCCACGTTCAACCCTGCCCGTAGCCAAATCTAAACGGGGTGTAAAATGACTTTATGGTCACTGGTTGTGCATGCTATGCCGATGCGCGATACCACGTTTCCCGACTAGTGGGGGGACTGATTTTTTTAAAGTCATGACGATGTCGGGCCCGCCGAGGGCCCAGATGAACATAAGTGTCCTGAGTGACGTGTTTCAAACCCCCTCCCCCCCCTTGATAGATCCGTTGTGCGCGTCTTGGCAAAAGCAGCACTTAGGTTGTAACAAATGCCGAGATCGCGGGTAACAGAACGGCTCACAAATACTACCTCGGGTGTTCAAATCAGATCGCCGGACCAGTCCTTCAAGCTCAAAATGGGACAATCACTCCCTGTTGTCTTGTTAGGGGTCCAATGTATGATTTACATTTTCCGGGCGCATGGGAACACACGGCGAATAACAATACAATATCTATAAATATAACCGGAAGATTTGGGCTTGAAACTTGAAAAGTGGAATTGTGGGAGTGGACGGGTGGTGCGAACTGACAAAGCTACTGAGTCGAGTGGGCTAGTCACACTGTATTTCTGTTCGTAAGCTTACCAGCCAGTCTGTACTTATGGCTTTGATACGGGGCGGTGGTGGGCAATTGAAACGGATATATACGGGCGAACCCTCCGTCAACCTAGTTCCAAGGGACCAAGATACTTGGCAAAGTGTATATGGGTGAGTTGTCTGGTTTGTTACCTTGCGACATACGTGACATCACACTCGTGACGTGGGTGAAGAGTTGGCCAATCATCCCAAGTTACCATCCATCCACTGGCAAATCCCCTTCTCATATTTGCTCTCAACACCCACCTAGTTCTTACCCTGTCCACCCCCCATACAACTACATAACTCTGCTGGCTCTGAGCCATGAGCAGAGATTATGATCCTGGACGGGCTCCGTCGCCATGGAACAGCACCATATCACCCGTGAATACCCCAACGCAATTTACCGACGGTGAGGTGGTCCGAAATCAGCAAAATCAAGGACAACAACCACCTCAAACCAGAGGCATACCTAAGCTCGTCTCCGCCAAACGCTGCTCGCCCTGTGGACCGTCCAAACCCTCCCACGAGATCGGCGACTCTTGGTACACCGGATCCAGATCGTAATCTCTCTTCCAACACTTGGGGCCCCCAAAGCCGGAGTGAAGACCTTAGTCATGGCACATCTTCGCCTCCAACCACCAATTACCTCACGACTTCTCCAAGACCAGCCCCGGCTTTCATTTCCTCGGCTGGGAATAGCAGACCATCAACCCCTGGAGGCACTCAGAATTTTCAACCTCGTTCATCTTCTGGACATTCTGATGATTCAGACCAACATCTCAGTGCCATTTCTCATGTGTCTTCTCATTCTGCATATTCCACTCAGTCCGCTGCGGGCAAGCAATCCAGCGCCGCTTCTTCGACATCAACGAACCTAGCCTCGACGTGAGTTCCGATCAGCTCAATCAACCCCATCACTGCGCGTCATCGTCGTCAAATTCGTCTTACTTATACTTTTCATAGAACATGCTCAGCTTGTGGAAAGGTCATGCAAGGCCAATTCGTTCGCGCGCTTGGTACGGTTTTTCATCTGAATTGCTTCAAGTGTATGGTTCGTCTGCTATTTTTTTTTTTGTTTTTTTTTTTTGTTTATCGGTACCCTCCTCACGCTATGGTAGGATTGTGGTGAAGTGGTGGCACAAAAATTCTTTCCAATTGAAGGACCAGAAGGGAAGCAGCAGCCGTTATGTGAAAGGGATTATTTTCGCAGGCTAAATCTCATTTGCGCTAAATGTGGTTCAGCCCTAAGGGGGAGTTACATCACTGCGTGCAGTAAGTATTGAGACGTCCACCCATTTGTCTCGCGCTTATTCGATCATCTGCCATGCAGACAAGAAATTCCACGTCGAACATTTTAGGTGTTCAGTTTGTCCGACGTTGTTCGGTCCACAAGACTCTTACTATGAGCATGATGGAGATGTCTACTGTCACTTCCATTATTCGACGAGGTTTGCGACGAAATGTGCTGGGTGCAACAGTGCGATTTTGAAACAGTTCGTGGAGATCAACCGTAACATGCGTGATGAATGTTGGCATCCCGAGTGTTACATGATCAACAAGGTGGGCGGGTTGTTAAAGCCGAACATTGTATACCTTACGAGCACTTAAAAATAGTTCTGGAATGTCAAGGTTGTGTCAAGGCGACCAACGAGTACAACAGGGGATGGAGAGTTAGAAGAACCCGCTTACCTCGAAGAGGAGCGGCGAGAGAATGCAGCATCGCTGAAAGAAAAACAAGTCCGGATGGAACAACAAGTCTACCGTATCTGGACGTGCGTATCTGCATCCGTATCCTAGTAGAAATCTCCTCAATATTTCTCTACAGCGTCCTATCGGCGTTTGAAGAGTCTAGCGCGGCGTGCATATCGGATATGCTGCGACAAGTTAGCAACGGACAGTACCTGGATGCGATTCGCATGGCGGAGAAGTTCATTCTTCACGTCGAGGTCCTGTTTGCAACAATCGACGATCTCGAATTCCATTTTGCTCGGCTGAGGATGAAAGGTTTGTCATGGATTTAGAACTAAGGACGCTGTCTCATCCTACGATTAGGCATGTCCCATGTCCGTGAGGCTCGCATGTTGTGCAGAAAAACCGTCGAACTCTTCACGTTATTATCTCACACTCAAGAAACGGGCGCTCGACGGATGGGTATGACGCAGGAACTGCTCGCGCTGGTTACTGGGCTTGCACACTATCTCAAGATCCTCATCAGGATTGCACTGACGGGGGCGTTGAAGCTGGAGCGGGAGCAGAGTGTACGCGAAGCCATGTCCTCCTTTTTGGATAAACTGCACCTGCTAGCAGTCCAAGGAGGAAATCCTGCTGCTCGAAGGATGATCAAAGGTTATCATGGTGAACCCTCGTCGGGTTCTCAGAACAACCACGGGACACAGGGGGTTACTTATGGATTCCGCAGTCTAGCGCCTGAGAACGCTGGGGAGTCGCCCTTCGCACCGTCAGGACGGGACAACCGAGTATCAACCCACAATCCACCTTCTGACTTGTGTGTTAAGTGTAACCAGACGGTGGAAGAGGATTGTGTGAGGTTGGGTACTTATCAGCGATGGCATTCCAACTGTATACAATGCACAGTCTGTGGCAAGACGGCGTTGGTACCGCTTCCGAAGGAGCAATCCTCGAAGAGTGGGGATGAGGGAGATCCAAAGGACGTCGCAAATCAACAGGCGAAACCCTCTACTGCGCGAAGACCTCCAGCGAACGTCGGAATTTTCGTCTACGATCCTGACACAAAAGTAGATTCGTCTTCCTTTGGCGAGGTTCCCACGGTTTTCTATTGCACAGAACACGCACCTTCCCGTTGTAAGGGTGGGTTCCAGTCTGTGCAACGCCTAGAGCAATACGCTTTTCTGCTCAACGTTGCGCTGCGGCGATTGTACCTCTTATTGAAAAAGCAAGGCGTTGTTCCCCTCTCACCTGGTGAGTTTTTTTTCGAATTATACCGGGTTTGGTCCTTAACGAAGTACCGTAGTTGCTGCTGTACATGGAGAAGCTGCGCCACCCGCAAATTCCTCGGATCCTTATCGCAACTCTGAATACCGTCGAGTAACTAATGTTGAGCGCAAGATATCAGCAACAGCTCGTTTACCAAAACGTTCAACAATCATCGAGAGTCCTGCTGGCAAGATTGCGCAGCCTTCAGATGTCGCACAGCATCGGCAACGAGTTCAAGATCATCATGGTCAGCAGCAGCAATATGCCAATGGCGGCCACAATATTCCACAAGCTCCAAGTGCTTACCACGCGCAACCCCATCCGCCGCCCCCACAGGAATCATTACTTCCATACCATCAACCTCCGCCCCAGTCCTCTGCCCAATCTCCACCGTCTCAGTTCAGCAGACCTCACCTTGGTAAATTACCCCTTGACCCTCACTCAGGTCAGGTTCTCAGACCCGCGTTCGCCCGCAACAATACCGAGGTCATGATCTTGGAGGACAGCACTCCGAACTCACCAACTGTAGGGGATGACAGCCAAGTCACGGCAGCAAATGACAATAAAACCTTCTCGCTTGGCGATATACATTCCATCGTAGAGGCTGCGCAGGCACGCGAGCAACACCGCTCCCTACCACGGGATATGTCCATTCCATACATCGCTGGCCTTAGCGCGCTCGAGTTAGCGATTGTCAAACATTTCGCTGTACTTGCTCTAATCAAGTCGCCACTGAAGGATCAGTGCGATTTGGATGAACTTCTGAAGATGGTCGAGTTCAAAAAGAGTAACTTCTTGCAGAAACTGTTTAAGGGAGAGAAAAAGAATGCTAAGAAGAAAGGTTTGTCATACCTCATATACCACGAGTGATCGGTTCTCATTTCAATTAGGAATGTTTGGCGAGCGGCTTGAGCTCTTGGTAGAAAGGGAAGGGGTAGATTCACTCTTGGGTGCAAGTGAGGCTCCACTACAAGTACCAAGCTTCATTGATGATGTGATTTCTGCAATGAGGACGATGGGTTCGTACTAAATCGTCCCCCGTCTGGATGTGTCTGACCTGACTTTACCCTTAGACATGTCGGTCGAAGGCATCTTCCGCAAGAATGGCAACATCAGGCGGTTGAACGCAACGATGGAGGCGATTGATCGCGACCCATCTTCTGTTGACCTTACGCAAGACAATCCAGTTCAGTTGGCCGCCCTTCTGAAGAAATTTTTAGGAGGGCTTCCCGAACCACTGATGACATTCAAGCTTCATCGCTTGTTTGTCGCTTCACAAAGTGACTTGGGTGTCCTTTTTCCCAACTCTCATGGCTGATGTCATTTTATTATAGGCCTACCGTCCGAGGAGGACCGCAAGCGCTATCTCCACCTCTTGTCCCTCATCATGCCGAAGCCATATCGAGACACTATGGAGGTCCTATTTGTGTTCCTCAAGTGGGTTGCGTCATTTGCGCATATGGATTCTGAAACAGGCAATTTGATGGACCTTCCTAACCTTGCGACCGTGATTGCCCCGAGCATCATGAGGGGACGAGGTCGCGATCCGATGCGCGACGAAACCTTCGGGGCGCTCAGAGTCGTTACGAACCTTTTGGAAGACCAGGACGAATTCTTCCTTGTTCCACCAGACCTCCTTCCGGTTCTGCAGGACCAAGAGTACTTTGTGAACTCCATGGAATTACCAGGGAAGGAGTTCCTCAAAAAATGCGAAACCTACATGAAAGTTAAGGGTATGAGTGGTCGACCTCCTCCTTCAAACGGACAATATAACGGCCCGGTGAATGGGACACTTCGGTACCATCCCGTGGTGACTTCGCCAACCTCTGAACGCCCACCACCCAATACACCATTTACCTCCGACCCCAGGAACGTTAGACAACAACCGCAACCTCCCCACTCAACGCAGACCGGTATGCCCCATCAAACATACGACCCACACGTATCGCCTAGTTCACCTTCCTTGCCACAGGGCATGATGCAGAGCCTGCAGGGGGCGCCGCCAGTGGACGAGTGGCATCCACCGCCACGGTTGCGTGATCCCAACGCACTATCCTCTCGGCCACCCTCATTTTCTGATTCGCCTCGTCTAAGCTTTGATCATACCCAGGGACTCTCATGATCCTCTCATCTTCCTCCTGCAAACGGCTACCCCGAGACGCGGTGATGAGAGACCACACCTTGATACCTACGCTCCTTTGGCTCCCTTCTTTCTAGTTCTACGGCCCGCCCTGACTGGGAATTATGGATGCATTCGCTCTTTCTTGGTCTGCCCTCTATGCCTAAGTTCGGCATGCCTGTACTTTACTACCCACCCACGACCCACGTTCTCATTATATATATGGCCTTGCGTGGACGATTTTATTCGCCTTACTCATTATACCCTTCCTGCATGGAAAAACACAGATGATAAAATTTTGTATCAATTGCTTAGCGCTTAGCTTTTGGATTGAATATTTCGAGTGCTATTCGTGCAATCAAACCTGGACAAATTGAGAACACGTGAGAAAACCCTGAATTAAGGTTAGCAAACCTAGCGAGTGAGAGTTTGCAGTGGATATCCTTCGAGCGTTCTCTTGAGTGCTGAGGAACGTTGTAGAGGCCGTCGACCACAATGGCTACAACCCCGGTCGATCCTCTTCAGCTCCTGCAGGCTGCACTGACAGCCCCGGAGAATACAAAAGAACAAGCTGATCTCCTTGCCTTACTTCGTGAAACTCTTGAACTTCATCCTGCCCCCATTCCCATTCTCGTGCACACACTCACTGGCAAGGTCGTGAACGCGGAAGACTCGTTGCTGAAACGATGGGTTCTCGACCTCTTACATTTTGCGCTCGGTCGCTCGACATTGTCAATTGACCAACGTACTCAGAGTTCGTCACCACTTTGGCTTCTCTTCTTGAGCTTTCTATCAATTCAATTCAATTCTAACAGTGGCCTTGCAACTTCTCGACCAACTTGCACAACTATTGAATGAGCCTGATGTCCACTATGTAAAAGTTACCATTCAGTGCTTGACCACCGTGTACCCCCTACTCTTTCGCCATTTGTGAGTCGAAGCGGATTATAGCTCCTGTCGCTACATGTCCTCACGCGACCAAAACACAGGTGTATCAACCGAAGTAATCCCAACCCATGGCATACCCTAACTTCCTGCAAAAACCGGATTATCGAAATGGTGTGGTCTCCGACGGTGAATATTGGAGTAAAGCTGTCGGCTATGAAGTTCGTGCAACGCGCGATCCTTGTCCAGACGCGTGGTGTCCAGGATCCTAGGGTAGTTATCTATAAACCATCTCGGGCAATAGAGATCTGTATTCCTGAAATGTCTGTGCGATTTACAGCTTCAGAAGCCAAACGACCCCAACATCTCGTTCTGTCCCATTGACCACCCGTTCATACCTGCTGCGAAACTTGAGGCCGAAGGACAGAAGTTGTTAGAAGGATTGGTCACGACGTTCTACTCGAACCAGTGAGTAAGACTATGCCTCTCTCATCCCCCGTTCTGGTTTGACAACCTTGATTAAGGGATGCAGATTTGCTTTCTGCTATGCTCAATAGTTGGGCCGCTCTTGCGAAACTGCGGCCAAACGTCCTACAAATCTTGATACCTGCACTCAGAGCATGGACGCCGGCAGCTTTTGAGAACTTATATCACGTTAAAAGTGTAGAAAAGGCGCTGAGGATTCTACTGGTTCATATCAATCGGTGCGCGAGGCACTCTACATACCTGGACTCATTATTGATGATAGCCTTAGCAATTGTATTCCGAGCAACAGCCCCTATAGTATACAGATCAACGAGGCCTTGACATTACAAGGTCAACGTATGGACGAAGCTGCACGAGAAGAGAAACGTCGTAAAGCAGCCCTCATTGATGGTCGGAAGCGGTCTGCCTCTGTTCCGGCAGAGCAACCCACAGATCCTAAACGTCCAAAACTCGAAACCGACACCTCAAATGTCGTCTCTACCCTCGCTGGATTCGATTTCACCTCCCTCCCTGCCTCTTTGATCACTGACCTCATCATTGCCAACCTCGAAGCATTCACTGAACCTAATTTGGATGCCCTTGTGCAACAATATCGACAAAAACGCGGACTTAACAAGCCTGTCGCTCCATCGGTCCCAAGTGCCGCGACCCCCGTTGCCTCTACTTCCTCCCTCCCTCCAACGATTCCTACCGGACCTCGAAAACTTGTGGCTCAACATGTTGCGGAGCGAAGCCTGACCCCACCCTCCAGATCAACCCCCCCTCCCGTCAAAGTGGAAGAACCCATCGACCCCCTTCAGATGGATATCGATCAAGATGAGCTCGAGTTTGAGCCAGAAACTCTGAACGCTCAGGTGTGTAGCTCGATATTTTGTAATGTAATAATTTTCGCTAATTTTACTGCCCCTAGCTTCTGGGTATCGGGCCCGCTGTCGAAGAGGAACAGCCCTCCGTCGACCTCCAGTTCGCCACACTCCAATCTATTGAGTTCAAGCTTCCTCCACCCAAAGACCCATCCGAAGACGAACGCATGGATCTGATTACCAGTTCTATCGCACGAATATGGACAGGAGCGGACGAACTTCCGGTTGATTCGTGGCAGGCTGGTGGTACTTCAGCGACAGAAGTGTGGATGCTGCTGTTGGTACGGATGATTACACGCATTGCGCCACCACCAGTGGAGGAGGATACAGAGGAGGATGGCAAGGAGCAAGTGGTCCATGATTTCTATGCAAGACAGGATCAACTCCGACAGAAGCTGTGTGACTACGTCATGGCCGATTTTCCTTCAAAGTTTGTTCATGCCCTTCTTTCCCCTCAATGATTGCCTAAAAGATCCTTTCAGAGTAAGGCTTGCGACTACGTGGATGAACGAAGAGTGGTATAACGACCAGATACATACAGAGAGGGACAAAAATTGGGTAAGCACGCCAGGGCGACAACACCTATTGTGATATTGACTTGGCCCTGAAGCGACCCAACTATGATGTGTGGTTGAACCAGATTGTTGCTTCCTATCAAACACTTCTCGATGGGAAGGATAGGACGTTCTCAAGGTTTCTTCTGGATCTTCCTGCTGTGCCTCCTGATGTTCTGGGGTTATTGAGGGACTTATGCGTTGATGATTCAAGGTATTGTAGGCGTTCCTTGTCCGCCCAACTTTCCTGATGAATTCTTTCTTTAGCGACAAAGTGACTATTGGATTCATCACGCTTCGTGGCCTTGTGTTACAGCGGCCATCATTAAGAACCGAGGCAGTCAACATCCTCCTTGAGCTCACAACACACCCAGGTAGGCTGAGTCCTTGTCATAGTTATTACGCACAAGTATTTAGATGACCCCAGATAAAAAGACGAGAGCCGCTGCCATCAATGTCGTGAAAGCTTGGGTACCACATACGCAACCTATGTACTCCTTGATTCGCGAGTTTGCTTTGCAGATGTTACGCAAGCTCCAATTTAAACCCGTCAACGGCCACGCCGAGTCGCGAAAGGGACAAGCGGAAACGGGGGACATTGTTATGGAAGATACCAGCACTATTAAGGAGAACGGCGTTCATGTGGAGGATCGGGATTCTACGAAAGACGAACCATCCAGTGTCTCCAATACCGTTCAAACCATAGAAAGCGACCGGGAAGAGACGACGGAAGATGGACAAACGCCGGAGGAAGACTTGGTCCAAACGCCGTATCTGCCGGAGCGCATAGAGCTCCCCGCTCGGAAGCCTCAAGTCCTTCAACATGTTGAACTATTGTTTGCATTGTCCGTCAAAGTTCCTGACTTCCTGGAAGAGTAAGTCTCCCTCATTTTACGCCCCGCATCCCCCATCTAACCGAATATAGGTTGTTCCATGCCTACGGCCAAATGGACATTACAGTGCAGGAGGCTATTCAAGATCTCATTACTGCGCTGGTTAAGTCACTTGGGCCCAACAATGGCAAGTTGCTAACACTTATGCGTCAATTCCCATCTGAGGCGGAGTCACTTGCTCTTCGTGTTCTAACCATCTTCACTGAAAATGGGAGAGCGAGTACTACACTTGTGGCGTTGGTCAAGGCATTGATCAACGAGCGCTGACCTTGATGCTCGGTTCCTCATTCCTATCATTGCTGAAATGGATAGGGTACGTCAGCTCGTTCCTACGGCAGATTGATTTATTATCTAACTTCGATGTTTTTATATAAAGGCGGACATTATCCGACATTTGCCTCGGATAGTCTCGATTCTGAATGGACAACCGGAAAACAAAAATGTCGTTCGGAACGTGTTCAGTTCCATTGTTGCCGTTCCACCCTCAACATTTGGCAGCGTCAGCTCGAATTTGCCAAGAGTACGGCATAGTGAGCTACTCCCACCGGATCGGTTGATGGTATTGTTGCATCAGTGTGAGAAGGAGATAGGATTAAAGAGTGCAATGGAAGGTGTGTAATCCTGCACCCACCTTGCCAAGGAACGACTAATGTACTTTCTGCTTTTAGCGATAAGTATATGCTTCTCCATGACGGATATCTTTCGATCGGAGGTGCTTGGCGCCGTTATGCAGCAGCTAGTGGACGAAGCAGTATTACCCACTTTGTTCTTACGAACGGTAAGACAGTACATCTGCCGAACTTCATGAGCCTATCGCTGACACAAAATAGGTAATCCAAGCAGTGACAACGTACAAAACTCTGGTTGGCTTTGTTTCAACCACGCTCCTTTCTCGGCTTATAACCAAGAAAATATGGACAAACCCACCGTTGTGGGAAGGTTTTATTCGATGCGCGAAGGTCACTGCACCATCAAGTTTCAACGCTTTGTTACAGTTGCCAAAGGACCAGCTGCGCGAACTTGTCGACAAGCAACCAAGCTTGAAAACGTCACTTCGAGACTACGTAACAAAACGAGCACCGAACAAAGCACGCCTTGCCGGGCTGTTGGATATCTTCGGAGAAGCGGAAGATGGCATAGGATCTGCCCCAACGCCAACTCAGTCCGACATTTCTCGAACGGGTTCCCCTGCTCCGCCATGAGGTTCTGCTTGTCTTCGCGTTACAATCACTGGATGATTATTACTACTTTTCTATTATTCGTAGTGCATTTAGATCAGGTCATTAATTGCTGAAATATGAACCCTGTAATAGTAAACCCATTGAGATTCGGATACGAAGGGGGTTCACCGAAAACAATTATAGACGCATTTATCACAGATCTAAAATGAATCTGTCAGAAGCTAAACCCGGTACCCCTCACCAGGCAGGTCCTCTTCAAATACCAGTCCCGCCAATCCCGTTTGTGGTTCCCACTGACCTTGACGGTCCTAATCTTGTACATAATACGCCAGGTGTTGTAGGCCGATTGACTCAACACGAGAACCAAAAAGCTGTTGACAACAGTCACGTTCTCCCCACCTGCTGACACGCGCTGGTTTAATACAGCACCATTTTATTCCCGGACGTTGCTGCGCAGAACACAGCAACTTAACCTAAACCATGTCGCAGTCAAGGAGGTCGCCGCGATCACCACGAAGGTCGTCACGGGGCCATCCACGTCGAAGGAGCTCAAATGACAATGGGGAGGATAAGACGACTTCACCTCGTCCTTCCCCGGGTTCATGGAACGTGGATCGGGGGAGATCGCGTGTGAGACGACTCTCTAACCCGTTCTCAGAGGAGAGTCTCAGGAGACGGTGCGTGGTTTACAATATTTCCTTATTCTGTGGCTTGATTGGCTGACGAGTGTCGTGTGCTGTGGTAGGGGTTATCATTCATTCTCGTCCTCGTTTGGGAAGGACTTCCATGTCGAGAAACGCTGGAAATTGGTTAGGGAGATGGGGGCTGGGGCGTATGGTGTTGTCATGTACGTGTCCGCAAACTCTTATCTCCATCGTCACACGACTCAAGTTGAACTGCCAGTTCTGCTGCAGATGATATTTCCGGTGAGACCGTTGCTATCAAGTTAGTGACCCGCGTATTCGAAAAGGTTCAACTGGCAAAACGGGCCCTACGGGAGATAACGCTTTTGAGGCACTTCAATCATGAGAATATCACAGGGTTAATCGATGTTGATGCAATTTCGCATGACTTTAATGAGATGTTAGTAACATATTGTCATCATATCAATTCACTGCGCTGACTCTTCTACAGCTATATTTTCATGGAGGTATCGCCTTTCTGAATTTCAGTGTCAAGTTAGCTCACACTACCAACCTCCTAGCCGATGGAAGGTTCGTCCGGGCCACTACTTACGTGCTCCCCAGCGTGAACAACTCACCGTTTAGCCGACCTCCACCAAATCATCAAGTCGGGGCAGGTCCTGACTAACGAACACGTCCAATACTTTATCTACCAAATTCTCCGAGGTGCTTGCTTTTCCAATTCACTAGAGCATCACTAATATCAGACTGAAGGGATGAAATACATTCATTCCGCGTCAGTCGTCCACAGAGACCTGAAACCCGGCAATCTGCTGGTTAACGCCGATTGCGAGCTGAAAATTTGCGATTTTGGGCTAAGCAGAGGGTTTGATTCTGCTCCAGACGAGAATGCGACCCACCTCACTGAATACGTCGCAACGAGATGGTACAGAGCTCCAGAAATTATGTTGGCTTTCCGGTATGCCATTATACCGAATCAGTTGCGGGTAGTCTTTTGACGTAACAATGAAGGCGGTACAACACTGCGAGTACGTGACCACACTGATACCGGAGCTTTCAGTCTCTGAGGAAACGACCAGTCGATGTATGGTCTATCGGATGTATTCTTGCCGAGCTGCTTATGGGAAAGCCTCTCTTCAAAGGAAAGGAGTAAGCTACATTTCCCATTCCACAGAACCCTCCTGACGTTGGTGAAGCTATGGTCAGCATTTCTGTGTCTTCATGTGAACGCGCCTGCTGAAGTTCGTTGTGATCTCAGTGGATCAGCTCAACAAGATCCTCGACATTTTAGGTACTTCCACCCACGCTCATATCACCATCACTGACATTCTCGTTTAGGAACGCCTAAGGAAAATATCATCGCCAAAATTGGCAGCGATAAAGTGGGTTTACTCCTGGTTGTGAATACATATTTTTTGACCCACCCGCCTTTAAATCCTAGGCACAAGCATATGTGCGCTCACTTCCTATCAAGAAAAAAGTGCCATTCCGAAAGCTTATGCCGAACGCCGATCCTCAAGGTAACGAGCGATCACTATATTTTGGTCAATGTACCCACGTCCTTTACAGCACTTGATTTGCTGGAGAAAATGCTGACGTTCGACCCAGTCGAACGTATCACCGTACTGGGCGCTCTGGAGCACCCTTGGTTAACGTCTTATCACGAGCCTGATGATGAACCAGAGTGTCCAGCAAAGTTCGACAAATGGAAAGATATTGAAAAGCTGGAGACCCTGGAGGAATTCCGTGAAGCGTTGTGGACCGAGATCGAGGATTTTAGGAAAGAAGTTCGAGGAATGAATATCAATATGGCGGACATGACAAACCGAACCATTGACGCTGCAATTCAATGCTAGTACACAGGCATATCGCCCTGGAGGAGCGGGGTTGGCCTCCTCAGAAACTTTACCTCCCGCGGTGGCCTCTGTGCCTTCACAAATTGTATTCCCCCAGGTCACAGAACCGGATTCGATGTCCAGGACGGAGGTCCAGACCGAAGTCCAGACCACCATTACCACAGCTACGGCTGTAGCTGACAACCCCCGCCTCATAGACGCCGTCACTGAAAAGCTTGAAGGGGTAGAACCACTCAGGAAGAGGGCGAGCGTCATAGTAGAAGAGAACCAGGATCCGCGGCAAATGTTATCCCCAAGTGCGGAAGCCTATCGGCAGACGATAACGACACCCACAGATCCTGTAATCAACTACGCTCGTCGTTCGAGCATCCTGCAACCCTCTCGTCAAGGGTCGACGTATAATTCCCCCTTACCATCGTCACAGAACCTACCGCACCTTGTCAGCAGTCCCGAGGCTATCGTAGGACCAGGGGGACCGTCTGTCATGTTCCCTACACAAGGTTTTGTCATACCCGCGCGCTCCCGGACTGGGTCGACCACAGGAGGGGAGGTGACGAGAAAACTTTTGCGTACACTTTCGACGGTGTCGATTCACGAGAGCTCAGAAGGGTTGGCTGGCGGGTTAGCCGGCATTGCACCAATTGGGAAGTTTATTGTCGACCCGCAAACGGAAGCGGACGCTCCACCCTCAGAAATGCCAAGGGACTTTCGGGCTGTGAACGGGGAGGAGTAATATCAAGAGAGAGGGCAGGTTGGGGGGCCGTTGAATGGAGGGTTTTCGGTTATCGTGAAAAATGGAGAGTG
Organism: Calvatia gigantea; assembly: GCA_025093985.1. Taxonomy (NCBI): domain Eukaryota; kingdom Fungi; phylum Basidiomycota; class Agaricomycetes; order Agaricales; family Lycoperdaceae; genus Calvatia; species Calvatia gigantea. The sequence continues at coordinate 1,511,003 of JACAAK010000005.1, read as the reverse complement.
GCAATCTCTTAGAGCATATCTATAACATCTTTTAGGATATGGGTGCAAGGTTGTAATAACTATAATGGTACATCAGTGGACTACGCAACCAAGGTTACTGGGTGTGATATTAGGGTATTGCGGAGGGACCGAGATGAATTCATAGTAGTGCACTAATCGCCGAGAACGTCTCTGATTCCTGGAGAAAATGATGAGCCTAAAACCGTTGTTGCAGGGGGGGACTCACTATCAATGATGTCTAGATACGCTGTCGTTGCGGGGCTGTCTGGATATTCGTCCAAGAAACTGACGCCATAGTCGGCGCTCTTGCCAATCCGAGGGTCTAGGGGCACAGAGCCAAGAAAATCAATTCCTGTCTCTTCAGCTAACCGCTTGCCGCCACCGGTACTGGGCTTGAAGATCTGCGACTCCATTTTACAATTCGGACATACGAAGCCGGACATGTTTTCGACAAGGCCAATGATCCGAATCCCAACCTTTCTGCAGAAGTCAATTTCCCGTCTGACGTCTTGCAGTGCAACTTCCTGAGGGGTAGTGATCAACACCGCACCGTCTATGCCACTTTCTTTGAGGTACTGCACAACACTGAGATGTTCATCAGATGTTCCAGGTGGCGTGTCGATGATCAGATAGTCCAAGTCGCCCCAATCGACGTCTTTGAGGAATTGGCCTATAAGGCCGTTTTTCTTTGGACCTCGCCACATGATAGCGTCCTTAGACGTAGGAAGCATAAAGCCAACTGACATGACGCCGAGATTGTCTTGCACATAAACGGGTGACCAACCAGAGGAGGATGAATGAACTTGTTCGGAGGCAATTCCGAGGATTGTCGGAATAGATGGGCCACAAATATCGACGTCCATGATGCCAGTCTGAGAAGAGAATTCAGCTAATGCTCAGAGAATTGAGCGAGAGAAGAGATACTCACTTGGGTGTCTTCATCGACTGCGAAAGCCCATCCGAGTTGTGCAGTAAACGTAGATTTACCAACACCACCTTTGCCCGACAGAACGAGAATTTTCCGCTTTACGCTGTCCATGCGTCCTTTGATCAGAGGTAGTGAAGGGTCTGGGAGCTTTGTTGCCCCAGAAGCACAGATTTCTTGGTTTGCGCATCCCGCACAGGCATCAGATTTACCGGCGAGTTCGGACTCCGTGCCCTGTTAATGGTCTAAGTCTCTCGTTGAAGATAGGGGTGTACTGTTACGCACAGGACAATGCTCTGGGGCATTCACAGGCACAGACAGTGGATTGGGAATGCTGGGGACAGTCTGTACTGCAATCATGGATGTCTAGAGACAAGATACTTGGTAGTAAGCAGTATGATGGTGTATGACTAATGGATAAAACCTTTTGAAATCTATTTGTCTATGTTTAATCCGAGATATCCCAGCACCCATCTCCTCCGGCAATCCGATCAAGCCACTGCTTTTCTCCTTCAATGTAACCACTAGGCTCGCGAGTATGGCCATATCCAGGGCGATTCTTTGAATAACACAATTCTCGGGTCATCTCTTGCACATCTTTCAAGATCGCGCAAGGCCGAGGAGCGCATGCTAAAGGTCGTCCCGCAGATCCATGTTGGCTGTGCATGTCCGGGGTGCAGCAAGATTCGTTGCAATGTCCCCGGGAATTGCAATCGGCTACTGGCCTCTCTCCCATCACCTTGCCCTTCCTCTGATGTCGAAGGCGACAACTGTTGTAAAAATGTCCTGCTGGACTCGATATACCCGTCTGCACACTGAATCCTCAGGTGTGTAAGGAAGGGCGCATAGTGCCTAATGGCAAGATACGTCCGGTCGTTGACACAAGTAAACACGTCCGTAAGATATAGTTTTCGGAGCGACGGTACAGGTGGGTATAACGTGTCGCAGAATTTGTCATTGCAATCATAATGGTCGTGGAATGGACCTTGCAGAGTCAACTCCTCCAGCACCGGGAACACGATCGGGAAGAATATGTCCTCACGATAGAATCCCATGATGACGTGGAGGTGTCGTACCGAAGGTGCGATGAATTCGAGGATTCGGTACATGTTGCCCACAATTTCGTGTTGCTCTTTTGTGCTGAGTTGAGCGCCGGATAGGGAAGGAGTGGGTGGGGCGGATGTTTGGAAAGGACCCTTGCAGATGTACTCCAACGTGTTTGATTCGGGTTTGAATGTCGACATGAATAAGTGTCTGACACGACGACATTCGCGGTCGGCTGCCAGGAGGTCCGCGAATTTGGCTATCATCTGCCTTCCCATGAGGGCAACGGAACGGTATTGATGTGGCTTGGACACCGCGTGGATGTATCTCGAGACGAGGGCCAATGCTCTCCCGGTCTGTCCACCGTCGTTGCAGCAGAGCGCGAATATTTTGCCCCAAACCTCAGGGGGTATGTCGTACGCGGCCATTGGAAAGGAATAAATGCCGTGCTGACGATGAATTTCAGGACGGATCGATGAGAGGAACGGACGGAGAGAGGGAGCCCGAAACTTTTAACACATGGACTTGGTACGACTAACGTTCCACCTCAGTGACTTCCAAAATGTAACCATTGGGGCGTACCAGGGTCGAAAATTATGGCATGGTGACTTGCACTATGCACATGAATAATCAGGTACGGAAAAGGGCGTTCAATGGGCAGCGTCACGCCAGGCATAATTGTTGAGAGCAAATTGAGAAGGCAAGGTCTTCCATGAGGTCGGAGGCTTGTTGCTTCACCACAATTTAAGAAGGAAAGAGACCATTAGAATTCCATAAAGCATAATGTCGCATGATAGCTGCTTTTTGTTGTGGAAAACGTACGCGAAGATGACAGAGTGGTTATAATAACTGAAATGTACACGACACAACCATCCCAAAACGGTGGACCCTTTACTTGAGGGGGATGCTATGAAAACAGGAATTAGGCTCCACCTGCCGTAGGAGAGTAGGGAAAGGACGAACAATCGAGAAGCTGGATGATTGATGAGGCGGGAAGTGAGGATCCATTCTTTCGGGTTAAGTCGAGAGGACGGATTGACTTACAGTGTGTTGCACCAATCTAGAGGAGGTATTCATCAATACAGTGGGAATAGATAATGACGAAGCACCTACACCAGGGCGACCGTGTTTGACGGGTCTGTACGAGATTGAGAATTCGGCGAGGTAGTGGCCAGTCATTTCGGGCTTGATCTCGACGGAATTAAAGACCTGGTCAGTGTGGATTAGTCGGTTGTACCCAATTTGATGATGGATTAGGATAGTCTAGGCCAGCGAGGATGAGCAGGAGATGAAGTTCCATCTCAGGAGCTGAAACGTATACGTAGAGTCCAGCACCATATGACTCCTTGCCTGCTTCCCCCGTTCTGGTATGCCATGTTGATGAAATAATCACCTTTCCATTGTAAATGCCAACAACGCTGCCAATCATTTCGGGGACGATAATCATATCACGAAGATGGGTCTTGACGACAGCAGGTTTTTCATTAGGGGGAGCTTCCTTCTTGGCTTTGCGCAGCTTCTTAATGAGACCCATTGGTCGACGTTTGAGACCACGTTGGAAGCGACGGCGAGCACGAGCGTGAACGAGCTGCTTGCGAAATTGCTAAGTCCAGCCATTTGGCAGATTAAGACTTGTGGAACATACTTCAACGAACTAGAAAATTGATGAGCCATACTTTCAAATGGAACATGGCATGTGGTACGCACCTCCTCGTTGCTCAGGTCTAGGAGCTTATCGAGCTCAACACCACGGTAGGAGAAGGTACGGAATGTCCTTTTCTTCTTGAGATCGGCGGCAACTTGGGGGTCGGTGATATCAGCCTGTGGTGCGCAATCAGCATTTCATACGTTCAAAGAGCAGGTAGTTTCCCTCACCATGCTGGGCTTTTCGGTAATAAAGGCGGCGATGGAGGAGGCAGGCTTTGGGGTTGAAGGTGGAAAAAGGAAGCTTGTGGCTGGCATACCGTGTGTAAATATTACGTAATCCTATATAGTTATGGACTGTCCCGTCAACAAAGATGATGCAGTATTGGTCAGTTTCACCATCCGAAAAAAACTTGCCAACGGTAGAATCCACAAGTCTTCCTCGGATTAAAAGGTGCGTTGGCTTGGATTCTGTGTGTCAAGGTGGATGGTTTGCTGATTGAATTTTACAGCGATTTGTGGCTATCGTAACCTTACACTCCTCAAAACTTCTGCATTCTTATTTGATTTAAAGCAGTGTGCATTTCCCGTTCATACATAAGGCACGGAGGGATACTGAACGATGATCGACATAGATGCGTTATATCGCTGCTTACCTTCTTCTACAAAGCGCTGGTGTTGCCGATCCAGACGCCGCGGCCATCCGGAAGGTTCTCGACGCCGCTGGTATTGAAGTCGACGACGAGCGTCTCGACAAGCTCCTTGGAGAGCTCAAGGGCAAAGACATAAATGAGGTGGGTGGGCGCACTGGTATATTGGTGACTGCACGGGCTTACATATCCCTCGCGCGCGAACTAGTTGATCGCTGAGGGAAGTAGCAAGCTTGCTTCGGTGAGTGTGAAATTTTGAATTTGAGGTGATGTATTTTGTTGGCTGAGAAATGCTACGTTCAGGTTCCCTCTGGTGGTGCCGTTGGTGGTGGTGGAGCCACTCCCGCCGCTGGCGGTGGCGCCGGCACCTGCTGCCGAAGAGAAGAAGGAGGAGAAGGATGAGGAGAAGGTATGTGGTTGCGTCATGGATTATCCGTTTCGGAGGGGCTGACGCACACTAACTCACAGGAGGAATCCGACGACGATATGGGTTTCGGTCTCTTCGATTAAAGGGTTGCGGCCTGAACTGGAAAAGATAGCGTCACTATTTTGTAACTATAGGAGACATTGGGTTTGATCTGTCTGGGAGGATGGTGTTCCCTGATTCGTGCGGGAATAGATGATTGACAGAATTGTGAGAGACCGTGATTGAGGGTCACGCTGATCATGGAACGGAAGAGATCAGATCAGAGGTGAGGCTAATTGGGTGTGGGTGTGTGCGCGGGGGGAGATGTCCGAAAGGGCAGCAGACAGGAACATGCCAGGGTTGCCGTCCAGCCTATCGATAAGTATCTACCATTTTGGGTACCGGCGGTGTAGGTGGCAGTGACACGTGCATCCCGTGTCGTTCCTCCGCTTCTACTGTTCAGCCTTCCGGTCAATTGCCCTCGCTAAACTCTCGGTGGGTTTGTCAAGAGAGCGGCTCAAAGAGCTGCCAATGGTGTACTCCAAGTACTTATGCCGCCGGCGGTTGTCTAGACCAAGCGGCAATGTGCGCCCCAACTGTGTGACATCGCTGGGTTGGAAAAAAAAAAAAAAAAGAGGCTACGTATAAGTGTGTGACGGCCCAACAAAGATGTCGAGTTTTGCAATGTTGCTAAGCAGCATTGCAAACAACTTACGCAGTGCTGCTGTGGTATTTTAATCAGCGTGTGATATTGGTTTTGATGAGGAGATGATACAGACCTTTAGAGACAACAAGTCGACACCATCTATGCGTCGGAGGGTGGGGGGGGAGGGGGTTGAGTACGAATTCCAAAAGCAGGCCATCCGAGCGGTGACGTTTGGATTATGGGAGTGACGGCATGTCACACCTGCTCAATCGACGAGACCCAATACATTACACTCATTGGACACTTTCTGGGGCGAACCTACCTTCCTCCCTGACCATCCTCCCTCTTCCTCTCCCGCTTTCTTATATAACTACTGGATGTTTCCCCATGGACAACTTTGACCGTCCCATGCCCTCAAACTCACTCCCTCCCTCTGCGCCCCCTCCCACCTACTCTTCCGTTCACACGTCTTCCACTTATCCTCCAGAGCCTCAACGCATCCTCATCTCCCAGGAACAGCAACCCGAAGACAAACTGGAGTCCCCACCTGTCTTTATGAAGGGTCCCAAACGGAAGCGTCTTGCAAAAGTATACTTCCGCACCCCGTCCCGCACTCCTTCCGCCCTGCTTATAATTTCCCTAGGCTTGTGATGCTTGTCATAAAAGTAAACGTCGCTGCGACGGAACTGGTAAGCATCCCCCGTCGTCCTCGTGCCCTATTCTCCTGTATTCACTCGGCCTATCTAGCACCATGCAGCAACTGGTTAGTCTCTGTTCTCTGAGATCCATAATCCTTTGAAGGCGTATCGCATTGCAGCTATTACGCATCCAAGGCATGCACCTATACCGATTCAGCGGGCAGACCCGTTCCCGCGCCTAGGTCTTTTAAACATGAGCGGGAGCCGCAGCCAAATCAATTGCAACCCACACCTTCGACCTCTGAATATCGCTCAACCTATGCTCCTCAGCCGCCCTATCCGCCCGATAACTCACGCTATACCCAGCACCATCGCCCTTACCCTCCCGGTTCTGCCACCGTACCACCACCTCCGGAGGTAAACGATGATGACCGTCTAAGTAGCCGCAAACGCTTTCGGATTGACCGAGGGAATGTTATATCTTCCGAGGAAATATTTCTCGATGGTCCAATCACTGGAATATCCCTCGACCGTCCTATTCATGCTGAGCTTGATCATTGCCTCACCCGGGAACTCACTAATCGTAAGTTTTTTTTCGTCTCTCTAACACTCTCTCTGAGTCTTACTCGCTTTATCTCCCTTAGTCTTCTTTGCCCACTGTCATCCTGCCCGCGCTATCATCCATAAGCCCACATTTTCAAATGCGCTGAGCCATAACCGCGTCCCAAAACACCTTTTGCACGCTGTATGCGCACTTGCCGCACCCCTGTCAAAGCAGCCCCGAATTAAAACGACACCTTCTCGTCATGCCGGGAAACCTTTCGCTCAAGAGGCTCTTTCCCTCATGTTTGACGGTGCAGGTCGACTTGTTTGCGAGCCTGATCTAGCAACAGCGCAGGCTCTTGCCCTTTTGCTCATGCACGACGTTCTTACAAAAGAAAAAAATACCATGTGGAACACAAGATATGCCGGTGAGTGGCACTTTTGAGTCTCCACCCATCTTGGGTTTTCATAATTCATACGCTCCGCAGATCTCGCACTGCAAATTATTGAGAACTTGGGCGTACATGAACCCGACCATCCAACTCTAACCCCCATGCCGTCACCCGACTTCATCCATCAATCATTCAAGCGTGAAGCGGTGAGAAGGATATTTTGGTTGATTCACCTGCTCGATGTGATGGCGTCAATCTATTTCAAAAAGCCGACCACTTTCACATCTAGCGACTTGCGCCTGCGCTTGCCGGTAGATGAAACTAGTTATGAACTGGGAGTGCATTCCACTTTGCCGGGTGAGTTACGATATATCCTTCTTTTCCTTCAGATGTGATTTTCAAGAGCAATTCGCTTCTTCATTTTGTCTTATTCTTTTTTCATTTCATCTCCTTCGGTCTCCCGCCGGGTCTAAGTTGGATGCTTTTTTTGGCGGGGTATCTGCCGCCCGGCGGTTGCATCTTTAGTTCCTTGAACCTTATTGATCGCCGCATGGATGGAGTCATGACCCACCCGCGGGAATGGCGACTGCCATTCGTGTGGCATGTGCTTCCCCATTCACAGGAGATAGAGACACATGTCTCGCTTATGGTTCTCCTACTGGAAGCTTCTCACCTGGAGTATGATTGGAGACAGATTTGGGTCGCTGTATCTCCGTATCTTGGCTGACACTCACACATCGGCTCCATTTATGTTTTCCCCTATCTTCGCTTCGGTTGCCCTTGAGACCCAAATTCGGAATACTGACTTTGGTTGATTTACCTAAGAATACCTCTATTTGGGTGCGGTCCGGACACACTACGCTTCAGAATTCGGCCACCTCGTTCGTGTGATTACAATCTATGCCAAGGTTGAAAATGCCCTGGATGGTCTTAGTGGTACGTGGTGCATTTTTGTGACTGATTGACGAGCTCCAACAATACTTTGTGACCAGACCCAGAAACCAATATGGCTCCACAAACTGCATTGGTCGAAGCTGAACGCGCTCTCGAAGTTCGTAAATGATGCTCCTTTCAATACCAGAAACACCACCTGATGTGCTGCGCATTTAGTCTTGGCTTGACTCATTACCAGACCATCTCCGGTTCTCCGAGCAGAGCCTTCAAGTTCAACAATCAATGTTTGAGACTAGTTCCAACACAGGGGCATGGTGCTGGTGTTGCATGCATGTGTATCAGGCCTCCTGCGCTATGGCATTGAACCTGGTGAGTTTTAGTCATTTGCTTTCAGCCTTATTATTCTTTCCCCGACGGCTTTATGGATGATGAAGTCATTTCCCTTGATATACACTTCAGTTGGCACTTCTCGCCCGGCAAGTTAACGCTTCATGCTGGCACTTTGTCATGACAGGTGCAGCCTTTCATGGACCGATTGCATCATAGTTGGTCATTTTTGTGTTGCACCCTTAGACTGGCTGTCGTTCTGACACCTGTATTCTCCCGCCCTGGATTACTTTCATTCATTCATAGTCGCCTTCCTTCCCATGCGGATGTCGCTGCGTCATAGTGCGCTTTTGATCCCGTTCACTTCTTTTTTTTTTTTTCCTTTCCTCCTTCGTCATTATTGTCTAGAATTCCGCTGACGTCAGTTTGCCTGTCACTCGGATCAGGCCCGACAGCGGTCACAACGGGCACCAAGAACTGAACCTCCATGGGCGCTTGAGATGCTAAATTCAATCCTGGGTATGCTCGGAGACCGCGCAAAGAATAGTATATTGAGTAAGCCTGGTTTTGTGCACCTCGCAATAAGCCGACACTGATTATTTAATTCGGTTTGATAGTGGGTGCAGCCCTGTGGGTATGTGTGACTCCCCGAAAATATGCCGCATACGAAACCAGAAAACTGATACGGTCATTTTTTAAAACTTAGCCTTTGATCAAGTACTGTAAAAGGGATGACCCCCAGGTTCGCGAATGGTGCAGCGATTACGAGGAAGCATGGGGAACGAAGATATCAGAACTTGCACAAGAATACCGACAGCAGCCGTCACCCTCCGTGCAACCTCAGCTTCCCTCCGGGTCATATCAACAGCCGCTGACAACTCAGCAGCAAGCGGCGGATCACCAACCCCAACACCAACAGCAGCTATTACATCATCATCCACAAACCTCGCATCGGCGACTCTCAGATGCACGGCACCCTGGTAATATGCTTCACACTACACATCCCGGACCGCGGTCAGCTCATTCACAAGGAAGCGAGAGCCCATTCGGTAGACGCAGGTCGCCGAGTAATTCTCCGGTGTCTTACTCGCTTGAGAGAGGGGATGAGCCACATCCTCATAGTAATGGCACCACCAGTCGTTCAATGCACCCCCTTCCCGAGAGGGATGGACGCTCAGGGACAGCGGGTCTGACCGCAGGGTCGACTGGAGGTACCGGTCCGAATGCAGGACGTGGTGGGAATGACAATTATGGGGTGCATAACGGACGCCAGAAAGAGGTAAGGATAAAGTTAGCTCGATCCTCGAGGGTCGGAGGTTCTGATTTTTCCCTGGAAATTTGCAGGATAGTGTAGGCATCGTAGCTGATAGCGCCAACGGGGCGGGTGGAAGTGCCGGCAATTTTCTGAATGGCGGACAAAGAGATAGCCTACCGTCCTTGCCGTCCTTGAAAGCCAGCGGCCTTTTGGACTCGTGGAATGCGCCCTCGAGAGATATGAAAACACAATCCCATGGAAATAAGGGGCCTCAGCGGTCACCACCGCGGAGGTCACCTCCAATGCTACCACCACCCCCGGCCGTCGCCAATGATTCGGATGTCCGCTCAACCACCTCGCTTGGAATGCCAATAGGATTGCCTTGGCTCGCTAATGACTTGCGATAACATTTGCGATTTTTGCGACTTTGCGTGTATATATATATTTAACTTCCTTTTCGTTCTTGTGAATTTATATTATCCGTCTTTTATCATTGTAGGTTGTATCTTCTCGAGTTAGGTGTATCCCCCCTTTATGGATCCTGACCTTCGGCGATTTGCTAGAAAAGTACCTTATGCACGCATTCTATAGAGAAGGTTGTTGCGTTTAACCACCATGATGGACCCGATGGTTATTTCAATACCATTGCTGTTGTAGATGCGTCTCCGCCGTTTAACTTCCCAGAATTCAGTGTGTATTCTACATGGAGCGACAAAATAAGCTATGCCTGATATTATTGTTTGCGGTAGGACAGCTATGCGGCCTTCTTAAGATTACGGTGAGCTTCAGGCTTCACGAGAACAACGCGGTCGAGTAGTTTCTTGACAACAGCATCCTTACTCCTGTTGTAAGCATCCGTAATTTCCTGCAACTTGACATCGGTTTCCTTGTCAATGGCGGCTTGTGCGTTAGAAGTTGTACCAGCGTGCTGAAGGTTGGGCGAAACTTAGTTGGAGCTAACAGCACCAACATCATGGACCGCTCACCGACGCCTCGAAAGCCTTGAACTCAGTCTCTTTCGCTTTCTTGTACTCTTCGATCTCTTTCAAAGCCTCTGTGCGGGCATCTTTCAGCCTTTGTACACGGTCTGAAGTGAATGCATTCACGTCAGGCGAACAAGCGGCGTTGATAGAGTGACGAACATTGGCGGGCCTGTTGGACGATCTTAGCAGCCTCTTTTTCCGCTTCTAAGAGGGTTTGTATTGACTGCGACTGCTGCGCTGCCTGAGGTACGCGATCAGTGTGTGATAGCTGTACGGTGGAGATGGTGCGCACCATTCGGATGGAGGGACAGTGAACGCCTTGGTGAAAATACCAACAAACACAGAACCAGTGTCAACGCCGAACGGCAGACAAGACCATCTTTGGCCATCCCCTGACCCTCCATAATTACATCTCACAAAATTCAGATCGATGCTCAAAGACTTGTTCTCGGCCTTGTCACCGCCCCTTAACATACTAAAATTCTTCTGTAACATTCTCTTCAACAGACTTCTTCCGACATGGACAAGCACCATCCCGGCCTTTGTCGAGACCCGACGCGGTGCCATAATTGTCGTCGGGACTCTCAGAGCCCAAAAGTCCTGAACTTGCATTCCATTGGGTCAAATCCGACAGGCTCGCGCTAATCCAGAAAGTTACCATCAACCGGCTCGCATGGGTCCACCACCCCCAGATCGTGCAACTTTTACAGGGGTGCGGGCATGTGCGCCCGTCGAATCACAACCAAGCACTACAGCGAGGTCCACCCCGTTATTGTTGTTGAATGGGAAGTGAATTCGTTCTCAGGATTTTCATGTCAACTTGCGACCCACCTTCAAGTCATCCAGAGAATACTGAAATAACATAAGACTGACATTTGGTTGACATTATCCCGGAAACCATTTCCCCGAGGATTGACTGGTGTTCACTGCATTTCTACATCAATCAGAATCTGATAGCTCTTTTGCATTGGTTAACTCCGCTCTTGGTCTCACCAAACGAGTTCTTTGTATTAGAGGCTGGAGTTGAACTCATAGAATTGACCCGACCTAAGGGTACGGTCTGAAACTGCCTCCGAATACTTAGAGCAGCTTTCTGCGGTCCAGGATCGGTTAGAGAAGTTGAATGGCTGATCACAACTCACCTCTCTAACATCTTAACAGCGCTACACTGGGCGGGTCACATACTGAAACGCTCATCCTCACCGGGGTCGGGAATTGCCAATTGGTTAGACCTATGGACTTTGGGACCGCGTGCAAACTTCTCAGGAATGTCGGGTCGAGTGCCTGGTGTTTTTACCATGAGTAATATCAAATCTACCGCTGCATGGCTCATAGCCAGTTGACGGACTATTCGTTGGCAACCACTCGCCCTCTCTGACTATCTGGCTAACGAGTACCGCTTCGCGGATACAAAGATGCGATGTCGCGTTATTATGCCGTTTCACACATAATTACCTGGTGGACACATCCGTCATCAGGCCTCATGCACATGCTTGGCCTGTTCGACTAATGATTAATGATTAATCACCCTCGTCTGCCTCACAGCTTAAGTTCAAAGGTTGCTCAAACGTTTAGCAGGTTGTTGAGCTTCGAGTGGTGTTTCCTGGCTGCGGCCAGACCCTGATAAGCCTCTACAGCAAAAAATACTGAACAACACTTTGGCTCAGACAAACCAGTTCTAATCTTATCAGATACGCGTCCCTTTGCGTCACTTTGATAGCGAAGCACATGTTGTCACCGTTGTGGGAGTTGAATGGCGCAGTTATTCGGTCCACCATCTTTTTCTTCCCAGAACCCACCATGGAAGTCAAACAATCTCTAATCTCTGGTCATTTACCAGCTCCTGCTTCAGTTGACCACTCATCAGCGAAAGCAGGAAATTTGAAATTCGGGGTCCTCCTTCGGTTTCTCCTCCTTGCCGTGATCCTCGGTTCGTTCTGGATTACGGGAGTTTACGAGAACTTTTGTTATCATGACAAAGATAGCTCGCTCAACATCTTTTCCCCTAATCCTTATGCGGCGACCTGTGTCCAGGTTGATTCATTACAGCCGTTGAAATATGACAAATTGTGGAGGAACTTGAGCGCAATTCTCGGCTCAAACGACTTTCAGTCCAAGGCAGTTGACTGGCTCAGTAATGCTGTCCGTGTTCCGTAGGTACAGCACGCCCTTTCGATAGACTTGGCCTTCACCTGCATCTAGGACGGAGTCCTGGGACAACATGGAACCTGTTGGCGTTGACTCTCGGTGGAAGGTATTCGAACCATTTCAAGCACGGCTTCTGGAAGACTTCCCCCTTGTGTGCGTTTCTTTCTAACACTTATTTTTCTGCCACCCGTTAATGCACCCTCAGACACGCCACCCTCATATTGACAAAGGTTAACACTTACGGCCTAGTTTTCGAATGGAAAGGCACCTCTCCTGGACTGAAGCCAGTTTTGTTAGCGGCTCACCAAGGTTCGCCCGTAGCTTGTAAACTCACGCATACAAGATTTATCTTACGTTTCCGCAGATGTTGTACCAGTCGATACAAACACCGTTGATCAATGGACTCATGCTCCTTTTTCTGGATATTTCGATGGTAATATGCTACCCGCTGTACGGCGTTGATCCAATCAGATGTTTAACACCATGATCCTTTAGGGGAAAGAATTTGGGGCCGCGGAAGTTCTGACGACAAGAGCGGTCTTATTGGTGTCCTGTATGTATTATTCTGCTGGCCTTTATGTGCTGCCGCGCTGAACCTCCTTCCTTTAGGGCTGCTGTTGAAACTCTCATCTCCAATGGATTCCACCCAACTCGCACCTTTGTTCTTGCATTTGGATTTGACGAAGAAGTCAGCGGTCCTCAGGTATGGGGGGTCCAAACTCAGAGATAACACAGGGCAAATACTGATCCTGGGTTAGGGGGCCGGCCACATAGCTCCTGTCCTCCTGAACCGCTATGGAAAGGATGGGTTTGCCTTTGTCATCGATGAAGGATGTAAGCTGGTTTATGTCGACGCCTCACCTAATTAATTACAACTTGCCATTAGCTGGTTTCGGAAAGCAATATGGTTCCACCTTTGCGACGCCCGGTATCGCGGAGAAAGGATATATTGATGTTCAGGTTGAAGTTGCTACCGCCGGGGGGCATTCAAGCATCCCACCTGATCACACGGTATGTATCTTTCTTCTGAGCCTGGTACTTCAGGTGACTTACATCCTCATAGTCGATTGGCATCCTCTCTGCAATGTTAGCTCACTTGGAAGAACATCCCTTTAAACTCCATTTTGTAAGGAGCCAACTGAACACGCTTTGCGGTCTGCTAACTTAGCAACACACCACCGCACCAGAGCCGCGACGAACCTCTGTTCGGAGCCTTCCAGTGTTTCGCGGAACATGCAGAGGACATGCCCGACGAAATTCGAAAGCTGGTGACTCATTCGAAGTCTTCTGAGAAGGCTTTGGATGCGCTCACAAACGTGATTTCCAACAACCGCTTATTTAAGAGTTTGGTTGGCACTACTCAAGCGATCGATATTATTCATGGTGGTGTGAAGGCAAATGCTCTCCCAGAGCAAGCATACGCAATCGTCAATCACCGGATCGCCGTCACCAGGTTCGACTCTTGTCCCAGTTGGACTGAAACTTGCTCACAGGCTCTCCAGCTCCCTGAAGGAGACCAAGACTCGGGACATAGAACTCTTGAGTTCCTTCGCTCAAAAATTCAATCTCACATTCAGTGCTTTTGGTGAAAACATAGCGGGAGAAGACGCCCCTTCCCTAGGCAGTCTGACACTTCACGAACCATTCCACGATGGTCTGGAGCCCGCTCCACTGACGCCAACCGGCAGGGATGCTGCGCCATATCAGCTTCTTTCTGGCACTATTAAGGCCGCGTACAATTCCCATCGTGGGTTGGAAGGCGCCGATAACATCTTTGTCGCGCCGGCCATGATGACGGGAAACACAGGTCAGTAGTCAATCGACGTCTTGCCGGAAGCTGGGGGCGGCTGGTTAACAGGAATTGACAGACACTCGATACTACTGGGACCTATCTCCCTCCATCTTCCGCTACAATCACCAGAACGCTGGGGATGCAGTTTTCAACTTGAACGGCGTTCATACCGTCAACGAAAGTCAGTGTATCGCTTTATTTGTCTTTCCCCTCCGGGCTGGCTCACCCCCTGATTGCAGATATGAAGGTCGATACCTTTTTGGAGATGATCAGATTCTTTGTAACCCTCATCCTCAATTCCGATGAGTCGAGGGAGCTGTAAAATCGGATTTGTTTTTTTTGTTTAGATGTCTTACTAAAGTGTGTTCCTCCTTCCGGTGGGAGCGGAAATCACCCCGTTTTCGGATGACCGAACCGAGATGTGTGATCCATTGCGATCGCACGAAATGCGGCGGAGGCAGAATGTGTAAAACCCCGACGCAATGAAATGGGGGCTATTGCCACAAGCACCAGACTATGCACCAATGACCGCCAGCATATATTTGCAATGATCCGGAAAAACGCCTAACTTAGATAACCCCAGTATGTTTCGGTTTTTCCTTGGCCACGTATTGAACGGAAGGGGATTGAACGACAAGATACATACTGTATACCACCTTCGGTCGTAAAGTTGCCCGTTTTTTCATCCCCCGCTTCCACTCACACTCCCGTACCTATGATAACAGACCTAATACTTCCTCTAGATGTCATAGAGGAGATCATCATCCAGGCTTGGAACTTGCACCTCTCTGCAGGCGAACGCATCTCACTTATGACATCATTGCCCCTTGTCTGCAAAGGTGTCCTCGACGCGTATCTACGGATATCCTCCACTTACGTCCACATACCATGTCCTGCTTATGTCGAAAATTTCCTTCAAATATTACGCGAAGGTACTCCTTGTTACCCAGTCCAAAAGCACGGAGACTACGCCAAAGAGCGCTGTCACTCAATCACGCTGGAAATCGTGCAGGATGCGCAAACCTGTACCTTGCACCGGGATACAGGACCGCCGATGGGCGTCGCACTTTCTGATTTACTCTACAACCTCCGGCTTTTTGGAGACCTACCCAACTTTCGAAAACTTGATCATATGTTATATTAACACAGACATAAATGACATTTTTGATTGGGTGCGGTTCATCGACTTTCCGAAGACAGTTGAACGATTGGATCTAGAGTTTGTGCAGACGGAGGGGGTGACTCCGGCTGAAATCGCCTCCAGACATCCAGGTTACCACCCGCTTCATGATCCTTTGTGGAGGCTTCCGTCTCTCCTTCACTTGCGAATATCGGGCGGAAGTGAGGAGCTAGTGTCCCGTCTAGTTTCAGTGGCACCAAATCTTCTGACGGTGCAGTATATGGCAAGGGGTTAACCCGGGGGTGGGGAGGTTCAACTTTCAAGATAGTTTGTTTGTGTTAAAGCGGAGATAGGGTGTTTCATACGCCTGGCAGGGGAAGAGTGACGGTTACAGATGGAATGGAGGCTAGAATAGGGCTAAGCGTAAAGAAGCTTCCTAGCCTCCTGTGCTTCCTTGCACTTCATCCCATCATGCGTCATAGATCCGCAGAAAAGACAAACCCATGCCCGGCATATCGGGCAGCGGACCGTGTCTCCAGGCTCACCGCGTCTGTATACAGCGTCGCAGCGTAGGGAAGGGCAGAAAAAGTATTCCCTTGGGTTAGAAAGGACGAAGGAGGCGAATGTAATCTTGAGGTATTCCGGTTCGACGAGCAATGGCAAGAGGTCCCGAACAGTAGTATATGCAATTGGCTGGTCACACACAGGTTCAACACTGTTGGATGAAGCTCGACCTATGCATTTGATGGGGGCGGAATGATCATGGGTCGCAGAAATCAAGGCGTGCTGCAGACACGCCGTGCAATAGACGTGTCTACAGGACAACTCGACGGGGGGGTTGACGTCGTCGTTGTTTGGCTGTAGTTCGCAAATCGGACAGAGTAAGCTCGGGTGGACGGAGCCACTACTGTTTTTGCTGGGGGGAGTGAAAGCAAGGACATGTTGAAATTTTTGTGTCACCACCTCGTCACCTCCCCTGATGATCAGGGCGGAACGGATCACATCCAGAGATATTTTATTGATACCAACCTCACCCTGGATTTCGAACAACCCACCATCGAGAAGCTGGCGAATTGTGTTGCGGTGAATCGGATATTCCTTCCACGATCCCCGCACTTTCTGTAAGAGCTTTTTGATGGTTGAAACACCTTTATCTTGGTCACGACCAGACCCCAGAGAGTGGATCTGACGAGTCGAGGCATTTGAAAAAATGTAGAAGTTGTTCTTGGAATTGAGATTCTCAACAACTTTAGTGCTGCTGATGGTGTAGAAATATTCGTCCCATTCCGGTTGATTTTGAGTGGTTTTAATAACTGTGCCATTACAAATAGCTTGCAGAGAAAGGTTGGCTTTAGCAAAGGCGGTGTCCTCCTCAGGCCGTGCGTAGAGATAAATCATGGTATGCTCTCCAACCTCCGAATACTCGGCGTTGGCTCGACCCTCGCATCGAATGTGAAGGGCTGTCCACTTCGGCGGAGATGGGCTTGAAAATAGTGGTTGGGAGGATGTAGTGAGCGAACCAGATACCCTCGACCACAAGTTCCTGTTTCCCGAGGAATTTATGTTTGACCCCGTGCATCTGCAACGCCCGAAGCACCGACTCTTCAGAATCAAATCGGGCAAATGCCATTGCGTTAAGTTTAGAAGGATCTTCTGGAATGCCGACAAAATTCTTAAGCCCATCACATTGTTGAAGAACCTCCCGGGGATCGTCGAGGTATGTCAGCTCGCTCATGGTAACGAGCTTGGCGTCCAGGACTATATCATCGAGGTCTCCCTTTGTCGTACTTCCTGGTAATCGTTCCAATTTAATTGCATATAAATCCTTTTGCCGTTTGTCTGGCCTCAGGAACGATGCAGTTATCTTCCTATCCTGGAAAATGATGTCGTGAAGTTTCTCTGCCATCGCCTTCGCCCTTGTAACAGTCGAGTAATATACCCAGGCAGCACGAGTGGCCTGTGGCCATCGAAACTTGACCCAGTTGCTCGTGGGAGGAGCGGCTTCCACGACCACGGCGTCGGCAAGTATAGCATTAAGGTCCCTGGCAGCCGCAGCTGCGTCCTTCATTTCTTTGAATTCGACACGGATCCTTGACATCGGCGGAGTTACCTCCTCTAACTCCTGCATCTCATTATCCTCACCCTCACTCCCTCGTTCTCCATCCTTATTGTTTTCCACACCCGGGTCGTGCTGTTCTTGGGTGATGACGATATCCTCGATGGGACCGTATTTGTTGACGGCATCGTGAACACGGGCTTCGGTAACGTCTGGACTTCCATTAAGAAGCAGAACGTGCGAATCTGTACCAGTGACAACTTTTTCGGGCAAGCAGTTGCGATCGAACGTGACGGTACAACCAAAGATCGATTTCTCGACAAGGGGATGGCCATAATCCTATAAACACGTGTGAATACATTGGAAGGGACGAATCATACGTATCAGACTCACAATCTCAGCATGGCCCTCTGGTCCAGTGTCAGATACGGCGTCTCGCGTACCTGTTTCTGACGGGTCCTTATACTCGCCTTGCTGGGGAGAGGGTGGCGTCCCCTCTTCCTTCAGACTCTGCTCCACGTATAAGCACTGGAGGGGGGTTATTTAGCAGAGTAAGACACACCTCGCGACTCGGTATCTTAATCTCAATGTGCAAAAAGCGACAGCTTTCCCCAGCAATACAAAATCCTTGTCCGTAGAAAAGACAAGGTTGTTGTTTTTTGATCATTTCTTTCGGAACCTCAATCGGATCGTCCCACTGCCCGTCGAGAGCCCATTTATTGTCAACAACATGATTGGCATCGTCATAATTTGCGGCTATCTCTTCGACTTCGGTGATCCGATTACATTCGTCACGGTTATCTTCCTCTGTTTTCTCCCATGCATCCTCCTCCGCCTTCAGCTCAACCCTTCCACCGACACTACTTCGAACCACAGATTCACGGTCTTCATCAGCTCCTCTCAGTCTATCTTGATTATCATTAACAACTTCACTTCCGATTTCCGCCACGGCTGGATCATGGGAAGAAGGGCAAGCGTCACCAAGACCGCAACGACCAACAAGATGGAATTGGCAGGTGCCGTTACCGGAGGGAGGATGATCTACTGACCGATTGATACTGCCACTAGCGCTGTGTCCGCGGCTGCTGCGTTGAGAGCTGGAGCCTCTGCCACGAGGGCTACCCGCCTCGCTACCAGCGGCACTCACAGCAACTTCCTGACCCCACTGTTCAATAAACCCGCGGTCATACTTGTGCCTGCCGCCATATGTAGAACCGTTGGCGGCAGGTGCTGGAGCTGCAGAGGTTGGTGAGGGAGCTACAGGGAGGGTTGAATTGATTCTCGAACGAGGTGGTCGGGAAGCGTCCTGTGGGGCATGGCCGCCGCTGCCGCCCACTTGTACGTCGTGGCTGTAGCGGCAGGCTGACCCAAAGGAGCACCTGCCACGGAGGAATTGGTGACATATCCCGTTACGTCTGTCACTTAAGCCTTTGCGGTTGCTGAGCCAATTGTTCTTGGTAAAATCATTATTCCTGTTGTTATTGCCCCAACCACCGTCGTTGTTTCGTTGTCCCCAGCCGCTGTCGTTGTTGTTGTTCTGGTCATTCCATCCTGTTGCAACTCCCCTGTTCTCATCTCCCCATCCGGTTGCTGCCTCCTTTGGTTCTTCTGTGCCCTTTTCTTCATCACCCCAATCTCCAGTTCCAATATTATCCCAACCAGTTGCATCACCGCTAAACCCCCATGTATCTGAAACCTTGTTGTCTTCGGCCGCATTCTCTGCATCATGGCTCTCCTCAACCTCTGCGGTTTGAATAGCAGCACCAGGTTCACCAATATGAGCAAATGGACAATTATCCCCGTTCTTACAAGTCCCTTGTGGCCAGTATTGGCACGCTTTCTTGGCAGGTCCTACGGCAGGCGTGGTGGAAGAGGAGCAGTGGATACATCCCTGATCATCGCAATAACCTTGAAATTGCACGTTCGGGCAGGTGGAAGGGGATCTGTCGTGGTAGTACAGGCAACTCTCGCCGTTCCTGCATGTCCCTTTGCGGAAGAATACACATATTTTAGGTTGATCAGCAGCAGTCTGTTGGGCGGGTGCCTGCGAACCGGAAACGTGCGCGGGGTCTAGAGGTGAGGGCGCGGCTGGCTGTGCGACCCCGCTGGTCGTCGCAATCAAGTTGGGTTGAGGATCCTTAAAAAGCGACGTGTATTCCTCCAACGTCAAGCAATGCCTGAACTGACACGCGTTACCGTACGGACACGTATGTTCCGCGTACGGTTTACAAAAAGGGATGTTTGCATCGCAGGTAGGATCTGCGAAGTGACTCCAATGAAGTGTGATGGAGGGCGCCGTGATAAAGGTCAGATTCTCTGGAGAGTCGTTGCGGATGAGGCTTTTCTCGAGTGCGAGCTGGAGTGGTTGTGGATCTTTGAATAGGAGCGCGTATTCGTGAGGTGTGAGACAGTGGCGCCACTTGCAATTCTCCAAGGAAACACTTGAGCACTTGTTTTGGGCGAAGGCTTTGCAGAAAGGAATGCTGGGGTCGATGGTGGGATCGGCAAAGCGGGACCAATGCAAGGACATGACAGATATTTGTGGCGCATTTGACGGCGGAGGGGGTTGAGGCTTAGGTTGCACTAAAGGAGGAGGTTGGGGTTTCGGAGGAATCTGAGGTTGGGATCGGACGGAAGACGAAGGCTGGGGTTGTACCGAAGGAGAAGGCGCATGGTTAGATTGCGCTAAGGGAGGAGGATGAGATTTGGTTTCAACTGTGAGGATTATATTGGTACCTTTTGTAAATAGTGTAGGTAGTGGCGGCTTAGTGGAAGATGGAGTAGAACGGGGGGCAGCTACAGGTGCCCGATTCTGAGAGGAGCGGGATTTACGCTCGGTGTCTTGTCTTTCAGAAGCTTGGTTCCGTCCAGTTCCGGAATCGCCTTCGATGCTCCCTTCCTTCTCGCCTTCATCAACCGCTTCGCTTTGCCCGATTCCGTTATCGTCACCGGGGTACTCTCCTGTCCTTTCCTCTTCAGGTGGTTGATCCCAGCCAGACGCGTTGTCAAGCGCTTCCTCTTTCCGGGTCTCGTCTTCGGGACCTTGGAACCACGCATCGTCCATCTCATTGTTCGCTTTCCCTCCAGGCTCTCCGCCGTTGTACGAGGCATACTTTAAATCACCCTCGGCCACTTGCTCCTGTCCGCCCGGAGTGTCATTCCATCCCCAGGCATCTGCATCCTGTCTTCCTTCGCGTTCTTTGACGGTCCCCACGAAGATCCCTTCAGTCTCGGGGCGATCGAATGTGTGATTACCAGCTCCGGAATTAGATTTGGATTTGGTGTGTTCTTTGGTGGGGGTATTATGGGCCGACCCGTAGTCTCTAAATGTGCTTGACTGACGGTCGTCATCTACGTGATTGTCTTCTCCGCCATCGTGATTGTATGGCGCGTCCGTGAGTCGAACGTGGGAAGACTCCTTAGAAGGTGGGGTAGATATAGTAGTATATTCCAGGCCTGGGGAATTGTCCTGGTGGATACCTTCTTTGGTATCGTTATTATCGTTTTCGCCATCGTCATGTATTTCTTCTATGCGAGCACTAGGGGGGATTTCTCCGAGTTCAACCTTGATCTCCTCGACCGTTAGGGCGAGAGTGCTAGTCGTAGCCTTCTTGTTCTTCTTGGAACGGTCAGGACGTGAAGGGCCTTTACCACGGTTGGAGCCGCCATTGCTTGAACCTTTGCCATCTCCGCCATTGGCAGCCTTGGAGGCAGAGCTCTTTGGTTTCTCGTGAGAGAACTCGCATCGATCGCCCCACTTGCACGAGCCCTGCGAGCTGAAAACCCTGCAAGGTCGTGATCCGCGGTGGGATCTACCGCTAGGCGTATGGGGCACATCGTCTATACCGTAAAATTAGAGTCATGATCGACGTTGATGGCAAAGCAGGAGGGGGGGGGGGGAGGAAAGAAAAGTCGTAGGGAGCTGGAATGGGATGGTGATGATGGTTGAGATCAAAAGCAGACTCACCACCAATGGGAGACGTGGTGCCACTTGCGGGGCGCGAAGCGATGGATTTCACGGAATGCGAGAACTTGCAAATATCCATATTCTTGCATGCTCCAAAGTAGACATGAAAAATGCAAGGCGATTCGCGATATGCATTGGCACTGGCAGATCCGTTGGTGTAACCGTCGCGTTCACGATTCGGAGAACTGGATGTGGGATCATGGTTGGCATCCGGGTCGGTCATGGGTGTGTGTCACTGTGGCAGACAATTGAGAGAAAGTTCAAAGAGAGAGAAACTTTGAGTGCTACGAGGAGGTATTTATCGACCAAAGTGCTACGGAGAGGTGTGTGATGCCAGCACTGAGTACTGAAATAGAATCCGCGTGGTTCACGTAAGTTTTGGATTGACCCCATAATTATGATTTGGTTGTTCTTTTGCATCTGTAACAAGTTCCCGATAAAATTCTTAAACAATGCAAGTGTGTTAATGGTAACTGGTTTACCATAGCTGAACGTTGAACAAAGGGCCATCGGCTATGATACATACATGACTAAATAACAACGACCAAGAACGAACAGAAAGATCGCAACGTTTCATACAACAACATATCGTTGAAACTGACCCCAAGCAGTCTCATAATCGATGCCCTCCTGGGAAAAGCACTTAACCATGGATTGATACTCTGCGGAAGTCTGAGTGACAGGACTCTTTTCATGATCGAATTGCCTTTCCCAAGCCGAGAGTAAATCGTGTTTCCCGCTCCTCGTGAGGAAGGCCTGGAGGGAAACATGTCAGTATCTGATGAAACTTAGGCCGCAAACTCAAAGAATAATAACCTTGAACAAAGCAATGTCTTGTTGGTCCGAAGCTACGCTGTGCAGCCGCCAAAGCTCAAGGCCAGTCCAGACACCATTTGATTCCCTCCAGACTGCAAATTCGAGATCTTCCTCATTGATCTCATCTCTCTGTATACCTGCATACACATCCATGACGATGGCGTGTTCTGGCACCCAAAAGTCACTAGCAAGGATGGAAGCAGGGTTGGAGTACAATAGAGTTGGGTCGATTGCGCGAATTGAAGCATGCCAATGCCTTCTCGACAACTGGTGTGCGGGCTGTGTAGAGGGAGGCTCATGGGGTGATCGGCGAATAACAACTTCAGTTGGCCGGAACCCATACTTCCACCGCAGACGGCACTCCCCAAAGAAGAATGGAATGGAAGTAGTTAAGAGGAGAATGTAGATTGCCCAAAGTATTAGAAAGCCTTGCGTGATATTGAGTGTAAGGCGGAGCGATTCAGGGACGTTGGGCGCGATGCGGTGAGAGATGAAAGCCGTAATGAGAGCCGTGGAGCACACGAGGATGGTGATGTTATAAACGAGGCTCCGGAAAAAGGAAAGTCTTGTTCAGACGTGAAACAAACATGATTTAGCATACGGCTCTGTGTTGGAACACAAGTCCAAGAGAGAGAGAGAGAGAGACCTTTTTCTGAGAACAGGAGTTCTGTCAAGACGGGTAATGAATCCAGAGTGAAGTCTATCGTCGTGTTTGGCAAAGACCTGTGCCAGTGTTGTATTGCTGGGGAGGTGTCTTGGAAGGTTTGCAGATTTCATAGCTACAAGGATGTGAAGGATCAGTGGGAGAAGGTGAGGAAGGTGAGAAGGGTGGAGTCCAGCTGCCTAGTGACCATGGTGGAACAGAGTTAGCTTATATATGCGGTGCAACGAAAGAACAATGACCCTTTAATGAACTATTACAACACAATACAATACAATAATAGCGGCTAGATTGTTTCCTGCCATATCAGGCGTGGTGTGATGCTGTTACAGCCCATGTCACACACACTACCACTCCTTCTGCGCATCATTGGCCGGTCAAAACAACCAGATGCCGTTCCACAACCTCAAGGGTAGGTGTTATTCATCCACTTTACACGACAAGTTGACTTACAAGATCCTTAGCACTCATCAAGGGCATCCGAGCATGCAAGGTCATTCCACGTTCCCCCACGCCAATATCCTCCGATCTCTAAGCTGATATTATTTCCATCTCATCCCACAGACAGTCGCAGACGAACGCGCACTTATTCAGCAAGAATCCGCAGCTATCCGCGCCTCATTTAGAGAAGAAGATTCTTTCCAACGACACAACAATGTCGCCAAGCTTCTTTACATCCACATGCTTGGATCCCCCGCACATTTTGGTCAGATAGAATGCCTCAAACTCGTCGCAAGCCCACGCTTTGCGGATAAGAGACTGGGGTACTTGGGCATTATGTTGCTGTTGGATGAGAATCAGGAGGTTTTGACGCTGGTTACGAACTCCTTGAAAAAGTATGGTCTGATTTTTGATCCTTATGTTTCCGTGATCCTGATGTGGGTGAATTCTAGCGACATGAATCACTCCAATATGTATGCGGTTGGCTTGGCCCTATGCACATTTGCCAATATCGCCTCTGAGGAAATGTCCCGTGATCTTGCGAATGAGATTGAAAAGTTGCTAGGCTCAAGCAATACGTACATCCGCAAGAAGGTCGGCCCGTTCCCTTTCATATTCCGTGTATATGTAACCTTTTATACTCTCATGCTCAGGCTGCATTATGCGCACTACGAGTGATCAAAAAGGTTCCAGACCTATCCGATCATTTCGTGAACAAAGCCAAGAACCTGCTCACGGATCGCAATCATGGTGTTTTGCTAACTGCCATTACACTGGTCACCGAAATGATTCAAGTCAATCCTGGATTTTTGGACGAGTTCCGAAACGTATGTTAAAGTCCTATCTTCCCCTCCCTTTTCAGTCTTCATTAGTCAACTTCATTAGGCTGTCGCTTTACTTGTTAGAAATCTCAAATCACTCGTCACGACCGGCTACAGTCCTGAACACGATGTCTCAGGCATCACAGATCCATTCCTACAAATCAAGATTCTCCGATTGTTGACGTTACTCGGCAAGGGTGACGCACAAGCGAGTGAGGCCATGAATGACATCCTGGCACAGGTATTTTGTCTTGGCTGTAACTACACTCAACACGTGCCAATTCTCTCACTTCTCAGGTCGCGACTAACACTGATTCTACGAAGAACGTTGGCAACTCGATTCTTTATGAGACCGTCCTTACCGTTCTCGAGATTGAGGCTGACACAGGCCTACGAGTTATGGCGATCAATATTCTTGGAAAGTTCTTGAGCAATCGAGACAATAATATTCGGTACTTCTTCGAATACTCACACAAGATTCACTTCTTTGCTAAAGCTTGCGCAGTTATGTCGCCCTCAATACACTCAACAAGGTCGTGTCAATGGACACCAACGCTGTGCAACGCCATCGTAATATCATCCTTGACTGCCTGCGAGATGGGGACATCTCAATTCGTCGTCGCGCTCTGGAATTGTCTTATGCGCTCATAAATGAACAGAATGTTCGATACCTCATCCGAGAGTTACTAGCATTCTTGGAGGTTGCGGACGATGAGTTCAAACTTGGTATGACAACTCAGATCTGTCTTGCCGCGGAAAGGTTCGCGCCTAACAAACGCTGGCATATCGATACCGTCCTGCGAGTCCTTAAATTGGTTAGTACTGGCATAATCTGGTAAGAAGAAGAGTATCATAATTTCGATTTCTAGGCCGGGAATTTCGTGCGGGAGGAAATATTGTCAGCTTTCATCCGTTTGGTTGCACACACGCCCGAACTTCAAGCTTACACTGCATCAAAATTATACCTCGCCCTGAAGGCTGATATATCCCAGGAATCGCTGACATTGGCAGCTACATGGGTCATCGGTGAATACAGCGAGATATTACTTGAAAATGGCATCACCTCAGACGACGAACAGTCTGTCAGGGTGGGTTAACAATGTGTTCCAACGGTGCGCGAATGGGGACTAATTCGATATCCTCTAGGCCACAGACAAAGACATAATCGACCTCCTTGTCTCAACCCTCGACTCTCCTTATGCCAACTACCTTACACGCCAATTTGTTCTCGCAGCCATAACCAAAATTTCCGCCAGATCTACAACTTCTCCAGGCGAACAAGATCGCATCGCCGAGATTCTGGCGAAGTATACTTCCGCTCTTGAGTTGGAGTTGCAGCAGCGCGCTGTAGAGTTTGCTAGTCTGTTTAGCCTTGGTGATCTGAGAGAGGGAGTATTGGAAAGGATGCCGCCGCCAGAGCTGAAGGCCACCATTATGGGGATTGGTGAGTTGAGCTCATTTAGTACAGCTTCTGGGATACGTCTGACTTTTTCTTTATCCATAGTGAGCGAAAACAAGCCCGTTGGCTCGACCCTACGTCAAGCTGATATCCTGGGTGATGAAGTTGATTTAGTGGGCGGTGGTGCAGTATCGGCTACAAACGGCCAACAAACGGCACCAGCGCAAACGGACCAGGACCTCCTCTCTGAAATCTTTGGCTCCTCAGCACCAACAACTACCTCGTCACAACCTGCTTCTCAGCCACAACAGCAACAACGATCAGCGGTGGATGATATTCTTAGTCTTTTTGGTTCGACCAATACGCCATCGCCAGCACCTGCATCTATGTCACCCACTCCCGCGGCGGCGGCAGCAAATCCCCTTTCATCACTCTTCTCAAACACACCTCCGTCGTTTTCGTCTTCGCCTGTGCAATCGCAACCCCCAACTGCAGCACCAATGTCAACATCCGCAGCGGTTCAATCGGCAGCGTCAAGGCTGACTGCATATACAGCTTACGATAAGAACGATCTCAAGGTTACATTGACGCCTCAGACGTCACCCGCACGACCTGGTGTTGTCATGGTCTTGGCCAAGTTCACGGGACAGGGATCTTCACCTGCGACTGGGATTAACTTCCAAGCTGCTGTGCCTAAGGTGAATCATCGTTCCGCTTCGAGTTGACAATTGGCGTTATTGTCAAATTTCTGATATATGATTTGTAGTCACAACAACTGCAGATGCTCCCAATGTCTAATACTGCTGTTGCTCCTGGTGCGACTGAGACTCAACAGATGCGCATCGTGGCTCCCGTCGGCGTAAGCACCTATACTTCATGAGCAGCTTCCCAGGATTTACAATACATCTGATCACAGAGCGCTTTGCGTTTGCGACTGCGGATCTCGTACTCCCTCGCAGGCCAGAACTTCCAAGAGCAAATAGATTTTTCAGGGTTCCCTCCGGGTTTGACCGGCGGCAGTTCATAATTTTTTTATGCGAAGAGTGGTTTCATTCAACTACGCGTACCTTTATACCTTGTTATCTCTTGATACTTGTCAACTTTCTTTGGTAGTCATTTTCTGCTTTTCCCCATGCACTGAGCTCTTCTCTCAAGCTTTAAGTGTACAATATTAGTAATAGTAAAATAGCAAGGTACAAAGGGAACAAAGTGGAAGAGAGGCTGCTATATGAAATGATCAAGAAAGATCAAATGAAAGCTTGCAATGCGTGCCGGTCGTATACGTTTTGTCCTTCACTTAGCTCCGCAAGGTCGGGGTAGAAGGGTACGAGCGCGTCCGATGCACCAAGGTATAAGGCATTGTAAACTCGCCAATAAACTTCTCGGACTTTGCGCGCAGGGTGGAACAATCCCTGTAACGTATAACTAAGCAAAATCCCTGGACCTAGCGTCACCCGCATGGCCTCAACTGCATCCATGACCGCGCCAATGACGTGCGGTGAAGTCTCGAAACAATTCGGCCAGACAAGGTTCATCAGGTGGAGCATAGAGTCCTCGCAGCCGAGGCCTGCAACACCAAGGGCGAGGTGCTTGACAATTGTACTTGCTGTTTGTCGGTGGACGAGATCACGATCTGTAAGCGCGTCTTCCAACATTGTAACGACGGAGTCACAGTAATATGCAGATTGTGGGCCGACGTATTCGAAAACGAAGGAGAGGGCTTTGAGACAGCCGGTGCGGACGTTGAGTTCGGCTGTTCGGTATTCGTTGAGAATCGCTGGAATACATGTGAAAGCTAGAGCCAGGAAAATGACCATCAGCAAATGAAAGATTGTCTACCGCGATAGAGGCACTTACGTCCACAAGTTTCCGCCACAATGGCAATGGCGACAGTACTACACACACGGGATTGACGTTCCTGGACCCGAAGGTTGGTGAGGAGGACCGATAAGACGTCTTGAGGACCCAAACTCTTGGCGATGTAACCAAAAGAGTTGACGGCCGCCCGACGAATGCCTTTTTTGTGAGCTTTGAGGAGATCGAGCAGCTCGAAGCAAATACGCATCCACTCTCGAGCAGGTACGAATTCAGCCCCACGATCGGCGATACGACCGATCAAGTTGATGGAGGCCTCTTGCACCTTTTCGTGCCGATTGCGTAGAATCGGTGTCATGCGAGGAACTAGACAAGGTAAATAAGGGTTAGCGCATCACGAAAATGGACGATGATACTCACGAAGATCTTTAACAGGAGGGTTCATCTGTGTCATACCAACCACATTTGCGATAGCTCCGACAGCAGCAATGATGCTACCAAGAGTATCGGGATATTCCTCGCCCAACTGTTCAAACAGGACAAGACCAAGTTTGCTAAGTAATTGGTCTTCACCACACTGCTTGATGACGACGGCCAGACGGCTAGTCAAGTCAGCGGCCTGTTGGCGGACCTTGGCGCTCTTGTTGTTCAAGCGCCAGAGAATGGTAGACACAATTTGGGTGAGGTATGGCTTGACGCGGATACCAAGGGCATTGACAACAGTACCGAATCCATCAAGCATGACTTGGTCTTCTGTCGTTTGCTCTTGGAAGGAGTAGATAATACCGTCAACGAGTCGCACTTCAAGGCGTTCATCAATGTCAGAAGCACCGAGAGTAGCAACGACTTTTGTGATAGTCTCCATCACCATCTTTCTGTACGGCTCTGACTCGTCTTTGAGTTCGTTTACGACTCGCCCGACGATCTCAGAGACGCCGGCCTTTTGTGCGAGTTCAACAGTTGTCTCAACGACTTGACGGTAATTACGACGGTCGAGCGCCATACGACGGACCCAGAAGGCTTTGAAGAAGTCGGGGAGAATATCCTGCTTGATGTATTGAGGGGTGACACCCTCCGTCGCTGAACATTGCTTGACAACTTTCAGAACGATCTTTTTCATCTCTTCATCTGAGGTTTGGAACTCCCGAATAAGAATAACGGTGACCTCCTTGGTATAGTAGGATGCGTACTCGGGATCCATGAGGGGTATGATAAAACCAATAGCCTTCAAGAAGGCAGCAAGACCCTTGCCACGGTGCAAACGGATACCAAGCCACAACGGCTTCAGCACGTTATCGAAGGACTCAATGCCATAGGGAGCGGCAGCCTCTGCCAATGCAGCCAGACCCAAGGCAGTCATGGTTCGAACTTTCTGCTGTTCGTCCGTCAAACCATGGGCAATGCAATCGACGAGGTTACGGAGATGGGGGAGGACAGCACATCCCATCATGATGGCAATCTGCTGAACAATACGGATACCCGTATGTCGGGCTTGCCACGACTTCTTGGAACGACAGACGGCTTTTAAGAAGGGAAGAAGTGATGGGATACCCAGGGCGGATGCAACGACCGAGAAGGCACGGGCAGTTGTGTTACGGACATATTCGTCGGCATGGTCAATATCGGGACGCATGGTAGATATCATGTGCGCAAGACCGGCGGCCTTGGAAAGATTGGAGATGATTTCGCGACCTTCGACACGGGCATAGTAATCCTCATCGATGAGTAGAGGTTCAATAACGACGAGAATTTTGTGTACGTAAGGTCGGACAAGGTCATCGAGCTTGTAAAGCACTCGGTCAATGACCTTAACAAGCAAGTGCCGTTCTTGGTCCTCGAGTGTGCGCTCCATAAGCAATGGCAAGATTTTGTCGAACAGTGGACCAGCGCCAAATTCGCGAGCCTTGTCGGTGATCTGGCGAAGGGCAGTCTTGCGAACAGGTGGGGTGCCGTTCTTAATTTTAAGTAAGAGTCGCATAATCTTCCTCTCTTTCATTTCTTCAACCGAAAGCTCCGTCTCGTCTTCTTCCTTCAAAATCTTGGCAAAGTACTGAGCATCTTCCGGCTTGAAGAATGAAAGATTGCCAACTCCCGGGATTTCCGTCGGCAGCTCGGGGGCCAGACCTGCAGCAGCAGCAACGGCAGCTGCATCCGAACTTTCTTGGATCTGGAACCCACCAACTTCAGTCACAGCAGGAGGCATGAATTTCCTTGGATTGATGGCAGTCGCATATCCGGGTGGAGGAGTCACAATGACATAACCGGCACCAGGGAGCAAGGCGTCGAGCTCCTCATCGGTAAGGAACCGGTTGTGTTTGTCGTCGTGATTAATGCCGGGTGTGTTCATGATGATTTGAGTCATGGGAACATCCTGAACAGCAGGGGTTTGATCCCAACGCGATTTCTTAGGTGTCTCAGCAGCAACTTCCGCAGGTGTGGCATCCCATCTGGAGCGACGTTTCTTTGGTGCGGAGGCCTCTAAGGCTTCCTTGGACCACTCACCTGTGTCGCGCTGGTTGGGATCTTTATTTTCGTCCGTCACCTCGACGTCCCACCTCCTCTTCCTCTTTGTCCCTGACAACTCTTGCTGCTGGCGGGCCATGGCTAATTCCTTCGCCGCTGCCAGCTCGGCTGCAACGTCTTCAAGTTCGGCCGCAGGGGGCGTCTTGTCTAGATCCATCTTCATCTTTCCTTCCTCTCTCTCTTTTCTTTCTTTCTCCTCAATCGCCCTCTGTACTCTCAGCTCCTCCTGCTCTATCCTCGCCAGCCTCATAGCGTCTTTATAGCCGCCCTCAACATTTTCTCCTTCCTTCGCGTTGAATGCATCTGC
Organism: Calvatia gigantea; assembly: GCA_025093985.1. Lineage (NCBI taxonomy): Eukaryota > Fungi > Basidiomycota > Agaricomycetes > Agaricales > Lycoperdaceae > Calvatia > Calvatia gigantea. The sequence continues at coordinate 1,480,790 of JACAAK010000005.1, read as the reverse complement.
ACTGTCGACAGCAACACGGTTAAAACGGCGGTTGTGGTAGTCAGACTGTCGCGCAGCGATTTGTCGTGTTTTTGCGGTTTCGGCAAAAGGATCAACGTCCTCCTCCTCCGCAATTTGTGCAAACTCCTCGAGCACCTCTTTGGGCACCGAGAAGGAGTCGAGAAGTCTTGGCGAGCCCGAACGAGACATGGTTGTGCAGAGTCAAGGTCGAAGTCTTCACCCACCTCACGCAACAAGTCAGGATGACCAATATGCTTTCCCACGCCACCAGGGTTCTTTTCGCTGTTGTTTTTTTTTTTCTTGTTCGAGTGTAATCGGTCGGTTCATCCTTGGGCTTGAACCTACCATCGCAGAATGTGAGTGTTCAATCCACCGCTTTGTTTAAACGATGATTTCTTGCCGCCCCAGTCGTAGCCCAAGGCTTTGACGATCGGCAGAGCATATAGCCAAACTTTTTGCACCTCTGATCTTTTTCCCGTGTTGTTGACCCGACACTGACACCCTCCTAGGTTGCTGGGATACCACAATTGTGTGACGACGGTGAGTTCACCTCTCATACACACGATGAGATGACTTCCTATCACCAAACCCGAACCTTCTTGAGGATGGGGAAACAATTAACAAAAAACTAAGAACAGCCAGCTGATATTCCTCTTATCATCTCCCTTCCCCTCTTCACAATCTTTTTCACTGACATCCCGTCATTCTATAGGACATGTATAAATTTTTAGCAGCAAAAGTCACAGCTACTTGTGTCTTATCCTCGGACCTTTGGTTGATACCACACTACCTTCCGGAACATCCATTCAATTTTATCTTTCTATCTAACTATTGTACACAAGAGGGTAATACAGAGAACAAAGATAATGACAGTCAAGAGGGACGGCATAGCAGTAGTCATAAGAGTCATCAATTGAACCACAAAACACTGAACAACAGAGGAAGGACAGTCCAGTAAGAAAAGAGATAATAGAGACAAAAACGCAAGAACGAAGGGAAAATAAATGCACCAGGACATAAATCAGGCTCAAATATGTAGCTGCGAGAAACCCAAGGAGAAAAATTGACGTGCATCAAGAAAAAAAAAAATCAAGTCTACCACCAACTCCTATATTTCCCAGGCGAATCCAGCACACCTGGGCTATCATATAATAGCGAAGTTCTGCTCTTCCCAAATATCCCGCTCGGACTGTCAGACAGGGTTCCCATCCTATTGAGCTCGTCATCGAGCAGAGTTCTGGGGTCATGGGGATCAAAAATCGACCGTGCACGAGGAGTCCGATTGAAAGGTGACGCGCCCAAACCGTTCGGTGTGCGGAATGGTGAGTCTACCATACTTGAACTTAATAGCTTTCTTGGCGTGGTCGGATTACCCGGAAGCCCCTCGCCACTCTCCTTGCGCTTACGAGGCGTGCGAAGGGGGTCCTCTTCAACATCGAGATCGAATGGAACGGCCGGAGGGGGGTCCAAGTTGGCCTTGTAATGGGCGAGACTTGCTGAAGGGCTCATATGTAAGCCCTTGTGTGATAGAGGTGTATGAACAGAGGATATCTGCACGTGTCGACTTGGAGGTGTGGAAGGAGCGGGTGTTGTTGGTCGGTAAGAAGGTCCAGCCTCAGCATCAGGTAACAGCGGTACTGCTTTTGCAGCCCTCCGTCCGAGCGTAGGGGAAGTAGGTGGCACGAGAAGGGGCAGCATCTGCAGGAGAATTAAAATGGGTGTCATTTGCGCGAAGTCATGATTGACTAACCTGATTTGAAGCTGTTCGCTGGCCCTCTAACTTTGACTGGAGCAAACAATCTTCATCCTCAACGCCGACTCGCTGAGCGCTCAGCAGCCTAACGCCAGGTTCAGGTGCCTTAGCTTTTGAGTGGTCACCCCAAAATCGGACAGGCTTCAACGTCGTACTGCCACTCAAGGGAAGAACATCTTCGGTATCTCCATCTTCGCGTTGCATTTCTGATTCCGCGATTACACAAGCACCGTTCGCGCCAACCATCCCATCCAAATCCATATCACTTGTTGTAGGCATTGATGGAGAACTCGAGGAATGGCGGTTGGGAGTGAGTGCAGGGACTGAGGATACCGACGAGGTAGGTGTACTCGAGGAGGAACTGGGTACTGTCTGTGACGGGGAAGTCGCGCCATTTGAAGAAGCTGAGCTGATGGAGGAACCCTGGGCAGAACTTTCATGACGCTGATTGAGAACGCGATTAAAAGCGGAGGCTGCAGGCAGCGGAGGGAAGATAACCTCAGCAGGAAGCGTTTGAGGTTGTGATATACAACTCTGATAATATGGTTGGTGATGAGTGGTAGGACGAGTTGGGGGAAAGAGGGGAGCGAAGCCAGAAGACGCGTATTGAGCCGTGGCTGGTGCCAATATGGGGGATGAAGGTTGATCTTTGCGCGCACGTTTAGATTTACGAAGATCGACATCATCAGTATCAGTTCTCTTTCGCGCCCGAGTCTTGCCCTTCGTCTGCTTTTCCTTCGTTGCAACTTCTTTCATATAATCCTTACATAGATGCTTTCTGAAATTGCCTCCTTTGAAACATTCCAAATCTTCGTCCCAGATGGCCCATTGCGTGCGGCCGATTGACCGATCCCTGGGGACTTTGCGGAAACAGACAGTAGTGCTGAGAACATGACGGATGCTGTTCATCCAAGTTGTTTCCCCACGCTTAAAATAGGGATACACGATGGTGATCCAATCATAGATTTCCTGTAAAGTCAACCGGTGGTCTGACGAAGATAGGATGGCCTGTCCCACGAGCGCCGCGTATGATAAATCAGGTTTGTTCGTCGAATAGGGTCCTGGAGGAAGCGTGTATGGGAGTTTGTCGTATTCCTCCTCTTTGGGAGCCGGGCCGATAGGACCCGGGGATGAAACCATATTAACCGCGCGGCCGGGAGAGGAAACGGGCGAGGAAACCAGAGGTGATGATGGGGGTAAAGGTGATTTAAATACTTTTGTTGACGTTCCGTGGGTGCGGTTGGATTGAGGCGTTACAGGAAGAGTGGAGGAAGAGGCTTCCCCATTTTGAGGATAAGAAAACGGATAATTGCCAAATGCTGGATAAGGGTAATATTGATAACTTGGTGTGCCTTGTGCACCCAGTGCTGGCAGCATGCGCGCATGGGTGAAGGTCTCACCTCCCTGATCGGTCTCCTGCAATACGTCAGCCAGAAGAAGATCACAAACAACATGAATACTACCCTTCGAGGCTGACCGACAGAATTCATTTCGGTGTGCTCCCTGTAATATTTATTTTTCTGAGGCGTGATTGGCACAGTAGGCGGATTCTGAAGCTTTGTCAACACCGATCTCGCGTAAACGCGCCGGGCTAAATAGGCACGTACAGAAACTGTGACTGGAAAAGTAGTATCTTCATCATCCACATATTGGGGGCGCTTGTCGTCTCGCGATTGCATGAACGAATCCAAACTCATGCCGGGTTGGGACGACGCGTTGCTGGGCGAGGGTGAAGGCGGATTGGGAATGACCGACCCGCGCTCCTTCCCCCTTCTGCTTTTCCTTTCTTTTTTATTATGTCTCCGCTGTCTCTCGATGACCATCTCCATGGAATCGTAAGGCCGGGAAGGAAAACTGTTTTCGAGCGCTTCGGTTTTGATTGGGGTGACGGGCGGAGTGGAGTCGCGAAAAGAGTTGGAACTTGTTCTAGAGATAGAGCGTGCAACAGAGGAAGACGCGCTGGAAGACCTCAACCTAGAGCGTAAATCTGAGTTTGACCGTGATCTATGGCCGTTATCACGGTCAGTAACGCGTAAAGGAGTACCGTCGTCAGCGGTCAAAAACTGGCGCATCTGGTCGCTACGCTTGCTAAGGTCTTCGCGCGTTATGCCGAGGGTGTGCAAGAGTAAGGAGATTGGGGAGACCTGGGGGTCGGCCATCGGAGGGTGGAACAGAAATAAGCTCTAAGACACGCTCTGCTCTCGATGAGTAGACCCTGGGAATTCAGTAAAATGGAAAGGAGGAAAAAAAAGAAAAAAAGAAGAGGATGGCAATGGGCGTTGAGAGAAACCGGATGAAGGGGAAGACAAAATTGGGTAGCGCGTCGTACAAGGAAGAGAAAGGACGGAGAGGAATTGAAGATAGAGGCGGACGCCAAGACGCAGAGGGAGGACAAGACGCCCCCGTCCAAATTTGGTGGCAATGTCCTGGGTACGGATCAACTCCGACATTCTCACTTCCAAAGTCTCATCTACTTCACCCATTTATTTCACTTTCTCAATCTCCGACATTTCATACACGTTGGAGACACGAACCAACAACAACTACATACATCCCCAATTATCAAAGATCGCTTAACATCTCCCTTCACTCGCCAGTATTCAACCTCCGGCTCTCCCGCACTGTCCACCAGGTCTCGACCTCTGTCTCTAAGGCATAAACTCTGAAGGTCCCCTAAGTCACCTAGTGCTTGTGCCTAGAAAAATCGCACTCACCGTCCTCGTCTAGGAGTGTATGTTCCTCTACACAGGCCTCGATGAATTCACTGATGACCAGGTGACGTCGCTTTGGTCTATAAGCACACATGCTTCAGCCACAGACACCACGCCGTTTACGGGCTGCTTACTGAGAGGTAGTTTTGATCAACTCTAGTCTTCGGGTAATGTCTCGCTTGTCCAATACGACATGTGTCAGCTTAGGTTCGTGAAGCCCTACAACCTTGCCACCATTTGCTGTGATGATTCCCGCGATCTTTGCCAACCTGCTCGTTCAGGTGAGACACAAATACCACTGAATCTGGACACACTACCTCGCGGTAATATCCTCTTCTCGCTTGCTCTTCACCTCCATTCCATTCTGCCGAGCATTCTCGGGTGAGTCGATGTAGAAACACCTACCCAGGATATGATCAGCAGTGGAAAAAGCAAAGCGGTGATGGCTTACAGATGTTTGAATATCAGGTCTTCATCATATCCCATCGCCTGGTCTGTTTCACCCATTTTCACATCCTGCGTATCCTCCGACTCACTGGCATCTTTGCTGCCCTTCACCAGCTCCCAGTCGTCATAATCCACATTTTCCTCCTCGTCGGCCACATCGGCATTGTCAGAATCATGGTCACTTTCTGTCTCGGACGCGGAATCATCCTTCGCCCTGCCCGTCAGTGCTTTCCCTCCCCTAAACCACTCTGCCAGAGAAGGGTCTAGGTCTCCCAAACCCAAGTCTTCTCTCGGTGACCCCTCCTTTGAAATGGTAGGTTGGCTATCTTCGTTCGCAAATATCTCTTCGCCGTCTTCATGCATAGCCTCTCCACCCTCCCCATACTCAGCCTCATTCATCGTGCCCGGAGTTGCATAGAAGAAATATCTGTTTGGCGTATATCACTCTTCCCACCGCATAAGAAGGAATAAACAAGACAAACTTATGATGAAACGGTGCGGGCTCTCCAAGCGTGATTGAATCTGTAATCCAAGACGGTTTGATCACGTCGTTGAGACCCTTGTCAATGATCAACTTTAAATCGTATGCTAATTTCGCGTTTCATTCGATTACATCAATGAATCGATGAATGAAGTAGTTTATATTGGGCGGTAAGTTTGGAGTTCGATCAGAGTAAACATCGATCAACCACTTACGCGTGACGCTCCCGCCGTATACCACGAGCATATCAGGCTTAGCAATCTGAGCACAAGTACCTCCATTGGCGTGTATCCTTTGTTTCAAATTGTTCTCAATTAGTTTAATCTCAAACAAGGCAATTAAACAAACAACTAACAGCTTCATCAGCTCTCCGCGATCTTGTTCGCCCGCTCTCGTTTTGGGGTCAGACATCACGACTGTAGGATGACGGGCGTGACTACGTCATTATCGAGCTCTTCGAACAGTTTCAAGTTCGTTTACTCACCAAACTTCATTCCGTCAAAGATGTTAGATTGGATGGGCACGTTCTTCAGGCTCGGTCCTTGATATTGGGGAAGCACCGCAACCTAGATGATGTGATTAGCTGTTCTTCTCCAGACCCATTTTCTCCTTCTACGAACTTTCTTAGTGTTGGTTTTCCGTTTCTTCGAACCCCTATTGCGTATGATCAACGTCACTTTATGACACAATCATACAAAAAACATGTGATCAACGTACACAATGTCGCTATCCATTTTGCGTTTTCGTTCAGTCTTTAAAGTCTCCAAGACATCTTCCATACGTGTTAAGTCCGTTTTCTGATAGAGGGCATTGGGATTTACCTGTTGTAGTCATACAGTCAACAACCGTCAAATCATCTCGAATGGCTATTGCCCGAGGGAATCGCATGGTAAAACTAATGTGATATTGGTCTAAATTTCGGAATCAGGAAATCATAATCATACAAGCAATATTGGGGACTGAACCACTGGGAACGATCTCTGCTGCTTTCACTTTCAAGATAAACGAGCTGTGCGTGTCATTGTCAACAAAATACAACACCCATCGATCAGTGAAGTACGAACTCTTCAGGCTCCAAGAACATATCCCCCTTGTCTTCATGAGAGCGTTTCGCAGTAAGGAGAAAGGAAGGTTCCTGTTGCGCGTTCCATGCCTTCCACGGTTTCTCGCGAATCCAGACATAGTCGGCATATGACAAACCAGAGCCAATACGGACGAAGGTGCTATATCTGGGGTATACTGAGGGGCGGTGCTTTTTTAATGAAGAACATACGTACTTGGGTTCGTCGTCGTCATCATCCCGACGATCATCAAAAACAGCGCAGATGAGGGTTGATACACCGCCACTGCGTCTACCAGTACCATAATTTCCGGCTTCGACCTAATGAGATGGTGTTCCGGGGTAAATTAATGTCCACTTACCAACGACCAACACGTCCACTGTCTCGCCCATATTGTCCTAGGCAATATCGTGAGGAGAGAATTAAAGCGGAAGAGGAGACTCATAATACCATATACTCGGGTTTGACCTAAACATGATTCAGTCGTTTCGTCTGCGGGATCCATTGTGACACCGACGAGCGCTTACCTTGATCCAGTCCATATTTCTCCCATTTAGTACGTACTTCGACAAAGGATGCTTGACTACCAACCCCTCGCCTCTGGCGGCCATGATTTCGTCCATCTTGTTTCTAATGTCTTTGGATGTTTTACCCCTATACTCGGTGGTGTACTCAATGCGCCCTTTAATTTCAACGACGCACTGCCTAAGGTTGCGTTTCCGAAAGGACACCGGCTTGTGAATTAGAGATTGCCCATTGAGGTAGAGGAGATCGAACACTTTGACTGTGATACTGAGATGGGACAGGTGGCAGAGGGGATCTGACTTACAGCAAGGGCGTGGGTTAAGTTCCTGTTTTGATCTGTCTGGAGGGGTGTCAGAGCGAGATAACCAGTGTGCATGGGGTGTCTCACCAAGCGCAGCTGTTTTGAGCGTGCCGAAGGGCAAGTTGCGTTCCGATACGGGATCCCAGACCAACATCTCTCCGTCGAGAACGACGCTGCACAGCCAAATCAGAAACTCAATGAGGTTGTTGGAGTGAAACTCACTCATCAACCCGACTATCGAATGCTTGGTCGATATAAGGTGTTAGACTACCAGTTCCAACATGTCTTCCATACAGGTAGGTGTAATCTTTGCCCTTCCTATTCAAAACGTCAACAACCACAGGTTTTAAATGATAACCAGGACTTACCTGGAACAATAGAAGTATTCATTTCCCCGTTTGTGGAGTTGCATCCTCTCGCCATCTAATTTCTCCTCAATGAAAAATTCGGACCCACCCATCTCGCGAACCGTGTCCTCCAATTTCCTTGTTGGTCGCTTGCACAACATAGGAGCGAAGGCGTGGAAGAGCTGGATTGTCTTATCCTGCTCGTGACTCAGCCCATGTTATTGTGAAGGAGCAGGAGGGAGCCAAACCTCAGCATTCAGGCGGAAACCAGGATCCCACAAATCCCAGGCTACTTTCTTAAGATCGGAACACGTGTTGTAAAGGTCCTGGGCGTCAGGGTGGAAGACAGAAAACACTGTGGTCTCCTTCACGGATATTTGCATGTCTACCTGCTGGTCAAAGGATCATGCTGTGCCGCAGGGAGAGCGTCACACCTTTGAGAATAATCCGAATAATCCATCGCTGCTCCTCCGCTGTAGACCTGTTATATATGCGTTGCAAAATTTTTGATTGGGTGTCTCTGTAAGTACGGTGAGATTGTTTGCAACTACAATGCTCGGAGACATACTGTTTCCCCATATTCTGGGAAAGTTCATCGAGAATATGGTTGAGGTCATCGACCGACAAGCTGCCTTCAATCACCGAAGACCGTTTGCTGACGACTTCATATAAGACATTTGGAAAATCTCCGGATGCTTTCTGTTGATGCCAAAATATTGGTCAAGATTGCTGCACTGGAGACAATGTGTCATACCCCTCGATCGGTTGGCTTCTTCCAGTTCAGCAAACGAATCGCGTCTGGGTCTCTCTTGCCGAGGGGAATGAGCTTGATGTAGGTCTTCGCAAGGTTCTTCTCTTTCAAACCGTAAACCGCACGTTCTCGGTCTTTCTGTGATTGTACACCGCATTTATACCTCACTTCCAACGTGTGATTTGGCGTGTGAATACGTACCTGGGGCAAGAGGAGTCGTAGGACAGGATACAAGTCATACCCTTTCTCCTGTCTCCAGTGCTACCAAAAGCGAACTTGTTAAGAAATCGAACACTTAATAAGCTCAACATACAGTGAACCAGGAATCAAGCAACTTTCGTCTCCTATCTTGTTTTCTTTCCACAGATAATTTCTCAAATAGACCAACCAGGATAGCGAAAGGCGCACTATCAACATTCTTCGGAGGTACCGGATAATTTGGTTCTTCGACTTCAACTTGATCTGGTCCTTGTGACCTTGGGGGACTTGAGGGGGCCGGCGTAGGTTGCATCATAATTGAAGCCAGTACGCTCAATATACAGTTCTATTTTGTTAGGTGAGTGTGCTGGGGAGAAACAAGAGATATATATATAATCCAGTCATACGAGTCACGGGGAGTCTTGGTCACGTGACCGGAAAGCGAGACGCGTTGTGGGGTGTGGGCCGTGTGGCGTTGATGTGGCGTATTATCAATTCGTTCCTGTAACATTGTCATCCCCTATTTCTTTCGCCATTCTATCTACAGCATTTCCTATTCTCCTAATCCTCAATGGATTCCCAACATAAGTCGTGTGTGCCCAAGGCGGTAGGCCAATGGAAAGTGGGAAGGGGCATTGGTCAAGGATCTTCTGGTCAGCCAATACCTCGTCTTGTCAACTGTCATCAGGAGTTTTCCGTTACTGAGCTGAAAATCCATAGGTCGTGTTCGACTTGCTCGACACGCCAAGACGGGCCAACTCGCTGCCGTCAAGATTATCTCTAAATCATCTCTCACTGCCTCACGTGTCTCACTCAGCTGCCTCGCAGAACAAGTTGAGCGGGAAATGCTCGCCATTGAACGCGAAATCGTCATCATGAAGCTCGTTAATCATCCCAATATCATGCATCTCTATGATGTCTGGGAAACCTCCTCCCACCTGTACCTCGTCCTCGAGTATATCCAGGGTGGCGAACTCCTTGACTATCTCTGTACGCAGGGTCCCCTCCCTGGGCGCGAGGCCCTCAGGTATTTTCGTCAGATCATTGAAGCTGTTGACTACCTCCATCGATTTAACATTGCACACCGAGACTTGAAGTTGGAGAACATCTTGCTCGACCAAAAACATAACATCAGGGTTGCTGACTTCGGAATGGCTGCCTGGCAAATTGACATCTCAGGCAAAGGAGACTTCATGAAAACCTCTTGCGGAAGTCCACACTACGCTGCTCCAGAGGTTATCAGAGGTGAACCTTACATTGGCTCGGCTGCGGATATCTGGTCTTGTGGAGTTATCCTCTATGCGATGCTGACTGCCCGCCTTCCCTTCGAGCTCCCGGAATTGTTGGACAAGGTTATCGCTGGAAAGTTCATTATACCTTCCTTCGTGGATTCTTTTGCGCAAAACTTAATCAAGCGGATGTTGACGGTCGACGCTGAGACGCGCATAATTATGTCCGAGATCTTCGAACACCCTTTCTTCAAACATCACACCTCCAAAGCACCTACACCTGCGTTACCAGGACTAAGCAAAGCTGCTCACTCACTCAAGAGCAAATCCTGCATCGACCCTGATATCTTTGCGGATCTCCGTATACTCTGGCGCGACGCTTCAGACGAGGACCTCATCAGGAGTCTCTTGAACGACGACAAGAACTGGCAGAAAGGCGTATACCATCTTTTGGTCAACTATCACGCCAATCGGGATGCAGAAGGTGGCGTCAACCAGAATGATATGGCAAAGCGGCTCACGTGCAATGGTAATGAGCTCTCGGAAGACAAGGCTAAGGGAACCACACCAGGCTTTTTAGACAGCTCACGGCAATTCGTAGCACCTGCTCGTTCCGGCGAACTTCATCATCATCATACTTCTGCACCTGTCGCCCACCCTGGTGTTGAATCTTTCATTTCGAAGGGGGCCGCATGTTTGGCACCGAATCAAAAGGTTCATCAACTAGAACCTGTAAAAAATCCGAACAATGCCGCGAAGTGGAAACGCAATCGCCCTCTCCCTCCAGTTCCCACCTCTGAGGTCGAAGTTGCTGGCGAAATGAGCAAGCCTATTGACATCAAGCAGGACTGCGTTCTCAAGTTTAGGTCTCAAACTCAAGCTTGGGAGGGTGATCGTCAAAACGTCGACTCAAATACCTTTTGGCCGAAGGTGGAGTCCAGACCACTCGTATTCTCGCTCGGCCACAACGCTCCTGGATTGGCTAACTCTGACAATGTACCTCTCGGCGCCATCCATCCACAAATCATGAAATACAGGTCTGGTAAGATCCAATCCCACCACGTTGCAGCAGATGGTGTGTATGAAGAGAACGGGGCCACGTCCGACGACAGTGGAAGCTTCGTCTTGGTTCCGCACTCCTCGAGCTTAAAGAAACTCGCCATGAACGGAGTGTCCGGCGTGGAGCGGAAATTTGCCAAACCTGAAGACCGGATCCGTGGCCAGCACGTATTTGGACCTCCTCGCAATAAACGATCGCTCCAGCTGCAACAAGCGCAGGCTCAAATTGATACACATCCCATTTCCGACAACGGCGAAGTACCCAAACACACTTGGCTCCATACGATTTTCAGAGTCAAGTCGTCCTACTTGACTAGGCATACGCTCTATTCCGTCTGGGACATCATCACAACTCGGAATGAATGTAGACGACTTCTTATGAATATGGATATTCAAGTTCAAGTGTTCCACCAGGCTCATGATCCCCTTGCGAAACACGGTGCAGATTCATCCGCGATCGTGATGAAGTGCAAGATGGACGAGATGGAAGACTCGACTGGTATTCTGGGGATAATGAGACCGACGAAATTCCGCGCCGAAATTACAAACGCCAGTGAACGGGTTACCTGTGTTCGCCTGCCAGAGCCCGACGAGGGTGTGGGGGGTGCGAATGGAGAGGCGGAAAAAGTCGCTGTAACGCTTTTACATGAGAAGGGTTCAGGAGAGTCATTCAGGGAGATTGTAAGGCGGCTGAAAACGGAATGGACACTTGAAGACGGCGGGATAGTCGGGGTTCTTTAATTCATATCCTCTTTCCATTGCGTATTGGGATCAGCACAGTTGTATTTCTATTTTGGTTTGTACGTGTAAACGTAGTAATCATGTTCGGTTCAGGCAAGGCTAGATGAAACCGCGAGGCGGATGCAAAGTATGGGAGAACACATAAAAATAACCCAAATGATATTAAAAATCAAAGCCAGGCGCGGCGCACCCATCTCGTTGTATCCGCCACTCTGGGAGTCACACACATACTCCTAGGATGTGCTGCCGTAGTACCACATACGCAACCTACAGGCTGATTGAATATCCTAGCGGGTAGACCATTTTGACGGTGATACAAGATCTGTGGGGGAACAATAGATGGGGATTTGGTTGTCTCGGGGCAACGGGGTTCGTTTTTCCTTGGTTTGTCCGGCTTAAACTCATCATCCATATGGGCCAAGGGTAATGGTAGGGATTGTTCGGAGCCAGTCAACATAATTACACAGAGAAGCAAGTGAGGTCAGTAGGTGGTGACATTTAGAATTCCGGATGTCGTAGTGCAGCATGGGTACAGCGTTCTGTTGTCCACGCTGCCGAAGGTTTTACGTCTGGGGAGGAACGGGGTCCACGCGGAAAGCCCTTGACAAAAGGCGGTGTTATGATATGAAACTCGTGCTCAGGGTGCAGTGTGTGCATCGTGGAAAGGAGCCCGTGGGGGCAAGCCTCCCAAGGCGGCAAAAGAACACCTGCCGACCATATGAATGAATGACGCCCGAAGGTGTCCGTTCGGAGGGTCCACCATGTCCCAGACCACGTGCCAGTCCCAGCGTCCCTCCGTCCCAACTTATAATCCAGCCACCCAGCCACCCAGCCACCCAGCTACCCTCACTTTCACCCACAATCCACACCATGGCCGAAATCAAACCCGACATCTCTACTTCTACAGATGCTGCCACTGGCGGTGTCGCAAACAACCCTATCACAGCGGGACCCAGGGCCATCATAAAAAATGTAGACATGAGCGAAGAGCTCCAACAGGAGTCTGTCGACATCGCTAACGCCGCTCTTGAGAAATTCAATATCGAGAAAGACATCGCCGCTCACATCAAAAAGGAATTCGACAGACGGCATGGCGCAACATGGCATGTTGTCGTCGGCAAGAACTTTGGGAGTTATGTCACTCATGGTATGTGCTTCGTTTATCCCACCGGAACGCGCTTCTTGGCTACCCCCATGCGTTCCTTCGTCGCTCAACCCCAGTCTTACCCTCGTTCTTCGCGTCAGAAACCAAGCATTTCATCTACTTCTACATTGGATCACTTGCGATCCTCATCTGGAAATCATAGACGACCTTGTGCCAGCAGTCTACCAGCCACAATCCCCTACACCTTGGTACAGGATACACCGTTTGGGTTGGGACGATTTATAGACGCGGACAGTCAGATAGTTTGGACGGTCTCTCCTTCTCGATTCATCTTCCTGGCTATCTATTTTGTGATCATTTGTGTACGGACGTCCTTTGTTGTTTCTTGTCACGTAGCTTCCCGTATCAGTTCAATCACATTCTGCACAGGTTACAAATCTAATCTGCATTCATACTCCTTTAACATCAAAATGGCTGCGAAGAAAGGGCAATGGGACAGGTACATAACGAATTTCAACAGAAAATGGCATAACACTGAATCACAAAAATATGTCCTGGGAATCTAGGATGTCAACATCCACGTCTTTACCGCGCCTCTGCAACTTCAATAATGACCATTGCCAGACAAATCTCATCATTCCATCCGGCATAAATCCCAAACGCAACTACACCGATATCTTCCCTTGTACTCTCTCCCGTAATTTCTGCAACCCCCCTCGTGTCGGCCCCGTTCAGATCAACATGCAGTCGTGATAAGGTTCGGCCAGATATGATCCTCACGCCGTATTCGTGGCGCAATGGCGCAACTGCCGGGGCACCCATCCCCTCGGCCCTGGCGGCAATCGATACAGGTGGTATCCGCACCAAAAACCTGAATTCTTGTCCTGGAATTACGATGACCTTTTTTGTATTGAGGTAACCGGGCTCCTTGCCGCGTTCGGAACTCGAGTGAAACCCAGAGGATGAAGGCGAGAACCTCGTGGTGGATGAAATTGTAGGGGAGGTCGCAGCTTCTCGTTCACTATCGGCACCCAGGGCTTGAAGATAACGAAATCCCATTCTGAGTTCATCTTCACTGTTGTTTCCCTTCGTTTCATCTGTGCCTTCAGTTGACCCAGAAGTCTTTACCGTGCTGGCCTCCTGGCTTGAGACCTGTCCACCCATGGGGATACGGTCTGTTAACGGTTTAAACCTTGTGAGCGGGTAAGGTCTTGGACGCACAGGTGTTGGCACCACTGCTCCTATTGACATCAAGTCCTGCAAGCTTTTCTTGCTCTGAGACCTCGCCCTTGAGACCAATCGCGAGTCCTGTTTTTCTGTGCCCGCAGTTAGTTAGCCAAGAGAACGAGACGTGGCAAGGGAGTTTACCTTGGCCGCTATGGATTTGCGCCTTCGAATTTGGCCTTAAAACTCCTAGCCTTGAGAGAGCTGAATAGCCAGTAGTGGACTCGGCCCAGGCTGACGGATGTGATTTATCCCCGCGCCCCGAATTGACGAGTTCATGAAAATGATCGGCAGGATACTCACTCGCCAGTGGCTTGGAGGGTAGTACACCTTCCTCGGCAGCCCCGGGTTTCATTTGGACAACGATAGGTCTCTCTTGACTGTCACTGAACCCAGTAATTCCCCTTTGTTTCAGTGGGTACTTCTCGCTAGCGTGCCTCAGGGTCTGTCTTAAACTCGCAAAGAATTCCCGTTTGTTCACCGTAGCCAGACGCTGCGCGTTCGATGAGGTACCATACTTGAGGCTCTGATTGAGGTTACCGCTCCGTTCCTGGACCCTACGTAGCCCTAAATCTTCGAGCTTTCCTCCAAGTTGACCCGGTGCCGATGCCAACGTCCGCGATCCTAGCCGCCCAAATTTTCCAAGACACTTCCTCCAGCCCAGGAATTTACCGCCACCGGGCCAACACCGCGGCCCGTTTTCCCCACTGCATATATTCTTCTCTCCATCACATACTGTACCATCCACCTTCCTTGCCCTCCTCAGAATTGTCAGAATCCCACAAACGGAGCATAACCCTCCAATGATAGCCAGGGTAATTGCGAGGGCCAGAACAAGTTGTGCGTGGCGACTGCGAGAGAGGCTACCTCCCCGTCCGCCATCCTCAGCCTCAGGAGTAATTACATAAATGGGCAGACTCGCATGAGAGGTCGAATGTGTAATGTGGGAATATGCGGTAAACATGATGGAAATATTTGCGGTGGAATAGCCAACCGGGACCATACCCTTTAGCCGCAGTCCGCCAGAAGATTCGAACCAAGATCCAATACTCGGGGGTTCATATGTTACCGACAAAGCCGCATCATCATGCGTCTCGAAGGACGAGTTGGAGAAGTACCGAGCGAGGTCGAATGAAATCTTGTCCCCAGGTGCAGCATATATAGTAGGAAGGACCTCCTGCGTGAAATACGAGGGGACCAGGACCACAGAAATATTGGTGTCAATCGATTGGTTGAAGACTGTCTCAATCTTGACCGGGAGCGTTGGTTTCTGTCCAGCCATTTCTGGTTTTGGGCTTCCGTATAAAGAGCGACTCGTAGAGTTGAATTGTAGCCAGTCTCCATAACCAGATAGGTCAACAGTCAAGTTTGAGATACTCTGTACCTGGATAGGTTCGCTGTCCACTAAAACCCCAGCAAAATCGGCCGGTGAGTTCAAAGTCACATTGAAGGATCTAGCTGTCGTAACATTGATAGTCGGCATGGACGCGGTAACTGAGACTTCGTGACTTGCAACAACGATATCGAAAGGCATGCTGGCAGCAGAACAAGCTTCCTGGTCGGACCCGTGAAACTCAAGATGAAACGTTGTGGGAGTGCGCAGCTTTTTCACGGAAGGGACGACGCCGTTCAAAGTAAGCATTTGACGATTGAAAATCATCCACTCCGGAAGCCTGCTTCCATTAGCTTGCTTGATCCCGTAATAGATGTCACCACCGCCCGCCACAGCTGCATATGTTTTGGGTTCAAAGCCAATGCTAAATGACCATCCTGATGGAATCCTGAGAATAGGGCTACCGGTGGCCAGGCTGGACCCAGGGGAAAGAAGTAACACGGAAGACAAAGACGGGTTTCCCGCACGAAATTGAGTAGCTATGGGTAGCCTTGGTATTGGAGAAGGATCCTTCGAAACGCAAAAAGTCACATGGGAAGAGGCTGAGGAAGAAGATCCTTGGGCAGTGACAATGACTTCCGGAACACCTTCATCCCCCTCCGAAGGTATTCCCGCAAATGTGAACCTCATAGAGTCAAAAACCATCCAGTGAGGTAACGGAGACGTCGTATATTTCGGATCGCCATCAGTGGAGTGAAAGGTATCCAGAGAAGGAGCCCAGGACCAGTATTTGTTGACGCGAGCAACGGTGGGGAGTTGGTTTTCCAAAGGATTGAATACAGTAACAGCTGGACTCGCTGCACGCGCGATGGGAAAGAAGCACAGAGAGACGAAGAGAGCGACCACCAAAGAGACAGACACGGAAGGATAAGATGCCGACATTGCCCAGCGCGCAATGAGTTCAAACGCAAGGTTATGGATAGCGTAACAGTCTCAGGTCAACACAACCCAACAAAGGCCACACGGCCATCTCAAGTGGTGCACACTGGGAGCCAATGCATGCGCCCCTACCAGGAACACTCGCTTGACAAAATAGTAATCTAATTATAAAGGATGATGAAATGCTTTAGGTGGAAGCCAAATATCGTAAGTATTTAGCACAAGGAATTCATACAGGTGACAGGGGCAAGAAAAAGTACCATAAATCACATAAACCTAAAGGTAGACACTCAATCCGGCAGCTTGGACTTTTCCAGGTTGTTCGGCGTTAAGAGCACGAACGAGGTCAATCAGCTCTCCGCGGATCTCACTACCAACTTGATCAGCGCCATTCGGATCTAAGACAACAGCAAAGACTTGGAGAAGTTGGTCAAGATAAGGTAGGAGGGCTGGACCATTGCCCCGGAAGATGTGGAAGATCGCACGGAATACGGGTCGGTTTTCAAGGTAGTCGTTTTTCAAAGGAAGGGCACCGATGAACACAGGTAGGACTTGGTCAAGGGGGACGGCAGCAGTGGTACGGACAATCAAACGACCGACGGCACCAGCAGCATTGTCCTTGGCATTGAGACGTGGCGCAGGTGAATCTGCGCTAACATCAAAGAGTGGTCGGAGAGCAGCAAGGAGGTGAAGGTATTGAGGGGAGAGGTCAATCTCCGAGTTCTCAACGAGAAGGCCCGTCGCGAAGGCGGCATTGCTTAGAACTTCAGCATCAGGATCACTAAGCGCCTTATAGAAGAGCTCTAGAAGGGGCTCGGTTGAGGGAGTAACTGCACTCTTTATTCCGCCAATGATTTCTGCAAGGCAACCAATAGCAGACGACCGGTCGCTGAGAGATCGATTCTTTTTCTGTTGCAATCTGACGTGAGTTCCCAAATTAATCTACGGGACAAGAAACATACGTAGTATTTGGCGATGAGGGGGAAGAATGTGTTAAATGCTGGTCCGAAATCTGCTCCCAGGCCGCTGGCAAGCGCAGCGACGAGGTCGCCCGCTGAAGAGATAAGGACCGAATCATACTCAGCCTGGTCTTCGGGATGCTCTTCCTCTTCATCTTGGTCGGGATCTTGTTGACAGAAAGCCTTTTGCTCTAAAATTTGGATGGCGATGTTACAGATATCCTCAAGACCTTTATCGGTAATCAATGGGGTCAGTGTCACATATAACGGGGATAACACTGGCTCATACGATTTTCGAAGAACGCTGGACCGATCTTGCTAATCGTCTCCGCAAGGCCAACACAAAGAGCAGAAACGACGGATCTAATGAAAGTGACTTAGTGTCCGCTCCAAATCACAAAGGCGTGGAAAATTTGAGGTCGAGAGAAGAGGAATAGTGGCTCATAGCAATCAGTTCAAAGAGAAGTGGGCAGAGCGCATCACAAAAAAGGTGTGCCAAATCCATAAATGAATACAAGAGATGCTTACTTGTTGTCTTCAGTTTCATACATATCCAAGAGGGGACCAAGGGCGTGATTGATGAGCTCTTTGACATTGGAATCAAGAGCGATGGTCTGTGGAATAAGAACATGAGCCGGCGGAATTAGTTACAGCTGCAAACAACATACAGATGTCTTCCCAGGTTGCCAATCGGGTGGATTGCTGAGATCATAGAAGGTACGAACAATCTCGAGAAGGGAATCAGTCGCACTCTTGCGAATTCCCTCATAATAATGGGTCAGAAGGGAAATAAGCTCGACGGAGCATTGCTCAACGTAAGGCAAGAAGTGGTTCTGAGTAGCAGCGAAAAGGGTGCCGATGGTATCTGCAGCAATTTCCTTTTCAACAGCAATAGCGCTGTTGACGTCCATCAACTTCTCAAGGTCGATATCCTCAATATCAACAATTGCGTTGCCGTTGGCATCTGCTTCTGCACCGGGCGAGCCACCAGACCCGAAAGCAGCAGCAGCTTCCGAGACGGATGCTGTAACATGTCGTGAACGTCAATGGGCTGCGTCGGGTTCTGGAATAGAAACGTACCGGATAGGTTTTCTTCACCATGCTCAGATTGCTTGCAGCTTGTAAGAAGAGGAGGTACAACATCAGGGAGGTAGGGTGCAAATTCTTCTTCGAACACGCGAGCCATAACCCCGAAGAAGAGGAAGCTGCATTCACGGAGCCTGGCGCTGCCAAGTTCAATACCCTGGAACGCTTGTTTCATCATATCTGGGAAATAAGGGCGGAAGACATCCTTTCCAACTGCCTCCGCGAATGTGCCAATGGCATCCATCGTGATACCACGAAGCTCTATCTCTTCTCCTTCTCCTTTCAGGAGGAGGAAGTGTTGCAGGGCATCCATGGTCGGCTGGAAGTAGGGAAGGAAGCGTTCCTTGGAGGCATGTGCGGCACTGCCAATAGCTCCAGTAACAACGGCCTTGACGGCTAAGGGCGCCGTATTGAGCAACCCCGCAAGGCGCTCCATAATCAATTGCAGATACTGGTCGATAACATCATGCAAAATCTCGAGGAGAGCATCAAGAGCTGTGCAAGCCGAGCGTTGGGTTGCTTCATCACTAGTGAGGTTCATAATGGCCTATGTATGAACTATTCAGCACGGCTAGGTGTCGGGGGCTGAGGCTCACTCACGGGAACGAGAACAGTGTGTTTGGACACACACTCTTCCTCGAGCCACTCGCATAAGCAACTGACAGCGACGCAGGTGGCTTTTCTGACAGTTGCATCATTATCTTGCAATCCAGCCTCGATAATAGGCCAGACCTGGCCCATGAGTGGCGTCATGAACTCGCTGCAGCCTTCGACAGAAACACCCAATGCAAGCATGGCACCACGCCTATGAGTAGGATCCACAGAGGTGAAATACTGGACTATGAGATTGCGTAGAGCCGGGAACACTTGAGAAGGAGGGAGGTTGGTGCTCAAGCCGTCAATAATACGGAGGGCAGACTGGCGATTCCGACTAAGGGCAGCTCGGAAGGAAGAGGAAAGGCAAATCACATACACGAGATGGAGAATCGTCGTCAATATCCTCCGGCTCATCCTCTGTCGTGATTGGCATAAGGCCTTCAAGGATGGCGCCAGCGAGGTTATTGCTTTGAACCTTAGATTTTTTGCTATAAAATGATTGGAAGGGGTGGAGAGAAAAGGAACAATAAGACGAACTATTGGACAGTCCAATTAAGTGCATTGAGCGCCATGACACGAATCTCGTTGTCGAATGCCTTGTTACCACCGCATTGAAGGAGGAACTGGGCGAGCTCGGGGATGCTTTTGCCCAGAATTGGAACTTCCTAAAAAGATGAAGGACGTTTGAGAAACCTCAAAAGGGATCTCAGGCCGAAGAAACGCACAAGAATGAGAAGAGTTTCAAGAACGTCGAACAATTGTCTGGCACCGGTTTCGCTGCCTGACTGGACGCATTGACCAATAACTTGGATCATATTAGGGAGAAGCGCTTGGAACGATCGCTATCGTAAGGTGAGCCTTGGAAGCTCCGTCATCAAGAAGCGACATACAATTTCATTTTTATTGTCAGAGTCCAAATATTGGGCGATGAGACCAAGCGATCTTATCTAACGTTCAATGAAGCTGGTAGGACGGTATCTCTGCAGAAAACGGACCTAACAGTGGTGATCCGGACCTCTTGACTCTGGGGATCAACCAACAACTGCGCGAAAAGCTTGAAAAGATTTTGGAGGTGTTCTTGGAAGCCCTCAACGATGTTTTCGAGAACAGTGAAGAGGATATACGAGCCAACTTCTCGTTGAGCGACGGAAGGGGATGTGCAGGATCGATTAAGGAATGGTAGGAGGTCGGGCCAAGTGCCTTCCGTGAATTCGATGGAGGCGATAGCAGCAATGACGCGTGCAGCAGAGTGTCGAACGAGGTTACTAGGTGGATACGTCAAAGAGGGAACCAGCGGTCCACCTGGGCCCTGTACTCACTTGTTTTCGACAATTATGAGTTCAGGTAACTTGGCTTTAATCTCGTCACGTTGGATTTGGTTGAGGAGAGCCCACAGAGCGCCGCTTTTTTGGCTAACACGTTTCCGCATCTCTACTGCAGCGAGTTGTCTGACCTATTCCGAGATCAATTGCTTATCGCAGATCCAGTAGCATCAAAGGGCTCACCGATGGTTCGCCAGAGGTTGCAAGGATCGCAGCCAGAGCAGGGATGCATGCTGGATTCTTATAGTAATCTTGATTAAGTTGAGCTGTTGCCTGGTGAAGAACGAGCCGTGAATTTAGGGACAATTAAAGTTGAAACAAACGTACGGCTTTCACTTGGTTGGTATCATTAGATGTGGATTGGAGGAGGAGATTGTGCAAGTTCTGCATAAATGTGGGCTGTGCACAATTTAACATTTAGTTTACGCGGATAAGGCCATGGCTACTTACATCCATGCCTGAAGAATAGCGGGGAAGAGGAAGATAGGAAGGCGAAAGAAGGAAATGTTCTCAGGTGGACGGATTCACAAATTTTTTGTCGGCGTTGGCCGATTATCTATCCGTGATTGGGGAAGGTGACATCAACGCGATCATCGATCAACATTATTTATTGCACAGCGTCTCCGTCTTCCGAACTTGGACTGCAGTCTCCGTCCACATAGCTCGTCTACCTCCTACCCGGCCGTACCAATGTACCTATTTAATCCGACAATCAACGTGTGCCGAGGGTTCCAATCTCTCCAGACGTTCCTCGATACTTTTCTTTGGATCCACAGCTCCTCTCCCAAGTTGAAGGAGATCGGATCCACCCCCCTGGTTCCTGGAGTAATGAGAATAAGCACGGAGATCCTGTTTGTACGCTCCTTCTATTCTTATGATCCACTAGGCAATTAGGTTTCAGTAAGCATAGTGCTCCACCGGCGGCGGCGCAATCCACAGACAAAAAGCGGCTCACTGGGAATGCCTCTCAACCGCCGCTGTATTATTGCCTGTAGATCCTTAGGCAGTAATTGCCCTTCACGCTCTCGAGTCCTTAAGAATTAGTCCTTCCAATCATTTAAGTTAAGATTTATCGCCGTGCGTTTTCCTGTGTTGGGATCTCCTGTTCCGTGTTCCGCCAGTGCATTAGACTTCCGAAAATAATAGGTGCAAACATTGGTACAAGGGTTCCGGTCTTCCCCAGCAATTATCACGCCGTCGCTCCGGGCTTGTGCACGGAAAGCAATGTCGTTTGTCCCGCATGGCGTCTCTCGTTCCCTTCGCCGGAATCACTTTATTCGGCCCCAACACGTACATTTTGCTCGCCGTCCGTATGGCTCTTCGACAAACCCAGCCCGCAGTTCTTGGCGAACCGGCGCCTATGCTACGCTCTTCGCGGTTTCTGCAGGTGTCTTCACAGCCTATTACCTCGATGCACGTTCTGCCATGCACCGTTTTGTCTTGACACCAGTTTTGAGGAATCTTTTTGATGCCGAAACCAGCCATAAAATCGCGGTCAAGGTTTTACGGACTGGTTTGGGTCCCAAGGATCCCGTCTTCGATGACGCGAGATTGCGTTTCGAGGTGTGTGTTATTCTCGTTCTCCAGGGTATGTTTCTCATCTCTATATAGATTTGGGGAGATGGAATGTCTAATCCGGTTGGTGTGGCCGCGGGTTTTGACAAGGACGGCGAAGCTATTGATGGTATGCGCACAGGAATTTGTGCATATAGCATGGAAATCTAGTCTTACTACCACCGACCAGGTCTCTATGACTTAGGCTTCAGCTGGGTGGAAATCGGTAGTGTCACTCCTAAACCTCAGGTATTGGATCTCTCCTTGTGCACCGACAGCAACCCTAATATTTCGAGTAGCCGGGAAACCCTCGCCCCCGTGTCTTCCGTCTACCCGAGGACGACGCGCTGATTAACCGTTATGGTTTTCCTTCCCAAGGGCATTCTAGTGTCCTTTCACGTCTGTTGGCCCGCATCCCGGGATTCACCACAGGACCAGAACGTGCCTCCCTTCGTAATGGTTCTATGCTCGCTGTAAACCTCGGCAAAAACAAGTCATCGTCCGCAGATTCAATCGACGATTACGTGGCTGGTGTTCGAACCTTTGGCCCTTATGCGGACGTGCTAGTGGTCAATGTTTCTAGTCCCAATACACCTGGCCTTCGGTGAGTTATCCCGTACGACTTTACCACCCTGTCTCACGGTGGGATGAAGGGGCCTGCAGAACAAAGACTCTCTAGAAAAGCTATTACAAGGTGTTAATCAGGCCCGTAGCGAACTCTCTCCCTCAGCCCTTACTCACCGCAAACCCAAACTCGTTCTTAAAATCGCGCCTGACCTTGACGAATCCCAGCTAGCTGATATCGCAGGTGTGGTCAGGGAGAGTGGAATCGATGGCGTAATTGTCAGTAACACGACGATCCAGCGACCGTCTAACCTCAGAAATTGTATGCCCTGTCGTTATTATAGCTACTCTGGAGACATCTAACAGTTCGTCCCAGCTTCCAAATTCGAAACTGGTGGTCTCTCTGGAGTTCCAGTTAAACCCTTATCTCTCAAGGCCCTGCAAACCTTGCGTTCACTTCTTCCCGCAAATATTCCCATTATTGGTGCAGGTGGAATCTGGACCGGACAAGATGTTCTCGATTTTGCAAAATCTGGTGCTCAAATGGTTCAGATATACACCAGCTTTGGCTACAACGGCGTCGGCACTTGCCGACGTATCAAAGATGAGTTGGTTGAGTTGCTTGCGAAAGAAGGAAAGACGTGGGGCCAGGTCGTAAACGAAGCCGTGGATAAGTACAGCCTGAAGGAAGTCGAGAACACACCTCCCACACTGGACAGGCTTATCTCTGAGGCGGAGGAACTGAAGAGTTATCTGAGTTCGGAGGAGGAATTGGAAGGACCCAGTAGGGGACAAGGCGAGGCTACCCAGCAGGAGGTTCACAGTGCCGGTATTAGCTTAGAAGGTGCTAGTGAGGTTTCTGTCGTTTAGATTCTAGACGGACGTCTGGACGGTAATTTCTACTGTTGATAAGATAAGATAGCGCGTCGGATCCTATTCGTCAAGGCTGACAATCAAGCATGCTCTGTGCAACCCTCTTACATCTTTTCCTTTGTGATTGTCTCATTCTGTGAATTACTTCCGAACCTTCCCCTGGATTATTGGTGTATCTCATGAGCTCTCAACAGCAGACGCCATCATCATCCCCCCGACAAACCCATCACAAACTTGCCAGCGCATCATCAAGTACGAAACCACGAACCCTCAAGCAGGCTTTGAGGTTCTCAACGCACCCTCATCCCGTGTCCAATTCCCATTCATTTCCGCCTAACCGTTTAAACACGTCAAAGAACTGCATGTCGACGCATTTCACCTACGGTGACCGCGACGAATCTGGACACAATCGGGTACTTGACGCTCAGACGGGTGTGGAACTCAAGCGGCACAATGACTTGTGGTTCTATGACGGGAGTCTAGTATGCAGGGCTGAGAATACACTTTTCAGAGTCCACATGTCACTACTGGCAAGGCACTCAGTGTGTTTTGAGGACATGTTGGCAATTCCACAGCCAGAAGAGGAACTCGATGAGAAAACCGGGTTTGATTTATCACAAGACAGAGGCTGGAAGGCTGGAAGCAATGTAATGGGGAGGATTCCGATTATCGTATTACACGATGCGTCCGAGGACGTGGAGTATTTACTGAAGGCGTTGATCGACGGCCCGTGGGTCTTTCATCTCAGCTTTACACATAACCCCCATCTCACTCCCATGAAGGGTCTTCGGAAATAACAATAGAGATGATTTCCGTGTCGTATCCGGAATTCTGCGACTAGCGACGAAATACATGTTTGAACTGTTGAGAAATGCAGCGCTGGCCCACCTGAATACTGCTTGGCCTTCAACGTTAAAAGGTTGGGAGTCACGGGAGGACCTTGCACAGACACATGAACTGGAACACCCTCACAAACTGAGGTTGTACCCACATCCTTTTGTGAGCAGCTTCTTTACCGTTGACGGCATGCATTCCTGACAACTCCATAGTTGGTCATTAACCTTGCCAGAGAAATAGAGGCCCCTAATCTGCTTCCTGCTGCATTTTATGATATCTCACGATATACCTTCGTCCAGATGTTTGAACCGGGGGAAGATGACCCATTTGGAATATACCCCTCCCCTCCTCCAATGATATCTGCTTCCGATATGCGACGCCTTTGTGTAGGGAAAGAAGCGATACAACATATGATCACCCACTTAATTCAAGCCATGGGCAATAGTGTGCCCAATCGGCATCCCACACTCCATTCTACTCATGGTCATCGAAGGACTGGTAGCGGGGTTTGCGTTTCAGCAACAAATTGCAAGAAAGACTTCTCCGAATTGGTGGACCTCGCCACACAACACTATTTGTTTGATAGGGAGAGGGGGGCCTCTGATCCCCTGTACGTCGCAGAAGAGCTAGGCCAGCTTAAAGGCGCGGAATTTTCAGAGTGCAAAGCATGTGCGCTTTCATTGGAATGTTGGGCGTCGAGGGAACGAGAAAAGATCTGGAAAATGATCCCTGTGTGGTTCCGGTTGGACGCTCCCGTGAACGAGCCCCCCGCAAAACTAGCAGTGGCTCCCGCCGTAATTTAGTCGTTCGTTTCGGCTGTACACCTCCATGAGGGGCTCGGTATGGTTAATGACTACTCTTCCTTCGTTGATTACCACTGCCTTCGTATTCACAGACCATTGCGATTACGAATTTCAATATTGCATTCTGTTATTGTTATCACCAAACGCCCGCATTTTTACCTCCAGATACCCCTTCAAACAATTTCAAAACCTCGTTCTCTTGGCGCCGATTGGTGTAGTGGGAATCGGTGCTGGCATCGGCAACCCTGGTTCTGTGACGCCGCGGCATCGCCGCCGAAGAAAGCGTTGAATTTCAATTCAGTCCGACCTTGGTATTCCTTTATGGATGGTTAACGTTTAACGCTCAACGTTAACTGTTGGGCCCTGGCTTAAAAACTTGCGCTTCCCAAGAGCTCCTAGGTACAACTCGCGGCCAACCTAGGATGCTATGGTGTCCATTTACTCTCCAGATGATTCCTCCTTCCTTGTATCCTGCATTCCACTCCTTCACAATGCGCTCAAGAGTCTTATCTTCCGCCTCTCCGCACTCCTTTTATAAATGATGATTGTTAAACTCATGGGTTACATCGCATACAAGATGAAATCTTCTACATCATTCGTGATGTTCGCAGAGGGCGTCATGCAGAAATTTGCATACCTAAAGTCGCGTCAATGGCGGAAAGAAAGTCTTCTCGTGCTTTGGTTCGCCATTCCGATCCCTCTATCGGGGTTTTGGGACACGTTACTCTGGTCCTTGGGGTTCCGGGCTACGTGATTCGTTCTTCTGCCATTGATGCTCCTTCCCTTGCCTCGCGCCTTACTACCAGGCCCTCCTATCTCATTCCCTTGACGCATCGGTCCAAGGATCCACATGTCCTCAACCTCAACGAGGCATTCACCTCGAACCTCTACCAGCCTGGCCTCAATGTTTCATTTCCTGGTAGTAAATACATCGGAAAGCACGCTGTTGCCGCTCCTACCCAACCCTTCGCCGATGCCGGCCCACGTATCTGGCTTGACGATGAGGGATTCTTGCTGAGCATTGACCAAGACGTAATGTTGGCTGCTGGAGGGAATTCAACTTCCTGTAAAATCGATAACGGCGCCAACATACGATCGTGGAATTGCCTGGTTGACGATGCCGGTGCGATGGAGTACGCCAGGTGGCCCGCCGGCCAGCCGTATGCCTTATGGGACGATACACACCGGTATAATCTCGGCCCAGAGAGAAAGGACAATCCATGGCTTAGCTGTGGAGCTGGTTCCGATACTGCAGCTTTGAAGCAAGTTTTCACCGTCACCAAACAAAATAAACGGCATACCTTTTTGGAGACGGTGCTCAAGGCCACGCTGTTCGCGCTACCAGAACAAGAAAACTTTGATCGTGGAGAAGTCCTGGATTTGGTGAAGCGGACAGAGGGAATGCCCGGTCCTAACCCTGGCGGTTTATTGGAGGCGGACACGATCGCTGATGCACTCATGACTGCACAAAACAGGGGCTTAACGCTCGCAACTGGAAGCATGTGGCAAAACCAGCATAGCGTCGCGTCGTGTCGCGCTACACTGAACTCCTCACCTTAAATCACCCAGCGACAGGTACCCGAATATACAGCCTAGTTCGCGTCATCACAACCAATATTACACTCATTCGTTCAGAGGTTCCCGCCACGGACGTTCAACCAAGTATAACCTGTAATCGCTATTCACAGGATATCGCTACAGGTAGACAAACTCGGTACAACACTTGTTACAAGTCGTTTGGCGATCAATCAGGTGCTCGGTTCCTCGGGAGGCTCGATACCTCCGGTGCGGTGATTTTCAATGATGTATTGGGCGATGGCACGTCGAGTAAGAGCAGTGTCGCACTGAACCAAACGTCGTTGGACTAATTCAAGTCTAATAACGAAAGGTTTGAGCAAATGCTCGTTTCGCGAGCCTTGATCCTTGGTAGAGATGCCTCCGTCGTCCCGGTGACCATTGAAACTACGATTCCCGCAATATCCTATCTGTAGTTGGTCATTATCGCGATCCCCGTTGTTTTTGCTGCCGTCATTTGGCCCCTATCCACCCAAGACAAGACTGGATTCTATCGATCTTCTTTTTTCACAGCTGTATGCGCAACAACACATATCGCGGATACGGGAAACACCGACGACATTTGTATGAAGATAGACCAGATGGCCAACCCACCAGACATTTAGGGCCGAGCAGGTTGGATCACATGTGGTCCTTCGTACCCCAGATGGTGGACAATCGGTCGATTCTTCGGACTGCCATGAACTCCGAAATCTCTGGCTACGTCCTCGGGCCTGGAATCCAAAAACCATAGCCAGGTGCCTCTATTTCTTGATCACAAACATGACAATGGCTTGCCAGAAGTTTGAGTAAATACCTCGTCATACCGCGAAACCGAGTTTGCCTTTTGTTACCTTGTCACCTTAGGTAATCCCTAATCCACTTCCAAAATATTCATAATGTTGTCAGACGATGGGAGGACCGAGGCTCGTACGATGACAGACCTTGACGGACTGAACAAGTTTAGGACCCAATACCTTCTCAGGTCCTTGGGCTCTTGGTGTTTGACACGTTGCGGTCAGCAGGCTGGTTCTGAGGAGGGCTGGAAGGGAAGGAGACGCTGATCACTTCAGAGATAAAAAGAGTTCAAGGTTTGGACATGGACGACAGGGACGATGAATTGATAAGATTGGATCAAGAGTGGACAACTGTCCCTAGGCAACGATCTGGAGCCTGGAGGTTAGGAAATTGTGGCCATTGTTTGATCTGCAGACTTTGGGCAGTAATTTAACGCCTGAACAGGACAATGACTTTCTTCGGGAATAGTCTCAGCTAGTCGGCTGTGATACACGAGCATCTGGCATACGAATGAGGTCTCGCGAACGCATAGTATCTTCAGAAACGGAATATGGATCTCCAGCAGCCGCAACGTTAGAGCGCTGACCATAGCTACTACGTGATTTACGTGGGTGGAAATAATTTAAAATAATGCACAGAGCCCTAGATTCTGCATTACATGATGAATATACACTAAATTCTTTTCCAGGTCATATAGTTTCTAGGAAAACACCCGGGCAATACGTTCTCTGAGAGTAGTTTGAGTTGCATGAGGGCCACCTACAGTCGACGAAGGGAGTGAACTCACATCGTCTCAATATGTTGCATGACGTCAGAGTCTCCCTTGGTGGTACCGCGAACAGTGCTGGCTGGGGAAGAAGGTCAGTTGCGGATTCTTATCCAGAAATGGTGAGGGAAGATATACCTTGGGCAACTTGTCGGTGACCTTTTTCATAGCTAGCAGGTTGGGCTAGATTGTCAATAATAGCGATAGGATTATCGGACATCGTCCTTTTAAAAATGGCAGGGCGGGAGGTTGACTGGGAGGCCACATCAATACAGCTGCGTTCACAGAGGACATAAAAAGGGGAAGGTGCTGACTCGGATGGAATAAGCGCCGACAGTGATTCCGGACATTGGGTAATCGTTTAAATGTGTAGAGGGGTCAGCGTCCGGGAAGCTTCTCGATGGAGGAAGCCTGATGGTAGAGTTGGGGGGCCGAGCTACACTGGCGTTGACTTTTTAATACTCTGTCTGATAGCGGGGAATAGGAGTGACTTCATGATGACGGTCAATGGACCAGTGTGATGGAGTGGGATGGGATTTGTGTTTATGGGAAAAAGGCGGGGATATCATGCACATGTGTCAAGGGTTGCATAAATTTGTCCTTTTTTTGGGATATTCTGGAGCAATCCAGACGAGTGGAACCAAGGTGGATCAGGTCAACATTCCTGAGGTCATGGCAAATTGGTAGTAGAAGACCCACGGAACGTACCTTTTTGTCCAATCACACTGAACCGGTAGCTTCTGACCCTTGCCCTCTCTTCCGTTCTGCATATATGAAGCCTGGCCTTAGAGCCCAGATCCTAGATATGCACTCCCCACTTGGTGGCGGAAATGACTGGTCACATTCGTGAGCGTGAGGTACCAGGATGTGATTGTATATCACGACCTGTAATTGGTCCATCAAATCACAGATGCTAGACGTCGAGAAGAACAATGGATCGCTGTTGTACAGTACCGCTTGAAGGCTCTGTAGTCTCAAAGCAACCCTGGGGGCTTTAATTGTTTATAAAACATCGTCTTCTATTCTCACCTTTCCTTCCTTCGTCCTCCAGGACCCTGCCTCAACTTCGTCCCATCAGACGCTCAGTTGGCCTTGATGCTGCAAGTCTTCAACTTCTCCTATCTCATCTTGACGCCCAAGCGAGTCCGCTTGCCAAATGAACCACGGTCCGCTCCGGGTGGAAAAGGACAGTATGTATATATTAGGTTGGGGATTTCTAAACCATTCTGATATGGTCTAGGCCAGCATATTGGTATTGGCCAATGAAAGATATACGTAAGCCGCGGCAGAGCAGTTCGCTCACGGGGCCCCTTCCCTTTGCGACATTCAACCGGCAGTGTCCCCGTATCGCCTACTAGCGCTAATTAGCCTCTGGGCAGGATCTCCCGCCGACAGAGTGTCAACGTATGTGTTCTCGCACTGATTGCTTTGATCATGATGAGCGCTGAGCACTTGGTCTTCATGAATCATTGATCATTGTTCCTTGGAACTGCGTATTTATTCGTCCGCGCTATTCCTACCGCTACTCGTTACTCCTTAATTTTAATTTTTGGGAAATTTTGGCAATTTGTTATATTAGCTGCATTGTATCGTCGGATTGACTAGTTCCCCATGGATTACAGACAGAAAGGAGTGAGTACATAATGGAAGTAGAGTCGAATCACTACAGTGTCATATCGAAGAGTCAGAATGAAACGGAGGGCTAATTATCAGGGGGATGACTCGCCCGAAGTCAATCGGGCGGAGGATCGTGCCGATTAACTGGACTAAATATGTAACTCCTAAGCCGGGGCTGGGTTGAACGGAAAGAAAGCAATGTACTCCGGAAAATGGGCCGGTCGATCTCAACTCGGAGGTGCCGTGGGTGAGGTTGGTGAACTTCCGTTTATCGGCATCTCAGACCCGTTCTCAATTGTGTCGGAGAACGACGAGACGGAGCCTCCAGTAAACATAGCTTTGAGGGTCATATCATTTCGCTTCTGCCTCACCCTCTCAGCCTCTTCTGCCCCTCCTGTCATCCTCAGCTTCTTCTGCCCAACAAAATCACTCAGTTCCACCTGCAAATCGTCTGATCGTGCGGCTAGCTCCTTTTCTCTGTTCTTCTGGCTTGCTTCAATAGCTTTCAATCGCCTGGCGGGATCCACTGCTGCTCCTCGGATCTCCTGCATGACAGAAGTCAATCCGTTAAGCCCTTCATCTGGTGGAGGGGGCCGATATCCCCTGCGAGCGCCCCGGGGAAGGCCGTTGGCTCCTCGGAGACTGACCACCTGCTCGACATGTCCGTATACTTCCACTACGGCTTTGTAATCTTCCAATAAATCAGCCAAGAATTCCTCTTGATGGTTCAGGAATTGTTGTTCTTCCACTATATTCTGCAACTCCTCCTCCCATGTCTGCTTCCACATCGGTTTAATCGTCTTGATATGTTCTTTCAAACTCTCCAACTCCGCTGCGACATTCTCGACATCCTTCTTGATCGACTTCAAGTATTGTGGTTTGGGTGTCACTTGCCGCCTAATCACATCATCCTTGATATTCTCCACCAGATCCTGCAACTTTTCCACCTCCGTAAGTACGTTTTGACTCCGGATATCGAGCTTCTGTTTGCCGGAATTGATATATTCCCTCGCCCCGCCCACAGACGAATTGGCTAACTGCTTGACATTTTGTGTCTGTGCCCGCAGCGCACCAAGGGATTCCTTCGTCTGTTTCATAAACTCTGTGTAGAGCTGCCGCATAACACCAATATCCCGGCGTAAGTTTTGTACCTCGTCAAATTGTGTACGGAGGTCCGAAACGACCCTGTTGGTATAATCTGAAAATGTGGACGCCCCGGTCATTTGGTTCTGAAGAGATTGGCCTGTCATCTGCGGGAAAACTTGTGCTGAACCTGGGGGAGTGGTTTCACGTCGATTGTTCGACTGGACCGAGAAGGACGAGTCACCGACGAAGCGGGACAGTCGGCGTGCAGCTGTTTGGAATTGGCGGTCTGAAGGACGAGGGAGGGGTGTACTTTCGGCAAGGGGGTGAGTAACGATATGGGGGAGTTGCATGGAGGATCGTTGGTTAGTTGAGATCACAACTTTTAGGTCTTTGATATCTTGGTGAAGGCCTGATATCTGAGAATCTATGTGTTGTTTGATTTGGTCAAGGGCTGTTGAGAAGCGTTAGCTTCAAGCGTGTAATAAAATTTCCGGCGCGACTTACGTTCGATATTGAGGGAAAGCAGGCACTTCTCTTTTACTTCTTCGACATCCTCTAGTTCGTATTGCACACCGCTTGAGGGATCGCGGATGTATATGGCAGGGAAGTCCTCCAGCCCAGGATTGTATGCGAATTTGTCAACGAAAAGCATACGGAGACCAGAGAACGATAGTCCAGGCTCGACGAAAACTTTCTTAACTTCGCGACCTAGCTGAAGGAATACAGGAATTTTCCCGAGCGGTAAATTGGGCGTGGGCTTGCTATTTACAACAGCAGCAGCTTTGGGTTCAGATGGCCAGGAAAGCGTAGCAGGTAGAGGTGGGACGGCTGGGGTACTCGGCCGTGATGCTGATCGTGAATGTGAATGATCTTCGTCCTCTTGTGCTGTCTCCCCTTCGTCATCGACTTCCGTGAGGACTGCTAGCTCCCCAGGTGTAAGCGCATTTGATGCGGCGAAGGAACGACGATTGGGATGCCCCCGTAGCGAACCTCCCCTTACGCCACTGTTTGTAATTTTGGAAATGTTATAAGTGGAGAATCGCTTCGAGGCACGGCGCTCGAGGACGTCGCTTTTCTTAAGGGCGGCAAGAGAGTTTGCCACTTCGGGGACGTGTTCGATGGGTGTTGATTCGGATGGCTGTGATGATGGTTCGCTGGTCTGCTCGACGGGAGTATCAGGACTCGAAGGTTCAACGACGACAGGGGGAGGTGTCGCGACAGGTTTGTCGACCAGGGAATATCGTTTGACGCTTGCCGGTACTGGGGACTTTACGGGGGGTGGGGCGGCTTCAGCTGCGTCTGTTTCTGGCCCTGGTTCCAGCACTGGTTGAGGTGGCTTAGGGGGAGGGGGAACAGTTTCAGGAATTGATGAGGCGGTAGAGGGTTGTTTGCGATGTTGGGATGTAACAGATTCAGGAGCTGAAGATCGGGGTGCTGGTTGGGTATCCTCTGGAGGGCCAGTATTTTGTTGTTCAAGGATGGTGGGGGCAAAACCTCCAATGAATTGCTGCGGTTGGTCCTCGTTGGCCGTTGGGGGTGCGCTCGCGTAGGAACTCTGCGATGTGGTGTCTTTTCTTCTCGTCGAGGTATGTCCGCTTCTCCGAATGCTATCCCTCTGCGCACCATCTTCTCCGTTCGTAGTCCTGGACGGTTCCGAGCGATGTCCCATTTCCTTTCGGCTTCGCGATGACCGACTTTCGGGTCTATCGCGCCCTTCTCCTTGGTGGCGGTGATCCGTCATGATTTTCCGATATATCGTCTGCTTCTCCCGCAGGCCTTGCAGGAGGTTGGTGATGATCTTGCGAACGTTGGGAAGGTAGATCTCTAGATTGTCTGGTGTTGCATCTTCCGAGAGACATTGCTCAAGCACGACACGTAGATCGTCCGGTACTGATACCAGCTCCCTGTGTATGAAATATAGGATCAGGACGCCCGAGTCGAGTTATGCGTGCTGAACGCTGAGATCCGTTGGGAACGTAGACTTACGACATGTCAATATTGAACGATGCAAAGGCAGCTACTGCGGTGTTAAAATCACCGCCGAACCGTACATATACATCGCTAACTGCGTTCTCATCTATGAGCTGTTCACTCCACTGAGTGAGGGACTCCAGCAGCGCCTTGATAGACACAAGCAGACGGGTCACGGCAGATTCCATGGCGGGCTGAAAGGAAGTGCGTGAGGAAAGAAGATAATGGGTACAAGGGGAATCGGGATTATTAAGGAGATGTAATCCTTACATGTGCTCGTTCCCTTGCCCGGTCGCGTCCAGAAGACGACGAGTGGTTGGAAGATATTGAGTGATTGTCGCGCCTTGAGGGGTGGCCTAGCGACGGTCCCGCCTGCGGTTGTCGTGCTGATGCTGCTGCGGACATCGTCGTGGGCGGGAGTGACGGGTTATGCACAAACTAGAGCTGGAGGAGTGCCAGTTGTGGGTGGAATGAAGATAACCCCTCGGCCAAAGACACTGTGCCCACTCCTGCGCCGCGTGAGAACATCTCTCTTTTCCTGTCAACATTTCGACATGCACAAGTGCAAAAGGGGATACATGGTATCCAATAACTTAGAAATATATGTTTTACATGAGTAGCATAACATCAGGATAATGGTGCGGCCCCTGGTCCAGCGAGTATCATCTCATCCACAATGTCGTCGTGTTCCGTCCGCTTCCATGTTTTAATTGTCTCTCCAAAATATGAGATTTCATATACTCGGAATCGACGATCAAATCTGGAAAAATCAACAAGAGACAAAATCCAGATATAAACGAACACAAACCCTATCTTCCCGTAGCCTGAATAAGAGCTGGGGTGGACACAAATTTCTTTAGTATCTGCATAGGTTATTGATGCATATCATGCATACCTTCCACCACCAAAACATTGCCAGACACCTTTGACACGACGACAGTTTTCTGTCACTACGCATAGGTGTCAATTTTAATTATTCCCGAGATGACGACGACTTACGGTGGCAGTGGCCATTTCCGAGTACTTTCACCTCAAGAGCATTGCCGCTCGACCTGTGATCGCTCTCCAAGGCTTTAAGGATACCATTCTCGAACATGCCTCCATTCTTTTTCGCGTTGCCAGGTTTTTCTTGTCCACTGGTGCCAACGTCGAGAGGTTTCTTGGATTGTGGGTCAATATCAGCTGTTGAGTACGCTTCCGGTCTACCCAAAAGATTAGCTGGAACGATCGGTCGTTTTTTCATAGCCGCTCACAGTGGAATATGGAAAAACATCAATGCGTTTGGTTTCGCAAGGCGCCTTTTGTTGGGAGTGAGTTGATCTTCTCCTTGCCTTGCTTGGAAGTTGTGCCCGAGGTCTTTCGCAGTGTCTGGATGGAATGGTCGCTCTATCTGTGGTATAGAACCGGATTCTTGAAGGAACCATTCAATTTGCGTCTGGTTTAAGTTTAAGCCTTTCTTCCTTGTGGAACATGAGATCAAAATGGTAACCTACTTCGCGGAAGTAGTCATATTCGGTAGGATTAAAGAAGCCAAACCAGTCGAACCAGCCCTTCGAATAAGTTCCCGAGTCCAGGAAGTAAAGGGTCAACAGGTGGGTCTTTGAGCTGAATGAGGTCGCGCGATTAGCACTGCAGGCTATGAAGCGAAAGAAGGATTTTAGTTTACTCACGGGTCAGCACTTTTCACTTTCAACACGTAGTTCCCCACACCGTGTACATCTTTGGGACCTCGTTCCACCAAACTGTATGGTAAATTTTTCATGAGAAGTATCTGTGCGTCCTTCCTAACTCCATCATCCTCGTCATGGTTTCCGAAAACAGCCGCCCATGGTATCTTGTGTTGTGTCACGGCTTTCGCAAATTTTGCGAGGACAGACATGGGATCCCAGGATGTGCCTTGGCCATTTAGCTGGTCACCAGTGAAGACGACGAGGTCAGGCTTTTCCAAGTCCAGGACGCGAGAGAGAAGGGTAGTGGTCATATTGTCTGATCCGGTACAAGGATCTATGTCGGTGTCGCGACAAGTTCCTGGCGAGACAGAGAAATGAAGGTCGGCAACTTGTAGGATCTTGAACCTTCCCTCTCTGGAGAAGTGAAGGGGTTGTGCACGAGGCGGCTCTATTGTCTTTTGTCAACTGGCTACTAACTAGAGCTTACAAAAGAGCTCACGTTTCACCCCTCTGCGGGTGGAAATATGGACGGACTGGACTTTTTTATCTGTGGACATGGTAGGCGGTTGGATCTTTTCAAATCCATACCAGGGATCATCATCACCGAACGTCACATCAATCTCGGTAATGATATTCGCTTTCTCTTCTGTAGTCATTTCGCTCGCAGTCTTTCCAAGGCGGTACCACAAGTACAGTGGTGATGCACGAAGGATGCCCGCCCGCAAAGACAAAACTGCCTTGTGCCACCCATCAATTGGGTAAGGTTCCTCGCGTTCTGGGAGTAATCTGATATCTGTAACGAGATTGATGTCTTGACGGCGGGTGCGGCGGTAGTAAATATTCTAGGACAGCAACAATTAGTATCCACCTTATGGCATGGAAACCGAGAACCCACAAGCCAACCCGATAGATAACCGGCCTCCCAGTTCAGATTGGGCTCCACACGAACCCATTTACCTTTAATCGCATCTTGTTCGCTCGTAGAATCCGGGATGCAAAGATCCCCACTAACTTCAGGATCGACCAGACATCGTGTAACTGCTATTTCTGATACTGGTAACGAACTACGTGTCAGTTATCGCGCAGCAAAAGCCAGCTCCGGAGGATTGACTCACACCCAGTAATATGAGGTAACAAAGGATTCCAGACGTCTAGAGGTAGGCCGGCATAGTCAACGTTATCCTCTGTCGTGGTAACATTCCACCAGTCAACATCGTCGGAAGCGCCTCCGGTGTTGGATCCTGTGCCAGAGCCCTTGTCGCCCCCCGTTGATGTATCGACTTTTAACGGTTTTTCATCAACGGACTCCCATGATTGCCATCCCATGCGTTGGATGATTCCAGGTCCAGGAGTAGGTTGATAGAGAATGAAGACCCATGTAAGAAGGAAGCAGAAGCCGACAATGGTTGTTATAGGCAAACAGATAGAACGGGCAGTACGAAAGATGCGAAGGAAGGAAAAGGTCATTGTGGTCGAAGGCTACCAGCCCTGAGGTGAAAGTTGCGGCTCGTTTGCCAGGAAATGTGGGAGGGCTGGATGCCGAGTGGATATTCGATGGGACACGACCTCCCAATCAAACCCTGAGCATTAACAAGTCTATGTCACGTGGTGAGAACATAGCCAGAGAAGTTTCCCGCGGTAAGCGTTTCTTCCGTTCACCTGAAGACAGACCAATTGGAATTTCTCCGAGGGCCAAAATGCAGTCCCTCTGTCGTGGTTTCGGTTCTCTCCGCTTGTACTCGACAAAACCACCGCCGTCACCTCTTCCCAAGGGCGCGCTCGCGGCGCGAACAGCCTCGACACCACTCGCAGTCCGCCTGCGTCGAGACAAAAAAATTGGTCCCGTCAAGGCTGGCACATCCGACGCGACAACTGACGGCTTGACTCCTTCCGACCACGCCCGCTACCAACGTCGACTCGCATTGGGACTCATTCCTAACATTGACGGGAAGCCACTCACACCAGCACAATGGGCCGAGAAGCAGAACGCGCGGAGGTCTCGGCTGCGCGGCGTTAAATCTGTGAATAGGGATGGACAGCAAGAGACTCAGGTTGTGGGCCAACCAATTTATCTTCCCAATATGGTGTTCCGCCTTGTCCGGAATTTCACGCCTCCTGGAGAACCATACAACCCATACGAAGCCACATTCCGTATTCCCCATTCTGTTACTAAAACCGATATCCGCTCTTACCTCCTTGCCGTTTATGGTGTCAAGGCAACATATATCCGTACCGACAATTACTTTGCACCCATCCCCAATCGTGGTCAGTCTACGCAGACCTATAAATCCTTCAAACGTGCCGTAGTCGGTTTGGTGGACCCATTCTACTACCCACACCGCCCGGAGGATATGCCTCAGGAACAGCGTGCACAACATGAAGAATGGGTTGAGAAGAACTTCCAGATTCAAGAGAACAGGCAGTTGCGCAAGCTGGAGTTGTTGCGCATCACGAAGGGGGTGGCGCTAAATGCCCCGTATGCTACAAAGCGCTCGCACGTGTTAAGAATCATTGCGGAACGGAGACAGAAGAGGGAGGATATGGTGACTCAGATTGCAGAAGAGTGGAAAGATATGAGGAAGAAAGGCGAGGAAATCACTTGGGGAGAAAGCCCGATGAAGCGATCTGCAGCTGCGCCTGCTGCAACAGAATCGTCGTCGCCTTGATTACTTCACTTAATGCACTTTCAGACACATTCAAAGCTCCAATAAAATCCGGTTTTCGTTCACCAAAATCCTGTCCTACCTAGCTCAAATTCCCTATATCAAACTCAGTGCCCTAGCAATAAGTACTTTAGAATACTCGGCCGGAAATTTGACCGTTCCGGGACGTTAAGGAGGAGATTGTTGAGATCTTGAGACCGTGTTCCTGTGCCAGCCCAGTGCAGATTGTTTTGCCAACTGTCGACAGCGGGCGGTGCTATGCATGTGGAACGCCAAGAATGGCCATACAACAGGGGTTACGCGTTTGATGGAACTGATGAAAGACTATTTCTGGCCCTGCACCCTTCCAGTGCTTTTCAGAACAAGCCTTCGCCTTGTTTGAATTGGCTACATGGCCACATACCTGGCACAGCTGATTCACTTGGTCTATTGAAACTCGGATCCACGCACAATCGTTCTGGCATCTCGGAAGACGCGATACACGTGACCGTGTATGAGATCGTTTACGCAGATGTACTACTGGGACCCGTATAAATATAAGCTGTTAGCATATGTGTTCTCTTTCTTTCCTCCTCCATGTATCTCTCCCATCCTCCAGTATCTAACCCCGCTTTCTCTTCTCCCCCATCATCACCCAGCCTGTGTATTGACTCTTCTCCACTGTCTTCTCCATCACTAGAACCTCTCCATCTTGACTCTTCCTTTGACCTGGGCAAACTCACGGACCCGCTTGCTGGGAGCTTTAATTCCACTAAAACCCCTCCGCAGTATGAAAAGAAACAAAAGAGGCGAGGCACTATGGTGTCGCCTCCACCGTCACCAAAAAGGGCTCGGCACCACCAGGATATGGGAGAAGAAGAACACCAGTTCGATGGGTCTATGCCTTTGCCATTGCACTTGCAACCCTCTCCGCGACGAGCAAAAACTGCAGCAGAAATGGAAATAGATGAGTGGAATAGAATTGACGACGAGATCTTTAGTTTGCAGATGCGGGTGATTGATGTCTCGTGAGTCCTGGTGTCTTCTGTACTCGTGACGATCTGTTGAATAGCATGTAGGGACCGTCAAGTCACATTTATACCCAAAACCATCATTGAAACGTTGAAGTGTATTGTCCACATCCCGGCTCCGGACGACTTCACAGCATTGGAAATGACCAGAATGAAAGCTGAGCACCGCCCTTTCATGCGATCCCAAACAGCACCTGCATATAGTGCGGCATTTGCCAGAACCTTTGGAGAACGAACACGGAGTGTCAATGTTACTTCCATGCACGGCATGAAAGACGGCATACATTTGATTCTTTCCAATAACTTGATCACCAAGTTACCTCGGGACCTTTGGGACTTAGAGCGACTGACGGTCTTGTCCTTGAGTGAGTGATGTTCACACTTCTGTCCAGAAATAGCTTGTAACCCGTATTTGGTATAGGAGGCAATGGTCTAAAAGTCTTACCTCCAGAAATTTGTCGTTTACGAAATCTTGAGGACCTGAACATTGCAAACAACCAGCTGCAATATGTGCCTTCGGAGTTACTGTTGATGAACCTACGGGTACTCAACCTTCACCCCAACCCTTTCCTGATGCCCCCAAGCCTGGATGACCGGCCTGTGAGCAACACAGATGCCCTAATTCCAGACCGTGTGATTCCCCTTACGGAACTGCTGTTTCGAGTTCTGACGTCACCTGCGCCCTCCACCCTGTTTTCCAAGAGAAATCCGGACTCGTTCCTCTCATCGTACTACGATCTCCCCCTCCCACCGACTAGTTTGATCCCACCTCGAATTGCAGAAACACTGGGTGCTTGTGTTCCAGGCTCCATATGTCCAAGCGATCTGATGAGTGAACCTCGGGATGATATCAGTATGGGCACATGCGGAAATCCGACCCATCACGCGGAGGAACGCATTTTCGTTAAGCCAGTCGAACAGAGATTCTCTTGGGAAAAGGTGATTGCCGGACAAACTACGGGCGGGACGGTACCTGTCCTGTGGAGGGGATGCAATCATGGATGCTTGGACTTCTTGAGTCCAGGGACAAGAGTTGAACCCGTTGAGGTAGAGGATGTCGAAATGGATGACGGAGAGGATGGTGTGGTGCAGCGGATTCAGTTTGGTGGTAGTATTGAGGACTTTGACTTTGAGTGAGGATAAATACGGTAGTGGTATCCTGAGTATTAGGCGGTAGTGGCATTGTACAATACAAACAACATGCATCATTCCAACAGCTACTTACAGTCTTACTGTAAACACGAGCCGGGAAGTTCCGGTAGTTGTCAGACGCTTACGTGAGCGTCGGAGACCCCAAAGCTAACTTATGTTTCTGTGGGGACCGCCACAGTCAAGACCTGTGCGATGTCTCCGCGTCTAACTGGTTCTTTTTCAACATATCTGCGCTACCCCCATCTACGCTCTAGCAACAGCCCTGAAGCACTATCTGCGAAAGATATGCAACACCACGCCGTCGCAGCTTATCCCCCACAACATTGGAGCCCAGGCTACCCCAAGGACGACCATCCGCACCCTTTCCCCGTCTCCGAATGCGCAGACTGCAGTACAGGATGTACCGAGCCAATGTGCTCAACTGCCAACGAAATAACACCACAATGCACCGACCAGTGTGTCGTCATCACCTGCAATGACCCGGACCATAGTAGCCTAACTTGCACTGACGGTCATTCTTATTGTGATTTCGCTTGCGATGGCACAACGCATTGCACAGACTGTGACGGCTTCGATGCCCTCGTAAGTCCAATCGTTCCTCCAGTTTTTGTAGGCATTTGATCTTGTACCCTAGATGCGGTGCTGCGAGGAGTATCATCCTTGTTACGTCCACCAGACACGACCCACAGATCTTTCACAACAGCTTCCACAACAAACAATTGTGGGACAATATCATTGGAACACTTCTCCGACGGCCACACTCTGTGATTGTGGCCATTCAGCAAAGGCAAAAACACATCTAACAACGAGCGCTACCTCCCTGTCTCAACCCGCTACTCCTGCCGGCTTTCCCCCCGCTATCATCGGCAACAACCCCCGATACTCGCCGTACTCTCTCCCATCTTTCAGCACCGCTTACAATTCTGTTTCCCAACCCTTCTCGCCCGTCCTCCCAAACCAAATGCTAGATTCACAAGCGGCCCGGCGCAATACTTCAGATAATCAGTTACACCAAGCTTACCCCCCTTCATCTTCTTCCTCCCCTTTGGCGTCCCTGACATGCATGTGGGACAACTGCCAAGAACAACTTTCGTCGCTAAGAGACCTCGTTGGACATGTTAATCTCACTCATTTACGTAGTCCGGCGGATCCTGGCTGCCCGACTGATTGCGACCACCCCCTAGGCACGCATGCGCACATGCAAGCCGTCCATGATACAACGCGATTGCCTTGCCTTTGGGGTGACTGCACCGAATATCTCGAGCCGCAGCTTTTATCGAAGTCGTCAGACGGGAATGCCATGGATGTTATACAGCTGGCTCTTGCAAACCACTTGTTCCAGGAGCATCTTAAATTATACAGCTCTAATACTAGCTACCTGGGCGACACTTCAGAAGATGACTGGTTATTCGCGG
Source organism: Calvatia gigantea (assembly GCA_025093985.1). Lineage (NCBI taxonomy): Eukaryota > Fungi > Basidiomycota > Agaricomycetes > Agaricales > Lycoperdaceae > Calvatia > Calvatia gigantea. The sequence goes on along the minus strand of JACAAK010000005.1, from coordinate 1,440,288 downwards.
AGTTGATGGCGTCTTCTCAACAGGAACAAGGTCAACAGGGTCAAACGCTGCAGCAATCCCAATATAACAAAGACGACCGGGACAATAGCACTGCCGCTAATTCGACTTCTAATTCCGCTTCCGCCCAAAATGTTCAAGAGGAGGACACCAACTCCAATGCTTGCCAACAATCCGACGCGCCAACTACGCCCTCGTTAACAATAGCAGCTACTGCTCCCGATTCACCGACCATATCCATTGAGGAGATCCCACCCACGGAAGGGCACACCTGTCGGTGGGAGGCATGTAGAATGACGTTCGAAACATGCCATGACTTAATGGCCCATATGTCAGCTGTGCATGTTGGAAGTGGTAAAGCACAATATGATTGCTTGTGGGAGGGGTGTGCGAGGAACGGCAACAAGGGTTTCTCAAGCAAACAAAAAATTTCTCGACACTTACAGGTACGTCAATGCCTCGTGATTCACCCGACCACTTGGAGCTGATTCACGTATCCTCAGTCCCATACGGGTTATCGACCATTTCAGTGCCCAGAGTGTCTGCAGAATTTCTCTGAATCGGCAACTTTGCAGCAACATACACGGAGACATACACAAGAAAGTAAGTTTTATTTCAGTTTTCCAAGATTTCGAAGAGGTATCAGGTAACTTACTTGTCTAATAGAACCTTATAAATGTGATTTCCCCGGATGTGGAAAGTCGTTTGCAATTACTGGGGCTCTGACGATCCACAGGCGGATACATAACGGACTCAAGCCGTTTAAATGTTCTTATTGTGGCAGGTACGTGAGGCAATCTGTCAACGTTCTGACCCAGGTACTAACTCCATGTTGACAGGGGCTTTGCAGAATCCTCCAATTTGTCAAAACACGTACGTAGACATACCTTATGTCCCTAAGCCACTTAATGACTTGACTTCCCATACAGTTGAGAACACATACTGGTGAACGGCCATATATCTGTGCTGAACCAAGTTGTAGGAAAGCGTTCGCGAGACCAGATCAATTAACGCGACATATGGCTGTCCATCGTAAAAAAGCAGTGACAACCACGGCCGTGGTTTTGACTTCGGCACCGTGATGTTATTTTTGTCCTGTGTAGTAGCTTTAGTTACATATGCGTTTTTAACTTATTGTTCAGACTAAACTGTTTTACATGTCTAGCTTTGTCCGCCCGGTACACCTGCACATAGTAAATATGTATCCGTAACGATTTGACCTTGCATAGTCTGGCGCCGGGGCCGAGAACAACGCTCATTGGGAAATAAACAAGGTCTATCTTTCCCTAGCCAAGAAATTCTACTGCCACACGTGAATAGGAGGAAAATCTCGCACCCGCAACGCAACATGCAAGAAACGTTTACAATTTTTGATCAATTATACAGCACGTTACGTAAGGAAGCTGCAGAGTGGTGTTGAAGCAACTTCTTACAGGGCGCACCCCATATGACCAGTGAAGTCTTCAAGTGGCGAAGGGGGTACAGAGGACGAACAGGCTGGTGACGCACGCCGAAGCATTGAAGCGGATTGGGTGTTTCTCCGGGTTGGTATGGCTTTACCTATGTAGAGCTTCAGCAGCCCATAATTATCCGGAATCAGGGATGCTCACCCGCTCGTTTCACTTCATCATAACCTCTAATGCGTAGCTTGTCGTAGGCCGGATTGACGGAGGCTCCCTCTTCGATAGCTACGAAGTCAATACGTTGCCGACGAAGAAAGTCTTCACTGAGTTCCCAAGGGGCTTCAGTGATGATCTCATCGACCCAGCGACAGTGTCTAAGCAGTTCATATCTCTCCTCCTCGGGCCACGTTGGCTCGCGCTCGTGGTCACGAATTGACTTGTCCGAAAAGACTCCCACGACCAGCTGTACCTGAGGAAACGAGAGTTTCCCCTGGCGCAAACATAGGACGTGACTAAAATATTTCATCGGTGGGTCAATTTAGACCGTCATTACTTGGACGCGGTTCGTACCCACCTGACAGTGATTGGGTCGAACAAACCAGTCTACATATACGCGAACAATTTTATGCTCAAAACCGGTTGAGCGTTCCCCAGCGATTTTGCGGGTGTAATCCTGAATTTCAGCAGCGGTCCACCTTATGGCCTGGTTTTTTTCACTGGAAGCAGGGCAGGGTTGTGGTTCAAAGACCATAAGATTGACAGCCCTTGGGTCGGCTGTACTGGTGTCAGGCGAGAGATCATCAGGATTTGACACAACATCATAGTCGTCGTCGTCGGCTAAAGTGCCAGCCAGGCCCATCGTAACTTAGGTTGCGGAAGAAAGAGTAGAATAAGAACCAGGGTGGGGTGCTGTATCCTCAACAGCTTCGATATTTCTTCCACGAGGCATCCTAGTTTGGAGATGCCGAAACCTGTTTTGGTCAATGACAGTTCTGGAAAACCCTGGTTCAGGTTTGAGCCCCATTTCGCTCCACGCAACAGCGCTCCTCGAACGAACCGCGCTGGCAAGACAATACATGAGCACATGAGCGCTTGGGTAACATAAGCTCTATTCCACTCTCTACTCTGGAGACAGCAAGGCGCGGACATGAAGAGGGTTCGACTCGCCAATCAGAATGACTCAACTGCTGCTAGAACCATGAGTTCGAGTAATTACTTGTTTGTTTGAGTTTAACGTTTAACGTTTAACCTCGACCATGCTCTTCTGGCTACCTGCGGACCAGCGAGAAGCCGGGGTCAGTGGGTACTTAACCTCGTTCCGCACTTTATTGGACCACCAGCCACAACGGTGGATTGAAAATCGACAACAACTGCGGAAGTATTGGTGCACTGACGATGACATCACGGGCATGACCCAAATCCCATCGCAACCCCTGATTTTTGGATTTTGGAAAAAAGTAGAACTAATGTTTCCACATTTTTAGCGATTCTTGGCTTGACTCTACCCCTTACACGAGGCCTTAGGCCCAGCGAGAATATCGGAATGATTCCAATTAAACAAAAATAAACGACGTTGATGATTAGTGATTGTTGGTTAACGTTGATTCAAGTGCATCTGAGTGTAATCAACAGGTGGAATTCCTGCTGATTTGGTTTGATTGTTTTTGGCTCGGCGCAAGTATGATGCTCTGCCGCACCACATATCGGCATCCTGCTGAGGTCTGTGGGAGAAAAAATATGAGTGAGTTCTCGTCAACGTTCATCGACGTCCCTCCCCTCATAAGTCCCACCCCGTTATTGAGGCCATGGAGATAAATTTCAACGCTCTTTCCAGCGGATAGATATGTAATCGTAGATGGGAAAGGGGAACATCCGGGTTCTATGTGAATGTAACCGGTGCGAATCCTAGGTCTGGGTAGGGCGGTCAACTCGATGTGCTCATCCCAGAATGTATGGAAAGCCATCCCTTCTTACCCAAACCTTTGATGAAATTCATCCGGGAGTCTGCAAATCCTTTTTTTGACCCACGCAAACGACGATCACAGGAAGCCAAAACACTCAAGGAGAAACCCCAAACAAGATTACCGGACATAGGAATTCCGGTGGCTGAGGCTGTAAAAACAAGCACCTTAAATGAGAATTCTGAAAAGTATGGGCAGGCTCAAGCTGGGGCTATAACGGTAAGCATTGTCCAGCCCCCCATTTTAAAAACTAATAGAACATCCATATCAAGTGGGAGGTGGCCTTACTACGACCATCCCCCGCACGGCCCGCGCCCCAGACTATGCTAGCACATCCGAAAACGATCAACGAGGCCTTGAGCTTGGGGCGGTAGACCTGTACCTCACCTCCACACTCCCGGCTCCCTGGAAAATGACATTCCTCTTCCAAGGTATGACGGAAAACAGGTAAGGAATCACGTCCAACCAGCGGGTGAATGTTTCCCTAATCTTGGCGCATACAGGGTGTTAAGTCTCTTGCAACCAAACAGCAAAAAAAGTTCACAAATCACAATCTTATTAAGAAGGGGAACAAGGGAATGCGATGGACTTGAGCGTATACTCGGAGGGGTTGCTGTGTTAAAGGTCTAAATTAATAAATATTCTATGCTCCTTTATCAACAACTTCATGATTTGGGTTCTGCAAATATATCCTCGTCGTCCGATCTCGTATCCCGGCACAAGTCCCAGGGCTCCAGCGAGCCAGCAAAGGCTGGCGAAAGATAGAAGGGCCTAGCCTCTACTTTTCCGTCTCACCAGCAAAGATAGCCAAAAAGTACTTGTGCAACCCACGTTGATGCCCAACAATGGCGCCAACAACACCGTCGGGCCGAACGACCACAATACCACAGGTTTTGCCAGGGATATAAGCACTATATGCATGGGCATTTCTATCCTCCAACACCGCGTCAGCAGATACATCAAGCGAACTAGGTACAGACGATGCATGACGTGTGATTATGACGGAACGGACCGTGCCTGGAGGATAGATTTTCAGAAGTTTGAGTATCGGCCTCGGGTCCGCAAGTTCGGAAAAGATCAGGACCGTATGACAGTGCGAACTGAAGATTTGGAAAAGGTCGTGGGTGGTGCGGAAGAGTGAGGAAGGTGAGCGGTCAATCAATCCAGGTGCATTTGGCGCGCGGTCCCCTGCGCGGAGGTGGCCATCGGAGGAGTGTCCGTACGAATTAACACCAAAGACTTCCTTCTCCAATACAGGTCCGTAATCGGCCACAAAGTCGTCATCTTCGACTTCCTGTTGTGCCTCGGCAACCTGACGCTCGCCAAGGACGATGGAACTCCACCGATAGTTAACCCCGAGTTGGTGTAGTGTAGTGTCTTTGTCCCAAGGCTTTTCTTCGCCCTCCTCAAATGCGTTATCGAGAATTTTGGTGGTTTGGTTGAGCATTTCTACGACGACTGGCAATCGCTCTTCCGCGTATGTGTCGAGGAGGCTTGGGGGTGAGAGTTTTTTGATCACCAAGGCGAGTTTCCAGCCAAGGTTGAATGAATCTTGGATACCAGTATTCATGCCCTGACCACCCGTTGGACTATGGGACGTGTGCTGAATCTGCAACGGATCTGTCAATCTAAGTGTGGAATGGCATTTTTTGGGTGATGTGTACCTCCTGCGATGAAAACGCGGCCAATGTGGAACTTGTCCACCATTCTGATGTTAGGCCTAGAAGGGAGTGAATCTTACACAGGGAGGCGAAGGCGTGAAAACTGACGTGTAGTAGGATATCCACGGGCATTCCCCGAATTTCAAGTCTTCGCGGTTCGTAGTTTTTGTGAGTATTTCTCGTAGGAGAGCTTGATCGTTGGCGAGCTGGGCACGATTTACATTTTTTCCCGCAATAACGAAGTTGAATAGAGTTGATTGTTCTGTCCCGCGTAGACTGACCCTGGGTCGAGAAAGATAAAAACAAGCTACAAAGACGGATACGGAAGACGAACATAGTATTGGGAGTGTCGCCCCACATGTGCCAGTACTAAAAGTCGGAAATGAGGACGATATCATGGTCCAAAGAATTATGAAGCTCACTTTTTGGGACAAACCCTCGACTCTAATGTCGCCCACTACGAAGTTCTCAATCTTTCTTGTCTCCCCAAGAAAACTTAACCCAAGTTGCTTTCGCACCACTCCTCTCGCACCATCCGTTCCGACCATGTGTTCAAAAGAGGCGATCTCTTCCATTCCTTCGGCCTTGGGATCCATTCCTTTGACAAGTAGCCTGGCTTCAACGTGGTCGTCCAACTGTGTGAATGACACCAGCTCTGTCCCGAGTTCTACGACACACCCGAGCTTGACCAGCGCAGTCTGAAAGATTTTCTCCAGCCGATCTTGACCTAACATGACTGGGTTTAACTGCATTTGCACTAGTCAGACTAGGGAAACAAAGGGGAAATTGTGGCCATACATAAGGATTACTTGGAGTGGGTTCTTGCGGAGGATACATGTCGAACTCCTGGATAACCTGCGTGCCTCCAGGGAGTTGATACTTGCGCACACGGGGAACTTGTATAGCGTGCTTCATCACTTGGTCGGCGATGCGAAGTGTATTGAAGAGTTCCAGTGATCGTGGCTAGGAGGCTGTCAGCGGGACACAATTTGAGAAGATGCATAAGGAGGATTAGCCATAATTCCGGCTCCACGTTGTCCAAGACGTGGAGTAGCATTTTTCTCAATTACACGGACTGGGATACCGTTTTGCAGTAAGGAGATGGCAAGTACCAAACCGGAAGGCCCGCCGCCGACCTATAATATCGCACGCATGAAAAATGGGAAGGGAGTCGGAGCAACTGAAGGAGCTCACGATGAGGACTTTGGGTGTGACCGTCATGGGGGCGGAGCAACGGATGAGGGAAATAACGGAAAGGATGCGAGGCAAGGTTAAAAGTCATCGCAATTTGTTCCGACGCGACGATAGAACACCGGAACGAGGGTCTAGACTGTGGGCGGAGGTCTGATTGTTGGAGCAACGATAAGGAACCATCGCCGTATGCCCTGAAATGGTTGAAAAACCAACGGACATATTAGCTGGTTCCTCAAAATTTTTTGTTTGAGTCACTTGGGCACGTAAAGTGGTTCAGAATTTTGGCTGGGCGCCGTGTAGTATGTCACGACCTTCAGGGCCCTCCGCCTTTTTCAGAATTTTTAAGTCAATTCGTTCCTATTACTCGCAACTGTACTGACCACTGGCTATGATGCCGTGTCTATGAGCATATTTTCTTGTTTATCTCCACCATCTTTTATCAGGAATTGGTGTTTTCCTGGCTGAGAAATGACAACATTTTCGGGTTGCTGGCTGAAAATCCGGATGCGCCTCAGCTGTTGCACGTACGCAAGCTCCTTTTGGTCCCACTGGCGGAAGAGATGTATATTCGCTGGATGTGTCAGGTCGGGAACCTCTGATGGGGGGATGTACATGTGTTAGAGCCGATTTAGGTGATCAGAGTCGATACTCCTACCCATTCCGGTACGATACTGTTCAGCCTCGATGAGCTTGATATCCTCCAGCTTTGCTTCTCTCACACTCTTTGGTCGACCTTTCCTCCTTGCTGACCTCTCTTGCTCGAGTTCTTCGTCATGCCTCGTTAGCCAGACATCCCGAATCAGGGTATGGAGTTCCCCGAGAGTGAAGACGCCTTCTTCGGGCAGCGCGTGGAAGAAGAAGCCATAGAAATCAACTACCATCTGACGGTCGGTGACTCCGCGCGAGAACATGGGGCACATGGCGGCAGCACTCACCCCGAGTATCATGTTTTTGGGAGCGCTTTGAATTGAGGTTTCCGAGTTTGCCTTTGCGCAAGGCTTTTCTAGCGAGCTGCTCGGCTTTTCGGGAGGCAGGATGAAAAATCTTTTCTTTTTTTGTTTTGGAAGCTGCAGTCTTTGCAGTTGTTGAGGGAGCCATTGCGAGCGCGAAATCAAGCAGGCACTGCTGATTAGGGACAATTTTTCGAAAGTGGAGTGTGGGAGTGATGGTCTATGTAAATGAATACAAGATACAAAGAGGGCCATGCGATGGATGCACTCAGGGAAGGGTCCATTGGAGGACTAATTTGTGCGTCTCCCACCAGAATGTCTTCACGCGAGGCGGATCGTATCACATCAGCTCAACAAACCCTTGACAGTATGTCCTAAACTCATCTTTTCACCGGCGGTATCGTGTGTGTAACTAGTGCTTTTTCCTAGTTCTTTACGAAATGTCCCAGCTTCTCAACACACAGCTTGACAAGGAAACTCTGGCAACATGCGTTGGCATGATTGAAAGCGGCGTTAACCCGGAGGCTCTTGCTGTTTGTTCTTCTCCCTTTCATTCGGACAAGCGCAACATCACTGATGATTACACCGTAGGCCGTTATCCTTGAACTGCGCCGTGAAAATGCGGCACTGAGTAAGCAGAATACCAGCAGTGCGGGCCGCACTCGATAAGGACTATACTATATGTGCATAGTATGTACTTATTCTAGTTATGCGGCTTATTGCCCCCTAGACCTTGGCTGAGTCGTATTTGGTCCCTTTTGCCTGGGTATCAAGGGCAGTTCCGACCGTCTCCCACGCTGTTGAGCTACCTGTGCCTTGTTGACAACATCCATATCCTTGGAGTAATGCATCAAATATTGTCGTGTGTATTTAGCGTACCATGTCCGTAGGGTTGAACATTGAACATGGAGAAGAAAAAAAAAAAAAAAAACTCGTGAAGGAACATGGGCGTCAATATAGGCAATTAGTTTGGGCGGTTAAAGCCTTAGCTTGGAGCTCACGGCTTGATGCTTGTCCGTGAGCGGAGTTGATCCAACCCAATTTTACATACATACCGCACTCTTTCTCTCCACCACAACATCCACCCCCTATCAACCTTCGTCATCAGCGGCGGCGACAGTCCCTTGTATCGTCGTCGTCGTTCCCTACGTCCCCTCTTCTTCTCGTGACCCCCTTCCATCCACCACAGGACTTCTGTCGATCCACAACATCAATTAGCTCATTCAATGGCTACTCGCACCCTCCAACCTTCAGAGTATGAAATTCAACGCGAAGTAGAGGCACTCCGCGACATCAGGCGCCGTTCTACCACCCCTGGTGCCCTCATTATCGATCCAGACCTTCCCAATCAGTCCCCTGCCACCTCACCAACCACCAGGACATGGCCTGTCGGATCCGCTGCTGCTTCTTTCATGTCAGACAGCGACTCATCCAGCATGTCCTACGACAGAACCTCTTCCGATCGCAGCAGCCATGGCAGTAGCAGCGTGGATTCCGCAGATACTGGTGCGACGTCCACTGGCGTGACCGACGATCCCTTCCACCTCTTCTGGGTCCCTGCCAGTGTCCACCCAGAGATCGCTCCCGCAGAATTTCGCGCATTCCTCAAAGAACATGCACGAAACGTTCCTCCAGCAGACGGAGCAGACCTCAGCCGATCAACCTCTTCGTCTTCTTTGGGCCTCGGACGCAAGCGCTCAATGCTCAGACGACAATACCAACCGCGTGAAAATGATGGAGTGGAGGAAGAAAAAATCGTTCCCCTCAGCCGCAACCGCAGCTATCTCCTCAATCCAGTTCCCCAGTTAAACTTCACCGACCTTCAGCGGCTTGAACAGCTTGCAGAGGAAGCATCTGAAAATGATGATTCCTCCAAGCTCAGGACTCTTCTCAGGAGAAGCCTCAGCCTTAATCTCTCGCCCTCAGGTTTGTCTCCCCCTCACTTAGCGCCCAGAAATGCTGGTTAATTGTCCCCCTTCCAGCCGTCGATAAGATGGACAATGTACCAGATATGGGAGATGAAGCTGACGCACCTATCATTGTGCCTCCCCCCGGCCAAATTCTCCGCCGCGCTGCACGCACGAAAATTAGAAAACCAGCACTCCCGGGGGATGGAGGTGGACATCGGTTCGGAAGCACAAGGAGGGGCGCTAGGGCAGCAACCCTGCCGCCAACAGACCCGCGCAATTCAAGCGACCTGTCTTCAAGTGATCATGGGGACAATTCAGGAGAAACCGATACCCTAGGTCAACAGCGTCGCCAAACACTTTCCGATGACGGTTTTGTGAACAATAGGCCTGATTCGTTTAGTGAAGTACTCGATGCATATTTGAGGGATGCGGATGAGGATGACATCTCAACGGTTCCCGTTGCGACAACGTCGTCGCCACCTTCGTCTGTCGAATCACAAGAAATACCACAACTGCCTTTACCTGAAGTGCAACTAGGCCTTCTTGATACTCTTGGATCTATCCTTCAGCCCCAGCCCCAACGACATTCACAACCTCAGCCTTTAAATGCGTATCAACCTTCTCGGACACCCTCACCCCCTGCAGAGGCACCTCCTCAAGCGGTTTCAACCGAAATTCCAGCAATTGCTTCCTCCGCTCCCTTAGTCCAGGAGCCAGAGCCTCACCTCCCCTCACCACCAATTATACAACAACCGCCGCAACCCTTGCTTCCTTCCCAACAACTGTACGCAACTGAAAACTACCAGCCCCAGCCTGTGGTCCCCCAACAACCTGCACCTCGAAAGGACAAGAAAGGGGGTCTCTTCAAATGGGGTGGTGACAAGTCAAGCAAAAAATCTAAGCAAGAAAAGGACAAGGACAGGGAAAGTAGGGAGCGACCAGAAAAGGACAAAGACTCTGGGTTTTTCGGAGCCCTTTTCGGGGGATCTAAAAAGAGGCAAGATGCCGATTTTACACCTTCGATGGTTGGAGGAAATGCGGGGCGCGAGGCTGCCCAGGCGCTGCTTGGCGCATCCAAGTCATCCAAGAATTACGTACCGCCCACATCACCTGCACTACCTCCGGGAGCAAATCCCTACGCCCGTTATCCTATACACGTGGAACGAGCGATATACAGGCTGAGTCATATCAAGCTCGCGAATCCCCGTCGTCCGTTGTATGAACAAGTCCTGATCAGTAATCTAATGTTCTGGTACTTGGGCATTATCAATAAGACACAAACGCCAGCTCCAACGGCACAGGCCCAACCGAATAGTGTTGCAGGGGCAGGTGCAGATGGCGTAGCTGGAGCCAATTCAAACACTGTGGAGGATGCAGAACAAGAGCAACGGGAGAGGGAACAGAGAGAGCAGGAACAGCGGGAGAAGACGGAAAAGGAGAGACTGGAAAAGGAGAAATTGGAAAGGGAAAAGGAGGTGGAGATGAAGAAGAAGGAATCTGGTAAGCGGGGCTCACTGACAAAAACACCTGTTGGTGGAGTAGGTGGCCGGCGCGCGGAAATGCCAATTAAAGGCCCACAATACGAGATGCAGCACCGTGTGATGGAACAGGAGTATGAGAACTACAATTCGCAATCTAATCAACAGGTGGGACGAAGTGGCCCAGTTAATGGAATACCCGGTCAACATTACCCCCGACCTCCGTCGCAGCAATACTCTAACTCGCCACCCAAGCTTGTTTCGCCGCAATCGACTCCAGTTCCTGAACAGCAGTTTTATGATGGCCAGTTGCAGCAGCAAAGGTTACCCCCAGGAGCAATGCCACCAGTAGATCAAACCGCCTCGTGGATGTCGCAGAACAACACTCAGCAACGACGGAGTCTTTCACCACAGAGATCCCGAACTCCTCCGCAGAACCACATAGTCCCCCCACCCACACAACGCCAGCCACCTTTACCCACTGATGGGTTTGCGGGAGTGGGCGTGGGAGGAGGCAGGCCTAGCCGCTCTCTGTCAGCCAATGCTATTCCTCCACCTCAAACGAATGGCGCTAAGGTACGGAAAGGGCAGAGTATACACGCGATCTCCCCAGTCCCGCAAGCGCAGCCTAGGCAACCGAGGACGAGCCAAGGGCAGCCTGATGGCGATAGTTTGGGCGGGGAGGAGGAAGATACGCCATTAGCGACCTTGCGACAGCAGCAGCGACGGGTCCTATAGGACACTTAGACATTGCAGTTACGTTACTTCAGCGTTCTTTGTGTGTCTCTTCTCCCCGTTACCCGTTTATCATTGGCCCTACTTACACTGCTCTAATCCGGAACTGAACACTTTTTGCCCTGAAACAGCATGACACTTCTTACCTCGACGGTTTCTCCTTTTTTCCCCAATTATTCCTATATCACCTGCCTTCTTTACTCTGTTAGTTCAGCTTGCTTTGATTTTGCATTACTACTGGTTTTGATATCCATTGGCGGTACCCGTGTCCTCGTACTTTATTCCCACTATCGGCGTTTTGCACCGGTGGTTATTCCATTTGTCCCGTTACCCCTGTGTCCGAGGGCCGCAATCACAACGCAGATGTTCGAGGTCTTTTAATATTTTTCATCACTGGAGGTAGTTTTACAGTGTACGAATGCGAAATGGAAATTATACATTTATTTCACCAGCACCCCTCTGAATTGATGAGACGCACGTGCTTATCACACTGCGGACTGGTTAGATCACGATTCGCGGTCTCTCCGACGTCCAACATTGGAGCCCGCCAACACAGTTGTAAACCTTACGGTACGTTCACGGCCTGCTGCTCACACAGCGACAAAGTCGACTGATTCTTTTGTTCCCAGGAATGATACTTCTCGAAGTAAGCACGATATCGAAACTTGAAACAGATTCCTTGTCTTAGTTGGACATGCAATGTCATAGCCCCATAACACAATCATCCAAACAACAATCCTAGATAAGCTCACAAAGTGTGTCCGTACTGTTCTTTTGAAGTAGTCAGATTGCTGACTGTATCACGTTCTGTGGGCAGGCCTTCGACACTTGATGTGCAGTTCGTCGATTTTGATGGCGTGCGCTTCCACCTGACGTCCGGAGACAAGAAGACAGCATTGTTGCTATCGATGAACATCAGATGTTGGGATGAATTGGTGAGGTATGGTGCTGCGGATGTGTTAAGGAGAGAATACGGAGCGTTGCTGTTGGATCAACCGGAGCAGGATTATAATGTCAGTTTGATGATTGACTTGGAACAGGTCCCTCAGGATCCTGGTGAGCGGCTCGTCTTTAAAAGCTCGAAGCTTGAGGATGCAGCGCTGATTATGAACATCATTAGAGTCAAGGGACGCGTTTGTGATGTCCGTTGCGCTTTTGAAGAGGAATGCTCTATCGGCGCCGTTTGAGCGTGCGTTCCAGGAGCAAAAGGCGTTGGAGATATCGGGGGGACAGGGGGAGTTAATGCAAATCCATTATCGCGACGAGGAGGCTCTCTACGTCCAGGCCTCCCCTGATCGGGTTACGGTTATATTCTCGACTATTTTCAGGGAGGAAACAGATCGTATATTTGGAAAGGTGTTCTTGCAGGTATGGATCGATCTCATGATAATGTGCGTCATTGATACACTTCATTTGACCAGGAATTTGTTGATGCTCGGAGGCAACCTTCCATCCAGAATGCACCACAGGTGCTTTACACCAATCGCGATCCACCCCTTGAAATTCGCCACATCGCAGGTTTGAGGAAAACAGAAGATGCAGGTTACGTCACTTTTGTGCTGTTCCCGCGTCACTTTGCAAGACCAGATGTGGCGTCTGCGACGATCTCTCACATTCAGCTGTTCCGCGACTACTTGCACTATCACATCAAGTGCTCAAAAGCGTATATGCATTCGCGAATGAGAGCTCGGGTATCTGAGTTCCAGAAGGTGCTCAACCGTGCAAAGGCGGAAGTGGCTACGGGTGAGAGGAAGACTGTCAGGTAAATTTCGTTTACAACTTGATCTTTGGATTTGACTGATTCTGTCTGACTAGTGGGAGGACGATGGTTACTCGGTGAGCGGAAAAAGAAATGTTTGTGCTCTATAGTTGGTGTGTGTACGTATATGTTTCGGCATCCATAAACGACAGACAAGTTGGGGAGAGACATAAAAAATGTTACATATTGGGACGTCAATTTTTCTTTTGGGGATTGATCTGATGTGCCCAGGTTCGTTGGGTGGTGCGTTCCAATGGCGGAATTGTCATCCACGCCGGTGCTCAGGAACATTTGTGTTATACCTGTCCGCGAACATGAAGACTGCAGGACTGCAATGGCAAATTATTCTACTTTGTATTCAGGCCGAAGACCTTAAAAGAGCCCGTCAGTTCCGTTACTCGTCTGTTCCGATCAGTAAGAACCTGCAGAGAACGGCCCTCGTGTGAACTTAATATTTCGGCACAATCCCGCGCTTGAATCATTACTTATCTGCCTGGCGAGATTCAAGATTTGCTCGCAAACCCAATTCAAATGCTTGGGGGAGGCAGTGGTGATTGCAAGGTGATTTCCTTAGAGAGACTATGATAGGTTGTGGTTACCGTGGGTTGGGAACTTTTCTGCGTTTTCACAGTAAGCGAGCTAGGGGAAGATTGTGCGGATGGGTAGATTGGGAGACACATTCGTGAATGGTAGATCATTCTGGGCGAGAGCCGAGTGAACAAGCCTGAGGCTTGGGGTGTTGTGTCTGACGGCGACTGGAGTACATAAGTACTGGGCACGTGTTGGATGTGTCTGTGCAGTATACATAAACTTGACGAGGGAAAAGTGATACCATGTGTAGGGTGCTTATTTGGGTGTACATGGCGTACTTATAGGAGGAAAGAGAGCCACTTGAAGTACTTTGCAACTGGAGAAACGAAACACAAAGGGACTGGAGTGGGAGGGTGGGAAAGGTAAGTCGGAGCGCAGAAAGGGTCAACAGACTGAGGTAAGCGGCTAAGCCATCAGAGAACTTTGGGGCCGATCAACACCGTGACCCCAGAGGACGAAAAGTATTAATGAGGATCAAATCTACCTGCCTGCCCTCCTTCCCCACCTACCTCTTCTTTTTCTCCTTCTTCCAACCGCCGCATTAGTGGCTGCGCCTCATATGTCTCCTTACGACCATTCTAGAGTCCAACATTTCATCGGTGAGCGAGTTCGACACCTGTGACCATATCACCCTCCCTCTTATTTACTTCCCTTCAGGTGGAAATTCTTTGGATAAGGCTCCCCCATGTAGTGTCAAAAATTTCGTGCAATCGCACGGCGGCCATACTGTAATCACAAAGGTATCCTACGCGCATTTCTCCTGTCTTCGCGTCATCTCACTCATTCCGATTGCTCAGGTACTCATCGCCAACAACGGTCCGTCGGTGCCACTCCTTCCCTCAATCTCCTGTATACTTATCGTGATCGATCTAGGTATCGCCGCCGTTAAGGAGATCCGCTCTGTCCGACAATGGAGCTATGAGACTTTTGGCAACGAGCGCGAGATCGAGTTTACAGTCATGGCCACTCCCGAAGATCTTAAAGTAAATGCGGAATATATTCGTATGGCCGATCGCTACATTGAAGTTCCTGGTGGAAGCAATAACAATAATTACGCGAATGTCGATCTCATCGTTGATGTTGCTGAACGCGCTGGTGTCCATGCTGTCTGGGCCGGCTGGGGTCATGCTTCTGAAAACCCCCGACTTCCTGAAACCCTTGCTGCGAGTAAGCACAAGATTGTCTTCATCGGACCCCCCGGGAGCGCCATGCGCAGTTTGGGCGATAAGATATCCAGTACCATCGTAGCACAGAGCGCCGAAGTCCCGACTATGCCCTGGTCGGGTAGTGGCATCGCCGAAACTATCTTGTCCGAAGCCGGTTACGTGACAGTGCCCGACAAAGCGTACGCTGATGCTTGTGTCACTACTGTCGAGGAAGGTCTGAAGCGTGCCGAGCAAATTGGGTGGCCAGTCATGATCAAGGCCAGTGAAGGCGGAGGAGGAAAGGGTATTAGAAAGGTTGACCAGGCCGATCAATTCAAAAATGCATTTCATGCGGTCGAGGGGGAAATCCCAGGTGCGTCGTCGGGATCTAGACTGGACAGTACCTATCCTAACCCATGGCAGGCTCGCCCATTTTCATCATGAAGCTTGCCGGACAGGCTCGCCACCTGGAGGTTCAGCTTCTTGCAGATCAGTATGGAGATGCCATTTCCCTTTTCGGCCGTGACTGCTCTGTCCAACGTCGTCATCAAAAGATTATTGAAGAGGCCCCTGTAACTATCGCCAAGGAGGATACCTTTGAACAGATGGAACGGGCTGCCGTTCGTCTCTCCAAGCTTGTTGGTTATGTCAGTGCCGGGACTGTTGAGTGTAAGTCTTGAATTTCCGACTGTCGCAAACCGCGTCTCACCAGTCTATTTTGCAGATCTCTACAGTCACGCTGAAGACTACTTTTACTTCCTTGAGCTCAATCCCCGACTCCAGGTGGAGCACCCTACGACCGAAATGGTTACTGGCGTTAACTTGCCGGCTGCCCAACTTCAAATTGCCATGGGTATACCTCTCCACCGTATTCGTGATATCCGAACTCTCTACGGTTTCGCGCCAGCCGGGACATCGGAAATTGATTTTGATATGACCAAACCTGAATCCAATCAGCTTCAGCGCAAACCTCGACCCAAGGGTCATGTTGTCGCCGTCCGTATCACCGCTGAGAATCCTGATGCTGGTTTCAAGCCTTCTTCTGGATCTCTTCAAGACCTCAACTTCCGCTCTAGTGCCAACGTTTGGGGTTACTTTTCCGTTGCAACAGCTGGTGGCCTTCACGAGTTTGCTGACTCACAGTTCGGTCATATCTTTGCCTATGGCGAGGATCGAAGCGAGTCTCGCAAGAACATGATTGTTGCACTCAAGGAGCTGAGTATCCGTGGTGACTTCCGCACCACCGTCGAGTATCTGATCAAGCTCCTTGAACTGGAAACCTTCAAAGATAACAAGTTCACCACCGGTTGGCTAGACTCCCTTATCAGCAACAAGCTTACTGCCGAGCGTCCCGATATCACCCTCGCTGTTGTCTGTGGTGCTGTCACGAAGGCACACATCTCTTCCGAAGCGTGCTGGTCTGAATACAAGCGCATCCTCGACAAGGGCCAAGTTCCAGCTCGTGACGTTTTGAAGACCGTTTTCGGCATTGACTTCATTTACGAAAATGTCCGCTTCTCCTTCACCTGCGCCCGTTCTTCCGTTACGACATGGACTCTGTACCTCAATGGCGGTCGCACTTTGGTTGGTGCACGCCCTCTCGCCGATGGTGGCCTTTTGGTTCTATTAGATGACCACAGTCATACGGTCTACTGGCGCGAGGAAGTCGGCGCCCTCCGTCTGATGATAGACTCGAAGACTTGCCTCATTGAACAGGAGAATGATCCCACTCAACTTAGAAGCCCAAGTCCCGGTAAGCTCATCAGGTACTTTGTTGAGAGTGGCGATCATATCAAAGCTGGTGAACAATACGCTGAAATTGAGGTCTGTACTCAATCGTGATCCATATTACATACGTGATCTCAACCTTCTGTCCAGGTCATGAAGATGTACATGCCCCTCACTGCATCCGAGGACGGTATTGTCCAATTGATCAAGCAACCCGGCGTCAGCCTTGAACCTGGTGACATCCTTGGCATCCTTACTCTCGATGATCCTACCCGCGTCAAACATGCCAAGCCATTCGAGGGTCTATTGCCTCCTCTCGGTACTCCTGGAGTTATTGGTAGCAAACCTCACCAACGCCTTAGCTACTGTCTTCGTGTCTTGAACGACATTCTCGACGGTTTCGACAACCAGTCTATTATGGTTGCTACCTTTAAGGAGTTAATTTTTGTCCTGCACAATTCCGACCTCCCTTATGCGGAAACCAACTCTGTTCTCTCATCGCTCTCTGGTCGCATTCCCTCTAAAGTAGAGGAGAGTATTCGATCTGCCATGGACGCCGCGAAAGCCCGAGGTGATGGTCACGAATTCCCTGCTAGTCGCATGAAGAAGGTCCTCGACCACTACATCAGCGAGGTTCCTGCTGCGGATAAATCGAGGGCTCAGACCCAATTGGCTGTCTTGTTTGAGATCACCGAACGTCACCTCGGTGGCTCAAAAGGCCATGAAGTCGAGATTTTGGCCAACCTCCTCCGTCGCTACGAGGCAACTGAGAAGTTATTCGGCGGAAGCATTGAGGCACGCGTACTTGCTCTTCGTGAACAGCACAAGGATGATTTAGACAAAGCTGTCAACTTCGTCCTGAGTCACATCAAGGTCCAAAGCAAGGCCAAGTTGGTTTTTACTATCCTCGATTATATCAAGACTAGCGGCATCAATGTCTCCAACCCGGAAAGCAGCCTCTACAAAGTCTTGCAAGATCTAACCGCTTTGGAAGCCAAGTATGTATTTCTCCCTTTCACCAATGTCGGGAACTTACGGCTCGTTTTTTCCAGGTCTTCCACAGCAGTCTGTCTCAAAGCCCGCGAAGTCCTTATTTTGGGTCAGATGCCCTCATACGAGGAGCGCCGCATCCAAATGGAGGCTGTCCTTAAGAACTCAGTCTCAGACAACTATTATGGTGAAGCTGGACAATCCGGCTCTAGGTCGCCCTCTGCCGAGGTTCTCAAGGAACTGAGCGACTCTCGTTACACTGTCTTTGATGTGCTCCCCACTTTCTTCGACCACAATGACTCCATGGTCTCCCTCGGTGAGTGTTCGCAAAAAACACAGATTTGACATATCTCACTCCTTTCAGCCGCCTTCGAGGTTTATGTTCGACGTGCATACAAAGCATATACCCTCCTCTCCATTGACTATGAGGAGGGCGACACCTTGGACGACGGTGAGGTTCCCAACATCTTGACCTGGCGTTTCAATCTCGGTCAATCCCATTCGCCCCCTTCCACTCCTCGTCTTGGATCCAGGTTGGTAGACTGTGCTTTACGTTCGTTTCTTCCATTCGCTGACCTGCCCTACAGCGAGAATCGTAGACAGGGATCCGTCAGCGATCTCACTTACATGATCAATCGTCACCAGTCTCAACCCACCCGCATTGGCGTTATTACGTCTTTCCCTAACTTGAAGACCCTTGCTAAGGGATTCCCCAAGGTCGTCGCGACTCTTCCCGTCTTCGACGCCGAAGACTTCAAGGAGCGATACGGGACAGAGGCCCAATCTCCCAATGTCGTCAACGTCGCTCTTCGTATTTTCCGTGAGGAAGACGATCTTCCCGAGGAGACATGGAACGAGACTGTAGTCAAATTCACCAACGATCATGCCAAAATTCTCAAATTGAAGGGTGTCCGTCGTGTCACTTTCCTAATCTGCCGCCCCAGTGTTTACCCGACATACTACACGATCCGCGAGAACGATGACAATTGGGGTGAAGAAAAGGCCATTCGTAACATAGAACCCGCCCTCGCCTTCCAGCTCGAACTGAGTCGTCTCTCCAACCATAACTTGAAGCCTGTGTTCGTCGAAACCAAACAAATTCACGTATACCACGCCGTTGCTCGTGAGAACCAGCTTGACAACAGGTTCTTTGTTCGCGCCCTCGTTCGCCCTGGTCGGCTTCGTGGTACAATAAGCACAAAAGCATACCTCATCTCCGAAACGGACCGCCTCGTTACCGGTATTCTTGACGCCTTGGAAATTGTCAGCGCCCAGCATCGGACTGCTGATTGCAATCACATTTTCATGAACTTTCTCTATAATTTGGCTGTAGATTATGAAGATGTCTTAGACGCTATCTCCGGCTTTATTGAGCGCCACGGCAAGCGCCTCTGGCGGTTGCATGTCACAGGCTCTGAGATTCGCATTGCTCTTGAAGACAGTGAAGGCAATGTCACTCCTATCCGCTGCATCATCGAAAATGTCTCCGGTTTCATCGTCCACTTCCATGGCTATCAGGAGATCACCACTGATCGCGGCACCACAATTCTCAAATCGATTGGCGAGAAGGGACCTCTCCACCTTCAACCTGTCCACCAGGCTTACCCTACCAAGGAATCGTTGCAACCCAAGCGATACCAAGCCCATCTCATTGGTACCACCTATGTCTACGATTTCCCCGACCTTTTCTCCAAGGCCCTTCAGAATGTTTGGGAAAAGGCTTGTACTACTAACCCCAACCTTGTACTTCCCAAGACCTACCTTCAGTCCAAAGAACTCGTCCTGGACGAGTATGACCAACTCGCCGAAGTTGATCGACCTCCTGGCAACAACACCTTTGGTATGGTTGGTTGGGTCTTCACCCTCCACACTCCTGAGTACCCCCGCGGACGTCGCGTAGTTGCCGTTGCTAACGACATCACGTTCAAAATTGGCTCCTTCGGTCCTGTCGAAGACCAGTTTTTCTACCTCGTCAC
The DNA here is from genome assembly GCA_025093985.1 of Calvatia gigantea. NCBI lineage: Eukaryota > Fungi > Basidiomycota > Agaricomycetes > Agaricales > Lycoperdaceae > Calvatia > Calvatia gigantea. Next base: position 1,420,810 of record JACAAK010000005.1, on the reverse strand, counting down.
TCAGTATGCCCGTGAGCAAGGCTTGCCACGCATATACCTTTCTGCCAATTCTGGTGCTCGTATCGGTATCGCTGAGGAACTACTCCCATTGTTTTCCGCTGCTTGGAACGACAACGAACGCCCCGAAAAGGGCATTGGCTACCTCTACCTGACTCCTGAAAATTTGATTAAGATCGAGGAGAAGGGAAAAGACATTGTCCATGTTGAGGAGGTTCAAGATCAAGGCGAGCGTCGTTTCAAAATCACCGACATCGTTGGCCTTCAAGATGGTCTTGGTGTCGAATCCCTCCGGGGTTCTGGTCTCATCGCTGGTGAGACTTCTCGTGCCTATGATGATATCTTCACTATCACCCTCGTCACCGCCCGTTCCGTCGGCATCGGCGCCTACCTCGTCCGTTTGGGAGAGCGCGCCATCCAAGTTGAGGGTCAACCTATCATCCTGACTGGTGCTGGCGCCCTCAACAAGGTGCTTGGTCGTGAAGTCTACACCTCTAATTTGCAGCTCGGCGGCACCCAGATTATGTTCAAGAATGGTGTCTCCCACCTCACTGCCAATAGCGACCTCCAGGGTGCCACTCAGATTCTTGAATGGCTCTCGTACGTTCCCGAGGCCAGAGGTGCCCCTCTTCCTATTTTCGAGACAGCAGATACCTGGGATCGTGATATTGGATATGTTCCACCCAAAACGACTTACGATCCAAGGTGGTTCATTGAAGGCAAGCATGACGAAACGACTGACACATGGCAGAGTGGTTTCTTCGACAGGGACTCATTCCAAGAGACCTTGAGTGGGTGGGCTCAAACCGTCGTCGTTGGCCGTGCTCGCCTCGGTGGTATCCCCACAGGAGTTATTGCCGTTGAAACCCGCACGATTGAACGTATTGTTCCCGCAGACCCCGCCAACCCTGCATCATTCGAGCAACGCATCATGGAGGCTGGTCAAGTCTGGTATCCCAATTCTGCCTACAAGACCGCCCAAGCTATCTTCGATTTCAATCGAGAGGGTCTCCCCCTCATCATTTTCGCTAATTGGCGTGGGTTCTCTGGAGGTCAGCAAGACATGTACGACGAGGTTCTTAAGCAAGGTTCTAAGATCGTGGATGGCTTGTCGAGCTACAAGCAACCTGTTTTCGTCTACATAATCCCTAACGGAGAACTTCGTGGTGGAGCCTGGGTCGTCCTTGATCCCTCCATTAATCCAGAACAAATGGAGATGTATGCTGATGCTGATGCTCGTGCCGGCGTCCTTGAGCCAGAGGGTGTTGTAGAGATTAAGCTACGCCGAGACAAGATTCTCAAGATGATGGAGCGCCTCGATACGGAATATGCTACGCTTGTTCGCGAAAGCAAGGATGCCGCCAAGACCGACGCAGAACGTGCGGCCGCTGCCACGGCACTGGCGAAACGCGAGCAAACCTTGCAACCCACCTACAAGCAGATTGCTCTCCTGTATGCCGATCTTCACGAGTAAGTGATTTATTGACCCTGCGTTGACCCGATGTTAATCTCGACACCAGTCGTACCGGTCGTATGGAGGCCAAGGGTTGCGCTAAGCCCGCTGAGTGGAAGGTTGCTCGTCGCTTTTTCTACTGGGCTGTCCGTGCTCGCGTCGCTCGGTCCACAGCCCTCAAGACCCTTGGTGAGGCTAGCCCTGATTCTACTTACGAGCACCGCTCGTCCTTATTGAAAAACCTTATTTGTATCGAGTCCCCAACAACGCACCAAGAAGAGGCGACTGCCATCGAAAAACTTGATCTCACTGCAACGGTTGCCCAGCTTAAGGCTGATTACCTTGCACACCGCATGGTGGAATTGACGAAGGAGGATCGCAAGGCAGCTCTTGACGGATTCCTCCGTTTCGCAAACGGCCTCTCTGAGAACGATCGTGCTGCTGTCATCAACGCTCTTCAGAGTGCGCCACGATCACCAGGTTGGTAGTTCTTTTCAATCAATGCCATCCCCACTCTCATTGATTTTTGAGCAGCTCCGCCTTCATATGCCAACACGACATAGAAGTTGCCTACCACACCCTTTATGATAGATCTGTACACATACAAACATGCCTCATGACTCTCCAAGTTGCATTCATAGTTTTTGAGTTGTTAATTGCTTAGCATTATCTCAAGTACATTCAGCTTCTTTACGACTAGAATACCACGCCACCAATCATCGACTGGTTTCTGGAACACATTAACCCGGGGCGAATGCCACGATCTAGATAAGAGATCCGTCTTTAGATAAGTGATCTGACTTTTGGAGACGGTACGTAAATACAGATCCTTGATTTCTTGTGTCACATAGGGCACGAAAATCGGAAAGGTCTGCCGGAAGAACTGAGGGTAACTAACCTCAAGCCCTCACCGACTGAGGATGTTGTGCTGCAGTTCGGTCGGTTAGTATTTCGATTGTCTGATCTTTCGTGACATCATTGTCATGTTCCGGTAGGTGAGTTCCTCACGCTCCAAGTCCGCTGCTTTCTGGCCACTCAGGGCTCAATATCCAATACTCAGACACTCAAGATGGGACACCTTATCACGGTAGCAACGTAAGTGTACACCCCTCTTTCCCCTTTACCCGTATCTCAGATGATAACACCCTGGCTAGGTGGTATGCATAGTCAACTGGGATCGCAAATAGGTATTGATCATGACAAATACCTAGCTCCTTGAACCAATGGGCATTGGACTTTCAAGTAGGCTCGTCCTTAACGTTATCAAGCATTGCTTCTTATAGCCGTCAGGGAAACTATGAACGCATACTGGAAAGCATCATCATTGCGAAGAATAGGGGAGCTAGGCTAAGAGTCGGCCCAGAGCTGGAGATTCCGTTCGTACACGCCTTGTTTCTAGTGTCATACTAACACAAATGCAGAGGTTATGGTTGCTTGGATCACTTTCTAGAAGGTATATTACCTGCATCTGGGATCCATCAATGTTAACGAACGACTTTATAGGGGATACAGTTCTGCACTCCTGGGAGGTACTTGCCAAACTGCTGTCCTCCGAAGAGACCCGTGGTATTGTATGTGATATTGGAATGTGAGTCCCTGGTTCCAATTCATTAACAGGGATTCATCTTGCTGTAGGCCCGTCGTTCACAAGAACGTTATCTATAACTGCCGCGTTATCATTTACGATGGATTGATCCTCCTCATTCGGCCTAAGATGTGGCTAGCAAACGACGGAAATTACCGAGAAATGAGGTACTTTACACCTTGGGCGAAGCACCGCCAATGCGAGGATCATTATTTGCCACGGATTATTCGGAGCATTAATGGACAAGTAGGGGTTCGATGACTTGGTGGCCTTAACAGTCTCACAATCTTCGCAGGACACAGTCAAATTTGGTGATGCTGTTATCAGCACTGTGGATACTTGTATCGGAGTTGAATTATGCGAGGAATTGTTCACCCCTGCAAGGTGGGTTTCGTGAAAGTACAGCGAAGCTCCGCTAATGCGCCGTCAGCCCACATATCCTTATGGGCCTTGATGGCGTTGAAATTTTCACTAACTCGAGTGGGAGCCATCATGAGCTCCGCAAACTGCACACCAGGGGAGACTTGATCAAAGAAGCCACGCTAAAGGTATGTATTGGAGCCGCTTCTCCTTTCATTTTTCGCTAATACCTTTAATAGCTCGGTGGCGTCTACCTGTATGCTAACCAGCAAGGATGTGACGGGGACCGCTTGTATTATGACGGGTGCGCAATGATCGCTATCAACGGTCGCATAATTGCACAAGGAGCCCAGTTCTCCCTGAACGACGTCGAGGTTGTAACTGCCACCATCGACATCGAAGATGTCAGGGCACACAGAGCAAAGGCTAGTCGAAGCATGCAAGCCGCTAGTGCTGAGAGATATCAGCGCATCGAGGTCCCATTTGTTCTGAGTGGCGGCGAGTCCCAACAGCCTGATGATGATGTTTTGGCTTTAACGACAGAGGATTATGTTGTTCGTTATCATCGTCCTGAGGAAGAAATTGCGTACGTGCTCCCTTGGCATCTTCAAACACACTGAAACTAACCGTGCGTCATAAGGCTGGGACCTGCGTGCTGGTTATGGGATTATCTGAGGCGCTCTCGCACCCAGGGTTATTTCCTTCCATTGAGTGGTGGGATTGACAGTTGTGCGACGGCGGTCATCGTTCACTCCATGTGCCGCCTCGTAGCAGAGGCAGCACAGCGTGGAGGTATGCCCTCACGGTTACTCTCTTTAATTTAGTGGCTGGAATGCTGGGCAGATGGACAGGTCATTGCAGACGCTAGGCGTATTACGGGTGAGCCAGAGTCATCGTCTTACGTTCCATCCGATCCTCGAGAATTTGGGAGTCGCATTTTCCACACTTGCTATATGGGGACGGAAAATTCAAGCCCTGAGACTCGCCAACGCGCTGCGGCTCTGGCAAGCGCGATTGGAAGGTAAGGAACCAAACCTGGAGGAAATGGTCTATAAGCTCACGATGTATATACCAGCTATCACGTAGACTTGAATATGGATACCATTGTTGCTGCGGTCTGCAACTTGTTCAGCGTCGTGACTGGGCACCGTCCACGATTCCGTGTACAAGGAGGCAGTAATGCAGAAAATCTGGCTCTTCAAAATATCCAAGCTCGCTTGCGGATGGTGCTGTCTTATTTATTCGCACAGTTACTACCTTGGGTACGAGGAAAGAGTGGCGGTCTCTTGGTACTTGGAAGCGCAAATGTTGATGAAAGGTAAACCGTTACCTCGGGGAGGCGAGGGAGCGTGCTGACTTGAATGCTAGTTTACGAGGTTACTTGACAAAGTATGACTGTTCTTCAGGTAATGTTCTCGCCTGAAAGTGGGATAGAGGGAGCTAAACATCCAATAACAGCGGACATTAATCCCATTGGCGGTATAAGTAAGACGGATTTGAAGAAGTTTATTGCCCATGCCACGAATACGTTTGACTTGCCAATTTTGGAGGGGTAACTGCTTTTCCTTTCTTCTGACGAACTTTTCTTTACGACCGGCGACAGCTTCTTGAGTGCGATACCAACTGCTGAGTTGGAGCCTATAACCGAAACTTATGTTCAGAGTGACGAGGTGCGTGAATTCTGTTTGCGCTTGCAGCCCTTCCAACAATCTGGTCGCAGGCCGACATGGGCATGACCTACGATGAGCTCTCTATCTTCGGTCGCCTGCGCAAGGTGGAGAAGTGTGGGCCGTATAGCATGTTTACGAAATTAGTCAATCGGTGGGGCTCTTCCCTGTCGCCTGTTCGGGTGCGTCGTCGTGTGGCTTTTCGGTCTTTATTCTCTGAACCGTATAACACAGATTGCGGAAAAGGTCAAGTTGTTCTTCTTTGAATACGCGAGAAATAGGCACAAAATGACGACATTGACACCTGCCTATCATGCGGTAGGTGGAGTCTTTCTGTAGGTATATAATGTGCTGACCAAGGATATTATACAGGAATCATACAGTCCTGATGACAATCGTAAGTGATATATGCACAGACAGGGATAGCCAACCTAATATGGTTTTGTTCAGGATTCGACCTACGTCCTTTCCTTTATCCTTCCCGCTTCCCGTGGCAGTTCAGGAAGATCGATGCAATTGCAGCCACAATGCCAGACAGGTCTCACAAGATTAACAACAGAGCCGAGGCAGAATAGGGGGAGTTGCAGTGGTAGTGGTATCATATGGTGGTGGAAAAAAAAGCAAAGCTGGGTGTACAAATACATACAACAATAAATGAGGGTGAAAAATCATGCGCTGTGTCTGTATCGTGTATCGTGGCTATGTCCGCAAGAATCGGGTAAACACGTTCTGCACCGCAACCTTCTTCATGATTGTCGGTTCTGGTGCTAGAAAAGGTAGAAAGCATAAAGGGGTTAGGGTCAGCATCAGTGTGGTTGAGAAAATGGACTCACGGTCTTGTATGTTTTCATCTTTCACTTTTCTCTTTATACTATCCATAACATCGCTCACGGCTGCACGGTCGAAGTCTCCACGTGCTTTCATCAAGCCTTCAACAAACGCAAGGTTGGGTCCGTGTACCTTGGAAAACGACCAGTATGACAGGAACACGATATCCTTGCTCGCTTCCAACAAAGCCAAGATCATCTCCAACACCTCGAGACTATCGTCGATCTCCTTCGCAGGCTTAAGAGTGATGAAAAGGGCACGAATTTCGGCAATATCGTCTCTGACGCGGTCAGCTGCGGTGAGCATCCTCAGTTTGGGTGAATTGGCCAAGGCGTTGAGGTAGGTTATGAGAAGGGTGTCGAGAAGATCTTCAACGAGGAGCTCGAGGAGTGAGGAGTTCAGGTAAGTCTGGTAGTCTCCCATGTAGTCCTTGATCGTCTCCACAATTTGCTGCAACGTCCCTTCATACCAGGGTGGATGGAAGAGTAACTTGGTGGCGGGCTTGAGGTCATTGAAAATGATGTCTATTAGGGTTTGGGTGCATTTCTTGGCGACATCGAGGTACCCGTCGATGGCATCATTAAGACGCTCACTAATAGGTACGCGGTATTTTTCAGAGACAAGAGGTTCCAGACGGGCGAGCAAAGCTTCTGCATAGTCTGCGGATTTGATCTGATCGTTTGCCAGAGCGATGCAGTACTCCACTAGACCACCAGCTACCTCGTCTGGTTTTTCGGTTTGTTTTTTGAATTCTGCTTCAATGACTTTGACCCATTTGTCTTGGATGCCTCGCATGACTCGGTTTATCTCGGCAACGACGCGAGCGAGAATGCCACCCTGCCCACTTTCGGTGGCGAGGTCCACCTGTTGATTGACCATTTGGAAAAGGATGACAGCGCCTTGGGTCTCGTACAAGCCATCGCTGTCGACTTCAGGAGGATTTTCTCGCTTCGTGAACTCCACGATTTCTGTCTTGATGAGGTTGTTTGACCACTCGTCTAGTTTCTGGACGATGAGTTGAAGGTAGTCTTCTATGAGACTTTGTTCTTTGCCGTCTAAAAGAGGTGGGTCAAGGAGTTCGGAAGGTATGTTGAGTTCTTTCATGTTTTCCTTATACTCCTTTAGCCATTCAAAGAGGGTAAGTAGGGCGCTAGCATCGCTTTTAGCGTTGGCGATACGTTTCACGACGGAGTTTAAGGCTTTGTGATACGACCGTATGTAATGGGAGTAAATTTCGTAATCGGGAGGGAAGCAGGGTACGACATCCTTCTCGATGCGAATGAGGTCCTGGTACATCCAGGTAAGGCTGGACAAGAAGCCGACAGGGTTTTGTTCTTCGCGGTCGTAAGCTTCTTCGAATTTGGCCTGGATAGAATCGCCGATGACTTTTACGATCTTCGAACGGTAGTGTTTGAGGACCCGGGCGTTGGCTTGCATGGATTTAAACTTGAGGGCTGCATCTAGTTTCGCAGCTTTCTTGACAAAACGCAGAGCGACTGCCTATTGCAAGGTAAGTCTGGGCGCAAGGGTGATCGCCCAAGAGTTGCGCACACCTTTTCATCTTCTCGCCCTTCTACTTCGGCAATTTTGATGAGTTTGACGACGACATCCGGATGACCCGCTCTGATTAAGTTCAAGACATTGGCGGCAATTTCGAGGATATATTCATCAAATGCAGCGATGACATTGTTTAGCCGTTCAAACCATCTGGAAAGGGTTTGTCGTGAACTCGGCTTTGCTTTCTTGGCATGATGCATGGTTTGGTTACGGAAATTTTCGAGCTGGTTGAGCTGGTAGTGGATGCTGAGGAGGTTGGGGGCAGGACCAAGAATATCCTTGCTGTCGGATGCGAGCTTGCGTTCGATGTCATCGAGCTTTGAGGCCATGTCTAGGAGGTTGTTGACCATCTCCTCAGTGGACTCGAAGTTCCGATGTACCATAGAGACCTGTGCTTGCATTTAGTTGATGGGAAACGCGAGAAGACTCAAAGTGAAGAACTCACTCGGCTAATCTGGTCAAAAGTTGAAACCCTAATGTGAGGGTCGTCGCAAGCCTTGTCGACGGCGAGCATTTCATCTTTGATGGTTTGGACATTGTCGCGGGTGCCCAGGAGTTTGCGCAAGCCGTCGCGGGTAGCCTGGAGCTGCTCCTTGACGCCGTTCTTGAGTCGAGCGTCGATGGAGGCCTTTTCCTTCTCGAGTTTTTTCTTAAATGCGGAGATCTTGACGAGGTCATCGGGAGACTGGAGGTACTCGCCGATGGCCTGTGCTGCTGACATGGGAACAGCGGACATGGTGGACAAGAGACTCTCTTACTTACTTGTAATTATTAATTATAAGTAACTTACTTATGGACTCACGTGCCTCGAGTACTTTCCTTTTACAACTCAACTTAAGTACCTCTGCATTCCGGAATGCTCGCCGCTGCGTCTGCCCGTCGTCGCCTCCTTCCTCGCACAGTAAAGTTATTATCAACGGCCTCACAAGGCGCTCCGACCCACGAGGACTGCGATGTCGTCATCGTTGGTGGCGGTCCTGCCGGGCTAGCTCTCGCTGGTGCACTCAGTTAGCGTTCCCGCCTCCTTGTCTTCCGGCTTTCGTTCTCATCACAAGCTCGACAGGCTCCTCCAGGATAGTACGCCACAATATACGTGTGGCTCTTGTAGAAGCCGGCGATTTGTCTAAAATCCGCGACTGGCATTCACCTCCCGACAAATACTCCAACCGCGTCAGCTCGCTCACAAATGCCTCCCATGACTTTTTGAAAGGTCAGCAATACGTGTACTTATGTCCGTCCATGGGCTGACAACTTTTCGTTCCTGTAGAGATTGGTGCATGGAATTACGTTCAGGATGAACGAACATGCCCAATCAACCATATGGAGGTTTGGGATGGTATTTCTGATGCCCGTATCAGCTTCAACGCTGCAGAAATGGGCGTTCCGTCGGAGAACCAGGGAATGGCAAAGCTGACGGAAAATTTAAACCTCCAGCGGGGTCTCCTACGTATGCTTGGCAAGGCGCCTGGCGTTGATCTTATCCACCTAACTAAGGTTGCCTCTATCGTTCGAGAATCGGGGGGACACGGTGCTTGGCCTATCGTGAATCTCGACAATGGTAGACGGTTGAGGGCAAGATTACTGGTAGGTCACTATGTGTTTTTTGTAAGATGACTCTTCAACACCTCATTTTTTGCAGGTCGGCGCCGACGGATTCAACTCGCCAGTCCGAGCCTATGCGCAAATCTCTTCCTTCGGTTGGTCCTATGATACCCAGGGCGTGGTCGCTACCCTCGTACATCAGCCCCGTAGTGCATACGACGGTCCAAACACAACTGCGTTTCAACGTTTCCTCCCGACCGGTCCTATTGCCTTCCTCCCCTTGTCCCCAACAATCTCTTCCCTTGTCTGGTCAACAAGACCACACATCGCCCAAGCACTGCAGGCCAGCGATCCTTCTGTCCTCGTCTGCATGATCAATGCGGCTTTCCGACTTCCCCAAATCTCTCTTCAGTATCTCTACAATCGCATCTTCGAAGCCCAAGCCGCGGGCCTCCCGCTCACAGCTCAGCAGATTCAAGAAGAGGTAGTATGGCGTGAAAAGAGCCATGGGATTGACCGGCATTCCGCCTTGTCCTCGTCCACTGCCGGTAGTGTGGCTGTTGGGATACCTCCGAAAGACTCGGAACTTCTTCCCCCGCTAGTAACCTCCATCCAGACAGGATCTGTAGCTTCCTTTCCGCTCCGCTTCAACCACACCGAATCTTACCTCGGTGAAGGCATAGGCACACGCACAGTACTAGTTGGCGACGCAGCACATACAATACATCCTCTCGCCGGACAAGGTCTTAATTTGGGACTGGGTGATGTTGAATCCCTTGCCAAGTGCATTGAGACCGCAATCCATCAGGGGAGCGATATCAGTGAGTAATAGCAAAGCAACTCTTATACCAATGGACTGAATGTAACTATTTATCAAACTATGTAGGTTCATATACGGCTTTACAGCCATATGTACAGAAGCGGTATCATATCAACCACACAATCATGGCCGCAGTGGATAAACTACATAAAATATACACCACGGATTTCGAGCCTGTGGTATGGGCACGCTCAACCGGGCTTGAGGTAATCAATGAGTTGGACTCATTGAAAGCCGCTATCATGATGACAGCTGGTGCGGGCACCCGGAAGTCCTCTGGTTGGGGTATGATGGCCTGAGGGCGTCAAGGCACTGGAGGGTGCAGTCAAAGCCACTCAGAATGTGGGAGGAGGTTTTGGAGGTATAGTGAGTACTGGTTTGGGGACTTTGGTGAAGCGAGTGGCGGGACGCCCCAAGGCGCAATGATAAAATAGACTATGGACAGGTGAAAAGGAGTGTGGAATATACAGTTGGACTGCTTGTTGTTTCAGGGATTGTATGGCTTTCATCGAACAAGAGAATGGGGCGAAGGGAAGTTCCATTCCCGGGTCGAGTCCTGAAGCCAGTCAACGAGCGCATAGTCCGAGTCGACCCTCTCTTTAACAGGCACGGTTGTTACCTTGACTCGAGACTCCAGCTTCATGATTTTCTGAACCATCCTTTCATACGCGACAGCATGGTAGGCCTTCCTCTTGTTAGGAGCCTCGACCCGAATTTCCACGATCTTGTCCAGGAACTCGCTGGGAAATCGTTCAAAGGGACGATTCTGGTGAATGCCCGTGAGCCCAAAGACCGAGGCAATATGCCCCAACAGTTCATCTGCCGTCCTCTGAGATTGGAAGAACATATGTGTTATGTTGGGTGCGCGAATGAGAATTTCATGGAACGTGGCTTTGGAATGATCCGTAAAGCCCGTGAAACGGAGTCGTTTCAGGGAGGGAAAGTCAACAGATGGAGGGGCGATGGTTGGGACAGCTGGGAACCCATTAAAGAGAGTAAACTCGACTAGTCTCGGCATGGGCACAGAGAGAAGGACTGTGGGGCGTGTGATGGAGGAACATAGATAAAATGTCCGGAGCGTCGGCGCCGCCATGGTCAGAATGCCAAAGAATGAATTGCATGCATATCCCTGTTAGAATGTCAGTAAATGTATTTTCTCCGTCTGAACGACAAATGAAGGCACACACGTAATGGGTCTGCATAGCCCATTGATAGCCTTCTACTGGTCCCTCTTCTCCGGGACGAACTTGCTCATGGGCGGAAATGAAGAGGTGAATGATGCGGCGAAGGTGTGGGGGCTTGCTGAGCAGAACATCATGGCAGCGCAAAATCTGGGGCATGCTCCATATCGCAAGCGAGCGATATTTGATGTCCTCAGAGACATCGTGGATGTACCTAGAGACCAAGGAAAGAGACCGGCCCGTTCGGCCTTCGTCATCGCAGGCCAGAGTGAAAATCTTCTTGCATATCTCTGGAGGGCATTGCTCGAGGAAGGAACGAGCGACTGGCTGGACTGGCAAGGGGAGAATGGAGACGGACATGGGGGTATGGAAGCAAGGAGAGTTGAATGGCTACACCCTTTTTTATCTGTCTGTACCGTATATTCAGTAACCCTGAACTGTCAGCCTGCGTTGATGCCTGGGATCGCAAGTCGGGAATCCCAATATGTATATGTAAACATTCTTTGCTTGTTTTTCTCCGCTGGTGATGGTAGGGCGCTCCAAGGTCAGTTACGGTGCACACACAACAAACCAAAGGTTGACTGAGAGCCCAGTACGACTATGCGACGTACGTGGGGTTTTTTTTTCCACTCAGCGAAGCGTAGAACTGAGAAGGTTAAACGCACAACCCGACAATGATGTAATCTTCCGTCTTCATTATGTACCCAATTCACCAGTTGCGCAAACAGCTCGAAACGAACCTCTTGGTCCAACCAGCCCCCTGGGAAGACAGTCAGGTACCATTCAAGACTCCCCGCCCGCCTTGATGACCATTCCGTTCGCGCAGACCTCCCCAGTACCTCCCCTGAACTCTTCGTCCTGCAGACTATCGCGCGGCGGAGCAATAACCACCACCGATCACAACATGCATACCCAAGCCTCCCCCTCCCTGGGTGAAGGTGAGATACGAAATTCTCACCTTCCTGACAATTCAATGTCCTTTCTGTTCACTAGCTATATCCTCCGAAGACTTAATGTTTAACGCTGATGGCTGAATTGGCTAACAGCCCATCCGGGAACCTACGACAAATCACTCTTGGTTGAATGCCTCCTATGACTTCTTGCTTTAACACTTTCCCACTGGGGGTGGGACTTTTCGCATTCCGCAGCCTTACTTAAGTATGAATTATCCCACTGAGAAATAGGCGCCAAAAATTGTACAGGCCAGCTTCCGATTGGAAGGGAGAAACCCTATCTGTGCGTTCCTTTCCATCTTCCTCCATATAGAAATTCTCCTTCCGACTCTAGGCTTGAGCGACTCACATACCCTTCAACTTATTCATCAAGCACTCGAACGGGCTACAGAGACCCTTCCTCCCCAACGTTACAGTCCAATCGCAGCACGAAGCAACTATACTTCGGCCACGACTGAAGCCTTTTTGGCCAACGTATCTACGCATCCGCGACCAGCACCTTTCGTATGGCACTAAGCCGCAAACACAGAGAAATCATGGCATTGTTGCGTTGGCCACGGATGTTGCATATTGCAAACTCGAGATCGTTGCGGCAGGACGTGGGAAGAGGGAACATTTTCTGGACCAGGAGCTCAAGGGGTACTAGCGGTTACTGGCGGTTACAGACGGCGCAAGAATGGTCTTCAACAGGTCGTACACGACTCGGCTCTCGGGTAAAGATTCTAAAGAAGGAAATGAGGCTGAGTAAACTGGAGACTGAAAATCTGTCTTCGGCGCCAGGAGGGTTTGAGTATGGTTTGTATACAAGTATCGGGCCCGCGCTTCACCCCAGGCAATTTCACCGTCATATGAGGCTGATCTCAAAATAGCCACTTACCTGGCAGCCCCGCAGCTGGAACATAGAATCCCATGACCCCACCGTCTCATGAGGATCGGTCTCTTGCAGGTTTGGCTCCTCCGAAAAGCAACACGCTCCTCTTCCTGACCGTTGGTTGCCAGGAGAGCAATGGGCAGCACCGTGGCCATAGCTAAGGAAACCCCATCCACAACCAACTTATGCTCGTCAGATCGGGACATGCATACTCAACTCTTGGCCTGATACTGGTGTCTGTGGCAAAAATATTAAATAATAAAATTAAAATTAAAATTAATTCGAGGAAAGGAAAGAACACTCCTCAAAAGTCTCAGTGAGATCAGGACTGGTCCTCATGGGGCTGAACTGGTAAGAAATAATGCTATGGTGCTGCTTTATTGTCATGATTATTATGGGAATACTATATTTTAATGATTTTTGAGCCATCAGATAACTATCCAGGTATTTGCTTACTAGTAGATCACAAACCACTCAGTATGTGTGTGAAGGTGTGAACAGTGAATTTTCATACTGATACACCCTTGGGACTTCAGAGCACAACTTCTTAGGCTAGATACTGTATTTCTCCCCTCACACTGCATTTCCCCACTCAATCCAAGTTGTAGAAAATTCAAGAAATATATTGAGTTGAGTTGGGGTATCATTATTATTATATAATCAAAAATATTCTGAACAGTATTTGCATCCAATTGCTGGCATGGGATCCACCAACATTGTTCCAACCACATTAATTATTTCTAATCATATAATTATTATTGAGGGAATAATAGTAGAAACTATACACCATAAAATGTGACCTGATATATTGTGATAGCACTGTCAAGCAGGAGTATGACTGTGTTTGTTACATGCATTACCTTTCTTCTACAACTGAGTTAGCTAAGCTTGGGAGTTCTTTAATCTACTCTTGCCTCTACAACCCAGCCTGGATTATCCCCTGATCACAAGGGAGGTTCTACACTATAGCTGGGGAATCTTGTGACAAGTTTCAATGACAATAGAGGATACTCTGCTCAAGGAGATCTTAATGTCTGAGTTAAATGTTGACTCAGCCCTTAGATAAGAACAAGTAGAGAGTGAGGTAGTTAGGTTGACTCAGCCTTCAATAGAAGACAAGTAGAAAGAGAAAGCTTGTTATTAGAATAACCTGAAGTAATACAGCATATTCTACCAGGTTTATATACTAGCTACAGAAATGGATGAGTTATTATGTAGTAAGCTGTTATGAGTCAAGATAGGAGTTACTATAGGTTAATTGGTAATCTAAGGAATCATAGAGAATAAGTATGAGTCAATAGAAGTGTAACATAAGTCAGAAGAAGTTAGATATGAGTAGATAGAAGTCTGAGTATGAGAATACAAGTTATAAAAGGAAAACATGACTCAGGATACAAGTCATAAGAAGTAGAACTAAAACTACATGTATTAATAAATAAAATAGAGAAGGTAAAAAAAGAAAATAAGTCTGTAGGAAGGTAATATACTATGAATAGAAACAGGAAGGATAAGTTTGTAACAGTGTTGAGAGTTAGGGTTGGGTTCTGTTTCAGTAACCATACATGGATTTTTTTGATTATATAATATATGATCCAATATATTTAGTATCAGTATCAGTATTTGCTACAGACATCTACAATAAGCCCAACTCTTGAGTATCAATGTTGTCCACTATACCTTGTTTGCTCTCTAGCCCTAGCTGTAAACTGCAAGAAACATGTTACCTATTTTACCTTGGCCTATCCTATACTGAGGCTAACTTTGCTTCTTCCAGGCCAGATAATTAGATGGACCTGGTGGATAAATCTGCCTAAGACAGACAATATTAGGAACATATACCTGTTATGTAAGCTATTCACCCCCATATTTCCAACCTCAAATAGCTTCACCACTCATCTACTTGTGGACAAAAAAGAACCTGAGAAGGAAAGCAAGGAGGGCTTGGAGCAAGTCCCAGTTTTCAGAATTTCCAAAAAATAAAACCTATGATACTTATTAAGACATCTTTACTTAAAGTGCTAAATGACATAAAATGTCAAATTCATGGTTTTTGTGATGAAAGAAAAGGGGGTTCTAAAATGGGAGCCAAGGATTTTGCTGCTTATGTAATACACTCACGTGATTTGTATGCTGACACACAGTTATGACACAGGCATCCCCTATCTTGGGTGGATAGCCAAGCAGAAAGTATCACACATCCACTATGTTTTACCTCCCTAAATCTGACAATAACACCACTGGGGGTATTATGATAGGCTTGGAAGTGTAGAGCTGGCGGCAGGTGTAACTATTACCATGTCCAGATTTTTTCGAACTAGGGATTTCGCCGCTCTTGGTGCTTATGTAACACTGATTACATAAGGTGCATGTTCTTGATTGTCGCCTATCTTAGGAGAAAGAGGTGGTTTATCTAGAAGGTTTACTTCTCGCTTTGCACTTGACTTGTCAGTCTTCTAGCCGAGAACACCTGAAGTACGGAAGCCCATAGGGACCAGGTCTAAGTTTGCATATAGCGAGCTGTATATGGCTTGTGGCCCAAGGGTCCTGGAACCCCGTAACTCTTTGAATGTGACTAAATGCCTCTTTTTCTTTTGTTTCCTCGCCTAATTTCTAATTAGCTATGCACTTTCGGCTTACTCAGCCGGGGATGACCGCCTGGGAGATGGAATTCTGGCGCCAACCCACCAGTGCTCGAAGTGTACCCCCGCTGATAATTTGGAGAAATCCCACCTGTAAATTAGGGGCAATTGTGCTCACAGTGTAATCGTAGCAGTGACATTTAAAAAACACCCAGTTTTGTCTATGGACTTAGTGGGACGTGTTATCAAATGCTTTAGTTATAATTACAATGAGTGTGCCTGTGCATGAGATTAGGGTGGTAGACTACAAGGACTAAGTAAGAGGCTTCGAAGCAGTGTTCGGAGTGTATTGTACTTAGCGCCCGGGCGTCAGATGAACCATTTATCAGCACTAGACCGGCGAACATTGGGATTACAGCGCCGCATGCCCGGTGAGGACTACGAAAATAACAACAAATTGGGTGTGTGACAGCGGATGACACTCAAAATTACGAGAGCAGGACCAGATCAATGATTCCGGCATGAATTTTCATAAAACTTAGACCTGGTCCGTATGGGCTTCCGTACCTGAAGGACTATATCGAAGAACAGCAGGACCCTGTCATTTAAGCCTGACTCCCCAAAATTTTCCCATGACCAAGAGTCCTGACTGGGACCTAGGCACAACAGCACAGTCACCTTGTTCCGATTGGGAAGGGTCGAATGTCATGGTGATTTGCTTCCATATGGTGATCTACAATTCCCAACTGCTCCATTCGTTAGATGTTGCTTGGATCATAGCTGTCTGGATAATGGGGAGAATCGTATGCACCAATCTCCTGGGCTATATCGGTCAATGGCGCTTCTGCTGATCAAGTAGAACTTACATGCGGGGAAAAAAAGGCTTAGCAAGACCTTGATATGGGTCCAAATCACTGGAATGGGTCGGCTGCCCCCCCCCCCCCCGGTAGAAGGGAATCAAGTAAACGCCATGTACCGCGCCACGTAAGAGGAGATAGGTAGTACTTGACAAAAGGCATGAAGACAGACTGCCGGACGCGGCGCAATTCACATAACATACACCACCCCGATGGGATCAGGCGGCGTCAACGGGGAGAGAAGCGCTGAACGGCCAGGGAGAATCAACATACAGAGGCATCCACAAAAATCTTGTGGCAGCGTATCATATTGCCGTGGTGGTAACAACCGATACACGTTCAAAGCTGGTACAGATATCCCCTTCTAAAACCTGTTGTTATTCTTTGGGGCGGACACAAACGAGGAATGAAACCCGAAACGAGCCACGAGAATTAAATAGCGGGTCGGCAACAAGCGATCTGATTCTGGGCCAAACTGGCAGAACCTAGTGGAACTGGGTGACGAGCCAACCACCCACGTATCTCCGCTTCTTTAGTAGACCCACCGAGCGGGACTTGGAACACCAGAGTTGAATGAGCGCCCATGAGACTTACCCCTTTTCCCGGACTGAACGCCAGTGGATTTAGTACTGATCATATATTGCGTACATACTCCACGTCAAGTACCTGGTTTGATGGCGCAAAGTTTGGAAACTCTAGAAATCCCAAAAGGCCTAACCCGATTGAAGGTGCACTAAGAAGCGGTCCTCTTTCGTGGCCGCGTCACATCACGCCAGCCATTCGGAAATCTAGACGTCTGGGCGGTGTGCTTCAGCAAGGGGCGGGATCTGGCGTTAAGTGTTAACCACACCTCCTTGCGGATTAAGAACGCTCCTGGCAATCACTTAGCTCAACATGGACGCAAAAGGCTGATAAACTGATCAACTCCCTACACTCTTCTCATGCATCCCTGCATCTGCATTTATGGTCAGCAGTTCACAGAATAAGAAAAAAGGTTTGCAAGTCTTCGTTTCCTGTCCTTATCCTCCAGGGCCGATCAGGTTTGGACCTGTTGCGCGACTCCTGGTAGTGGTTTTAGGTTGGGCGCGCGAGGTGATGCTTAAAAACACAGAACAACTAGGGGTCCCTTAGGAGTGACGATAAGAGCACAGCCGTCTGCATCATTAATTATGTTTGACGAAACTGCTTGGCCTTTGAGATACATTAACGTAGTCGGGCCCGTCGGAATCGCAGTCGTGAGCTTTTAACGCCTTGTTTCTAAGGCAGGCTTTACGGCGGCGAACTTAGAAGTGCTGTGTAGTGGATAACGGGCCCTGAGGCCGATATCTCGCCTAGGACCCTCTGCACGCGTCTTACTGGAATTTCACATTCAGCAGTGCAGCGGAGTCCTCGGTTTTGCAGGAATCTTGCTTTCGTCCTCAGATCGCAAAAGAGCGCTGGATGCAACGCCAGGTTTTGTCGACGAGGCGGCACCGAGGTGGTACTCAAGTGATCGAGGATCTATAACTTAACGGGGTTTGTTACTTGTCCTGCTTCCTTGCACCGAGTCTGAATCTCATCGGACTGAGCAAAGGGAGCTCGAATTATCCGCCGTTTCCGCCGTTTGACTGTGATCTAACTTGTAGGAAAAAATTACTTTAGGTGGTGTTTCTTTGACTGGCGGAAGGCCAAGTTCAGGAGATTCTCTAGGTAGTGGTGCGGCGTCAGTAGCAGCAAATTTTTCTGGGTTACTGCGGTGGTTGTACTCAAATATCGTATGTCGGCGTCGAAATAGTCCGATACTTAATGGCTAATGGTGAGTGAATGTTGAATGTTGGAAGTTTGATGGTGGGACTGAGGCGACGTGGGATATCTCCAGTTAGAAAAATTACCGAAGCCAAATTGGGATCGTATCGAGACCTGCCTAGACTAGGGATCAGGACAACAAACGACACCAGAAGATCTGTTTCCAGTCGACGAATGCGGCGAGAAAGGCAAAGAGGACTTTTGAGAAACCTCGAACAAAATTTCTCGGCTCGGATATTTGGGTCTGAAATTAACTGGTTGGTTGCCAACCAAACCAGCGCCAACACCTGGTAACAATTCGGTTTCGGAGTTTGACCTCGTGGAGGGGTGGCCATGCCTTGACCATGCCTCATGCATCACGCGCTGTAGCCTGTCAAACGAGCTGCGAGCGCGCGCTCTCGGCCTTCCCGATGTCGGAAAAGAGCGGGATTACTCGACGAAGGGGAGAACTACGGGGCCAGGATGGTAACAACTGTTGATGGTGTTTGGTGCTGGGAAATCCGAGAGAGGGTGTGGAAAGAAGTGGGGAGGCTGACGGACAAGAACAATGGCGGGTGTCCTCTGGGGGGGAAGGGAAGCGGAATTTGAGATCGATTTCCTACTGGGGGTCGTGGTGATGTTGGTGAGCTGATCATTTCGGGCCGGCGGAGTGCAAGTCAGTATAAATAACAGCTACAACTTATTTACTTTGTTACCTGCGTCCTTTCCTCACTGAGTTGGACTATGTTCCGCGCGCACTCACCGTACTCGCCTTTCTTCACTTCAGGTCTCCTCTCAGAACCTCTACCTGCACACAGAACTAGCCTTCCACCGGACGACCAGTCCACTGTTTACTTCGACGTCGTCTTCCAAGACAATGACCACTATCGCTCTTTCCTCTCTTTAGACCTGGCCGAGACCCAGTCGATGCGCTCCCTCAGTCTTAAACACAAGCCCTCTTCCAAATTCACTGCCCGCTCTTCAAATGCACCAAGACTTAAATTTGAGTATGTTTCCAACCCCGCCGCCTTGCTTTTCCCTGCCACTCACCTCTGTGCCACAGTCGGATATCTGAAGTCCCCTCCCTCAATCCACTGCGACCCGTCCCTTCTCCAAAACCAGTACCTTCCATTACTCTACCACCACTCCCAAACCGACCACCTCCTTCCACCACTCCTCCCCGCCTGCCCTCCCTGACTCCCCTGCCCTCCCTGGACCTTGATCTCTCCCCATCCACGAAGCCTAAGTCCCCTCCGCGCAAAAAGACGCCCAGTTCCTGCCATAAACCACCTCCTCTCTGCTTACCATCCAGACAGCCGTCGGTTGTCTCAATTCGTACTCGCCAGCGCAACAGAGCAGCCGCTCTGGCCCTTCTCGAAGGCCGTCAGAAGCCTCTCGTGCCGCGCTCCCCAACACATTTGTGTCGGGATTTCAAAAACTTCATGAGTATGAGCGATGATGAGGATGAGGAAAGCGATGATAGTACCCCGGAGTCGGACCCCGAGGGCGATGTCGACCAGCTTTTCAATCCTTCACTTGAACCTGAGGATATTGTTCTGCCACCCTCCCCTACAACTATCTCCCCTCCACCTTCTCGCGTGCCGCACTCTTCAGACGGCAGCGATCTACCCCACATTGTAGGGCGAAAACCGTCACACAGGCGGGTTAAACACAGGTCCGGCAAAGCTAGCGAATGGTTCCCCCTAAAAAGCTTCATCGATCTCTATAACGAGAACGATGATGATTCCGGACCCTCGAGCTGGAATTGGAGGAGCTTCATTGAAGTTTCCAATGTTTCGTGAAGTATTCCCTCCAATTTCTCCGCTTCCCTTTCTGCATACCCGCATATTCTATGTATACCTGCTACTGTACTACATCGACAGATCCCACGTCCACTCATTTATGACTACATCCTTGTAATACTCATTCACTATCACTTGTACCTTTCCCTTCATTCCAATATTATGTCTCTACGTTTACAAGTAACCTATGCCCCCCCCCCCCCCACCCGTACCACAGCAGCCCCTCGGGCCACTATTACATTTCGCTGCAAAATACTGCCACGGCTGACAACATTGTACCTCCCGCCCTTTCTTGAACAGAATTTCTCACCAAGACAAGAGGCAAGATCTGCCGTCTAACAAAAATGAACATACCGCACTTAATTGGGGATATCCTGGGCATGACAAATGCGATGGCAGGTGCTGGGAACTACCCTTGATGTGTCTCGGGATGTACGACAGTCCGTCCAACCCCCAGCTCTGCAACTCTGAGGTGTCCCAGGGTAC
The DNA here is from genome assembly GCA_025093985.1 of Calvatia gigantea. Classification (NCBI taxonomy): domain Eukaryota; kingdom Fungi; phylum Basidiomycota; class Agaricomycetes; order Agaricales; family Lycoperdaceae; genus Calvatia; species Calvatia gigantea. Next base: position 1,400,508 of record JACAAK010000005.1, on the reverse strand, counting down.
TGTACCCCGCCGCTTCAAGAGTTTCAACCCTGTTATCTGTTTTACTCCGCCACCGAAGCTCCCTGAACCTGACTTTTTTTGGCTTGAGTAAATTGATCCCTGGAAATCTGGGAGCTACGCTAGCAGAGCAACACACAACAAGAAACAGTCATGATGCAATATCCACTTATCCCAGTCGCCATGGTGACTTGGTATTGTCGGACACTTTCTTTTGCTTGTAAGTGCATAGTGTCCCATTGTTGGGGGAGTACAGTATGATTCAGATTGATCATGACAATTGACTCGTGTGAAGAGCGGGGAAGGCAAGGGTTTATTAACGTTTACGACGTTCACAGACTTATTCCGTTAGCCATTGTACATTCATTGTACTCAGTATTATGTCAAGTCTCACGGCCCTATTGTAATCAGGTTCGCCTAAGGGAAGAACTTCGAGAACATATCATACGGTATTCAATAAAAATACCCTTGTGAACTGAAGTGAGAGGTTTCTCACGGATTGTAAATGGAGATGAATGACTCGAATATTGATTGACACACAACGTACACAACGGACTTCACGATGCTTCTTGGAGCCCTGGGGACATCCCAGACGCTAAACTGGACTCCCCAATTGACCGGAGCTACGCGGCGGATCAGTTCATTCAAGGGCCCACGACAAGTGAGGCAAGCGACAATATTAAGCAGTCGGATTTTTCCAGCCATTCCGCTTAGAGAAAGACGCGAGAAATTTTCCACCCATATCTCCTATCTCCTGAACGTTGAACCACAAAATTCAAATCGAATAGCAATGACAGCCATGCCCAAAATGCTAGTTGATACGTATCGGCCTACTCAACGAGTTTGTACTGTTGAACACTCCTACTATTTTCCTTAGGCTCTTGACACCCTGAAAGTAGACACGACGAACGGGCGCTGACCGGCTGATTTAGAACTTCAGAACAAACAATTACAGTAGCTGCAGTCTCTGGGACTCCGAGTTGGGCGCTGACCGATCTACCAATGAAAACTTGATACTTACTTACTGTGTTACTGTCATAATATTCCCTGTCAGAGTAACATGGTCCTTGCCAACGAACTTTGACAAGGGTGAGAACAAAGATCTACTATGCCGGAGTTGACCTTTTCAGATCCGCTATCCCCGAGTGTGATCGGTGTCATTTCGCATGTTTGCACCTGACAGGCTCCAAAGATACATAACTCATTGTCTGGTGGCTGGCCGAGGATAGGAATTGGCGGGCTTGTTGCTCGGGAATAAGGCCGCAGCCCTTGAGAACGTAAGCGCATGGGCCGGTGTAATGAAGGGAGCGAACTTGTATGTCGGGAAGTGTGGCGCTGTGTCGATAGGGGTCGGAAGGGACACAGCTCCAGATTTGGGTGGCAAGCCCAGTGTTACAGCGAAGCCCCTAAGTGCGAGTTGTGACTGGATACATACCTACCGATAATCCGTTGCCAACGGTATTCTTGTCCGAAGTAGCATCTGCTGTTGTTTTTGAGCCTAGCCGGCTAACACCTGATTGTATAGTTGGAACAACGTAACCCTCTCAACGACGTTTATAATACCATGAACCATCTACTCAGGCAGGGTTTCATCAAACACAATTTTGGAGGCGAGGCGGCCTAACAGTTCTGAGATGAAATACACAGAACATGGGCCGGTGACTTGGAGGCTGTTTTGACACTGGCCCTGAGGTTTATGTTTCCTGTATCAATCTGTCGAACCTTTCGCAGGTTCCTCGGAGTAGGAATATGACTACACGCCAACATCCCGTGTTGAGCCTCGACTGGACGGGAGGGTCACCGTTTGCCGGGGTAGTCATCGCTACAGATGATCTTGGGCCGTAGATCCTTTTCTCATGCAGAGTCTGCGCATGTAATATTGAACGTTTGGTTGACTTCTTTCCGCGGATATCCATCAACTGCGCTGATAATCGTGATGCAGTAACACAGTTGTTTAATTTGGTGATTGGGCGCGGACTCTTGACGAATGTTGTATGTAAAGGTTCACGGAGTCGCACACGCATTGCGCAGGACACGACTGCGACGTGGGTTGTAGAAGGTTGTGATGGGCGCTAACACGCTTTCCCCTCAAACTCCGAACTGTGAAGAGTATTGACACCTGCAAACGAGGACATCCACAGCGGAGAAGGACTCAGGCTGGTGGCCGCAGGCGAGCGGGAAAAGCCCTCTTTCCCTTGGTCGGACCCCGTGCGTCAATGATACTACTGTGCCGGCGGTTATATACCACCAATGCAAGGAGGTGCGACGGCCCTCGATTAATCAATCAACCAACGGAAGGAGTATTCATTACCAAAAAAAACCTAACCTCCGATAATTGGGCTGTACATGCTGTAGCTAGGCAGGCACTGGGAACTCCACGGAATCCCTTGGATCAATGTTTTCACCAGGTTTCGTCGATTATGATCTACGCACATAGTTGAGAGGTAATGTATGTTGCGATACCGATCGGACAGGTTGACCCGCTGTTTATCGGAGATGCAGTTTATCGAACAGGTTCGAAACTACGCTTGCCTTCGGTTGGTTGCTTTGTGCAGGCCCGGCCCAAGGTGGTGGATTACTACCCGAAGGGTATGGCCCCGATGATGCAGGAGCGGGGTACGGATGGGGTGAAGGCGGAGGCGGAGGATGACTGTTGAGTGCGCCATAGTATGGTTGATTGTTATGTCCCACACCTTGCCAAGGCTGGGGAAACTGCGGGGCGTTCGGATTGAAAGGGGGTGGTGCTAGACTTGGATTACCTGGAGCGGGTCTAGCATGGTGGTGCGGAGGTGAATGGGATCTGTTACGGCGGTCATGTCGTGGGTCAGATGAAGGTGGCTGAGGAGGTCGTGTGAGCTTGTTGGGTTTGATCTTAGGCGATGAATAAGACAACGCTGGTGGGGGCACGGATGGTGTCGACCCTGGGACCAATTCAAGGAATACATTTATCAACTAAAGGGAAGGAATTTACCCTTCTTCTCGTCTTTCTTCCCTTTATCACCCTGCTGGAGTTTGGGCTGGAGTTCAGGCATGGATATCTTGCTCAGGTGGATGATTAGGCTCTTCGGGGGTACGTATTTGTTCTTGTTCTTGTCTTCGTCGTCCAGGTTGATTCGGCGAGGGCCCTTTTTTCCAGGCCTGGTATCGTAAAGAACATACTGGTGTAAGTCCTGTTCGTCTGATAACCCTGTAGACACAGTTTAGCGGGGTCCACTAATACGTCCATCGACGATTGGCTACCTGCTTTATGACGTATACGCTTGGTTTGTTCAACCACCTGAAGGACCTTGGGGACATGGGTGGCTTCCGCAGACTTTACAGTGATAAAAAGCATCGCGTCGTCCTACAGGCCATCGAGAATGTCAGATCGAGAACGGCGGAAGAGCCCAGTACCAGCAGACGTACGCTCAGTAGGTTGGAACAATATTCCGCGTAGTCCTGGACGGATCCGTCGTCGTCAACCGTAACCTCGTTATACTCGCCCCTGATTGCTTGGAGTTCTGCAATTCTGTCTATCCCAGTCTTTGGGGCGGGCTTGGGTGGCGGTTTTGGCGGGCCCTCTGGCGGTGACGGTTTCGGAGTGTCGGCAGATATGGTCTTTGAATTGCTGCCAGGGGTCGCGGTAGATTCCTGGTGCAAATCATTGGAGTCCGAGAAAGTCAGAAGTGCGGTTAGAATGACGATCTCTAAACCCTTCCGGTCGTTGATGTCAAATCTGAAAAGGATCGTGTTAGGCGAGGAATTATGAACGTAGTGGGATATACCGATTGAGGTTATAATCCAAAATTTGAACGGTGGAAGTTTTCAGCCTGCCCGTAGGTTCCTTGGTTACAGCAACCAGCACAGGTGGGTCCGGTTTCCTTAGCATAAAGCATTCTTCCCGTTTCCACTCGAATTCGTGTCTGGGGAGTTGGTGAGTGGGATGCTGGGCCCATTGAAACCTGTTCTGGTGCTTACTCTTCCCATTTGAAGCCCCATCTAAAAGAGATAGTACCGGTATATTTCAATTCAACTATCTGCGTGGGATTTGATAGTTCCAAGATTTTCTTTTTACTTGTGGCAGATGGACTTGTCGCCGTGATCAGAAGAGATTCGGATAATGGGTCTGATGATAGCTTAGAATCCTTTCACTTCAGAGTCGAAGGCTGCACTCACCATAAACCTCTATTTTGTACTCTGGCCCGGCTGCTCTCTGCTTTCGATAATGTGTTGTTCCGGCTGGGTCTACTAGATCAATTACATTTGGATAATCCTTGTGTGGGGTCAGATGCAAAGTAAACAGATTCTGATCCAAGCTCATTTAAGTACCAGGTAGGGTGGAGAGGGTATGTGGTGAGAGAGGGGTGGTGTTGAGGCGCTCACAGCGGCTGTGTTCCGTACAAGACTCCCTGTTCAGTGTTGGCAAGTGCACAGCACTTGTCACGGATGTCTATCACTCGCCCGAATCATTCTTGGCGCTTAACTGGACGGGGAGGGCGATTAAAAGATCTGTCTTGTTCTAGCTCACTCCTGACGAAGGCGCTATTCTATGAAAGTCGACCTTTGATTTACGGATAGGCGTAAGAATTGGGCCTAGGTGAAGACTCTTATGATCACGAGTCCACGAACTTAGCGTGAGAATGGGTAGTGAGAAATGTTTTTCGATCATCGTTCACATCCAAAGCGTGTTGTTTCCTGAATCCTTGTACAACGCTCACCTTCTCGTCCTATCGTCATGTCATCAAACTCGCAACCTTCTCCGAGGAAGGATAAGGGAGGCGACATACCACCTCCCGAGGCAGGCATCAAACCTCTTGACTATCGCGAGCAATTCTCAGTACGCAGGTGGTAGCCCAGTGTCTTCATAGCGCTCCGCATCTTGATTGCTTGTTTTGCTCCTTTATCCATAGGGAAGGCACGTAGCATCCCAGTTTATTGAGTGAGCCTGATTTCGTTGTCTACCATGTCAGGGCTTATTCCCACTCGTGCAGTCCCTGCTATGAAGCTTCGAAAGCTTCACTGGACTGTCTCAATCGCAATAACTATGATAGGGATGCATGTTTGGACTATTTCCAGGCTTACAGGGATTGTAAAAAGGCTTGGGTGAGTGTTTGCCTTATTCCGGATATTGCGATACGTCTCGCTGAGAACGTGAATAGATTCAGCAGAGAAAGGACGATCGTCGGGCTGGTCGTCCAACAAATTAAGGACTTCATTGTCCAGTCATTGGAAATGGGTGTTGACCCAGTCGAGCCACACAATGTCTCTCACTCAACTTATTGTGAAACCCGCATTCCTCGCTAATCTCTCTATGTATTTATATACACAAGAGAGGTTCAAGAGAGGTTCTATTGGAGAAGTATTGAAATGAAATTTAAGGATGCGGTATCGTTAATTCAGCAATCAGGAGAAGCGGTTACGGGAAATGCAAGAAATAACCCTGATACTTGAATCGACAGCTCTTTACTCACTGCTTATGTTCGTGTTAGAAAATGCATCCCAAGCACCAGGGCCAAACCCCCGACTTGTCCCGAGAGCCTCGTCAACTACTTTCATCATTGCCAGAACTTTTTCATCTTCCCATCTCTGGCCGACAAGTTGAATAGCAACGGGCATACCTTGCAATTGCTCGGGTTGGTAGAGAGCTCTCTTGCCCTTGAATAATCCAGTTTCCAAAATCTTGGAACCATGGTCGGTTTCATCCCACCATTCCTGGTTTATCTTGTCCTTCTTGGCATCAATCCTAGTTACGGGGACGATACCAACTGGGTGATCAATGAGGTTGTAAAAGGTTGTTGACTCCGCCATGGGGAGGAAGTTGTTGCAACCTCTAATTCGTTTATCAGATAAAACCGGTTAGCAGAGATCAGAGGACTGACCCATGGGGGAGTTGAGGAACTGCTTGAACTGGAGCGATAATACCATCAATTCCGTATTTTCCCCAGACCTGAATGCGATACCGGTCCAACTCAGTAAGACGTAACAATGGAGCGGCGGCTAGCGCACCTCCTTGTAGAAGTTACGTGTAAATTCATCGCGCTCAGCCACAAGCTGGGTATATTCTCCTACGGGTTTGGGCCGCACAATCCTCATTGCGTTAGCGAAGAGTTTATCCCCGACGGTATGTTCAACAATCCAAGCCAGAAACCTACGGACGATTCCTAATGCGGAGGTAAGTAGGAGCCCATGGGATACAAGAATTATCCGACATACGGGGCAGTCTAGGAGTAATGCTCACTAGGCGAATGGCTGGTTCCTGAGGCACAATTCAAGATCGGGCACCGTGTCGATGAGGAACACTTACCATAGGGTCGGACCCGATGTGACTTAGCATAGTGCGGTACCCGTCGGATGATGAGAGCCCAGCGAAGATACCAAAGGCCTTCGCGGCTAGGATTTAGGTCCGGTGAGTGGGACGGTGGGGGGTTCGTCTAAGTTTTGGACCTACCGCTTGGAATCTCAATCTCAACGCATTCGTGACCTTGCCTTCGGAGTGCATCGATGGTTTCAAGGACGGCCCGTTTGCACGCGGGAGAAGCCTTTATGAGAAAGTCTATGGAAACGAGTTGGGACAACTTGAACATTTGAAATCTTTCGTTGCACGGTCTGCCCGTACCAGAAGTGTAGTAGCCGAATCTCAATTCCGGTAGAAGAGTGACTTCGCGAAACGGGACTGGGGCTATGTCGTGATTCCTTCCTTGAGCTCCGAAAACCGTGCGTGCAGCAAGTTCAAGGTCCTGAACGGAACTGGGTTGCAGACAAGTGAGTCCCTCTCTAATTGGAAACCAAGTCAGTTGGCTCACCGACCCATAGGGCCTGCGATACTTTTGATGCCCTCAAATCCTGGATTGGGTCCTGGAAAGAAACCAGATTAGAAGACAGTATTGGATATATTGGAATTAATTACCCCTTGTTCCACCATAGCTCACCCTCTGAGAGCCTGGCTTTAGTGAGTAGATCCCGCAGTACGCTGTCGGGATACGCAGGCTACCGCCAATGTCCGATCCAATCCCCAGGGCAGAGCCATCCATAGCAAGTAGCGCTGCTTCGCCACCAGAGCTTCCACCAGACGTATAACAATCGTTATAAGGATTTGTTGTGCGGCCCCAGAGCGGGTTTGAGCATTCGAAAGCAAACATGGTTTGGGGGACGTTCGTCTTAACGAACGGGACCGCCCCAGCCTCAAGTAAGACGTTGACAACCTGGTTAGAAATGCGTGAGTTACATGGGAAGCAGAGCTAGCCAGGGATAGGCCAATGTGGATACTGACATCTGCATTGGTCTTCGCCGGGATGCCAGTCCACCGGGTGAATCCGACTGATGTATCGAAGCCGCTAATTTCAACTCAAAGTGGTGGCAGCCATTATGGGGTCAGGAGTCCAGAATACGGGAACCTTGCTTACATTGATCTTTTATGCTCACCTACAACCATGCATGGGAGTAAGTGTGATTCTATAGAGTAGAAAAGAGGGAACTACCGGTATGCCGTGAAGTGGTCCTTTGAGATTCCCGGTTAAAGCAAACTCAGTGTCTAGTGATCTTGCCGTCTCCCTCGCCCAGTCGAACATGACTGCAAATGTCGATAATTGCTTTCCGGTGTTGAGATTTTGAGGTTTGCAGGGGCTCACCCTCAGTAAGACAGTTGGTGCGTTCTTGGGCCATTGCCGCGCGTGCGACATACGCCTCCAAGACCTGTGAGGCAGTCCATTCACCCCTCTTAATACGGACGACAATTTCAGTAGCTATGATACAAACAATTGGGATGAACAGTTTGCGCAAGGAAAGAACAACTTGTGCGATCTACCGGTAGCTTTGAGGAACAGCTGGTGCTCATTGACAGCAGAAGGCGCACTCTTCAGGGCATGCGTGCGTTGCTCACGTTTCTGTTGAACGACAATAAGGTACGGGGGCGAGAATGGCCACATGAAAGAATGTTCTGGGAGAATGTGAGAACGTTGAGGTTTTTGCGCAAACGACAGACGTGTGGGTATTATTAGCCACATCAGGCACCGGCTGTGTGTTTGCAATGCTTGCTGGGACAGGAACTACTTATATTACTACGAAGAGCAATAGGCTGGCAGACAAGGACATAATGCCTATATAATAAATTACGAAGAAGGCAGTGGAGGAGGAGCGTCGGGCTGGGGTGCAAAAATAAGGTTAAGGGGAGGAGTCGTTTGGCTGTCATCGGAAAGCAGGGTGGCAACGATTGACCGCCCAGCAAATGACCTTCCCGCAAGGGCGTTGAGTGCGGCGGACGCAGATGTCGAGTCCTTATATTTGACGTACACCCGACCAACACCCGCAGCCTCGTCGATACGCTGAGCATCCTGAGCAGACATACTTCCTGACTTATCTTTCTTGACAGGTCGAGGAATTCGGAGGTCTTCAAGTTCTCCGTAGCTCGAGCATTCATCCTTCACATCCTCATATATATCACCGTATTCGCCATCTTCAATCAGGTCTTCCGCAGTCACCATATTCAGCATCAATAAGATGCGAGAATCAGCGGCAGAACCATCCTTCCCAGCAGGCATAATTGGCCGAGGAATTTCGGGGAACTGGTCGTATGGAAGGTTGGGAATCATGCCAGGTGTGCCGGGCTTCGCTCCGACAGATGCCCGTTGGACGACAAGGTATCGGTCGCCAAGTTCCATACCATTCAGGCTTTGGATGGCGACGTCCGTCACCGCTGGGTCGACATACTCGAAAAAGGCAAACCCCTGGCAGGTCTTGTGAACATCTTGCGGATAAAAACGTGAATTTACGATACCTTCGAGGCGCCCGTTCCATTTTCACGGACAAGGTTGAATGCCCTGAGTTCACCAAAGCTCTTCAGAAGTTCCATGACTTGCTCCTCATTGAGATATGTAGGTAGACCTCCGACGAAAATTTTGTTAATGGAATCCGGGACATTGGTTGAAACGACGCCGGGGACATGGACGCCAGGAGAAGATATGGTGTCACCACCATAATCTTTAGGCCTGCGGATCTTAAGAGGACCGTTGACAAAAATAATGCCATCAAAGGCCATCGCAGCAGTGGCGTCTTCTGCGCTACGGAACTGGGAACAAAACGTCAGCCAATCTTTCTCGCTCTGTCAAGATGGTTTTTTCAGACCTCTACAAAGGCATAATTTTTTTCATAGTTGCATTGTACCGCAAGAACGGGGTTTCCGGAAGTGCTCGTGCCGATATTCATCTCAGCCATTTTGGCGTTGAAGAAATCAGCAAGGTTTTGTTCATTGACTTCTTGTGTGATACTGCCAATGTAGAGACGGCGAGACTGGCGAGACAGATTTGGATTTCCGCCAATGCCCATTCCAAAGCTTTGTACGGGCATTGGTGGTGGTAATCCCGGAATACTGAGGATAGGAGGTATCTGAGTGCGGTTGGCACCCGGAAGGTTGAAGAGACCTGCAAGTACGGTTGAGACATGTAAGGATGACCGAAGAAGGAGCGTACCAGTCTGTTTGGCTTGCATTGCCGTGTATTGGTCATACCCGGGAGCATGGACGTCCCATCCAGACGCTTTTCGTTTTCGCTGTGAAAGAGAAATGACGTTTTCTGGAGTCGGGGACCTTCTTTCTTGACTTTCCCGTCCTCGTCCTCGTCCTCGTCTATCGCCTCGTTCGTCTCGTGGGCGTCCATCTCTGTCGTCTCGGCGGCGACGGTGATCATCATCGTAGCGGTTCGTGTGCCTTCCGCCACCGTGGTCATCGTCTCTACCACGTCCATAGCGTTCTCGATCACGCCGTTCGTCGTCTCTTCTGCCGTAACGTTCGCGATCTCTATCCCTATCCCTGTGTCCGTCACGATCCCCCCCGTCGTGCCTTGAAGGGCGGTGTCTCTCTTCACGGTAGCCGCGTTCTGCTGTGGAAATAAAAAAGTGAAAAGAAAAGCACGTAAGTGAACATTAGGCTGGGATACTAGCTGCGGTAAAGATGATCAGGAGGTGTCGGATGGGGCCAGAGCTAGAGCGAGAGGGATTCTATGTCCAATGGCTACGCTAGCTAGAAACGAAATAGGGAGCTGTTTGGCCTCTCTGTGATCCACATAGGACCAATGAGTGACCAGGGACATGGAAATACAAGCCAAAGGAGAACAAGTGCTTACCATAGTCTTCGCCGCCCATGTTGACGCGTTGGACGAGAGTGGTTGAGAGAAAAGATGTATTTCAAACTCCGCACTGGGTTCACCGTTCAACTGCTCTTCCTCCCTCCTCACAAGCACAATGCCCACCGAACTACCCTATGCCGCAGATGCACAGGTCTCTCTTTCGTATGATGAACTCGAGGTAATAATTTATATCCCTGCGTTACTTATTGCCTCCATTGACGCATTCCTTCACAGGTCCTGCGCCTCCAGTACCAGAAGGAACTCGCTCAGGCCCATGTCACCACCCAGACTAAATTCAACTATGCCTGGGGTCTTGTGAAGAGCCCAATACGCGAGCACCAGGTCGAGGGTGTGCGATTGCTTCAGGGTACAAAATCCTCTCGCTCGGCCAACCATCCTCTGACATCATCCGTCTCGCCTAGAGATCTACAAAGCAGAGTCTACCCGGCGAAGAGAATGTCTGTACTATTTAGCTCTTGGACACTACAAAATGGCCAATTATGAAGAAGCCAAACGCTTCAATGGTAAGGTCTCCTTCCAACCCCCTTAAAATCCACCCGGTTTGAATTTTCTTAGGTCTGCTCCTTGAAAGGGAACCCTCAAACCTTCAGGCGCAGTCGTTGTCGCAGCTGATTGATAAAGCAGTCACAAAGGGTACGTCGACTTAGTGCAACTTTTTTCTGCAAACCCTTGACTAATAATTCCGGGGACAGAGGGTTATATTGGCATGGCGATCGCGGGCGGGGCAGCGGCACTAGGCACCATACTCCTTGCAGGTCTCATACGGCGAGCAGCTCGAAAATAGTCTAGTGCTCTGTTAGATTTTAACTAACCCTCCACTCTTATTTTCATGCATAACTTATCCTTATCTTCGACCGAATCTCTTGAACATTGCGTTTCGTTATTCTGGTCTCATTGGGTTTGACCAGTCACCGATAAGGTTGTTTGGCCTGTTCCCAGAATTTCCCTGATTTATCCATAATAATACACATGGAGACAGTGTGTCATTCGGAGGCCAGGGTTGACACTAATAATACACGACATGCTATAGGTTGAGTATGCAAAAGTGTTCGGATAGACATGAGCCAAGGGCGTACAGATAAACAGGTCCATAAAGTCTACAATATGTTTAGTGTAAATTACCGGGTCGGAAGAAAGCTCGCTGCAACGGAGGATTCAGGGCTATCCAAACCCATGGGAGTAAAAAGCTACAAACCTGCTTGTGCGTCCATTTCGTCTTGGGTCATCTGCAAAACCAGCTTCGGAAACCAGCTCGGGCCTTAGATCCAAAGCACGCACCTTGAATGCATAAATACCCAGCAGTGCAAAACCAGCAAGCCCTCCGAGCTGGAAAATGATCCAAAATGTTGCCCAAACTGGAAAACCAGACCGCTGTCAGGTTCCTGCTTTAAGAGTCAACTTGGATTAACTCACCGTGGGTTGGAATCTTCGGATATAGAATTGAAAATTGAGCGGCATCAGAGTCGTTTGTTTTGTGGAAGAACCGATCATCGGCCACATCCCCTACGGGAGGTAAGACTCATACATGAAGTGAGGCTGTCGGACCTACAAATGACGAAGAGGGCACTGCTAGAAATGTAGTTTCAAATTCGCAAACGGACAAATCCAGAGGCTTACTTCATGACACCAATGAATAAGCAGTACCAGCGCAATGCCTGTCTGTGCCCTCGTAAACAACGGGAAGTACTATCTGTGAGTGGATTGGGACGGCCTACGCACGCATGATTTATGAACCAAAACCCAATCAACAACCCCTCATATAGAAAAGTGAGCACAATCGTCCTGAATGTGTCCGTCAGAACGGGTGCTAATTTGGAAGGATGTGCGTACAGCTTGTCGCGCACAAGCGCTAGAGGCATAAGGAGCCCTATGCCTAGCACGAAACTCATGATCTTCGCCACAAGAGTTGTCCATCCTGCCAGGATAAAGACTCCACCAAATAATGTAGAGCCAATGTAGCCCGCTGAAAGTATCAGAGTTGGGATCCCACCCTCAACGATTGTCGCTCCTCCGACATGAGGATCTATTGTGATTTTCAATACTCGCCCACCTGTCAGGACAGCCTGGAAATGATAAGAATTGAAGAGAGAACCGACAAGGGGTGACATACGGCTATGATATGACAGAGCTCATGCCAGCCGATGGTAAACAGCTTCAAGGGATTGATGAGGTTCCGAACGATGGGCACGTTCCAGAAGCCGAATATGATAACGGCCATTGCGACGATCTTAAAGACTCGAGCTGATGATATTGTACAAAACTAATAGTTGACAGGTGTCGTACCACATATAGCACCACCACCTGTAGGCAACGTCGTGGAGACATGATTCGTAACGGAACTAAATAAGCAGGTGTGGTGCAGGGGCAAAAAAGGGAAAAGCTTCACCTGGTCGCTTGAGGGTTGTAAAGGGTTTTGGGTAGCAGCGGTTATACTAGGCATGGGAGGAGCGATAGGTCTGCGTGTGATGGAAGCCATGACTTTAAAAAGAGTGACAGTGTGCGGAGTAAACGAGGGTGGACGGAGTGTTTATGGGTCGCAGGGTCTGGCGAGGTGAGGTGTGCGTGCTGGCAAGGTATGCAGAGGGCCTATTCAGAGTGTAAAAAGCGTGTTTTATCGCCGTCGATGGAATTATTGCAGGCTGCCTCGTGCCAACAAGGGTTGGAGACCCAATGCCATCAGTGTTGATGATGACCACTGCCTGCCTATTACAGTCATACAACATTCACGTGGAAAGAAGTGTTCGCGTCGCGTACACGTGCTAAATGAGCTCCAAGATTAAATATTAAATACGGACGCCCCCCCACTGCCGCTTCAGCTTTCCCCTTCCTCTTTCTTGACATCTGAGCACATAATGGTATGGATGGCACCTCTCTGCTAAGTGAACGGGGATACTGAGACTGACCTAATTGCTAGGGCGCCATCTCCCCCATCGCTCGGCCACCATAGTATCATCTTCCTACTTGTTCTGATCACCAGCTGATTCACGCGCTTCTTTCTTTGCAGTCAAGTCTTCCGGTACTCCGACAAGAAGCGGAAATACCTCACATCTCGGGGATTTGATGTGGGAATGAAGTTTCCTGTCGGGGACATACAACGCCAATGCCGGGCAAGGACGAAGCCAAAAGTGTTCGTCACGGACGAGGCGGCAGGTAGTTGTTTCATTGCCAATACGCCACGACGGTTGAAACCCACAGAAGATAGTTTTCCTTAGTGCCATCATTGAATATTTATGCGCGGAGATACTGGAACAGGCGGGCTTGGTCAATTCTCCGGAAGTGGCGCTGTCTGTTTCAAATATCATCCAACCAACCCATTTACAACGCGTATTTTGGGAAGATCAAGAGTGAGTGGAAACTCATTGCGATGTTCATTCCATGACGCACCATTGCTGTAGGCTTCGACAGATGTTGAACAACCTTCTCTCAAGAACTCCGATGCAAGAGGTGAAACACCGCACAAAAGAGTGGGACCTCTGTGAGGCCTTCCAAAGTTTATCGGTGGAAAGGGAACGGAAAAACTATGCTAAATCGATTATACTTATGCTCTAGCTTTAGGTTTGCCATATAATTTAACCATCCCCAACTTCTTTGGAGACAATTTAGAGCTGTGTCACTTTCAGCTCTTTGAATCCCCTCTGGACCCTACATATGCAAATGTCATTTACAAGCAACCCAGGCATGGAAGGGGGTATTTTTGAGGGCTTTTACCCGCCGGCGACTTGTCCTGATAAAACCATTAGTGGAGCCTCAGAGAAGGAGAGGCAATAAGAAGATGGAATTGGGCTGGGAAATTAGGTTTATCTTCCTTGTTGGGCGCACCAGGAAGCAAACGCACAGCTTCCCGACACCTGAGCAGAAGGTCAAGTTGGCTGCTGCGAGTTAGCATCCCTGCATATGGTCGTCGAGGCTTGACTGACGTGCGTGACGTCTTAGCTTGGTGTACTTCGCGGCTATTCTGGAATACCTGGTCGGTGGAGTGGCAGAGCTTTCTGAGAATGTGACCAGGGAATTAGATATGTAAATATTGAATTATCCAGCGACATATTTTTCTTTTGCAATCAAGAAAGACAGGGTTAAGCCATCCACACGGTGCAACTTGACCTGAACTAAGCATCTACGAGACTAGACACCTTACTGCAAAACGTCACCATAAGTGTTGAGAGTGGCATAGGTGAGAGTAATTACCGTGCTGCCATTCTCTGGACTGGTGAGTGTGTCCGTGTACACAGAACTTTCTATCCATGCGAGGTTGCCGGTGGATAATGAGCCATAGTTTTGGCGTGTTTGGCGCTGAGAAGAAATTGCTGACCGAGGCATTAAGTACTATGTAAACATCTTCCTGGCCGCCCTGGCCGCATCTTCCACCCTTTTTACTCTTCCACCCCATCCTAGCTTCATGCTGTCATGTCATTTATAGATTTTCCGCAGACAGATCTAGACAAAAGGCATGAAAATGTCGCAGTTTACACCTGGGGCGAAGAGTCATATGATGGCTTGGGTGATGCACTTCAAGAGGGCGGGGATGATTTTAACGATGAGACTTTTGGGAGCGTTGGGACAGTCGGTAAGATTTGGCTTATTCCATCCAGCATTTTAGGCTCAATTTTTCGGTCCTGAACTTGTGTGACTAGGGAAAGACTTTGATTTCTCTAACCCTGCCCTCCCGGACGACCATCGTAGGTCCGCTGAGCTACTCCCAAGGCGGGGCCAATCGCCTCTGCGAGAGCAGACTCCACCTACGGCCGTGATTTACGAACAGCAAGTGGATGAACCTTCGGTTGAATGGTGTAAGAGTTGCTTCCACCTGCTACTGATAGCGACCTCTAATTCATCCAAATCAGCTACACGCCCCACAGCTCAGTCTTTGGAGGCCATTTGGGATAACAAGTCCCCGTTTTCTGTCCTTCCCCGAACGAATGGCGCAGGTCGCTCCGCGTTGTCGGGACTCGCTTCTAACCGGACTCCTTTTACTGGCGCTTTGGGATCTGCTTCAGCGTCTCCCACCGTTGGTCGACCTCAGTCTACTGGGTACGTCCCGGAACTCGGAAAGATACCAACACTGCAAGAAGTAGAGGACCAGATGCGGCTCGCTGTCCAACAGAACCGCCTCCAAGGAACTACATCAAGGCCGTCGCAGCAACAGAACCAGCCAATCCAAGAAATGCGCTTTCGCCCACAAGAGGAACGATACCTGTTAGAACTTGCACGCCAAGCTCAGGAGCAAGATGCTCGCCGCCATTTCTATGACGAGGACCCAAGGGTGACGGAACGCGACCAGCACCTACTGGAACAGGAGCAAAGGCGGATCTTGTTAGAGCAGGAGCAGCGACGTATACTGTTGCTTGAAGGACAAGGGCGGTTGCTCTCTGATAGGGAGCGTGCTCGCGAGTTGTTCCAGGTGCAGCAGCAAGAGCAACAGCGCCTCCAACTTCAGCATCTCATCCAGCACCAACAATTGCAACAACGAACCCCACCCCCCCGCATGCTCCCAGTCTCTCAATCTCCCCGGTTCTTCGAACATCAACGTCAACTTCTTCAGCTGCAGCAACAACAGCAAGAGCAACTCCAGATGGAGGAGCTCCAACGTCAGTTGGTGAATAATCTTTCATTGCAGCAGCAGGCTGCCGCCGGTGAGCCAAGACGACGCCTGGCTGGTCCGACGGACTACGAGATGCAAGCTGCTCAACTACTTCATCAGCAGCAACGCAAGCACCGTTCAGAATCACCCGCTTTCAATCAATTTAATAACATGAATCAGGATTTCGCCCCTCAAAATATCCAGCTTCAGCAGCGTCTCCTTTCCGAAATGGCACAGGCTGAGTTTATGCGGGAGATACAAACAGCGACTCCCAAACAGTCAGATCAACAGGAGGCACTACGAGCCGAAGCTATGCGAAAGATACTTGAGGCCGAGAAGATGGAGGAGAAAAGGCGTAGGAAGGCGGCCAAGATTGCCCACATGGTACTTGACATCCGCCTTCCGTTCTTGTGATACTCAACTTACATGGGTTCTAGTCTCGTTATAACGATCTCATGACGCAATCAGATAAGGACTTTATCACTCGGATCCAAGTCTCGCAGCTCGTCAGCCAGGATCCTTACGCAGACGATTTCTATGCACAGGTTTATGGTGCCATTTTACGTTCGAGGATGGGTCTTCAGTCGGATGAAAGAGTCCTCAAGTTTGGTTCTGGTGGAGGTGTGGGTCTTGGCCTGACTTCCCAAAAGGGCTACCGCCGGCCGAGTGCCATGCAGCGTATGGAGCAACAAGTGGAGAGGATTGTGAGTAATGCGAGGAAAAGAGAAGAAGAGAAGGGGTTGCATTGTGAGTGTTGAACATTGAATTGTTTTCCCCGTGCTGTCGGCTGAGTGCCAGCGCTTTAAGCCTTGCACAGTTTGCAAGGTGCTCTTGGAAAGACTTCAGGCCGTAGTTACAAGGCTGCTCCACGCCAGCTCTTGCAAGTCGATACAACACCGGGCGATTCGCCTACAATGTCCCCGGCCCATGCGCATATCTCAAAGGCATCAGTTCAAGCTTCCAAAGAAGGTGCTGCGGAAGCTGCTAAGCTTGGTCGCGCAGCTTTGGGAGATGCCGCCGACGTAAGTTCATGCACGGATCATACTTTCTCCTGTTTATGTCTGTAATAGAGCGACAACTTAGTCCGCAAGGAGCCCTTATCCCACCGGGAGGTCCTTACAATAGTTGAAGGGCTGTATGATCTCATTCTCAATGTCGAACAAGTCAAAAGGGATCAGCCACTTCCAGAAGAAGAGCAGGAGCAGCACCAGGCATGGTGTGTCTATCCCCACGTTATTTTGTTTGGAATAATCCACTGAGATTTCATTAGGCAAGAAGATTATGATGCTCTCATGGACCAGGTTTGGGATGAGCTACGGGTGCTTGTACCCCTTGAAATAAGGTTTGTCTTTGTTAAATGTCGCCCGGACTGTGATTGCGATAAGTTGTCTAGTGACCCCCATCCCTTCATTTCAATACTTGCACCAAGTAAGGGAAAGAAAATCCTCCCACGCCTTACCCGCCACCTCAATTCTCAGCGCATGTTGACTCTGCTGACGCTTCTGGTTGCCTGCTTCGATCAACTCGACGTTGTTGGGGCTGCACCTCTGCTGGATTCAACAGAGGATACCCCCGAGCGAGCAGAGGCCGAGCGTCAGACTAATGCGTTCCTTGCCAGTGTCATGCAAAGCATTCTTCCAATTGTGGCCAAATCTAACCTCCGCTTGATCACCGGCTTGTTGGGCTTGCTGCTGGATCGCAGTAATGTTGCGGCTATCGCACGGACAAAAGTAAGCGGGTTGCGTTATGCTCCCGAAATAGTGCTCATCATGATTCAGCCTGGATTGGCTCTGCTGACTTTGTTCCTGAGCCGCGTGGAAGTAATAAAGCAGAGTATTGCAAGCGGAACTCAGGATATTACTGATGTACCGACAACAGAGGAGGCACAACAATGGTACATGACAAATTGCATCGTATTCAAGCGTTTGATTGATGTTAAATTTCCAGGAGTAATATGTTCAACCATCTCTTTGACTTGCTTGGTCCCCATATGCTGGCCTTATTCCCGTCCTCCCGTATCGTCACACCTCCAACTCAGGGTCAACAGCCATCCCTATACGACAATGCAGATCAACACGTCTGGCAATTTCTCGCTGCATTTGCACTACACGGTAACCCAGAACAGCACCAGATTCTTGTGGCTACTCTTCGCGAAAAAATTTTAGATAACCTTCTCGCCGTGAGCCGAGGATGGTTCACGACCGAAGAGGAGCGGAACACCAAGTTGGGAAATGTCAATCTCTTCTTGAATGCCCTTGGGCTCGATAGCTCGCAGATCGCTCTGTGATTCGATCTAAATATCTGTGATAATTCTCCTCTGTAACTCTTTGGATGATTTATTCAATCCCTTTTCTTCAGGTACTTTTGCTCCTTTCCTTTCCTGATCTCTATTTCGTGTTGTTTTGTGTCCGTTAATAAAATTCAATGCTTTGATGTTTTGGCCACTTAACCTCGAGTTGAGGGCATCACAGACTGCTTTAGCTATGTGAAATGAAACTCTTGTGGTTTACGTGTCTACAACTCGCTGCTTTTCCTGAAAGGTATAGGACAATTTTCATACATAGGTCTCCCCACGGAGCCAGGATGATAATGTACCTTGTCAGTTGGTCAAATATTCACCCAGTGGGTGGAAGTTATTGCCCGTGTCCGTCATTTTTCTGGTGAAAGAGGTTCTACTAATAAAGAGATTGGAAAGGATTCTGTAGCACTGCCGTTGGGTATCGAGATTGAACTTTTGAAAATTGGGGGGCAGGGAAGAGGGGGTGTACCAAGAATGTGACAAGAGATCAGTTGGCGACCAATATTCCATCCTTTTCCTGGTCACTTACTCCATGCCACTCAACTCCGGACTGTCGAAATTTTAACAGTGAGTTTTTCCATGGAGCTAGTCGCAATCTCACCTTCCTCCTTCTTGCTGGAGATTGCACGATATCCATCCGATGGACGAGAATGGCAAAGCGTTGAGCTCAAGAGAAAATAAGGTTCTTCGTTCCAACCAAAGGGAATTAAGATACACACCATAACTAGGCAGAAATGCACATGAATTATGATGCGGCGTCCCTTCGAGCTAGGAATGGAACGCGGTCCGGTCGGTCGGCAATTTTTGTCGTCTTCAGCGGGTTTTAGTCAGCTCAAAACATTTTTCTCCCCAACAGCCATGGCCTGCCATGACCCAGAAGGTTGGAGAGTACTCTCCTATCTCAGAGCTTTTGATACGACACCCTGTTTTGAAGAGGGCATTGTACTTTCCAGTCTCTTGGGCACACTCCTCCTCATCAGTCTTGTTAGATCCTCTACCCTCGTTCTGCTCCAGCCCAACCGCTTGACCTCCCAAAGCAAGTGGTCGCTTAGAGCAAAAACTGTGCGTGTTCTCTTTGCCTTTCACATCCTTTGGCTCACCTTAACGTCAGCTCTCGCTTTTCGGGGCGCTGATTGCGAGCACCTTCAATCTTGCCAACATTTTATTGACCCATGTTGATGTTTCGGTTCTTGCATCCTTTATTCTCGAACCGCCTGCAATCCTCTCAACGATTTCGCTCACCTACTTTAATCATACACGTCGTCGCCGTTCCTCGACCACTCTCCTTTTGTTTTGGCCATTATTTGCGGCGGCAACGGGCCTCTGGGTGAGGACGCGTTTAGCGATTGGTATCGGGTTTTATCTTCCGGTACTTGTCTCGAGGACGGTCACTGTTGGTTTTGGCCTCCTTGCATTTGCCCTTGAGTGCCTTGGCCCCGAATATAACGCGAAACTTCAACTCGGAGAAAATTCTGGCACAGAGAATCCGACCCTGAAAGCGAATATCTTTAGCATTTGGGTGTGTTGATATCTCATCTCCCGGAGCCTTGCTTACTTAGTATTGTTTTAATTCTGCAGTCCTTCAGTTGGATGACGCCGTTGATGAAAAAGGGTGTCAAACAATTCGTTACCGAACAGGATCTCCCAGCGTTGGTTCCTTCCGACGAGTCGAAGAATCTCGGAAAAAAACTAGAGACTGCTATGGTTAAACAGTGCGATTTCCCCTTTTAAAATCCGAAGTCTCCTGACATACGTTCAGCACACTATGGAAGGCACTCTTTATTGCTTACGGTGGTTCTTACGCCGCTGCAGCAGTCCTCAAAGTGGCACAAGATTTCCTCGCTTTTTCGCAACCACAATTGCTCAAGCTTTTACTGTCCTATATCTCACGTTATCAGAGTGCTCGTTTTAACTTCACTGAAGACCACCGACCATCCCATATCGAGGGCTTCGCCATTGCAATCATCATGTTCGTTGCTTCCATAGCACAAACGATCTGCCTTAATCAGGCGAGCCGGGCTCCTTCTCTTGGTGAAGTTTCCTTACTGACTTGCTTTGGCTAGTACTTTCAACGAACGTTTGAAACGGGGTACGTGGTACCCATCCCATCCCCGTTTACCCGCTCACTGTTTTCAGCATGCGTGTTCGTGCCGGACTCGTTTCAGTAATTTTCAAGAAGGCTCTAGTCCTCTCAAATGACGAGCGTACTCGGGCAACTGGTGACATCGTGAATCTTATGTCTGTCGACGCTACTCGGCTGCAAGATCTATGCACATACGGGCTTATCTCTATTTCTGGACCCCTTCAAGTGAGTTCCCCTTCAAAGTAGCTATCCGGTTGCCAATGCGTTTCTTTTTTAGATTACCCTAGCATTTATTTCGTTATACGATTTATTAGGCTGGTCTGCTTTCGTTGGAGTCGCCATCATGGTTTTTTCCATTCCACTGAACACATGTAAGGATTTTTGCCAAGCCCAGACTTGCACATGGATTTTGCCTCACGAACTCCTTAGATATCGCAAGTGTCTTGAAGAAGATGCAGGAACAGCAAATGAAAAACAGGGATAAACGTACCCGCCTCATGAGCGAATTGCTCGCAAATATCAAGAGGTTGGTTCTATGGATAACCCCTTTACCCCCTACTAGGTACTAACCACGCGGCCGATTTTCAGTATTAAGTTACACGCTTGGGAATATGGTTTCCTACGAAAGATCCTCGATGTAAGGAATAATCAGGAATTGAAGATGTTGAAAAGGATTGGAATTGTTACGGTGCGCTTAGCCATAGAACATCCAGATTAGTCGGTTCACTTTTGTCAGGCGTGGAATACTTCACTCTGGACTGGAATACCCCTCCTCGTCGCCTTCGCCTCTTTCGCCACAGCAGCTGTGACCTCCTCACGGCCTTTGACGTCCGACGTGATTTTCCCTGCAATTACTCTTTTCATGTTGCTCCAATTTCCTCTGGCTATGGTATGGTTGTTTATTCCTTGTTTTGTAACGTTTCTGAACCAAGAATAGTTTGCTCAAGTGACATCCAATATCATTGAAGCCGTCGTTTCAATCAATCGTCTCAATTCGTTCTTGAATGCTACGGAGCTGCAATCCGATGCTACAAAAATTGTGGCGAGCGATGGTTTGCAAGAGGGCGACGAGGTACGAGGCGAATGGTTCGACGCCTTTAGCAGGTATACTGATCCACTTGTCCAGATTTTGTCGATCAAGGGTGGGGATTTTAG
This sequence comes from Calvatia gigantea, assembly GCA_025093985.1. Classification (NCBI taxonomy): domain Eukaryota; kingdom Fungi; phylum Basidiomycota; class Agaricomycetes; order Agaricales; family Lycoperdaceae; genus Calvatia; species Calvatia gigantea. Next base: position 1,379,278 of record JACAAK010000005.1, on the reverse strand, counting down.
CTGGGAGAGGGGCGCTATTCAGCCAACACTTGAAGGGATCGACTTTACCGTCAGGAAAGGGGAGCTTTCGGGTGTATTGGGTCGGGTTGGTGCTGGGAAGGTATGTTTTGAGGTTTCGTTGATCATGCCCAACAATTTTTTCTTATTTCTTCCATAGACAAGTTTGCTATCCGCAATAATCGGAGATATGACACGTAAGGAAGGGTCGGTAACGATTAGGGGAACAGTGGCATATGCTCCTCAAAATCCGTGGTACGGCATTGCCCATTTTTCAATGGGGTACGCTCAAGTTGAATTTGGAAAGGATCATGTCGGCAACCGTTCGAGAAAATATCCTCTTCTCCCATGAGTATGACGAGTTTTTTTACAATCTCGTTATTGACGGTAAAAGGGCCCTTTCTCATAAGCTCTTTATATCTTGACACTTGCTCCAGCCTGCGCACTTGGCCCAGATCTTTCGTTACTTCCCAATGGCGACATGACTGAAGTTGGTGAAAAGGGTATGTTTCACTTCTACCGCTTCTCGCCCTCATTCATTACCATTTGCGTAGGAATTACTGTATGTCGTTCATTCGCATGCGCGATGAATCCATAATTAACTCGAGCAGCTAAGCGGTGGTCAACGTGCCAGATTGTCCCTCGCCAGAGCGGTGTATGCCCGAACAGATCTGTATGTATAACCCTCGCCGTGTCACCCGCATGCCGTACTCACGAGATGTAGTATACTACTCGATGATTGCCTTGCAGCTGTGGATAGCCATGTTGCTCGACATGTTTTTGGTGCGTTTCTTTCTTGTCTAAAGTGCCAAGTCCTTATTACCGCAGATAATGTCATCGGGCCGCGAGGGTTGCTGGCTACCAAAGCTCGCATCCTTGTTACAAATAGTATTGCATTTGTCAAGCAGTTTGACTCCTTGATTTACCTCCGCCGTGGCATCATTCTTGAATCAGGTTCTTACCGGGAACTGAGCATGAATCCAGAAAGTGAGATTTTGAAACTTGTGTAAGATCTTTTTACTATCACTTCAGCTAATCAGCAGCTGATACATGCTTAGTCGAGGTCATGGAACGTCTGGAAGTTCGTCTGGCTCATCAACTCCTGCTCCAACCCTCCTAGAAGAGGTCAGTGACAAGGCTCCTGTTGTTATTTCCGAGAAATTGCGGCAACGGGCTAGTTTTTCCCGGCCCCGGATTATACCACCAACTTTGGCAAACCTCAGTTCTCCGAAAGGGCTGTCAACCGAACATCAGGAGCGCGGCAAAGTTAAGACTGGAGTGTACCAAGAATATATCAAAGCAGCCTCAATCACTGGGTTTACCCTCTTCCTCCTGGCAATTATCGCCCAACAGGCAACTTCGGTTTTAGCAACATTAGCCTTACGCTACTGGGGAGAGCACAATCGAGAGCAAGGAAATAATTCAGGGATGTCTATGTACCTACTTGTTTATGGTTTGTTCTCCCTTTCGTCGTCTTTGTTGGGAGGCGTATCCTCGGTTTTGATGTGGGTTTATTGTGCACTGCGCAGTGCGAAGCGACTTCACGACATGGTCAGTCCTATATGTGACCTTTCCGGATACTTCTTCCTAATCCCATACCATAGATGCTCGACTCTCTCATAAGAGCCCCACTTTCGTTTTTTGAGCTTACTCCCACTGGTCGGTAAGTACTTTGGCCACTCTTTGATGTTCTTCGCCGAGCAAGGTAATTGGACAGTACCCTCAACCTCTTCTCACGTGATGTCTACGTTGCGGATCAAATCCTTGCTCGGGTCATCCAGAACTTGTGTCGAACTTTGGCAGTGTGTCTGTTTATCTTAATTGTCATCGGGTCGAGCTTCCCTCCATTCCTCATCGCGGTAATACCACTTGGGTGGTTCTATCTGAGGGTGATGAAGTGCGTCCATCACTTAATCCTTTAAGCCGTGCTTGTTCTGATGAAGACATCTTCTCAGGTATTACCTTGCTACGTCTCGGGAGCTCAAACGTCTGGATGCAGTTTCTCGCTCGCCTATTTTTGCCTGGTTTTCTGAATCGCTTGCCGGCCTCTCGACCATCCGCGCCTTCCACCAACAAGCAATCTTCATCCAGAATAACCAGTTTCGTATCGACAAAAACCAAATCTGCTATCTTCCCAGTATCTCTGTTAATCGTTGGCTGGCTGTTCGCCTTGAGTTTTTTGGCGCCCTGATCATTTTGATTGTTGTTGCCCTGGCACTGATTGCGCTTATAACTTCTGGGGTTGATGCTGGTCTCGTTGGTCTTGTTCTTTCATATGCACTAAATACGGCATCCTCTTTAGTGCGTAATTTATAACCGCATCCCGAACTGTATTGACCATCATTTTTACAGAATTGGCTTGTCCGTTCGGCAAGCGAGGTAGAACAGAACATCGTTAGTGTGGAACGGATCCTGCATCAAACGGGCATTGAATCGGAGGCGCCTCACGAGCTACCCGATTCAAAACCGCCGTCTGAATGGCCGTCCGAGGGTGTTGTCGAATTTCGGTGAGTTTTGAACCCCCCTCGGACGGATTGGGCAACTCATTCCTCAGTCATTATTCCGCCCGTTACCGCGTTGGTTTAGATCTCGTTTTGAGGGACATCAATATCAAAACTGTATGTGTCTGTTTCTGCTAGCCTGCTTGTCACTCATGTTGCTTCAGAAGCCCAGTGAAAAAATAGGTGTTTGTGGTCGGACTGGAGCTGGGAAATCATCTGTAAGAAACGTTGTCTCTTTATCATTGTAATCTAATGGCCTCGAAGCTCTTATTAGCTCTCTTCCGCATTATCGAACCGGCTAGCGGTACGATTATGATTGATTCTGTTGACATAACGAAGATAGGACTCCATGACCGTAAGACATTTCCTGCCACTCGGCAACCTTCTGATTACTCCGTGTTCACCATACCATTCTTCGTTCAGTCCGGTCCTCAATTTCAATCGTCCCACAAACACCTGATCTTTTTGAAGGTACCCTGCGAGACAACATTGATCCACTAAGTGTGTACACGGATCATGAAATATGGGTCGCACTTGACCAGGTTGGCGCAATAATTCAAACTTTGACGGTTCTGATGGTCATGTCTTATAGGCCCACTTGAAGGAATATGTCGAAAGCCTGCCCGAACAACTCGATTCTCCTGTCCGAGAGGGAGGATCTTCATTATCAGCCGGACAAAGGCAGTTGCTTTGTTTTGCACGGGCCCTCCTGAGGAAGGTAGGATTTGTTACCTAGTTTTCAATTACCGCGTTGATGTTGAGTTGTCAGACACGCATCCTTGTCCTTGATGAAGGTTTGTCCATTAGCTTGCCCACAAATCCAGATCCTAACTTTGCCTTAGCTACATCTGCTGTCGACCTCGACACTGATCGTGCTGTACAAGACATAATTCGTGGCCCTGCATTCACCGAAGTTACGGTCCTTACCATTGCGTAAGTTTCAACTTTATGTTTAATTTATTTGACTCGTCTAATAGACAACTCAAGTCACCGGCTTAATACAATAATGCACTCAGACAGAGTGTTAGTCATGGACTCTGGAGAAGTATGTTACAAGCAGAGGTTGAAACCTGAACTAACCTTCATTATTTCAGGTTTCTGAGTTTGGTTCACCAGACAGCCTTCTCAAGAATAAAACTTCAAAGTTTTACTCACTTGTGTTAGAGGCTGGGCTTGTTTCTGATGTGGAGATTGAGGCTTAGGACCACCTATATTTTCCTCTTACTGATACATTTGCCTTGGTGAAAAGTTGATTGTACATCACCTGACACTTCTGGGTATTATCTGAATTTGATTAAACCCAAATCAACATTTTTGATCATTTTTGTATTGATGATACATTGAATCTCTGAGCATGGCATTCATACTTTTTCATACAATCTTTATGTTTCTGGGGGCCTTAGATACCCAGTGAAGTTTCTGATATCTGGTGAGTTACTGTTATAGCCAAGTTCTGCAGCTGTGTTACTCCTTTCTGGGTCTGCATTGGTAACTATGCTACTAGTGCTCACTTGACCAGTAGTGATAAGCATGGATACATTGGTAGACATGAGTAACAAATCTATGGTTATCTTATCCCAGTCCTCTGGAAGTGATTCATCCTTAGGTTTGACATTAGTGTTGTGGATTCTACCATTCCCATCACATTGTCATGCTGCTTCTCATCACTGTTCCTACCATGTATCTGTTTCAGTTATTTTAGTGTCAGTGATCTCTGAGTGCCTACTCATACTGACTCACATACTACCACACCATAGTAATCAGATGTTTCATGTTGTAAGTCTGTTAGATAAGTGATACTAACAACTATAAACAAGATAGATCATATATATAAAGAACCCGACAGACTTACTACTTAGTTCCATTTCATCACTTTCCTTTATTATTGTGTACTTTACACATATCATTCATATAGACTCCTGAGAACACTCATTTGTCTGGTGTGACTTGTGAGTAATCCCCTGATCTGTATCAAACAGTGAGCCTCCAGGCTTCCACTTTTTTTTTTTGAGTTTTCTTGCACAGTCTTCCTAAGGGTGGATGTCGACAAAGCATTGACACTTCGTCTTTGAAGAGGTCCGTAAAGATTTCCCCCCATTTTCTTTTCCCCTGCCTTTTCCCCTTGTCCCCCTTTTGTGTACATATGCATTCTCTCTGCACACAGGTGTACACCCCTGTATACAGATGCATATACTCCTTTTCACATACATACACATACCCCTACATGTTAAAAAACACAGAAACACCTGCATATAGCCTGGTGTAGGCAACGAATTCATCCCTTTGTCATATAGTTCCCAGTCTGGCTATTACACATGCACAACTTGCATGGGAAAATGAGCATAGGCCCTTCTTTGCCTCTATTTCCCCAGAACCTACCTTGTTTAATGTCCCCTGTCTTACCTGAAGACTCGAGCTCCAATTTTGAGGGTTATTACATCCCATCTATCATGGAAAACCTTACACTTGCCTCTAGTATCACCCTCATTCCAAGAGGACCACCCTTAATGACAAATGCCGAAATTAAACCCGAGTTCCTGCTCGATTTTGAACGTTGTACCTGTGATTACTTTGATGGTCTGGCAAAGTCCTGTAGATGAAAGCTCCTGGGTCACCCAGATTTTGCAGTACTGTGCAGCAAACAGGAAGATTGACAACTACCTCCAAGCTCAATGTGCGACTGTCATTAAGATGTCATTCACTGAATTTATGGTGTACCTCCATGCTAAGTTCCTTGACTAGAATTGGCATAAGGATCTGGGACATCGCATTCATGGCACACAAATGAAAGACACCAATGTCTTTGCAGAGTGGATTCAGGACCTCATCTCCCTCAACAACTGCCTCCTCGACATGCCAAGTTACCTTAAGGATGAGGAGTTCATCAATACCATTAGAGTGAACCTTTGTCTGGAGCTCCACGAGAAGGTCACATGTAAAGACATCTTCTGACTCACCACCCTTCACAAATGGTGTGATGCAGTTGAGAAAATTGACAAGAAGCATTGTGAACAGCTTGAGCGTATCCAGCTTAGCTATTGCAGCTGCCACCAAGTCTGCATTCATTGTCCCTTGCACCACTCGCGGAAACAACAAGAGTGATGGTGCAGGTTCACAATCCACAGTGCTCCCCATCACACCTCCTTTCTTCACAGAATGACAAAAGGATCAAGCCATATACATTCCTTTTTCAGCCAAGTCATCTGGGACCTTCGAACTGGGCAAAAACACTACCCCTCCTCCTTCGAAACTTATAGAGGCAGAACAATGGATCCTTGAGGAGAATGATGGATGCCAGAAATGTCACAAGGTCAAAGCAGGCCATGACTTCTGCATATTGCCCTGGACCCGTTCCTTTTGGCAACAACTATCGCCCTGTCACATACAAGTGTCTTGACTGACTTGGCCTAGTCTCAGACCTCATTATCATCAGCAAACACCATTCATAAATGCCCCTTTGCCCCTGCCAAGGGTGACCGAGGAAGCAAACATCTGAAGATTGTCAACACAGTCAATGATACACCTTTGGATGACAACAACATACCAATTGTAGTGAGTCTGGATGCAGGGGATACATCCTGTGTCTTCCATCTCCTCACTGGGATCAAATACCTCCTTTGCAGCATTCCATGCCTCTGTAAGTGCAGTGAATGCTTCTCCATTTTTCTGGGATTGTAAACTCACTGGTCCTAACAGCTGAGTTCCCATTATCCTGCCTGTACTCTCATTGATTCTGGGGCTTCCATCGTCTTGATCCATGAGCATCTTGTACAGTCTCTTGGACTTCCACGGACACCTTCTCAAACACCCACTTCCAATCCACACAGCTACCAATTCCAAATCCATGTTTACACATTATATTAAGCTTTCACTCTCTTCAGCATAACCTCGCATATGTTTCCCTTACTGTAGATGCCATCATTTTGGACACCTTGTCTTCAGACCTTATACTTGGGATGCCCTTCTTAGAATGTAATAACATTGTGATTGACTCTGAACAACAAACTGTGATAGGATAAGTGTATTGGGTATGTCCTTATAGGAACAGATGCCTCAATGCCTCCACCTCAGTAAATGTAAGGTTCTGACAGCCAATGCATGCATGATGACTACAAAGAAGTACAGACATTCCCTTCTACAGGAGCTCAAATCACGGCTCATAGACATTAAAGAACAAAGTGAGAAATATACTATCTCAGAGCGCCCTATGCATGAAATTGTGGCAGCAATTGCTCACCACATTTTGTGTGTCAAAGAAGAGGCAATGCTTGAGTGAGAACGAATGAAAATCATACAAGAATTTCAGGATGTCTTCCAAGATATCCCTCATGTAAATGAGTTACCTACAGATGTTCTTGCAGAAATTCGGCTTAAGGATGCCAATCATATGATTCAGACATGTTCCTATTCTTGCCCATGCAAGTACTGTGAGACATGGAAGACCCTCATTGACCAGCATTTGGAGACAGGTCGCATTAGGCCTTCCTCTTCAGCACATGTCCTCACTGGCTTTCATTATACTGAAGGCTGATCTGACTGCACTTCTGTGTTGGGTGAATGATTACTGCCAGTTGAACAAGAACACTATCCCTGACTCTTACCCCTTGCCCCATGTTGATGATATATTAGCAGATTGTGCCAAGGGCAAGATCTGGGGTACAATAGATATGACAAAAGCATTTTTTCAGACAAGGATAAAACCTTCTGATATTCCTCTCACAGCAGTGACTACCCCTTTCAGACTGTATGAATGGTGTGTTATGCCTATGGGTTTGTGGAACGCTCCTGTGATTCACCAATGATGCGTGAACCAAGCATTGTAGCAGTACATTGGAAAAATCTGTCATATTTACCTTGATGATATTATTATATGGTTCGAATTCCATTGAAGAACATGTACACCATGTGCGCCTTATATTACAGGCATTGAAACAAGCTGGGCTCTACTGCAATCTCAAGAAAACAAGACTTTTTCAAACAGAAGTTCATTTTCTTGGTCATTTTATCAACTGTAATGGTATCAAAGCAGATGATGAAAAGATTGATCGGATCATTGATTGGCCCACTCCATCCTTGGCTAAGGATGTTCAGAAATTCCTTGGTTTGGTGTGCACTATCTCGCAGCCTTTTTGCCATGCCTGGCAGATTACACACATATACTTAATAAGCTTACAAGTGATGAATGTCAAGTACAATTTCCAGAATGGAATCCTGCACATTAGGCAGCATTTGATGGAATCAAATGCTTGGTGCTTAGCACGGAATACATGACAGTCATCAACCATAACCTTATGCCGGAATACCACATGTTTGTCACCACTGATGCTTTGGACTTGTGCACAGGTGCAATGTTGAATTTTGGGAAGACTTGAGAAACATCTCGCCCTGTCGCTTTTGATTCTAAACCTCTCAAAGGGGCTGAACTCAACTATCCTGTCCATGAAAAGGAACTGTTTGCAGTTGTCCTGTGCACTCACAAAGTGGCGGGCTGATCTGTTGGGTATCCAGTTCACAGTAATCACCAATCACCACACACTCAAATGTTTTGAATCACAAAAACACTTGTCCTGTTGCCAAGCACAGTGAATGGAAATGTTACAACAATACACCTTTGACATTGTCTATGTCAAAGGTGAGAATAATACTGTTGCTGACTCCTTGTCCCACACTGAATTTTCAGAGTCTGTACAAAAGGAAGTCGATGCATGGCACATGACACCGTTCGATCAGCTTGACGAACTCAAGGCCCCAGATGAGCTTGAGGTCCCAGTATGCAGCCTTTTACCATCAGATACATCACCTTTTGCCTGCGTCAAAATGCTCTCCAACCTGCATGTACCTGCCACTGACTGGAGATGGTCATACCCATACTGGAAATCTCTGCAGATGATGAGCTTAGGATCTCCATTGTTAACGGGTACACCACAGACCCTTGGTGTCAGAAAGCCTTAACTGTGAAAATGGACAGTTTGGTTAAAGAAGGTGATCTCCTATATTATAAGGGATGCCTGGTCATTCCATGCACAGGAAATCTGCAAGAATCCTTGGTTGGGGTCACACACAATGCGCTCAGGCCATTTTGGTTTTGACAAGATGTATAATGTAATGCAAGAGGCCTTTTATTGGCCAGGTATGTACTCCTTTTTGGAAAACTCCTATATCCCTTCATGTGAGGAATGCCAAAGAAACAAGTCTTGTACCTCGTGACCAGCTGGTCCTCTATATCCCCTCCCTGTGCCAGATGGTCATTTCAAATCAGTAGCCATTGATTTCATGGGCCCCTTGCCAAAAGAGGAAGGTTTTGACTCTATATTGACAATGACAGATCGGTTGGGTGCAGACATTCGACTTGTACCATGTCAAAAAACCATCACAGTATGTGACCTTGCCAAATTGTTTTTCAACAACTGGTTCTGTGAGAACAGCCTTCCTGACAAAATTGTGTCAGATCACAATGTGTTGTTCATGTTACACTTCTGGAAACATGTACATGAATTGACTGGTGTTAAGCTTAAAATGTCAATGGCTTTCCACCCAGAAACAGATGGGGCATCAGAAAGGACTAATAAAACCCTCAATCAATGTCTACAGATGTATACAAATGAGAAACAGAAGGGTTGGGTGAAAGCCCTCCCTTATATTAGATTCACTATGATGAATACAACAAATGTATCAATGGGGTATTCAGGATTCCAGCTCAGGATGGGATACTCTCCCTGACTAATACCTGCCCATCACAAAAGAACTATCTGACACACTCAAATCACCGCTACAATTTATTGACCATATAAACCAAGAGGTTGCAGAGGTGATGGACAAATTACTCGAATCGAAAATAATACAGGCACAACAAGCCAACAAACATAGAACAGAGGATTTCCCATTGTCCATGGGTAATCATGTATGGCTTTCCATGGAGAACAGGCACAAGGAGCTTACCAAAAATGGTAAAAAACTTGCACTTAAGCTGCTACTATGCTATGATGGTCCATATAGGATCATGGACCTTGACATACATTACAGCATGGTGACACTGGATATTCTGGTGTAACAGCAAAGCCATTTTCACACATGAAAATCGCTAATCTAAGGCATACAAGCCTAATCTAATGATTGCATTGAACCTTCCTGTAGTAGTATGACCTAATCTAAGAGCCCAACAGTATAATAAAAGAGTACTCAATCACTGTAGAACACTATGGCCATTGATGATGGATAGCAGCGGCTACGGGATGACCACTGTGCTTAACTAAAAGCAATTCTAACAGTGTACTATATGACCAGTCATGATTCTGGCTGGACCAGGCAGTAAAACCATTCCAATGTGTCTATACAGAGCTATGGGACCCCTCCAATGAGCCTAGACTCGGGAAATAAGTCCGACACACTTAATCTAAAAGGATGATCAGTGTGCTCACATAGAAATGCCACCATTGTTAGATTAATGAACATCACTCAGTACTAATGATGTGTATGGACATGTTCACATACAATCCACAGGGACACATAGGAGAACAGTTCACATGACATCTGAAATCTTAGATGTTCTACATATTTAGAGAAGAATGCAGACCCAGAGAACAGGCTAAAACACAGCCCAGAACAAATGGATACCCAGAATCCTTCTGTATTTCCAATGTTTTACTAATCTAACAGGTTGCAGCTCTCTTGGCATGCAATCTAATCTACCAGTTTGTACCTTGCTTGATAATATGTTCCTAGTCATGTAATCATTATCTTGTCATAATGAGCACCCAAATAATATATAAACCCCCTCTGAGGTGTCAGATGTGGCAAGGAACCTACTAGCCATTGCCCAGCCTTCAGAGCACAGTGAAAAGTGATCTATTGTGCCTGAGCAAAGCAAAGTAATAAGTTCTTTCGAGATTAACTAGACTAAGTGACTTGAGCTAAGGTTGAGACCTTTTGATCTAAGAAGAAGACCTCAGGCTTACTCATGAAGTAAGCTTAGATTAAGAGTGTATTGCATTGCTACACCCTGGTACTTGGCATATCACAAGTGTAGGACAGTGTGCTTCTGGTCATTAACTTGATAAGGGTGAATCTTAGGGAGTACCTGAGGTTCTATGTCTTGTTGACTTCTTGGATAAGAGACACGAGTTGCACTTTTTACAGTGTAACTTGGCTTTACTCTTCTTAGTGAAGGTAGTTAGTTATTCTAGTGTTCTCTACATGTTGTTGTTTCACATTATTTTGTGGAATTGTCCCTCATATTGTCAGATTGCCTCCCTACGAACTTGTCTTGTGCAGAAATCTTTAAATATCTATTCTGTCAGCTTAATCTAAGCCGTACATCCATATCACATTTAGTATTCTTACTTCTGCCTCTTTACCTGGGCCTGATCAACAAATGCAAGACCTTTTATACCTTACTCATCAAACCAGTCCACGACAAAATAACACCTGACGATGATACATTACTACTGACCAACTGAATGAGAAAGATTATGACTTTTTCTTAGGGGGGAAGAGTGTAAGTCTGTTAGATAAGCAATACTAACAACTATAAACAAGATAGATCATATATATAAAGAACCTGACAGACTTACTACTTAGTTCTGTTTCATTACTTTCCTTTATTATCATGTACTTTATGCATATCGTTCGTATAGACTCCTGAAAACACTCATTTGTCTGGTGTGACTTGTGAGTAATCCCCTGATCTGTATCAAACAGTGAGCCTCCAGGCTTCCACATGTAGTATCTCCATCTATTCAACTAGATGGTCCTCCCTGTATTTAAGCATACATACATCCTCTTGTATTTGGTATGCTTAACCATCTACAGTTTCTCTTCCCTTACTTGCCCTCAAGTCTTAGCCTAAGTTGCAACCTGAGGTTCAGTCAGACTAAGGTCATAACATTTAGTTAAGCATCCCCACCTCACCTTGCAAGGAGTAGGCTGAAACAGGCCTGAACAAGAACAGTCTAGAAGCTAGTATATGAGCTTGAACCCAGATGAATACAGAGAACCAAACCTTGAAGTCACAGACAATGAATCAGAAACATCAGACAAAGAAGAAACAGGGAACCCCAAAGTACCTGCAGAACCAATAGAACATGATGAACCCAGAGTAAACCCAACAGGAGAAGAAGTACTATCAGAACTTCTAAACAAACTCAGCTTAGCAGAAGAAGAATTGACACACTAGGAGAACCCAGCACAGGAACAGGAGGAATCAGACTTAGACAAATCAAGCTCAGGAGAAACAGAAATGAACTCAAGCACTGACTCGAACATGACTGACAATGCTGTAGTACCAGCAACTGCACCAAGTGGGAAAGGCTTAGTACTGGACCCAGGATTTTTTGATGGAACTTGCACCAAATTTGATGATTGGTGGAGGGCCATGACACTCTTCATGAAATTCAACAAAATCAGCATGGCAGATGACAAGGCCATAGCAGTCCTAGCCAGGCTGCGAGGAGGAACAGCAGGAGCCTATGCAGCTATGAAAGTGCCACAAATCTTAGAAGGAGAAGACTCAGTAGACTGGAAGGTGTTCTCCAAGGATTTTAGGAAAACCTTCTCTGACAATGCCTCCAACAGTAAGGTGGAATGGCAGATTGAAAAATTCAAACAGGGTAACAAAAACACAGCTGACTACTTAATCGAGTTTGAAGTCCTAAAGAGCAAGGCAAAGATGGACAACAAACATGCAATGTTCCTACTCAAGAAGAATGCCAGACAGGACATTATCCACACTATTATGGGCTATCCACCCAACACCAGGCCAGACACCTATGCAGAATAGACAGAAGCCATTCTCACCATTGGACAAGAATATAAAGCATCTGAATATCGAGGAGACAGGAAAACTAGCACCAGAACAACATATGGAGGAATAGGTGAACCCATGGAAATAGGAAGCAGATACTACATTTTCAATGCCAAAGGAGAACCTAAATGCTACAACTGTGGCACCTTTGGACACATGGCCAAAGATTGCAAGAAACCCAAGGAGTTAACTTGCTACAATTGTAGAAAGACTGGCCATATAGTGAAGGTATGCACTGTACCTAAAAAGGTACAAATCCATGGAAAGAAGAAGCCAAGGCAGAAGAGAAGAAGGATTTTTCTGAGGACTCTGAGTAGGTGCGACCTCGAGAGTCAAGAAACTTGTATCTAGGATATCAGACAAATTCTACACGATTCCTCAGAGACAAAAGTGCAAACTAAGCCTAGAAAGCAACATCCACACAGAAGGGAAAAGAGTCACAGTGAACACAATTGTGGACTTGGGATGCACTACCAGTAGCATCAGCAAAAGACTAGTTGATGAAGAAAAAATCCCAACATGGAAACTAGAGCAACAGATCCTGGTACTAAATGCAGATGGAACCCCAAACCAAGGAGGAAAAGTAACAGAAATGGCAACTATTGAAATGGACATCCAAAGGCACTGGGAAAAAATTGAGGCATCAGTTGTATAGCTACAGGACAGGGTGGAGATATTTCTGGGTCATGATTAGCTAGTTGTTACGACCTTAGTCTGTTAAGACCTTAGGTTGCAGCTTAGGCTAAGTCTTGAGGGTGAGTAAGGAGAGAGGAATAAAGGTGGTTAAGTGTACCAAATACAGTGGATGTATGTACACTTAAATACAGGGAGCTATCCAGTTGAATGAATGGAGTAACTATGTGAAATGTCTGATCAGGCTGGCATAGTAGTTAACACAAGTCATAGATGGAGATTGCTTGACAGGAATAGATGAAACAGATATGCTAACAGACAGGAATGTAGACAAGGATGGAGTGCAACTTGATTGGTAGAAAATCATAACACTAGTCAAGCATAACCCAGAAGTGGATTGGAACATAGGAGAAATCAAGTTTACCTGATGCCCACTAGACTGCCAAATTTCCCATCAGACCATCCATATCACGGATGAAATGTGAAGCATGGCCATTATAGAAGACCTATGGGAAGAAGAGGAAGAACCAGACCCAACCAAACCAGAAGACCTACCAAATTATGTATGACCATTCACCCATCTATTCAATAAGACAACCTTTGACAAACTCCCGGAGTGGACAGAATGGGACCACAAGATAATTTTAACTGAGGACACCCCCAAAGAAATAAATGTGTTACGACCTTAGTCTGAGTTAACCTCAGGTTGCAACTTGGGCTAAGACTTAAGGGCGAGTAAGGGGAGAGGAACTAAGTGGTTAAGCATACCAAATACAGGAGTATGTATGTATGCTTAAATACTACAGGAACATTCAGTTGAATGGATGGGGAACTACATGAAACGTCTGGTAGGGATGGCATTGTAGTTAGTTGGAGTCATACTCAGAGATTGCTCAGTAGGAAATAGCTGAAACAGGTACACAGGGGATAGAAATGTAGACAGATAAGGAATGCGATATGATCAGTGAAAGTTCACAACAATACCCCCTGATTAGGCTTTATGCCTCAGGAAGCTCATTCGAAGTCTCCATTTACTACCATAGGCAGCTGAGTGCTTTTTTAGTGGTGGCTGATGAGGAACTTTCCTTTCGTTGGAACACACTAAGAAGACGGGCGAGTGGCTTCGTCCAGTCCTGTCAGATAGGGACTGGGATGCCATTGTATGGGAAGTCGGTGGTGGTGGAGCTGTCCCAGTAGTTCTTGACTATCGAGTTCCAATAGTGTTGGTCCTTCTCTTGTCCTGGCAGTACAGTGCAGGAATCTTGCGGATGGAAGAAAAACTGATACAAGCTGTGGTGGTGTGATGGTTTTTATGAAATGATGAAGGGTGTTGACTTCCTCTTTCATGGAAACTGTGGTTTCTTCGTCCATGGGGGTATTAGCTTGGGTTGGTGGCATGGAGTTGACAGTGTCACGTAGTTTGGAGAGGGTGATGTGAATCCTGTCAACCAAGGTGTTGATATTGGGGTCTTCATTTGTTTTGTCTCTTCTGAGTAACTTCATGGCTACATCTGCAAGTTCAAGGAAGATGTTGGCAATGTCGAGGTGATTGAAGACTTTCGAGGCTTAAGTCGATTTGGCTTTGAAGTCCTTGGACCCTGATCCCTGTTCGCTGGGGGTAAGGGTAGATTGGTCTAGGGCTTGGAAGATAGTGCAGGGATATGCTGGTTGGTAGAGGAAGATGCGTTGGTAAACCCTGCATACATGTCGGCAAAGGTAATGCATGTGGTGGCAAGGGTAATATGTCGGTTTACAACTAGTCAGTCTGTTTTGGGTGGTGATGTTCTCGATTTCACTGTTGGTTGCTTTATCAACATCCTTGAGCAGGGACTTCAAGGAGGCCTTGTGCTGGGGACAGTGTCTTTGTGAGGTTATAGTGGGTTCCTTGGGGAGCAGGTGCTCGGCTGTTGCCTGGTTCAGGGAATGGGAGGGAGGAGATTCTGGTGGGTGTGGGGTGGACAAGGGAGTCAATAGCGATACGGTTAGATTGGGAGGCAGGCATATCTGTTTAGTTTCTCTGTCTGGGTTGTTTGTTTGATGCTTTTTTGTGTTTTCTACCCCCTCTTTTATGGGTATCCTCTGGATGCCTTTTTAGGTAGTCTCTTATGGCATCTTTTGCATTTTCCAAATTGGACTCCGCTGTCCACATATCTTCTTCATTGCTGTACCCCTTCCAGTGGACCAGGAATTGATAGCCCCTTCCTCATTTTCGTTGTCTGCAGATTTCTTCCACTTCATACTCTTCTTCATTGTTGATGATCACCAGGTTGGGTGCTGATGGTTGTTTTTGACTCAGGAACTCTGCCTGGTGTGCTAGTGTCAGGAGTTGTTCATTGAATACATCATGGATGGCCCATCCATCTGGTAGTGTCAGCCAATATGCTGCTTCTCCTATCTTTTCCTTAATAAGGAAAGGTCCATACTGTTTTTGGCCTAGCTTTTTTGATGATTGATTGGTATGGATGTTGGTGTTCTCCAACCATACTTTATCTCCTATTTGATATATACTGGCATGGGTTCTACTGTGGTTGTGTTGCTGTTTCATCTTTTCTTGGTATGTCCGTAGTGCTGATGAGGCATTGTCTCAGGCAGCCTGTAATTGTTCCAGGAATGCTGTGGCAATGGGATTGTTTGTTGTCAGTTCGTGCTTGCCTTTCCATGGATTCCTTCCATAGTTTAGGAAGAATGGTGTTTCCTGTGTTCCTCCATGTTGCTTGTCATTGTACTGGAATTCTGCAATGGGGAGCCATTCTGCCCAGTCGTTCTGGTCATAGTTGCAGTACAGGTGGATGTAGGTTTCCACTTCCTGTTGATGCATTCGGTTTGTCCATCTGTCTGTGGATGATACACCATTGATAGATTTCGTTTGATGTCGAGTCCCTTGAACAACTCCTTGGTGAATTCTAATGCGAATTGAGGTCCTCGGTCACTGAGTACTTTCCTCAGTAATCTGTAACTTCCATATTTTGTCTCAATATATTTTTGCGATGTCTTTAGATGTGGCATCCATGGTTGTTGCTGAGAGTTGTATCATTTTTGTGAAGTGATCTATGATGACTAGTATTGCGTTCCTTTCCTTTAGACTCTGGCAGTGGTCCGATTATGTCGACACTGATTTCTTCCCAAGGTCCATTTGGTATTGGAAGGAGGTGTAGTGGCAATTTGAGCGGCGTTGTCCTTGATTTGTTTCTTTGGCAGGCTTGGCATCCTCAGATATATCTTTTTACATCTTTTCGTATTGATGGCCACCAGTAGTCTCAGCTGATTAGTTCTGTCATCCTGTATTGTCCTAGGTGTCCTGCATCTGGGGTATCATGGTATTGTACTAGGATTTCTTCTTGTAGTTTCTGGTTGGGCAGGACGTATGCGCTATTCTGTTTGTAGATAACTCCACCATCTTCGGTGAGTTGGGATCCTTGCTTCTTTAGTTCAGTTAGGACTGTTGTTTCTCATTGGGTTCAGCTTCAAATTCATTCTAGAAAGTTTGGTTTGATGAACAATTCTG
Organism: Calvatia gigantea; assembly: GCA_025093985.1. NCBI lineage: Eukaryota > Fungi > Basidiomycota > Agaricomycetes > Agaricales > Lycoperdaceae > Calvatia > Calvatia gigantea. The sequence continues at coordinate 1,362,843 of JACAAK010000005.1, read as the reverse complement.
CTTGCAAGAGTACCATGCTGTCTGTGCCTTCTGTCTGTAGCCAGCTTTCTCGGATCATAGTGACTAGTTTATCTTCTTGTCCTTCAGGCATTTGGTGGATTCGGGATAGTAGGTCAGCTTTCGTGTTTGTCTTTCCAGATACATGTCATAGCATGAAGTCATAGTCTTGCAGTCGCAGATACCACTGTGCTTGTCATCCATTTAGCTTCTGTGGTTCTTGGTAATACTTGAGATTTTCATGGTCAGTCCAGATTTCAAATCAGTTCTTCAGCATCTAGGAGGTAGTGTCTCCATTCCTTCAGGGCATGGATGATGGCTAGCAACTCTTTGTTATATATTTCATAGTTCCATTCTGCCAGTGACAGCATTTGCGATGTAAAAGCAATTGGGTGCCATTTGCCTTCTTGTAGCTGTGAGAGTACCCCTTCCTAATGCATAGTCTGATGCATCGACTTCTATTCTGAATTGGCCATGCCTTTGTGGCAATGTCAGGACAGGTTCTTCAGTGATACATTTTTTGAGTTGGTTGAACGAGCCTTGGTGCTCTTGTGTCCATTCCTATGTGGCTGCTCCTTTGAGTTTGTTTAGGGGTCCCTACAATCATACTAAAGTTTTTGATGAAACACTGATAGTAGTTTGCGAAATCCAGGAACCTTTCTACCCCTTTGGTATTCTTGGGTTCAGGCCACTCTTGTACCAATTTTACTTTATCCTCTTCCATTTCGATTCGTCCATGTCCTACTTGAACTCCTAGCATTGGGATTTCTTCCACATTGAAGATACACTTGGTTTCACTTGAAGCATAAATTGTACTGGGCTGCTCATTCCAGAAATCGTATTGTTCATTCTTTTAGTTGCTCTTTGGTATCTCCCAGGATGGTGAAGTCATCCATATAGTTTACAATATCTCCGTTTTGTAAGAGGTCATGGAAGATGCTTGTCATCATTCTGGAGAACAGTTCCTGGTGAGTTGCTTAGGCCAAAATACATGACTGTTGGTTCGAAGAGTCTTTCATTGGTGAGGAAGGCGGCTTTCCATTCGTCTCCTTCTTTGATCCTGACATTGTTGTATCCCCAGATGATGTCCAACTTGTTGAAGTATTTTGCTTTTCCAAGCTTGTCAATTACTTCACCAATTCTTGGTAATGGTGTTTTGTCTTTGACTACCATGTTGTTTAGTCATCTGTAGTCTTGGATTAGCCTTTTGGATCTGTCTTTCTTTGGAATGAAGAATGTTGGTACTGCATATGGGGATTTTGATGGTCGTATTCATCCCGATTCTAGGTTCTCCTTGATGAATGACTTGAGTTCATCCTGTTCTTTGACCATCATGTTGTATGTCCCTGCATTTATTTCTTTTGGGGCATCTTCAGTTAGGACTATCTCATGGTCCCATTTGGTTCATTCTGGGAGCTTGTTGAATGTTGTTTTGTTAAATAAGTGCATGAACGGTTGTACATAGTCTGGTAGGTCTTCTGGTTTGGTCGGGTCTGGTTCGTCTTCTTCCTTCCATAGGTCTTCCAGTAGTGGCTATGCTTTGTATTTTTTCAGTGATAGGAATGTTCTGATGGGGGAATTGGCAGCCTGGTGGGCATCGAGTGAACTTGATTTCTCTGTTGTTCCAATCTACCTCCGGGTTGTGTTTGACTAGCCAATCATATCCTAGGAAGACTTCTGCCCTGTCTTGTAGTTGTACGACTGAGGCCTCAATTTGTTCCTTATGTCCCTGGATGTCGATGTTGATTGTGGTGGTCTCCATTACTCTTCCACCTTGGTTAGGTGTTCCATCCACATTTAGTACCAAAATTTGTTGTTCCAATTTCTGGGTAGGGAGTCTTTCTTCATCTACTAGTTTTTTGCTGATGCTGCTGGTTGTACATCCTGAGTCTACGATGGTGTTGACTGTTATCTCTTTTCCTGCCATTTGTATTTTCCCTTTTAGATTTAGTTTGCGCTTTCTTCTCTGAGGAATCATGTAGAATTTGTCTGATATCCTAGATACAAGCTTTTTGACTCTTGAGGTAGTGCCTACTCAGAGTCTTCAGAAAAATCCTTCCCTTCTTCATTGGTGGCCTCTTCTATTCCTCGGACTTGGATCTTCTTGGGTGTGGTGCAGGCTTTGGCTATGTGTTCCTTTTTACCACAGTTGTAGCATATTAACCCCTTGGGCTTTTTGCAATCTTTGGCAATATGACCAAAAATGCCGCAATTGTAGCATTTCAGTTCTCCTTTGTCATTGAAGACGTGATGCCTACTTCCTATCTCCATGGGTTTACCCATTCCTCCATAGGTGGATACTACTGTTTGTTTTTCTGTCTCCTCAGTATTCAGATGCTTCATATCCTTGTCTGATGGAAAGTATGGCTTCTTTCCATTCTGCATATGTGTCTGGTCTGGCTGAGAGTGGATAGCCAGTGATCATATGTATAATATCTTGTCGGGTGTTCTTCCTAAGTAGGAACATGGCATGTTTGCTATCGGTCTTGGCTTTGCTTTTCAATACCTTGAATTCGATTAGGTAGTCAGCAGGTGTTTTGGTTTCCTTGTCTGAATTTTTCGATCTGCCATTCTGCTTTGCTGTTTGAGGCATTGTCTGAGAAGGTTTTTCTAAATTCCTCGGAGAAGACCTTCCAGTCTACTGAGTCTTCAGATTCCAGGATGGCTGGTGCTCTCATGGCTGCATATGCTCCTGCAGTTCCCCCTTGTAGTCTGGCTAGGACTGCTATAGCTTTATCGTCTGCTGAGACTATCTTGTTGAACTTCATGAAGAGCATCATTGCTCTCCACCAGTCATCGAACTTGGTGTGGGTGCCATCGAAAAATCCTGGGTCCAGCACTAGGCCTTTCCCATTGGGCATTGTTGCGGGTACTACTGCATTGTCAGTCATGTCAGGAGCCAGTTTCTGATTCTGTTTTGTCTGAGCTTGATTCGTCTGATTTCTTCTGATGGATTGGTTCTTCCTCTGCTAGGTCGAGCTCATTAGAAGTTCTGATAATACTTCTTCTTCTGCTGGGTTTGCTCCAGGTTTGTCATGTGTTTCTTCAGGTACTTCGGGGTTCCCTGTTTCTTCTTCGTCTGATGTTTCAGACTCATCATCAATGACTTTGAGATTTGGTTCCCTGTATTTGTCTGGGTTCGAGCTCATATACTAGCTCCTGGTTTACTCCTGTTCAGGCCTGTTTCAGCCTACTCCTTGCAAGGTGAGGTGGGGATGCTTAACCAAATGTTATGACCTTAGTCTGAGTTAACCTCAGGTTGCAACTTGGGCTAAGACTTGAGGGCGAGTAAGGGGAGAGGAACTAAGTGGTTAAGCATATTGAATACAGGAGTATGTATGTACACTTAAATACTACAGGAACATCCAGTTGAATGGATGGGGAACTACATGAAATGTCTGGTAGGGATGGCATTGTAGTTAGTTGGAGTCATACTTGGAGATCACTTGGTAGGAAATAGCTGAAACAGGTACACAGGGGATGGAAATGTAGATGGATAAGGAACACGATATGATTGGTGAAAGTTCACAACATGAAGATCACTCAAGCTACAAGTCTAGCACAAAAATCCACCCCAAAAACTCAAGTCAAACTACCCAGGAAATACAGGAAGTTTGCAGTATTATTCGACAGCAAGAAATCTGAACAATTCCCACTGACATGTCTCTATAATCTCAAACTCCTAGATACATTCAAACTGGAACTAGGAAAAACATACCCCCTATCCCCCCTAGAAACTGAAGAACTCAAGAAGTTCATACATGAAAACCTCCAAAAAGGATATATCTGAGAATCCAAATCTCTGATGGCCTCCTCATTCTTCTTTGTAGGAAAGAAGGATGGGAAACTATACCCTTGCCAAGACTACCAGTACCTGAACAAACACATGAAAAAGAACACCTACCCTATTTCTATGATCACAACTATCATGGATAAACTCCAAGGAGCAAAACTCTTTACCAAAATGGACATCCAACTCAGATATAATAACATCTGAATTTGAGAAGGCGATCAATGCAAAGCTGCCTTCAAAACTCCCATTGGACTCTATGAACCAAATGTCATGTTCTTTGGAATGTACAACTCCCCTGCTACATTTCAGAAAATGATGGATAAATATTTGCCAAAATGCTTGACAAAGGAGGAATCATAATCTATATGGATGATATTCTAATCTATGCCAAAACTCAGGAAGAAATGGATTGCCTTACCATAGAAACCCTCTAAATATTAAAGGATAATGATCTATACCTGAAGTTAGAGAAATGTGAATTTGACAAAATTCACCTTGAATATCTCAGCATGATAATCTCCCCTGACAAAATTGAAATGGACAATACCAAACTCCGTGGAATAGAAGAATGGCCCTTATCCTACACTACCTGCAATGTCAGGAAATTTATGGGATTCTGCAACTTCTACCAAAAATTCATACATCACTATGCTGATATCTCTCAACCACTCAATGCCCTACTATCAAAAGTAAAGAAATTTGAATGGGAAATCAAAGTGAATGAAGTATTCAAACAACTAAAGATGGAGTTTCTCAAGAAACCCATCTTATTCATGCTGGACCAAACTAAACCCTTCTTCATTGAAACTGATGCCTCAAAATATGCCCTGGGAGCTGTCCTATCTCAGCAGGACACAAACAGAAACTATCACCCAGTAGCATTCTTATCCAAAGCATTTAATTCTACCCAACATAACTACAAAATACATGATCAGGAGCTCCTTGCCATAATCACTGCTTTAGAAGAATGGCGACACTACCTAGAAGGAGCACAACACCTGTATAACCATATGAACTGATCACAAGAACCTCACCTTTTGGAGGAAGCCCCAAAATATCTCCAGAAGACAAGTCCAATGGCTCAGATTCCTCGCATACTTTGACTTCATAATTGAACATGTTTCTAAAACAAAAATACCAGTAGCAGATACACTCTCATGAAGACCAGACCACACCCCCAATGATGATAATGATAATGAGAACATTGTTGTTCTTCCAGAGAATATATTCCTCAGAACAATCACTGTACTGCCTGACTGTTACGACCCTAGTCTGTTAGGACCTCAGGTTGCAGCTTGGGCTAAGTCTTGAGGGCAAGTAAGGGGAGAGGAACAAAGATGGTTAAGCATACCGAATACAGTAGATGTATGTACACTTAAATACAGGAGGTCATTCAGTTGAATAGATGGAGTAACTATGTGAAATGTCTGATCAGGCTGGCATAGTAGTTAGCACAAGTCATAGATGGAGATCGCTCAATAGAAATAGCTGAAACAGATATACTAGGGACAGGAATGCAGACAAGGGCAGAATACAACTTGATTGATAGAAAACCATAACACTGATGAACTATTCATCTCCCTTGTTATAAACTTAACTGCAGACTAACCTTATTACTCCTTAAATATATTAACCTTTTATTTAGACTTTCCTATTTTCCCTTCTGTATACCCCAGTCTATTCTTTATTTATTTATCACATGTATTTCTACCTTTACTTTTTATGACTCATCCTGAGTCATGTTCCTGTTTCACCCTCTCTATTTCCCCTCATCAAACTTCTGTCTACTTGGCTCTACCTTTCTATGACTCGTATTGTCTTCTTTCCTATTCCCTATGATTCCTTAGCTTACCAATTAATCCGTAGTAGTCTTCCATTGACTCATACCCATTTACTATGTAATTCTCTCATCTCTTATCTGTAGCTAGTATATATGTAACCCTAAGTAGTACCATTGTATTACCTTAGGTTATTCTAGTAACAAGCTTCCTTATCTTTGCTTGTCTGCTACAAGGTTAACAACCTTGGGGACTACAGTGACACTTAACTTGGACTTCTCAGACAAGCGTGAGCTTCTACTTGAGGGAGTGATCTGAAGTCTGCACAGAAGTCCTCAAGACTTGTTGTATACTCCTGGGCTATAGCATTGAATCTCTCCCTGAGTGGAGATAATCTGTATTGCTGCTACTGCTGCTCACTACCTTGACATGGTATAAAGTGTGTTCTTTGCATGTGGGAGGTCTAGTTACTGAAGTAAGCAGCTATAATACTACTATGGGCCTTGTCCCAAGTTAACTCATTAAGAGATATGTTGGATGTAAGAAGGGTTTGAATAATATAGCTCATGGAGGAATGTAAAGATTACAGGAGAATTATTGTTTCAATCTTAGCTGCAATACTAGCATTCATAGAATCTAGCTGGCTAAATATTTGCTATAGCTTAGTAATTTTGAGTGAGGGGTCTCTGCTGAGAAGGAGCTCAAATGTGATACCACAAATAAACTTGTTGTAGACTTAAGCAGGACCAGACAATCCATAGTTGATTGCTAGGTTACTCCAGAGATTGTGAGCATTGTGATGCACATGTTTTAGCATTAAATTGGGGAGAGTTGACTCAATCAACCCCAATGCACAAGTCCTCAAGTTGTTTGTCTGTCCAACACTGTGGTGCTCATCTGTGGTCATTGGGATTGAAGATCCTGGACACAACAGATAGGCTGGCAAAGTGGACATAGCAGGTTTAGTGGAGTAGTCCTACTGATACTACTGTTTGTATTAAGACAGATCATGGAGTGCATCCAAAAAATCCCATCCAGTTTATTTACAGTCATTGAGGAAAATAGTCATAAGGGTAGAGCAAAGATGAAGCAACCAAATTGTGTAATTTGCAGTTCCTTTAAGAATGGGCAGTTGTCTATAAGAAGTCTAAATGAAATTTCTATTGGTAGTGTTTGACATATTTAGAAAAGTGGAATAACAATATCAGCATTATGTAGGGCAGCTGTACATAAGCACATGTCTCAATATAGGCTAGAGAGAGGTATTAAATAGACTAAAGGACCACTGCCTCTCAGGTTGTAAATAACTGTAGCCTCTTCATAATCTACTAGCATGGCCAATGCAGTCTGACCAGAGTGGTAGTCAGGGCCCATAATCTGTTGAGACAAGTACACTGGAGTAACTCTATACTAGTAGTGGAGGGGAATCATTATTTACTAAGATATAACTTGAGGTTATTTAAGTATTGCTAAAGAGTAGTAGTTTGAGTAAAGAAGAAGACTAGAATTATCTAAAGAATAAACACATACTACATAGGGTTTATATATAAAGTCCTTGGATGAAACACCCTACAACCTGGGTACAGGGTAAGCTATTTGCTACCAATAGCATATACAGAGCATAATGTGTAAACAGCATGTATCTAATAGAACATTCTAACTAACTACAATAAGTGCAGTAGAGAGCTGTTTTACTGTGGTCTGTAGCATAGCATAGTCTATTATTAACTCACTCCAAAAGTGGACTTCTCTAGATCCATTTCATCTATAAATAGCATGAACTAGCATAGTAGTATGGATTGAGATTCAACATAAGGGACATGAGTTGTGCTTTTACAGTGTAACTTGACTTTACTCTTCTTAACAAAAGTAGTTAGCTATTCTAGTGTTCTCTACACATCATTATTTCATGTTACTTCATGGAACTGTCCCTTATATTGTTAGATTGCCTCCCCACAAATTTGTATTGTACAGAAATTCTTAAATATCTATTCTGTTTACTTAATCTAAGCTGTACATTTTTATCACATTAGTATTCTATTTCTGCCTCTTTACTGCAACACCATACAACAACTTGAACATCTTCATAGGAATTATGACAATGTGGCCAATTGAGCAGCCTTATTTATCTAGGCATCACAAAGCCTTGGATTACTTCAGGCTTACACCAGATACTTTAGAGAGCATCAGGTTATGCCTCTTCTATCCCACTAGCAAACTGGTTCAACTCAGGCTGAATCACACCAACCAACCACCACCACCTCAAGCAACTTCCCTCCCTAGCAAATAGTACCTCCCTCAGCCTTATCTCAAGTCCCCAACTAAGCAAATCCCTCCAGAATAATTGGAGACTGCTGTGTACAATTTGATGGCCTATCTGGACTGACTTATAGCACTCCAGGGCCAAGTTGAAAACCCTTCCAACTCAATCCAAAATAAATTCCCACCTAGTCTAAAGCTATAATCAACCCAAACTTCAATACAAAGGCCTTTTGTAATAAATGTACCAAACTACACCTCCCTGCTGTAGGCCACTGGGTGAATAACTGTCCTAACACCATCTGTCCCATATGTTGAAAAGTCTAATCTGAACATTACTGATGGACCTGTCCCTAATATTTTTACTGACTCTGCAAAATGTTAAATCTGAAGCATAAGCTGGAAGACTGCCTGAAATACTCTGAACATGTATAAGCAGCTGAAGAAATAAAGAAAAGATGACAAGAACAGACTTATTCAAATTCCTGTGATATCTTCAATGATAAATACTATAATAATAGAATATTCCTGGATTATTCAGTCTTATCTGTGTAAATTTCAGAGTAATTTACCTAGAAATGGGCTAATGTTATGAATTTACCCCTTCCTGTCTCTTTTCATAGTGAATTACCTTCTTCTCAGACTTATTTTCTTTATTTCTTTCCTATTTTTATTTATTAATACACATAGTTCTAGTTCTACTTCTTATGACTCATACTTTGAGTCATGTTCCTATTTTAACTTGTATTCTCACTCTTGGACTTTTATTTACTCATATCCTACTTCTTATGATTTGTATTATACTTCTATTGACTTATACTTCATCTCTATAATTCCATAGATTACCAATTAACATGTAGTAGAATTACATGTGGACTACTTATTATCTACTATGTAATAACTCATTCTTCTTTATAACTAGTATATAACTCTAGTAGAGTATATTGTATTACTTTAGGTTATTCTAGTAACAAGCTTCCTATCTTCACTCATCTGCTACAAGAATAACAACCTTGGGGACTACAGAGGCATTTTAACTCAGACTTATTAGACAAGCATGAGCCCTTTTCTGAAGAAGTGATCTAAAGTCTAGTACATAAGTCATTGAGACTTGCCAATTCTCCTGAGTTATAGCATTGAACCTTTTTCCTGAATAGGGAATGATCTAGACTCAGTTGTGAAGTAAGTAATACATATAACAGCATATATATGCCACCAGACAAGAAACTATGAGAAGAAATCCTACAACAATATCACAACACTTCTGATGCAGGACACCTAGGCCAACACTGAATGATAGAACTTGTCACAAGAAACTACTGGTGGCCCTCCATACAAAAGACACCAAAAGATATACACAAGGATGCCAAACCTGTCAAAGGAACAAAACATAGGTAATGCCACTCAAATTTCCCTTACACTCCCTTTCCATATCTTAAGGACCATGGAAAGAAATCAGTATTGATCTTATCAGACTACTGCCTGTGTCCCAATGGAAAGGATACCATTCTTGTAATCATTGACCAGTTCACAAAAATAATACAGCTAACAGCAACAAAAACAGACATCTTATCAAAAGATGTAGCCCAAACTTACTGTAATGAAATATGGAAGCTACATGGAGTGCCACACAAAGTCCTGAGTGACTGAGGACCACGATTCACATCAGAATTCACAAAGGAACTGTTCAAAGGACTGGGAACAGAATGAACCATATTGACAACCTATCACTCCCAAATAGATGAACAGACTGAACAAATCAACTGAGAAATAGAAACCTACCTCCAATTGTATTGCAACTATGACCAAGACAACTGGTCCAAGTAGTTGCCAATGGCCAAGTTTCAATATAATGACAAACAATATAGAAAAATGTAGAAAACCCCATTTTTCCTAAACTATGGATAATATCTCTGGAAAGGGAAAGACAGCACCACCATGAACAACCTGAACAGTACAACATTTCCAAAGCAACTACAGACTGCCCAAGACAACACCTCATCAGCATTATAACTATATCAAGAAAAGATGAAGCAACAACATAATAATAGCAAGCTGCATTCCAAAATATATAACATAGGAGATATAGTGTGGTTAGAAAACACAAACATATACACTAATCAACTATCAAAGAAACTAGGCCAAAAAAGGTATGGACCTTTCCATATCAAGGAAAAGATAAGAGAAGTGGCATATCAGCTTACCCTGCCAACAGGATGGGCCATCTATGATGTCTTCAACAAACAATTGTTATCTCCAGCATGGAAGCCTGAGTTTCCAAGTCAGAATGATATCACAGCACCCAAGCCAGTAATCATTAATAATAAAGAAGAGTATGAGGTTGAGGAAATCTGAGAATAATGAAAAAAAGGACAGGGCTATCAGTTCCTAGTTCATTGGAAAGACTACAGCAATAAAGATGATATGTGGACAGCAGAATTCAACTTAGGAAACATGAAACAGGCCATAAAATACTACCTAAAAAGGCATCCAGAGGATACCTATAAAAAGAGGGGGCAGAAAAATCATGAAAAAGCATCCAGACAGCATCTACTAGCCAATATGCCTACTACTAGACAATCTACTTGTGTTTTAATTACCTCCCTTATCCATCCCAACCTGTTACAACCTTAGTCGGATAGGACCTCAGGTTACAGCTTAGGCTAAGTCTTGAGGACAAATAAGGGGAAGAGAACAGAGATGGTTAAGCATACCAAATACAGTGGATGTATGTACGCTTAAATATAGGAAGCCATCCAGTTGAATGGATGGAGTAACTACATGAAACGTCCAATCAGGCTGGCATAGTAGTTAATACAAGTCATAGATGGAGATCACTCAACAGGAATAACTGAAACAGATATACTAGTAAAAAGGAATGCAGATGATGACAGAGTATGACTTGATTGGTGGAAAACTATAACAATACCCCCTGATTTGGCTTCATGCCTCAGGAAGCTTTGTCAAAGTCACCATTGACTACAGTGAAGGTGAGGGCTTTCTTGGTGGCTCCAATGAGATATTTTCCATTGTTTAACCATGCAAAGAAGACGGGTAAGTGGCTTTGTCTGTTCTGGTAGATAAGGACTGGGATGCCATTGAATGGGAAGTCAGTTGTGCTGGAGTTGTCCCAGTAGCTCTTAACTATCATCCTCCAATAGTGTTGGTCCTTTTCTTGGCCTGGTAATACAGTGCGGAACCTTGCAGATAGGAGAAAAACTGATATGAGTTGTGGTGGAGTAATGGTTTTTATGAAACAGCAGAGGAAGTTGACTTCTTCTTTTATAGAAACAGTAGTTTCTTTGTCCATAGGTGTGTCAGCTCAGGTCAGTGGCATGGGGTTGATTGTATTGTGTAATTCAGAAAGGGTACTGTGGATTCTGTCAGCAAGGGTATTGATTTCTGGATCCTCGGTAGTCTTGTCGCATCTGAGTAGATTTATGGCTACATTGGCAAGCTCTAGGAATATGTCAGCAATATCAAGGTGTTTGAATACTTCAAGTCTGTCTGAGGTTGATGTAATTGTGGAGGCTGTAGACATGGTCTTGTTCACTTGGTGTGAGTGTGGATTGGTCTAGGGCCCGGAAGCTGGCAGGAATGTGCTGATTGGTGGATGAAGATGCATTGGTGAACCCTGTGTACATGTCAGTGAAGGTAATGCATGCAGTAGCAAGGGCAATGTGTCAGTTGATGCCTAATTGCTTGTTTTTGGCAGTAATGGTTTCTATCTCACTGTTGGTGGCTTTGTTGACGTCTTTTAGTAGAGATTCAAGAAGCGCCTGTGCTGGGGGCAGTGTGGTGGTGAGGTTGTAGCGAGTGCCTTGGGGTACAAATGCTTGGCTACTGCCTGGTTCTGGGAGGGGAATGGAGGAGATTGTGGTTGGGTTGGGATGGATGAGGGAGCAGATAGTAACACAGTTGGCTTGGGAGGAAGGTATGTCTGGTTAATTTCTTTGGCTGGGTGATGACTTTTTGGTTTTTCTGCCCCTCTTTTTATAGGTATCCTCCAGATGCCTCTTTTGGTAATCTGCTATTGCATCTTGAGCATTTGTCAGGTTTGACTCCACCATCCACATATTATTCTTGTTGTCATATCCTTTCCAGTGTACTAGGAACTGATATCCCTGTTCCCATTTTCATTATCCTTGGATCTCTTCTATCTCGTATTCTTCTTCATTATTGATGATCACTGGCTCAGGCACTGGCAGTTTCTGCTGCCTCAGAAATGCCACTTTCCACACCAGGGTTAGCAGCTGTTCATTAAATACATTATGGATGGCCCATCCTTCTGGTAATGTGAGCCGATATGCTGCTTCTCCTATCTTCTCCTTGATTTGGAAAGGCCTATACCTTTTCTGGCCTAGCTTCTTTGATGGCTGATTGGTATGGATGTTTGCATTCTCTAGCCATACTTCATCACTGGCTTGATATTATGTTATGTGCAGCTTGCTGTTATCATAGGTTTGTTTCATCTTTTCTTGATATGATTGTAGTGCTGCTGTGGAGTTGTCTCTTGCAGTCTGTAGTTGTTTCAGGAACTCAGTACTACTGGGGTTGTTTGTTGCTCTATGGTCTTTTCCTTTCCAGGGGTGTCATCTGTAATTGAGGTAAAACAGTGTTTCCTGTGTTCTGCTGTGTCTTTTGTCATTGTACTGGAATTTGGCCATGGACAACCAATTTGCCCAGTTGTTTTGTTCATAGTTTCAGTAAAGGCAAAGGTATGTTTCGACTTCTTGGTTGATTTGTTCTGTTTGTCTGTCTGTTTGGGGATGATAGGCTATTGATAGGGCTCATTCTATTCCTAATCTCTTGAACAATTCTCTGGTGAATTCTGATGTGAACTGTGGTCCTCAGTCACTAAGGACTTTCTGTGGTACCCCATGTAGCTTCCATATTTTGTTCCTGTAAAGTTGTGCGATTCCCTTCGAGGATATGTCTGTTTTTGTTGGTATGAGTCATATCATTTTTGTGAACCAGTTGACAACTACCAAGATGGCATCTTTTCCCTCTGATTCTGGTAGTGGTCCAATAAGATTGATGCTTATCTCTTCCCATGGCCCATTAGGTATTGGGAGTGGGTGTAGTGGTGTCCTTAATAGTATTATGTGAGGTTTGTTCCTTTGGCAGTTCTGACATCCTTTGATGTATTTCCTGGCATCATTTCATATTGATGGCCACCAGTAATCTCTGGTGATTAGTTCGACCATCCTATGTTGTCCCAGGTGTCCTGCATCTGGTGCATCATGGTATTGTTGTAGGATTTCTTCGTGGAGTATGGGGTCCAGTGGTATGTACATGCTAGCTTTCTTGTAGACTATTCCATTGTGTTCTATGATGTTGGACTCTTTGTTTAGAAGCCCGGCAGTGATGCTTGTATCTCTCTGGTGGTTTGTCTTTATCTGGTCCATGAATATTGGCATGATGAATAGTTCTGCACAGAGTAGGATGGTCTCTTCAGAATTTCCTTCGTTTTCCAGTTTATCTTGTAGCCAACTTTCTTGGATCATAGTGATTAGTCTGTCATTTTCTTCATCTGGCTCTTGGCAAATTCTGGATAGCAGGTCTGCTTTTGTGTTTGTCTTGCCTGGTACATGTTGTAGCATGAAGTCATAGTCTTGTAATCTTAAGTACTATCTTGCTTGTCATCCATTGAGTTTTTGTAGTTCTCTATAGTATTTGAGATTTTCGTGGTCAGTCCAGATTTCGAATTTCTCCTCTGCATCCAGTAGGTAATGTCGCCATTCTTTTAGGGCATGAATAATGGCCAGTAATTCTTTGTCATAAATTTTGTAGTTTCGTTCTGCTGGGGAAAGTGTTCATGATGTGAATGCAATTGAATGCCATTTCTTGTCTTGTTCCTGTAATAGGACTCCTCCTAGTACATAGTTTGAGGCATCAACTTCTACTTGAAATTGCCCCTTCCTTTGTGGCAGCATCAAGGTGGGTTCTTTGGTGATTCGTCATTTTAGTTTGTTGAATGCTGACTGGTGTTCTTGTTCCCAGTTCTATTCAGTGGCTCCTTTGAGCTGGTTAAGGGGGGCCGCAATTTTACTGAAGTTTTTGATGAATTGGTAATAGTAATTAGCAAAGCCTAGAAAGCATTCTACTTCTTTTTTGTTTTTGGGTTCAGGCCAGTCTCATACTGTTATGAACTTACCACATCCCCGAACTCTCCGAACTAATGTATTAACCTTCTCAACGGACTTTCTATTATTCCTTCTGTATACCCCAGTCCATTCTTTATTTATTTATCACATGTACTTCTACCTCTGCTTCTTATGATTCATTCTGAATCATGTTCCTGTTTCACCTTCATCTTTTCCTGCCATTGTACTTCTCCTTACCTGGCTCTATCTTCTTATGACTCATACTCGTTCTTCTGTATTCATTTCACCTATCCCTATGACTCCTCAGATTACCAATTAACCCGTAGTAGTTCTCATTGACTCATATCTACTTACTACGTAATCTCCCATCTCTTATTTGTAGCTAGTATATAAACCTTAAGTAGTACTTTGTATTACTTCAGGTTATTCTAGTAACAAGCTTCCTTATCTTCGCTCGTCTGCTACAAGGCTAACAACCTTGGGGACTGCAGTGACACTTAACTCGGACTTCTCAGGCAAGCGTGAGCTTCTACTCGAGGGAGCGATCCAGAGCCTGCACAGAAGTCATTGAGACTTGTCGAATACTCCTGGGCTATAGCGTTGAACCTCTCCCTGAGTGGAGACGATCCGAGCCCAGTTGCGAAGTAAGGTAACGCACGTAACACATACTGCCTTGACTTTTTCTTCTTCCATTTCAATGTGTCCATGTCCTATTTTTACTCCCAATATAGGAATTTCTTCAGTGTTGAATATGCACTTTGTCCATTTAAAGTAGAGGTTGTACTCAGCTGCTCGTGTCAAAAACCATACCATTCTTTCTCTTAGCTGTTCCTTGGTATCTCCTGGGATTGCAAAGTCATCCATATAGTTCACAATGTCTCTGTTTTGCAGCAGGTCTCAGAAGATACTGGTTATCATCCTAGAGAATGTCCCAGGTGAGTTGCTTAGTCTGAAATACATTACAGTTGGTTCAAACAATCCTTCATTGGTCAAAAATGCTGCTTTCTATTCATCTCCTTCTTTAATTCTAATATTGTTATATCCCCAAATGATGTCAAGTTTGTTGAAGTATTTCACCTTTCCCAACTTGTTGATTACTTCTCTGATTCTGGGCAGTGGCATTTTGTCTTTTACCACTACATTGTTTAGTTACCTGTAGTCCTGGATTAACTGTTTCGAACCATCTTTCTTGGGTATGAAGAAGGTGGGGGCTGCATATGGGGATTTTGATGGCCATATATGTCCTGACTCGAGATTTTCCTTGATGAATGCTTTAAGCTCATCCTGTTCCTTGACTGTCATGTTATATGTTCCGGTGTAATGGCAAAGCCGTTTTTACACATGAAAATCACTAATCTAAGGCATACAAGCCTAATCTAATGATTGCATTGAATCTTCCTGTAGTAGTATGACCTAATCTAAGAGCCCAACAGTATAATAAAAGAGTACTCAATCACTGTAGAACACTATGGCCATTGATGACAGGATAGCAGCGGCTATGGAATGACCACTGTGCTTAACAAAAAGCAATCCTAATAGTGTACCATATGACCAGTCATGATTCCAGCTGGACCAGGCAGTAAAACCATTCCAATGTATCTATACAGAGCTACAGGACCCCTTCAATGAGCCTAGACTTGGGAAATAAGTCTGACATGCTTAATCTAAAAGGATGATCGGCGTGCTCACAAGGAAATGCCACCGTTGTTAGATTAACAAACATCACTCAGTACTAATGACATATATGGACGCATTCACAGTACAATCCACAGGGACATGTAGGAGAACAGTTCACACAACATCTGAAATCTTAGATGTTCTACATATTTAGAGAAGAATGCAGACCCAGAGAATGGGCTAAAACACAGCCCGGAACAAATGGATACCTGGAATCCTTCTATATTTCCAATGTTTCACTAATCTAACAGGTTGTGGCTCTCTTGGCGCACGATCTAATCTACCAGTTTGTACCTTGCTTGATAATATGTTCCTAGTTGTGTAATCATTATCTTGTCATAACGAGCACCCAAATAATATATAAACCCCCTCTGAGGTAGTCGGACATGGCAAGGAACCTACTAGCCATTGCCCAGCCTTCAGAGCACAGTGAAAAACGATTTATTGTGCCTGAGCGAAGCAAAGTAATAAGTTCTTTCAAGATTAACTGGATTAAGTGACTTGAGCTAAGGTTGAGACCTTTGTAATCTAAGAAGAAGACCTCAGCTTACTTGCGAAGTGAGCTTAGATTAAGAGCATATTGCATTGCTACACCCTGGTACTTGGAGTATCACAAGTATAGGACAGTGTGCTTCTAGTCATTGACTTGATAAGGGTGAATCTTAGGGAGTACCTGAGGTTCTGTGTCTTGTTAACTTCTTAGATAAGGAACACAAGTTGTGCTTTTTACAAGTGCAACTTGGCCTTACTCTTCTTAGCGAAGGTAGCTAGTTATTCTGGTGTTCTCTATGTGTCATTGTTTCATGTTATTTTGTGGAATTGTCCCTCATATTGTCAGATTGCCTCCCCATGAACTTGCCTTGTGCAGAAATCTTTAAATATCTATTCTGTCAGCTTAATCTAAGCCATACATCCATATCACATTTAGTATTCTATTCCTGCCTCTTTATCTCTGCCTCTTTACCGGCACTTATTTCTTTGGGTGCATCTTCAGTTAGAACTATTTCATGGTCCCATTCTGTTCATTGTGGTAGCTTATCAAAGGTTGTTTTATTGAACAGATGTGTGAATGGCTGAATGTAGTCTAGTAGATTGGCTGGTTCAGTCAGGTCCAGTTCATCCTCTTCTTCCCATATATCTTCTGTGACAGCCATGCCTCAGATTTTTTGGGTGACCTGGATATTCTGGTGTAGAAAATGGCAGTCCAGTGGGCATTGGGTGAATTTGATTTCTCCTTTTTTCCAGTCCACTTCAGGATTATGTTTGCTCAGCCAGTCGTGTCCTAGGAATATTTCTGCTCTGTCTTGGAGTTGAACTACTGATACTTCAATTGTCTCCTTGTGTCCCTTGATTTCCATCTCGATAGTGGCAGTTTCTGTAACTTTTCCTCCTTGATTTGTTGTCCCATCAGTGTTGAGGACCATGATTTCTTGTTTTAGTTTTTTCATGGGGATTCATTCTTCATCTACAATTTTTTTGCTGATGCTGCTGGTGGTGCATCCTGAATCAATGATGATGTCAACTGTGATTTTTTTGTCTGGAGTTTGAATGGTCCCCTTTAGGTTTAATTTGTGCTTTCGTTTCTGAGGAATCATGTAGTATTTTTCTGATATCCTAGATACAGGTTGTTTGACTCGCGAGGTAGCACCTACTCAGAGTCTTCAGAGAAATCCTTCTGTTCTCCTGGGCTGGCTTCCTCTACTGCTCAGATTTGTACTTTCTTGGGTGTAGTGCAAACTTTGGTGATGTGACCCATTTTTCCACAGTTGTAACAGGTTAGCCCTTTGGGCTTCTTGCAGTCTTTGGCAATGTGGCCAAAAACACCACAATTGTAGCATTTTGGTTCCTCTTTTGCATTGAAGATGTGATGTCTGCTGCCTATCTCCATTGGTTCTCCCATTCCTCTATAGGTTGTTCCAGTGTTGGTTTTCTTATCTCCTCGGTATTCTAATGCCTTGTACCCTTGCCCCATAGCAAGAATGGCTTCTGTCCATTCTGCATAGGTGTCTGGTCTGGCACTAGGTGGGTAGCCCATGATGGCATGAATGATGTCCTGCCTAGCATTTTTCTTGAGCAGGAACATTAGATGTTTGTTGTCTGTTTTTGCTTTGCTCTTTAGGACTTGGAACTCGATTAGGTAGTCAGCTGTGTTTTTGTTCCCTTGTTTGAATTTCTTGATTTGCCATTCTGCTTTGCTATTCAAAGCATTGTTGGAGAAGGTTTTCTTAAAGTCCTCAGAGAATGCTTTCCAATCTACCAAGTCTTCTCCATCTAAGATTTGTGGGGCCTTTATGGCCACATAGACTTCTGCTGTCCCTCCTCTTAGTCTGGCTAAGACTGCTATAGCCTTGTCATCTGCTGAGACTATTTTGTTGAATTTCATGAAGAGCATCATTGCTCTCCACCAATTGTCGAATTTGGTGTGGGTGCCATCAAAAAATCCCAGGTCTGGCACTAAGCCTTTTCCACTGGGTGCCATTGTGGATACCACTGCATTATTGGTCATATCAGAGTTGGTTTCTGATTCTGTTTCATCCGAGCTTGATTCATCTGATTTCTCCTGTTCTGGGTTCTCCTGATGGATTAACTCTTTCTCTACTAGGTCGAGTTCGTTTAGAAGTTCTAATAATATTTCTTCTTCTGCTGGGTTTGCTCTGGATTCATTATGTGTTCCTCTAGTTGGTTCTTCAGGTACTTTGGGGTTCCCTGTTTCTTCTTTGTCTGATGTTTCAGATTCATTATCAGTGACTTCAAGATTTGGTTCTCTATATTTATCTGGGTTTGAGCTCATATACTAGCTTCTAGGTTGTCTTGTCTTGTTCAGGCCTATTTCAGCCTATTCCTTGCAAGGTGAGGTAGGGATGCTTAACCAAATGTTACGACCTTAGTCAGATAGGACCTCAGGTTGCAGCTTAGGCTAAGTCTTGAGGGTGAATAAGAGGAAGAGAACAGAGATAGTTAAGCATACCAAATACAGTGGATGTATGTATGCTTAAATACAGGAAGCCATCCAGTTGAATGGATGGAGTAACTACATGAAACATTTGATCAGGCTGGCATAGTAGTTAACATGAGTCATAGATGGAGATCACTTAACAGGAATAACTGAAACAGATGTACTAGTAGACAGGAATGTAGATGATGATGGAGTATGACTTAATTGGTGGAAAACCATAACACAACCCTACTACCACCTTATCAGTACCTATGTCAGAACTAGGAAACAACAAAGCTCCCATTCTAAGAGACATATGATTCAATATGGCCACCACCTCATTGCCAGCCTAAGGACTACTTGAGACTCTACTCAAGGACATCGACAATGCTACCAACACCAAGTTAACCACTATCACTGCCCAGAACTAAAGACTTAATATTAATAAACTTACCATTCTTACCACAGCTTGTGTTACCTTTGCTGACATGTATAAAAAGTTTGCCAATACATCCACCTCTACCAAACAACACATCTCTTCCATCTTCCATGCCCTAAACCAATCATCTCTTACCAGTGATAAACAAGTCTGTATTGACAACCTCTAGAGCTGAATTGACCTGGCTCTACAAGTATTTGGAAGCATAGATATCATCAAAACCTTTCTAGAATTAGAAAATATAGTAGCCAACCTACTTGGTTAAAACCCCACCCTGGAAGATCCTACCTTTACTAATCTTATATAAGGGCAACCCATAGTCTGAGCAGCTCAGAGACATGAGGCTCTCATGAGGCAGGCAAAGTGGATGAGTGGATAACTGCAGAGGAATCCTTAGTTATATTACAAACATGTGTACAGACTACATACCTGTGGGGGAATTCTTAGAGAATCAGATAAGGGTCCCCTGCAGGTGTACAGGTTGATATATACTACTCTACTGTCCATTGTCCTATTATTTCATTATATATGTAAGTCCATTATTATCTGTTGGAATCTCCAGTTATTATTCATGTCTATGTGGCTGAGTACAGATGAGGATGTAGGATTATGGAATGGTCCAGGAGGACCATTGGGAGTTGTCCTGACATCTACCCCCCCTCCAAAATTGCAGCATCTCAATACATGGTACTGGATTGGTTGGAAGGGAAGTGAGCTGAAGGTTAGTGTGCAGATAAGGCAAGGGATTCCAGGATTTTTGTGGTAGAAGTCCTGGACTAGTTCCAGGGTGTAGACTCTGTTGCCTGGCTCCCACAAGTTGTGTTCCATTCTGAAGCCTTTCCACTTGATGAGATATTGAAGTTGTCTTCAGTGGACATAGCTGTTAAGGACTTCTTTAACCTTCCATTCCTCTTCTTTATTGACAGTGATGGGATTGGGTGGGGGTTTTGTACAGTGATTCTCAATTAGATTGGATAGTGTGGGTGTGAGTTTGATGACATTGAAAACTAGGTAGAGGCATTGTATGGAGCAGGAGAGGCAGAGATAGTAGACATTAGCATTAACCTGCTTGTCTATGATGTATGGTCTAAGGTATTAGTGAAAAAGCTTTCTCAATGGGTGGATAATCTGGATGTTGTCCACTTCAAGGTAAATTTTGTTGCCTGGTTTGTATATGGGTATAGGTGTGCATTGTTGGTTATAGTAGTAAGTCATGTCATCTTTTGCCTTAATCAGTGCAGATTTCACTTCTTCCAGTGTCAACTCCATTTGCTTTGTAAACTTGTTAACTGATTTGACTATTGAGGGCAGCTGACATAACTTGAATCCCATGTATGGATAATGTCCAGTGTCTAAAAGAAAGGGGGAGTGTTGGATAGAAGTGTGGACATAGTTATTGTGTTGGAATTCTGTGAGTAGGAGGAGATCATGCCAGTTATTCTGTTGCTTGTTTATGAAGAGGTGGAGGTACTGATCAAGTTCCTGGTTCACCTGCTCTGTCTGTCCATTGATTTGTGGGTGCTATGCAGTTGAGGTGGCCATTTTGATCCTTAAGAGTTGGTAGAGCTCTTTCATGAACATAACAATGAACTGTAGTCCATGGTCCAAAACAATGGTGTTGGGGAGTCTATAGAGTTTCCAGACATTGTGAAGGAAGAGCCATACTACACCCTTAGCTAAAACTAAAACAGTAGTGTGGGTTGGGATGAAGTGGGCTTATTTAGAGACAAAGTCCACTACTGTCATGATGGTATTGTAGCCTGCAGATTCCAGGAGTTCAACCACAAAATTTATACTGAATGTATCCCAGTGGGCTTCAGAGATAGGGAGCAGGTGGAGTTCTCCTTGTGGTGGCTGGTGGATAGGCTTGGTGTGTATGCAAAGGTTGCAGGTAGAGATGTACTGACCAATGTATCAAGCCATCTGGGACCATCAGTAGTTGCAGGAGATGAGTTCTAGCATTTTCCATTACCCAGCATATCCTACAATCTTTGTGTTGTGGTGGAGAGCCACTATTCTCCACCTAAGATCAGAGCCCATTAAGACATAGATCTTCTCTCAGAACAGGAGTAGACCATCTTGCTCTGTCCATTCTATACTCCTCACAGTCTTGGTCAATGACTGCTTGAGTTCCCATATGGCTTTAGCAACTGCCTCCTCTTGTTCACCTGTATAGTTTCTGGAGCAGATATCCTTCAATAGGAGCTGCTTCTTTCTTTCCATCAAAATCCCTTTGAATATATAGATGACAAAAAGTCTGTTAGGAAGGAGGGTGATGTTCTTGTTGTTGTAGGCTCCTATGCTGTGGTCAGCTCAGTAGGACAGTGTATTGGGTTTCTCCATAGTTTGGCCAGGGCAATAGCACAAGCAGAAATCAAAGTAGGAGAGTACAAGAGGCCAGTGGGTTTGGTAATGGTTAAGTTTCTTGGTGGACATGAAGTACTCTAGATTTTTGTGGTCTGTCTAGATCTCAATTTGGTAGTGTGTGCCTTTGAGGAAGTGTCTCCACTTCTCTAGTGTGTGGATGATTGCCAGTATTTCCTTGTTGTGGATCTTGTAATTTTGTTTGACTACTGAGAGGAGTTTCAAGTAAAATACCACTAGGTGCCATTGGTCCAAGCCTATTGCCTTCTGAGAGAGAACCACACCTGTCACAAAGTCTGAGCTATCTGCTTTGACATAGAAGGGAGTGGAGTTGTTGGGTGAGAGGAAAATAGAGAAGGAGGTAACTGTGTCCTTAAGTGCCTAGAAAGCTGTTTCTTCCACAGTGCTCTATTTCCACTTGGTATCCACCTTAGTAAGGTCAAAGAGTAGGTATGCTATGTGGGAGAAGTTACAGATGAAGTGGCAGTAGAAGTTAACAAACTCCAGGAATGCCTGTATTTCTCCCATACAGTTAGAGTAGGCCAGTCTTATATCCCTGTAACTTTGACTGGATCTATCTCAACACTATTTTCTAATATGATGAGACTGAGGTACTCAATGCAGGTTTTCTCAAACTCACACTTTTCAGGTTTAAGGAAAAGCTAGTGCTGTTCAAGAATTTGCAAGACCCAGCAGGTAACTTCTTGGTACTCTTCAACTAGTTTTAGTGAAGATTAGAATGTTATCCATGTACACCACAACAATGCCCTCCATGATGAGCTTGCAGAAAATATCATTTATTATAGTTTGGAAGATGGCAGGGCTATTGGTAAGGCTAAAGAACATGATAAGTAGTTTAAATAATCTGTAATTTGTCTGGAATGTAGCCTTCCACTCATCACCCAGCTTAATCTGCATGTTGTTGAATCCCCAGTGAACATCCAATTTAGTGAAGTACTTAGTCCCACAAAGTTGTACAATGAGTTCAGATATAAGCAGGAGGGGGTACTTGTTTTTCACTATAATGGCATTGAGAGCACAGTAGTCTTAAATGAGATGGAGAGATCTATCCTTCTTCTTGATAAAGAAGATAGATGAGGCCATAGGGGATTTAGAGGGGCAAATGCAGCTAGATAAGAAGTTCTCCTGGATGAACTCATCCAACTGCAACTGCTCAGTGGGTGAAAGTAAGTAAATCTTGCAGCCTTTTGCATTAATACCTAGGATGAGCTTAATCACATAATCCCATAGTTGATGCTCAGATAGTGCAGTCAAAGGACTCCTTGGTGAATACAGCTTTGAAGTTATAGAGGTAAAAAGGGATAATTTCTCTAAATCCAGTAGATAAGTCAAATAACTGGGAGTTGTGGTGGAAGGCCTCAGCTAGCCACTGGAATATGGTACCTATTGCATGAATCTCTTCTAGACAAGAAAGGAGATTGAAAGTAAAGATTCAGTCATTGTCCTTATAGAAATCTGTGGAAGCAGGTAGCAGAGCAGGTGAATTGTCCTGTTCTTCCACTTCTTTACTAAGGCAGAAAAGGAGCCCAGGATACAGGCACAGATGCAGTGGGCCTGGAGGTGGGAGGACATAGGTCTTAGCTTTGGCTTCAACCTTGCACTCTTCACACTTGGATGGGCATTGGGACATTTTGACTTCACCTGTCTGCCAGTTGATATCAAGGTTATGTTGTTTAAGCCAAGTGTATCTGAGAAGCAAGTCTTGGTGGCCAAGTCCAGTAACTGTAAGCAGAGAGTGTTCCAAGTAGTTGCAGTAGTGGAGAATAATGTCTATGACTTTTGTTATCCAACCAGCCTTATTTTCTGATCCATTGACATTATAGACTGTAAGCAGGTAAGAGAGTATATGGATATTGAGTTTGTTGGTCCACACATAGTCTTGGTTAATAAAGGAGCAGGTTGTACCGCTATCTACAAGAGTATATATGCTATGGCATTCTACTGTATCTGTAGTCTCCAGTTCCACTTGCAGCATAAGTGAAGTCCCATATTGGTCTAGTATAGCTATGACAAGTTTGGGTAGAAGGCATCTTTTCTATTTAGAATGGTAAGGTATTGAGGTTTTCTATAGTGCAGCTTTCAGTTCAGGTTCAGGTGAGGGAGAAGGGTCATTTATTTTATTTATAGGTAGCACACTAAACCTATTTACACTTTATAGGAAGGGTGTACTTTCCACTTGCTACTCTACAAAAAATCCACTTCTTCTACTTCTTCAGCTACTTGAGCCAAGTCTGCTGCTTCTCTCACATCCTTCTTGGCTAGGAGTCTTATCAGAAGGTCATCCTCTTTGTTTGCTGTTAGATGACAGACATCATGTCTGAGGGAGCATTCAGATTTGACATGCCTAACCTTCTTGCAATAGTAGCAGATGGGCAGGAGTAAAACAGGTTTGCAAGAGGTGTCTACTTCCATGGGTGTAGGGGTGCTAAGAGATGGTATATGTCAAACAGGTGGAGGTAGAACAGTGACTGGTGGAAGTGAGAGGGAATGGAGGGGTTTTGGTTTTGAAAACATTGGGTCAGAGCAAGTGATGGCCTGGAAGGTGTCATTGGCAGTCCTCACCTGGTTGATGTATTGAGCCATGGCATACCAACCTTCTGTGTTGTTGTCCTGGGGACATCCTAAGATCATAGTAGCTACTATGTTCTAGATCATCAGCCAAAGTCCACAGTAGAATTTAACTATTACCACCTTTAGATCAGTGTACCCTGAGTCCAAAATAAGGTTGTGGAAGTTGTCAAGGTAGTCATCAATACTCCAGTTGCCCTAGTGGTATCCTGTGCCTTCCAGGATGTTGACTGCAGCAGCTTCTGCATTCACAGGGAAGAAGTACTTATGGAACTCTGTGAAAAAATCCTTCCAAACCAAGAAAGCAGGTTTGCTCTGGGTGTTGCTCTTCCCAATGCATTATATTCTCAGTCCACTTTGCTGTACAGCTGCTTTTCATGTATGACAATACCTACAAGATCTGGGCATCTTCACCCTCAAACTGATCTTTATACAACTGAAGGTAGATGTGGCAGGAGTGAAGGAATACATGACCTTTGGAGCAGTCTCCATTGAAGTCAGATGGGATGGCAACTTTGGCCTGGGTGAATGTGGAGTATAGCTGAGGTATAGGAGCAGGAGTATAGTTGGTGGGAGGTTGTGGAATATGGGGAATAGGGGCATTTACAGCAGCCACTATACTGATCTAACCTTGTAAGAATGAGAGTGTTTCATAGACTCTCAGTTCAGATGCCACCTAACAATTTATTACCTCCTGCAGGCTATTCTGCAGCTATGTGAGTATTTGTTCCAGAGAAGACATATTCTATGCTAGTTACAGTTGAATCTGCTATAGTTGTAGTTAGGGCTGGTCCAACATGGGGGGTGGGTCAGGCAGGTAGAGACAGGGTTGGCTGATAGGGGGTGTTCAAGAGAAACTCCTCAGAATTGTTCCTAGTGGAAGATTAGGTCTCTCATGAGATCTGATTCTTTTGTAAAGGCAACCTATAGTCCAAGCAGCTTAGGAACATGAAGCTCTCACAAGGTAGACAAAGCAGACAAGTGGATAACTGTGGGGGAATCCTTAGTTATATTACAAACATGTGTATAAACTATATACCTGTGGGGAAATTCTTAGAGAATTAGATAAGAGTCCCTTGCAGGTGTATAGGTTAATATATACTACTCTACTGTCCATTGTCCTATTGTTTCATTATGTACATAAGTCCATCATTGTCCATTAGGATTTCCAGTTGTTATTCATGTCTACACAGCTAAGTGTAGGTGAAGGCATGAGGTTGTGGAATGGTCTGGGGAAACTGTTGGGAGTTGTTCTGACACCTTATCATTCATGTCAACACTATACTTAGGAAACTCTACAAGACCATAACCACCACCCTTGCAGTCAAAGAACCCATCTGAGTCCCAACTCCCATCAATACCTCCATGTTTACTATTAAGGAAGAAGTTACTGTACTCCATAGGTTTATCAAAACAATCTCTCTACCACAAATAGTCTTAGTTTTTGTGTCCTCCATACAATTCCACATCTTACAGCCAGGCCAAGAGAAGGACCAACAATACTGGAAAACAATAGTCAAAGCATATTGGGACAACTCCAATATAATTGAGTTCCCCTTTGAAGGCATTCCAGTCTCTATCTGCCAAGATGGCTACAGCCATATTCCTATCTTCTTTATATGATCAAATAATGGATACTACCTCATCAGATCTACCAAGAAAGCTATCACTGCTGCCATAGTCCATGGAGATTTCAACAAACTTCCTGAGGCATAAAGTCTTAATTGGGGGGTAATATTGTGATTTCAACATAATTACACCTTTATCTTCATATGCCATTATCTCCTTCTACCTTGTTCTCTTTCATACCTGTTTCATAGTTATTCCTGCCCAGCAATCTCCATATTATGACTTGTACATCAGTACACCTTGCTACTTGGACATTTCATATGTACCTCCATCTGTTCAACCAGATGATCCCCTAGTATATAAGTGTACCTACTACCACCTGTATTCTGTATGCTTAACTATCTTGTGCCTTCTCCTCTACACACTCTCAAGTTTTACCATCTAAGCTACAACCTGAGTTACTGTTATGACCTTAGTCTGATGAGACCTCAGGTTGCAGCTTAGGCTAAGTCTTGAGGGTAAGTAAGAAGAAAGAACCAAGTGGTTAAGCATACCAAATACAGGTGATTGTATGTATGCTTAAGTACTAGAAAGCATCCAGTTGAATGGATGGAGTAACTGTAAGGGCAACCCGTAGTCTGAGTGACTCAGAAACATGAGGCTCTCACAAGTCAGATGAAGTGGTGTAATGGCAAAACCATTTTTATGCTTGAAAATTGCTAATCTAAGGCATACAAGCCTAATCTAACAATTACATTGAACCTTTCTGTAGTGGTATGACCTCATCTAAGAGCCCAACAGTATAATAAAAGAGTATTCAATCACTGTAGAATACTATGACCATTGATGATGGATAGCAGCAGCTATGGGATGACCACTATACTTAACTAAAAGCAATTTTAATAGTATACCATATGACTAGTCATAATTCCAGCTGGACCAGGCAGTAAAACCATTCCAATGCATCTATACAGAGCTATGGGACCCCTCCAATAAGTCTAGACTTGAGAAATAAGTCTGACATGCTTAATCTAAAAGGATGATTGGCATGTTCACAAGGAAATGCCACCATTGTTAGATTAACAAACATCACTTAACACAAATGATGCATATGGACATGTTCACATACAATCCATGGGGACATGTAGGAGAACAGTTCATGTGACATCCAAAATCTTAGATGTTCTACATATTTAGAGAAGAATGCAGAACTAGAGAATGGGCTAGAATATAGCCTGGAACAAATAGATACCCAGAATCTTCATGTATTTTCAATGTTTCACTAAGCTAATAGGTTGCAGCTCTCTTGG
Source organism: Calvatia gigantea (assembly GCA_025093985.1). Taxonomy (NCBI): domain Eukaryota; kingdom Fungi; phylum Basidiomycota; class Agaricomycetes; order Agaricales; family Lycoperdaceae; genus Calvatia; species Calvatia gigantea. Next base: position 1,336,026 of record JACAAK010000005.1, on the reverse strand, counting down.
TGTGTAATCTAATCTGCCAGTTTGTACCTTGCTTGATAATACATTGCCCAGCCTTTAGAGCACAGTGAAAAGTGATCTATTGTGCCTGAGTGATTAGATGTTCTACATATTTAGAGAAGAATGCAGAACTAGAGAATGGGCTAGAATATAGCCTGGAACAAATAGATACCCAGAATCTTCATGTATTTTCAATGTTTCACTAAGCTAATAGGTTGCAGCTCTCTTGGTGTGTAATCTAATCTGCTAGTTTGTACCTTGCTTGATAATATGTTCCTAGTTATATAATTATTATCTTGTCATAATGACTACCCAAATAATATATAAACCCCCTCTGAGGTGTCAGGCATGGCAAGGAACCTACTATCCATTGCCCAGCCTTTAGAGCACAGTGAATGTGGCTGTCTTGTTCTGTTTGTAAAATTTCTTTCCTTTCTTACTGATGAATCTATGGAAATGCCATGTTATTATCAAAGGAATGATTTCATCTTATTGTGCATGGGAGCATTGCTCTCTTTCTAACAAACCGTAATCGATGTGGGCCGCAAGTTCTTGTCAACTCATACTGATGTTGATTCTGTGACTCCTGTTGTTAGTTTTTTGATTAAAGAATTTAGCCCTGATTGACTAGTTTGGTTGCAAGTCATGTTGTACCAGCTTTGCCATTATTATTGGATCATGGTAATTTGATTCCAGCTATATTTCTACTCATTTTTATCTCCTGTATTGATTTTTATGCTATCATTTGTAGTTACATATGGAATTTCCATTAAATCACGAAGTCACTTGAACACCTGCCACATAAGGGAAGTTCATATTTTCACCGATTCCCCGACAAGGTCATCTCAAGATCACGCAAGACACCTCCAGCTTCCCCTTCCAATTGGAATCGAAAACCCCAATCTTACCATCGTCCTTAGAACAAGACAACGAACGTTCATCAGCTGCCCAAATCCATCTGACTTCCAATTCTGAATCGAGAAGGAACCATGTTATATCGCTCCAGAACCCTCAATACCAGATATCCCAGGTTCGAATCAAAGAACATTCATCCAGAAATCTAAGGCATGGTATCCACTCAAAGAAATGATAAATATGAACCAACGACCAACACGACCCATCAGGACACAACTCCAATTGGAATTGGAGACAAGAAACCTGGAGAAGCCTCCCATGGTGACAGGAAGGCGCTTCTCCCTCCCTCCTCTTAGAATCCAGCCATGGTATTCATCCTCCTCTTTTCCATTGGAAGAGAAGGAGAGGCGCAAGACATCTTCCAGCCATAATTGTAGGAAACATGGGAATCAAAATCGGACAAAAGCCACCAAACTGAGGACAAACCCCCGTTTAAAACCTGTGGATGCTAGTCAAAAACTATCTCGAATGAACCCTGGCATGATTGGCATGTTCACAAGGAAATGCCACCATTGTTAGATTAACAAACATCACTTAACACAAATGATGCATATGGACATGTTCACATACAATCCATGGGGACATGTAGGAGAACAGTTCATGTGACATCCAAAATCTTAGATGTTCTACATATTTAGAGAAGAATGCAGAACTAGAGAATGGGCTAGAATATAGCCTGGAACAAATAGATACCCAGAATCTTCATGTATTTTCAATGTTTCACTAAGCTAATAGGTTGCAGCTCTCTTGGTGTGTAATCTAATCTGCCTAGTTTGTACCTTGCTTGATAATATGTTCCTAGTTATATAATTATTATCTTGTCATAATGACTACCCAAATAATATATAAACCCCCTCTGAGGTGTCAGGCATGGCAAGGAACCTACTATCCATTGCCCAGCCTTTAGAGCACAGTGAAAAGTGATCTATTGTGCCTGAGTGAAGCAAAGTAATAAGTTCTTTCAAGATTAACTGGAATTAAGTGACTTAAGCTAAGGTTGAGACCTTTTTAATCTAAGAAGAAAACCTCAGGCTTACTTGTGAAGTAAACTTAGATTAAGAGTATATTGCATCACTATACCTTGGTACTTGGGGTATCACAAGTGTAGGACAGTGTGCTTCTAGTCATTGACTTGATAAGGGTGAATCTTAGGAAGTACCTGAGGTTCTATGTCTTGTTGACTTCTTAAATAATGGATGTGAGTTGCACTTTTTACAGTAGTAACTTGACTTTACTCTTCTTAGCAAAGGTAGTTAGCTATTCTAGTGTTCTCTACATGTCATTATTTCATGTTACTTTGTGGAATTGTCCCTCATATTGTCAGATTGCCTCCCCACAAACTTGCATTGTACAGAAATCTTTAAATATCTATTCTGTCAGCTTAATCTAAGCCATACATACTTATTACACCAGTATTCTATTTCTGTCTCTTTAGTGGACAAGTGGGTAACTGCAGGGGAATCCTTAGATATATTATAAGTGACTGTGTAAACTACATACCTATGGAGGAATCCTTAGAGAATTAGATAAGGGTTCCCTGCAGGTGTACAGGTTAATATATACTACTTTACTGTCTATTGTTCTATTGTTTCATTATGTACATAAGTCCATCATTGTCCTTCAGAATCTCCAGTTGTTGTTTATGTCTATGCAGCTGAGTGTAGGTGAGAGTGTGAGATTGTGGGACAGTCTGAGAGCACTATTAGGGGTTGTCCTAATATCCATCACCCTTCCAAAATTGCAGCATCTTGATATATGGTACTGGATTGGTTGGAAGGGAAGTAAGCTGAAGGTAAGTGCATGGATGAGGCAGAGGACACCAGGATTTTTGTGGTAGAAGTCCTGGACTAGTTCTGGGGCATAGACTCTATTGGCTAGCTCCCACAAGTTGTGTTCCATTCCAAAACCTTTTTACTTAATGAGATATTGAAGTCATCTTTAATGGATGTGGCTGTTAAGGACTTCTTCAACCTCCCATTCCTCTTCTTTATTGACAATAATGGGATTGGGTGGGGGTTTTGTGTGGCAGTTCTCAATCAGATTGGGTGGTACAGGTGTAAGTTTGACAACATTGAAGACCAGATAAAGGCATTGTATGGAGCGGAGAAGGTGAAGATAGTAGGTGTTAGTATTGACCTGCTTATTTATAATATACAGTCTAAGGCATTAGTAAGAAAGCTTCCTCAATGGGCAGGTGGTCTGGATGTTATCTGCTTTGAGGTAAACTTTGTCACCTGGTTTGTATATGGGTGTGGGTGTGTATCATTGGTTATAGTAGTGGGTCATATTATTCTTTACCTTGACCAGTGCAGATTTCACTTCTTCCAGTGTCAACTCCATTCACTTTGTAAACTCATTAACCAATTTGATCTTCAAGGGTAGCCAATGCAACTCAAATCCCATGTGTGGATGACATCCAGTGTCTAAGAGGAAAGGGGAGTGTTGGGTGGAAGCATGGACATGGTTGTTATATTGGAATTCTGTAAGTAGGAGAAGGTCATGCCAGTCATTCTATCACTTGTTTACAAAGAGGTAGAGGTACTGATCAAGTTCCTGGTTCACCCACTCTGTCTGTCCATCAGTCTGTAGATACCAGGTGGTTGAAGTGGCTATCTTGATCTCTAAGAGTTAGTATGTTATGAACTTACCACATCCCCAGACTCTTCCCATCTACATATTAACCTTCTATTAGACTTTTCTTTTTCTTTCCTTTTCCATATACCCTGGTCCATTCTTTATTTATTTAACACATGTACTTTTACCTCTGCTTCTTATGACTCATTCTGAGTCATGTTTCTGTTTCACCTTCTCTATTTCCATTAGCAGACTTCTATCTACTTGCCTCCATCTTCTTGTGACTTGTATTGCTTCTTTTCTATTTCCTATAATTCCTTAACTTACCAATTAACCTATAGAAGTCTCCCATTGACTTATACCCTCTTACTATGTAATTACTCATCCCTTATGTGTAGCTAGTATATAAATCTTAAGTAGTACATCTGTATTACCTTAGGTTATTCTAGTAACAAGCTTTCTTATCTTCACTCATCTGCTACAAGGTTAACAACCTTGGGGACTGCAGTGACATTTAACTCAGACTTTTCAGACAAGCATGAGCTTCTACTTGAGGGAGCAATCTGAAGTCTGCACAGAAGTCATTGAGACTTGTCATATACTCCTAGACTATAGTGTTGAACCTCTCCCTGGGTAGAGATAATCTGGGCCCAGTTGTGAAGTAAGGTAATGCATATAACAGGAAGAGTCTGGAGATGTGGTAAGTTTGTAACATAATGTCTCCTAGTTCTAAGAAGATTTCTGCAATGTTAATGTTACATGTGTTACCTTACTTTGCAACTGGGCCCAGATTGTCTCCACTCAGGGAAAGGTTCAATGCTATAGCCCAGGAGTATTTGACAAGTCTCAATGACTTCTGTGTAGACTTCAGATTGCTCCCTCAAGTAGAAGCTCATATTTGTCTGAGAAGTCCAAGTTAAGTGTCACTGCAGTCCCTAAGGTTGTTAACCTTGTAGCAGATGAGCAAAGATAAAGAAGCTTGTTACTAGAATAACCTAAGGTAATACAAGTGTACTACTTAAGGTTTATATACTAGCTATGCATAAAAGATGAGTAATTATGTAGTAAGAGGGTATGAGTCAATGGGAGACTACTATAGGTTAATTGATAATCTAAGGAGTTATAGGGAATAAATAATGAATAGAAAAAGGAAGGAATATGAGTCACAAGAAGATAGAGATGAGTAGATAGAAGTCTGATGATGGCAATACAAGGTATAAATAGAAACATGACCCAGAATGAGTCATAAGAAGGTGAACTAGAAGTACATGTGACAAATAAATAAAGATTGGACCAGGGTATATGGGAGAATAGAAAAAGTCTAAAGAGAAGGTTAATATATTTGCAGAGGAGTAAGGTTAGTCTGTGGTTAAGTTCATAACAGTTGAGGTGCTTGAATACTTTAAGGGCAAGATCTATCCTGCTTTGCAGGCTATTAACACAGGCTTGTTCTGATAGGGTAAGGGAGGACTGGGTAAGAGCATGGAAGATGGAGGGGATGTGCTGGCTGGTGGAAGTAGAAACATTCTCAAAACCAGCATACATGTCAGTGAAGGTGATGCATGTGGTGAAGAGTATAATCAGTTGGTTGGTGTTCAACCACTTGTTCTGGGTAGTGATAGTAGTTAGCTCATTATTAGTGACTTTGTTGATGTCTTTGAGCAGGTCTTTCAAGAGTCCTTGGGCAGGTGACAGGATTGTGGCCATATTGAATTATGTACCACTCAAAGAGGGTGCTTTACTGCTGCCTGGAGCAGGCAGTGGGACAGATGAGATTCTAGTGGGATTGGGGTGGATGAGGGAGGAGATGGCAATATAGTTAGATTGAGAGGCAGGCATGTTTATTCAGTTGGTTTGTCTGTTGTGAGGCTTGTTGAATGACTTTTTGAATGAATTTTTGGATTTTCTGCCCCCTCTTTTATGGGTATCCTCCAAATGCCTTTTTAGGTAGTCTTGTATTGCTTCTCATGCATTTTCAAGATTAGATTCTAATGTCCACATATCTTCTTCATTGCTGTACCTGTTATGACCTTAGTCTGAGTTTACCTCAGGTTGCAACTTTGGGCTAAGACTTGAGGGCAAGTAAGGGGAAGAGAACAAGAGGTGGTTAAGCATACCAAATACAGAAGTATGTATATATATTTAAATACAAGAGACATCCAGTTGAACAGATGGAGTTAACTACCTGAAACGTCTGATGACAATGGTGTAGTAGTTCTATGAGTCACTACTCGGAGATCACTGGAATGTAAATAACTGAAACAGATACAAAGGACAATTGAGAATGCAGACAAGTATGGAGCTGGTACGATTGGTGAAAGTTTGCAACAATACCCCCCAGTCAGGCTTCATGCCTTAAGTGCTTCCTTGCGGTAGTACATGAGATCATTGGGGGGAAGAAAAACTGATATGATTTGGCAGAGTGAAGTTTTTATGAAGTGTTGGAGGGATTGACTTCCTTTTTTATGGAGACAGTGGTTTCTTTATCCATAGAGGTGTTGCTACGGAATAGTACAGGATTGACTGTATCATGCAACTCGGAGCAAACATCACAAAAAGGACTCGACATTAAATTAGAGACCAATGGAAAGCCCATAAACTCCAATTGGATTTAACCAACTCTGTTCTTTGAAGTCCCCACCACCTCAAAAGGAAATTCAAAAATGTGAAAGAGGAACATAACTATTGCGCATTCCACTACGAAATCGGACAAATGTTGGATACTGCAGCACTCCAATCTTGAAGAAGACTACCAAACAGAAAACGATGATCAACCATAGATCGGCATGATCTCCCGAGAAGTCAATGACACCAAACTCCTGGAATAAGAATGGCCTTCCCCGCACACCGCATCGAAAACAGGGATTGTATCTACCAAAATCATAATTGCATGCAAATTCTGCGCTAATCTTCTTCAAAAAGAATTGGATGGACGAACAAACGAAGCCTTCAGCCAGAATCCATAGGAAGACCGTTGTGCCATCCAAACAAACCTATATCCAACCGATGCCTAAAATAGCCTTGGAGTTGAAGCAAGCAGAGGAAACAACCATACTATCCAAAATTAATCCTCCAACGAAATCGAAAAACACAGAACTCCTCCAATCCGCATGAAACGGGAATTCTAAGGCCCAACTCGCGTAACCCTCGAATTATCCAGACCACTTGGAGAACCCAAATGTCCGAAGGAAGCCGATGCTGGTTGGACATTATCCAATAAACGCCAGAACCAAACCTGCCCCTTGCCCTTAGTCCAATACCCCGAATCACAAACAACAAATATCTTCCCGAGAATGTTCTAGGAAGCATTATCCACAAATTCATCCCGTTTCAGAATTAGGAAATTAAAATCTCAAATTCAATACATGAACCAGACCATATCAAATCACCAGAAGCATATAGAAAACGGATGATACCGACCACATGCATGTTGAAATTCGAGACGTCATCATCCGAACAGGCCCAAGTATCCCTACCCGACCACCTCATCACCCCTGAGCAGAACTTTCCCTCCAAACAAGATTTGGCAGAAATACCTGATGAAATCTAAAGTCGATCTACAATCAATACCGAATCCTTCCCCTGTGAACCATACACCTATTCAGACCTTCATTCGCTATGATCATGACATCTCAAATCCCACGATTGACAATTCTGTCCATTTGCCATTCGAAGGGTAATCCATCCCTGCAAAGGAAATCACGCTAAGATTGCGAATCTTAAGGTATCCAGATCGCTCGGCAGATATCACCTGACCTCAATTGACCAAACTCATCAAGATTCTACACTTGGATCCAACATTCAGCAGCTACGACCTAATGATGGACACAGAGTTCAATAGGAATTGCAGGTCCTATACAGTCCTTATTAACTACGGCAGCAGTGAGGGCTTTCTTGGTGGCTGTGATGAGGAATTTTCCACTGTTTGATTGCACAAAAAAGACAGGTAAATGGCTTTGGCCATCTTGGCAGATAGGGACTGGAACACCATTGAATGGGAAGTTGGTAGTGGTGGAGCTGTCCCAGTAATTCTTGACTATCGATCTCCAGTAGTGTTGGTCTTTCTCTTGTCCTGGTAGTACAGTGCAGAATCATGTGGGGGGAAGAAAAACTGATATGAGTTGTGGCAGAGTGATAGTTTTTATGAAGTGTTGGAGGGAATTGACTTCCTTTTTTATGGAGACAGTGGTTTCTTTATCCATAGAGGTGTTGCTACGGAATAGTACAGGATTGACTGTATCATGCAATTCGGAGAGGGTGATGTGGATCCTATTGACTAGGGTGTTGATATTAGGGTCTTTGGCCGATTTGTTCCTCCCAAGTAAGTAATATATTGGCAAGGTCAAGATGTTTGAAGACTTCGAGTCCTAGATCAATTCGGCTTTGGAGGCTCTGGGTATGGTATCATTTGCTGGGGGTGAGGGTGGATTGGTCCAGGGCTCTGAAGATGGCTGGGATGTGTTGGCTGGTAGAAGAGGACACATTGGTGAATCCTGTGTACATGTCGGTGAAGGTGATACAGGCAGTGGCGAGAATGATGTGGCAGTTCATGACTAGCCATTTGTTTTGGGTGGTAATGGTCTCTAGTTTGCTGTTGGTTGCTTGGTCAACATCCTTGATTAATGCTTCGAGAAGTTCTTGTGCCAGGGATGGTGTATTGGTGAGGTTGTAATGGGTTTCCTGGGGGGCAGGTACTTTCCCATTGCCTGGTTCTAGGAATGGTAAAGAGGAGATTTTGGTTGGGGTGGGGTGGACGAGGGAGTCAATGGCAATTCAGTTGGATTGAAAGGCAGACATGTTTTTAACTTCTTGGTTTGGTTGGTTTATTTGATGCTTTTTTGTGTTTCTTGCCCCCCCTTTTATGGGCATTCTCTGGATGCCTTTTTTGGTAGTCCTGTATGGCATCCTTTGCATTTTCCAAGTTGGATTCCACTGTCCACATATCTTCTTCATTACTATACCCCTTCCAATGGACTAGAAATTGATAGCCCCTTCCACATTTCCTTCATCCACAGATCTCCTCTACTTTGTACTCCTCTTCATTGTTGATGATGACCGGGTTAGGTGCTGATGGTTGTCTTTGGCTCAGGAACTCAGCTTTGTGAGCTGGTGTTAGGAGCTGTTCATTGAATACATCATGAATGGCCCATCCTTCTGGTAACACTAGCTAATATGCCACTTCTCCTATTTTTTCCTTAATAAGGAAAGGCCCATACTGTTTTTGGCCTAGTTTCTTTGATGATTGATTGGTATGGATGTTGGTGTTTTCTAGCCATACTGCATCACCTATCTGATGTGTCTTGGTGTGGGTTTTACTGTGGTTGTGTTGTTGTTTCATCTTTTCTTGATATGTCCATAGTGCTGATGTGGCATTGTCTTGGGCAGCCTGAAGGTGTTTCAGGAATTCTGTGGCAATGGGGTTGTTTGTTGTTGGCTTGTTCTTGCCTTTCCATGGGTTCCTTCCATAGTTCAGAAAGAAAGGTGTTTCCTGTGTTCCTCTGTGTCATTTATCATTGTACTGGAATTCTGTGATGGGAAGCCACTCTGCCCAGTCGTTTTGATTGTAATTGCAATATAGGCAGATGTATGTTTCCACTTCTCTGTTGATGTGTTCTGTTTGTCCATCAGTTTGTGGGTGATATGCCATTGATAGATTCTGTTCTATGCTGAGTTCTTTGAATAACTCCTTGGTGAATTCTGACATGAATTGGGGCCCTCAGTCACTCAGTACCTTCCTTGGTAGTCCATGTAGCTTCCATATTTCATCTCGATAAACCCTTGTGATGTCTTTGGATGAGACATCCATTGTTGTCACTATGAGTCATATCATTTTTGTAAATTGATCAATGATGACTAGTATCACATCTTTCCCTTTTGACTCTGGTAATGGTCCAATCATGTCGATGCTGATTTCTTCCCAAGGTCCATTTGGTATAGGGAGGGGGTGAAGCAGTGATTTGAGTGGCGTTATTCTAGTTTTATTCTTCTGGCAGGCTTGGCACTGTTGTGAACTTTTGACTATTCCTGTCTTGTCCATACTCATCTACATTCCTTCCCTACTTCATGCCTGTTTCATCTATTCTAGCCCAGCAATCTCTGAGTATTGACTTGTAGTATTACCGCGCCATTATCATCGGATGTTTCATGTAGTACCTCCATCCATTCAACTGGATGCTCGCCATATTTAAGCATACATACACACTCCTGTATTCAGTACACTTAACTACTTAGTTCCTCTCCCCTTACTCGCTCTCAAGTCTTAGCCTAAGTTGCAACCTGAGGTTAACTCAGACTAAGGTCATAACATTTGGTTAAGCATCCCCACCTCACCTTGCAAGGAGTAGGCTGAAAACAGGCCTGAACAGAAGCAACCCAGGAGCTAGTATATGAGCTCGAACCCAGATGAATACAGAGAACCAAATCTTGAAGTCACTGACGACGAATCTGAGACATCAGACGAAGAAGAAACAGGGAACCCCGAAGTACCTGAAGAAACACATGATGAACCCAGAGTAAACCCAGCAGAAGAAGAAGTATTATCAGAACTTCTAAATAAACTCGACCTAGCAGAGAAAGAAATAGTCCATCAGGAGAAATCAGATGAATCAAGCTCGGACAAAACAGAATCAGAAACCAACTCCAATATGACCGACAACACAGTAGTGCCCACAACAATGCCCAGTGGGAAAGGCCTAGTGCCAGACCCAGGATTTTTCGATGGCACCTGCACCAAGTTCGATGACTGGTGGAGAGCAATGACACTCTTCATGAAGTTCAACAAGATAGTCTCAGCAGATGACAAAGCTATAGCAGTTCTAGCCAGACTGCAAGGAGGAACTGCAGGAGCATATGCAGCTATGAGAGCACTAGCCATCCTGGAATCTGAAGATTCAGTAGACTAGAAGGTCTTCTCTGAGGAATTTAGAAGGACCTTCTCAGATGATGCCTCAAACAGCAAAGCAGAATGGCAGATTGAAAAATTCAAACAAGGAAACCGAAACACCACCAACTACCTAATTGAATTCAAAGTGCTAAAAAGCAAAGCCAAGACCAATAGCAAATACACCATGTTCCTACTTAGGAAGAATGTCCAACAGGATATCATACACATGATCACAGGCTATCCACCTTCAGCCAGACTGGACACATACATGGAATGGAAAGAAGCTATACTGTCTGTCGGACAAGAATATAAAGCATCCAAATACTGAGGAGACAGAAAAACAAACACTGGTACCACCTATGGAGGAATGGGTGAACCCATGGAGATAGGAAGTAGGCACCACATCTTTAACGACAAAGGAGAACTGAAATGCTACAATTGTGGCATTTTTGGCCACATTGCCAAAGATTGCAAAAAGCCCAAGGGATTAATATGCTACAACTGTGGCAAAAAGAGACACATAGCCAAAGTCTGCACCGTACCCAAGAAGATCCAAGTCTAAGGAGTAGAAGAACTCACCAATGAAGAAGGGAAGGATTTTTCTGAAGACTCCGAGTAGGCGCTACCTTGAGAGTCAAAAAGCTTGTATCTAGGATATCAGACAAATTCTACACAATTCCTCAGAAAAGAAAGTGTAAACTAAATCTAAAAGGAAAAATATAAATGGCAGGGAAGGAGATAACAGTCAACACCATCATAGACTCAGGGTGCACAACCAGCAGCATCAGCAAAAAACTAGTAGACAAAGAAAGACTCCATACCTAGAAATTGGAACAACAAATTTTGGTACTAAATGCAGATGGAACACCTAACCAAGGTGGAAGAGTAACGGAGACCACCACAATCAACATTGACATCCAGGGACATAAGAAACAAATTGAGGCCTCAGTCGTACAACTACAAGACAGGGCAGAAGTCTTCCTAGGACATGATTGGCTAGTCAAACATAACCCAGAGATAGATTGGAACAGCAGAGAAATCAAGTTCACTCGATGCCCTCCAGGCTGCCAATTTCCACATCAGAACATTCCTATCACCAAAAAAATACGAAGCATAGCCACTATGGAAGACCTATGGGAGGAAGAAGATGAACTAGACCTGACCAAGCTGGAAGACCTACCAGACTATGTACAACTATTCACGCACTTATTTAACAAAACGACATTTGACAAACTCCCAGAACAAACTGAATGGGACCACGAGATAGTCCTAACCGAAGATGCCCCAAAAGAAATAAGTGCAGGGACATACAACATGACAGTCAAAGAACAGGATGAGCTCAAGTCATTCATCAAGGAAAACCTAGAATTGGGACGAATATGACCATCAAAATCCCCATATGTAGTGCCAACATTCTTCATCCCAAAGAAAGACAGATCCAAAAGGCTAATCCAAGACTACAGATGACTAAACAACATGGTAATCAAAGACAAAACACCATTACCAAGAATTGGTGAAGTAATCAACAAGCTTGGAAAAGCAAAATACTTCAATAAGTTGGACATCATCTGGGGGTACAACAATGTCAGGATCAAAGAAGGAGACGAATGGAAAGCTGCCTTCCTCACCAATGAAGGACTCTTTGAACCAACAGTCATGTACTTCAGCCTAAGCAACTCACCAGGAACGTTCTCCAGAATGATGACAAGCATCTTCCATGACCTTTTGCAAAACGGAGACATCATAAACTACATGGATGACTTTGCCATTCTGGAAGACACTAAAGAGCAACTAAAGGAACGGACAGTACAATTTCTGGAATGAGCAGCCCAGTACAATTTATGCTTCAAGTGAACCAAGTGTATCTTTGATGCAGAAGAGATCCCAATGCTAGGAGTTCAGGTAGAACATGGACAAATCGAAATGGAAGAGAATAAAGTAAAATTGGTACAGGAATGGCCTGAACCCAAGAACACCAAAGGGGTAGAAAGGTTCTTGGGTTTTGCAAACTACTATCAGCATTTCATCAAAAACTTTAGCACAATCGTGGGACCCTTAAACAAACTCAAAGGAGCAACCACATGGGAATGGACACAAGAACACCAAGACTCATTCAACCAACTCAAGAAATGTATCACCAAAGAACCTGTCCTGACATTGCCACAAAGACATGGCTAATTCAGAGTAGAAGTCGATGCATCAGACTATGCATTAGGGGGGGTACTTTCACAGCTACAAGAAGACAAATGGCACCCCATTGCTTTCACATCATGAACCCTGTCACCAGCAGAACGGAACTATGAAATATATGACAAAGAGTTGCTAGCCATTGTCTACACCCTGAAGGAATAGAGACACTACCTTTTAGATGCTGAAGAATGATTTGAGATCTGGACTGACCATGAAAACCTCAAGTATAACTGAGAGCCACAGAAGCTAAACAGATGACAAGCATGGTGGTATCTGCGACTGCAAGACTATGACTTCACACTATGACATGTACCTGGAAAGACAAACACAAAAGCCAACCTACTATCCCGAATCCACCAAATACCAGAAGAACAGGAAGATAAACTAGTCACTATGATCCGAGAAAGCTGGCTACAGACAGAAAGCACAGATAGCACGATACTCTTACCGGCAGAGCTGTTCATCGAACCAAACTTCCTAGAATGAATTCGGAACCGAACCCAACAAGAAACAACAGTCCTAACTGAACTAAAGAAGCAAGGATCCCAACTCACCAAAGATGGTGGAGTTATCTACAAACAGAATAGTGCATACGTCCCACCCGACCAGAAACTGTGAGAAGAAATCCTAATACAATACCACGACTCCCCAGACACAGGTTACCCAGGACAATACAGGATGACAAAACTAATCAGCTGAGACTACTGATGGCCATCAATATGAAAAGACATAAAAAGATATATCTGAGGATGCCAAGCTTGCCAAAGAAACAAATCAAGGACAACACCACTCAAATTGCCACTACACCCCCTCCCAATACCAAATGGACCTTGGGAAGAAATCAGTGTTGACATGATTGGACCACTGCCAGAGTCTAATAGAAAGGATGCAATACTAGTTATTGTGGACTGCTTCACAAAAATGATACAACTCTCAGCAACAACCATGGATGCCTCATCTAAAGACATCACAAAGATATATCGAGATGAAATATGGAAGCTACATGGATTACTGAGGAAAGTACTTAGTGACCGAGGACCTCAATTCGCATCAGAATTCACCAAGGAGTTGTTCAAGGGACTCAGCATCGAACGAAACCTATTAATGGCATATCATCCACAAATGGATGGACAAACCGAACACATCAACAGGGAAGTGGAAACCTACATCCACCTGTACTGCAACTATGACCAGGACAACTGGGCAGAATGGCTTCCCATTACAGAGTTCCAGTACAATGACAAGCAATACAGAGGAACACAAGAAACACCATTCTTCCTAAACTATGGAAGGCATCCATGGAAAGGCAAGAACAAGCCAACAACAAATAATCCCGTTGCCACAGCATTCCTGGAACAATTACAGACCACCCAAGACAATGCCTCATCAGCACTACGGACATACCAAGAAAAGATGAAACAGCAACATGACCACAGTAGAACCCATGCCACCACATATCAAATAGGAGATAAAGTATGGTTGGAGAACACCAATATCCATACCAATCAATCATCAAAGAAGCTAGGCCAAAAACAGTATGGACCTTTCCTTATTAAGGAAAAGATAGGAGAAGCAGTATATCGGCTGACACTACCAGATGGATGGGCCATCCATGATGTATTCAACAAACAGCTCCTAACACTGGCACACCAGGCAGAGTTCCTGAGTCAAAAACAACCATCAGTGCCCGACCTGGTGATCATCAACAATAAAGAAGAGTACGAAGTAGAAGAGGTCTGCGGACAACAAAAACGAGGAAGGGGTTATCAATTCCTGGTCCATTGGAAGGGGTACAGCAATGAAGAAGATACGTGAACAGTGGAGTCCAATTTAGAAAATGTGAAAGATGCCATAAGAGACTACCTAAAAAGGCATCCAGAGGATACCCATAAAAGAGGGGGCAGAAAACACAAAAAAGCATTGAACAAACAACCCAGACAGAGAAACTAAACAGACATGCCTGCCTCCCAATCCAACCATATTGCCATCGACTCCCTCGTTCACCCCACACCCACCAGAATCTCCTCCCTCCCATTCCCCGAACCAGGCAACAGCTGAGCACCTGCTCCCCAAGGAACCTGCTATAACCTCGCAAAGACACTGTCCCCAGCACAAGGCCTCCTTGAAGCCCTGCTCAAGGATGTTGATAAAGCAACCAACAGTGAAATCAAGAACATCTCTGCCCAAAATCAATGATTAGTCGTAAACCAACACATCACCCTTGCCACCGCATGTATTACCTTCGCCGACATGTATGCAGGGTTTACCAACACATCTTCCTCTACCAACCAGCATATCCCCACTATCTTCCGAGCCCTAGACCAGTCTACCCTTACCCCCAGCGAATGGAATCAGGTCCAAGGACTTCAAAGCTGAATCGACTTAGGCCTCAAAGTCTTCAATCACCTTGACATTGCCAACATCTTCCTCGAACTTGCAGATGTAGCCATGAAGTTACTCGGAAGAGATAAAACAAATAAAGACCCCGACATCAACACCTTGGTTGACAGAATTCACATCACACTCTCTGAACTGCACAACACAGTTAATCCCTTCCTGCCATCTCGTGCCGACACCCCATGGATGAAGAGGTCATGGTCTCCATGAAGAAAGAAGTCAACGCCCTCCAACGCTTCATAAAAACCATCACCCCGCCACAACTCGCATCGGTTTTTCTTCCACCTGCAAGGTTCTGCACTGTACTACCAGGACAAGAGAAAGACCAACATTACTGGAAATCAATAGTCAAGAGTTACTGGGAGAGCTCCACCACCACCAAGTTCCCCTTCAACAGTATCCCAGTCCCTATCCATCAAGACAGTCACAGTCATTTGCCAGTTTTCTTTGCAAAATCAAACAATGGGGAATTCCTTATCACATCCACCAAGAAAGCACTTGCCGCTGCCATAGTAAATGGAGACTTTGACGAGCTTCCTGAGGCATGAAGCCTGAGCAAAAGGTAATGTTGTGAACTTTCGACTATTCCTGTCTTGTCCATACTCATCTACATTCCTTCCCTACTTCATGCCTGTTTCATCTATTCTAGCCCAGCAATCTCTGAGTATTGACTTGTAGTATTACCGTGCCATTATCATCGGACGTTTCATGTAGTACCTCCATCCATTCAACTGGATGCTTGCTGTATTTAAGCATACATACACACTCCTGTATTCGGTATGCTTAACCACTTAGTTCCTCTCCCCCTACTCGCCCTCAAGTCTTAGCCTAAGTTGCAACCTGAGGTTAACTCAGACTAAGGTTGTAACAGGCACCCTCAAATGTACCTCTTTACATCTTTTCACATTGTTGGCCACCAGTAGTCACAGTTGATTAGTTCCATCATTCTATGCTGGCCTGGGTGCCCCACATCTGGGATGTTGTGATATTGTGCTAGAATCTCTTCTCGTAGCTTCAGGTCAGGTGGGATGTATGTGCTATTTTGTCTGTAGATGATTCCACAGTCCTCAGTGAGTTTGGACTCCTGTTTTCTTAGCTCAGTAAGGACTGTTGTCTTGCGCTGAGACTTGTTCTGGATCTGTTCTAGGAATGTTGGCTCAAGGAATAGTTCTGCCTGTAAGAGCACAATATTATCCATGTTTTCTGTCTGTAGCCAGCTTTCTTGGATCATGGTAACTAGTTTGTCTTCTTGTTCTTCTGGTACTTAGTGAATTCAGGACAATAGGTCAGCCTTCATGTTTGTCTTTCTGGGTACATGTTGTAGTGTAAAGTCATAGTCCTGTAAGTATAGGTACCACTGGGCCTGTTGTCCATTCAGTTTTTGCAGCTCTTGGTAGTATTTTAAGTTCTCATGGTCAGTCCAGATTTCAAATTTTTCTTCAGCATCTAGCAAATAGTGTCTCCATTCCTTCAGGGCATGGATAATGGCCAGTAGTTCTTTGTCATATATTTCATAATTGTGTTCTGCTGGCAATAACGTTCATAATGTGAAGGTGATCAGGTGCTATTTGGCCTCTTGTAGCTGCAATAGTACACCTCCTAATACATAGTCTGACATGTCAACTTCTACCCTGAACTGGCCTTGTCTTTGTGGTAGAGTCAAGACAGGTTCTTCAGTGATGCATTTTTTGAGATGGTCAAAAGCCACCTGGTGTTCTTGGTTCCATTCCCATGTAGTTACTCCTTTGAGCTTGTTTAATGGCCCTGTGATCTTGCTGAAGTTCTTGATGAAATGTTGGTAGTAATTAGTGAAGCCCAGGAATCTTTCTACCCCTTTTGTGCTTTTTGGCTTGGGCCAATCTTGTACTGATTTGACTTTTTCTTCTTCCATTTCAATTTGTCCATGTCCCACTTTGACTCCTAGCATTGGGATTTCTTCTACATTGAAGATACATTTGGTTCATTTAAAGCATAGGTTGTATTGTGCTGCACGTTCCAGAAATTGTATTGTTCATTCTTTTAGTTGTTCTTTGGTATCACTGGGGATGGTGAAGTCATCCATGTAGTTTACAATGTCTCCATTTTGTAAGAGGTCATAGAAGATGCTTGTCATCATTCTGGAGAAGGTCCCCAGCGAGTTGCTAAGACTGAAGTACATGACTGTTGGCTCAAAAAGTCCTTCATTGGTGAGGAATGCTACTTTCCATTCATCTCCTTCCTTGATCCTGACATTGTTATATCCCCAGATGATGTCAAGTTTATTGAAATATTTGGCCTTTCTAAGCTTGTCGATTACTTCACCAATTCTCGGTAGTGGCATTTTGTCCTTGATTACTACATTGTTTAACTGTCTATAGTCTTGGATTAACCTCTTGGATCCATCTTTCTTGGGGATAAAGAAGGTTGGTGCTGTGTATGGGGATTTTGATGGTCATATTTGTCCTGATTCCAGATTTTCTTTGATGAATGCTTTGAGTTCGTCCTGCTCTTTGACTGTCATGTTGTATATTCCTGTGCTTATTTCCTTTGGAGTGTCTTCCATTAGGACTATTTTGTGATCCCATTCAGTTCATTCTGGGAGCTTGTTGAATGTTGTTTTGTTAAATAGATGTGTGAACGGTTGTACATAGTCTGGTAAATCTTCCAGTTTAGTCAGGTCTGGTTCATCTTCTTCTTCCCATAAGTCTTCCGTAGTGGCCATGCTCCATATTTTTTCCATGATAGGGATGTTTTGGTGAGGGAATTGGCAGTTTGGTGGGCACTGGGTGAACTTGATTTCTCTGTTGTTCCAATCTACTTCTAGATTGTGTTTGACCAGCCAGTTATGTCCCAGAAAGACTTCTGTGTGGTCTTGTAGTTGTACAACTGAAGCTTCAATCCACTCTTTGTGTCCTTGGATATCTATGTCAATTGTGGCTATTTCTGTTACTTTTCCACTCTGGTTTGGTGTTCCATCTGTGTTCGGTACCAAGATTTGTCATTCCAGTTTTCAGGTAGGGAGTCCTTCTTCATCTACCAGTTTCTTGCTGATGCTGCTGGTTGTGCATCCCAAGTCAACAATTGTGTCCACCATTATCTCTTTTTTTGCCATTTGTATTTTTCCTTTTAGGTTTAGTTTGTGCTTTCTTCTCTAAGGAATCATGTAAAATTTGTCTAATATCCTAGATACAGTTTGTTTGACTCGCAAGGTAGTGCCTACTCAGAGTCTTTGGAAAAATCCTTCTTTTCTTCATCACCAACTTCTTCAACTCCTCAGACTTGTATCTTCTTGGGTACAGTGCAGGCTTTTGCTATATAGCCTGTTTTACTGTAATTGTAGCAGATTAACCCTTTGGGTTTCTTGCAGTCTTTTGCCATATGCCCGAAAATGCTGTAGTTATAGCATTTGGGTTTTCCTTTAGCATTGAAAATGTGGCATCAGCTTCCTATCTCCATTGGTTCTCCCATTCCTCCATAGGTTGTGTTAGATGTGGTCTCATTAGTCCTATAGCTAGATTTGGACTTATCACTGCTGGAGTTTTGGTCAGGTGATGAGTCACATGAGACAGGTGGACTTGTAGCTTCCTGTGGACACTTTGAGAGCCTTTAGTCTCTTACAGTTGTCCACAGGTGAGTAAAGTATTGTAACTTCATTATTTAGTCTCTTACAGTTGTCTACAGTAATTGTGGATTATCTCCTCCAATACTCAATCAATAGACTTCATTCCACTGCTGTTAGGACCATCTCAACATCCCCCATGCACACCTCTTTACAGGTTGTTCCAGTGTTGGTTTTCTTATCTCCTTGGTATTCTGATGCTTCATACCCCTGCCCTACAGCAAGAATGGCTTCTGTCCATTCTGTGTAGGTGTCTGGTCTGGCACTAGGTGGGTAGCCTGTGATGGTGTGGATGATGTCCTGTCTGGCATTCTTTTTGAGCAGGAACATTGCATGTTTGTTATCTGTTTTTGCTTTGCTCTTTAGGACTTGGAACTTGATTAGGTAGTTGGCTGTGTTTTTGTTTCCTTGTTTAAATTTCTCAATTTGCCATTCTGCTTTGCTGTTCAAAGCATCATTAGAGAAGGTCTTCCTAAAGTCTTTGGAGAATGCTTTCCAATCTACTGAATCTTTTCTGTCTAAGATTTATAGGGCCTTCATGGCCGCATAGGCTCCTGCTGTTCCTCCTCTCAGCCTGGCTAAGACTACTATAGCCTTGTCATCTGCTGAGGCTATTTTGTTGAATTTCATGAAGAGCATCATTGCTCTCTTTTTTTTTTTTTTTTTTTTTTTTTTTAAATCATGGCTTGCGCCAATTTATAATGCGGTGCCTGATCACAGTCTGCGTGTAGCTAAGTACAAAGCCCCAACTACAAAGTCTGATGAGTTAAGAGTAAACTACATTCACAAGCAGCCCAACCCAGCCCAAGCAGTGACCTACCCAAACTGAACCAGACCACTCCCTACTTATAAGATCCCCAGTTTCCCAAAATGCCCATCACACTGTAGAAGACCCAGTTGCCCAGGTCTTGTGGTGTACACCCAGTGACACACTGCAGCTGAGCGAAGCTCAGCAGTGGCATCCTGATCATCCCACAAGCGGCGGGCCTAGCAGCGATGGCGGCCAAGCATCCGAAAGGGGACAGGTGTAGTCAGGAGAGCCAGCGCAAGGACCCCCCGCTTGGAGCCACCTTACCCCCAACTTCCCAGATGAAAGGGTATCAGCCCAGTCCCGATCTAGAGCAACCCAGTAGGCAGGGTAGCAACTTGAAGTGCCACCTAGACAGCATCCAAGAAAGCAGCTTAGCAGGACAAACCTGCACCACCACCCGGGGACCCCACCCCCATTATTTTATGCCTTCACCCCCTGCGAAGCCCCTAACCAGACCCAGGAAAGGAGCACCACCAGCCAAGGCTGGAAGCACCCCCCAGGGACCCCACCCCTGTTGCCTTAAGACTTCTCCCTCCAGTAGGCTAGAAGACTAGTGACCCCACAGGAACCCCCCGTGTACGCCAGCTCAGCCAATCCCAGTGTCGTCTGGTCTGAATGCAAATGCCCCAGGATTCGCATTCAGGAAGTCAATCAGCTCACAAATGGTCTGAGGAGGTCTATCAAGCTCCCTCTTGTGGTTGGGACACCTGACAAATATGTGGTAGCGCCCCTCGAGAGCGGCACCACATGGACAGCCAATGCTTTTGTGAGAAAAGAATCATATGCAGTATAACCTAATCAGAGCATGACCTGTGATGGCATGCATGGCCCTCACACAAAGTGAGTTAGAGCCACTAACATGGGGGAGCCAGGGCCCACCAGAAAGGTAGGTCAGCTTCCCTGGAATAGATGGATTTGCCCTAGAGGCAAGATCCATGTTGCTATGCCCCTTGTAGGAAGAGGTAGAGTACAGCTGGTGCCATGACTCCAGAGCATCATCGACCACCTCTTTATGCAGGCAGGCAATAGAAGTGAACAGCCTCAGGCCATAAGTGACCTGAGGGAATGAGGTGACATGCCAGTGGACAGCATGGTGAAACTTCCACTTCTCAGAGGAAGGGACAGCGAGGAATTCAATGCGCCTCTGGGGATCTCCAGAGAGCCACTGCTTAAGCACCACACACACTCTCTGGGACAGCATCTGCCCGGAGTGCGTGGATGGATCAACTGCGAGCTTTGTTGATGCAATAGAATCAGTGAAGATGCGAATGAGCCTGACATCATCCTGCTTGAGAGCAAAGAGAACGCCAAGTGCAATGGCCATGAGCTCAGCATCAGGTGCTGTTGTTAGAATAAATGAAGATATCAAACGAAGTCTCCTGAGTGGCACTAAGTGGCCTAGAGCAGGGATCACAACAAAGTGAAGATCGTAGTATTTGAGGTGTAACTCGACAAGGGATTGGCCTTAGTGAGTACATAACTATATACTACATACATCATTTACTATCAGTACTGGAACAAAACATACAGAATGTTCTGGAACAAAAGAGATAATGTCATGAATGATGTCATCGTGGAGTAAACGCATCATATGACACAATGTATGAGATGGATCTAAAAATAGTTCAAGGCGCTGATTTACCACTTCTAACATATCAGTGGATAGATCAAGTCCTGGAGGTAGGGGAGTCTTCACTGCATTGCAGTCATCCATTTTGAAGTGCTCCAGCAGTTCCTTAGCATACTGGGCTTGGGAAAGTGAAATAGAGCAATTTTGAGCATCCTGAGTCACCTGTACAGCCAACAACCAGTCTGTAGCACCAAGATCTCAAAGTTTGAAGTGTTTGGAGAGCTCCTGGACAGCAAAGTCCATGGCAGTGTCACTCTTCGAGACAAGAGTGATATCATCAATGAACACTGGGACTATCACCTTGACTAAGTCCTTGCAGTACATGTAAAGGGAGTTGTTGGAGAGGAGTCTGGTGTAGCCCATATCAGTCATGACACTATGTAGCTTCTTGTTCTACTGCTTAGCTGCCTGCTTGAGGCCATAGAGTGATTTGGTGAGCTTACAGACATGGTTTGGGCCACCTTGGTGATATCCCCCAGGCTAGGCCATATAGATCTCCTCTTCGGGATCTCCATAGGTAAAGGCAGAAGAGATGTCGACTGAGCACATTTTGAAACCCTCTTTGGCAGCAAGAGCTATGATGAGTCTGAGGGATGCAGGACGAAATGTAGGGGCAAAAACCTCAGTGTATGTTAGAATAAAATGGGGACGTCATAGAGGTTGCCTGAGTAGTGCTGATGGGCTTAGTGCAGGTATTGGGATGACCAAATGCCATTGTATAAGAGGTGTAACTCGACAAGGAAAATCCTTGTCAAGTAGCTAACTATATACACTATCAATGTTTACTACAAAGTTCTGTATGAAACAAATAACATGAGGTTACATCATAAGTGAGTCATATATGACATCAGTGGAGTAATGACGTCATAAATGATGTCATCGATAAAAAGGGTGAGAATACTCCGAATAGTCCGATTACCCACTTCTAACAGTGTAATCATAGCCAGGCCTCTGAGCACATCCCTTGGCTACCAAGTGAGCTTTGTAGTGCTCCACAGAGCCATCAGAGTTGTGCTTGACCTTGAATACCCAGCCAGAGTTAATAACCTTCTTTCCAGGAGGCAGTTCAACAATTTCCCAAGTGTTGTTAGACTCTAGGGCAAAGATTTCATCATTACAGGCTTTAGACCAGTCCTCAGCATCAGGGGACCTCATAGCAATCTTGTAGGTGTGAGGATCAGGCCCAGAAACACTTCCAGCAAACTCTACTTCATCATAGCCATCATCAAAAGTGAAATTGGCAGCCTCCTCATCATCCTGGTTGTTTAAAACATTGAGGACAGGCTTCTTAACCTTCCACCACTCTCCTGGTGGCCTTGTGGGGCAGTTAAAGTGTCTGGGAAGGTGTGGAGGCTGATTTGAATGAGGGGCACTGGGAGGAGTGACTGGAGGTTGAGGGAGTTCAGCTGGGGCTGGAGTGATAGGCTGGAGTTTATCATCTGGCAGAGGAGCTGGAGCAGCTTCTGGTGTTCTGGGAGTCTCAGGAGCATCAGGAGCAGTGGGGACAGACCAGGGACACTCAGAAGTGCAGTCTACATCACCCCCCTCATCTAGCAGAGGTAGGAATGGCAAGGGAAGCTCTGGTGACAAGTTGGAAGGAATAGAAGGTGAAGGAGTTTC
This sequence comes from Calvatia gigantea, assembly GCA_025093985.1. Classification (NCBI taxonomy): domain Eukaryota; kingdom Fungi; phylum Basidiomycota; class Agaricomycetes; order Agaricales; family Lycoperdaceae; genus Calvatia; species Calvatia gigantea. The sequence goes on along the minus strand of JACAAK010000005.1, from coordinate 1,313,411 downwards.
AGGAGAAGGTAGGAGGTCAGAAAATGGAGGTATAGTATTTATGAGGGAATGAGGTGACATGCCGGTGAATAGCATGATGGAACTCCCACTTCTCGGAAAAAGGGACAGCGAGGAACTCAATGCCTCTCTAGGAATCCCCAGAGAGCCATTGTTTAAGCACCACACACACTCCCTGGGACAGTATCTGCCCGGAGTGCATGGATGGATCAACTGCAAGCTTTGCTGATGCAATAGAATCAGTGAAGACGCATATAAGCCTGATGCCATCCTGCTTAAGAGCAAAATGAACACTGAGCACAATAGCCATAAGTTCAGCATCCGGTGCTGTAACCTGGCCAGCCACACGAGTAATCTCCCAAAGGGACTGGTGTTGGCGATAGATATAGGCAGATGAAACTGCCTGGAACTTGCCATGCAGTGGCAGACTAGTGTCCGTCGCCATATGGACAATCCTGAGATCCTCCCCGCACTCCCTAAGGTGCACATCGAGAGCATACATATGTGCAGGGTCGATATTTCCCTCCGCATTGAGCTTCACCTCCATGAATGACACCTGGTCAGGGTGGCAATCCATCAGGCAGTACCCGGGCCAATTAATCGAAGCCATAGGCTTGAACTCTTTGACAAGGTTCACCAGGTTGGCATCAGCCTGGATCAATGAGCCATTAGTCTTCTTGCGAACAGCAGGAGACATAAGACCAACAGAGCGGGCATGCAAATTAGCAGACCCAGAGTACTCAGGGCTCATAAGAGCCCTAAAAGGATGATTAGGTGACAGGGTCTTAATCCTGTAATCTGACCTAGTAGCAAGCTTCTGTATATGAAGCTGGATGGGTATGAGACCCGTGAATGCCTCTGCGGCCCCTGTAGGAGCAGTCTGGAAGGCACCTGTGATCCACAGGGCTGCCTGTCTCTGCATGACATTGAGGCTTTTGAGGGCCGCCTTGCAGCGGGACCCCTTGAAGAACCAAAGTTTGAAGCCATATGTTGCAATAGGAACAACACAAGACCGATAGAGGAGGCGCTTCTGCATAGGCCGCAAGCCCCTTGTAGAATTACCAAGCATCTTCATGGCTTTCACCGTAGAAAGAGCCTTGGTAGAGTAGTACCGAACATGCTCCTTAAATATAAGGGCATGGTCAAAATAGAAATCCAAGTACCTCCAATAGGGCTTGGGCCAAAGTGGCATATTGCCAATGAATGGGGCAAAGCCCAGGTCAATAGGCGGATTATCATCCCTATGCTTATGGGAGAAGTGAAATACCTCAGACTTGTCGTGCTTAAGTACCAAGGTGAAACGCTCAAAGAGCCAAAATATAATACCATATGCCTCTTTGAGAGCCACAAGGTTAGATTTCCAGTCCTTGGACTGGGCAATGATGGTGCCATCATCAACATATGACAGAAGAGTTATCCCAAGACGTGATGCCTCCCTGTTGAAAAGCCACATAAGCGGGGCTATGTAGAAGGCTGAGAGGACAGGAGAAAGAGCAGACCCCTGCCCTACCCCTACATCCGATGGCAAAGGCTCAGACTTGAAAGAATCCCAGCAATACTGGGTCTTCCGTCCTACCAAGTAGTGCACAAAGAATCTGACCAACTCAGGGGCGAATCTTTGTTTGTGGAGTATCACTACCAACATATTGTGGTGCAATGAAGGGAAGAACTGTGCTATGTCAAATGCCACAATGCTAGTCCTGAGGCCTTTAGCCCAATCCGCTCTGACAATGTGGGTTAGCATCAGGCCAGCATCTTCGGTAGACCTCTGGATCACACCCCTGAGCTGGTTAGGATGAAAGACCCCAAATTTGACAGAGTCAAACTGGAGCCTAGTCATGATCATTTTCTCAAACAGCTTGCCCAGTGTGTTGAGAAGAACAATGGGCCTAAAGGCCTTGAGTGTGGAGTATGCAGGCTTACCCAGTTTAGGGATAATAACCAACATGGATTCCTTAAAGTACTCTGGCCAGCAGCCTAGGCGAATGCAGGCACTAGCTAGATGTACAAAGACTAGCAGGGCATCCCCTAACACAATCTGTTTGAACATCCGCTATGTAATGTGGTCGGGGCCCGGTGCAGAGACTTTGGAGCAGGCAGACAGCGTGTCCACCAGCTCCTTGTCCGAGAAGTCTACCCATTCCTGCCACAGAAGCGTAGGGAGCAGATCAATGATGGGGATATCACATTCCTGCCCAGAGGCAGAGTTGTAGGTACCGTGAAGGGCCTCCCACAAGGAGTCCATAGTGTGACAAGGCTCGCCCCGATAAGAGATAGCCTCGCACACAGGCAACTTGTGTGCCTTGACCCACTCCATTAGGTCCCAGGGGTGCTTGTTGGTCTCAGCAATTTCCTCGATCTTTTCATCGAAGAACTTGCGCTTCTTAGATGTGACAACACGTCGAAATGCCTTCCAGTCTGCAGAGTCCAAGGAACCCCTGTGAGCCTGAAGGGTGACCTTGCAATTCTCATCCCACCAGGGCTGAGACTTTGCAGATATGTGCATCTCCACAGTGTGGTGGTGCCACGCTGCAGAGAACACTGACCCAATAGCCAATGCCAGGACATTAACATCCTGTGCTGAATTGAGGGGATGATCCCAAAGACCATACACCCCTTCTCTGACCTCATCCAGGAACCACAATTCTACAGTCACTGCCGAGTTCTTGGGAAATGCCCTTCTGACATTTGTGATGTCTTCAGGGCGGATAGGGATTACGACAGCCAGCGGATGATGGTCTGATGGGCCTGTCAGATCTGATCTGATCTGGGGATGCGTGATGCACCACCTAAGATCGGAGATAAAGATCAGATCAATCACCGATTGGTTCTTGGTCAGATCTTGAGGTACATGAGTAGAAGCCCTGGAATCTGGCAACCAGATCCCAAGGCTGAGGTCATCGGCAGCCTCCATGAGCTGCTGAGCAGGTCAGTGGTGATGTGGAACATTGTCATCCCACTCATGCGAATGACAATTAAAATCGCCTCCCATGTAATACATCTGGGGTAAGGAATCACACTTCTCATAGAGAAGCCCAATCACAGTGTGCTTATCATCAGAATAAACATTCATGAAGTAGCACTCCTGACCATGGTTGAAGATGGTGATGACCATCACATCCTGGTGATCAATAAGGTCCCACCTAAGCGAGGGCCTCAGTCTCTTAATCCACATATAGACATAAGCCATAACACACGGACAATCTTGTTCCTCCACAGAGGAGGCCAGCCTCACCATATACAACCACTCAGGGTACTTAGGTGCTCCGATGACAGGCTCACCCTCAGCATCAAGCATTGAGGGGGCAGATCTTATCGTTCACCAGGGCAGTTCCTGGACAAAAATGATGTCGAAGTTATCTTTTTCAGATTCTAGCAATATGTCCAATAATGCATAATTCTTTGCTATGTTAAATGACAATATATGTATTTTACCCTTCACGAAATGCCTCAACTCATCAGGCTCGGGGTTCATTGCGCAAATGCTGATGTGTTATCAGCAGATTGTGATGCCATCCTTGAGAGATGACGTTCACTCACCTTTCTATAATACTCTTTGACCCACTCGGCCTCATACTGGTGACACCAAAGTTAGCAGGAGTGGGAGTCTGCATGGTGGTCACTACCACAGTTCAGACACTTGAATTTGTGGGGACACGGTTGTCCCTCTGGGGTAGCCTTGTTGAGATCCTTAGGATGACAACAGCCGGCGACAGTGCAGTGGTTCTTAGCAGTGTGAGGCCCAGCACAGATAGGGCATTGGTTCAAGCAGGACCAATAGATAGCAGTGGGGTGGCCCCAGTACCAGCATCGCTGACACCAGGGGACCCTGGTACAGGCAGAAGCCTGCTGTATGTGGCAGGAGTGGGTTCTGATTTGGACAGTGCGCCCTACCAGGCACTTCATCCGGGTGCCAGTCTTGGAATCGGCTAGGTCAAGCCAGGCTATGTACGTGTCAGAGCTGCGCGGGGTATGGGACAGCATGGCGAAGTCCTCACAGTGCGGAGACTTTGAGAGGTGGCCCAGGAGACATTTGACAGTCATGGCCTTGTGGCCCAGCTCATTGATAAAAGGGATATCCACAATCCTAATATAGGACATGGAGTTGGGGACACAGAGCTGGAGCTTAACACCCTCAGCCACCGCCTTGTGAGCCCACTCATCGATGATGGCAACATCCTTCGGAGTGGGAGCGTAGTTAGTGAGCAGGGACCATGCATGGTGCGGGTTCATCCTGCTAATCCATTTTCTTGGGTGTCGTTTAGGCGATGCTTCAAGTTGCTACCCTGTTCACTGGGCTGTTCTGGGTCTGGACTGGGCTGATACCCTCTTGTCTGGGGAGTTGGGGGTAAGGCGGCTCCAAGTGGAGGCTCCTTGTGCTGGCTCTCCTAACTACACCTATCCCCCTGAGAGCACTCAGCCGCCGTTGCTGCTGGGTCCGCCTCTTGAGGGATGATCAGGGCACCATCACAGCGTGACAGTGCATCACTGGGTGTACACCACAAGACCTGGGCAACTGGGTCTTCTTCAGTGTGATGGGCATTTTGGGCGACCAGGGTAGTTTATAAGTAGGGAGTGGTCTGGGTCGGTTTGGATGGGCAACTGCTTGGACTGGGTTAGGCTGCTCATGAACATAGCTTACTCTTAATTCATTGAACTTTGTAGTTGGGGCTTTGTACTTGGCTGCACATGGACTGCAATCAGGCACTGTATTATAAATTGGCGCAAGCCATGAATTTAAAAAAAAAAAAAAAAAAAAAAAACAAGTTGGAAGGAATAGAAGGTGAAGGAGTTTCAGGGGAAGGTGAGGGGTTAGAAAATGGAGGTATAGCATTCATTTTTCCTCTAGACAGTCCAGGAAAGTACCTTTCATCAAAATCAGCATGTTCTGAGATCCTAGTGAGTCTAGTAGTTGGATTATAGAACTTTTTTTTTTTTTTTTTTTTTTTTAAATCATGGCTTGCGCCAATTTATAACGCGGTGCCCGATCGCAGTCCGCGTGTAGCTAAGTACAAAGCCCCAACTACAAGGTCCGATGAGTTAAGAGTAATCTACTGTTCAGAAGCAGCCCAACCCAACCCAAGTGCTAACCCAGACCAGACCAGACCACCCCTTACTTGCCAAATCCCCCGGTTCCCCGAAATGCCCATCACACTGAAGAAGACCCAGTTGCCCAGGTCTTGTGGTGTACACCCAGTGACGCACCGCCGCTCCGCGGCAGTGCCCTGATCATCCCACAAGTGGCGGGCCCAGCGGCAGCAGCAGCCGAGTGCCCGAGAGGGGACAGGTGTAGTCAGGAGAGCCGGCACAAGGAGCCCCCACTTGGAGCCGCCTTACCCCCAACTTCCCAAGTGAAAGGGTATCAGCCCAGCCCCGATCAAGGGCAACACAGTAGGCAGGGTAGCCCTTCTTCACATCACAGCAACCACCACCATCAACGGGGCGGTTACTGTAGTCTAGTCGCATCGAATACACCACAACCCCAACGCTTGGCTAGGGCACGTCCCTAGTTGCTGATATACTCGCTGGTATGAGCCGCAGGCCACCCAGCTCATCAAACGACCTGTGGGCTGACGACCCGGTCCCGCCGCAATCGTCCCCTGACCCGATCGCTCGTATCCTGGGTGTGGGCTCCCAGCAGCCACAACCCCGCTACCAAACCCGCGCCTCGACCCAGGCTTCCTCTGGGGAGGGCACGCGCCAATGATACGCCGCTGTACCGATTACGGCACGGCCGCCATCATCAACCTCCTCGAGTGGAACCGCCCGACCTCGGTCCCGTGCTCCCTCTCGTGCTACCTCCCCCTCTCCTGTGCCAATGGAGATGGCGGACTCTTTCAACGATGACAAGGACGAGGTAATGGCCCCCGGGGCTGCTGCTTCTGCGATCGCCACCGATCCCCCTGGGAGCTCCGCTGGCAGAGATATGTCAGTGGAGTCGTTTGGTGATTTGGAGTATGCTCCATCCGTAGCGGCGTTGGCAGGTGACGAAGAACACCTCGCTGTGGACGTCCAAGGCGCAGCCGAATCCCTGCATAACCTGTCCTCCTGGTTCAGGTCCGTGCATGCTATGCCGCTCAGTGCGGAATCCACCACAGTGGTACTGGGCGCTGCCTTGGCGTTTGTCCAGTCCCTGTCTAACAATGGCTGGTTGGATCGGTCTCCAACTGGTCAGTCTAATCCAAGTTGGCTCGGGGGTCATGCTGTGGCCAACATTGCCTCTCGCTACGCTCGTCCCCTGCCTGACAGGAGAGCTACTCCCCCGCCTCAGCCATCTGGCTCGGGCGATGTCGACGCTGATATGGGAGGCTCCACGCCTAGATCCGGCAGATCGAAGCCGGTTAGAGCTCCCGTACCACCACCTCCGTTTCAGCCCATCCGTCCTGCTCGTCGCGAGCGGGACCTTGTCGAGTCGATCCGAAAGAACGCAGAGGCAAAACGCCTTGCCCTGCAGCAACAACGGAGGAGTGCACCGGTCCAACCTGGTCCGGTGCGCCCTCTCAACATCACCAAGAAGAAGAAGGCGGTGCCGTCCTCGTACGCGCAGACGCTATCCTCCTCTGGTAAGGGCAAGTCTGCCCAGATCCCTGTGGTCACGGCTGTGCGCATCGCGCAGTCTTTCCCAGAGCTTGAGCCCAAACGAGTTGTAGCTATGGCTCGTGAGGCTGAACCCTCGGCGCAAGGCAAGTCCAAGCGCCCCGACAATGTCACGGCTGGCCCCAACCGTCGACAACTCCTCATGACTGCGGTCGCTGTGCCGGAAGGTGCCCCCCGCCCTCAAACTAACCACTTTGTTGATGTTATCAACAGAGGCCTTGTGCAGGCTCGCATCCGCTGCAGGATCGAGTCGGTTCGCTCGAGCACGGCCAATTCCTGGTCGTTGCTCACCAATTTCGCCCCCACCCCAAAGGATGTCGCCATCATCGACGAGTGGGCTCATAAGGCGGTCGCTGAGGGCGTTAAGCTCCAGCTCCGTGTCCCCGATTCCACGTCCTACATTAGGATCGTGGATATCCCCTTTATCGACGAGCTTGGCCGCAAAGCCATGACTGTCGAACGTCTCCTGGGCCATCTGTCGAAGTCTCTGCATCGCGAGGACTTCGCCATGCTGTCTCATACCCCGCGCATCTTGCGCAATTCCGCCAGCTCTGACACTTGCACAGCTTGGCTCGACCTAGCCGACTCCAAAACCGGCACTCGGATGAAGCGTCTCGTAGGGCGCACCGTCCAGATTGGAACGCACTCCTGCCGTGTGCAGCAGGCGTCTGCCCGTACCGGGGTCCCCTGGTGTCAGCGCTGCTGGTACTGGGGCCACCCCACTGCTATCTGTCGATCTCGGTCGAACAGATGCCCTATCTGCGCTGGGCCTCACACTGCTGAGAACCACTGCGCTGTCGCCGGTTGTTGTCATCCGAAGGATCTCAACAAGGCTACCCCCGAGGGACAGCTGTGTCCCCATAAATTCAAGTGTCTCAACTGCGGTGGTGAACACCGCGCCGACTCCCATTCGTGCCAACTTTGGCGCCACCGGTATGAGGCCGAGTGGATCAAAGAGCACTATAGAAAGGTGAGTGAACGTTGTCTCTCAAGGATGGCGTCATGATCCGCTGATAACAATTCAGCATCCGCACAATGAACCCCGAGCCTGATGAGTTGAAGCGTTTCGTGAAGGGTAGATTACGTATTTTGTCATTTAACGTAGCGAAGAACTATACGTTATTGGACACATTGCTAGAGTCTGAAAAAGACAACTTCGACATCATCTTCGTCCAGGAACCACCCTGGCGAACGATTAGGTCTGCCCCCTTGACGCTCGACGCCGAGGGTGAGCCTGTCATCGGAGCACCTAAGCACCCTGAGTGGTTATATATGGTGAGGCCGGCCTCCACTGCGGAGGAGCGAGATCGACCGCATGTCATGGCGTTTGTCCACACACGGATCAAGAGACTGAGGCCCTCGCTTAGGCGGGACCTCATTGACCACCGGGATGTGATGGTTCTCACCATCTTCAATCACGGCCGCGAACGCCATTTCATGAATGTTTATTCTGATGATGAGCACACTGCGATCAAACTTCTCTACGAGAAGCGTGATTCTCTACCCCAGATTCACTACATGGGGGGCGATTTCAATTGCCATTCGCGTGAGTGGGACGATGGCGTCCCGCATCACCACCGACCCGCCCAGCAGCTTCTTGAAGCTGCCGACGACCTCGGCCTTGGGATCTGGTTGCCAGATTCCAGGGCCTCTACTCATGTACCTCGAGATCCGACCAAACGCCAATCGGTGATTGATCTGATCTTTATCTCCGATCTCAGGTGGTGCATCGTGCGTCCCCAGATCAGATCAGATCTGACAGGCCCATCGGACCACCATCCGCTGTCTGTCACGATCCCTATCCGCCCTGAAGACATCACCAATGTCAGAAGGGCATTTCCCAAGAACTCAGCAGCGACTGCGGAATTGCAGTTCCTGGATGAGATCAGAGAAGGGGTGTATGGTCTTCGGGATCATCCCCTTACCTCAGCGCGGGATGTTAACGTCCTGGCATCGGCTATTGGGTCGGTGTTCTCTGCAGCATGGCATCGCCACACTGTGGAGGTGCACATATCCGCAAAGTCTCAACCCTGGTGGGATGAGGATTGCAGTGTCGCCCTTCAGGCCCACAGGGATTCCTCGGACCCTGCGGACTGGAAGGCATTTCGACGCGTTGTGGCGTCTAAGAAATGCAAGTTCTTTGATGAGAAGATCGAAGAGATTGCTGAAACCAACAAGCGCCCTTGGGACCTTATGGAATGGGTCAAGGTGTCACAACCCGTACACGCGCTCACCCGCTTCACCCGCTCTTACCCGGACTATACTTTATATTTTATTTATCATTCGCTCTCACCCGCTCTCCCCCGTCTCCCCCGCTCTCCATTCTTACTATTATGTCTGACGTTAATTTCCGATTATCCTCCTTGTACATTTCTCCGGTCGTCATACCTACTCCCATTTCCCTTGCAATCCCTTTTACCGTTCATATCGTTCCTGTTTCACCTTATTCCTTTTAGCTAGCTGCATTCCCGGTGTTTTTATCTAGCGGCCATACCTGGCCCGCACCTGAAGTCGTAGTAGTTTCCTTTTGTAGAACCACACTTCCTCGCGTATATAAACCGTAGCTACTTCGCCTGTAATCCTCAGTCTGAAATCTACTTAGCGATACGCTACTTCTATCTTACCTCTGTCTCTGTCTCTGTCTCCGCCTCTGACTCTGCCCTCGTCCCTTATTCTGAAGTTAGGACCACTCGTCGGCAGGAGGGCGCAACACATACGTTGAAGCCACGGTCCTCCCGAGTTCGCCCGCTTCGTCCACCTTCGTCCACATCCACGCATCATTCCGGGCGTCTAGACTCCGGTCGTCTCACCTGCGTGACCTGCGCTTAACACAAGGCGCGCAAGTTACCCGCATGCGAGGCTATCTCCTACCAGGGGGAGCCTTGTCACACTATGGACTCCCTCTGGGAGGCCCTTCACGGTACTTACAACTCTACTTCCGGGCGTGAGTGTGATACCCCTGTTATTGATCCGCTCCCTACGCTAACACGGCGGGAGTGGGTGGACTTCTCAGCCAAGGAACTGGTGGACGCTCTGTCTGCCTGTTCTAAGGTTTCAGCGCCGGGCCCCGACCACGTTACGTGGAGGATGCTCAAACAGATCGTGCTTGGGGATGCCCTGCCGGTCTTCGTACGTCTAGCTAGCGCCTGTATTCGTTTAGGTTGCTGGCCAGAGTATTTCAAAGAATCTATGTCGGTTATTATCCCTAAACCGGGTAAGCCTGCATACTCTACACCCAAGGCCTTTAGGCCTATTGTTCTTCTCAACACGCTTGGCAAGCTGTTTGAGAAAATGATCGCGACTAGGCTCCAGTTTGACTCTGTCAAATTTGGAGTCTTTCACCCTAATCAGCTCGGAGGTGTGATCCAACGATCCACTGAGGATGCTGGCCTGATGCTGACCCACATCGTAAGAGCGGGTTGGGCCAAGGGCCTCAGGACTAGTGTTGTGGCATTTGACATAGTGCAGTTCTTTCCATCGTTGCACCATGATATGCTGGTGGCAATACTCCGCAAGCAAGGATTCGCCCCTGAGTTGGTTGAGTTCTTTGCGCACTACCTGGTAGGACGGAAGACCCAGTACTGTTGGGACTCTTTCAAGTCCGAGCCATTTCCATCGGATGTGGGGGTAGGGCAGGGATCTGCCCTCTCTCCCGTCCTGTCAGCCTTATACATAGCTCCGCTAATGTGGCTTTTCGACAGGGAGGCGTCTCGTCTGGGGACGACTCTTCTGTCATATGTCGATGATGGCACCATCATTGCCCAGTCGAAAGACTGGGAATCTAACCTTGCGGCTCTTAAGGAGGCGTATGGTATTATATTCAGGCTCTTTGAGCGCTTCGCCTTGGTACTTGAACATGACAAGTCTGAGGTCTTTCACTTCTCCCGTAAGCACGGGGATGATAATCCACCAATAGACCTGGGCTTTGCCCCGTTCACTGGTGATACGCCGCTCCAGCCCAAGCCTTATTGGAGGTATTTGGGCTTCTACTTCGACCGTGCCCTTACCTTCAAGGAGCACGTTCGTTATTATTCTACTAAAGCACTCTCCACGGTGAAAGCCATGAAGATGCTTGGTAATTCTACGAGGGGCTTGCGGCCTATGCAGAAGCGCCTCCTTTATCGGTCGTGTGTCGTTCCCATTGCGACGTATGGCTTCAAACTCTGGTTCTTCAAGGGCTCTCGCTGTAAGGCGGCCCTTAAGAGTCTGAATGTCATGCAGAGACGGGCGGCCCTGTGGATTACAGGCGCTTTCCGGACTGCTCCTACTGGGGCCGCGGAGTCGTTCGCGGGTCTCATACCTATCCAGCTTCACATACAGAAGCTCGCTGTCAGGTCGGACTACAGGATTAAGACCCTGTCACCCAACCATCCTCTCAGGGCCCTTATGAGCCCTGAATACTCTGGGTCTGCTAAATTGCACACTCGCTCTATCGGCCTTATGTCTCCTGCGACTCGCAAGAAGACTACGGGCTCCTTAGTCCAGGCTGACGCCAGCCTGGTGAACCTCGTCGAGGAATTTGAGCCTATGGCTTCAATTAATCGACCCGGATACCGCCTGATGGACTGCCACCCTGAGCAGGTGTCGTTCATGGAGGTGAAGCTCAATGCGGAGGGTAACACCGACCCCGAGCATATGTATGCTCTCAACGCGCGCCTTAGGGAGTGCAGGGAGGACCTCGGGATTGTCCATATGGCGACGGACGCAAGTCTGCCGCTCCATGGCAAGTTCCAGGCAGTTTCGTCTGCCCATGTCTACCGCCAGCGGGAGTGCCTCCGGGAGATCACTCGCGTGGCAGGCCGAGTTACAGCGCCTGATGCTGAGCTCATGGCCATTGCACTTGGCATTCATTTTGCTCTTAAGCAGGATGACGTCAGGCTTATACGGGTATTCACTGACTCTATTGCGTCGGCGAAGCTTGTAGTTGATCCGTCTACGCACTCCGGGCAGATGCTGTCCCAGGGAGTGTGTGTGGCGCTTAAACGATGGCTCTCTGGGGACCCCCGGAGGGGCGTTGAATTCCTCGCTGTCCCTTCTTCCGAGAAGTGGGAGTTCCACCATGCTGTTCACCGGCATGTCACCTCGTTCCCTCAGGTCGCTTATGGCCTGAGGCCATTCACTTCTATTGCCCGCCTGTGCAAGGAGGCGGTCGATGATGTTCTGGAGTCATGGCGTCAGCTGTACTCTACCTCTTCCTATAAGGGGCGTAGTAATATGGATCTCGCCTCTGGGGCGGACCCGACTGTTCCGGGGAAGCCGACCTACCTTTCCGGTGGGCCTTGGCTCCCCCATGTTAGCGGCTCTAACTCACTCTGCGCGAGGGCCGTGCGTGCTGTTACAGGTCATGCTCCGATTGGGTTGTACCGCGTACGATTCTTTCCTACTGAAAGCGTTAGCTGCTCGTGTGGCACCGCTCTTGAGGGGCGCTATCACATTTTCGTCAGGTGTCCCAAACACAAAAGGGAACTTGACAGACCTCCTCAGACCATTCGTGAGCTGATAGACTTCCTGAACATGAACCCGGGGGCCTTTGCGTTCAGACCGGATGACGCTGGGATCGGTTGAGCTGGCGCGCGTGGGGGGCTCCTGCAGGGCCGCTGGTCTTCTGGCCTACTGAGGGGAGAAGTTGTAAGGCAACAGGGGTGGGGTCCCTGGGGGGTGCTTCTGGCCTCGGCTGGGGGTGCTCCTTTCCTGGGCTTGGTTGGGGGCTTTGCGGGGGGCGAAGGTGTTAAATAATGGGGGTTGGGTCCCCGGGTGGTGGTGCGGGCTCGTCCTGCTAAGCTGCTTTCTTGGGCACCGTCTAGGCGGCGCTTCGAGTTGCTACCCTGCCTACTGTGCTGTTCTGGATCAGGACTGGGCTGATACCCTTTCACTTGGGAAGCTGGGGGTAAGGTGGCTCCAAGCGGGGGCTCCTCGTGCTGGCTCTCCTGACTACACCTGTCCCCTTTTGGGCGCTCGGCCGCCGCCGCCGCTGGGCCCGCCGCTTGTGGGATGATCAGGGCACCGCCACTCAGCGGCGGTGCGTCACTGGGTGTACACCACGAGACCTGGGTAACTGGGTCTTCCTCAGTGTGATGGGCATTTCGGGCGACCGGGGGATTTAGCAAGTAGGAGGGGGCTTGGTTTGGTCTGGGTGGGCATTGCGCCTGGCTTGGGTTGGGTTGGGCTCCTTCTGAACAGTAGATTACTCTTAACTCATCGGACTTTGTAGTTGGGGCTTTGTACTTAGCTACACGCAGACTGCGATCAGGCACCGCGTTATAAATTGGCGCAAGCCATGATTTAAAAAAAAAAAAAAAAAAAAATACATAGCTCCGCTAATGTGGCTTTTCGACAGGGAGGCGTCACGTCTTGGAACGACTCTCCTGTCATATGTCGATGATGGTACCATCATTGCCCAGTTGAAAGACTGGGGATCTAACCTTGTGGCTCTTAAAGAGGCATATGGTATTATATTCAGGCTCTTTGAGCGCTTCGCCCTGGTACTTGAGCATGACAAGTCCGAGGTCTTTCACTTCTCCCGTAGGCACGGGGATGATAATCCACCAATTGACCTGGGCTTTGCCCCGTTCACTGGTGATACGCCACTCCGGCCCAAGCCTTATTGGAGGTATTTGGGCTTCTACTTCGACCGCGCCCTTACTTTTAAGGAGCATGTTCGTTATTACTCTACTAAGGCACTCTCCACGGTGAAAGCCATGAAGATGCTTGGTAATTCTACGAGGGGCTTGCGGCCTATGCAGAAGCGCCTCCTTTATCGGTCGTGTGTCGTTCCCATTGCGACATACGGCTTCAAACTCTGGTTCTTCAAGGGCTCTCGCTGTAAGGCGGCCCTTAAGAGTCTGAACGTCATGCAGAGACGGGCAGCCCTGTGGATTACAGGCGCGTTCCGGACTGCTCCTACTGGGGCCGCAGAATCATTCGCGGGTCTCATACCCATCCAGCTTCACATACAGAAGCTTGCTGTCAGGTCAGACTACAGGATTAAGACCCTGTCACCTAACCATCCCCTCAGGGCCCTCATGAGCCCTGAGTATTCCGGGTCTGCTAAGTTGCACACTCGCTCTATCGGTCTTATGTCTCCTGCGATTCGCAAGAAGACTAAAGGCTCCTTAATCCAGGCTGATGCCAGCCTGGTAAACCTCGTCGAGGAGTTTGAGCCTATGGCTTCGATCAATCGGCCCGGATACCGCCTAATGGACTGCCACCCTGACCAGGTGTTGTTCATGGAGGTGAAACTCAATGCAGAGGGTAATACTGACCCCGAGCATATGTATGCTCTCAACGCGCGCCTCAGGGAGTGCAGGGAGGACTTCGGGATTGTTCATATGGCAACGGACGCAAGTCTGCCGCTCCATGGCAAGTTCCAGGCAGTTTCATCTGCCCATGTCTATCGCCAACAGGAGTGTCTCCGGGAGATCACTCGTGTGGCAGGCCGAGTCACAGCGCCTGATGCTGAACTCATGGCCATTGCACTTGGCATTCATTTTGCTCTCAAGCAGGATGACGTCAGGCTCATACGTGTATTCACTGACTCTATTGCGTCAGCGAAGCTCGCAGTTGATCCGTCTACACATTCCGGGCAGATGTTGTCCCAAGGGGTGTGTGTGGTGCTTAAGCAGTGGCTCTCTGGAGATCCCCAGAGGCGCATTGAATTCCTCGCTGTCCCTTCCTCTGAGAAGTGGAAGTTTCACCATGCTGTCCACTGGCATGTCACCTCATTCCCTCAGGTCACTTATGGCCTGAGGCTGTTCACTTCTATTGCCTGCCTGCGCAAGGAGGCTGTCGATGATGTTCTGGAGTCATGGCGCCAGCTATACTCTACCTCTTCTTACAAGGGGCGTAGTAATATGGATCTCGCCTCTGGGGCGGACCCATCTGTTTCGGGGAAGCCGACCTACCTTTCTGGTGGGCCCTGGCTCCCCCATGTTAGCGGCTCTAACTCGCTCTGTGCGAGGGCCGTGCGTGCCGTTACTGGTCATGCTCCGATTGGGTCATACCGAGTACGATTCTTTCCTGCTGAAAGCGTTGGCTGTTCGTGTGGTGCCGCTCTTGAGGGGCGCTATCATATTTTCGTCAGGTGTCCCAACCACAAGAGGGAACTTGACAGACCTCCTCAGACCATTTGTGAGCTGATTGATTTCCTGAACGCGAACCCTGGTGCTTTTGCGTTCAGACCGGATGATGCTGGGATCGGCTGAGCTGGCGCGCGTGGGGGGTCCCTGCGTTGTCGCTGGTCTTTTGACCTACTGGGTGGAGAAGTCGCAAGGCAACAGGGGTTGGGTCCCTGGGGGGTGCTTCTGGCCTTGGCTAGTGGTGCTCCTTTCCTGGGCCTGGCTGGGGGCTTCATGGGGGGCGGAGGCGTAAATAACGGGGGTGGGGTCCCCGGGTGGCGGTGCGGGTTTGTCCTGCTAAGCTGCTTTCTTGGGCACTGTCTAGGCGGCGCTTCGAGTGGCTACCCTGCCTACTGTGTTGTTCTGGGTCAGGACTGGGCTGATACCCTTTCACTTGGGAAGTTGGGGGTAAGGCGGCTCCAAGCGGGGGCTCCTTGCGCTGGCTCTCCTGACTACACCTGTCCCCCTGAGGGCACTCGGCCGCCTCTGCCGCTGGGTCCGCCTCTTGAGGGATGGTCAGGGCACCGCCGCCTTGCGGCGATGCGTCACTGGGTGTACACCACAAGACCTGGGCAACTGGGTCTTCCTCAGTGTGATGGGCATTTCGGGCGACCAGGGTAGTTTGTTCAGTAGGGGGCGGCTTGGGTCAGGCTGGGCTGGAATGGCTTGGGCTGGATTGGGCTGTTTGTGAAAGGTAGATTACTCTTAACTCATCAGACAATGTAGTTAGGGTCTTTGTACTTTGCTACACGTGGACTGCGATCGGGCACCGCGTTATAAATTGGCGCAAGCCATGATATAAAAAAAAAAAAAAAAAAAAAAAAGACAGGGACTGGACAAATGCCAAGGCGGCGCCCAGTACCACTGTGGTAGATTCCGCGCTGAGCGGCATAGCATGCACGGACCTGAACCAGGAGGACAGGTTGTGCAGGGATTGCTGCGCCCTGGACGTCCACAGCAAGGTGTTCTTCGTCACCTGCCAACGCCGCTATGGATGGAGCATACTCCAAATCGCCGAACGACTCCACTGACATATCTCTGCCAGCGGAGCTCCCAGGGGGATCGGTGGCGATCGCAGAAGCAGCAGCCCCAGGGGCCACCACCTCGTCCTCGTCATTGTCGAAAGGGTCCGCCATCTCCACTGGCGCAGGAGAGGGGGAAGTAGCGCGAGAGGGAGCACGGGACCGAGGTCGGGCGGTTCCACTTGAGGAGGTTGATGATGGCAGCCGTGCCATGATCGGGACAGCGGCGTATTGTTGGCGCGTGCCCTCCCCAGAGGAGGCCTGGGTTGAGGCGCGGGTTTGGTAGCGGGGCTGTGGCTGCTGGGAGCCCACACCCGGAATACGAGCGATCGGGTCAGGGGACGATTGCGGCGGGACCGGGTCATCAGCCCACGGGTCGTTTGATGAGCTGGGTGGCCTGCGGCTCATACCAGCGAGTATATCAGCAACTAGGGACGTGCCCTAGCCAAGCATTGGGGTTGTGGTGTATTCGATGCGACTAGATTACAGTAACCGCCCCGTTGATGGTGGTGGTTGCTGGAAAAGGAAGGTGTTGCCTGGGACAGCATCTGCCCGGAGTGCGTGCACGGATCAACTGCGAGCTTCACCGATGCAATAGAATCAGTGAAGACGCATATGAGCCTGACATCATCCTGCTTGAGGGCAAAATGAACACCAAGCGCAATGGCCATGAGCTCAGCATCAGATGCTGTAACTCGGCCTGCCATGCAAGTGATCTCCCTGAGACACCCACGTTGGTGGTAGACATGGGCAGATGAGACTGCCTGGAACTTGCCATGAAGCGGAAGACTTGCATCCGTCACCATATGGACAATCCCGAGATCCTCCCTGCACTCCCTAAGGCATGCATCGAGAGCATACATATGCGCGGGGTCGGTATTACCCTCTGCATTGAGTTTCACCTCCATGAATGACACCTGGTCAGGGTGGCAGTCCATCAGGCAGTACCCGGGCCGATTAATTGAAGCCATAGGCTCAAATTCCTCAACGAGGTTTACCAGGTTGGTATCAGCCTGGATTAAGGAGCCCTTAGTCTTCCTGCGAATAGTGGGAGATATAAGACCGATGGAGTATGCAACTTAGCAGACCCAGAATACTCAGGGCTCATAAGGGCTCTGAGGGGATGATTAGGTTTTGCGTTCAGACCAGATGATGCTGGGATTGGCTGAGCTGGCGCGCGTGGGGGGTCCCTGCGGTGTCGCTGGTCTTCTGACCTACTGGGTGGAGAAGTCGTAAGGCAACAGGGGTGGGGTCCCTGGGGGGTGCTTCTGGCTTCAGCTGGTGGTGCTCCTTTCCTGGACTTGGTTGGGGGCTTCGCAGGGGGCGAAGGCGTAAAATAACGGGGTTGGGGTCCCTGGGTGGCAGTGTGGGTTCGTCCCAGGCCCTTATGAGCCCTGAATACTCTGGGTCTGCTAAATTGCACACTCGCTCTATTGGCCTTATGTCTCCTGCGATTCGCAAGAAGACTACGGGCTCCTTAGTCCAGGCTGACGCCAGCCTGGTGAACCTCGTCGAGGAGTTTGAGCCTATGGCTTCAATTAATCGACCCGGATACCGCCTGATGGACTGCCACCCTGAGCAGGTGTCGTTCATGGAGGTGAAGCTCAATGCGGAGGGTAACACCGACCCCGAGCATATGTATGCTCTCAACGCGCGCCTTAGGGAGTGCAGGGAGGACCTCGGGATTGTCCATATGGCGACGGACGCAAGTCTGCCGCTCCATGGCAAGTTCCAGGCAGTTTCATCTGCCCATGTCTACCGCCAGCGGGAGTGCCTCCAGGAGATCACTCGTGTGGCAGGCCGAGTTACAGCGCCTGATGCTGAGCTCATGGCCATTGCACTTGGCATTCATTTTGCTCTTAAGCAGGATGACGTCAGGCTTATACGGGTATTCACTGACTCTATTGCGTCGACGAAGCTTGTAGTTGATCCGTCTACGCACTCCAGGCAGATGCTGTCCCAGGGAGTGTGTGTGGCGCTTAAACGATGGCTCTCTGGGGACCCCCGGAGGGGCGTTGAATTCCTCGCTGTCCCTTCTTCCGAGAAGTGGGAGTTCCACCATGCTGTTCACCGGCATGTCACCTCGTTCCCTCAGGTCGCTTATGGCCTGAGGCCGTTCACTTCTATTGCCCGCCTGCGCAAGGAGGCGGTCGATGATGTTCTGGAGTCATGGCATCAGCTGTACTCTACCTCTTCCTATAAGGGGCGTAGTAATATGGATCTCGCCTCTGGGGCGGACCCGACTGTTCCGGGGAAGCCGACCTACCTTTCCGGTGGGCCTTGGCTCCCCCATGTTAGCGGCTCTAACTCGCTCTGCGCGAGGGCCATGCGTGCCGTTACAGGTCATGCTCCGATTGGGTCGTATCGCGTACGATTCTTTCCTACTGAAAGTGTTAGCTGCTCGTGTGGCCCTTATAGACTTCCTGAACGTGAACCCGGGGGCCTTTGCGTTCAGACCGGATGACGCTGGGATCGGTTGAGCTGGCGCACGTGGGGGGCTCCTGCAGGGCCGCTGGTCTTCTGGCCTACTGAGGGGAGAAGTTGTAAGGCAACAGGGGTGGGGTCCCTGGGGGGTGCTTCTGGCCTCGGCTGGTGGTGCTCCTTTCCTGGGCTTGGTTGGGGGCTTTGCGGGGGGCGAAGGCGTTAAATAACGGGGGTTGGGTCCCCGGGTGGTGGTGCGGGCTCGTCCTGCTAAGCTGCTTTCTTGGGCACCGTCTAGGCGGCGCTTCGAGTTGCTACCCTGCCTACTGTGTTGTTCTGGATCAGGACTGGGCTGATACCCTTTCACTTGGGAAGTTGGGGGTAAGGTGGCTCCAAGCGGGGGCTCCTCGCGCTGGCTCTCCTACAAGACACGTATTATCAAGGCATTGGTATGCAACGAGACTCCATGTCCTATCAGACGACCAAGTCGCCTCCTTTGAGTTCAGACTTATTCATGAGCAGATTAAGCACGTGGAGGCCCCCGAAGGCGTGGAGCAAGTACACCCTGATAGCGAAGCCTTGCACAGGCAATTGCTTCATTGCTCTTCAGAAGACCAAGGCTATTGGTATTAGAAACTCCATTGCTTTTCAGAATATATGATTCTTAAGCACCAACGCAAATTCCAGATCAAGTGGCGCAAAATCCTGGGCCCGAGGGCGTTGACATCCCACCTGTCTTTATTTCGAGAATGGACTTCCACAGTTGGCACGCTAGTACTAGTACACTACAACGCTGGCCTGAGGCTTAACTCCTTGCTGACCTGAAGGTGGCCCGAATGCCATAACCCCTTCCTGTCTTGTCGTGAACTACATTCCAAGGGCCAGATTTTGGGAAATGCCCTTGACATCTGACTTCTCAGGGGATTTCGTCAGGTGTCCCAAACACAAAAGGGAACTTGACAGACCTCCTCAGACCATTCGTGAGCTGATAGACTTCCTGAACGTGAACCCGGGGGCCTTTGCGTTCAGACCGGATGACGCTGGGATCGGTTGAGCTGGCGCACGTGGGGGGCTCCTGCAGGGCCGCTGGTCTTCTGGCCTACTGAGGGGAGAAGTTGTAAGGCAACAGGGGTGGGGTCCCTGGGGGGTGCTTCTGGCCTCGGCTGGTGGTGCTCCTTTCCTGGGCTTGGTTGGGGGCTTTGCGGGGGGCGAAGGCGTTAAATAACGGGGGTTGGGTCCCCGGGTGGTGGTGCGGGCTCGTCCTGCTAAGCTGCTTTCTTGGGCACCGTCTAGGCGGCGCTTCGAGTTGCTACCCTGCCTACTGTGTTGTTCTGGATCAGGACTGGGCTGATACCCTTTCACTTGGGAAGTTGGGGGTAAGGTGGCTCCAAGCGGGGGCTCCTCGCGCTGGCTCTCCTGACTACACCTGTCCCCTTTTGGGCGCTCGGCCGCCGCCACCGCTGGGCCCGCCGCTTGTGGGATGATCAGGGCACCGCTGCTCAGCGGCGGTGCGTCACTGGGTGTACACCACGAGACCTGGGCAACTGGGTCTTCCTCAGTGTGATGGGCATTTCGGGCGACCGGGGGATTTAGCAAGTAGGAGGGGGCTTGGTTTGGTCTGGGTGGGCATTGCGCCTGGCTTGGGTTGGGTTGGGCTCCTTCTGAACAGTAGATTACTCTTAACTCATCGGACTTTGTAGTTGGGGCTTTGTACTTAGCTACACACGGACTGCGATCGGGCACCGCATTATAAATTGGTGCAAGCCATGATTTAAAAAAAAAAAAAAAAAAAAAAAGTGCGGGTTCGTCCTGCTCAGCTGCTTTCTTGGGCGCCATTTACACGGCGCTTCGAGTTGCTACCCTGCTTGCTGTGTTGCTCTAGATCAGGACTGGGCTGATACCCTTTCGCTTGGGAAGTTGGGGGTAAGGCGGCTCCAAGCGGGGGCTCCTTGCGCTGGCTCTCCTGACTACACCTGTCCCCCTGAGGGCACTTGGCCGCCGTTGCTGCTAGGTCTGCCTCTTGAGGGATGATCAGGGCACCATCGCAGCACGACGGTGCGTCACTGGGTGTACACCACAAGACCTGGGCAACTGGGTCTTCTTCAGTGTGATGGGCATTTCGGGCGACCGGGGGATTTAGCAAGTACGGCGTTCACTCACCTTTCTATAGTGCTCCTTGACTACTTGGCCTCATACGGGTGGTGCCAAAGCTGGCACGAATGAGAGTCGGCACAGTGCTCCCACTGCATTAAGACACTTGAACTTAAGGGGACTTGGTTGTCCCCGGAGTAGCCTTGTTGAGATCCTTGGGATGCAACGGGGACAGCACAGGGTTCTCAGCAGTGTGAGGCCGCAAGAGGCCCCGGTCGAGTGGAGCAGTACATGGGTTCCATAACAGCTTGGTGAGTACGGGAACCCCAGAACGTAAGGGCACTGGAAGTAGAGCCCAAATACCAATAGGGCTTGGGCCGGGTGCCCGGTTAGGGAAAGCCCAGGTCACCAGGCGGATTATCTCCCATAGAGAAGTGAAAACTGGGACTTGTCATGTCAAGTACAGGCGAAGCCTTCAAAGAGCCTGAATATAATACCATATGCCTCCTTAAGAGCCACAAGGTTAGACCCAGTCCTTAGACTGGGCAATATGGTCCTATTATAGACATGGATGGGGATGCCCTGGAGCGTAACTCCTCACTGTCTAAAAGCCCATACAGAGCTATGTATACCTTAGGAGTGGGAGAAATGGGAGAGTCCTGCCCTACCCCAGCTGAGGAACGCTCACTTGAAAGAATCCCAGCATTACTGGGTCTTCTCCTCCAATAGTGTGCAAAGAACTCCACCAACTCAGGGCGAATCCTTGCTTGTGAAGTATTGCACCAGCATATCATGGTTGCATCTGGGAATGCGCTATTCGTTTCCATTGCAATCCCTTGGCCCTTAGCCACCGCTTTACCATGTGGGTTAGCATCAGGCCAGCATCCCGGTTTTTATCTAGGGCCATACCTGGCCCGCACCTGAAGTGTAGTAGTTCCCTTTTTGTAGAATCACTGTCCTCGCGTATATAAACTGTACTACTTCGCCTTAATCCTCAGTTGAAATCTACTTAGCAAATGCTCTTCTATACTCTGCTCTGTCTCGCTTGGGTAAACTTTTGGTTACTTAGCTACACACGGACTGCGATCGGGCACCGCATTATAAATTGGTGCAAGCCATGATTTAAAAAAAAAAAAAAAAAAAAAGTGCGGGTTCGTCCTGCTCAGCTGCTTTCTTGGGCGCCATTTACACGGCGCTTCGAGTTGCTACCCTGCTTGCTGTGTTGCTCTAGATCAGGACTGGGCTGATACCCTTTCGCTTGGGAAGTTGGGGGTAAGGCGGCTCCAAGCGGGGGCTCCTTGCGCTGGCTCTCCTGACTACACCTGTCCCCCTGAGGGCACTTGGCCGCCGTTGCTGCTAGGTCTGCCTCTTGAGGGATGATCAGGGCACCATCGCAGCACGACGGTGCGTCACTGGGTGTACACCACAAGACCTGGGCAACTGGGTGGCATCGCCTTCTTTTTCTTAGTGATGTTGAGAGGGCGCACTGGTCCAGGTTGGACCAGGGCACTCCTCCGCTGCTGCTGCAGGGCGAGGTGCTTTGCCTCTGCATTCTTTTGGATTGACTTGACGAGGTCCCACTCATGACAAGCAGGACAAATGGGTTGAAACAGAGGTGGCAGTGTGGGAGCTCTAACTGGCTTTGATCTACCAGATCTAGGCATGGAGCCTCCCATGTCGGTATCAACATTGCCCGAGCCAGATGGCCGGGGTGAAGGAGTAGCTCTCCTGACTGGCAGGAGTTGAGTGTAGTAAGAGGCGATGTTGGCCACAGTGTGACTCCCAAGCCAACTCGGATTGGATTGACCAGTTGGGGAGTGATCCAACCAGCCATTGTTAGCCAGGGACTGGACAAATGCCAGGGCGGTGCCCAATACCACTGTGGAGATCTGCTAATGGCTGATGCAGGACCTGAACGGGCCAGGTTGTCAGGGTTTGGCCCCTTGTAATCCACAGGGCTGTCCGTCTCTGCATGACATTCAGGCTCTTAAGGGCCACTTTACAGCGGGAGCCCTTGAAGAACCAGAGTTTGAAGCTGTATGTCGCAATGGGGACAACACACGACTGATAGAGGAGGTGTTTCTGCATAGGCTGCAAGCCCCTCGTCGAGTTACTAAGCATTTTCATGGCTTTCACCATAGACAGTGCTTTGGTAGAGTAATAGCAAACATGCTCCTTGAACGTAAGGGCACGGTCGAAGTAGAAACCCAAATACCTCCAATAGGGCTTGGGTCGAAGCAGTGTATCACCAGTGAATGGGGCAAAGCCCAAGTCAATCAGCGGATTATCATCCCCATGCTTACAGGAGAAGTGAAAAACCTCAGACTTGTCATGTTCAAGTACCAAGGCGAAGCGCTCAAAGAGCCTGAATATAATACCATATGCCTCCTTAAGAGCCACAAGGTTAGATCCCCAGTCCTTAGACTAGGCAATAATGGTACCATTATCGACATATGACAAAAGAGTTATCCCCAGACGTAATGCCTCCCTGTCAAAAAGCCATATTAGCAGAGCTATGTATAAGGCCAATAGGACAGGGGAGAGGGCAGATCTCTGTCCTACTCCCATGTCTGATGGAAACGGCTCGGACTTGAAAGAATCCCAGCAATACTGGGTCTTCCATCCTACCAGATAGTGTGCAAAGAACTCGACCAACTCAGAGGCGAATCCTTGCTTGCGAAGTATTGCAACCAGCATATCATGGTGCAACGATGGGAAGAACTGCGCTATGTCAAATGCCACAATGCTAGTCCTGAGGCCCTTAGCCCAACCCGCTCTTACAATGTGGGTCAGCATCAGGCCAGCATCTTCAGTGGATCATTGGATCACACCTCCAAGCTGATTAGGGTGAAAGACCCCAAATTTGACAGAGTCAAACTGGAGTCTAGTCGCGATCATTTTCTCAAACAGCTTACCCAGTGTGTTGAGAAGAACTATAGGCCTAAAGGCCTTGGGCGTAGAGTATGCAGGCTTACCCGGCTTAGGGATAATAACTGACATAGATTCCTTGAAATACTCTGGCCAGCAGCCTAGATGAATACAGGCACTAGCTAGACATACGAAGACCGGCAGGGCATCCCCAAGCACGATCTGTTTGAGCATCCTCCACGTAACATGGTCGGGGCCCGGAGCAGAGACTTTGGAGCAGGCAGACAGTGCGTCCACCAGCTCTTTGTCCTAAAAGTCAACCCATTCCCGCCGCAGAAGCGTAGGGAGCAGATCAATAATGGGGGTATCATACTCACAGCCAGAGGCGGAGTTGTAGGTACCGTGAAGGGCCTCCCATAGGGAGTCCATAGTGTGACAAGGCTCCCCCTGGTAGGAGATAGCCTCACACGTGGGCAACTTGCGCGCCTTAACCCATTCCATAAGGTCCCAGGGGCACTTGTTGGTCTCAGCAATCTCCTCGATCTTCTCATCGAAGAATTTGCGCTTCTTAGATGCTACAACGCGTCGGAATGCCTTCCAGTCCACAGGGTCCAAAGAGTCCCTGTGGGCCCGTAGGGCGACGTTGCAATCCTCATCCCACCATGGCTGAGATTTTGCAGATATGTGCACCTCCACAGTATGGTGATGCCACGCTGCAGAGAACACCGACCCAATAGCCGATGCCAGGACATTAACATCCCGTGCTGAATTAAGGGGATGATCCCAAAGACCATACACCCCTTCTCTGATCTCATCCAGGAACTGCAATTCTGCGGTCGCTGCCAAGTTCTTGGGGAATGCCCTTCTAACATTCGTGATGTCTTCAGGGCAGACAGGGATCATGACAGACAGCGGATGGTGATCCGATGGACCCATCAGATCCGATCTGATCTTGGGGCGCATGATGCGCCACCTAAGATCGGAGATAAAGATCAGATCAATCACCAATTGGTGTTTGGTCGGATCTCGAGGTACATGCGTAGAAGCTCTGGAATCTGGCAACCAGATTCCAAGGCCAAGGTCGTCGGTAGCCTCCAAGAGCTGCTGGGCAGGTTGGTGGTGATGCAGAACATTATCGTCCCACTCATGCGAATGGCAATTAAAATTGCCTCCCATGTAGTGCATCTGGGGTAGAGAATCACACTTCTCATAGAGAAGCCTGATCGCAGTGTGCTCATCGTCAGAATAAACATTCATGAAATGGCGCTCGCGGCTGTGATTGAAGATGGTGACAACCATCACATCCCGGTGATCAATGAGGTCCTGCCTTAGCGAGGGCCTCAGTCTCTTGATCCGTGTGTGGACATACGCCATAACACAGGGTCGATCTCGTTCCCCCACAAAGGAGGCCGGCCTCACCATATACAACCACTCAGGGTGCTTAGGTGCTCTAATGACAGGCTCACCCTCGGCATCAAGCATCGAGGGGGTGGATCTGATCATTCGCCAGGGTAGCTCCTGGACGAAAATGATGTCGAAGTTGTCTTTTTCAGACTCTAGCAATGTGTCCAATAATGTGTAATTCTTTGCTACGTTAAATGACAATATACGTAATCTACCCTTCACGAAACACTTCAACTCGTCAGGCTTGGGGTTCATTGCACGGGTGCTGAAGTGTTATCAGCAGATCGTGATGCCATCCTTGAGAGACGACATTCACTCACCTTTCTGTAGTGCTCTTTGATCCACTCGGCCTCATACTGGTGGTGCCAAAGTTGGCACGAATGGGAGTCAGTGTGGTGTTCCCCACCACAGTTAAGACATTTAAATTTGTGGGGACAAGGTTGTCCCTCAGGGGTAGCCTTGTTGAGATCCTTAGGATGACAACAGCCAACGACAGCGCGGTGGTTCTCAGAGGTATGAGGCCCAGCGCAGATGGGGCACCTGTTCGACCGGGATCGACAGATAGCAGTGGGGTGGCCCCAGTACCAGCAATGCTGACACCAGGGGACCCCAGTACGGGCGGAGGCCTGCTGCATGCAGCAGGAGTGCGTTCCAATCTGGACAGTGTGCGCTAATGTGGCTTTTCGACAGGGAGGCGTCACGCTTAGGCACGACCCTTCTGTCATATGTTGATGATGGCACCATCATTGCCCAGTCTAAGGACTGGGGCTCTAACCTTGTGGCTCTTAAGGAGGCATATGGTATTATATTCAGGCTCTTTGAGCGCTTCGCCTTGGTACTTGAGCATGACAAGTCTGAGGGCCTCCATAGCCCAGTGGTATCACCACCAAAGACTGGAAAAGGTGGCTGTGCAGCTACCAGACATGTTGAGGGTTCGACTCCCTCTCAACCCCTGTACATTAAAAGTAGGGAAAGGTGCATGACATATCAGGTGTTACAGTCATGTGCTCGGTTCTCAGACTTGGTAAATCAGGTCCTGGGAATGTTTGGTGGGGGTCTTGATCTCTGGCCTGAATGTGGGAAGTAGGCAATCCCCTGGAGGTGGCATCTCCTGTCAGGTTAAATCTCGGTGGTATCTGGGGAATGGGGTGTAACTCCTCTGAAATCTGGGCTGGCTGAGGGCAGGGGGAATCCTCATCAGGGCCCAAATTGGCTGGATCTTAATTGCTAGATCTAGTTGTACCCATTATGGGAGCGAAAGCATAGGGCACAGTAAGCGAGGGAATAGTAACAAAAACAGTGGAATGTCCAAATATGGGCCACACCACCATCCACCATGAAATCCTGGTCCGGGTGCTGCCGGCATAAACCAGAGTAGTAGTGGTTGTTAGTCAGCGGTAGTAGGTACTCTGTGGCCTGCAACGGTGGGAATTGGGCATTAGCAGACCGGTGTGTACCGGGAAAAAAAGTTGCTGGTTCAGCTGCACTGTGTTAGGCTGGGGAACTGCAGATACTGAAATAACTCCATATCGTGGCAATGTCCACGAATGCACAATATGGTTGGCTGCTGGGCAAGGCAGAGACCTTGGACAGGTGGGGATCCAAGCCGGTTGGCAAAAAATTGAACCACCTGCCTGGAAACGGGAAACTCTAGTAGCTGGGGCTCTATATAAACTCCCTAGTGAAGCAAGGGCCGTAGCAGGCTGGGACAGTCTCCCACGACCTGGCTCAAGGGCGAACTAAATCCTCTGTCGGTTCTCCTGGTTGACTAAGCCAGGTTAGAGTCTAAGTTGATTCCGGGGTCCAGTGTAATAGCTGGTGTCTGTCCCGCAAGGGCACAGGTCAATAGGGTCTTCCCCAAAAGGGGAGGGCCCTATACTTCGTAAATTGGCACAAGCCATGAAGTAAAAAAAAAAAAAAAAAAAAAAAAAGCATGACAAGTCTGAGGTTTTTCACTTCTCCCGCAAGCACAGGGATGATAATCTGCCGATTGACCTGGGCTTTGCCCCATTCACTGGTGATATGCCACTCCGGCCCAAACCCTATTGGAGGTATTTGGGCTTCTACTTCGACTGTGCCCTTACTTTTAAGGAGCATGTTCATTACTACTCTACCAAAGCACTTTCTACGGTGAAGGCCATGAAGATGCTCGGTAACTCTATGAGGGGCTTGCGGCCTATGCAGAAGCGCCTTCTCTATCGGTCATGTGTTGTGCCTATTGCAACATATGGCTTCAAACTCTGGTTCTTCAAGGGATCCCACTGTAAAGCAGCCCTTAAGAGCCTGAATGTCATGCAGAGACGGGCGGCCCTGTGGATTACAGGTGCATTCCGGACTGCCCCTACTGGGGCCACAGAGTCATTCGTGGGTCTCATACCCATCCAGCTTCACATACAGAAGCTTGCTGTCAGGTCGGACTACAGGAATTTGAGCCTATGGCCTCAATTAATCGGCCCGGATACCGCCTGCTGGACTGCCACCCTGACCAGGTGTCGTTCATGGAGGTGAAACTCAATGCGGAGGGTAATACCAACCCCGAGCATATGTATGCTCTCAACGTGCGCCTTAGGGAGTGCAGAGAGGACCTCGGGATTGTCCATATGGCAATGGACACAAGTCTGCCACTCTTTGTCTGGCCTGTCGTGGCCACTCCGGAGC
This sequence comes from Calvatia gigantea, assembly GCA_025093985.1. Lineage (NCBI taxonomy): Eukaryota > Fungi > Basidiomycota > Agaricomycetes > Agaricales > Lycoperdaceae > Calvatia > Calvatia gigantea. The sequence goes on along the minus strand of JACAAK010000005.1, from coordinate 1,286,239 downwards.
TGTAGGCAAGCGGAAACTTGGTAATTCGGTAGTTAGGGACAATGTAAAGGAGGTGACTAGAATGCAAAGGTGACAACTGTAGCATACGACGTGTGATCGGAGTGAGGTGTGCGACTACTAATGGGCAAAAGCCTGAGAGGGCTTCCCTGCCTGGCAGGGACGACGGGGGGTACCGGGTTTTGGCTGCGATGGGCGGGAGGGTTCTTCCGCGACGTTCTAGCAGCTTAAGAAGGTAGCTCCTTCGTGACGTCGTCTGCGCAGGCTATACCTGCTGTGCAGAGTTGGAAAAAGGGAGTGGTGGGCGGGAGAAAAGCGAGAGCCTGAGGACAGGCGAGCAGGACCAGGCCACGCCGATGAGGTAGAAGGACAGGAGTGCTGTCCTTCGTGACCGTGACTGGTCCTACAAAGACAGCACTCTGCTGCCATCACTCGTACCTCATTAGTGGCAGATCTCTAATCTTTGTCTGGCCTGTCGTGGCCACTCCGGAGCTGTAGGCAAGCGGAAACTTGGTAATTCGGTAGTTAGGGACAATGTAAAGGAGGTGACTAGAATGCAAAGGTGACAACTATAGCATACGACGTGTGATCGGAGTGAGGTGTGCAACTACTAATGGGCAAAAGCCTGAGAGGGCTTCCCTGCCTGGCAGGGACGACGGGGGGTACCGGGTTTTGGCTGCGATACCCAGGAAAATTAGTCTCGACGCATCAAGCCAAAGATTGGTACCCACTGAAGTAGTTGAGTTAGCGGCGGCGGAGCTGTGGGATGGTGATCCGGGAAATGGAATCATGCAACTCTGAGGTTGCATGTGTGTGTTGGGCCAGGATTTGAGCGTGGTTTGTGAGGTATCCTGTGAAGGCGTCGCTAGCCCAACGTCCTTTCACCTTCATTGCTTCGAATGAGAGGCCCCGTAAAAGGTATTCGAGGGTGGCACCTATCCGGATGCCATGGCCATGGAGTTGCTCGAGCCCTGCTTTTCGTGCTGCCTTGTTTACGGTGTCCAGAAAGGTTTTTCGTGAGAGGGGGCGGTGGCTGGAGCCGTGAGGGTAGGAGAAGAGGTGAGCTCCGTCTGGGGGCTTGTTGAAGTCTAAATGGTTGTCGAAGGCCGTTTTCGGGTCTGAAAGGCCTCGTTGTTGAGTCCAGTATATGTCTTCACCTATGTGCTGGGACGCTTTTGTGCTTGGGATGTGAATGATCGTGGAGGTGAGACCATTCCGATCTTCTTCTGTACGCACGTCCGACGTTTTGGGGTGTTTGGCCGGGTCAAAGGCTTTCAGGTTGGGTACTGTAAGTTCACCAAGTCGTGCTGCGGCATAGAAGGCTGTGGTGAGGCAAGCATATACAGCGACGTGCTCGTGGATAGAGAAGTCAAGCTCCGCTCGGAGTTTTTCAATGATCTCTATGGTCCATGGTGCTCGTTTGGCCTTTTTGGAGGAACTCGGGGCTGTCTTCAGGCAGGTGCGGAGTAGGACTTCGAGCTCTGCCTCATTGGTTTCCCATGTCATTCTGTGTAGAATGTGCCATGCCCTTAGCCCATTTATGTAATTCGAAATGGAGGTTCGGGAGTAAGAGCCTGCGAGGCTCGAGATGAAGGTTGATAAGAGTTGATAGGAAGTGGGTGCTCGCTGGTCTTCGTCAATAGCTCGGGAGTCGCAGAAGACATGAAATACGAGTAGGCCTGAACCATAGGTAGAGAGAGTGGATTCGTCCCAACCGAGGGAGAGGAGGTGTCTCAACCTGTCTTCGTCCTGTGCTGTGTTAAATGTTACGAGCATTTGTGCATTGGGTGAGCTAATTTCGGCATTTGGTCGTGGTCTTGCTGGCAACCATTTGAGTAGCCGTTCTTTAGCGAGGACATGTAAACGTAGCGAGGATGGGGTAGGGGTGAGGATGGGACTGTAGGGGGCTGGGGTAGGGGGTAGTGATTGTGTCCGAGCCTGTAAAGGACGTCCGATCTTTGGATGAGGGCTACCAGGTCTTGATCTGAGACGCGAGGTCCTCTGCTTGCTGGTCAAGGAAGTTTTGGGCTCGGTTTGACTGGTGGGGAGGTTTTGGTTTAGGGAGCGGTAGCTTGCTCTCCCTGGCGAGTTTCTGTTCAAGGGGTAGGAGGGGATGATTGAAGTCCACAACGAAGTGCCGGAGTGCATGTGGGATAGGGGGTGCTGGGAGGAGGAGTGCCGTGCTCTCATACTTTCCTCTTGAGGGGCCATCTGCTGGGTTGAACTCACTGGGGACATATCGTGTGTAGAAGGAGGATCTAGAATCCTTAGCCAGTTCGTTGATCCATTTGAAGACTTCGTTTGAGGGTTTATTTCGACTCCTCCCTTTCCACCAGCCTTCAACCACTCCCTGGTTGTCACCGTAGAGTCTGAAGTGGCCCCCATTTGGGTGCTGAGCTGCGATTGTTGCTGCAAGGAAGTAGAAGGCCACTGCCTCTGCCCAGCCAATATCTCTCCCTTTAGCTTTCCAACCTGGGAGGAGTCTCCAGGCTCGCCAACGGTTGCCGATGGTAATTGCAAGGCCCACTCCCGAGCTAGCATCGGAATAAGCTGCTGTGTCGAGGACGATGACTGGTCCTGGGAGAGGTCGCTCGACTGTGATTGGGGAGAGTGCTTGTATCCACCATTGGAGGTCATTGTTGAGGGCTTTCTGAGGTGTGCGTGGTTTGAATGGAGAGTTATGAAAAACGGCTAGGAAAGCCTCAATGTGGATTAGGTAAGGGCGCCCACTCGTGAGTACAAGTGCGGCATGCAGGAGTTTTCCATGGAGTTTCTGTGCTTCGTCGAGGGTATGTGTGGTTTTACTCAACCACTCGTCAATGGCTGCCAGGTACTTTCTCCTTTTGGGTGAAGGGAGAGCGACTGTACGTTCTTTGATGTTCCATTCAAGCCCAATAAAAAGAAATGAAGTGGTGAATGGAACGTCCTTTTCTTGTTCCCAAGGGATGCCTAGCTCTTCTGAGAGCATATCAATGTCATCAAATGAATAGGTGAATTGGGCATCATGTTGGTTACGTTGTAGGGCTGTGAGAGGTAATTGATCTATGATGGGAATGGTACTGTCATTGTCATATTCTTCGAAACGTCCATTGTCCATTGTGTCCCCTCGGAACCAGAGGCGCCCTTTGTTGTGTCTGAGCCCTCCATTACGGGCGATTTTTTGTGCTAATTGTGCTCTGAGTAAGTTGTACTCGGTGAGGAAGTTGCGACGGATTCGGAGGAATAGGTGATCATCCACCCATTTCGTAACTGGACCAAGGCCGTTTGCTCTCATAATGTCAACGCCTGCATCAGCAATTAAGCCATATACACCTGCTCCTGAGGCTAGGCCGAACACATTCTGGGTGTCAATTGTGAAGGAGTCAGCACCATTTAATTTTACAACCATCCCTGGCCATTGTGAAGGGTGGAGTGGTACTGTTCAGTAGGCTTCTTTGACGTCTCGAGTGCCTCCCTCTGATCCGGGTGGGAGCTGCCAGATCAAGAGTGACACTGTGCCGAACGTGCCCCACGTGCATGGGTAGTTTTCTGAGAGGATAACACTATTGATCAAAGTTACTGGTGCACTTAGCGAGTGTGGGTGTGAGAAGTTCTGGATGAGCCTGAACTTTCCAGGTTTGCCTGGTTTGGGGATGATGCTTAGTGGAGAGGTTTGGAAAGGACCGATTAGCTCTGTGACCTCACTTTTCGAGAAGGGGCTGAGGTATCTCCCCTTCTCGAACTCTGACTGAGTTATTTTTTGGAATTCATCAAGGTGATCAATTAAGGATGGACGATTATCAGGAATGTAAGTAGCGAGGATAGGTGGGATGCCTGCGAGGAAACCACTATGTAACATAGACAAGAGGGATGGGTATTTGGCCATGAGACCTGAGGCAGCGAGGTGCTTGGTCCAGGCTCCTAGCTTGTAAGGGGAGAGCACATTAGATGATTGCTTGTGCTCGAGGACAGTCCTGAGCTCCATGGTCTGTGGCCCCACACCCTGAGCACTGGTGCTTCTTGTCATGGGTGTTGTTGTCGCACCCTCGGGGCTTCTGCCAATCGGTGCAGAGAATGGTGCCGTCTGGGGCCTTGAGGTGTCCTCGCTGGTTGCGAGTGCACCTGTTTTTCTCTTTGCCATCCCAGCGAAGGCTGGCGCTGCAGTTTGCAACATTATGTTGTTGGCGGCCGAGGCACATGGGGCAGACTGAGAAGACATGTGAGGATGGATTTCGAAAGGACCTCTTGGTGGCCTGCTTCTTGGAGGGTGAGGACTGTAGCTCCTCGTCTGAGGGAGGTGGTGACGGAGAGCGTCTTCTCTTCATGCGGCTCCTTCGGGGAAGGGAGGACATTGCTGCGGGGCTAGGGGAGCGGTTGCGTTGTGAGGTGCGGGCCCTGGCTTGGTTGGAATAACGTGTAGTTCTGGGCGTCACCAGGTGGATCGCCTGTGTCAGACTAATCACCCCATTGAGTAGTCAAGACCACGGCAGGCAGGGTTTGCAGCGGAGTGGGGCGGTTGGAGCGGTTGGAGCGGGGAGATATGGAAAAGGCAGAAAAGGGGGGGGGAGAGGAAAAAGGTGAGCCACATGTTTTTGGGAAATGAGGAGAGAAAAACTGACTCAGCTAGGGTTTGCTCTCGGCGTTGCTTGTAAAGATTGTCTTCGATGGCTTTTAGGCGCTCCTGACTGATGATCGAGATGTCGAAGAGCTTGTGTTCCTCTCCTTTCAGCATCTCTTGGTGCCAGCTCCTACGGACTTCTGCCTGATAGGCGAGGAGAGCTTGGTCACCGTGGCGTTCCTTTCGAATCGGATGGGTGTCGAGTGCGATGTAGAATCTCATTAGCGGGACGAGGTAGTCATCGGACCACCACGACCACCACAGCCACGCATGTGGTCATCATGTTATTCTTCGCCGCTGTCATGTCTGCCTAGGAGAGGTGCTGATCTTGGATGACGTCCTTCGAGTGTGAGATTGCCCGTGATGGTTGTAGCTCGAGCACGTTGTCAACGCATGTGAAGGAAAGTGTGTCGGGGTTTGCGGGAAGTCCCAGATGGGCAGCTTCTCTGCAGCCATGTAAGTGCCGTCCTCGTACGCGCAGACGCTATCTTCCTCTGGTAAGGGCAAATCTGCCCAGATCCCTGTGGTTACGGCTGTGCGCGTTGCGCAGTCGTTCCCAGAACTTGAGCCTAAACGAGTCGTAGCTATGGCTCGGGAGGCTGAACCCTCGGTGCAAGGCAAGTCCAAACGCCCCGACAATGTCACGGCTGGTCCCAACCGTCGGCAACTCCTCATGACCGCGGTCGCCGTGCCGGAAGGTGCCCCCCGCCCTCAGACCAACCACTTTGTTGAAGTTATCAACAGAGGCCTCGTGCAAGCTCGCGTCCGTTGCAGGATCGAGTCGGTTCGCTCGAGCACGGCCAACTCCTGGTCGCTGCTCACTAATTTCGCCCCTACTCCGAAGGATGTCGCCATCATCGACGAATGGGCTCACAAGGCGGTTGCTGAGGGCGTTAAGCTCCAGCTCCGTGTCCCCGACTCCACGTCCTACATCAGGATCGTGGATATCCCTTTCATCGACGAGCTTGGCCGCAAGGCCATGACTGTCGAACGCCTCCTGGGCCATCTGTCGAAGTCTCCGCATCGCGAGGACTTCGCCATGCTGTCTCATACCCCGCGCATTTCGCACAATTCCGCCAGCTCTGACACTTGCACAGCTTGGCTCGACCTAGCCGACTCCAAGACCGGCACCCGGATGAAGCGTCTCGTGGGGCGCACCGTCCAAATTGGAACGCACTCCTGCCGTGTGCAGCAGGCTTCCGCCCGTACCGGGGTCCCCTGGTGTCAGCGCTGCTGGTACTGGGGCCACCCCACCGCTATCTGTCGATCCAGGTCGAACAGGTGCCCTATCTGCGCTGGGCCTCACACCTCTGAGAACCACCGCGCCGTCGCCGGCTGTTGTCATCCTAAGGATCTCAACAAGGCTACCCCCGAGGGACAGCCATGTCCCCACAAATTCAAGTGTCTGAACTGCGGTGGCGAGCACCGCGCTGACTCTCACTCGTGCCAGCTTTGGCGCGTGAAGTACCAAAGCTCAACGTACTGGAATTTACGGAGCTTGGAGAGGGCATAGTCTGAAGGTTCGAGAGCCCTTTTGTCGGAGATCATGAGTCCTTCTTCGATGCGGGGTACTCTCCTCTTGTCCCCTGGTGGAAGAGGCAGTGGTTCCGGCTGCGGCTCTGGTTGGGGTTCCCTCTCGTTCGGGGGTTGCTGGTTTCGGTCCTCCTCATGCTGCCGGCGTCTATGCTGAGCTGCTGTCCAGGCCTCTGTGAGTTGGAGGATGACCTCTTCTTCGGATAGGCCGGTTCCTATCATCAGCTGTTGCCTTGCTACAAGGTATTGTTCCCCTGCGTAGTCGGGGGGTTGTTGGTCTTGTTCCTCATTGGCTGGCATTGCGACGTGTGAGTGTTGCCAGAGAGTAGGAGACTCGAGGGTAAATAAATATAGCGAAGCAGTGTAGAAAAGCGAGAGCCTGAGGACAGGCGAGCAGGACCAGGCCACGCCGATGAGGTAGAAGGACAGGAGTGCTGTCCTTCGTGACCGTGACTGGTCCTACAAAGACAGCACTCTGCTGCCGTCACTCGTACCTCATTAGTGGCAGATCTCTAATCCATGGCAAGTTCCAGGCAGTCTCATCTGCCCATGTCTATCGCCAGTGTGAGTGTCTCCATGAGATCACTCACGTGGCAGGTCGAGTTACAGCACCTGATGCTGAGCTCATGGCCGTTGCACTTGGTGTTCATTTTGCTCTTAAGCAGGATGATGTCAGGCTCATACATGTGTTCACTGATTCTATTGCATCAGCGAAGCTCGCGGTTGATCCATCTACACATTCTGGGCAGATGCTGTCCCAAGGGGTATGTGTGGTGCTTAAACGATGGCTCTCTGGGGATCCCCAGAGGAGCATTGAATTTCTCGCTGTCCCTTCTTCCGAGAAGTGGGAGTTCCACCATGCTATGCACCGGCATGTCACCTCGTTCCCTCAGGTCGCTTATGGCCCGAGGCCGTTCACTTCTATTTTTTTTTTTTTTTTTTTTTTAATTCATGGCTTGCGCCAATTTATAACGCGGTGCCCGATCGCAGTCCACATGTAGCTAAGTACAACGCCCCAACTACAAAGTCCAATGAGTTAAGAGTAATCTACTGTTCAGAAGGAGCCCAACCCAACCCAAGCCAGGCATAACACCCACCCAGACCAAACCAGACCCCCCCTTACTTGCTAAATCCTCCGGTCGCCCGAAATGCCCATCACACTGAAGAAGACCCAGTTGCCCAGGTCTTGTGGTGTACACCCAGTGACGCACCGTCGCAGCGCGACGGTGCCCTGATCATCCCTCAAGAGGCAGACCTAGCAGCAACAGCAGCCAAGTGCCCTCAGGGGGACAGGTGTAGTCAGGAGAGCCAGTGCAAGGAGCCCCCGCTTGGAGCCGCCTTACCCCCAACTTCCCAAGCGAACCCTGGCGAACGATTAGATCCGCCCCCTCAACGCTCGATGCCGAGGGTGAGCCTGTCATCAGAGCACCTAAGCACCCTGAGTGGTTATATATGGTGAGGCCGGCCTCTACTGCAGAGGAGCGAGATCGACTGCGTGTCATGGCTTTTGTCCACACGCGGATCAAGAGACTGAGGCCCTCGCTTAGGTGGGACCTCGTTGATCACCGGGATGCAATGGTTCTTACCATCTTCAATCACGGCCGTGAACACCATTTCATGAATGTCTATTCTGATGATGAGCACACTGCGATCAAGCTTCTCTATGAGAAGCGCGATTCTCTACCCCAGATGCATTACATGGGGGGCGATTTCAATTGCCATTCGCGTGAGTGGGACGATGGTGTCCTGCATCACCACCGACCCGCCCAGCAGCTCCTGGAAGCTGCCGACGACCTTGGCCTTGGGATCTGGTTACCAGATTCCAGGGCTCCTACTCATGTACCTCGAGATCCGACCAAGCGCCAATCGGTGATTGATCTGATCTTTATCTCCGATCTCAGGTGGCACATTGCGCGCCCCCAGATCAGATCGGATCTAACAGGCCCGTCGGACCACCATCCACTGTCTGTCACGATCCCTATCCGCCCTGAAGACATCACGAATGTCAGAAGGGCTTTCCCCAAGAACTCGGCAGCGACTGCGGAATTGCAGTTCCTGGATGAGATCAGAGAAGGGGTGTATGGTCTTCGTGATCATCCCCTTAATTCAGCTCGGGATGTTAACGTCCTGGCATCGGCCATTGGGTCAGTGTTCTCTGCAGCGTGGCATCGCCACACTGTGGAGGTGCACATTTCCGCAAAGTCTCAACCCTGGTGGGATGAGGATTGCAGAGTCACCCTTCAGGCCCATAGGGATTCTTCGGACCCTGCGGACTGGAAGGCATTTCGACGCGTTGTGGCGTCTAAGAAGCGCAAATTCTTTGATGAGAAGATTGAGGAAATTGCTGAGACCAACAAGCGCCCTTGGGACCTTATGGAATGGGTCAAGGCGCGCAAGTTGCCTGCATGTGAGGCTATCTCCTATCAGGGGGAGCCTTGTCACACTATGGACTCCCTATGGGAGGCCCTTCACGGTACCTACAACTCCGCTTCCGGGCGTGAGTGTGATACCCCTGTTATTGATCCGCTCCCTACGCTAACGCGGCGGGAATGGGTGGACTTCTCAGCCAAGGAGCTGGTGGACGCGTTGTCTGCCTGCTCTAAGGTCTCTGCGCCGGGCCCTGACCACGTTACGTGGAGGATGCTTAAACAGATCGTGCTGGGGGATGCCCTGCCGGTCTTCATACGTCTAGCTAGCGCCTGTATTCGTTTAGGTTGCTGGCCGGAGTATTTTAAAGAATCTATGTCGGTTATTATCCCTAAGCCGGGTAAGCCTGCATATTCTACACCCAAGGCCTTTAGGCCTATAGTTCTTCTCAACACGCTGGGTAAGCTGTTTGAGAAAATGATCGCGACTAGGCTCCAGTTTGACTCTGTCAAATTTGGGGTCTTTCATCCTAATCAGCTCGGAGGTGTGATCCAACGATCCACTGAGGATGCTGGCCTGATGCTGACCCACATTGTAAGAGCGGGTTGGGCTAAGGGCCTCAGGACTAGCGTTGTGGCTTTTGACATAGCGCAGTTCTTCCCGTCATTGCACCATGATATGCTGGTGGCAATACTCCGCAAGCAAGGATTCGCCCCTGAGTTGGTTGAGTTCTTTGCGCACTACCTGGTAGGACGGAAGACCCAGTACTGCTGGGACTCTTTCAAGTCCGAACCATTTCCATCGGATGTGGGGGTGGGGCAGGGATCTGCCCTCTCTCCCGTCCTGTCGGCCTTATACATAGCTCCGCTAATGTGGCTTTTCAACAGGGAGGCGTCACGTCTGGGGACGACTCTTCTGTCATATGTCGATGATGGCACCATCATTGCCCAGTCGAAGGACTGGGGATCTAACCTTGTGGCTCTTAAGGAGGCATATGGTATTATATTCAGGCTCTTTGAGCGCTTCGCCCTGGTACTTGAGCATGACAAGTCCGAGGTCTTTCACTTCTCCCGTAGGCACGGGGATGATAATCCACCAATTGACCTGGGCTTTGCCCCGTTCACTGGTGATACGCCGCTCCGGCCCAAGCCTTATTGGAGGTATTTGGGCTTCTACTTCGACCGTGCCCTTACTTTCAAGGAGCATGTTCGTTATTACTCTACTAAAGCACTCTCTACGGTGAAAGCCATGAAGATGCTTGGTAACTCTACGAGGGGCTTGCGGCCTATGCAGAAGCGCCTCCTTTATCGGTCATGTGTTGTCCCCATTGCGACATATGGCTTTAAACTCTGGTTCTTCAAGGGCTCTCGCTGTAAGGCGGCCCTTAAGAGCCTGAACGTCATGCAAAGACAGGTGGCCCTGTGGATTACAGGTGCTTTCCGGACTGCTCCTACTGGGGCCGCAGAGTCATTCGCGGGTCTTATACCTATCCAGCTTCATATACAGAAGCTTGCTGTCAGGTCGGATTACAGGATTAAGACCCTGTCACCTAACCATCCTCTCAGGGCCCTTATGAGCCCTGAATATTCTGGGTCTGCTAAACTGCACACTCGTTCTATCGGCCTTATGTCTCCTGCGAGTTGCAAGAAGACTAAGGGCTCCTTAATCCAGGCTGATGCCAACCTGGTGAACCTCGTCGAGGAGTTTGAGCCTATGGCTTCAATTAATCGACCCGGATACCGCCTGATGGACTGCCACCCTGAGCAGGTGTCGTTCATGGAGGTGAAGCTCAATGCGGAGGGTAACACTGACCCCGAGCATATGTATGCTCTCAACGCGCGCCTTAGGGAGTGCAGGGAGGACCTCAGGATTGTGGCCCTTATTTTTTTTTTTTTTTTTTTTTAAATCATGGCTTGCGCCAATTTATAACGCGGTGCCTGATCGCAGTCCGCGTGTAGCTAAGTACAAAGCCCCAGCTACAAGGTCCGATGAGTTAAGAGTAATCTACTGTTCAGAAGCGGCCCAACCCAACCCAAGCACTAACTCAGACCCGACCAGACCACCCCTTACTTGCCAAATCCCCCGGTTGCCCGAAATGCCCATCACACTGAGGAAGACCCAGTCGCCCAGGTCTTGTGGTGTACACCCAGTGACGCACCGCCGCTCTGCGGCGGTGCCCTGATCATCCCACAAGCGGCGAGCCCAGCGGCAGCGGCAGCCAAGCGCCCGAGAGGGGACAGATGTAATCAGGAGAGCCAGCGCAAGGAGCCCCCGCTTGGAGCCACCTTACCCCCAACTTCCCAAGTGAAAGGGTATCAGCCCAGCCCTGATCCAGAGCAACACAGCGGGCAGGGTAGCAACTCGAAGCGCCGCCTAGACGGTGCCCAAGAAAGCAGCTTAGCAGGACGAACCCGCACTGCCACCCGGGGACCCCACCCCCGTTATTTTACGCCTCCGCCCCCCACGAAGCCCCTAACCAGGCCCAGGAAAGAAGCACCACTAGCCAAGGCCAGAAGCACCCCCCAGGGACCCAACCCCTGTTGCCTTGCGACTTCTCCACCTAGTAGGTCAGAAGACCAGCGACACCGCAGGGACCCCCCACGCGCGCCAGCTCAGCCGATCCCAGCATCATCTGGTCTGAACGCGAAAGTACCAGGGTTCGCGTTCAGGAAGTCGATCAGCTCACGAATGGTCTGAGGAGGTCTGTCAAGCTCCCTCTTGTGGTTGGGACACCTGACGAAAATGTGATAGCGCCCCTCGAGAGCGGCGCCACACGAGCAGCCAACGCTTTCGTTCGGAAAGAATCGTACACGGTACGACCCAATCGGAGCATGACCAGTAACGGCACGCACGGCCCTCGCACACAGCGAGTTAGAGCCGCTAACATGAGGAAGCCAGGGCCCACCAGAAAGGTAGGTCGGCTTCCCCGGAACAGATGGATCTGCCCCGGAAGCAAGATCCATATTACTGTGCCCCTTGTAGGAAGAGGTGGAGTACAGCTGACGCCATGACTCCAGAACGTCATCGACCGCCTCTCTGCGCAGGCGGGCAATAGAAGTGAACGGCCTCGGGCCATAAGCGACCTGAGGGAACGAGGTAACATGCCGGTGAACAGCATGGTGGAACTCCCACTTCTCGGAAGAAGGGACAGCGAGGAATTCAACGCCCCTCCGGGGATCCCCAGAGAGCCATCGTTTGAGCGCCACACACACTCCCTGGGACAGCATCTGCCCGGAGTGCGTAGACGGATCAACTACAAGCTTCGCTGACGCAATAGAGTCAGTGAATACCCGTATAAGCCTGACGTCATCCTGCTTAAGAGCAAAATGAATGCCAAGCGCAATGGCCATGAGCTCAGCATCAGGTGCTGTAACTCGGCCTGCCACGCGAGTGATCTCCCGAAGGCACTCCCGCTGGCGGTAGACATGGGCAGACGAAACTGCCTGGAACTTGCCATGGAGCGGCAGACTTGCGTCCGTCGCCATATGGACAATCCCGAGATCCTCCCTGCACTCCCTAAGGCGCGCATTGAGAGCATACATATGCTCAGGGTCGGTGTTACCCTCCGCATTGAGTTTCACCTCCATGAACGACACCTGGTCAGGGTGGCAGTCCATTAGGCGGTATCCGGGTCGATTAATTGAAGCCATAGGCTCAAATTCCTCGACGAGGTTCACCAGGCTGGCGTCAGCCTGGATTAAGGAGCCCTTAGTCTTCTTGCGGATCGCAGGAGACATAAGGCCGATAGAACGAGTGTGCAATTTAGCAGACCCAGAGTATTCAGGGCTCATAAGGGCCCTGAGAGGATGGTTAGGTGACAGTGTCTTAATCCTGTAGTCCGACCTGACAGCAAGCTTCTGTATATGAAGCTGGATAGGTATGAGACCCGCGAATGACTCCGCGGCCCCAGTAGGGGCAGTCCGGAAGGCACCTGTAATCCACAGGGCCACCCGTCTCTGCATGACGTTCAGACTCTTAAGGGCCGCCTTACAGCGAGAGCCCTTGAAGAACCAGAGTTTAAAGCCGTATGTCGCAATCGGAACAACACACGACCGATAAAGGAGGCGCTTCTGCATAGGCCGCAAGCCCCTCGTAGAATTACCAAGCATCTTCATGGCTTTCACCGTGGAGAGTGCTTTAGTAGAATAGTAACGAACGTGCTCCTTGAAGGTAAGGGCGCGGTCGAAATAGAAGCCCAAATACCTCCAATAAGGCTTGGGCCGGAGTGGCGTATCACCAGTGAACGGGGCAAAGCCCAGGTCAATCGGTGGATTATCATCCCCGTGCTTACGGGAGAAGTGGAAGACCTCAGACTTGTCATGCTCAAGTACCAAGGCGAAGCGCTCAAAGAGCCTGAATATAATACCATATGCCTCCTTAAGAGCCACAAGGTTAGACCCCCAGTCCTTTGACTGGGCAATGATGGTGCCATCATCAACATATGACAGAAGAGTCGTCCCAAGACGTGACGCCTCCCTGTCGAAAAGCCACATTAGCGGAGCTATGTATAAGGCCGACAGGACGGGAGAGAGGGCAGAACCCTGCCCCACCCCCACATCCGATGGAAATGGTTCGGACTTGAAGGAGTCCCAGCAATACTGGGTCTTCCGTCCTACCAGGTAGTGCGCAAAGAACTCGACCAACTCAGGGGCGAATCCTTGCTTGCGGAGTATTGCCACCAACATATCATGGTGCAATGATGGAAAGAACTGCGCTATGTCAAAAGCCACAACGCTAGTCCTGAGGCCCTTGGCCCAACCCGCTCTTACGATGTGGGTAAGCATCAGGCCAGCATCCTCAGTGGATCGTTGGATCACACCTCCGAGCTGATTAGGGTGAAAGACCCCAAATTTGACTGAGTCAAACTGGAGCCTAGTCGCGATCATTTTCTCAAACAGCTTACCCAGCGTGTTGAGAAGAACTATAGGCCTAAAGGCCTTGGGTGTAGAGTATGCAGGCTTACCCGGCTTAGGGATAATAACCGACATAGATTCTTTAAAATACTCTGGCCAGCAACCTAAACGAATACAGGCGCTAGCTAGACGTACGAAGACCGGCAGGGCATCCCCAAGCACGATCTGTTTGAGCATCCTCCACGTAACGTGGTCGGGGCCCGGCGCAGAGACCTTAGAGCAAGCGGACAGCGCGTCCGTCAGTTCCTTGGCTGAGAAGTCCACCCATTCCCGTTGCGTTAGCGTAGGGAGCGGATCAATAACGGGGGTATCGCACTCACGCCCGGAAGCGGAGTTGTAGGTACCGTGAAGGGCCTCCCACAGGGAGTCCATAGTGTGACAAGGCACCCCCTGATAGGAGATAGCCTCACACGCAGGCAACTTGCGCGCCTTGACCCATTCCATAAGGTCCCAAGGGCGCTTGTTGGTCTCAGCAATTTCCTCGATCTTCTCATCAAAGAATTTGCGCTTCTTAGACGCCACAACGCGTCGAAATGCCTTCCAGTCCGCAGGGTCCGAAGAATCCCTATGGACCTGAAGGGCGACTCTGCAGTCCTCATCCCACCAGGGCTGAGACTTTGCGGAGATGTGCACCTCCACAGTGTGGCGATGCCACGCTGCAGAGAACACCGACCCAATGGCCGATGCCAGGACATTAACATCCCGAGCTGAATTAAGGGGATGATCACGAAGACCATACACCCCTTCTCTGATCTCATCCAGGAACTGCAATTCCGCAGTTGCTGCCGAGTTCTTGGGGAAAGCCCTTCTGACATTTGTAATGTCCTCAGGGCGGATAGGGATCGTGACAGACAGCGGATGGTGGTCCGATGGGCCTGTCAGATCCGATCTGATCTGGGGACGCGCGATGCGCCACCTGAGATCGGAGACGAAGATCAGATCAATCACCGATTGGCGTTTGGTCGGATCTCGAGGTACATGAGTAGAAGCCCTGGAATCTGGCAACCAGATCCCAAGGCCGAGGTCGTCGGCAGCTTCCAGAAGCTGCTGGGCGGGTCGGTGGTGATGCGGGACGCCATCGTCCCACTCACGCGAATGGCAATTGAAATCGCCTCCCATGTAATGCATCTGGGGTAGAGAATCGCGCTTCTCATAGAGAAGCTTGATCGCAGTGTGCTCATCATCAGAGTAGACGTTCATGAAGTGGCGTTCACGACCGTGATTGAAGATGGTGAGAACCATCACATCCCGGTGATCAATGAGGTCCTGCCTAAGCGAGGGCCTCAGTCTCTTGATCCGCGTGTGGACAAAAGCCATAACACGCGGTCGATCTCGCTCCTCCGCAGTGGAGGCCGGCCTCACCATATACAACCACTCCGGGTGCTTAGGTGCTCCGATGACGGGCTCACCCTCGGCGTCGAGCGTCGAGGGGGCGGATCTAATCGTTCGCCAGGGTGGCTCCTGGACGAAAATGATGTCGAAGTTGTCTTTCTCAGACTCTAGCAGTGTGTCCAACAATGTATAATTCTTTGCTACATTAAAGGACAAAATACGTAATCTACCCTTCACGAAACGCTTCAACTCGTCAGGCTCGGGGTTCATTGTGCGGATGCTGAAGTGTTATCAGCGGATCGTGACGCCATCCCTGAGAGACGGCGTTCACTCACCTTTCTATAGTGCTCTTTGATCCACTCGGCCTCATACCGGTGGCGCCAAAGCTGGCACGAGTGAGAGTCAGCGCGGTGCTCGCCACCGCAGTTCAGACACTTGAATTTGTGGGGACATGGCTGTCCCTCGGGGGTAGCCTTGTTGAGATCCTTAGGATGACAACAGCCGGCGACGGCGCGGTGGTTCTCAGAGGTATGAGGCCCAGCGCAGATGGGGCATCTGTTCGACCTGGATCGACAGATAGCAGTGGGGTGGCCCCAGTACCAGCAGCGCTGACACCAGGGGACCCCGGTACGGGCGGAAGCCTGCTGCACGCGGCAGGAGTGCGTTCCAATCTGGACGGTGCGCCCCACGAGACGCTTCATCCGAGTGCCGGTCTTAGAGTCGGCTAAGTCGAGCCAAGCTGTGCAGGTGTCAGAGCTGGCGGAATTGCGCGAGATGCGCGGGGTATGAGACAGCATGGCGAAGTCCTCGCGATGCGGAGACTTCGACAGATGGCCCAGGAGGCGTTCGACAGTCATGGCCTTGCGCCCAAGTTCGTCGATGAAGGGGATATCCACAATCCTGATGTAGGACGTGGAGTCGGGAACACAGAGCTGGAGCTTAACGCCCTCAGCGACCGCCTTATGAGCCCACTCGTCTATGATGGCGATATCCTTCGGGGTGGGGGCGAAATTAGTGAGCAGCGACCAAGAATTGGCCGTGCTCGAGCGAACCGACTCGATCCTGCAGCGGACGCGAGCTTGCACGAGGCCTCTGTTGATAACTTCAACAAAGTGGTTGGTCTGAGGGCGGGGGGCACCTTCCGGCACGGCGACCGCAGTCATGAGGAGTTGTCGACGGTTGGGACCAGCCGTGACATTGTCGGGGCGCTTGGACTTGCCTTGCGCCGAAGGTTCAGCCTCCCGAGCCATAGCTACGACTCGTTTGGGCTCTAGCTCCGGGAACGACTGCGCAACGTGCACGGCCGTAACCACAGGGATCTGGGCAGATTTGCCCTTACCAGAGGAAGATAGCGTCTGCGCGTACGAGGACGGCACCGACTTCTTCTTCTTGGTGATGTTAAGAGGGCGCACCGGGCCAGGTTGGACCGGGGCACTCCTCCGTTGTTGCTGCAGGGCAAGGCGCTTCGCCTCTGCGTTCTTTCGGATCGACTCGACAAGATCCCGCTCACGACGAGCAGGGCGGACGGGCTGAAACGGAGGTGGTGGTACGGGAGCTCTAACCGGCTTCGATCTGCCGGATCTAGGCGTGGAGCCTCCCATATCAGCGTCGACATTGCCCGAGCCAGATGGCCGAGGCGGGGGAGTAGCTCTCCTGTCAGGCAGGGGACGAGCGTAGCGAGAGGCAATGTTGGCCACAGCGTGACCCCCGAGCCAACTCGGATTAGACTGACCAGTTGGAGAGCGATCCAACCAGCCATTGTTAGACAGGGACTGGACAAACGCCAGGGCGGCGCCCAATACCACTGTGGTAGATTCCGCGCTGAGCGGCATAGCATGCACGGACCTGAACCAGGAGGACAGGTTGTGCAGGGATTCGGCTGCGCCCTGGACGTCCACAGCGAGGTGTTCTTCGTCACCTGCCAACGCCGCTACGGATGGAGCATACTCCAAATCGCCGAACGACTCCACTGACATATCTCTGCCAGCGGAGCTCCCAGGGGGATCGGTGGCGATCGCGGAAGCAGCAGCCCCGGGGGCCACTACCTCGTCCTCGTCATCGTCGAAAGAATCCGCCATCTCCATAGGCGCAGGAGAGGGGGAGGTAGCACGAGAGGGAGCACGGGACCGAGGTCGGGCGGTACCACTCGAGGAGGTTGATGATGGCGGCCGTGCCGTGATCGGGACGGCGGCGTATCGTTGGCGCGTGCCCTCCCCAGAGGAAGCCTGGGTCGAGGCGCGGGTTTGGTAGCGGGGTTGTGGCTGCTGGGAGCCCACACCCGGAATACGAGCGATCGGGTCGGGGGACGATTGCGGCGGGACCGGGTCGTCAGCCCACGGGTCATTTGATGAGCTGGGTGGCCTACGGCTCATACCAGCGAGTATATCAGCAACTAGGGACGTGCCCTAGCCAAGCGTTGGGGTTGCGGTGTATTCGATACGACTAGACTACAGTAACCGCCCCGTTGATGGTGGTGGTTGCTGGAAAAGGAAGGTGATTGTGGCCCTTATGAGCCCTGAATACTCTGGGTCTGCTAAACTGCACACTCGCTCTATCGGCCTTATGTCTCCTGCGGTTCGCAAGAGGACTAAAGGCTCTTTAATCCAGGCTGATGCCAGCCTGGTGAACCTCGTCGAGGAATTTGAGCCTATGGCTTCAATTAATCGACCCGGATACCGCCTGATGGACTGCCACCCTGAGCAGGTGACGTTCATGGAGGTGAAGCTCAATGCGGAGGGTAACACCGACCCCGAGCACATGTATGCTCTCAACGCGCGCCTTAGGGAGTGCAGGGAGGACCTCGGGATTGTCCATATGGCGACGGACGCAAGTCTGCCGCTCCATGGCAAGTTCCAGGCAGTTTCGTCTGCCCACGTCTACCGCCAGCGGGAGTGCCTTCGGGAGATCACTCGCGTGGCAGGCCGAGTCACAGCGCCTGACGCTGAGCTCATGGCCATTGCACTTGGCATTCATTTTGCTCTTAAGCAGGGTGACGTCAGGCTTATACGGGTATTCACTGACTCTATTGTGTCAGCGAAGCTTGTGGTTGATCCGTCTACACACTCCGGGCAGATGCTGTCCCAGGGAGTGTGTGTGGCGCTTAAACAATGGCTCTCTGGGGATCCCCGGAGAGGCATTGAATTCCTCGCTGTCCCTTCTTCCGAGAAGTGGGAGTTCCACCATGCCGTTCACCGACATGTCGCCTCGTTCCCTCAGGTCACTTATGGCCCGAGGCCGTTCACTTCTATTGCCCGCCTGCGCAAGGAGGCGGTCGATGATATTCTGGAGTTATGGCGTCAGCTGTACTCTACCTCTTCCTATAAGGGGCGTAGTAATATGGATCTCGCCTCTGGGGCGGACCCGACTGTTCCGGGGAAGCCGACCTACCTTTCCGGTGGGCCTTGGCTCCCTCATGTTAGCGGCTCTAACTCGCTCTGTGCAAGGGCCGTGCGTGCCGTTACAGGTCATGCTCCGATTGGGTCGTACCGCGTACGATTCTTTCCTAATGAAAGCGTTAGCTGCTCGTGTGGCGCCGCTCTTGAGGGGCGCTATCACATTTTCGTCAGATGTCCCAAACACAAGAGGGAACTTGACAGACCTCCCCAGACCATTCGTGAGCTGGTAGACTTCCTGAATGTAAACCCGGGGGCCTTTGCGTTCAGACCAGATGATGCTGGGATCGGTTGATCTGGCACGCGTGGGGGGCTCCTGCGGGGTCGCTGGTCTTCTGGCCCACTGGGGGGAGAAGTTGTAAGGCAACAGGGGTGGGGTCCCTGGGGGGTGCTTCTGGCCTTGGCTAGTGGTGCTCCTTTCCTGGGCCTGGCTGGGGGCTTCGTGGCGGGCGGAGGCGTAAAATAACGGGGGTGGGGTCCCCGGGTGGCGGTGCGGGTTCGTCCTGCTAAGTTGCTTTCTTGGGCACCGTCTAGGCGGCGCTTCGAGTTGCTACCCTGTCTGCTGTGTTGTTCTGGGTCGGGACTGGGCTGATACCCTTCCACTTGGGAAGCTGGGGGTAAGGTGGCTCCAAGCGGGGGCTCCTTGCGCTGGATCTCCTGACTACACCTGTCCCCCTGAGGGCACTCGGCCGCCGCTGCCGCTGGGTCCGCCTCTCGAGGGATGATCAGGGCACCGCCGCTTTGCGGCGATGCGTCACTGGGTGTACACCACAAGACCTGGGCAACTGGGTCTTCCTCAATGTGATGGGCATTTCGGGGAACCGGGGGATTGGGCAAGTAGGGGATAGTCCGGTCTGGTCTGGGCTAGTGCTTGGGTTGGGTTGGACTGTTTCTGAACACTAGATTACTCTTAACTCATCGGACCTTGTAGTTGGGGCTTTGTACTTAACTACACGCGGACTGCGATCGGGCACCGCGTTATAAATTGGCGCAAGCCATGATTTAAAAAAAAAAAAAAAAAAAAAAAAAAAAAAAAAAAGGACCTCGGGATTGTCCATATGGCGACAGACGCAAGTCTGCCGCTCCATGGCAAGTTCCAGGCAGTTTCATCTGCCCATGTCTATCACCAGCGGGAGTGCCTCCGGGAGATCACTCGTGTGGCAGGTCGAGTTACAGCACCTGATGCTGAGCTCATGGCCATTGCACTTGGCATTCATTTTGCTCTTAAGCAGGATGACGTCAGGCTTATATGTGTATTCACTGACTCTATTGCGTCAGCGAAGCTTGTAGTTCATTTTCTCGAACAGCTTACCCAGCGTGTTGAGAAGTACTATAGGCCTGAAGGCCTTGGGTGTAGAATATGCAGGCTTACCCGGCTTAGGGATAATAACTGACATAGATTCTTTAAAATACTCCGGCCAGCAACCTAAACGAATACAGGCGCTAGCTAGACGTACGAAGACTGGCAGGGCATCCCCAAGCACGATCTGTTTGAGCATCCTCCACGTAACGTGGTCGGGGCCCGGCGCAGAGACCTTAGAGCAGGCGGATAACGCGTCCACCAGTTCTTTGGCTGAGAAGTCCACCCATTCCCGCCGCGTCAGCGTAGGGAGCGGATCAATAACGGGGGTATCACACTCCGCCCGGAAGCGGAGTTGTAGGTACCGTGAAGGGCCTCCCAAGGGAGTCCATAGTGTGCCTCCCCCTGATAGGAGATAGCCTCGCACGCAGGCAACTTGCGCGCCTTGACCCATTCCATAAGGTCCCAGGGGCGCTTGTTGGTCTCAGCAATGCTCCTGCGCTGGATCTCCTGACTACACCTGTCCCCCTGAGGGCACTCGGCCGCGCTGCCGCTGGGTCCGCCTCTCGAGGATGATCAGGGCACCGCCGCTTTGCGGCGATTGCGTCAACTGGGTGTACACCACAAGACCTGGGCAACTGGGTCTTCCTCAATGTGATGGGCATTTCGGGGAACCGGGGGATTGGGCAAGTAGGGATAGTCCGGTCTGGTCTGGGCTAGTGCTGGGTTGGGTTGGACTGTTTCTGAACACTAGATTACTCTTAACTCATCGGACCTTGTAGTTGGGGCTTTGTACTTAACTACACGCGGACTGCGATCGGGCACCGCGTTATAAATTGGCGCAAGCCATGATTTAAAAAAAAAAAAAAAAAAAAAAAAAAGGACCTCGGGATTGTCCATATGGCGACAGACGCAAGTCTGCCGCTCCATGGCAAGTTCCAGGCAGTTTCATCTGCCCATGTCTATCACCAGCGGGAGTGCCTCCGGGAGATCACTCGTGTGGCAGGTCGAGTTACAGCACTCCCCGGAGGGGCATTGAATTCCTTGCTGTCCCTTCTTCCGAGAAGTGGGAGTTTCACCATGCTGTTCATCGGCATGTTACCTCGTTCCCTCAGGTCGCTTATGGTCTGAGGCCATTCACTTCCATTGCCCGCCTGCGTAAAGAGGCGGTCGACGATGTTCTGGAGTCATGGCATCAGCTGTACTCTACCTCTTCTTATAAGGGGCGTAGTAATATGGACCTTGCCTCCGGGGCGGATCCATCTGTACCGGGGAAGCCGACCTACCTTTCTGGTGGGCCCTGGCTCCCTCATGTTAGCGGCTCTAACTCGCTTTGTGCGAGGGCCATGCGTGCTGTCACAGGTCATGCTCCGATTGGGTCGTACCGCGTACAATTCTTTCCTAACGAAGGCATTGGCTGCTCGTGTGGCGCCGCTCTCGAGGGGCGCTATCACATCTTTGTCAGGTGTCCCAACCACAAGAGGGAACTGGACAGACCTCCTCAGACCATTCGTGAGCTAATTGATTTCCTGAATGTGAACCCCGGGGCGTTTGCGTTCAGACCAGATAATACTGGGATTGGTTGAGCTGGCGCGTGGGGGGTCCCTGCGGTGTCGCTGGTCTTCTGACCTACTGGGTGGAGAAGTCGTAAGGCAACAGGGGTGGGGTCTCTGGGGGGTGCTTCTGGCTTCGGCTGGTGGTGCTCCTTTCCTGGGCTTGGTTGGGGCTTCGTGGGGGGCGAAGGCATAAAATAACGGGGGTTGGGTCCCCGGGTGGCTGTGCGGGTTCGTCCTGCTCAGCTGCTTTCTTGGGCACCGTCTAGGCGGCGCTTCGAGTTGCTACCCTGCCTGTTGTGTTGCCCTGGATCAGGACTGGGCTGATACCCTTTCACTTGGGAAGTTAGGGGTAAGGCGGCTCCAAGCGGGGGCTCCTTGCGCTGGCTCTCCTGACTACACCTGTCCCCTCCCGGGCGCTTGGCCGCCGTTGCCGCTGGGCTCGCCGCTTGAGGGATGATCAGGGCACCGCCGCTTTGCGGCGGTGCGTCACTGGGTGTATACCACAAGACCTGGGCAACTGGGTCTTCTTCAGTGTGATGGGCATGTCGGGCGACTGGGGGATTTAGCAAGTAAGGGGGGTCTGGTTTGGTCTGGGTGGGCATTGCGCCTGGCTTGGGTTGGGTTGGGCTCCTTCTGAACAGTAGATTACTCTTAACTCATCGGACTTTGTAGTTGGGGCTTTGTACTTAGCTACACGCGGACTGCGATCGGGCACCGTGTTATAAATTGGCGCAAGCCATGATTTAAAAAAAAAAAAAAAAAAAAGGAGGTCGATGATGGCGGCCGTGTCATGATCGGTATGGCGGCGTATCGTTGGCGCGTGCCCTCCCCAGAGGAGGCCTGGGTTGAGGCGCGGGTTTGGTAGCGGGGTTGTGGCTGCTGGGAGCCCACACCCGGAATACGAGCAATTGGGTCAGGGGACGATTGCAGCGGGACTGGGTCGTCAGCCCACGGGTCGTGTGATGAGCTGGGTGGCTTGCGGCTCATACCAGCGAGTAGTTCAGCAACTAGGGACGTGCCCTAGCCAAGAGTTGGGGTTACGGTGTATTCGATACGACTAGATTACAGTAACTGCCCCGTTGATGGTGGTGGTTGCTGGAAAAGGAAGGTGTTGCAACCCCAACTCTTGGCTAGGGCACGTCCCTAGTTGCTGAACTACTCACTGGTATGAGCCGCAAGCCACCCAGCTCATCAAACGACCTGTGGG
Organism: Calvatia gigantea; assembly: GCA_025093985.1. Classification (NCBI taxonomy): domain Eukaryota; kingdom Fungi; phylum Basidiomycota; class Agaricomycetes; order Agaricales; family Lycoperdaceae; genus Calvatia; species Calvatia gigantea. The sequence goes on along the minus strand of JACAAK010000005.1, from coordinate 1,264,045 downwards.
CTGACAACCCGGTTCCGCCGCAATCGTCCCCTGACCTGATCGCTCATATTCCAGGTGTGGGCTCCCAGCAGCCACAACCCCACTATCAAACCTGCACCTCAACCCAGGCATCTGCTGGGGAGGGCACGCGCCAACAGTACGCCGCTGTCCCGATCACAGCACAGCCGCCATCAACAACCTCCTCAAGTGGAACCGCCTGACCTCGGTCCCATGCTCCCTCTCGTGCTACCTCCCCCTCTCCTGCGCCAATGGAGATGGCAGACCCTTTCAATGATGACAAGGACGAGGTGGTGGCCCCTGGGGCTGCTGCATCTGCGATCATCACTGATCCCCCTGGGAGCTCCGCTGGCAGAGATATGTCAGTGGAGTCGTTTGGCGATTTGGAGTATGCTCCATCTGTAGCGGTGTTGGCAGGTGACGAAGAACACCTCACTGTGGACATCCAAGGCGCAGCCGAATCCCTGCACAACCTGGCCTCCTGGTTCAGGTCCGTGCATGCTATGCTGCTTAATGCGGAATCTACCACAGTGGTACTGGGCACCGCCTTGGTGTTTGTCCAGTCCCTGGCTAACAATGGCTGGTTGGATCACTCTCCAACTGGTCAATCTAATCCGAGTTGGCTCGGGGGTCACGCTGTGGCCAACATTGCCTCTCGCTATGCTCAACCCCTGCCAGCCAGGAGAGCTACTCCTCCGCCTCGGCCGTCTGGCTTGGGCGATGTTGATGCAGATATGGGAGGCCCCACGCCTAGATCCGGCAGATCGAAGCCGGTCAGAGCTCCCGCATCACCACCTCCGTTTCAGCCTGTCCGTCCTGCTCACCGTGAGTGGGATCTCATTGAGTCGATCCGAAAGAACACAGAGACAAAGTGGCTTGCCCTGCAGCAGCAGCGGAGGAGTGCACCAGTCCAACCTGGTCCGGTGCGCCCCCTCAATATTACCAAGAAGAAGAAGGCGGTGCCGTCCTCGTATGCACAGACGCTATCTTCTTCTGGTAAGGGCAAGTCTGCCCAAGTCCCTGTGGTTATGGCAGTGCGCGTTGCGTAGTCGTTCCCAGAGCTTGAACCCAAGCGAGTCGTAGCCATGGCTTGTGAGGCTGAACCCTCGGCACAAGGCAAGTCCAAGCGCCCTGACAATGTCACGGCTGGTCCCAACCACCGACAGCTCCTCATGACAGCAGTCGCTGTGCCGGAAGGTGCTCCCCGTCCTCAGACTAATCACTTTGTTGAGATCATCAACAGAGGTCTTGTACAAGCTCGTGTCCGCTGCAGGATCGAGTCGGTTCACTCAAGCACGGCCAACTCTTGGTCGTTGCTCACCAACTTCGCCCCCACTCCTAAGGATGTTGCCATCATCGACGAGTGGGCCCATAAGGCAGTTGCTGAGGGCGTTAAGCTCCAGCTCCGTGTCCCCGACTCCATGTCCTATATCAGGATTGTGGATATTCCATTCATCGATAAACTCGGCCGCAAAGCCATGACCGTCAAATGGCTCCTGGGCCATCTGTCGAAGTCTCCGCACCGCGAGGACTTCACCATGCTGTCTCATACCCCGCGCATTTCGTGCAACTCTGCCAGCTCTGACACCTGCACAGCTTGGCTCGACCTAGCCGACTCTAAGACCAGCACCCAGATGAAGCATCTTGTGGGGTGCACCGTCCAGATCAGAATGCACTCCTGCCATGTGCAGCAGGCCTCCGCCTGTACCGGGGTCCCCTGGTGTCAACGTTGCTGGTACTGGGGCCACCCCACTGCTATCTGTCGATCTCGGTCGAACAGATGCCCTATCTGCGCTGGGCCTCACACCTCTGAGAACCACTGTGCCGTCGCCGGCTGTTGTCATCCCAAGGATCTCAACAAGGCTACCCCTGAGGGACAACCGTGTCCCCACAAATTCAAGTGTCTCAACTGCGGTGGTGAACACCGCGCTGACTCCCATTCATGCCAGCTTTGGCGCCACCGGTATGAGGCCGAGTGGATCAAAGAGCACTACAGAAAGGTGAGTGAACGCCATCTCTCAAGGATGGTGTCACGATCCGCTGATAATACTTCAGCATCCGCGCAATGAACCCCGAGCCTGACGAGTTGAGGCGTTTCGTGAAGGGTAAAATACGTATATTGTCATTTAACGTAGCAAAGAATTACATGTTATTGGACACACTGCTAGAGTCTGAGAAAGACAACTTCGACATCATTTTCGTCCAGGAGCTGCCCTGGCGAACGATAAGATCCACCCCCTCGACGCTTGACGCCGAGGGTGATCCTGTCATTGGAGCACCTAAGCACCCTGAGTGGTTGTATATGGTGAGGCCGGCCTCCACTGCAGAGGAATGAGATCAACCGTGTGTCATGGCATTTGTCCACACACGGGTCAAGAGACTGAGGCCCTCGCTGAGGCGGGACCTCATTGATCACCGGAATGTGATGGTTGTCACCATCTTCAATCACGGCCACGAGCGCCATCTCATGAATGTTTATTCTGATGATGAGCACACTGCAATCAAGCTTCTCTATGAGAAGCGTGATTCTTTACCCCAGATGCATTACATGGGAGGCAATTTTAATTGCCATTTGTGTGAGTGGGACGACGGCATTCCACATCACCACCGACCCGCCCAGCAGCTATTGGAAGCTGCCAACGACCTCAGCCTTGGGATCTGGCTTCCAGACTCCAGGGCTTCTACACATGTACCTCGAGATCCAACCAAATGCCAATCGGTGATTGATCTGATCTTCATCTCCAATCTCAGGTGGTGCATCGTGCATCCCCAGATCAGATCAGATCTGATGGGCCCATCGGACCACCATCCGCTGTCTGTCACAATCCCTATCCGCCCTGAAGACATCACAAATGTCAGAAGGGCATTTCCCAAGAACTCGGCAGTGACTGCAGAATTGCAGTTCCTTGACGAGATCAGAGAAGGGGTGTATGATCTTTGAGATCATCCCCTTAATTCAGCACGGGATGTTAATGTCCTGGCATCGGCTATTGGGTCAGTGTTTTCTGCAGCGTGGCACCGCCACACTGTGGAGGTGCACATATCTGCGAAGTCTCAGCCCTAGTGGGATGAGGATTGCAAGGTCGCCCTTCAGGCTCACAGGGACTCTTCGGACCCTGCAGACTGGAAGGCATTCCGACACATTGTGGCATCTAAGAAGCACAAATTCTTTGATGAGAAGATTGAGGAAATTGCTGAGACCAACAAGCACCCTTGGGACCTTATGGAATGGGTCAAGGCGCGCAAGTTGCCCGCATGCAAGGCTATCTCCTACCAGGGGGAGCCTTGTCACACTATGGACTCCCTGTGGGAGGCCCTTCACAGTACCTACAACTCCGCTTCCGGGCAGGAGTTGATACCCCTATGAATGTCAGAAGGGCTTTCCCCAAGAACTCGGCAGCAACTGCGGAATTGCAGTTCCTGGATGAGATCAGAGAAGGGGTGTATGGTCTTCGGGATCATCCCCTTAATTCAGCTCGGGATGTTAACGTCCTGGCATCGGCCATTGGGTCGGTGTTCTCTGCAGCGTGGCATCGCCACACTGTGGAGGTGCACATTTCCGCAAAGTCTCAACCCTGGTGGGATGAGGATTGCAGAGTCGCCCTTCAGGCCCATAGGGATTCTTCAGACCCTGCGGACTGGAAGGCATTTCGACGTGTTGTGGCGTCTAAGAAGCGCAAATTCTTTTGTCACACTATGGGCTCCCTATGGGAGGCCCTTCACAGTACCTACAACTCCGCTTCCGGGCGTGAGTGTGATACCCCCGTTATTGACCCGCTCCCTATGCTAACGCAATGGGAATGGGTGGACTTCTCAGCCAAGGAACTGACGGACGCGCTGTCCGCCTGCTCTAAGGTCTCTGCGCCGGGCCCCGACCACGTTACGTGGAGGATGCTCAAACAGATCGTGCTTGGGGATGCCCTGCCGGTCTTCGTACGTCTAGCTAGCGCCTGTATTCGTTTAGGTTGCTGGCCAGAGTATTTCAAAGAATCTATGTCGGTTATTATCCCTAAGCCGGGTAAGCCTGCATACTCTACGCCCAAGGCCTTTAGGCCTATAGTTCTTCTCAACACGCTGGGTAAGCTGTTTGAGAAAATGATCGCGACTAGGCTCCAGTTTGACTCAGTCAAATTTGGGGTCTTTCACCCTAATCAGCTCGGAGGTGTGATCCAACGATCCACTGAGGATGCTGGCCTGATGCTGACCCACATCGTAAGAGCGGGTTGGGCCAAGGGCCTCAGGACTAGCGTTGTGGCTTTTGACATAGTGCAGTTCTTTCCATCTTTGCACCACGATATGCTGGTGGCAATACTCCGCAAGCAAGGATTCGCCCCTGAGTTGGTCGAGTTCTTTGCGCACTACCTGGTAGGACGGAAGACCCAGTACTGTTGGGACTCTTTCAAGTCTGAGCCATTCCCATCGGATGTGGGGGTAGGGCAGGGATCTGCCCTCTCTCCCGTCCTGTCGGCCTTATACATAGCTCCGCTAATGTGGCTTTTCGACAGGGAGGCGTCTCGTCTGGGGACGACTCTTCTGTCATATGTCGATGATGGCACCATCATTGCCCAGTCGAAAGACTGGGGATCTAACCTTGCGGCTCTTAAGGAGGCGTATGGTATTATATTTAGGCTCTTTGAGCGCTTCGCCTTGGTACTTGAACACGACAAGTCCGAGGTCTTTCACTTCTCCCGTAGGCACGGGGATGATAATCCGCCAATAGACCTGGGCTTTGCCCCATTCACCGGTGATACGCTGCTCCGGCCCAAGCCTTATTGGAGGTACTTGGGCTTCTACTTCGACCGCGCCCTTACTTTCAAGGAGCATGTTCGTTATTACTCTACTAAAGCGCTCTCCACGGTGAAAGCCATGAAGATGCTTGGTAATTCTACGAGGGGCTTGCGGCCTATGCAGAAGCGCCTCCTCTATCGGTCGTGTGTCGTTCCCATTGCGACGTATGGCTTCAAACTCTGGTTCTTCAAGGGCTCTCGCTGTAAGGCGGCCCTTAAGAGTCTGAATGTCATGCAGAGACGGGCGGCCCTGTGGATTACAGGTGCTTTCCGGACTGCTCCTACTGGGGCCGCGGAGTTGTTCGCGGGTCTCATACCTATCCAGCTTCATATACAGAAGCTTGCTGTCAGGTCGGACTACAGGGTTAAGACCCTGTCACCTAACCACCCTCTCAGGGCCCTTATGAGCCCTGAATACTCTGGGTCTGCTAAACTGCACACTCGCTCTATCGGCCTTATGTCTCCTGCGGTTCGCAAGAGGACTAAAGGCTCTTTAATCCAGGCTGATGCCAGCCTGGTGAACCTCGTCGAGGAATTTGAGCCTATGGCTTCAATTAATCGACCCGGATACTGCCTGATGGACTGCCACCCTGAGCAGGTGACGTTCATGGAGGTGAAGCTCAATGCGGAGGGTAACACCGACCCCGAGCACATGTATGCTCTCAACGCGCGCCTTAGGGAGTGCAGGGAGGACCTCGGGATTGTCCATATGGCGACGGACGCAAGTCTGCCGCTCCATGGCAAGTTCCAGGCAGTTTCGTCTGCCCACGTCTACCGCCAGCGGGAGTGCCTTCGGGAGATCACTCGTGTGGCAGGCCGAGTCACAGCGCCTGACGCTGAGCTCATGGCCATTGCACTTGGCATTCATTTTGCTCTTAAGCAGGGTGACGTCAGGCTTATACGGGTATTCACTGACTCTATTGCGTCAGCGAAGCTTGTGGTTGATCCGTCTACACACTCCGGGCAGATGCTGTCCCAGGGAGTGTGTGTGGCGCTTAAACAATGGCTCTCTGGGGATCCCCGGAGAGGCATTGAATTCCTCGCTGTCCCTTCTTCCGAGAAGTGGGAGTTCCACCATGCCGTTCACCGACATGTCGCCTCGTTCCCTCAGGTCGCTTATGGCCCGAGGCCATTCACTTCTATTGCCCGCCTGCGCAAGGAGGCGGTCGATGATATTCTGGAGTTATGGCGTCAGCTGTACTCTACCTCTTCCTATAAGGGGCGTAGTAATATGGATCTCGCCTCTGGGGCGGACCTGACTGTTCCGGGGAAGCCGACCTACCTTTCTGGTGGGCCTTGGCTCCCTCATGTTAGCGGCTCTAACTCGCTCTGTGCGAGGGCCGTGCGTGCCGTTACAGGTCATGCTCCGATTGGGTCGTACCGCGTACGATTCTTTCCTAATGAAAGCGTTAGCTGCTCGTGTGGCGCCGCTCTTGAGGGGCGCTATCACATTTTCGTCAGATGTCCCAAACACAAGAGGGAACTTGACAGACCTCCCCAGACCATTCGTGAGCTGGTAGACTTCCTGAATGCAAACCCGGGGGCCTTTGCGTTCAGACCAGATGATGCTGGGATCGGTTGATCTGGCGCGCGTGGGGGGCTCCTGCGGGGTCGCTGGTCTTCTGGCCTACTGGGGGGAGAAGTTGTAAGGCAACAGGGGTGGGGTCCCTGGGGGGTGCTTCTGGCCTTGGCTAGTGGTGCTCCTTTCCTGGGCCTGGCTGGGGGCTTCGTGGCGGGCGGAGGCGTAAAATAACGGGGGTGGGGTCCCCGGGTGGCGGTGCGGGTTCGTCCTGCTAAGCTGCTTTCTTGGGCACCGTCTAGGCGGCGCTTCGAGTTGCTACCCTGTCTGCTGTGTTGTTCTGGGTCGGGACTGGGCTGATACCCTTCCACTTGGGAAGCTGGGGGTAAGGTGGCTCCAAGCGGGGGCTCCTTGCGCTGGATCTCCTGACTACACCTGTCCCCCTGAGGGCACTCGGCCGCCGCTGCCGCTGGGTCCGCCTCTCGAGGGATGATCAGGGCACCGCCGCTTTGCGGCGATGCGTCACTGGGTGTACACCACAAGACCTGGGCAACTGGGTCTTCCTCAATGTGATGGGCATTTCGGGGAACCGGGGGATTGGGCAAGTAGGGGATAGTCCGGTCTGGTCTGGGTTAGTGCTTGGGTTGGGTTGGACTGTTTCTGAACACTAGATTACTCTTAACTCATCGGACCTTGTAGTTGGGGCTTTGTACTTAGCTACACGCGGACTGCAATCGGGCACCGCGTTATAAATTGGCGCAAGCCATGATTTAAAAAAAAAAAAAAAAAAAAAAAAAAAAAGAGCTGGTGGATGCATTGTCTGCCTGCTCTAAGGTCTCTGCTCTGGGCCCCGACCACGTTACGTGGAGGATGCTCAAACAGATCGTGCTTGGGGATGCCCTGCCGGTCTTTGTACGTCTAGCTAGCGCCTGTGTTCGTCTGGGCTGCTGGCCGGAGTATTTTAAAGAATCTATGTCAGTCATTATCCCTAAGCTGGGTAAGCCTGCATACTCTACACCCAAGGCCTTTAGGCCTATAGTTCTTCTCAACACGCTGGGTAAGCTGTTTGAGAAAATGATCGCGACTAGGCTCCAGTTTGACTCTGTCAAATTTGGGGTCTTTTACCCTAATCAGCTCGGAGGTGTGATCCAACGGTCCACCGAAGATGCCGGCCTGATGCTAACCCACATCGTGAGGGCGGGTTGGGCTAAAGGCCTCAGGACTAGCGTTGTGGCCTTTGACATAGCGCAGTTCTTCCCATTGTTGCACCATGATATGTTGGTTGCAATACTTCACAAGCAAGGATTCGCCCCTGAGTTGGTCGGGTTCTTTGCGCACTACTTGGTAGGACAGAAGACCCAGTATTGCTGGGATTCTTTTAAGTCCGAGCTGTTTCCATCGGATGTGGGGGTAGGGCAGGGCTCTGCCCTCTCCCCTGTTCTGTCAGCCTTATACATACAGTAGCTCCGCTAATGTGGCTTTTCGACAGGGAGGCATCATGCTTAGGGATGACCCTCCTGTCATATGTCGATGATGGTACCATCATTGCCCAGTCTAAGGACTGGGGGTCCAACCTTGTGGCTCTTAAGGAGGCATATGGTATTATATTTAGGCTCTTTGAGCATTTCGCCTTGGTACTTGAACATGACAAGTCTGAGGTTTTTCACTTCTCCCGTAAGCATGGGGATGATAATCCACCAATTGACCTGGGCTTTGCCCCATTCACTGGTGATACGCCGCTCCAGCCCAAGCCCTATTGGAGGTACTTGGGCTTCTACTTCGACCATGCCCTTACTTTCAAGGAGCATGTTTGCTACTACTTTACCAAGGCACTTTCTATGGTGAAAGCCATGAAGATGCTTGGTAACTCTACGAGGGGCTTGTGGCCTATGCAGAAGCGCCTCTTTTTTTTTTTTTTTTTTTTTAATTCATGGCTTGCACCAATTTATAACGCAGTGCCCGATCGCAGTCCGTGTGTAGCTAAGTACAACGCCCCAACTACAAAGTCCAATGAGTTAAGAGTAATCTACTGTTCAGAAGGAGCCCAACCCAACCCAAGCCAGGCATAACACCCACCCAGACCAAACCAGACCCCCCCTTACTTGCTAAATCCCCTGGTCGCCCGAAATGCCCATCACACTGAAGAAGACCCAGTTGCCCAGGTCTTGTGGTGTACACCCAGTGACGTACCGTCGCGCTGCGACGGTGCCCTGATCATCCCTCAAGAGGCAGACCTAGCAGCAATGGCGGCCAAGTGCCCTCAGGGGGACAGGTGTAGTCAGGAGAGCCAGCGCAAGGAGCCCCCGCTTGGAGCCGCCTTACCCCCAACTTCCCAAGCGAAAGGGTATCAGCCCAGTCCTGATCTAGAGCAACACAGCAAGCAGGGTAGCAACTTGAAGCGCTGTGTAAATGGCGCCCAAGAAAGCAGCTGAGCAGGACAAACCCGCACTGCCACCCGGGGACCCCAACCCCATTATTTTATGCCTTCGCCCCCCGCGAAGCCCCCAACCAAGTCCAGGAAAGGAGCACCACCAGCCGAAGCCAGAAGCACCCCCCAGGGACCCCACCCCTGTTGCCTTACGACTTCTCCACCCAGTAGGTCAGAAGACCAGCGACACTGCAGGGACCCCCCATGCGCACCAGCTCAGCCGATCCCAGCATCATCTGGTCTGAACGCAAAAGCACCAGGGTTTGCGTTCAGGAAGTCAATCAGCTCACGAATGGTCTGAGGAGGTCTGTCAAGTTTCCTCTTGTGGTTGGGACACCAGACGAAAATGTGATAACGCCCCTCAAGAGCGGTGCCACACGAACAGCCAACGCTTTCAGTAGGAAAGAATCGTACTCGGTACGACCCAATCGGAGCATGACCAGTAACAGCACGCATGGCCCTCACACAGAGCGAGTTAGAGCTGCTAACATGAGGGAGCCAGGGCCCACCAGAAAGGTAGGTCGGCTTCCCCGGAACAGATGGGTCCGCCCCAGAGGCGAGATCCATATTACTACGCCCCTTATAAGAAGAGGTAGAGTACAGCTGGCGCCATGACTCCAGAACATCATCGACCGCCTCCTTGCGCAGGCGGGCAATAGAAGTGAATGGCCTCGGGCCATAAGCGACCTGAGGGAACGAGGTGACATGCTGGTGAACAGCATGGTGAAACTCCCACTTCTCGGAAGAAGGGACAGCGAGAAATTCAATGTCCCTCCGGGGATCCCCAGAGAGCCACTGTTTCAGCGCCACACACACCCCTTGGGATAGCATCTGCCCAGAATGTGTAGACGGATCAACTGCGAGCTTCGCTGATGCAATGGAGTCAGTGAATACACGTATGAGCCTGACGTCACCCTGCTTAAGAGCAAAGTGAATGCCAAGTACAATGGCCATGAGCTCAGCATCAGGTACTGTAACTCGGCCTGCCACGCGAGTGATTTCCCGGAGACACTCCCGTTGGCGATAGACATGGGCAGATGAAACTGCCTGGAACTTGCCATGAAGCGGCAGACTTGCGTCTGTCACCATATGAACAATCCCGAAGTCCTCTCTGCACTCCCTAAGGCGCGCATTGAGAGCATGCATATGCTCGGGGTCGGTGTTACCCTCCACATTGAGTTTCACCTCCATAAACGACACCTGGTCAGGGTGGCAATCCATCAGGCGGTATCTGGGCCGATTAATTGAAGCTATAGGCTCAAACTCCTCGATGAGGTTTACCAGGTTGACATCAGCCTGGATTAAAGAGCCTTTAGTCTTCCTGCGAATTGCAGGAGACATAAGGCCGATAGAGCGAGCATGCAGCTTAGCAGACCCAGAATACTCAGGGCTCATAAGGGCCCTGAGGGGATGGTTAGGTGACAGGGTCTTAATCCTGTAGTCTGACCTGACAGCAAGCTTCTGTATGTGAAGCTGGATGGGTATGAGACCCGCAAATGACTCCGTGGCCCCAGTAGGAGCAGTCCGGAAAGCACCTGTAATCCACAGGGCCGCCTGTCTTTGCATGACGTTCAGGCTCTTAAGGGCCGCCTTACAGCGGGAACCCTTGAAGAACCAGAGTTTAAAGCCATACGTCGCAATAGGGACAATGCATGACCGATAAAGGAGGCGCTTCTGCATAGGCCACAAGCCCCTCATAGAATTACCAAGCATCTTCATGGCTTTCACCGTAGAAAGTGCTTTAGTAGAGTAATAGTGAACATGCTCCTTAAAAGTAAGGGCACGGTCGAAGTAGAAGCCCAAATACCTCCAATAGGGCTTGGGCCGGAGCGGCGTGTCACCAGTAAACGGGGCAAAGCCCAGATCTATCAGTGGATTATCATCTCCGTGCTTACGGGAGAAGTGAAAGACCTCAGACTTGTCGTGTTCAAGTACCAAGGCAAAGTGCTCAAAGAGCCTGAATATAATACCATATGCCTCCTTAAGAGCCACAAGGTTAGATCCCCAGTCTTTCGACTGGGCAATGATGGTACCATCATCGACGTATGACAGAAGAGTCATCCCTAGACATGACGCCTCCCTGTCGAAAAGCCACATTAGCGGAGCTATGTATAAGGCCGACAGGACGGGAGAGAGGGCAGATCCCTGCCCTACCCCCACATCCAATGGAAATGGTTCGGACTTGAAAGAATCCCAGCAGTACTGGGTCTTCCGTCCTACCAGATAGTGCGCAAAGAACTCGACCAACTCAGGGGCAAATCCTTGCTTGTGAAGTATTGCAACCAGTATATCATGGTGCAATGACGGAAAGAACTGCGCTATGTCAAATGCCACAACGCTAGTCCTGAGGCCCTTAGCCCAACCCGCTCTTACGATGTGGGTCAGCATTAGGCCAGCATCTTCAGTGGATCGTTGGATCACACCTCCGAGCTGATTAGGGTGAAATTTGACAGAGTCAAACTGGAGCCTAGTTGCAATCATTTTCTCAAACAGCTTGCCCAGCGTGTTGAGAAGAACTATAGGCCTAAAGGCCTTGGGCATAGAATATGCAGGCTTACCCGGCTTAGGGATAATGACTGACATAGATTCTTTAAAATACTCCGGCCAGCAACCTAAACGAATACAGGCGCTAGCTAGACGTACAAAGACCGGCAGGGCATCCCCAAGCACGATCTGTTTAAGCATCCTCCACGTAACGTGGTCAGGGCCCGGCGCAGAGACCTTAGAGCAGGCAGACAACGCGTCCACCAGCTCCTTATCTGAGAAGTCCACCCATTCCCACCGCGGTAGCATAGGGAGCGGATCAATAACGGGGGTATCACACTCCCGCCCGGAAGCGGAGTTGTAGGTACCGTGAAGGGCCTCCCAGAGGGAGTCCATAGTGTGACAAGGCTCCCCCTGGTAGGAGATAGCCTCGCACGTGGGTAACTTGCGCGCCTTGACCCATTCCATAAGGTCCCAAGGGTGCTTGTTGGTCTCAGCAATTTCCTCGATCTTCTCATCAAAGAATTTGCGCTTCTTAGACGCCACAACGCGTCGAAATGCCTTCCAATCCGCAGGGTCCAAGGAATCCCTGTGGGCCTGAAGGGCGACCCTGCAATCCTCATCCCACCAGGGCTGAGACTTTGCGGATATGTGCACCTCCACAGTGTGGCGATGCCACGCTGCAGAGAACACTGACCCAATAGCCGATGCCAGGACATTAACGTCCCACGCTGAAGCAAGGGGATGATCCCGTAGATCATACACCCCTTCTCTGATCTCATCCAGGAACTGCAATTCTGCAGTCACTGCCGAGTTCTTGGGAAAGGCCCTTCTGACATTCGTGATGTCTTCAGGGCGGATAGGGATCGTGACAGACAGCGGATGATGGTCCGATGGGCCCGTCAGATCCGATCTGATCTGGGGACGCGCGATGCGCCACCTGAGATCGGAGATAAAGATCAGATCAATCACCGATTGGCGTTTGGTCGGATCTCGAGGTACATGTGTAGAAGCCCTGGAATCTGGCAACCAGATCCCGAGGCCGAGGTCATCAGCAGCTTCCACGAGCTGCTGGGCGGGTCGGTGGTGATGCGGAACGTTATCGTCCCACTCACACGAATGGCAATTGAAATCGCCTCCCATGTAATGCATCTGGGGTAGAGAATCACGCTTCTCATAGAGAAGCCCAATCGCAGTGTGCTCATCGTCAGAATAGACATTCATGAGATGGCATTCACGGCCGTGGTTAAAGATGGTAACAACCATCACATCCTGGTGATCAATAAGATCCCTCCTTAGCGAGGGCCTCAGTCTCTTGATCCGTGTGTGGACATAAGCCATAACACGGGATCGATCTCGTTCCTCCACAGAGGAGGCCGGCCTCACCATATACAACCATTCAGGGTGCTTAGGTGCTCTGATGACAGGCTCACCCTCAGCGTCAAGCGTCGAGGGGGCGGATCTTATTGTTTGCCAGGGAGGTTCCTGGACGAACACGATGTCGAAGTTATCTTTCTCAGACTCTAGCAAAGCGTCCAATAATGCATAGTTCTTAGCTACATTAAAAGACAGTATACATAATCTACCCTTCACGAAATGCTTCAACTCGTTAGGTTCGGGGTTCATTGCGTGGATGCTGAAGTGTTATCAGCGGATCGTGATGCCATCCTTGCGAGACGGCGTTCACTCACCTTTCTGTAGTGCTCTTTGATCCACTCGGCCTCATACCGGTGGCGCCAAAGCTGGCACGAGTGAGAGTCGGCACGGTGTTCTCCACTGCAGTTAAGACATTTGAACTTGTGGGGACATGGTTGTCCCTCAGGGGTGGCCTTGTTGAGATCCTTCGGATGACAACAGCCGGCAACAGTGCAGTGGTTCTCAGACGTGTGAGGCCCAGCGCAGATAGGGCACCTGTTCGACCGGGATCGACAGATAGCAGTGGGGTGGCCCCAGTACCAGCAGCGCTGACACCAGGGGACCCCAGTACGGGCGGAAGCCTGCTGCACGCGGCAGGAGTGCGTTCCAATCTGGACGGTGCGCCCCACGAGGCGCTTCATCTGGGTGCCAGTTTTCAAGTTGGCTAAGTCGAGCCAAGCTGTGCAAGTGTCAGAGCTGGCAGAGTTGCGCGAGATGCGCGGGGTATGAGACAGCATGGCGAAGTCCTCGCGATGCGGAGACTTCGACAGATGGCCCAGGAGGCGTTCGACAGTCATGGCCTTGCGGCCAAGTTCATCGATAAAAGGGATATCCACGATCCTGATGTAGGATGTGGAGTCGGGGACACGGAGCTGGAGCTTAACGCCCTCAGCAACTGCCTTATGAGCCCACTCGTCTATGATGGCGACATCCTTCGGGGTGGGGGTGAAGTTAGTGAGCAACGACCAAGAATTGGCCATGCTCGAGTGAACCGACTCGATCCTGCAGCGGACCTGAGCTTGCACAAGGCCTCTGTTGATAACTTCAACAAAGTGGTTAGTCTGAGGGCAGGGGGCACCTTCCGGCACAGCGACCGCAGTCATGAGAAGTTGTCGATGGTTGGGACCCGCCGTGACATTGTCAGGGCGCTTGGACTTGCCTTGCGCCGAGGGTTCAGCCTCACGAGCCATAGCTATGACTCGCTTGGGTTCAAGCTCTGGGAACGACTGCGCAACGCACACAGCTGTGACCACAGGGATCTGGGCAGACTTGCCCTTGCCAGAGGAAGATAGCGTCTGTGCGTACGAGGATGGCACTGCCTTCTTCTTCTTGGTGATGTTAAGAGGGCGCACCGGACCAGGTTGGACCGGCGCACTCCTCCGTTGCTGCTGCAGAGCAAGGCGCTTTGCCTCTGCGTTCTTTCGGATCGACTCGACAAGATCCCGCTCGCGGCGAGCAGGATGGACGGGCTGAAACGGAGGTGGTGGTGCGGGAGCTCTAGCCGGCTTCGATCTGCCGGATCTAGGCATGGAGCCTCCCATATCAGCGTCAACATCGCCCGAGCCAGATGGCCGAGGTGGGGGAGTAGCTCTCCTGTCTGGCAGGGGACGAGCGTAGCGAGAGGCAATGTTGGCCACAGCGTGACCCCCGAGCCAACTCGGATTAGATTGACCAGTTGGAGAGCAATCCAACCAGCCATTGTTAGACAGGGACTGGACAAATGCCAAGGCGGCGCCCAGTACCACTGTGGTAGATTCCGCGCTGAGCGGCATAGCATGCACAGACCTGAGCCAGGAGGACAGGTTGTGCAGGGATTCGGCTGCATCCTGGACGTCCACAGCGAGGTGTTCTTCGTCACCTGCCAACGCCGCCACGGATGGAGCATACTCCAAATCGCTGAACGACTCCACTGACATATCTCTGCCAGCGGAGCTCCCAGGGGGATCGGTGGCGATCGCAGAAGCAGCAGCCCCAGGGGCCACTACCTCGTCCTCGTCATCGTCGAAAGAGTCCGCCACCTCCATTGGCACAGGAGAGGGGGAAGTAGCACGAGAGGGAGCACGGGACCAAGGTCGGGCGGTTCCACTCGAGGAGGTTGATGATGGCGGCCGTGCCGTGATCGGGACGGTGGCATACCGTTGGCGCGTGCCCTCCCCAGAAGAGGCCTGGGTCAAGGCGCGGGTTTGGTAGCGGGGTTGTGGCTGCTGGGAGCCCACACCCGGAATACGAGCGATCGGGTCGGGGGACGATTGCGGCGGGACCGGGTCGTCAGCCCACGGGTCGTTTGATGAGCTGGGTGGCCTGCAGCTCATACCAGCGAGTAGATCAGCAACTAGGGACGTGCCCTAGCCAAGCGTTGGGGTTGCGGTGTATTCGATGCGACTAGACTACAGTAACCGCCCCGTTGATGGTGGTGGTTGCTGGAAAAGGAAGGTGTTGCAGAAGCGCCTCCTCTATCGGTCATGTGTTGTGCCTATTGTGACATACGGCTTCAAACTCTGGTTCTTCAAGGGATCCCACTGTAAAGCAGCCCTTAAGAGCCTGAATGTCATGCAGAGATGGGTGGCCCTGTGGATCACAGGTGCATTCCGGACTGCCCCTACTGGGGCCACAGAGTCATTCGCGGGTCTCATACCCATCCAGCTTCACATACAGAAGCTTGCTGTCAGGTCAGACTACAGGATTAAGACCCTGTCACCTAACCATCCCCTCAGGGCCCTTATGAGCCCTGAGTATTCTGGGTCTGCTAAGCTGCATACTCACTCCATCAGTCTTATGTCTCCTGCTACTCACAAGAAGACTAAAGGCTCTCTGATCCAGGCTGATGCCAACCTGGTAAACCTCGTTGAGGAGTTTGAGCCTATGGCTTCAACTAACCGGCCCGGATACCGCCTGATGGACTGCCACCCTGACCAGGTGTTATTCATGGAGGTGAAACTCAATGCGGAGGGCAATACTGACCCCGAGCATATGTATGCTCTCAACGTGCGCCTTAGGGAGTGCAGAGAGGACCTCGGGATTGTCTATATGGCGACGGACGCAAGTCTGCCACTTCATGGCAAGTTCCAGGCAGTCTCGTCCGCCCATGTATACCGCCAGCATGAGTGTCTCCGTGAGATCACTCGTGTGGCAGGTTGAGTTACAGCACCTGATGCTGAGCTCATGGCCATTGCACTTGGCATTCATTTTGCTCTTAAGCAGGATGATGTCAGGCTCATATGTGTATTCACTGATTCTATTGCATCAGCGAAGCTCACAGTTGATCTGTCTACACATTCTGGGCAGATGCTGTCCCAAGGGGTGTGTGTGGCGCTTAAGCGATGGCTCTCTGGGGATCCCCGGAGGGGCATTGAATTCCTCGCTGTCCCTTCTTCCGAGAAGTGGGAGTTCCACCATACTGTGCACCAGCATGTCACCTCGTTCCCTCAGGTTGCTTACAGCCTGAGGCTGTTCACTTCTATTGCCCGCCTGCACAAGGAGGTGGTCGACAATGTTCTGGAGGCATGGCGTCAGCTGTACTCCACCTCTTCTTACAAGGGGCATAGCAACATGGATCTCGCCTCCGGGGCGGACCCATCTATTCCAGGGAAGCTGACCTACCTTTCTGGTGGGCCTTGGCTCCCTCATGTTGGTGGTTCTAACTCGCTATGTGCGAGGGCCGTGTGTGCCGTCACAGGTCATGCTCTGATTGGGTCGTACCGAGTGCGATTCTTTCCTAACAAAGGCATTGGCTGCTCATGTGGTGCCGCTCTTGAGGGGCGCTATCACATATTTGTCAGGTGTCCCAACCACAAAAGAGAACTTGACAGACCTCCTCAGACCATTCGTGAGCTGATTGACTTCCTGAACGCAAACCCTGGGGCCTTTGCGTTCAGACCGGATGATGCTGGGATCGGCTGAGCTGGCACGTGCGGGGGGCTCCTGCGGGGTCGTTGGTCTTCCGGCCTACTGGGTGGGGAAGTTGTAAGGCAACAGGGGTGGGGTCCCTGGGGGGTGCTTCTGGCCTCAGCCGGTGGTGCTCCTTTCCTGGGCCTGGTTGGGAGCTTTGCGGGGGGCAAAGGCATAAACAACGGGGGTGGGGTCCCCAGGTGGCGGTACGGGTTTGTTCTGCTAAGCTGCTTTCTTGGGTGCTGTCCAGATGACGCCTCGAGTTGCTACCCTGCTTGCTGGGCTACTCTGGATCGGGACTGGGCTGATACCCTTTCATCTGGGAAGCTAGGGGTAAGGCAGCTCCAAGCGGGGGCTCCTTGCACTGGCTCTCCTGACTACACTTGTCCCCTTGAGGGCACTCGGCCACCACTGCTGCTGGGTCTGCCTCTTGACGGATGATCAGGGCACCGTCGCGCGGCGACGGTGTGTCACTGGGTGTACACCACAAGACCTGGGCAACTGGGTCTTCTTCAGTGTGATGGGCATTTCGGGGAACTGGAGGATTTAGCCAGTAGGGGGTGGTCTGGTCTGGTCTGGGTTAGCGCTTGGGTTGGGTTGGGTTGCTTCTGAACAGTAGATTACTCTCAACTCATCGGACTTTGTAGTTGGGGCTTTGTACTTAGCTACACGTGGACTGCAATCGGGCACCGCATTATAAATTGGCGCAAGCCATGAAATAAATAAATAAATAAATAAATAAATAAAAATGGTCCTCTAAGCGTCAGGCCTTTGTGACTCTGTCCTCTACTGAGGCAGAGTATGTTGCTGCAGTTGAGGGAGGCAAGGAGATCATGTGGATGAGGAACATCCTGACAGAGTTTGGTTATCCCCCTTCCCTTGCTTCGACACTCTTCATTGACAACAAGTCTGGGATCAGTGTGGCTAAGAACCCAGAGCACCATGGCAGGATGAAGCACCTTGACCTGAGGTATTACTGGCTTCGAGATGCAGTTTCCGAGAACCTGATTAACCCAGTCTATGTTTCCACTGACAAGCAATTGGCTGATATCCTGACCAAGGCTGTATATCCCAAGACCATGAACTTTGCTGTTCCTCTCCTTGGACTCACTCCATGATGACTCCCTGTTCTCAGACACATTCCTTGATGACTGCCTTGCTCCTTTCCTTGTTCCCTGTCACTAGACTGTCTAGGTCAGGGGGGTGTGTTAGATTTGCCCCAGTCAGTAAGCAGTGACAGAGTTGTATTAGAGAGTGTATAGGCAAAGGTGGACTTATCACTGACGGAGGTTGGGTCATGTGACTGTTGTCACATGACAGTTGGACTTGTAGCTGCCTGTGGACGCTTTGGAGGCCTTTAGTCTCTTACAGTGTTCCACAGTAATTGTGGAATTACTCCTTCAGTTCTCATCCAATACACTTCGTTTAACTGCTGTTACATTCCCCTTTCGATCCCCTACGCACACCGTTCAACACGAGGGCCATGCGTGCCATCACAGGTCATGCTCTGATTGGGTCATACCATGTGCGATTCTTTCCTAATGAAAGTGTTGGCTATTCGTGTGGCACCACTCTTGAGGGGCGCTATCACATATTTGTCAGGTGCCCTAACCACAAGAGGAAGCTTGACAGACCTCCTCAGACCATTCGTGAGCTGATTGACTTCCTGAATGCGAATCCTGGGGCATTCGCATTCAGACCAGATGATGCTAGGATCAGTTGAGCTGGCGTGTGTGGGGGGCTCCTGTGGGGTCACTGATCTTCTGGCCTACTGGGTGGAGAAGTCATAAGGCAACAGGGGTGGGGTCTCTGGGGGGTGCTTCCAGCCTTGGCTGGTGGTGCTTCTTTCCTGGGCCTGGTTTGGGGCTTCCTAGGGGATAAAGGCATAAAATAATGGGGGTAGGGGTCCCTGGGTGGCAGTGCGGGTTTGTCCTGCTTAGCTGCTTTCTTGGGCGCCATCTAGGCAGCACTTCGAGTTGCTACCCTGCCTGCTGGGTTGCTCTGGGTCAGGGCTAGACCTGATACTCTTTCAGCTGGGAAGTTGGGGGTAAGGTGGCTCCAAGCAGGGGGTCCTTGCGCTGGCTCTCCTGACTATACCTGTTCCCTCTTGGGCACTTGGCTGCCATCGCCGCTGGGCCCACCGCTTGTGGGATGATCAGGACACCACCACTGAGCTCTGCTCAGCCATGGTGTATCACTGGGTGTACACCACAAGACCTGGGCAACTGAGTCTTCTACAGTGTAATGGGCATTTCGGGAAACTGGGGGATTTAGCAAGTAGGGGGGGGTCTGGTCTAGGTCTGGGTTTACACTTGGGTTGGGTTGGGTTGCCTCTGAACAGTAGATTACTCTTAACTCATCAGACTTTGTAGTTAGGGGGTTTGTACTCTGCTACACGTAGACTGCGATTGGGTACCACGTTATAAATTGGCACAAGCCTTGAATTAAAAAAAAAAAAAGAATCGTATGTGGTACGAACCCAATCGGAGCATGACCAGTAATGGCATGCATGGCCCTCGTGCATAGCAAATTAGAGCCACTAACATGAGGGAGCCAAGGCCCACCAGAAAGGTAGGTCAGGCTTCCCCAGAATAGACAGATCCACCCCAGAGGCTAGATCCATATTGCTATGCCCCTTGTAAGAAGAGGTAGAGTACAGCTGGCACCATGACTCCAGAACATCATCAACTGCACCTCCTTGTGGAGGCAGGGCAATAGAAGTGAATGGCCTCAGGCCATAAGCAACCTGAGGGAACTGAGGTGACATGCCAGTGGACAGCATGGTGGAACTCCTACTTCTCGGAGGAAGGGACAGCAAGAAACTCAATGCCCCTCTTTTTTTTTTTTTTTTTATATCAAGGCTTGCACCAATTTATAATGCAGGTGCCCAATCGCAGTCCACATGTAGCAGAGTACTAAACCCCCTAACTACAAAGTCTGATGAGTTAAGAGTAATCTACTGTTCAAAGGCAACCCAACCCAACCCAAGTACAAATCCAGACCAGACCAGGACCACCCCCTACTTGCTAAATTCCCCTGACTTCTCGAAATGCCCATCACACTGAAGAAGACCTAGTTGCCCTAGGTCTTGTGGTGTACACCCAGTGACACATCGCTACTGGAGTAGCAGTGCCCTGATCATTCCTCAAGAGGCAGACCCAGTGACAATGGCTGCTGGATGCCCTTGGAGGGACAAGTGTAGTCAGGAGAGCCAGCGCAAGGGGCCTCCACTTGGAGCTGTCTTACCCCCAACTTCCTGGATGAAAGGGAATCAGCCCAGTCCCGATCCAGAACAACCCAGCAGGCAGGGTGGCAACTCGAAGTGTTGCCTAGACAGCACCCAAGAAAGCAGCTGAGCAGAATGAACCCACACCACCACCCAGGAACCCTACCCCCGTTATTTTATGCCTTCACCCCCTAAGGAGCCCCAAACTAGGCCCAGGAAAGGAACACCACCAGCCAGGGCCGGAAGCACTCCCCAGGGACACCTAACAAATATGTGATAGCACCCCTCAAGAGTGGCACCACACGAGCAGCTGGCTTGGGGTTCGTTGTGCAGATGCTGAACAGTCTTGTGGGGTGCACTGTCCAGATTGAAACCCATTCCTGCTGTATTCAGCAGGCCTCTGCCTGCATGGGTGTGCCCTGGTGCCAGTGATGCTGGTATTGGGGTCACCTCACCACTATTTGCTGATTGTGTTCGAATCGGTGTCCTATCTGTGCTGGTCCTCATACTGCTGAGAACCATTGCACCATTGCTGGCTGCTGCTATCCTTGGGATGTCACCAAGGCTACTCCAGAGGGCCAACCCTGCCCTCATTGCTTTAAGTGCTTGAACTGCAGTAGGTGATCATCATGCAGACTCATACTCCTGCCAGCTCTGGCACTATCAGTACAAGTCCGAGTGGATCAAGGAGCATTACCGAAAGATGAGTGAATGCTGTCTGTCTAGGGTGGTGTCACGAACTGCTGATAACAATTCAGCATCCACACAATGAACCCTGAGCCTGATGTGTTGAAGTGTTTTATGAAGGGTAGATTATGTATACTGTCCTTTAATGTAGCCAAAAATTACATGTTATTGGACACATTGCTAGAGTCTGAAAAAGACAACTTCAACATCATCTTCATCTAGGAACTGCCCTGGTGAACTGATCAGATCTGCCCTCTCATCACTAGATGCTGAGGGTGCACCTGTTATTGGAGCACCTAAGCACCCTGAGTGGTTGTATATGGTGAGGCCGGCCTCCTCTGTGGAGGAATGAGATCAACCACATGTCATGGCCTATGTCCTACACACAGATCAGAAGGTTGAGGCCCTTACTGAGGCGGGACCTCGTTGATCACTGGAATATGATGGTTGTTACCATTTTCAATCACAGTCATGAACTGCCACTTCATGAATGTCTATTCTAATGATGAGCACACTGCGATCAAGCTTCTCTATGAGAAGCAGGATTCTCTACCCCAGATGCACTACATGGGAGGTGATTTTAATTGCCATTTGCATGAGTGGGATGATAATGTCCTGCATCACTGCTGACCTGCCCAGCAGCTCTTGGAAGCTGCTAATAACCTCAGCCTTGAAATCTGGTTGCCGGATTCCAGGGCTTCTACTCATGTTCCTCAAGATCCGACCAAGAACCAATTGGTTATTGATCTGATCTTCATCTCTGATCTTAGATGGTGCATTGCATGCCCTGAGATCAGATCAGATCTGACAGGCACTTCGGACCATCACCTGCTATCTATCATGATTCCTGTCTGCCCTGAAGACATTACAAATGTCAGAAGGGCTTTCCCCAAAAACTTAGCAGTGACTGCAGAATTGCAGTTCCTAGATGAGATCAGAGAAGGGGTATATGGCCTTCAGGATCATCCCCTTAATTCAGTGAGGAATGTTAATGTCCTAGCATTGGTGATCAGGTCAGTGTTCTCTGCAGCGTGGCATTGCCACACTGTGGAGGTGTACATATCAGCAAGGTCTCAGCCCTGGTGGGATGAGGATTGCAAGGCCACTCTACAGGCTCACAGGGACTCATCTGACCCTGTAGACTGGAGGGCATTTCGACGTATTGTTGCATTTAAGAAGCACAACTTCTTTGACTCTAAGATTGAGAAAATTGCTGAAAATAACAAGCACCCCTGGGACCTGATGGAATGGGTCAAGGCATACAAGTTACCTGTGTACAAGGCTATTTCCTACTGAGGGAAGCCTTGTTATACTATGGACTCCCTGTAGGAGGCCCTTTATGGTACTTATAATTCTGCCTCTGGGTGGAAGTGTGATACCTCTGTCATTGATCTGCTCCCTGGCCTTCTGAGGCAGGGCTGGGTCGACTTTTCAGACAAGGAGTTGGTGGATGCATTGTCCATCTGCTCTAAAATCTCTGCTCCAGGCCCCAACCATGTTACATAGTGGATACTCAAACAGATCATGTTAGAGGACTCCCTGCTAGTCTTTGTACATCTGGCCAGTGCCTGTGTTCACCTCAGGTGCTGGCCAGAGTATTTT
This sequence comes from Calvatia gigantea, assembly GCA_025093985.1. Taxonomy (NCBI): domain Eukaryota; kingdom Fungi; phylum Basidiomycota; class Agaricomycetes; order Agaricales; family Lycoperdaceae; genus Calvatia; species Calvatia gigantea. The sequence continues at coordinate 1,242,011 of JACAAK010000005.1, read as the reverse complement.
AAGGAGTCCATGTCAGTTATCATCCCCAAGCTGGGCAAGCCTGCATACTCCACTCCCAAGGCCTTTCAGCCTATTGTTCTTCTCAACATACTGGGTAAGCTGTTTGAGAAAATGATCATGACTGAGCTCCAGTTTGACTCTGTCAAATTTAGGGTCTTTTACCCTAATCAGCTCAGAGGTGTTATTCAGAGATCCACCAAAGATGCTGGCCTGATGCTTACCCACATTGTCAGAGTGGGTTGGGCGAGGGGTCTCTGGACTAGTGTTATGACATTTGACATAGCACAGTTCTTCCTGTTATTGCACCATGACATGCTGGTAGCAATACTCCACAAGCAGGGATTCGCACCAGAGTTGGTTAAGTTCTTTGTGCACTATTTGGTAGGATGAAAGACCCAGTACTGCTGGGATTCTTTCAAGTCTAGACCATTCCCCTCAGACATGGGGGTAGGGCAGGGTTCCACCCTTTCCCCCTGTCCTCTCAGCCCTGTATATAGCTCTGCTTATGTGGCTCTTTGATAGAGAGGCCTCCCATCTGGGGACTACTCTTCTGTCATATGTAGATGATGGTGTCAGGAAAGACACAGAGAGAGAGGAGAGAGTGAAGGATAGGTAGAGAAAAAGCTCAGACACAGACATAGACACAAACACAGAAGATAGAGGTAAGAGCCTAAGTTCATTCAGAGTAGTGCTACCCTATATATACATGTGGGAGGTGTGACTAACCAAACATGTACCAAACAAGTCACAGATCAGATGGTCACATGTTCTAACAGATGGAACCATCATTGCCCAGTCTAAGGATTGGTATTATAGTGAGATAGAATTAGTTCTAATTCTACCCGATATCTATCTGCAGATAATATCAAAGGGGACTCCTTCTTGAAGGCTCAAAGAATAGACAAAGTAATACAACTACTTTGGATATTCTTAAGTCTTACAATCAGAGGTCTATCCTCAGAGTATAACTCCTTAATGTCTTATTAAGTACGCTTAGTAATTTTTAGAAGCAACATCTTAAGAGTAGAGAGTAAGAGTGTGTTGAGAGTTATAGATTGAGTCTCCACCTAACCAAGTAGAAATGATGGGGTCTACTGGTCAAGTTGAGGGGTTTATATACTACAATGGTGTACTATTGTATTGTACTGTATTGATATGTTACTTGTATATATATGGTATTCAAATGTTGTATGACTTCAAAGTGGTATGACTTTGAATTATGACATAAGCTGTGCTATTTATATGTATTAAGTTCTAGGTAAGTCTGGCTATGTTCTAGGTCTGTCTAGATACAAGCTAGTCTTTGAAGGTGTCCTAGACCTTGTATTATCTAAGTAAATATGTGAGTTTATAACATTATCCTTTTCTATCATAGATGTCTCATCTATTTTTTCTTTTTAAGAAATTTTAAAGTTTTTATTTTTTATTTTATAAGTTTTTGAGTGTAACATTTTTTTTATTTTTTGTAAAGAAATTTTTCTAAGTTCAAAAAGAAATTTCAAAACAAGTAAAGAAATTTTTTCTAAATACAAGTACAAGTATATAAAGGTTTTCATAATTTGCTATTATAGCGAAGTAGCGAAGTAAAATAAGAATTTTATCTACAAGTGAATATTCAGATCATGTATCCTACTGGTTCACCTGTGATGTTGGCAATTGCATTGTTGTTGAAATCAAACTCAACATCCTCTGGATAATAGTCCCTCTTGAAATTTATATACAAAATGGGTATTCTAGTACCTGGTATAAGCTCCCTTGGCCTGTAAAACTGCCTGGACCCTCCTAGGCATACTCTCTATCAGATTCTGACACACTTCTGGTTCTATGTCATCCCACTCCTTTTGTATCCTCTCCCATAGGGTATTCATGCTATCAGGAGGAGTATCATACTCTCCCAGCTTATTCTTGAGGTGAGTCCAGAGATGTTCAATGGGATTAAGGTCTGGAGACTGTGGGGGCCATACCATAACCTCCAATTCAGACTCATCTAGCCAGTTTGTAGCCTTTTTGCTCTTGTGTTTGGGGTCATTGTCCTGTTGGAAGACCATATCCTCCTCATTCTTCCCATACCACCTGATGCTCCTCTTTAGTTCATCCCCCAAAATTTGAACATAAAGGTCAGCATCCATCTTCCCTTCAATTTTAGTGGCAAACCCCACTCCATCCCACAGCATACAACCCCAGATCATCACATTTCCTCCACCAAACTTGACTGTTCCCTCAACCAATCTATCATTCAGCCCCTCTCCTGCCTTTTTCCATACCCAAACCCTTCCATCTGATCCAAACCGATTGATTTTGGACTCATCTGTCCAAATAACCCTCTTCCAGTCCTCCAGGGTCCAGTTAACATGTGCTTCTGCCCACTCCAACCTTTTCCTCCTATGGACAGCAGTAAGTTTAGGTCATTTCCGCTTGACTACAGCCTTCATTCCAGCTCCTCTGAGTGCCCTGCGCACTGTTTTGGTGGATACAGGCTGGGCAATAACATTTTGAAGTGATTTGGTGACTTGGGAGGCATTGTCAGCCTTGCGAGAGGTGATGAGGCGAACAGAATAGTGGATATCAGAGGGAGAAAGTTTAGATGGGCGGCCACCAACAGATTTGGAAAGTGTTGATCTATGTTTGGAGCGAATCCTAGAAATAGTACTGACTCCCAGACCAGTAATAGAAGCAATATGATGAGCAGATTTCCCTTGGTCCAGGTAAGAGAGGACTCTATTGGTCTGAGTAGAGGAAAGAGAGCGCATATAGTTGTAAAGGTATAGTGGGGGAGTTAATTTGCACCTGAGAATAAGCACATCCATTTATACATCACCCTACATGGTCACATGATTTTATTTGTATTTATTTGATTGCAATAAACGAAGTCATGTGCTCAGAATTTGAGAGGGACAAAACTGTTCCAATGTACTTAAAATATTAATTAATTAATAACTCCCCCAAAACAAAGGATTACATAATCATACTTTGCATATGATTAGATAAGATACTGGACTATCTACAATTAAATTAGGAAGTGCACAGCCACAGTAGTCCTTGAGTTATGAGCTGATCTTCTGAAAAGTTCAAAACATTGGAACGGTTTTGTCCCTTACTGTATCTGGTCAGGGTTGATATCCATCAACAATATAAGATGGGAGGTTTGAGGGAATTGTTGGAGGAGTTGCGGGTCGATGCAACTATTTAAGGTTTCCAACGTTGGTAGGTTTGGGTGTCAGTTTCTTGGTGAGTTTTGGGGTGTATTTTGGCCCGTTAGCGATGACAGTGTTGGAATAGGAGTGGGGGGAGTGGCATTGGTCTTGGTGTTCTGAGTTGGATTAGAACAGGCAGAGTTGTCAACATTTCGATGGGAGGTGTTGGCATTGGGAGGTAGATCGGTGGGGGCCTTGGGACCACAGGAGAGGGAGGTGGTAACCCCGATGAGAGGTGTACCAGTGTGATGGAACTCCTCCTTGTATTGGAGTTCAAAAAGGGCTTCTGCAGGGAGATCCTTCCAATCAACTTCCAGATAAGGATTTTGGGCACAAAATTTGGCAAAGTGCCCAGGGCCTTTCATTCAGCAATGAATACAGTAATACTTTCTGCATTGTGTCTTGAAATGGCCCACTCCAGCACATATCTCGCAGTATATGTCTCGACTGTTGAGACGTGCTAGGGTAGTGTTGGGGAGAGGAAGTAAATCCTCTATGAGTTGGCATAGTTGGTAGAGTCAGAATACTCCTGTTTGCAGGAGCCACATTTGGACATTGGGGTAGTCTATGAGGAGTGACAGGAGTTGGAGGTGGGGAAGGTCGTCAGGAGCTTCCAGAATTCGTCACAGGTTGGTCTGCAACTTGTTTACTGAGGTCCTTAGCTGGTTTCTCAGCAGGTTGTGTAATGGTCATGAGCGTTCACTCAATAGCCCTAAGATAGAGGCCCATGACAAGATGGTGAGAGAGGTCGAGGAGGTGGAGGTTGGCACTCTTGAGTGCCTCGTTGTAATGGTGCTTTACAGCTCTAAGCTCATCATAAACAAGCCCGATCTTGTACACTCAGTGAGAGAGTCAAGTATCCTGGCCGTAACAGGACACAAAGTCAGCGGTTGCTCATTCAGATGAAAGAGCAGATTGTAGGGTGGCATCCTGGAGTGTAGATGTTGCAGTTTGACTTTGTTGTTTCGAAGAGTTCAAACCAGAGGTTCAAGCTTTCAATGGTCCTGTCAATGATAAGACTGGAAGAAGGTGGGGGTGTAGGAGTCATGGGGAGAGGGCTTTCATGAGAGGAAGAAGAGGAGTTGTCAGGAGTGAGAGTAGGAGTAGTAGGCTTTAGGAAAACCCTAGACATTTGGATTGTTGGATTTTCTATGTCAAGTCATGGTCTCTTTTATACTCTTCAAGTTCCTCTTTTGCATTTTCTAAGTTTGCTTCTGGTTCCCATGAGTCTTCAGTTGGTCCATAGCCTTTCTATCAGTATGAGGTATTCTCATTCTATTCCTGTATGCTTCTTTCAGAATCTGTGTTTCAGAATTCCTTCTATTTAATATTGTTCTTCACCTTCTATTAGGTCTGGTGGTGGGTTTTCATTGTGTTTCCCAAATATATCATTTTCTATCATCGGTGTTAGAAGAGAAGCATAGAACCTATTGTGTATCTTCCACTTCTTCGGTAGTTTTAGTTCGTAAGTTGTAGCGGATGTTTTACAAATGATTTCAAAAGGTCCTTCTCTTCTTTGGCTAAGTTTCTTTGATAGATAGGGTAAGGGTAAGTTCTGATTGTCTAACCACACTTTATCTCTGACTTTGAATGGCTTCCATGGTCAGGAAACTTCTTTGTGCCATCTTTTGTCTTGTTAGTTCATATGCTTCTAATGCTGCTTCTCAGATCTTTTGTAAATAAAGGGTTGTTTCATTAATCGAGGGTACTGATGTATTTTCCTTGTCTTCTAATGTTGTAAAAGCTTTGGGGTTCATTCTATATAGAAGTTTATATGGAAAATGTATTCTTCTGCTATGTGGTTTGGTATTGTGTATGAATTCTATCATTGGTAACACTCTTGTCCAAGAGTTTGGATTTTTCGATGTATATGCTGCTAAATAGAATTCTATTTCTTGATTATATCTTTCAGTCATTCCATCTGTTTGGGGATGATATGCTGTTGAAAATGCTGGTTTAATATTCAATTTTTCATAGAGTTTTTGCATTGATTTTGCTGCAAATCTTGGGTCTCTATCTGATATTATTTTCGTTGGAGTTCTGAATTTTGAAAATATTTTCTCAAACAGTATGTCTGCTATTCCTTGAGCTGTAATATTTTTGTTTGTTTTTGTTAGTACTATCCCCTTCATAAGTCCATGGTCCACTATGGACAGGATAGTATCAAATTCATTATCTTCTGGTAAGTCAGGTGATTAAATCCATTGAAATTTGTGTAAATGGTTTAATTGAATTTGGTCCAGGTATTGGTTGCATTGGTGGTTTTGTCGGATGTCTATTAATTTTATATTGTTGACATGTATTGCATCCTTTTATATAATTTTGAATATATGTATTCATTCCTGGCCAATATATTTCTTTGTTGAGTTTCTTGATCGTCGTAGTGATTCCTGGATGTCCAGAGGTTTCGTGATCATGAGCATTCTTTAGAATTTTCCTTTTAATTTCTGCGTTTTCTGGTATAACTATTTTATTTTGAAATAGATATAATCCTGTTTTGTTCTTTATATTTCGATTTGTCTAAAATTTGTGAATCATTTTGTTTTATTTCATCTTTTATTTCTTCAGTGATGAAATTTATAAAATGTTCTTTTGGGATGGCTATTATGTTTTTGTTATCTTTTTCATTTATTTTATAATCTGTCTGCTTAATGCGTCCGCTAAGACATTCTTTTGTCCTGGTAGATGTTTTATTTGATAATTGAATCTTGTCATATATAGTATCCATCTTGCTTGTCTTTGATTAAGTTGTTGTGGAGCTTTCCATCTAGTTAGGTTTTCATGATCAGACCATATTATAAATGGATATGGGGTTCCTTCTAAATAGTGTCTCCACTCCTTTAATGCTCTAATTATAGCAAGGAATTCTCTATCAGAGGTATGATAATTCCATTCTGCTGGGTTCAGGGTTTGGAAATAATATGCTACAGGATGTTTATCTCCATTAGTGTCTCTTTGTAATAACACTGCTCCTGTGGCATTTAAGGATGCATTGCATTCTATTTCAAATGGTTTATTTTCATCTATTATTAGAAGTATTAGTGCAGTTAGAAAGGCTTGTTTAAGCTTTTTGAATGATTTTTGTGCTTCTGGTGTCCAAATAAAGTTTGTTGTTTTTTGTAATAGTGCGTTCATTGGTGTAGCTACAGTAAGGGACAAAACCGTTCCAATGTTTTGAACTTCTCAGAAGATCAGCTCATATCTCAAGGACTACTGTGGCTGTGCACTTCCTAATTTAATTGTAGATAGTCCAGTATCTTATCTAATCATATGCAAAGTATGATTATGTAATCCTTTGTTTTAGGGGAGTTATTAATTAATTAATATTTTAAGTGCATTGGAACAGTTTTGTCCCTCTTGAAATTTATATACAAAATGGGTATTCTAGTACCTGGTATAAGCTCCCTTGGCCTGTAAAACTGCCTGGACCCTCCTAGGCATACTCTCTATCAGATTCTGACACACTTCTGGTTCTATGTCATCCCACTCCTTTTGTATCCTCTCCCATAGGGTATTCATGCTATCAGGAGGAGTATCATACTCTCCCAGCTTATTCTTGAGGTGAGTCCAGAGATGTTCAATGGGATTAAGGTCTGGAGACTGTGGGGGCCATACCATAACCTCCAATTCAGACTCATCTAGCCAGTTTGTAGCCTTTTTGCTCTTGTGTTTGGGGTCATTGTCCTGTTGGAAGACCATATCCTCCTCATTCTTCCCATACCACCTGATGCTCCTCTTTAGTTCATCCCCCAAAATTTGAACATAAAGGTCAGCATCCATCTTCCCTTCAATTTTAGTGGCAAACCCCACTCCATCCCACAGCATACAACCCCAGATCATCACATTTCCTCCACCAAACTTGACTGTTCCCTCAACCAATCTATCATTCAGCCCCTCTCCTGCCTTTTTCCATACCCAAACCCTTCCATCTGATCCAAACTGATTGATTTTGGACTCATCTGTCCAAATAACCCTCTTCCAGTCCTCCAGGGTCCAGTTAACATGTGCTTCTGCCCACTCCAACCTTTTCCTCCTATGGACAGCAGTAAGTTTAGGTCGTTTCCGCTTGACTACAGCCTTCATTCCAGCTCCTCTGAGTGCCCTGCGCACTGTTTTGGTGGATACAGGCTGGGCAATAACATTTTGAAGTGATTTGGTGACTTGGGAGGCATTGTCAGCCTTGCGAGAGGTGATGAGGCGAACAGAATAGTGGATATCAGAGGGAGAAAGTTTAGATGGGCGGCCACCAACAGATTTGGAAAGTGTTGATCTATGTTTGGAGTGAATCCTAGAAATAGTACTGACTCCCAGACCAGTAATAGAAGCAATATGATGAGCAGATTTCCCTTGGTCCAGGTAAGAGAGGACTCTATTGGTCTGAGTAGAGGAAAGAGAGCGCATATAGTTGTAAAGGTATAGTGGGGGAGTTAATTTGCACCTGAGAATAAGCACATCCATTTATACATCACCCTACATGGTCACATGATTTTATTTGTATTTATTTGATTGCAATAAACGAAGTCATGTGCTCAGAATTTGAGAGGGACAAAACTGTTCCAATGTACTTAAAATATTAATTAATTAATAACTCCCCCAAAACAAAGGATTACATAATCATACTTTGCATATGATTAGATAAGATACTGGACTATCTACAATTAAATTAGGAAGTGCACAGCCACAGTAGTCCTTGAGTTATGAGCTGATCTTCTGAAAAGTTCAAAACATTGGAACGGTTTTGTCCCTTACTGTATTTCTGAATAATTTTTGATAAATTTTTGATAGAAATTGCAAAATCCTGTAAATTGTTGAATGTTTCTTGCTGTTTTTGGTACTGGTGAATCTTTTATTCCATCCAATTTTATTGGATCCATTTCTATTTTGTTTGGTTTTATTATTACTCCTAAATATTCAAGTTCTTGTTTCTCGAATTCGCATTTTTCTGTTTTTAGATAAAGATTATTACTGTATCTTTTGAGAACTTCTTTTGTTAAGAAGTCTAGATCTTTTATATCTTTTGCATGAATAAGTATATTGTCAATATACACTGATTACTCCTCCTTTATCTATTAAATCTCAAAAAATAGAATCCATCATACTTTGAAAAGTTGCTGGAGAATTGGTCATTCTAAAGAACATTACTGTAGGTTTGAATAATCCTTCAGTAGTTCTAAAGGCAGCTTTCCATTCATCTCCTTCATGTATTCTAACATTATTGTATCCTAATTATACATCTAATTTGGTAAAATATTTCAAATTTTTAAGTTTATCCATGATTTTTGAAATATTTGGAATTGGATGTGCATTTTTAATTGTATGTTTATTTAAATAAACATAATCTTGGCATGGTCTTAAGTCTATTCCTTTCTTTGATACAAAGAAAAAGGATGATGCCATAGGTGCATTGTGATTCTTGAATATATCCTTTTCTAAGATTTTCTCTAATGAATTTCTTCATTTCTTCATTTTCTCTTGGTGTTAAGTGATATATTGCATGCATTTTTGGTTTGAATGTGTCTTTTAATTCAATTTTATGATCCCATCTTCATTTTGGTGGCATTTTCTCAGATTTTTCTTTATTAAATACTCGTAAGTATTTGTGAAATTTTCTTGGGACTGCTTTTATTGGGTCTGATTCTCAGTTTACTTTTCTTTGATTGATTGAGAAGTTTTTGTGATGTGTTTTCTTTTGTGTTGATTTCTTCTTCACTGTTTAGAAAGTCTTCATCTTGTTCAATTGTATTTATGCTTTCTTCTGATAGCATTGATTCCATTGAAAGAATTTGTTCTTCGTCTCTCCATTTAAGAGTTTCTTTTTCCCAGTTTATATCAGGATTATATTTTTGTAACCAAGTTATTCCTAAGAATAATGGTTTGCTTAGTACAATAATTTTGGGTTTTATTTCCATTGTTTTGCTGTTTATTTTAATTTCTTTTGTGTATTCAACACATCTTTCTGTTGAATTTCTTGTTCCATTGGCATTTGTTATTTTAACTGGATTTTTTAGTTTAAATCTTGGTAATTTTAATTTGTTGACAAATTTTGTATCGATATAGATTCCACTAGCTCCTGAATCTATTAAAGTATTGATTTCTAACTTGCTTCTGTTAGTATAAATCATTGTTGGTGCTAATAAGCATTTAGTTCTTGATTTATGAAGATCTATTTCATTTAGATCTTCTTTTATACTTAAAAATTTTCGTCTTCATTTTCTTCTTCTTCTTCTTCTAATTCATAGACCATTGTGTTTGGGTCTATTTTCTTCTTCTTGAAAGTTTTCTTTCCTTTAGCTCTCTGTGAAGTCTTTCCAGTGCTGCTTCTGCTTGCCATAAACTTCTTTCTTCTGGCATTAAGGTAAACCTTCCTTTCTTTACAATCTTGTATGAAATGGCCTTTCTTTTGGCAGAAAAAGCATTCTCCTGCTCAGAGAGCTGCTCTTTGTTCTTCTGTGAGGACGTTGTTGACAATGTGTTTGAGTGCTTGTTGGGATCTATTTGTGGATTTTCTTCTGATAAGTTCAAAGATTCCTTCTTCATTAATTCTGTCTGAATCATCTTCTGATCCATTATAGTCAACTTCTTCTTCTGATTCTGATTCATCACCATTATAGAGGTCGATTGCACTAATGGATTCCATGATTCTGTCGACATCCATGTCATATTCTCCTCAGTTTAAATTGGTTGGCAAGGGGTTGTGACTTGATATTTTGATATCTGGGTTTGTAGATATTTTTGTTTGATTTTCCTTTTCTGAATTTGGATTTGAAAGAAGGGATATATTGCTGCTGGTCCACAATGATTCTGTAAGCTCCTCTTGCAGCTGTTTTTCCAATCAAGTGATTGTGGTCGGATTAGATCTGAGGGCTTTGTGTCTGACTGCTGGGTCCAGTCCTTGAGCGAAGTATGCTCTGATGGCGGTGTTATCTGTAGTAAGACCTGCTTGTGATGATAGAACAGAGAATTCTGAGATGTATTTCTTGATATACTGTCCGTTTTGTTTAAGGTTTCTGAGGGCTTGTTCAGCTTCATGTGTTTGTTGAGCTGGGGCAAATTCTTGTTCCAAAGCTGTTTTGAACTCATCCCAGGTTTGTTGTGTTCCTGTTTGATGGGTTTCAATATAATCTTGTCTCCAAGCTGACACTGCTCCTTCGAGTAATCCCAAGGTATAATTTCAGCTTTTCTCTGTCTTGGGTGACTCCAAATGAATTGAAGTAGAGATTGATGCTAGATATCCAGGATCTATACTGGTTTGGGTCTCCATAGTATCATTCTGGTTTTGGATATTTGAGGGTATATAGTTGTTATACAGCTGCCATGCTTTCTGTTGTTGGCAGTTGTATTGGTTGACTCAGTCCTGGTAATTGGGATCCTGTTGGAGAAGGAGTATTTCTTCTTGTCGGTTTGACAATGGGAAAACTAGGTATTCGTTGGATTGGAAGGATTCCAGTGATTTGTTGAGTTGTTGGCTGCTCAAGTATTGGAATTCTTGGTCTGCTGATAAGTGGTGATAATTTTCCTCTGTTCTTATCAAATTCGGGGTCTGAGTAGTCCGAATTTTCTGCTTGTTCAAGTTCTCGGTAAGCTCTACCAGTAGGCGAGTGACTTCCTTTATCTCCTGGATTACTTGGTAATCTGATTGGCTCAGCTGTGGTCTGCTGAGTAACACTAGGTTGATATTGCTGATGTTGTCTGCTTCTTCCTGGATCACTTGGTTCAGTTCTCTGAATGTAAATGGATTGAGAAGTTGAGGCAACAGGTAGAGTCAGTCTTGATTCTTTGGGTTTAGGTACTGTAACACTAGTTCCCTGACTTCTTTGAGGGTCTTTTCCCTTAGACTGTTCTCAGTCTGATCTATAAGGGGTATCTCTTCCTGATGTTCTTTCTGGAGGTAATTGATAGGTAAGCTGTTGTCATAAACTGGCAAGTTGATTCCTTTTGAATTCTCTATATTCTTTGTTGATGATATCTTGTCTGTGACTTGATACTCTTCTTGGTTGTCCATTGAAATTGTATAACCAGTGGAGGTCTTGTCCTTTGTATCTCCAAACAGTTTTGTTAAGAGATGGGCTGTGGAATTCTTCTTTGTCAGCTGTTTTAACAGTTTGTTAAATTTCGTTTTAATTTTTCTAAGAAAGTGATTTAGTCTTGTCTTTCTTTCTTTGCTTACTATTTTTGTGCTCGAACTCTTCTGAATAGCTTCTATATTCAGACATTCTGTTTTTGCACAAGGATTATTTCTTCAATCAAGACAATAACCTGAATAGTTGCCTTTCCAGAACTTAATACTATTCTAGAGCTTTGGTTGCCTCTTCTTTCCTAGAAGCCTGGTCTTATGCCCAATTAAGTTGTTGTTTGCCTTGTTCTAATTCTAGAACGAGGTCTTATTAACTTTACTTCAACAACTATTCCTAGCTCTACTTCTGATTTCTATCTGATCAGGCAACAGACTCTTGTTACAGATTTAGCTCTGTTAGGCAATTGTTTATTTTATCCTAGTCTGGTCTAGACTAGTCTCCTGCTTTCTTTGAGGTGTTAATCCTACTAGGTTGCTGGAATTTAGCGAACAAGAGAATGCATAGGCTATTCCACACTAGCCCCTAATGCAAGTCTAATCTGTCGTCTTCTTTCATTTAGAACAACGAAAAGAAGTTTGCCCAATAGACTTCTATTCGAGCAGTTGTGGGCACTGAAACAGCAACAGTAACGACTCCTAGCCTCAGAGAAGGATTGTTTCTACTTAATGTTATAGTGAGATAGAATTTGTTCTAATTCTACCCAATATCTATCCACAGATGATATCAAAGGGGACTCCTTCTTGAAGGCTCAAAGAATAGACAAAGTAATACAACTACTTTGGATATTCTTAAGTCTTACAATCAGAGGTCTATCCTCAGAGTATAACTCCTTAATGTCTTATTAAGTACGCTTAGTAATTTTTAGAAGCAACATCTTAAGAGTAGAGAGTAAGAGTGTGTTGAGAGTTATAGATTGAGTCTCCACCTAACCAAGTAGAAATGATGGGGTCTACTGGTCAAGTTGAGGGGTTTATATACTACAATGGTGTACTATTGTATTGTACTGTATTGATATGTTACTTGTATATATATGGTATTCAAATGTTGTATGACTTCAAAGTGGTATGACTTTGAATTATGACATAAGCTGTGCTATTTATATATATTAAGTTCTAGGTAAGTCTGGCTATGTTCTAGGTCTGTCTAGATACAAGCTAGTCTTTGAAGGTGTCTTAGACCTTGTATTATCTAAGTAAATACATTAAGTTCATAACAATTGGGGATTGAACCTTGTGGCTCTTAAGGAGGCATATGGTATCATTTTTGGGCTCTTTGAGCACTTTTGCCTTGGTACTTGAGCATGACAAGTCTGAGGTATTTCACTTCTCCTGTAGGTATAAAGATGACAATCCACTGATTGACCTAGGCTTTGCCCCATTCACTGGTGATATGCCGCTCTGGTCCAAGCCCTATTGGAGGTACTTGGGCTTCTACTTCAATCATGCTCTTACTTTCAAGGAGCATGTGCAATACTATTCCACCAAAGCTATCTCTATGGTTAAGACCATGAAGATGCTTGGCAACTCTACAAGGGACTTGAGGCCTATGCAGAAGCACCTCCTCTATCAGTCATGTGTTCATTCATATTGCGACATATGGCTTCAAGCTCTGGTTCTTCAAGGGATCACACTGCAAGGTGGCCCTTAAGAGCTTGAATGTCATGCAGTGACAGGTAGCCCTGTATATTATGGGTGCCTTCTAGACTGCTCCTACTGGGGCCACTGGAGTTTTTTGCAGGCCTTATTCCCATCCAGCTTCACCTACAGAAGCTTGCTACTAGGTCTGACTATAGGATCAAAATATTGTTGTCTAACCATCCTCTCAGGGCCCTTATGAGCCCTGAATACTCAGGGTCTGCTAAGTTGCATGCCTGTTCTATCAGCCTCATGTCTCCTACTACTCACAAGAAGACTAAGGGCTTCTTACACCAGGCTGATGCCAACCTGGTCAATCTCATCAAGGAATTTGAGCCTATGGCTTTGATTAATCAACCTGGATACCACCTCATGGACTGCCACCCAGACCAGGTGTTCGTTCATGGAGGTAAAACTCACTGCAGAGGGTAACACTGACCCTGTGCATATGTATACTCTCGATGTACACTTTAGGGAGTGCAGGGAGGATTTCGGGATTGTCCATATGGCGACATGGATGCGAGTTTGCCACTAGTATGGCAAGTTCTAGGCAGTCTCTTCTGTCCATGTCTACTAGTCAATGTGAGTGCCTCAGGGAGATCACTTATATGGCTGGCTAGGATTACAGTGCCTGACAGCTGAGCTCATGGCTATTGCACTTGGCATTCATTTTGCTCTTAAGCAGGATGATGTCAGGCTTATTTGTGTCTTTACTGACTCTATTGTATTGATGAAGCTTACAGTTGATCTATCCATGCACTCCAGGCAGATACTGTCCTAGGGGATGTATATGGCACTGAAGCAATGGCTCTCTGGGAACCCTCAGAGATGCATTGAATTTCTCGCTGTCCCCTTCTCTGAGAAGTGGGAGTTCTACCATGCTGTTCACCAGCATGTTACTTCATTTCCTCAGGTTACTTATGGCCTTGAGGCCTTTTACCTCTATTGCCTGCCTCCATAAGGAGGCAGTCAATAATGCTCTAGTGGAATGGTGCCAACTGTACTTTACCCCTTCTTATAAGGGGCACAGTAACATGGATTTGTCCTCCAGGGTGGATCCGCATTCTCTGGGTAAGCTGACCTACCTGCATAGTGGGCCCTGGCTACTCTACATTAGTGGCTCTAACTCACTTTGTGCGAGGGCTGTGCATGCCATTACAGGCCATGCCCTAATAGGATTGTACAGGGTGCAGTTCTTTCCAAATGAAAAGCATTAGCTGTCAATGTAGGTGCTTCTCTTAAGGAGCACTGTCACATCTTCGTCTAGTGTCCTCTCTGCAAGAGGGACTGTTAAATGTGGTCTCATCAGTCCTATAGCTAGATCTGGACTTAGAGCTGACAGAGTTTTGGTCAGGTGATGAGTCACATGAAACAGGTGGACTTGTAGCTTCCTGTGGACACTTTGAGAGCCTTTAGTCTCTTACAGTTGTCCATAGTAATTGTGGATTATCTCCTCCAATACCCAATCAATAGACTTTGTTCCACTGCTGTTAGGACCGTCTCAATGTCCCCCACATGCACCTCTTTACAGGTTATGGGCCCTGCACTTTAACAGCTTCAAACAACACTTTAATCTATCCTAATCCTTTTCTTCTTCTTACATCTCTCTCTCCACCTCAACTCTATTTCCACTCTCCTGACTGCAAAAATGGCTCAATCCAGACCAAATTTTGCGAAGCTATGTGGGACAAACTACTCTACCTGGGCTGGCAAGGTGGAGGCATGGTTGAGGGCTAGTGGTCTGTGGAGGATTGTTTCTGGGAAAGTCTCCCCCCCTGCCATATCTAGTACTCCCACTGAGGCTGAGCTGGCTGCTCAGGAATGCCTGGAAGGCTAAGGCAGACAGAGCTGCAGGTTGGCTCTTCCTTATGGTGGAGGCTGACCAGAGGAATTCACTTCAATGGCATCTGGGATGACCCAGTCAAGATGTAGGACCTCCTATAGTCTATATACCTCCAAAAGCGTCCAGGAATGCGATTCAATGCCTATGATGACCTCTTCACCATCCAGAAACTTGAGGAGGAGTCCCTACAGTCACTCATCAATAGAGTTGAAGATGTAGTAAAGACTATCAAGGACCTCAGGCCCTTGGACTTCACCCTTACCTAGCTTGATGAAGAACTAGCTTCTATGTCCCTCATTTAAGCCCTCCTATCTGAAGAATTTGCCTCCTTCACCTCCTCCCTCCTCCTCATGGACAAACTTGACAAGGTTGCTGTGCACCAGGCTTTTGTCACAGAGGATATTCAATGCCGCAGACGTGCCCAGGACACTGCCAGCTCCTCCACAGCATTTTCCATATGCTTCCTACCCCCCTCCTTCATCTGAAAAATGCAATTTTTGTTTCAAGTCCTGGACACACTATGCAGAAGTGCTGGGCTTTCAAGGCAGCTCAAAAGCAAGCCCAGGAGAAGACTGCTGAGCAAATTGCCAATAACTCATCAAGGCGTCATCGGAATTATGCAAAATGCACACAGGACACTCCTCAGGACCCCTCCTTGTTGCCTACAGCAGGTGGAGTGCAATAGGCCCAGGAATTCACCAGGAAATGCAAGTTCTTCGTCACCCTATCCCTCTTCACCTCTACAGCTTGATGCTGACTTCCATTGGCTTGTAGACACAGGGGCCACTTCTCATATGACCCCATATTGCCACTAGTTCAAGTCCTACTCCCCCAGTTGCATACCCATCCACTTAGCTGATAATTCCATTGTCTACTTAGCTAGAGTGGGTTCTGTGGTGTTTCAGCCTGTATTGGAGGGAAAGAAGATTAGAGAGGTCGAGTTTTTGAGAGTCCTACATGTCCCAGACCTCTGGAGCAACCTACTATCATGTTTATACCTTACTCATCACTCCGGAGTTAATATCAGCATTGATGCAACCTCGATGGTGTTTTATAAAGGCAAAAAGGCACTTTTCAAGGCTAGAATCACTCCGGGCCACTCAGCACTGTTAGATGGCATCATAATTGCTTCAGAGACCATATTTCACCTCTCCATACTGCCTGTAGACCTCTCCTTGTGGCATAGACACTTTGTGTACCACAATTATGCAGATATGAAGAGAATGATCAGTCAGAAGCTTGTTACAGGCCTTAAACTAGAGTCTGAGGCATCCCCTGACCCCATTTGTGAGCCCTGTCTTGCAGGAAAGATGCATTCCCATCCATTCTCCTCCTTTACCAGCCACAATCACTCCCCACTGGCTCTAGTGCACTCAGATCTGCATGGACCACTTCCAGCAGCTACCCACCAAAGCTACAAGTACTGGATCATCTTTATAGATGATTCTATGCAATTCCAGGCAGTGTATCTACTTAAATCCAAGTCAGAAGCCTTTGAAGTGTTCAAAACCTACAAATATTGGGCTGAGAACCAACTGGGAGTCAAAATCCGCACTCTACAGAATGATAAAGGTGGAGAATACATGTCTAATGCCTTCCTGGAGTTCATAAGGCTGTGTGGCATTGAGAGGAGGCATTCTGTGTGAAATAGGCCCCAGCAGAATAGTCTAGCTGAGAGAGCTAATAGGACTATGGGTGAGAGAATTACTGCTATGCTCTCCAAGTCTAGTTTGCTAGTGAGTTTTTAGGGTGAATGCATAGCTGCCATGGTCCATGTATGGAATAGGCTCCCTACCTCTGTTCTACTAAAAACCACATCCTTTAAGGCCTTCTACAAGTGAAAACCCAATGTTTCACACCTCAGAGTGTAGGGGTGTACTGTCTATGTGCATGTACAGTGAGATAAGTGGAATTCTTTGCAGCCTCACTTCGAAAAATGTGTTTTTATTGGATATCCCACTAGCTACAAAGGGTGGAAGTTCTATAACCCTATCATTAGGCAAACCAAGATCTCAGAGCATGCAGATTTCAATGAAAGGTACTTCCCTAGGACTATCTAGAGCGAAAATGAATGCCATACCATCATTTGCTGGCCCTCCATCCTTTCCTGAAGTCTCACCACCTTTTACCTCATCTATCTCATCTCCTGGACCTTTCCTAGATGCTCCTATTTCTTGAAGATAAGAGAGGTGATGTAGACTACCTGCCTAAGTCACCCCAGCCCACTCCGGATGCTCCTGAGGCTCCCAGAGTGCCATTAGTCTATCCACTTCCTCTTCAAGAAGGACCCTGCAAAGATAGCATCATCTCATCACCATCTCAGCTTCAGCCCCCACAAGTCCACAGTCCTGAGCCTTCAGAGCCTCCTGTGACACCTCTTACAGCTCCTGTATAGCTCTCCAGCACTCCTCCCAGTGTTCCACCAGTAATTGAGCCCCTATACCTTCCTAGGCACTCAAATCGCACCAGGAAACCACCAGGAGAGTGGTGGAGGATCAAGTTGTTTCCTGAGCCTGAGGAGGACAATTTAGACAACCAGGAAGCTGCCTATTGGACTGACAGTGGATATGAAGAGGTAGAGTTTGCTGGGACTGTTTCTGGGCCTGATCCTTGTACCTATAAGGTTGCTATGAGGTCCCTTGATGCCCAGGACTGGACTAGAGCCTGTGATAATGAAATCTTCGCCCTGGAGTCCAACAACACCTGGGAACTAGTTGAGCTACCTCCTGGAAAGAAACTGGTCAACTCTGGATGGGTTTTCAAGGTCAAGCACAATCCTGATGGCTCTATAGAGTGCCACAAAGCCCACTTAGTTGCTAAGGGCTATTCTTAGTGCCCTAGCTATGATTACACTGAGGTTTTTGCCCCTACATTTCGTCCTGCATCCCTCAGACTCATTATAGCCTTGGCTGCAAGAGAGGGCTTCAAAATGCGCTCTGTTGACATCTCCTCTGCTTTCACCTATGGGGACCTCAATAAAGAGATCTACATGGCCCAGCCTGAAGGATATTACCAAGGTGGCCCAAACCATGTCTGTAAGCTCACCAAATCACTCTATGGCCTTAAACAGGCAGTTAAGCAGTGGAATAAGAAGCTACACAGTATCATGACCTCCATGGGCTACTCAAGACTCAGATCTGACAACTCCCTCTACATTTATTCCAAGGGATCAGTTAAGGTGATTGTCCCAGTCTTCATTGATGATATCACTCTGGTGTCGAGGGATGACTCTGCCATGGACTCGGCTGTCCAGGAACTGTCTAAACACTTCAAACTGCGAGATCTCAGTGCTACAAGCTGGTTACTGGCTGTACAGGTGAAGCAGGACACTCCCAATCACTTTATTTCACTCTCCCAGGCTCAGTATGTCAGGGAACTGCTAGAGTGCTTCAAAATGGATGATTGTAACACTGTAAAGACCCCTCTACCACCAGGACTTGAGCTCTCTGATGATCAGCCCACTTCTGAGGAGCAAGAAGCCATGAAATCCATTCCCTATCTCTCTGCTGTGGGTTCCCTGCAGTATCTTGCCACCATGACTCATCCAGACATTGCTTACTCTATCTCCTACCTTGGGAGGTTCAATTACAACCTATCTCCAAGGCACTGGGCTGCTGTAAAGCATTTATTTTGCTATCTGAAGGGAACTGTAGACTACAAGCTTGTCTACAAGGGTAATGACAACCCAGAGCTGTTCCAGACCTTCTCTGATGCTTCCCATGGCTTCTGCAAGGCCACAGGACGTGCTACAGGTGGTTATGTGACTCTAGTGAGTAGTGGTGCTGTAGGACGGTACTCAAAGTGCCAGCCTTTTGTGACTCTGTCCTCTACCGAGGCTGAGTATGTTGCTGCAGTTAAGGGTGACAAGGAGATCATGTGGATGAGGAACATCCTGACAGAGTTTGGCTATCCCCCTTCCCTTTCTTCAACACTCTACATTAACAACAAGTCAGGAATTTGTGTGGCGAAGAACCCAGAGTACCATGGACGGAT
Source organism: Calvatia gigantea (assembly GCA_025093985.1). Lineage (NCBI taxonomy): Eukaryota > Fungi > Basidiomycota > Agaricomycetes > Agaricales > Lycoperdaceae > Calvatia > Calvatia gigantea. The sequence continues at coordinate 1,223,272 of JACAAK010000005.1, read as the reverse complement.
GAAGCATCTGGACTTGAGGTTCTTCTGGCTTTGAGATGCTGTTGCTGATGAAGTGATCAATCCAGTGTATGTGTCCACTGACCAACAACTTGCTGATATCCTCACAAAGGCTGTATACCCCAAGACTGTGAACTTTGCTGTTCCCTTGCTTGAACTCACTCTGTGATAACTCCCCTCTCTATGGACTGCTTAGATTAGGGGGGTGTGTTAGATGTGGTCTCATCAGTCCTATAGCTAGATTTGGACTTATCACTGACGGAGTTTTGGTCAGGTGATGAGTCACATGAGACAGGTGGACTTATAGTTTCCTGTAGATACTTTGAAAGCCTTTAGTCTCTTACAGTTGTCCACAGTAATTGTGGATTATCTCCTCCAATACCCAATCAATAGACTTTGTTCCACTGCTGTTAGGATTGTCTCAATGTCCCCCATGTGCACCTCTTTACAGGAACCTGGACAGACCTCCTCAGACCATTTGTGAGCTGATTGACTTCCTGGAAGTGAATTCTGGAGCATTTGCTTTCAGACCAGATAATGCTGGCATCAGGTAAGCTGGCACGTGTAGGGAGCCTGTGCTAGACCTCCCTTCTTCTGGCCTACTGGGCTGAGAAGTCATAAGGAAACAGGGGTGGAGTCCCTGGGGGGTTCTTCTGGATCCATCCTGGTGGTTCTCCTTTCCTGGGGCTTGCTTGTGGTGGTCTGGAGGTAGAAGGATTAAAATAACAGGGGTGGGGTCCCTGGGTAGCATGGTGGGTTTGTCCTGCTTGCTGTTTTCCTGGCATAAAACCTCAGTGACATGTCAGGTTTCTACTCTTGCTTCTGGGTTGCTGCAGGTCTGCTCCAGGTAGATATCCTCTGGGCTGGGAAGTCAGGGGGTCAGGGGGCTCCAAGCATGGGCCCTCTGTGCCAGCTCCCCTTACTACACTTGTCCCCTCTCAGGCACTCAGCTGCTGTTGCCAGCTGGGCCTACTGCTTGTGGGATGGTCAGAACACTGCTGCTGTGCTATGCCTAGCTGTGGTGTGTCACTGGGTGTACACCACAAGACTTGGGCAACTGAGTCTTCTACAGTGTGATGGGCATTTCAGGAAACCAGAGGATTTAGTAAGTAGAGGGTGGTCTGGTTTGGTCTGGGCTAACACTTGGATTGGGCTGGGTCACCTTTGAACAGTAGATTACTCTTAACTTATTGGACTTTGTAGTTAGGGAGTTTGTACTCTGCTACATGTGGACTGTGATTGGGCACCACATTACAACTTGGCACAAGCCATGATTTAAAAAAAAAAAAAAAAACAGCCTACCATTCCCAGACAAATGGACAAACAGAATGTATCAACCAAGAAGTCAAAACATACCTATACTTATACTGCAACTGTTACGTGCATTACCTTACTTTGCAACCAGGCCTAGATCGTCTCCACTCAGGGAGAGGTTTAACGCTATAGCCCAGGAGTATTTGACAAGTCTCAATGACCTCTATGCAGGCTTCAGATCACTCCCTTGAGTAGAAGCTCACACTTGCCTGAGAAGTCTGAGTTAAGTGTCACTGCAGTCCCTAAGGTTGTTAACCTTGTAGCAGACAAGTGAAGATAAGGAAGCTTGTTACTAGAATAACCTAAGGTAATACATGGGTACTACTTAAGGTTATATACTAGTTACAGATAAGAGATGGGAATTTACATAGTAAACAGATATGAGTCAATGAGAACTACTACGGGTTAATTGGTAATATACGGAGTCATAGGGATGAGTAAGATGAGTAGAAAAGAAGAGGTATAAATCACAGGAAGATAGAGACGAGTGAATAGAAGTTTGATGACAAAAAAAGATAAAGGTGAAACAGGAACATGATTCAGAATGAATCATAAGAAGCAAAGATAGAAGTACATGTGCTTAATAAATAAATAATGGACCAGGGTATAGTGAAGGAAAAGAGAAAGTCTAAATAGAAGGTTAATACAGGGATGAGAAGAGTCTGGGGATGTGGTAAGTTCATAACAGCAACTATAAACAAAACAACTGGGTGAATTGGCTGCCCATGGCTGAATTCCAGTACAACAATAAGAAACATAGTGGAATGCAAGAAATACCTTTCTATCTCAATTATGGATGACACCCCTGGAAAGGAAAAGACCATGGAACAACAGACAACCCTAGTAACACTGAGTTCCTAAAACAACTATGAAATGCAAAAGACAACTCCGCAGTGGCACTATGATCATACCAAGAAAAGATGAAATAGACCCACAATAACAGCAAGTTGCACATAACATGATATCAACCTGGTGATGAAGTATGGCTGGAAAATACAAATATCCATATCAATCAGCCATCAAAGAAGCTAGGCCAAAAAAGGTATGGGCCTTTCCAAATCAAGAAAAAAATAGGAGAAGCAGCATACTGGCTCACCATATCAGAAGGATGGGCCATCCATGATATATTCAATGAACAGCTGTTAATGTTATGACCTTAGTCTGTTAAGACCTCAGGTTGCAGCTTAGGCTAAGTCTTGAGGGTGAATAAGGGGAGAGGAACAAAGGTGGTTAAGCATACTGAATACAGTGGATGTATGTACACTTAAATACAGGGAGCCATCCAGTTAAATGGATGGAGTAACTATGTGAAATGTCTGATTAGGCTGGTGTAGTAGTTAACACAAGTCATAGATAGAGATCGCTCAATAGGAATAGATGAAACAGATATGCTAACGGACAGGAATGTAGACAAGGACAGAGTGCGACTTAATTGGTAGAAAATCATAACAGTTAATCTCAGTATAGAAAGTAATGTTCCTGAGTCAGCAAAGATTACCAGTGCCAGAGCCAGTGATCATCAATAATGAAGAAAAATATGAGGTAAAAGAGATCTGAGGATGACAAAAATAGGGACAGGGATATTAATTCCTAGTGCATTGGAAGGGGTACAGCAATGAGGAAGATACATGGATAGTGGAATCAAACCTACCCAATGCCCAAGATATGATAGCAGACTACCAAAAAAGACATCCAGAAGATATCCATAAAAGAGGGGGCAGAAAAACCAAGAAGTCATCACTTAGACAAAGAAATTAGCCAGACATGTATTACAACCTTAGTCTGGGTAAACCTCAGGTTGTAACTTAGGCTAAGACTTGAGGGCGAGTAAGGGGAGGAGAACAAGAGGTGGTTAAGCATACTGAATACAGGAGTATATATGTATGCTTAAATATGGTAGATATCCAGTTGAATGGATAGAGGTAACTACATAAAACATCTGACAGCAATGGTGCAGTAGTTACTGTGAGTCAATACCTGGAGATCGCTGGACTGGAATAGGTGAAACAGGTATAGGACAGAGCAGAATGCAGGCAAGTACAAAGTGAGTAAGAATAGATGAAGGTTCACAACAGATACCAGGCTGTTTATAGTAGAACTCCTAAACTAGTTCTGGGGTGTGGATTCCATTGGCTGGCTCCTATGAGTTGTGTTCCATTCCAAAGCCTTTCCACTTGATGAGATATTGAAGTCATCTTCAGTGGATGCAGCTGTTAAGGACTTTTTCAACTTCTTATTCCTCTTCCTCATTGACGATGATAAAATTGGATGGGGGTTTTGTGTGGTGGTTCTCAATCAGATTGGGTGATGTGGGTGTGAGTTTAATGATATTAAAAACCGGATGGAGGTATTGCATGGAGTGGAGGAGGTGAAGACAGTAGGTATTAGCATTAACCTGCTTGTCTATGATGTACAGTCCAAGACATTGGTAAGAAAGTTTCCTCAATGGATGGGTGGTCTGGATATCATCTGCTTTGAGGTAAACTTTATTGCCTGGCTTGTATGTGGGTACAGGTGTATATTGTTGGTTGTAGTAGTGGGTCATGTCATCTTTTGCCTTGACCAGTGTGGATTTCACTTTTTCTAGTGTTGACTCCATTCACTTTGTGAACTTGTTAACTGATTCAATCTTTGAGGGTGGCTGATACAGCTCAAATCCCATGCATGAATGATGTTCAGTGTCTAAGAGGAAGGAGTGTTGGGTGGAAGTGTAGATATGGTTGTTGTGTTGGAATTCCATGAGTGGAAGGAGGTCATGCCAGTCATTCTGTCACTTGTTTATGAAGAGGCAGAGGTACTGATCAAGTTCCTGGTTTACCTGCTTTGTCTGCCCATTAATCTGTGGATGCCAGGCAGTTGAGACAGCCATCTTGATCTCTAGGAGTCAGTAGAGCTCTTTTGTGAATGTAGTAATAAACTGTGGTCTGTGATCTGAAACAACAATATTGGGGAGTCTATGGAGTTTCCAAATGTTGTGGAGGAAGAGCCACACTGTGCCTTTGGCCAAGATAGTGGTGTGGATTAGGATAAAGTGGGCTCATTTTGTTAGAATAAATGGGAATGTCCAAAGGAGTTGCCAGAGTAGTGCTGAAAAGCTTAGAGCTGGTATAGCAGAAAAGCTAAGGCCATTGTATTCAAGGTGTAACTTGACAGGGAATTCATCTGTCAAGTGCATACTTTATATACAACATGAAGTATCTAAATATAAGTGGACCCAGGTAACCCCAAGTAGATGGAACATCATAGAAGGTGATAGAACATCTGGTACACAAATAGAATGATAAGGATCATAGAAGGGCCTAGACCCAAAATTGTCTGATTACCCACTTTTAACATAGATAAGTGTGAGTTTGAATCTGATACCATTGAATACCTTGGCTACATCCTCTCCCCCAAAAGTCTCAGAATGTCTAAGAAAAAGGTTAAGATCATCCAGAACTGGCCTGAACCAAAAAAGGTCAAGGACATACAGTCCTTCCTCAGCTTCACCAACTTCTACTGTCACTTCATCTACAACTACTCTGACATCATCATCCTACTGACCCACCTCACCTGAAAGGGCATGGTGTGGAAGTTCAGTAATGACTGTTGAGAAGCTTTTACATCATTAAAGAATGCCTTTATCTCAGCACGTGTTCTCATTCACTGGATATCCAATGCTCAGATCATTGTTGAGACTGATGCATCTGACTACATGCTAGCAGCCATCCTCTCCATCATTACTGAGGATGGTGAAGTTCACTCCATGGCATTCCACTCTTGTACCTTTAGTCTGGCCAAGCTGAATTATAATACCTACAACAAGAAACTCCTGGCTATATTTGAAGCTTTCAGGATTTGGTGGCACTACTTTGAAGGTGCCCCTCTTGTGATTAATGTTGTTACTGATCACAAGAATCTAGAATACTTCTGTACCACAAAAATCCTCACCCACTGCCAAGCCTGCTGATCTGAGTTCCTTTCCCAGTTTAACCTCATGATTTGCTTTCGCCTTGGCTGACTAGAGACAAAGCCTGACACTCTTACTAGATGATAGGATGTCTATCCTAAAGGGGGGAATAATGACTACACTACAGTCAATCCTCACAACTTCAGACCTATCTTTACTTATGAACAGCTTTTAGCCTCTGTCTGTGCTACATACTTATATTGTTAGATGTGCTCCCATCAGTCTGTAGATAGATTGGGACTTGTAGCTGACAGAGATTTGAGTCATGTGACTGTGTCACATGACTGTTGGACTTGTAGTTTGCCTGTGGACACTTTGAGGACCTTTAGTCTCTTACAGTTGTCCACAGGTGAGCAAAACTCTGTATCTCAACAATTCAGTCTCTTATAGTTGTCCATAGTAATTGTGGATTTTCTCTAGATTCTCTCTATCAATACATGTCGTTTCTTTGCTATTAGGACTGCTTCACGTCCCCCTACGCACATTTTCAACATATATGCCCCTTCCCTTTATATAGCTATGATCATTGACCTTGATCAACTCCACTCTGATATCCTCTTAGCTTTCCTGCTTGACCTGTCCACAGCTGCTCACATAGCTAAACCAGAAGGACAATAGTCTGTTGATTCAGCTGGTTTTCTCCACCTTGATGACAGAATCTTTTTTTTTTTAAAATCAAGGCTTGCACCAATTTATAATATAGTGCCAAATTGTAGTCTACATATAGCAAAGTACAAATGCCTGTGCTACAAAGTCCAATGTGTTAAGAGTAGTCTACTGTTCAGAGGCAACCCAATCCAATCCAAGTATACACCCATGTTGTGAACTTTCACCAATCATATCACGTTCCTTATCCATCTACATTCCTATTTCCTGTGTACCTGTTTCAGCTATTTCTCACTGAGTGATCTCCAAGTATGACTCCAACTGACTACAATGCCATCCCTACCAGATGTTTCATGTAGTTCCCCATCCAGACATCATCTGGGGATACAACAATGTCAGGATCAAAGAAGGAGATGAATGGAAAGCTGCCTTCCTCACCAATAAAGGACTCTTTGAACCAACAGTCATGTATTTTGGCCTGAGCAACTCACCAGGAACGTTCTCCAGAATGATGACAAGCATCTTCCATGACCTCTTACAAAACAGAGATATCACAAACTATATGGATGACTTCACCATCCCAGGAGACATTAAGGAGCAACTAAAGGAATGAACAATACGATTTCTGGAATGAGCAGCTCAGTACAATTTATGCTTCAAGTGAACCAAGTGCATCTTTGATGTAGAAGAAATCCCAATGCTAGGAGTTCAGGTAGAACATGGATGAATCAAAATGGAAGAAGAAAAAGTAAAATCAGTATGAGAGTGGCCCGAACCCAGGAACACCAAAGGGGTAGAAAGGTTCCTGGGTTTTGCAAACTACTATTGACGTTTCATCAAAAACTTCAGTACAATTGCAGGGCCCTTAAACAAACTCAAAGGAGCAACTGCATAGGAATGGACACAAGAGCACCAAGACTCATTTAACCAACTCAAGAAATATATTACTGAAGAACCTGTCCTGACATTACCACAAAGGCACAGCCAATTCAGGGTAGAAGTTGACACATCAGACTATGCATTAGAAGGGGTACTTTCACAGCTACAAGAAGACAAATGGCACCCAATTGCTTTCATATCATGAATGCTGTCCCCAGCAGAATGAAACTATGAAATATATGACAAAGAGTTGTTAGCCATTGTCCACGCCCTGAAGGAATGGAGACACTACCTTCTAGATGCCAAAGAACGATTTGAAATCTGGACTGACCACAAAAATCTCAAGTATTACCGAGAACCACAGAAGCTAAATGGATGACAAGCACGGTAGTATCTGCAGCTGCAAGACTACAACTTCACATTATGACATGTACCTGGAAAAACAAACACGAAAGCTGACCTGCTATCCCAAATCCACCAAATGCCAGAAGGACAAGAAGATAAACTAGTCACTATGATCTGAGAAAGCTGGCTACAGACGGAAGGCACAGACAGCATGGTACTCTTACAAGCAGAATTGTTCATCGAACCAAACTTCCTAGAATGAATTTGAAGCCAAACCCAATGAGAAACAACAGTCCTAACTGAACTAAAGAAGCAAGGATCCCAACTCACCAAAGATGGTGGAGTAATCTACAAACAGAAAAGTGCATACGTTAAAGAGGCAGAAATAGAATACTAAATGTGATATGGATGTATGGCTTAGATTAAGCTGACAGAATAGATTTTTAAAGATTTCTGCACAAGACAAGTTCGTGGGGAGGCAATCTGACAATATGAGGGACAACTCCACAAAATAACATGAAACAATGATGTGTAGAGAACACTAGAATAGCTAACTACCTTTGCTAAGAAGAGTAAAGCCAAGTTATACTGTAAAAAAGTGCAACTCATGTCCCTTATCCAAGAAGTCAACAAGACACAGAACCTTAGGTACTCCCTAAGATTCACCCTTATCAAGTTAACGACCAGAAGCGCACTGTCCTACACTTGTGATATGCCAAGTACCAGGGTGTAGCGATGCAATACACTCTTAATCTAAGCTCACTTCATGAGTAAGCCCGAGGTCTTCTTCTTAGATCAAAAGGTCTCAACCTTAGCTCAAGTCACTTAGTCTAGTTAATTTCGAAAGAACCTATTACTTTGCTTCACTCAGGCACAATAGATTGCTTTTCACTGCACTCTGAAGGCTGGGCAATGGCTAGTAGGTTCCTTGCCATGTCTGACACCTCAGAGGGGGTTTATATATTATTTGGGTGCTCGTTATGACAAGATAATGATTACACAACTAGGAACATATTATCAAGCAAGGTACAAACCAGTAGATTAGATTGTGTGCCAAGAGAGCTGTAACCTGTTAGATTAGTAAAACATTGGAAATACAGAAGGATTCCAGGTATCCATTTGTTCCAGGCTGTGTTTTAGCCTGTTCTCTGGGTCTGCATTCTTCTCTAAATATGTAGAACATTTAAGATTTCGGACGTCATGTAAACTGTTCTCCTACATGTCCTTGTGGATTGTATGTGAATGTGTCCATGTATGTCATTAGTGCTGAGTGTTGTTTGTTAATCTAACAATGGTGGCATTTCCTTGTGAGCATACCAATCATCCTTTTAGATTAAGCACATTGGACTTATTTCCTGAGTCTAGGCTCATTGGAGGGGTCCCGTAGCTCTGTATAGACACATTGGAATGGTTTTACTGCCTGGTCCGGCCAGAATCATGACTGGTCATATGGTACACTGTTAGAATTGCTTTTTGTTAAGCACAGTAGTCATTCCACAGCCGCCGCTATCCGTCATCAATGGCCATAGTGTTCTACAGTGATTGAGTACTCTTTTATTATATTGTTGGGCTCTTAGATTAGGTCATACTACTACAGGAAGGTTCGATGCAATCATTAGATTAGGCTTGTATGCCTTAGATTAGTGATTTTCATGCATGAAAATGGCTTTGCTGTTACAACGTTCTACCTGACCAGAAACTACAAGAAAAAATCCTAACACAGTACCATGACACTCCAGATGCAGGATACCCAGGACAACACAGGATAACAGAACTAATCAGCCGAGACTACTGGTGGCCATCAATATGAAAGGACATAAAAAGATATATCCGAGGATGCCAAGCCTACCAAAGGAACAAATCAAGAACAACGCTGCTCAAATCACCACTACACCCTCTCCCAATACCAAATGGACCTTGGGAAGAAATCAGTGTCAACATGATCGGACCACTGCCAGAGTCTAAAGGAAAGAACACAATACTAGTCATTATGGACCACTTCACAAAAATGATACGACTCTCAGTGACAACTACAGATGCCTCATCTAAAGACATCACAAAGATATATCGAGATGAAATATAAAAGCTACACAGATTACTGAGGAAAGTACTCAGTGACTGAGGACCTCAGTTCGCATCAGAATTCACCAAGGAGTTATTTAAGGGGCTCGGCATTGAATGAAACCTATCAATGGTGTACCATCCACAAACAGATGGACAAACCGAATGCATCAATAGAGAAGTGGAAACCTACATCCACCTGTACTGCAACTATGACCAGGACGACTGGGCAGAATGGCTCCCCATCGCAGAATTCCAGTATAATGACAAGCAACATGGAGGAACCCAGAAAACACCATTCTTCCTAAACTATGGAAGGCATCCATGGAAAGGCAAGAATGAGCCAACAACAAACAATCCTGTTGCCACAGCATTCCTGGAACAATTACAGGCCGCCTGAGACAACGCCTCATCAGCACTATGGACATACTAAGAAAAGATGAAACAGCAACACAACCACAGTAGAACCCACGCCAGCACATATCAAGTAGGAGATAAAGTATGGTTGGAAAACACCAATATCCATACCAATCAATCATCAAAGAAGCTAGGCCAAAAATGGTATGGACCTTTCCTTATTAAGGAAAAGATAGGAGAAGTGGCATATTGGCTGACACTACTGGACGGATGGGCCATCCATGATGTATTCAATGAACAGCTCCTGACACCTAGCACACCAGGCAGAGTTCCCAAGTCAAAAACAACCATCAGCGCCCAACCCAGGTGATCATCAACAATGAGGAAGAGTATGAAGTGGAAGAGATCCATGGACAATGAAAACAAGGAAGGGGTTATCAATTCCTGGTCCACTGGAAGGGGTACAGCAATGAAGAAGATACATGGACAGTGGAGTCCAATTTGGAAAATGTGAAAGACACCATAAGAGACTACCAAAAAAGGCATCTAGAGGATACCCATAAAAGAAGGGGCAGAAAACACAAAAAAGCATCAAACAAACAACCCAGACAAAGAAACTAAACAGACATGCCTGCCTTCCAACCTAACCACATCGCTATTAATTCCCTTGTCCACCCCACTCCTACTAGAATTTCCTCCCTACCATTCCCAGAACCAGGCAGCAGCAGAGCACTGGCCCCCCAGGGAACTTGCTTCAATCTCGCTAAAACACCGTCCCCAGCACAAGGCCTCCTCAAAGCCTTACTCAAAGACATCGACAAGGCAACTAACAGTGAAATTGAGAATATCACTGCCCAGAACAAACGACTAGTAGTAAACTGACATATTGCCCTTGCCACTGCTTGCATCACCTTTGCCAACATGTATGCTGGATTTACCAACACCTCCTCCTCCACCAACCAGCATATTCCCACCATCTTCTGAGCACTAGACCAGTCTACCCTCACCCCTAATGAACAAGATCGTGTCCAAGGGCTCCTAGAGCTGAATCAATCTGGGCCTTGAGGTCTTTAACTACCTTGACATTGCCAACATATTCTTGGAGCTTGCCAATATAGCCATAAAACTACTTGGGAGAGACAAGTCAAATGAAGACCCCAACATCAATACCTTGGTCAACAGGATTCACATCACCCTCTCCAAACTACACGACACCATCAACCCCACACCACCAACCTGAGCTGATATCCCTATGGACGAAGAAACCACAGTTTCCATGAAAGAGGAAGTCAATGCCCTTCATCATTTCATAAAAACCATCACACCACCACAGCTTGTATTGGTTTTTCTTCCACCCGCAAGATTCCACACTGTACTGCCAGGACAAGAAAAGGACCAACACTATTGGAACTCGATAGTCAAGAACTACTGGGACAGCTTCACCACCACCGACTTCCCATACAATGGCGTCCCAGTCCCTATCCGACAAGATGGATGAAGCCACTCACCTGTCTTCTTAGCACATTCCAATGAAGGAAAGTTCCTCATCGCTGCCACTAAAAAAGCACTCGCCGCCACAGTAGTAAATGGAGACTTTGATGAGCTTCCTGAGGCATGAAGCCTAATTGGGGGGTATTGTTGTGAACCTTCACTGATCATATCATGTTCCTTATCCGTCTACATTCCTATCTCCTGTGTACCTGTTTCAGCTATTTTCCACTGAGTGATCTCCGAGTATGACTCCAACTGACTACAATGCCATCCCTACTGGATGTTTCATGTAGTTCCCCATCCATTCAACTGGATGTTCCTGTAGTATTTAAGTGTACATACATACTCCTGTATTCGGTATACTTAACCACCTAGTTCCTCTCCCCTTACTCACTCTCAAGTCTTAGCCCAAGTTACAACCTGAGGTTAACTCAGACTAAGGTCATAACAACCCAGACCAGACCAAACTACCCCCTACTTACTAGATCTCCCAGTTTCCTGAAATGCCCATTACACTAAAGAAAACCCAGTCACCCAGGTCTTGTAGTGTACATCCAGTGACACACCACTGCCCTGTGGTAGTGTTCTGATTATCCCACAAGTGGTGGGCCCAGCAGCATTGGCAGCTGAGTGCCTGAGAGAGAACAAGTGTAGTAAGGGGAGCAGGCACAGGAAGCCCATGCTTGGAGCCACCTAACCCCCAACTTCCCAGACCAGAGGGTATCTGCCCAGAACAGACCCCTAGCAACCCAGCAGCAAGGGTAGAATCCCAATACATTACCAAAGCTCAGTACCAGGAAGGCAGCTTAGCAGAATGAGCCCGCACTGCCACCTGGGGACCCCATCCCCATTTGATTATTCCTTCTACCACCAAATTACCCAAAGCCCACTCCAGGAAAGGAAAACTACCAAGATGAGCCTGGAAGAACCCCCCAGGGACTCCATCCCTATTTTCTTAAGACTTTCCAGCCTAGTAGGCCAGAAGAAGAGAGGCCTTACATAGGCTCCCCCATGTATGCCAACTCACCTGATACCCATACTATCTAGTCTGAAGGCAAATGCCCCCAGGTTTGCCTCCAGAAAGTCAATCAGCTCACAAATGGTCTGAGGAGGTCTGTCCAAGTTCCTCTTGTGGAGAAGGCACTGGACAAAAATGTGATAGCACCCTTTGAGAACAGTGCCACATGAGCAACCAATGTCTTCATTCAGAAAAGAATTGTATTCTATATGATCCAATTGGCACATAACCAGTAACAGCATGCATGGCCCTTACACACAGTGAGTTAGAGCTGCTAACATAAGGCAGCCAGGGTCCACCATTAAGGTAGGTTGGCTTGTCCAGAGTATGTGGACCAGCTCCAGAGGCCAAATCCATGTTGCTACACCCCTTATAAGAAGAGGTAGAGTACAGCTGGTGCTATTCCTCTAAAACATTATTGACTACCTCCTTATGGAGGTGGACAATGGAAGTGAATGGCCTCAGGCTATAAGTGACCTAAGAGAACAATGTGACATGCCAGTGAATAGCATAATGAAACTTCTACTTCTTAGAAGAAGGGACAGCAAGGAATTCAATGGACCTCCAAGCATCCTTAGAGAGCTACTGTTTAAGTGCCACACACAACCCCTAAGACAGTATCTGCCTGGAGTGCATGGATAGATTAACCACTAACTTTATTGATGCAATCAAATCAGTAAAAACACATACAAGCCTGATATTCTCCTATTTCAGAGCAAAATGAACACCAAGGGTAATGGCTATGAGCTTGGCATCTAGAGCTATAACCCTGCCTGCCACACAAGTGATCTCCTTAAGAGACTCACCCTGGCAGAATACATAGATAGCTGAAACCACCTGGAACTTCCCATGTAGTGGTAGACTGGCATCAGTCACCATATAGAGAATTCCAGAATCCTCCCTACAGTTCCAAAGACATGCATTGAGAGCATACATATACACAGGGTCAGTCTTACCCTCTGTATTGAGCTTCACCTCTATAAAGACAACCCAGTCCGGGTAGAGGTCTATGAGATGGTAACCAGGCCAATTGATCGATGCCTAATGACAGAATCTATGTACCTGATGCTAACAAGTTACAACTTTGAGTTTTATAGTACAAACATGATCACATCCTCTTTGGCCACTTTGTGTTGTGGATTTCACCATCTCCATTGCATTACTGTACTTATCTCCATTCTGTATCATCTGTGTACCTGTTTCATCTATCTTAGTCTCAGCAATTGCCAAGTATTGACTCATACACTACTATGCCATTGTTATTAGATATTTCATGTAGTAGCTCCATTCATTCAACTGGATGACCCTCTTGTATTTAAGCATAAATATATCCTCCTGTATTTAATATGCTTAACCACCTCCAGTTTCTCTCCCCTTACTTGCCCTCAAGTCTTAGCCTAAGTTGTAACCTGAGGTTCCACCCAACTAAGGTCATAACACTTTAGTCAGAACAAGACCCTCAAACTTGTCCACAGAGACTACACTTGGTCCAATATCTGGTTGGCTGTCAAGGACTTCTGTAAGTCATATGTCACTTGTATGTGATCTAAACCACAGCATCACAGGCTATACAGACTTCTCAAGCAACTCTCCATCTCTGAATGACTCTGGAACTCTATCTCTATGGACTTCATTGAGAAGCTCCCTACTTTCTCTGAGTTTGATACTATCCTCATTATCATTGACAGACTTACCAAACAATCCCTGTTCATTCCTACCCATGACACAATCACATTGGCTGAGTTGGCCTGACTATTTGTTATTCATATATTCTCAAAGTACAGTGTTCCTGAACATATCATGTCTAATCATAGCTCTGAGTTTATCTCACACTTCTTCCAGTTACTTGGAAAAGCACTGGACATGAAGTTGCATTTCACTTTGGGTTATCACCCTGAAGGTGATAGATAGACTGAATGGACCAACTAGACCCTCATGTCAGATTTGCCCCAGCCAGTAAGCAGTAACAGTGTTGTATTAGAGAGTGTATAGGCAAAAATGGACTTATCACTGACAAAGTTTGGGTCATGTGACTGTAGTCACATGACAGTTGGACTTGTAGCTGCCTGTGGATGCTTTGGAGGCCTTTAGTCTCTTACAGTGTTCTACAGTAATTGTGGAATTACTCCTTCAGTTCTCATCCAATAAACTTTGTTTAACCACTGTTACATTCCCCTTTCAATCCTCTATGCACACTGTTCAACAGGTTATGGGCCCTATGCTTTAATAGCACCAAACAATGTTTTACTACACACACTTTTCCTTTTATTACTCTCATCACTCATAACTCCTCAAATCCACACCCTACACTATTTCCACTCTCCTGACCACAAAAATGACCTCATCTGGCCCAAATTTTGCAAAACTGTCTACCACCAACTACTCTACCTGGGCTGGTGAAATGGAGGTGTGGCTACATGCCAATGGGCTGTGAAGGCTTGTTTCTGGCAAGGTCTCTGCTCCCAGCATGGCTGCTTCCCCCTCTGAGGCTGAGGCAGCTGCTAGGGATGCATAGGAGGCTAAAACAGACAGAGCAGCTGGATGGATCTATCTTATAGTGAAGGGTGACCAGAGAATTCACTTTAATGGCATCCAGGATGATCCTGTGAAGATGTGGACTGCCCTGCAGTCTGTACACCTCCAAAAGCATTCTGGAATGAGGTTCAATGCCTATGATGACCTCTTCTCTATTCAGAAACAGGAGGAGGAGTTCCTACAGTCCCTAATCAACAGAGTGGAGGATGCTGTGAGGACTATCAAGGACCTAAGGCCTCTGGACTTTACCCTTGACAAACTAGATGAAGAACTAGCCTCTATGGCACTCATTAGAGCCCTTCTCTCTGAGGAGTTTTCCTTCTTCACCTCCTCTCTCCTTCTGATGGACAAACTTGACAAGGCTGCTGTGCACCAGGCTTTTGTCACAGAGGATATCCAATACTGTAGACAGATGCAGAATACTAGGACAACTTCTACAGTTTTTTCTGCACACTCCCAGCCTCCTCCTTCATCCAGAAAATGTGATTTTTGTAGCAAGACTGGTTACTTGCAGGAAAAGTGTTGGGCTTTTGAGGCAGCACAGAAACAGGCTCAGGAGAAGACTACTGAAGAAAAGTGCAATAACTCTGGAAGGCATTGACAGAATCACATGAAACTCACACAAGACATCAGTAACAATGGCACAGTCACACCCTCTGAAAATGGAGCCCAATGTGCTCAGGAATTCACTGGAAATGCAAGTTCTTTGTTACCCTCACCCTTTTCCCCACTATAGCTTGATTCTGACTTCTACTGGCTTGCAGATACAGGGGCCACTTCTTATATAACCCCACACTACCACTAGTTCAAATCCTACTCCCCCAGTCACATTCTCATCCACTTAGCTGACAATTCCATTGTCTACTCATCTAAGGTAGGCTCTGTGGTGTTTCAGCCTGTGTTAGAAGGAAAAAGGGTTAGAGAGGTCGAGTTTTTGCTGAGTTTTGCATGTCCCAGACCTCTGGAGCAACCTACTATCATGTCTATACCTTACTCATCACTCTGGAGTTAATATTACCATTTCTGTAACCTCTATGATGTTTTCTAAGGGCAAAAATGTAAATGGGTGTGCATAGGGGATGTTGAGACAGTCCTAACAGCAGTGGAATGAAGTCTATTGGATTAATATTAAAGGAGGAAATCCACAATTACTGTGGACAACTGTAAGAGACTCAATAATGAAGTTACAATACTTTGCTCACCTGTGGACAACTGTAAGAGACTAAAGGCTCTCAAAGTGTCCACAGGAAGCTACAAGTCCACCTGTGTCATGTGACTCATCACCTGACTAAAACACTGTCAGCTCTAAGTCCCAATCTATCTATAGGACTGATGAGACTACATCTAACAAAAAAGGTGCTTTTCAAGGCCAGAATCACTTCAAGCAACTCAGCACTCTTAGATGGCACTACAATTGCCTCAGAGACCACTTTCTATCTCTCCATACTACCCCTAGACCTCTCTTTGTGGCACAGATGCTTCATTTACCATAATTATGCTGATATGAAGAAGCTAATAGCTCAGGAGCTTGTTACAGATTGTAAACTTGAGTCTAGAGCATCCCCTGATCCTATTTATGAGCCTTACCTTGCAGAAAAGATACATTCCAATCCATTCCCTTCTTCCACAAGCCATAATCGCTCTCCTCTTGCTCTAGTGCACTCAGATCTGCATGGACCTACTTCCAGCAGCTACCTACTAAGGCTACAAGTACTGGGTTACCTTTATAGATGATTCTATGTGATTCCAGGTGGTCTACTTGCTTAAATCCAAGTCAGAAGCCATTGAAGCATTCAAAACCTACAAATCCTGGGCTGAGAATCAACTAGGAGCTAAAATCTGTGCCCTACAAGATGATAAAGGTGGAGAATACATGTCTACAGCCTTCCTGAGGTTCACAGAGCAATGTGGCATTGAAAGGAGGCATTCTGTGCAAAATAGGCCCCAGTAAAATAGTCTTGCTGAGAGGGCTAATAAGACTATGGGTGAAAGTATCACTGCTATACTCTTGGAATCTGGTCTGCCATTGTCTTTCTGGGGTGAATGTCTGGCTTCTATGGTCCATGTCTGGAATAGGCTCTCTACTAGTGTCCTACCTGATACAACTCCTTTTAAGGCATTCTATAGGCAAAAACCAGATGTTTCCTACCTTAGGGTATAGGGGTGCACTGCCTATGTGCATATACAGTGAGATAAGTGGAATTCCCTGGCTCCTCACTTTAAAAAATATGTTTTTATTGGATATCCAGCTGGCTACAAGGGTTGGAAGTTCTATAATCCAACTACTAGACTTACTAGGATCTCAGAACATGCTGATTTTGATGAGAGGTACTTCCCTGGACTGTCTAGAGTGAAAATGAATGCTATACCTCCATTTTCTGACCCCCTACCTTCCCCTGAAACTCCTTCACCTTTTATTCCTTCCAACTTGTCACCAAAGCTTCCCTTGCCATTCCTACCTCTGCCAGATGAGGGGGGTGATGTAGACTGTACTTCTGAGTGTCCCTGGTCCATTCCCACTGCTCCTGATGCTCCTGAGGCTCCCAGAACACCAAAAGCTGCTCCAGCTCTTCTACCAGATAATAAACTCCAGCCTATTACTCCAGCCCTAGCTGAACTCCCTCAACCTCCAGTCACTCTTCCCAGTGCCCCTTATCCAAATCAGCCTCCACACCTTCCCAGATGCTCTAACCACCCCACAAGACCACCAGGAGAGTGGTGGAAGGTTAAGAAGCCTGTCTTCAATATTCTAAATGACCAAAATGATAAGGAGGCTGCCAATTTCACTTTTGATGATGGCTATGATGAGGTAGAGTTTGCTGGAAGTGTCTCTAGGCCTGATCCTCATACCTACAAGATTGCTATGAGGTCCCCTGATGCTGAGGACTGGTCTAAAGTCTGTAATGATAAAATCTTTGCTCTCGAGTCTAACAACACTTGGAAGATTGTTGAACTGCCTCCTGGAAAAAAGGTTATCAACTCTGGCTGGGTATTCAAGGTCAAGCACAACTCTGATGGCTCTGTAGAATGTTACAAAGCTTGCTTGGTGGCTAAGGGACGTGCTCAGAGGCCTGGCTATGATTACACTGAGGTTTTTGCCCTACATTTCATTCTGCATCCCTCAGACTCATCATAGCTCTTGCTGCCAAAGAGGGCTTCAAAATGTGCTCAGTTAACATCTCTTCTGCCTTCATCTATAGAGATCTTGAGAAAGAGATCTATATGGCCTAGCCTGAGAGATATTACCAAAGTGGCCCAAACTATATCTATAAGCTCACCAAATCCCTCTATAGCCTCAAGCAGGCAGCTAGGTAGTAGAATAAGAAGCTACACAGTGTCATGACTAATATGGGCTATACCAGACTCCTCTCTGACAACTCCCTTTATATGTACTCCAAGGATTCAGTCAGGGTGATAGTCCCAGTGTTCATTGATAATATTACTCTTGTCTCAAAGAGTGACTCTGCTATGGACTCTGCTGTGCAGGAGCTCTCCAAACACTTCAAACTTTGAGATTTTGGTACTACAGACTGGTTGTTAGCTGTACAGGTGATATAGGATGCTCAAAATTGCTCTATTTCACTTTCCCAAGTCTAGTATGCTAAAGAACTGCTGAAGCACTTCAAAATGGATAATTGCAATACTGTGAAGACTTCCCTACCTCCAGGACTTGATCTATCCACTGATATCCCTTCTCCTGATGAACAAAAAGCCATGAAATCTGTCCCCTACCTTTCTGCTTTTGGCTCTCTAATGTATTTGGCCACTATGACATATCCAGACATTGCCTATGCTGTATTCTACCTTGGCAGATTCAATCACAACCCATCTCTGAGGCACTGGGCTGCTGTGAAGCATTTACTGCACTATTTGAAGGGAACTACAGGCTACAAACTCATCTACAAAGGGAATTATAGCAAGAAGCTGTTCCAGACTTACTCTGATGCTTCCCATGGCTCCTGCCAGGCTACAGAATGTGCTACAAATGGATATGTGACTCTAATGAGTGGTGGAGCTGTAGAATAGTCCTCTAAGTGTCAGGCCTTTGTAACTCTGTCCTCTACTAAGGCTGAGTATGTTGCTACAGTTGAGGGAGGCAAAGAGATCATGTGGATGAGGAATATCCTAACAGAGTTTAGCTATTCCTCTTCCCTTGCTTCAATACTCTTCATTAACAACAAGTCTGGGATTAGTATGGCTAAGAACCTAGAGCACCATAGTAGGATAAAGTACCTTAATCTGAGGTATTACTGGCTTTGAGATGTAGTTTCTGAGAACCTGATTAATCCAGTCTATGTTCCCACTGACAAGCAATTGGCTAATATCCTGATCAAGGCTATATATTCTAAGACTATGAAGTTTGCTGTTCCTCTTCTTGGACTCACTCCATGATCACTGCCTTGCTCCTTTCCTTGTTCCTTGTCACTAGACTGTCTAGGTCAGGGGAGTGTGTCAGATTTGCTCCAGTCAGTAAGCAGTAACAGTGTTGTATTAGAGAGTGTATAGGCAAAAATGGACTTATCACTGACAAAGTTTGGGTCATGTGACTGTAGTCACATGACAGTTGGACTTGTAGCTGCCTGTGGATGCTTTGGAGGCCTTTAGTCTCTTACAGTGTTCCACAGGTGAATAGAATAGTGTATCTTGTCATTTTAGTCTCTTACAGTGTTCTACAGTAATTGTGGAATTACTCCTTCAGTTCTCATCCAATAGACTTCATTTAACCACTGTTACATTCCCCTTTCAATCCTCTATGCACACTGTTCAACACCTCAAGCAATACATTTGTGTCTACTGCAATTATCAGCAGGACAACTGGGCAGAATTACTTCCACTAGCTGAGTTCACTTACAACAATGCTTCTAATGCCACAACTGGTGTTTCTCCATTCTTCACTAACAAGGGTTATTACCCAAACATCACAGTTTACCCTGAGAGAGATTTAGCTTCTAGGCAGGCCTGACAATTTGTTGTCAACTTCAATGAACTCCACAATGTGTTAAAGGCTAAGATCAAGCTTGCTCAAGAACATTACCAGACATCCACAGATACCTGCAGACTTTCTTTGTCTGACTTTACCATCAGTCAGAAAGTCTTTGTCAAGGCCAAGTTCTTCCACATGACTTAGCCATCCAAAAAGCTCTTTGAGAAGTATCTCAGTCCTTACAAGATTATAGCACAACCTAGTTCCATTTCATTCACTCTCAGACTTCCTGACTCACTTTGTGCCATTCACCCAGTTTTCCATGTCTCTATGCTAGAACCTCCTACATCCAACATCTTTGATGGCCACTCTAAGCTGCCTCCTCTGCCTGTTGCAGTTGAAGGTGAACCAGAGTACAAAATTGCTTATGTCATTGACTTGAAAATTGACCACCATCAAGCTTGCAAGCTTTTGTACAAAGTCATCTAGTTAGGTTATGAAGACATTGAAGAAGAGTCTTCCTGGTTACCTGCTACTGAGCTAGCATATGCAGCTAAACTTTTTGTAGACTTTCATTTCTCTTATTCTTCTAAACTTGGACCTTTGAACACTTTATGATTTTTTCTTACTTAAATTTCTTTCACACTTCATTTACAGACAGACAAATCAGTTTTATTGTTCATTATTAATTATCAAATTTTATGTAAAGTCCAAAATATGAGGAGAAGATGGCCACAAATCACTGGGCAGCTTCACCTAACTCAGCCACTTCTTCCACTTCTCCCTCTACCTCTACTACTTTCTTCTTGTCCACTTCTTCCTCCATTTCCTCTTCACTCTTGTTTTCGTTGTCTTCCCCCATCTCCATTACTACCTCCATTTCCTCCTGGGTTTTGCCCAATAGGCCTGTCTCCTCATTGTCATCCTTGTTGTCATTGTCATTATTAGCCAGTCCCTGGGCATCCATCACATTCTGAACCATCAGTCCAATACCTATGCTAATACCTGCTATTCTTAATGACTGTGGCCTCAACATTCCTTTTGAGCTTATTCATCCACTCCAGTCACAGCAACTGCTCCTTTCTAATCTCAATCAGCCTATCCATTCTCACCCCCTGATCCTCCATAATGGATGTGATCCTCTCCAGAAGATTGTTTTGGCAAGTAAGGAGAGCTGTGAGTTGATCATTGCTGATCTAAGGTCCTTGGGTAGGGACAGGGTTCAGCTGATAATGAGTAGATGGAAAATGACAGGCCTTCTTTGACAGTGAACATTTGAGGCACTTGGTGATCTTGCAACTAGAACAGCCATTAGCACAATTACTGGGAAGCTAAGTGCCACTTACCTTGACATTGACTCCCTAATTGTACAAGGATTGCCATTGTTGAAACATCACTCACACTTATTAGGGCCACCCATCTTAACCTTCTTTCTGTCAACTACTAGTCACTCATCCTTGCCTGATTCTCTCTAGTCCAGGTTAGGCTTGCCTCCAGAATCTGACTCTTCATTGATGTATTTCCTCTTCAACAATGGCAGTGCTTTCCCAACCCACTGCCTCATGATCTTCTGTTGACATTGTTTCTCAGCTGCTATCTTCTTATCTGTTTCATCAATGGCCTTACATTTTCCTTCATATTTCCTTGTCTGTATCAACTCCTCATGTTGCTCCTCCTCCCACACCTCTTGTTCCTCACATTCCTTCTTCTCCTACTCCTCTTGCTTCCTTCTGCTCCTTCTTTTCCCATGCTTCTCATTCTGCCCATTCTTGTCTCTCTCACTTCTTGCTCTCCTCCAATTCACACAGCTCACATTCAGCCTGCTGTTCTGCCTCTTCCTGCCTTTCCAGCTCAAGCTGCTTATGTTCACATATGGCCTCTAGCTTGGTCTGTTTCTCCACAGCAGTTTTCTTGATGGGGCTGTGTTAGATGTACTCTAGTTAGCTTATAGATAGAAATAGACTTAAAGCTGGTGGAGTTTTGGTCAAGTGATATATTATGTGATTGTTGGCCTTATAGTTTGCCTGTGGATGCTTTGAGAGCCTTTAGTCTCTTACAGAAGTCCACAGGTGAGTAAAATAGTTTATCTTGTCAATTGAGTCTCTTACAGAGGTCCACAGTAATTGTGGATTATCTCCCTTTATTTCTAATCAATAGACTTCATTTCTCTGCTGTTAGGACTGTCTCTTGTCCCCCTACACTCCAGTTTCAACAGGCTGGACATAGTAGTGGTTGAGGTGGTGGTGGTTAGAGTAAGAGAATAAGACCATAAAATTTCCAAGGTAACAAAATTTACATACACCATCAAAAGTCTAATTAGAGATTCCTATGGTTCAATTTCATGGCCTCGAAGGCTCAGCCCTAATAGGGGGATACTGTCATGACCCATGTATATTCACCCACTCTCATCCACTTCCCCCACTTGTAGTCATTGTTACCTTAGTCTAGCTGTATTGGAGTGCTCTTTATTCTTTCTGTTAGTCAGTCCAATATCTTGTTTTTGTCAGGAGTGCTCCAGACAGTGCTAGATAGACTCTCCTGAGTCATGGCTCCAAGGTTTGGTAGAATACTTGTGGAGTTGTCCAAGGAGATATGAACTTGTACATAAAGATATGGACTTAGAGCCACAATGGATGCTTTTGTGATCATGTGACTTGGTCACATGATGGTTGGACTTAGTTAGAACACCTGTGGATGCTTTCTGGCTCTTTAGCCTCTTACAACAGTCCACAGGTGAGTAGGACAATTTTCTGTTTTGTACTCAGTCTTTTACAACAGTCCACAGGACTAGTGTTCAATAAAACATATTTTTCTCAAGATTCTCCCTATTAAGTTGCATTGTTTCTTTGGCATTAGGACCACCAGACATTCCCTTACATGCTCCCTTCTACAGTTTTCCATATTAATCTCTATCCTTTTTTTTTTTTTTTTTTTTTTTAATTTATGGCTTGTGCCAATTTATAATGCAGTGCCCAATTGCAGTCTGTGTGTAGCAAAGTACAAAAGCCCATGCTACAAGGATCTGATAAGTTAAGAGTAATCTACTGTTCAGAGGTAGTCCAACCCAACCCAAGTGTAAACCCAGACTAGACCAAACTACCCCCTACTTACTAAATCCCCCAGTTTCCTGAAAATGCCCATCACACTGAAGAAGACCCAGTTACCCAGGTCTTCGTGGTGTACACCCAGTGACATACTACCATAGAGTGGCAGTGTCCTGACCATTCCACAGGCAGCAGGCTCAGTGGCATCAGTGTCCAAGCACCTGAGAGGAAACAAGTATAGTAAGAGGAACCGGTGCAGGAAGCCTATGCTTGGAGCCACCCAACTCCCAACTTCCCAGACCAGAGGGTATCCATCTGGAGCAGACCCTCAGCAACCCAGCAGCAAGGATAGAATCCTGATACATTGCCAAAGCTCAGCACCAGAAAGGCAGCTTAGTAGGATGAGCCTGCACTGCTACCCAGGGACCCTACCCCTGTTTGATTATTCCTTCCACTACCAAGTCACCCAGGGCCTGCCCAGGAAAAGAGAACTACTAGGACAAGCCTGGAAGAATCCTCCAGAGATCCCACCCCTGTTTCCTTAAGACTTCCCAGCCCAGTAGGCCAGAAGAAGAGAGGCCATGTGTAGGCCCCCCATATGTGCCAACTCACCCAATACCTGTATTGTCTAGTCTGAAGGCAAATGCCCTCAGGTTCACCTCCAGAAAGTCAATCAGCTCATGAATGGTCTGAGGAGGTCTGTTCAAGTCCCTCTTGTGGAAAGGGCACTAGATAAAAATGTGATAACACCCCTTGAAAGTGGCACCACATGAACAACCAATGCCTTTATTTGGAAAGAATCATATCCTGTATAACCCAATTAGTGTATGACCAGTAATGGCATGCATGGCCCTTGCACATAGCAAGTTAGAGCCATTAACATGAGGCAGCCAGAGCCTACTGTTAAGGTAGGTCAGCTTGCCCAGAGTATGCAGATCAGCCCTAGAGGCCAAATCTATGTTGCTATGTCCCTTATAAGAAGAGGTAGAGTACAGCTGGCACTATTCCTCTAGAACATTATCAACTGCCTCCTTACAGAGACAGGCAATGGAAGTGAACAGCTTCAGGCCATAGGCAATCTGAGGGAACAACATAACATGCCAATGGACAGCATAATGAAACTCCCACTTCTCAGAAGAAGGAACAGTGAGGAATTTAATAGACCTCTGAGCATCCTTGAAGAGCCACTGTTTAAGTGCCACATACAACCTCTGGGACAGTATCTGTCCAGAGTGTGTGGATAGATCAATTACTAACCTTGCTGATGCAATAGAGCCAGTAAAGACATGAACAAGCCTGATATCATCCTGCTTCAATGCAAAATGAATGCCAAGGGTAATGGCCATAAGCTTGGCATCTGGAGCCATAACCCTGCTTGCCATGCAAGTGATCTCCTTAACTTTGTCAGCTCTAAGTCCATCTTTGCCTATACACTCTCTAATACAACTCTGTCACTGCTTACTGGCTGGGGCAAATCTGACACAATGATAGCAGGAAAGTGCAACACATACATTCAAGCTGCTAAGTCCAAATCTTGTACTTGTCTAATTTCACCTGCTCTATACATTCTCACCCAATGTCACTTGGCAGCTAATCTTTGGCTGATATCCCACATAACCTGATCGTAACACCCAGGTGGATGTGGAGTGTGTTGAAATGAGTACACCACAGTAGCTAATGCTAGTGGCAGAGGATAGTCATACTCACTGGGATATTTGAGAGATATTACTGTAGAAGTGGTACTTAAGAGTTGATAGTTCAAGTAGAAGATAGACTAAATTGTCTAAAGGACATACATATACTATATAAGGGTTTATATATAATAATCCCTGGTCTGTGCACTCTAAACCCATAAATGGGTGAGGTCTTATCTACCAGTAGCATATTCAGAGCATAATGCATACTACACATGTATTTAATAGACCATGTAGCCAGCAACCTAGAGTGCAGTCTAGTACTGTGTCTGTTATGAACTCAACTGTGGACTAACCTTATTCCTCCTTAAATGTATTAACCTTCTTTCCTTAGACTTTCCTATTTTCCCTACTATATACCCCAGTCTGTTCTTTATTTATTTAACATGTGTACTTTTACCTCTACTTCTTATGACTTGTTCTGAGTCATGTTCCTGTTTCACCTTCTCTATTCCCATCATCAAACTTCTATCTACTCATCTCTGACTTCTTGTGACTTGTGTTGTTTCTTTCCTATTCCCTATGATTCCTTAACTTACCAATTAACCCATAGTAGTCTCCCATTGACTCATACTCCCTTACTATGTGATTACCCATCTCTTATGCTTAGTTAGTATATAAACCTTAAGTAGTACACTTGTATTACCTTAGGTTATTCTAGTAACAAGCTTCCTTATCTTCACTTGTCTGCTACAAGGTTAACAACCTTGGGGACTGCAGTGACACTTAACTTGGACTTCTCAGACAAGTGTGAGCTTCCACTTGAGGGAGTGATCTAAAGTCTGTACAGAAGTCATTGAGACTTGTTGTATACTCCTGGGCTATAGCATTGAACCTTTCCTTAAGTGGAGATGATCCAGGCCCAGTTGCAAAGTAAGGTAACACATATAACAGTGTCTGTAGCCTGTTATCTCACTTCTGAGAGTGAAGTACTCAAGAACCTGTTTCAGATATAAATATACTAAACCAATATAGTGGTACAGGATCAAAATTCAACACTCCTCCTCACTTGAAGGAGGGAGATTAATGCTTCAATGATTGAGCAGCTGCTTGCCAAGCTTCAATGTCAGAATCAAAAATAAGTCCTAACTCAGGGTGGAAGAGATTGATTTTGGTTACACCAAAATTCTTAGTAAAGATATCAGCAGGATTGTCTTGTAAAGACACATCATCAATTACAATTGTCCTCTCTTCAACCAATTCTTGCATATAGTAGTAATAAATATCCATATGCTTCAACCATTTTTCAACAATGGGATTTTTAGTCTGGAATTTGGACCTATCATTGTTGCCATAGAGAATGGGAGTGGGATGCTCTATACCAAGCTCCTCCAGAAGCTGTGACAGCCATTTCACTTGATGTTTTTTTTTTTTTTTTTTAAAATCATGGCTTGCACCAATTTATAACACAGTGCCCAATCACAGTCTGCATGTAACAAAGTACAAAGCCCATACTACAAAGTCTGATGAGTTAAGAGTAGTCTACATTCACAAGCGATCCAATCCAGCCCAAGCAATTACCCACCCAAACCAAACCAGACCATTCCCTACTTGCAAACCTCCCAGTTCCCTGAAATGCCTATCACACTGTAGAAGACCTAGTTGCCCAGGTCTTGTGGTGTACACCCAGTGACACACTGCTGCTTAGTGGCAGTATTCTGACCATCCCACAGATAACAAGCCTAGCGGCAGTAGTGGCTGAGCACCTATGAGGGAACAAGTATAGTAAGGGGAAGCCAGTGCAAAAGGCCCATGCTTGGAGACCCCTGACCCCCAACTTCCCAGACTAGAGGGTATCCTACCCAGAGCAGACCCACAGCAACCCAGTAGCAAGGGTAGAAACCCCACATGTCACAGAGCTCCACATGAGGAAAGCAACAAAGCAGAATGAACCCACAGTGCCACCTAGGGACCCCACCCCTGTTTTTTTAATCCTTTTGCCCCTGGACCACCACAGACTACTCCAGGAAAGGAGAACCACCAGAACAAACCCAGAAGAACCCCCCAGGGACCCCACCCTTGTTTCCTAATAACTTCCTAGCCTAGTAGGCCAGAAGAAGAGAGACTTGGTGGAGACCCCCCATATGTGCCAACTCACCTGATGCCCACTGTAACAGCAAAGCCATTTTCACACTTTAATCTAAGGCATACAAACCTAATCTAATGATTATATCAAATTTTCTTGTAGTAGTACAACCTAATCTAAGAGCCTAACAGTATAATAAAAGAGTACTCGATCACTGTAGAACACTATGGCCATTAATGATGGATAGCAGCAGCTACAGGATAACCACTGTGCTTAACTAAAAGCAATTCTAACAGTGTACCATATGACCAGTCATGATGCCAGCCAGACCAGGTGGTAAAACCATTCCAATGAGTCTATACAGAGCTACAGGACCCCTCCAATGAGCCTAGACTCGAGAAATAAGTCTGACATGCTTAATCTAAAAGGATGATCAGTGTGTTCACAAGAAAATGCCACTGTTATTAGATTAATGAACATTACTCAGAACTAATAACACATATAGATGCATGTGTGTACAATCTATGGGGACATGTAGGAGAACAGTTCACACAATGTCCAAAATCTTAGATGTTCTACATATTTAGAGAAGAATGCAGATCCAGAGAACAGGCTAAAACACAGCCCAGAACAAACAGATACCTAGAATCTGCCTGTATTTCCAATGTTTCACTAATCTAATGTATTGTGGCTCTCTTGGCATGTAATCTAATCTACTGGTTTGTACCTTGCTTGATAATATGTTCCTAGTCATGTAATCATTATCTTGTCATAACAAGCATTCAAATAATATATAAACCCCCTCTAAGGTATCGGATATGGCAAGAAACCTACTAGCCATTGCCTAGCCTTCAGAGTACAGTGAAAAGTGATCTATTGTGCCTGAGCGAAGCAAAATAATAAGTTCTTTCAAGATTAACTGGATTAAGTGACTTGAGCTAAAGTTGAGACCTTTGTAATCTAAGAAGAAGACCTTGGGCTTACTTGCAAAGTGAGCTTAGATTAAGAGTGTATTGCATCACTGCACCCTGGTACTTGGAGTATCACAAGTGTAGGAACAGTGTGCTTCTGGTCATTGACTTGATAAGGGTGAATCTTAGGGAGTACCTGAGGTTCTGTGTCTCGTTAACTTCTTAGATAAGGGATGCAAGTTGCACTCTTTACAGTGTAACTTGACTTTACTCTTCTTAGTGAAGGTAGTTAGCTATTCTAGTGTTCTCCACTATGTCATTGTTTTGTGTTATTTTATGGAATTGTCCCTCATATTGTCAGATTGTCTTCCTATGAACTTGCATTGTGCAGAAATCTTTAAATATCTATTCTGTCAGCTTAATCTAAGCAACACATCCCTATCACACACTAGTCTTCCATTTTTGCCTCTTTACCATGTTATCTGGTCTGAAGACAAATGTACCCAGATTCACCTCCAGAAAATCAATCAGCTCACAAATGGTCTGAGGAGGTCTGTCCAAGTTCCTCTTGTGGAGAGGGCACTGGACAAAAATGTGATAACACCCCTCAAGAGTGGTGCCACACAAACAACCAATGCCTTTATTTGGAAAGAATTGTACTCTATATGACCAAATCAGAGCATGACCAGTAATGGCACACACAGCCCTCATACACAGTGAGTTAAAGCCACTAACATGGGGTAGCCAGGGCCCACTGTTAAGATAGGTTGGCTTGCCTGGAGTATGTGGATCAGCCCCAGAGGCCAAATCCATATTGCTATGCCCCTTATAGGAAGAGGTAGAGTACAGCTGTTGCTATTCCTCTAGAACATTGTTGACTACCTCTTTACAGAGGCAGGCAATGGAAGTGAATGGCCTTAGGCCAAAAGCAACCTGAGGAAATGATGTGACATGCTGATGGACAGCATGGTGGAACTCCCACTTCTCAGAAGAAGGGACAGCAAGGAATTCAATAGACCTCTGAGCATCCTCAGAGAGCCACTGTTTAAGTGCCATATATAGCCCTTAGGACAGCATCTGCCTGGAATGTATGGATAGATCAATAGCAAGCTTCACCAATGCAATAGAATTGGTGAAGATGCATATGAGCCTGATATCCCCCTGCCTAAGAGCAAAGTAAACACTGAGAGTAATAGCCATGAGCTTGGCATCTGGAGCTGTGACTCTGCCTGCCATGTGAGTAATCTCCTTAAGAGACTCACCCTAGTGGTAAACATGGGCAGCCAAGACTACCTGGAATTTACCATACAGTGGCAGACTCACATCTGTCGCTATATAAACAATCCCTAGATCCTCTCTGCACTCCCAAAGATGTGTATTGAGAGCAAACATATGCATCAGGTTGGTTTTACCCTTTGCATTGAGCTTCACCTCCATGACCTCCACCCAATCTGAGTAGAGGTCCATGAGACAGTGTCCAGGCTGATTCATCAATACCATAGGTGCAAAGTTCTTGGCCAGTAAGGGCAGGCTGGAGTCAGCCTACATCAGGGCCCCCATTGTCTTCTTACAAACATAAGGCAACATGAGACCAATAGACCTGGAGTGCAACTTGGCACTCCTGGAGTATTCAGGGCTCATAAGAGCCCAGAGAGGGTGGTTAGGAGACAGGGTCTTAATCCTATAGTCCAACTATATAGCAAGCTTCTTGAGATGAAGCTAGATAGGGATAAGGTCTGCAAATAACTCCACAGCCCCAGTAGGAGCAGTCTGGAAGGCATCTGCGATCCATAAGGCTGCCTGATGCTGCATGGAATTCAGGCTCTTAAAGGCTGCCTTACAGCATGATCTACTTCTTCTACCACTTCTGTTTCAGGCATGACTGATGTGGCTTATCCACATGTCTCACTGGTTAATGCCACCACCTTCTTCTGTGCCTCTCGCCTCCTGGTTCAGTTCAATATAGCCTTAATCTCAACAACCCATCTATGACAGCTTCTTTGGCCTCTGTCAAGGAACCCCAGGATGATTGGTCCAATATTCTGGAAGAGTACCATGAATTCACTGATGTCTTCAATAAAATGAAGGCTGACAAGCTTGCCCTGCATTGGCCATATGATCTCCAGATCAATTTTGAAGAAGGTGGCCAACTACCAGTTGATACCATCTATTCTCTATCTCAAGTTGAACTAGAGGCTTTATGTGAATTCATTAATGAAAATCTTGCTATCAGATTCATCTGTCCCTCCAACTCCCCTTATGGAGCTCCTGTCCTCTTTGTTAAGAAAAAGGATGGCTCACTCTGTTTGTGCATTAACTTCCAAGGTCTTAACTGCATCACTAAGAAGGATCACTACTCCCTTCCTCTCATATCCAATCTACTCAATTCACCCTGCAAAGCCTGTATCTATACCAAGATTGACTTATGCCATGCTTATTACCTTGTCTGCATTGCAGAAGGTGATGAATGGAAAATGGCCTTCTGAATCCCACTATGGATCATTTGAGTGGCTTGTTATGCCTTTTGGCCTTACCAATGCACCTGCTGCCTTTCAGCAGTTCATGAATGACATCTTCAAAGATCTCTTAAATATCTGTGTTATGGTCTATCTTGACAACATACTCATCTATTCCAATGACATTAGCATATACCGCAAGCAGGTCTGTGAGGATCCTCAAGTGGCTTAGGCAGAACAGTCTCTATGCCCACATGGATAAGTGCAAATTCGAGTTTGACATGGTTGAATATCTTGGTTACATTCTTTCTCCTAATGGTCTCAAGATGTCTAAGGACAAGGTCAAGATTATCCAGGACTGGCCAGAACCAAAGAAGGTCAAGGACATATAGTCTTTCTTAGGTTTCACCAACTTCTATCATCACTTCATTTATAACTACTCTGACATTGTAGTTCCTCTCACCTGCCTTACCTGCAAGGGTATTCCTTGGAACTTCAATGATAAATGTCAAGAGACTTTCCAATCATTGAAGGATGCTTTCACCTCTGCTCCTATCCTGACCCACTGGATCCCTGACACTCAAATTATTATTGAGACCAATATATCTGACTACACACTAGCTGCCATTCTTTCTATCATCACTGAGGATGGTAAAGTTCACTCCATGGCTTTCCATTCCTATGTTAGAATAAATGGAAATGTCCAAAAAGTTGCCAGAGTAGCACTGAAAGGCTTAGAGCTGGTATAGCAGAAAGCTAAGGCCATTGTATTCAAGGTGTAATTCAACAGAGAATTCACCTGTCAAGTGCATACTTTATATACAATATGAAGTATCTAAATATAAGTGGACCCAGGTAACCCCAGGTAGATGGAACATCATAGAAGGTGATAGAACATCTAGTACACAAATAGAATGATAAGGATCATAGAAGGGCCTAAACCTGAAATTGTCTGATTAACCACTTCTAACATCCCGCACATTTACCTCAGCCAAGTCAAACTATGACACATATGACAAGGAACTATTGGCTATCTTCAAAGCCTTTAGAATCTGCCAGCATTACCTTGAAGGTGCTTCCCTTCCCATTGACATGGTCACTGACTATAAGAACCTAGAGTACTTTTGCACCACTAAAATCCTCACCTACCACCAAGCTTACTGGTCCGAATTCCTGTTACAGTTCAACCTCATCATTTACTTTTGCCCCAGCTGACTTGGTATGAAGCCTGATGCTTTAACTAGATGATGGGAACATCTGCCCTAAAGAGGGGAATAATGGCTATGCTATAGTCAATCCTCACAACTTCCATTCAGTCTTTACTCATGAACAACTTGCAGCCTCTGTCTGCGCTACTTATCTTTATACCCCTTCCCTTTGCACAGCCATGATTATTGACCTTAATTAGCTATATTCCAACATCCTTTCATCTCTTCCACAAGACCTGACTGCAGCTCAATATCTAGCCAAATCTAAAGGACACTGAACTGTAGATTCATCCAGTTTCCTCCACCTTGACAATAGGATCTACATCACCAACATTGACAATCTTTGACTTCAAATTCTACAGTACAAGCACAATCACATCCTTTCTGGACACTTTGATCAGAACAAGACTCTGGAATTAGTCCGATGTGATTATACTTGGCCTGAAATCCACATGACAGTCAAAAATTTCTGCAAATCCTGCATCACCTGCATGTACTCTAAGCCACAATGACACTAACCTTATGGAAACCTCAAGCAGCTCCCTATTCCTGAACAGCTATAGAACTTTATCTCCATGGACTTCATCAAGAAACTTCCCACATCTTCTAGCTACAACACTATCCTTGTTATCATTGATTGCCTTACCAAGCAATCTTTGTTCATTCCTACTCATGACACCATCACCTTGGCTGAACTTGCCCACCTATTTGTTATTCATGTATTCTTGAAACATGGTGTCTCTGAACACATTACATCCAATTGTGGCTCTGAATTCATTTCACACTTCTTCTGCTCACTTGAACAAGCACTGGACATGAAGTTGCATTTTACCTCTGGGTATTACCCTGAAGATGACAGACAAACTGAATGGACTAATCAGACTCTCAAGCAATACCTCTGTATCTACTACAACTACCAGCAGGACAACTGAACTGAGTTACTGCCACTAGCTGAGTTTGCCTATAACAATGCTCCTAGTGCCACTATTGGTGTCTCCCCATTCTTTGCTAATAAAGGCTATCTGTTACAAACTTTCACTGATCATACTGGCTCCGTACTTGTCTACATTCTCAATCATCCTTTGTATCTGTTTCAGTTACTTACATTCCAGCGATCTCTGAGTAGTGACTCGTAGAACTACTACACCATTGTCATCAGACATTTCAGGTAGTTAACTCCATCTGTTCAACTGGATGTCTCTCATATTTAAGCATACATACATACTCCTGTATTCAGTATACTTAACTACCTCTTGTTCTCTTCCCCTTACTTGCCCTCAAGTCTTAGCCCAAAGTTGCAACTGAGGTAAACTCAGACTAAGGTTGTAACATTTGGTTAAGCATCCCCACCTCACCTTGCAAGGAGTAGGCTGAAACAGGCCTGAACAAAGACAATCCAGGAGCTAGTATATGAGCTCAAACCTAGACAAATACAGAGAACCGAATTTTGAAGTCACCAATGATGAATCCAAAACATCGGATGAAGAAGAAACAGGGAACCCTGAAGTATCTGAAGAATCAACCAGAGGAACACACAATGAACCTGGAGCAAACCCAGCAGAAGAAAAAGTATTATCAGAACTTCTAAACAAACTCAACCTAGTAGAGGAAAAGTTAATCCATCAGGAGAAATCAGATGAATCAAGCTCAGACAAAACAGAATCAGAAACCAACTCCGATATGACTGACAATACAGTAGTACCTGCAACAGCACCCAGTGGGAAAGGCTTAGTGCCAGACCCCAGATTTTTTGATGGCACCTGCACCAAATTTGATGACTAGTGGAGAGCAATGATGCTTTTCATGAAATTTAACAAAATAGTCTCAGCAGATGATAAAGCTATAGCAGTCTTGGCCAGGCTAAGAGGAGGAACAGCAGGAGCTTATGCTGCCATAAAGGCCCCACAAATCTTAGATGGAGAAGACTCGGTAGATTGGAAAGCATTCTCCAAGGACTTTAGGAAAACTTTCTCCAATGACACCTCAAACAGCAAAGCAGAATGGCAAATAGAAAAGTTCAAACAAGGAAACAAAAATACAGCCAACTATCTAATTGAGTTCCAAGTCCTGAAAAGCAAGGCAAAAACAGACAACAAACATGCAATGTTCCTACTCAAGAAGAATGCCAGGCAGGACATCATCCATACTATCACAGGCTACCCACCTAGTGCCAGACCAGACACCTATGCAGAATGGACAGAAGCCATTCTCACTGTAGGATAGGGGTATGAAGCATCAGAATACCAAGGAGATAAGAAAACCAACACTGGAACAACCTATGGAGGAATGGGAGAACCAATGGAGATAGGAAGCTGACACCACATTTTCAATGCCGAAGGGAAACCCAAATGCTATAACTGCAGCATTTTCAGGCATATGGCAAAAGACTGCAAGAAACCCAAAGGGTTAACCTACTACAATTGTGGTAAAACAGGCCATATAGCAAAAGCCTGCACTGCACCCAAGAAGATACAAGTCCAAGGAGTTGAAGAAATTGGTGACAAAGAAAAGAAGGATTTTTCCAAAGACTCCAAGTAGGCACTACCTCGAGAGTCAGAAAGCTTGTATCTAGGATATCAGACAAATTTTACATGATTCCTCAAAGAAGAAAGCACAAACTAAACCTAAAAGGAAAAATACAAATGGCAAAAAAAGAGATAATGGTGGACATAATTGTTAACTTGGGATGCACAACTACCAGCATCAGCAAGAAACTGGTAGATGAAGAAGGACTCCCCACCTGAAAACTGGAACAACAAATCTTGGTACTGAACACAGATGGAATACCAAACCAGGGTGGAAAAGTAATAGAAACAGCCACAATTGACATAGATATCCAAGGACACAAAGAGTGGATTGAAGCTTCAGTCGTACAACTACAAGACCACACAGAAGTCTTTCTGGGACATGACTGGCTGGTCAAACACAACCCAGAAGTAGATTGGAACAATGGAGAAATCAAGTTCACCCAGTGCCCACCAAACTGCCAATTTTCCCACCAAAACATCCCTATCATGGAAAAAATATGGAGCATGGCCACTACGGAAGACTTATGGGAAGAAGAAGATGAACTAGACCTGACTAAACTGGAAGATTTACCAGATTATGTACAACTGTTCACATATCTATTCAACAAAACAATGTTCAATAAGCTTCCAGAATGAACCAAATAGGATCATGAAATAGTCCTAATGGAAGACACTCCAAAGGAAATAAGCACAGGAACGTACAACATGACAGTCAAAGAGCAGGATGAACTCAAAGCATTCATCAAAGAAAATCTGGAATCAGGACAAATACAACCATCAAAATCCCCATATGCAGCACTAACCTTCTTCATCCCCAAGAAAGACAGATCCAAGAGGTTAATCCAAGACTATAGATGGTTAAACAATGTAGTAATCAAGGACAAAATGCCACTACTGAGAATTGGCAAAGTAATTGACAAGCTTGGAAAGGCCAAATATTTCAATAAACTTGACATCATCTGGGGATATAACAATGTCAGGATCAAGGAAGGAGACAAATGGAAAGCAGTGTTCCTCACCAACAAAGGACTTTTCGAGCCAACAGTCATGTACTTCAGTCTTAGCAACTCACCAGGGACCTTCTCCAGAATGATGACAAGCATCTTCCATGACCTCTTACAAAATGGAGACATTGTAAACTACATGGACAACTTTGCCATCCCTGGTGATACCAAAGAACAACTAAAAGAACAAACAATATAATTTCTGGAACACACAGCACAATACAACCTATGCTTCAAATAAACCAAATGTATCTTTGATACAGAAGAAATCCCAATGCTAGGAGTCAAAGTGGGACATGGACGAATTGAAATGGAAGAAGAAAAAGTCAAATCAGTATGAGATTGGCCTGAGCCAAAAAGCACAAAAGAGGTAGAAAGATTTCTGGACTTCACTAATTACTACCAACATTTCATCAAGAACTTCAGCAAGATCGCAGGGCCATTAAACAAGCTCAAAGGAGTAACTATATGGGAATGGAACCAAGAACACCAGGTGGCTTTTGACCATCTCAAAAAATGCATCACCAAAGAGCCTGTCTTAACTCTACCACAAAAACAAGGCCAGTTCAGGGTAGAAGTCGATGCATCAGACTATGCATTATATGCATTAGGAGGCATGCTATTGCAGCTACAAGAGGCCAAATGGCACCCGATCGCCTTTACATCACAAATATTATCACTGGCAGAACACAATTATGAAATATATGACAAAGAACTACTGGCCATTATCCATGTCCTGAAGGAATGAAGACACTACTTGCTAGATGCTGAAGAAAAATTTGAAATCTGGACTGACCATGAGAACTTAAAATACTACCAAGAGCTGCAAAAACTGAATGGATGACAGGCCCAGTAGTACCTATGCTTACAGGACTATGACTTCACACTATAACACAGATCTGGAAAGACAAACACGAAGGCTGACCTATTGTCCTGAATCCACCAAGTACCAGAAGAACAAGAAGACAAACTAGTTACCATGATCCGAGAAAGCTGGCTACAGACAGAAAACATGGATAATACTGTGCTCTTACAGACAGAACTATTCCTTGAGCCAACATTCCTAGAACAGATCTGGAACAAGTCTCAGTGCAAGACAACAGTCCTTACTGAGCTAAGAAAACAGGAGTCCAAACTCACCAAGGACTGCAGAATCATCTACAGACAAAATAGTGCATACATCCCATCTGACCCAAAGCTATGAGAAGAGATTCTAGCACAATATCACAATATCCCAGATGCAGGGCACCCAGGCCAGCATAGAATGATGGAACTAATCAACCACAACTACTGGTGGCCAACAATGTGAAAAGATGTAAAGAGGTACATCCAAGGGTGCCAAGCCTGCCAGAAGAATAAAACTAGAATAATGCCACTCAAATCACCGCTTCACCCCCTCCCTATACCAAATGGACCTTGGGAAGAAATCAGCATCGACATGATCAGACCATTACCAGAGTCAGAAGGAAAAGATATGATACTAGTCATTGTTGATCGATTCACAAAAATGATATGACTCATAGCAACAACAATGGATGTCTCATCCAAAGACATTGCAAGGGTTTATCAAGACAAAATATGGAAGCTACACAGACTACCAAGGAAGGTACTGAGCGACTGAGGGCCCCAATTCACATCAGAATTCACCAAGGAGTTATTCAAAGGACTTAGTATAGAACAGAATCTATCAATGGTATATCACCCACAAACTGATGGACAAACAGAACACATCAACAGAGAAGTGGAAACATATATCCGCCTATATTGCAATTACAATCAAAACAACTGGGTAGAGTGGCTTCCCATCACAGAATTCCAGTACAACGATAAATGACACAGAGGAACACAGGAAACACTTTTCTTTCTGAACTATGGAAGGAACCCATGGAAAGGCAAGAACAAGCCAACAACAAACAACCCCATCACCACAGAATTCCTGAAACACCTTCAGGCTGCCCAAGACAATGCCGCATCAGCACTACGGACATATCAAGAAAAGATGAAACAACAACACGACCATAGTAAAACCCACACCAAGACACATCAGATAGGTGATGCAGTATGGCTAGAAAACACCAACATCCATACCAATCAATCATCAAAGAAACTAGGCCAAAAACAGTATAGGCCTTTCCTTATTAAGGAAAAAATAGGAGAAGTGGCATATTGGCTAGTATTACCAGAAGGATGGGCCATCCATGATGTATTCAATGAACAGCTCCTAACACCAGCTCACAAAGCTGAGTTCCTGAGCCAAAGACAACCATCAGCACCTAACCCAGTCATCATCAACAATAAAGAGGAGTACAAAGTAGAGGAGATCCATGGAGAAAGGAAATGCAGAAGGGGCTATCAATTTCTGGTCCATTGGAAGGGGTATAGCAACGAAGAAGATACATGGACAGCAGAATCCAACTTGGAAAATGCAAAGGATGCCATACAGGACTACCAAAAAAGGCATCTGGAGAATGCCCATAAAAGAGGGGGCAAGAAACACAAAAAAGCATTGAACAAACCAACCAAACCAAGAAGTTAAAAATATGTCTGCCTCTCAATCCAACTGAATTGCCATTGACTCCCTTGTCCACCCCACCCCAACCAAAATCTCCTCTTTACCATTCCCAGAACCAGGCAATGGGAAAGCACCTGCCCCCCAGGGAACCCATTACAACCTCACCAATACACCATCCCTGGCACAGGGACTCCTTGAAGTATTAATCAAGGATATTGACCAAGCAACCAACAGTGAACTAGAAACCATTACCACCTAAAACAAATGGCTAGTCATGAACTGCCACATCACTCTTGCCACTGCCTGTATCACCTTCACCGACATGTATGCAGGATTCACCAATGCATCTTTCTCTACCAGCCAACACATCCCAGCCATCTTCAGAGCCCTGGACCAATCCACCCTCATCCCCAGCGAATGACACCATATCCAGAGCCTCCAAAGCCAAATCAATCTAGAACTTGAAGTCTTCAAACATCTTGACCTCACCAATATATTCCTTGAACTCGCTGATGTAGCCATAAACTTACTTGGGAGGAATAAATCAGCTGAAGACCCCAATATCAACACCCTAGTCGACAGAATCCACATCACCCTCTCTGAATTACATGACACAGTCAATCCTGCACCACCTTGTAGCAACACCTCTATGGACGAAGAAACCACTGTTTCCATGAAAGAGAAATTCAATTCCCTCTGACGCTTCATAAAAACTATCACCCCACCACAACTCATATTGGTTTTTCTTCC
The DNA here is from genome assembly GCA_025093985.1 of Calvatia gigantea. Lineage (NCBI taxonomy): Eukaryota > Fungi > Basidiomycota > Agaricomycetes > Agaricales > Lycoperdaceae > Calvatia > Calvatia gigantea. Next base: position 1,185,663 of record JACAAK010000005.1, on the reverse strand, counting down.
CCCCACACGATTCCACACTGTACTACCAGGACAAGAGAAAGACCAACATTACTAGAGATCGATAGTCAAGAATTACTGGGACAGCTCCACTACTACCGACTTCCCATTCAACAGTGTCCCAGTCCCTATCTGCCAAGATGGCCAAAGCCATTTACCTGTCTTCTTCATGCAATCAAACAGTGGAAAATTCCTCATTGCAGCCACCAAGAAAGCCCTTGCCACTGCCATAGTTAATGGGGACTTTGACAAGCTTCCTGAGGTATGAAGCCTGACCAGGGGGTATTGTTGTGAACTTTCACTGATCATACTGGCTCTGTACTTGTCTGCATTCTCAATTGTCCTTTGTATCTGTTTCAGTTACTTACATTCCAGCGATCTCTGAGTAGTGACTCGTAGAACTACTATGCCATTGTCATCGGATGTTTCAGGTAGTTAACTCCATCTGTTCAACTGGATGTCTCTCGTATTTAAGTGTATATACATACTCCTGTATTCAGTATACTTAACCACCTCTTGTTCTCTTCCCCTTACTTGCCCTCAAGTCTTAGCCCAAAGTTGCAACCTGAGGTAAACTCAGACTAAGGTCATAACAGAGTTACTTATTTTATCTCTTGGATCACTAGGTAATCTTCTTGTTTCAGTTGTGGTTTGTTGAGAAGTACTTGGTTGATATTGCTGATGTTGTCTGCTTCTTCCCATATTACTTGATTCAGCTTTCTGAATGTATAGGGATTGAGAAGTTGGGGCAATAAATGGAACCTGTTGTGGTTCTCTGGGTTGAGGTACTGTAGAACTAGGTCCCTGACTTCTTTGAGGGTCTTTTCCCTTAGACTGTTCTCTGTCTAATCTATAAGGGGTATCTCTTCCAGAACTTGTTCCAGGTCTTGCAATTTGTTGTCATAAGGTTGCAAATTGACTTCTTTTTGCTTCTCTATATTCTTCTTCAATGAGATCTTGTCTATGACTTGAGGTTTTCTTTGGTCTTCCTTCAAAATCATATAACCAACAGTTGTCTTGTCCTTTGTATCTCCAAGCTGTTTTGCTGAGAGATGGACTGTAGAATTCTTCTTTTTCAGCTGTTTTAACATTTTGACACTTGTTTTTCTAAAAGATTTTATCAGTTTTCTTATTCCAATACTTACTATCGCTTTAGTGCTTGAACTTTTCTGAATAACCTCTATATTCAGTCACCTGAGACCAATTGAGATCGGGACTCATCACCAAGGGTACACAAGGTTTTAGCAGGGATATAAAATTGTATACACTCTTAGGACACTGTACACATTTTGTGCTAGTGGTAGAATTGGCTCATCAATTGGCACTGGTTACTGGCCTTTCATTCTGATTCAAAAACAAGTGCTGTTATTGTTTTTGAATCTTCTTATTGTCTCTGGATGTATGACTGATCATAGCTGAGATTCAAAATCTGACTTTAAATGGGCTCAGGTTCTTGATTTGGTGGCCGGGGTACAACTGGTCATAGAACTGGCAGTTGCTTCAGAAAAAGAGTCAAATGAGCAGCACTGGTTAGTCCTGGAGGCAGGAAATGATTGATGCCCAGATTCTGAGTCAGCGCTCATCTCAGCACAGGGCACCAAGGAAGTCATGGGTTCTAAATCAGTGTCTGCAAAAGGTTGAGTGGCCCAGGAGTGGGTGTGGGAGTGGGGCACTCAGATAAACAAAATAAAATCTATTTGCATACACTATACCATTGGGATATATTTGACAATTTCAACAAAAGGATTCTTATACAAGTATTTTAAGGCAAAAATGCTGGATGATGAGAGCTAATATGCAACCAAGCAGAATGTGCCAAGATTGGCATATCTGAAGGAAAACCCATATAGAAGGTGCAAACATTTTGGCCCAAGCCCCAGGCTCCTGTTATTCAACACAGATACGCAAAATGATTGTCTCAAAAGCAAGGTAACAAACCTTGGTGCTCCAAACCTTAATGTCGAAAACAAACTCCTTCTCATCACTTGTTCCAGAAGTAACAACACATTCACCAACACTTGAAATTACCTGGCAAAATGTCAGCATAATGGTGCCACATATGCCAGCAAAAACATACATCAATAATTTGAATGAGGGTTCCAACTAAGGGAATCTGGTGATGAGCAGCTTGGGGCATCTGCAAGTCCAGCACTTACTTGCACCATAAGGTAGTGTATCAATTAGTGAACCTGTTCTCTAGTCATATATATGCATGCAACCATCATCACTTCCAACAATCACCAGTTTGTCATCAAGGGTTGACACCAGGAGGAGTGGGACATTCTTTCAGATAATGTGTCTGAGTACCCTTATTGGTTTGGTTGGTGGAAGGTTGTAAACATCAACTCCAGTTGCAAGGTTTGACACAAGGAGTGTCCACTGCTCAATACCTAACATAGTGTACCTGCTAGGAAAGGGTGTGTAAGTTTACTTCACCAACTAAATTAATCAAACGTACATTCTTGTCAGAAGAACATAGCTACCCTTCATCTTCCAGGGATCAATGCTGTAAATAAGTCTAAAAGAATGAGAAAAGAAAAACAACCCACTACTATATTCACTTACATTTCATGCAACTGAAGGAATGCTACCAAAACACTCACACCAGATTCAAGGAATTTCACTGATCAGACAGTCGAGTCTCGTGGGGGCACAGTTGCCATTTGCACCAGTTGACCTGAGGTTGAATAGTCAGTCAATGACAGTGATATGTGGAGTTGAATATCACCTTGAGGATTGGTATTCCATACGATCAGCTGGCTTCCACCAATGCTTGCCAAGCAATTGTGAGTTGGATCAAATGCAAGGTCCTCCACTGCAGTACTGTGCCCATTTATTTTACTTGCAAACAAGTACTCTCCTGTGCTTGTTTGCCAGTATACATGAAAGGAACCACCAGCATACCCAAAGACAAGGCAAAAGGACGATCTATCCCTTGCCAATGGCACCCAAACCCCACTGCATATGGCACTGTGTTCAGGCACATGGATCGACTATTCGGGCTTGAAAGGAGGTTTTCGAAGATTCCAGACTACCAGTTTGCAGTCATCACCTGAAAAAAATGAGATTTGGTAGCTAGAGAAAGGGCATGGTACACTTCCACTCAAGAGGTAGAATCCATCACTACTTAACTTGAGCATATTGATTGGCCTCGTGTGACTAGAGAGGTTGTAGATGGAAAAGAACTAATTGGCATTAGTCCAGGTAGTATCAAAGTAGTAAGCAACAAACCTGAGGTGCATGGGACATGAGGGACTTTGGGGTACAATGAGCTACACTGTAGCATTTATACCGAACCATGTTACATTACCAGCCTTAATTGTTGGAGTGCCCACTCATATTCAACCAGGGGAACAGAAATGGAAACTGCCACATTGGGATATCATAAACCAGCTGCCATTGCCATAACAAAGCAATTGTAGGCCACTCAAGGAATGAAAGCGCAACAACCTAGATACCTTGTATTTCACATTTCAGGAGGTATTTAAGATGTAAGTTCAGCTACCACACCTCTATGACAGGGTCCTTGGTGCCAATGCCCAAAGTCTCTTTGCCAAAGATTGCAGTGACTCTCCATATGATGTTTCCTGAAGAACTGGCACCACTAACCCATGCAACTCTCAGAACTGTATATGCTGACGAAGGACAGGTCTGGGGAGGGGATGCTCTTGCTGTGCAAGAAATTGTGTCCAAGCCTTGCAGTGAACTTGGGTGCCCTGGAAGAGGAGGATATTCATTACGTGAGGTGCTCTTATGGGATGGAAAAACATACAAAAAAGTTCAAGTGAGATATTTGAATTCCTCTCTTCTGAAAATCCTAACCTTGTGAAGGACTTCGTGCAGGATGAAGTCAACCACCACCTTGTAAACCACTGACCATTCATTGAACAAGACCCTGAAAAAATAAAGCTTGTGTGCAAAGAGGTGAGGATAATTCAAAATACTCCTTGGCTATGAAGCTGACAATTTAAGGTCAAGAACATACAGTAAGGGACAAAACCGTTCCAATGTTTTGAACTTCTCAGAAGATCAGCTCATATCTCAAGGACTACTGTGGCTGTGCACTTCCTAATTTAATTGTAGATAGTCCAGTATCTTATCTAATCATATGCAAAGTATGATTATGTAATCCTTTGTTTTAGGGGAGTTATTAATTAATTAATATTCGCAGAAGATCCACAGCACAACTAGTAGGAGGCGGCAGTGTTCAGTAAACCAATATACTGCTTTTTGAGGCTGGTGGGAGCAAAGCCGCAGTGGAGGTGGGTGAGCAAAGCTGGAATGAAGATATCTGGAGCAGAAGGTGAGAATATAAAAGAATGATAAATATGATAAACTCACCAATTGGGGCAATGGTCATGGACCAGGGGCAAAAATTGGGGTAAGCGGGCTAATGGGCATGAGCAGAAGAAGAACAAAAATATTGAAGTTAGGGCTTGCCTGTGAGCCTACTCAGGCATGTGATTGATGATCACAATCAGCCCTGCACTAAAAATGTTGACTCCATTAGCCCACTTACCCACTCATCCATTCCTCTTTGTACCTGTCAGCTCCACCCACATTTCACCCTCTGTGCATTGGATTTTCTGAGCATGGATGACTGTCGTGGTCATACCACACAGTCTTTCTTCCTGGACTGGAGGTATCCTGCTGGGGTCATTCATTTCAGTAAGGGACAAAACCGTTCCAATGTTTTGAACTTCTCAGAAGATCAGCTCATATCTCAAGGACTACTGTGGCTGTGCACTTCCTAATTTAATTGTAGATAGTCCAGTATCTTATCTAAGTGCATTGGAACAGTTTTGTCCCTCTTGAAATTTATATACAAAATGGGTATTCTAGTACCTGGTATAAGCTCCCTTGGCCTGTAAAACTGCCTGGACCCTCCTAGGCATACTCTCTATCAGATTCTGACACACTTCTGGTTCTATGTCATCCCACTCCTTTTGTATCCTCTCCCATAGGGTATTCATGCTATCAGGAGGAGTATCATACTCTCCCAGCTTATTCTTGAGGTGAGTCCAGAGATGTTCAATGGGATTAAGGTCTGGAGACTGTGGGGGCCATACCATAACCTCCAATTCAGACTCATCTAGCCAGTTTGTAGCCTTTTTGCTCTTGTGTTTGGGGTCATTGTCCTGTTGGAAGACCATATCCTCCTCATTCTTCCCATACCACCTGATGCTCCTCTTTAGTTCATCCCCCAAAATTTGAACATAAAGGTCAGCATCCATCTTCCCTTCAATTTTAGTGGCAAACCCCACTCCATCCCACAGCATACAACCCCAGATCATCACATTTCCTCCACCAAACTTGACTGTTCCCTCAACCAATCTATCATTCAGCCCCTCTCCTGCCTTTTTCCATACCCAAACCCTTCCATCTGATCCAAACCGATTGATTTTGGACTCATCTGTCCAAATAACCCTCTTCCAGTCCTCCAGGGTCCAGTTAACATGTGCTTCTGCCCACTCCAACCTTTTCCTCCTATGGACAGCAGTAAGTTTAGGTCGTTTCCGCTTGACTACAGCCTTCATTCCAGCTCCTCTGAGTGCCCTGCGCACTGTTTTGGTGGATACAGGCTGGGCAATAACATTTTGAAGTGATTTGGTGACTTGGGAGGCATTGTCAGCCTTGCGAGAGGTGATGAGGCGAACAGAATAGTGGATATCAGAGGGAGAAAGTTTAGATGGGCGGCCACCAACAGATTTGGAAAGTGTTGATCTATGTTTGGAGCAAATCCTAGAAATAGTACTGACTCCCAGACCAGTAATAGAAGCAATATGATGAGCAGATTTCCCTTGGTCCAGGTACATAAGAGAGGACTCTATTGGTCTGAGTAGAGGAAAGAGAGCGCATATAGTTGTAAAGGTATAGTGGGGGAGTTAATTTGCACCTGAGAATAAGCACATCCATTTATACATCACCCTACATGGTCACATGATTTTATTTGTATTTATTTGATTGCAATAAACGAAGTCATGTGCTCAGAATTTGAGAGGGACAAAACTGTTCCAATGTACTTAAAATATTAATTAATTAATAACTCCCCCAAAACAAAGGATTACATAATCATACTTTGCATATGATTAGATAAGATACTGGACTATCTACAATTAAATTAGGAAGTGCACAGCCACAGTAGTCCTTGAGTTATGAGCTGATCTTCTGAAAAGTTCAAAACATTGGAACGGTTTTGTCCCTTACTGTATTTCCAGTATTAAAGAACTATCAAGATGATTGGGCGACAATCAACTTCATACATAGTGCATTGAAGAACTGTCGGCAGAAGTGGTAATGAATATATTTATGAATATATTTGCTTGTTAGTGGCAGAGTTTTATTCTAGTTTGTGAGGGAAAATGAGTGTTAGAAGAGGTACATAAGGCAGATGGAAGAGTGCTGGCAAACATACTAGGGTTGGTAGTTCATGAGTACACTCAACATCTGGAAAGTGAGCTCTAGGGAGAAGTAATGGATGGGTGGTGTGTTCGCAGCTGGCAGAGAGGTCTAGGATCCTGTAGTATGTGGAAAATCCACAACACAGCTCACATCTCCTAGCCAAGGTGGCAATCGATACACGCATTATCGTTCAATGATTTATCATTTGATAGCTTGTCAGTAGAGTGCACAGAAGATCCACAGCACAACTAGTAGGAGGTGGCAGTGTTCAGTAAACCAATATACTGCTTTTTGAGGCTGGTGGGAGCAAAGCCACAGTGGAGGTGGGTGAGCAAAGCTGGAATGAAGATATCTGGAGCAGAAGGTGAGAATATAAAAGAATGATAAATATGATAAACTCACCGATTGGGGCAATGGTCATGGACCAGGGGTAAAAATTGGGGTAAGCGGGCTAATGGGCATGAGCAGAAGAAGAACAAAAATATTGAAGTTAGGGCTTGCCTGTGAGCCTACTCAGGCATGTAATTGATGATCACAATCAGCCCTGCACTAAAAATGTTGACTCCATCAGCCCACTTACCCACTCATCCATTCCTCTTTGTACCTGTCAGCTCCACCCACATTTCACCCTCTGTGCATTGGATTTTCTGAGCATGGATGACTGTCATGGTCATACCACACAGTCTTTCTTCCTGGACTGGAGGTATCCTGCTGGGGTCATTCATTTGCGTCCGTCACTCATATTAGGTCCATGCAACATATGGACACCATTTATTATATTTGAGATTACTGGAGTAATACAACTATTACTACCTTGCTAGGCCATCCCCTTTGCATGAAAATGTGATGTGGAGCCAGTCATAATCCAGGTGCCATGAGGAGTTTTTAATGACTCCAGTTTGAGCAGCTTTCCTTGTAGCCCAAGAACAAACCTGCTTTCCTCATCAATGGTCATTCTACACGCATATGTCGAAATCTCTAATTCGGTCACACAAAGGAAATCGCTGAGTAGGCGAAGAATGTAACCCTGAATAGCCTGGTAGATTTTAAGTTCTTAAGTTCCAAGCAAAGATTGACTTACATAGACAGGTGCCACCAATTCTTCGATATGAAACACCAAGGTCCTCAATAACACCAACCCATTAGACATGCCTTTGGATGGAACAGTTGTCGAGGTTGAGAATAGTGTAGATGAAGGTGAGCAAGGATTGCATTGAATCATGTTTGCCTCCAATGACAAGCAATTGTTGCACCAGACCACAGTTACCCAACCTCACAGCTCAGGGAACCCCTGATTAAACATGCTCATAATTCAATCTCAATGTGGAGACCCTACATGCCAAACCACCATTGGCAGAAGCCTTGCAACTCAGAAAGAGATTGGTAAAATTTGTGAACTAAGGAGCTGCTATTTGGGGTCATTTGTTACTACAACACTGCTCATAAAGTATTCTGGGCAAATGGAGTCACACCATGGCAGAGAGTGAGCACAAGGCAAAACTTCCAGCTCCCAACCACACCATGAGCAGCCTTTGGGGAAAAGTGAGCACACCTTGTCAACCCCAAAGTCAAAAAGCTCACCAAACCTTCTAGTCTATGTACACCAGCTACAGTTCCATTCTATTCTGCAAGCAATGTGAGTATGCCAGAGAAAGGTTATATGTTTGAGAGTATGCATGAGATCAGGAAGGGGGCACTGTGGTTTAAATGCCATCCAGATTTTCTGGCCTTCAGATAGGCCATTGCACCAAGAGGTTTCATAATAGTTCTTGGGAAGTTGAGTTGGAACCCCCTTAGTACTTTCAGTGGCATTAATGCTGCTGGTTTTAGTCTTTTTGTGTCGAACATAACTGTTGTTCTCCACACTCCTGAGCCTACCATCGCCTATGTTGTCAACATAATCAAAGACTTTTGTAATCTCTGGGTTGTGCCAGCCAGCTCTGACATGGTGGACTTTCTTGTATTGAGGACTGTTAAGACGAGTACACCACAATAGCATAGGCTAGTGGCGGAGGGGAGTCATACTCACTGGGTTTGTTGAGATATTGGTTATAGACAGTAGCTAAAGGATATCTTAGCGGAATGTTGGGCAAAAGAGTAGACTGGATTGTCTAAAGAATATACGCATACTACATAGGTCTTATATACATGATAGTTCTGGTCTGTGCACCGTTCTACCTAATACAGGTGAGGTCTTATCTGCCAGTAGCATATACAGAGCATACTGCATACATTGTTCTATTTAATAGACTATGACCAGCAACCTAGAGTGCAGTCTAGTACATTGTTCGTTATCTCTCTTCAAGAGTGAAGTACTTAAGAACCCGTTTCAGCTATAAATAGACTGAACCAATGTAGTGGTATGGGTCGAGATTCAACACTCCTCCTCACTTGAAGGAGGGAGATTAACGTTTCATCGATCGAGCGGCTTTATCCCATGCTTCGATATCGGAACCAAAAATCAGTCCAAGTTCAGGGCGGAAGAGATTGATTTTGGTTACGCCAAGATTCTTTGTAAAGATATCGGCGGGATTGTCTTGTGAAGACACATCACCAATAACAATAATTCCCTCCTCGACTAATTCTCGCACATAGTGGTAATGAATATCCACGTGCTTCGATCGTTTTTCAACAATGGGGTTTTCAGTCCAGAATTTGGACCCATCGTTGTCACCGTAGAGAATAGGAGTTGGGTGCTCAATATTGAGCTCCTCCAGAAGCTGTGACAGCCATTTCACTTGTCGTGAAGCGTCTGACAGTTCTTTGTATTCCGCCTCAGTGGACGATAATGAAACCGTCTTTTGCCGCCGCGAAGTCCAGGTGACAGCACCGGATGCGATCATGCAAACGTTTCCCGAAACAGATCGGCGGGTTTCTGTATCTTGAGCCCAATCCGAGTCACTAAGGCATTCCAGCGTCACCGCGGATTTCCCAGTATCGCCTTCATATTTTAATGCATAGTTCCTTGTCATAGACAAGTACTTTAGTACATGTATTCCGGTGTGATAGTGCTCGGGTGCGGGGTTAGCGGCATGTTGTGCCAGCTTAACTACAGCAAAGGCTATGTCGGGCCTAGTACCGATCATCAAGTACATTAAAGATCCAACCAATTGTTGGTACTTTAGACGGAAGGGGCATGATGCAGTTTCTTTGTTTGTTACGAACTGAAAGCCAGCTGGTAATGGTGTTTTAGCCGCGGCAGACTGTGGAACCTGGAAGCGCTGCAAGATCTTATCCAGGTATTTCACCTGATTGATAAAGATTTGTTGCTTGGAGCGATTCCTCGAGATTTTCATCCCAAGGAATTCTTCACAGGGACCATGGTCTCTGCATTCCCACTTTTTGGTAAACTTTCCCTTCAACTCATTGAGGAGGGGGGAGTTTTTCTTTCCCAAAAAATTCACGTCATCAACGTAGACAATGGCTACTACAAGCTCTTTTGTTTTCGGATGTCGGTGAAAATATACAGCGTAGTCGGATTTGCAGCGGGTAAATCCCAGCTCAATCATAGATTGATGCAATTCTTTCCACCACTGGCGACCGGCTTGTTTAAGGCCGTAAATCGCTCGTCTAAGTCTCCATACTTTTCCTTCCTGCCCGGGAAGTCGAAACCCTTCGGGCTGTTCCATGTATATCTCCTCGTCCAGTTTGCCATATAAATAGGCAGTTTTTACGTCAATGCTATGCATATCCCAATCATGGATTGCAGCGAGTGCGAAGCTTACACGCGCAGACTCGTAGCGGACAACTGGTGAGAAAAGCTCGTTATAATCAATGCCTTCAATCTGCGAGAACCCCTTTGCAACTAAGCGAGCTCGCAGGCGGCCATCAGATTTCTCGAGAAATACCCAACGGTTTTTAACTATCCTCCTTCCTTTCAGAAGATCTACTAGTTCATATACTCCGCGTTTTTTCAACGCATCGAGTTCCTCGATACACGCAGCCATCCATTTTGCCTTTACAGGCTCAGGAAGTTTAAGCATGTCACGGAAAGTTTCAGGCTCTCTGTGTGCGGTATTGTGTACCATCTGTATCAAGAAATCGATCAGTTTTACTCCTCCCTCAGCGACAAGCCTTTCAATGTCCATGTCATTTACATCATGAGATGTTGGATCATTGGTTTCAGGCATGGGTGGCAGTTCCGGACGTGGAGGGAGCTGAAATGGAGGCATATCAAAGGGTTGTGGTGGGTACTGCTCAGCACGAACTCTTTGTCTCACATATTCAGGATGGTTAGTCCTTGCTCTTTGCTCACGAATGATTTCGTCCGAAGGGGCATTGGCGCGAACACGCTGCCTTTGCCTCTGCTGCTCTTGTCGGTGAGTCTGATCTATTTCTCTTTCGATCGAAATTGGATGCCTTTGTTCTCCGTATGTGTTACCTGGTCTGATAGGAGGCCTGCCTTGTCGTTCAGAGCGACGCGGCTCTACCTGATCAGAACCAACAGCTCAACGTTTGGGAACAGGGATTGGGAATTCCTGGTTCTCGGTATCCCATACATCTCTGTCCACATGCCAATTATCACGTACATCAGGTTCCTCCTCAACAGTCGTTCCACGCGAAGGTGGCGACTCAGGTGGGGGAACCCAAGGTGGCGTATTGCCAGGTGATGGCAGTCGTGAATCTAAGCTGTCTGGCGGAGTAGAATCTCGCCTGGGTAAAGGAGGTGTAGGCGGAGAATATTTCGGTCTGACTGGTGGAGAAACCGGGGGTAACTTGACTGGCTGATCAGGTGGAGGTGGAACAATTCCAGCGTCATCCGAAGATGGCGGAATAGGTGGTTCATTCTCTAATCCTGGTCTAGGCAGATTTCTCTCTCTTCCGTGATTAGGCCGGTTACTGCTATCCGGCACTGAATCGGGGCATTTAGGGAAATATCCCTCGTCGAATAAGGCATTTGGTGATATAAAGATCACGTTGCCTGTCATGTGCCGCATAAAGATGTAGTTTTTGCTACCTTTGTATCCAAGAAAGATCATAATCTCGGATTTTGCAGACAATTTGTTTGGGCGGATCTCATCGGGTAGATATACATATGCGCCGCATCCAAACACACGAATATGGGACAAATTTGGTTTTTCCCTCGAATAACACTCAAAAGGTGTCTTCCACTGCAGACGCTGGACTGGTGTGCGATTATATAAATGCACTGCCGTGTTCAACGCAAATTCCCACCATGAGTCAGGTAGACATGCCTGTAGCCTTATAGCTTGGGCTTTCTCGTGTAGGGTGCGGTTCAGTCGCTCTGCTCTCCCATTTTGCTGATGCACATAGGAAGCAGTGGTCTCGTGGGTAATTCCTCACGCCGCGAGTTCTGCCAATAACCTCTCATTGACATATTCTCCTCCATTATCAGTGCGAAGTCGTTTGACTCGCATTCCGGAGAGGTTTTCTAACGCACTGATTAGCTGAATAAGCTTCTCAGAAGCCTCGGACTTCTTTCGAAGGAGGACTATATGTGCGTGAGAAGAAAAGTCGTCAAGGAACGTCATTGCCCATTTATATTTATGGTAGCTAATGACGGGCAGTTCCAGCAAGTCTGAGTGACATAGCTCAAAGACTGTGGTGGCTCGCTTGGGATTAATCGGGAAGGGGTTATTATGCATTTTCCCCTTGGCACAGCCGTCGCAAATGCCTTTCCGAGTAGATGGTGCGGGAATCGACACGATGCCTTCTACGTGCTTTGGAAGCTCGGAGAGCGCGCGATCCGAAGGATGTCCCATTCGACGATGCCAATCGATATAATCAAGTTGGCGTAATGTCAACGCTACTGGGTTCTTCTTGCTATTTTGCAAGACATACGTGTGCACTGTATGTACGTTGTTTTTAAACAAACGATGAGGCCAGGCGGACAATACTGCTCTTCCTGATTTATCACGGATAGTGGTCCCTTTAACGGTTGCCTCTAGAACATAGCCATTCCTAAGAATCTGGCCTGAGGACATTAACCGTTCTGTGATTTCTTTGATGTAAAAGACCGGCGCAATACATGAAGTAGCGCTCTTGGACTTTCCCTTGTCTGACACATTATGCTGGAAAATCACAGACCCTTGTCCTGTCATTTCATAAATCCGGTTGCCAGCGGCTTGTATAAGCCCGAAATGGCCCATCTTAACCTCTGCGAAATCAGAGAGATAACCGGTGACATGGTACGATGCTCCAGAATCAAGGAGCCAGTCTACGTTATTCACAGAGTGTTTGTTCCCTTCTTCTCGACACTTTTGGCACTGAGACAAATCACAGATGTGATATGTAGTGATCTGATTAAGATCCTCGTGCTCTTCATGGAGTTCTGACCTTAACTTGTCTGAATACTCGTGATTATTCACGGTATATGTAGCATTTATCTTACTTTCCAGCTTAGTCACACTAGCGGAATAAGCAGAAGGGGAAGCGCCTTGGGCGCGCTTCCAGCATACATTGCAGTTTAAAAAGTCTGTACAGTGGTGTCTACGACAAGTCCCTACAGGAGGCGGACAACATGCTACATCTGCATAGGTGCCCCGCTCTCTTCGGCGGCCACCTGGTCGTCCCAACTCAACCTCGGAATCTCCAGGGCGTCCTGCTCCGAGGCGGACAGACCCTGCGTCTGTATCATTCTGTCCCATCCGTTGATGGGGCTGCACATCCTCTTCTGCGTCAGAACAAGAATAATAGTCAGTTGAAGGTACTGACCCGCACCCTCCATCGGAACCGTAGTCTGTGTCCGAGTCATTGTCGTCTAAGACCGACTCGAGGACCGACTCGATTTCCTTTGGTGCCTGCTTCTTCTTGAGCGGCTTGGGCTTCTTGATAATCGCCGGCCTGTTATATACAGGGGCCAGCCACGCGATCTCATCTTCCTCCCTCGTGACGGTGGATGGAGTTGGCTCAACATCCATTTCGTCAAATCGCTTCCACATCTCCTCCGAACTCTCGCCTGACGAAGAAGTTGATTTGAGACGTTCGTCCCACTTCTTCAGTGCGGTAACCTTGGCTTTCACCGAAGGTTTGCGACGAGCTTCAGGCTCGGGCGCAGTGATGCGCGACGTGAGCGGAGTGGCATTACTGCCAGTGGCAGCAGAGTTAGAGGCAACGGGAGGTGTCTTGGCTCGACGCGTTGCTTCTACAAGGGAACGAGTGGATGGTGGCGGCATAGTCTGTGCCTGCAACACGAAATCCACATCCTGAATGTAGCCGGAAGAGGTGGTGGCATTGCCTTGCGCACCTCCCTCCTTTCCCTTTCCCTTTCCCTTTTCTCGGGGGCGCCATCGGCGTTTCTTCTCGCCGTCGCCTTCTCCTCCAGATGGCTTCTGCTGCTGCTGCTGCTGCTGCTGGGGCTTTTTAGACCCCGAAGGCTGCTGCTGACCTTGCGGTCGCTGTCCGCCTTGCTGCTGGCGCTGCTGCTGCTGCCCACCTCCCTGTCGTGGAGTAAAACGTGCACGTTGTGCGTGGGCAGTCTGGTTGGAGGCGTAAGCGGCAATGATGCCGCTTCGGGCCTTATCCCACGTCAGCTCGTGGAGCGACGTGTTCGAGGTGAGGAGTGTCTGAGCTACATGGCTCAAAGACAGGTGGAGAGAGTGGAGGAGGACCATTGTCTCGATCTCCGGGGCGATGCCACTATCCATGGCGTCAAGCTGCCCGAAGATCTGCTGGAGCTTGCTCATCTTGAGCGAGGGATCACCACCGAGAGGGAGCTCAAACGTTATTGCGCGAATGAACTTGTTATAAACCTGAGCTGGTCCAGGAAGGCCATATTGGCCCTGCAACTGAGACCAGAGAGCGCGAGCGTCCCGGGCGGAATGCTTTAACATACTGTTGGGGAGAGTTGCCTCAATCAACCCAAGAGCACGCATCCGGAGGTTGTTGGCCATACCAACACTGCGGCGCTCCTCAGCAGTTGCAGGAATTGGAGTTCCTGGTCGTGTGGGACGTGCCGGCGAAGTGCTAGTCGCCGGGGTAGCTGGGTGCTCAGGCCCATAGGCCTGCTCGTATTGGACTGGTTCGTCCATGGCTCCAGAGAAGTCCCATCCGGTCCAGGAGCAGTCGTTTAAGGAAATGCACATAAGTGCAGACCGAAGGCGAAGCGACCAGATAGTGTAATTACCCGTCCCAGTAAGGATGGGAAGCTGCCCGCTAGGGGTTTGAACAAAGCCCTGCGGAGCAGGGGCCGGTTTAGACATATCTAAGAATAGGGTAAACACGCGTTAGCATCATGTAGGACTGCAGTGCGTGATGCACGCGTCGCAACATGGGGCAGACACAGGGATCAAATGGACCAAAGGGCCACCGTCTCCCAGGTTGCGTACGACCGTAGCCTCCTACACTCTACCAGCGTTGCTAAACGCGGTCAGAGTGAGCGGCGGTCGGGGCCCATAACCTGTTAAGACGAGTACACCACAATAGCATAGGCTAGTGGCGGAGGGGAGTCATACTCACTGGGTTTGTTGAGATATTGGTTATAGACAGTAGCTAAAGGATATCTTAGCGGAATGTTGGGCAAAAGAGTAGACTGGATTGTCTAAAGAATATACGCATACTACATAGGTCTTATATACATGATAGTTCTGGTCTGTGCGCCGTTCTACCTAATACAGGTGAGGTCTTATCTGCCAGTAGCATATACAGAGCATACTGCGTACATTGTTCTATTTAATAGACCATGACCAGCAACCTAGAGTGCGGTCTAGTACATTGTTCGTTATCTCTCTTCAAGAGTGAAGTACTTAAGAACCCGTTTCAGCTATAAATAGACTGAACCAACGTAGTGGTACGGGTCGAGATTCATGCAGACGCTGGACTGGTGTGCGATTATATAAATGCACTGCCGTGTTCAACGCAAATTCCCACCATGAGTCAGGTAGACATGCCTGTAGCCTTATAGCTTGGGCTTTCTCGTGTAGGGTGCGGTTCAGTCGCTCTGCTCTCCCATTTTGCTGATGCACATAGGAAGCAGTGGTCTCGTGGGTAATTCCTCACGCCGCGAGTTCTGCCAATAACCTCTCATTGACATATTCTCCTCCATTATCAGTGCGAAGTCGTTTGACTCGCATTCCGGAGAGGTTTTCTAACGCACTGATTAGCTGAATAAGCTTCTCAGAAGCCTCGGACTTCTTTCGAAGGAGGACTATATGTGCGTGAGAAGAAAAGTCGTCAAGGAACGTCATTGCCCATTTATATTTATGGTAGCTAATGACGGGCAGTTCCAGCAAGTCTGAGTGACATAGCTCAAAGACTGTGGTGGCTCGCTTGGGATTAATCGGGAAGGGGTTATTATGCATTTTCCCCTTGGCACAGCCGTCGCAAATGCCTTTCCGAGTAGATGGTGCGGGAATCGACACGATGCCTTCTACGTGCTTTGGAAGCTCGGAGAGCGCGCGATCCGAAGGATGTCCCATTCGACGATGCCAATCGATATAATCAAGTTGGCGTAATGTCAACGCTACTGGGTTCTTCTTGCTATTTTGCAAGACATACGTGTGCACTGTATGTACGTTGTTTTTAAACAAACGATGAGGCCAGGCGGACAATACTGCTCTTCCTGATTTATCACGGATAGTGGTCCCTTTAACGGTTGCCTCTAGAACATAGCCATTCCTAAGAATCTGGCCTGAGGACATTAACCGTTCTGTGATTTCTTTGATGTAAAAGACCGGCGCAATACATGAAGTAGCGCTCTTGGACTTTCCCTTGTCTGACACATTATGCTGGAAAATCACAGACCCTTGTCCTGTCATTTCATAAATCCGGTTGCCAGCGGCTTGTATAAGCCCGAAATGGCCCATCTTAACCTCTGCGAAATCAGAGAGATAACCGGTGACATGGTACGATGCTCCAGAATCAAGGAGCCAGTCTACGTTATTCACAGAGTGTTTGTTCCCTTCTTCTCGACACTTTTGGCACTGAGACAAATCACAGATGTGATATGTAGTGATCTGATTAAGATCCTCGTGCTCTTCATGGAGTTCTGACCTTAACTTGTCTGAATACTCGTGATTATTCACGGTATATGTAGCATTTATCTTACTTTCCAGCTTAGTCACACTAGCGGAATAAGCAGAAGGGGAAGCGCCTTGGGCGCGCTTCCAGCATACATTGCAGTTTAAAAAGTCTGTACAGTGGTGTCTACGACAAGTCCCTACAGGAGGCGGACAACATGCTACATCTGCATAGGTGCCCCGCTCTCTTCGGCGGCCACCTGGTCGTCCCAACTCAACCTCGGAATCTCCAGGGCGTCCTGCTCCGAGGCGGACAGACCCTGCGTCTGTATCATTCTGTCCCATCCGTTGATGGGGCTGCACATCCTCTTCTGCGTCAGAACAAGAATAATAGTCAGTTGAAGGTACTGACCCGCACCCTCCATCGGAACCGTAGTCTGTGTCCGAGTCATTGTCGTCTAAGACCGACTCGAGGACCGACTCGATTTCCTTTGGTGCCTGCTTCTTCTTGAGCGGCTTGGGCTTCTTGATAATCGCCGGCCTGTTATATACAGGGGCCAGCCACGCGATCTCATCTTCCTCCCTCGTGACGGTGGATGGAGTTGGCTCAACATCCATTTCGTCAAATCGCTTCCACATCTCCTCCGAACTCTCGCCTGACGAAGAAGTTGATTTGAGACGTTCGTCCCACTTCTTCAGTGCGGTAACCTTGGCTTTCACCGAAGGTTTGCGACGAGCTTCAGGCTCGGGCGCAGTGATGCGCGACGTGAGCGGAGTGGCATTACTGCCAGTGGCAGCAGAGTTAGAGGCAACGGGAGGTGTCTTGGCTCGACGCGTTGCTTCTACAAGGGAACGAGTGGATGGTGGCGGCATAGTCTGTGCCTGCAACACGAAATCCACATCCTGAATGTAGCCGGAAGAGGTGGTGGCATTGCCTTGCGCACCTCCCTCCTTTCCCTTTCCCTTTCCCTTTTCTCGGGGGCGCCATCGGCGTTTCTTCTCGCCGTCGCCTTCTCCTCCAGATGGCTTCTGCTGCTGCTGCTGCTGCTGCTGGGGCTTTTTAGACCCCGAAGGCTGCTGCTGACCTTGCGGTCGCTGTCCGCCTTGCTGCTGGCGCTGCTGCTGCTGCCCACCTCCCTGTCGTGGAGTAAAACGTGCACGTTGTGCGTGGGCAGTCTGGTTGGAGGCGTAAGCGGCAATGATGCCGCTTCGGGCCTTATCCCACGTCAGCTCGTGGAGCGACGTGTTCGAGGTGAGGAGTGTCTGAGCTACATGGCTCAAAGACAGGTGGAGAGAGTGGAGGAGGACCATTGTCTCGATCTCCGGGGCGATGCCACTATCCATGGCGTCAAGCTGCCCGAAGATCTGCTGGAGCTTGCTCATCTTGAGCGAGGGATCACCACCGAGAGGGAGCTCAAACGTTATTGCGCGAATGAACTTGTTATAAACCTGAGCTGGTCCAGGAAGGCCATATTGGCCCTGCAACTGAGACCAGAGAGCGCGAGCGTCCCGGGCGGAATGCTTTAACATACTGTTGGGGAGAGTTGCCTCAATCAACCCAAGAGCACGCATCCGGAGGTTGTTGGCCATACCAACACTGCGGCGCTCCTCAGCAGTTGCAGGAATTGGAGTTCCTGGTCGTGTGGGACGTGCCGGCGAAGTGCTAGTCGCCGGGGTAGCTGGGTGCTCAGGCCCATAGGCCTGCTCGTATTGGACTGGTTCGTCCATGGCTCCAGAGAAGTCCCATCCGGTCCAGGAGCAGTCGTTTAAGGAAATGCACATAAGTGCAGACCGAAGGCGAAGCGACCAGATAGTGTAATTACCCGTCCCAGTAAGGATGGGAAGCTGCCCGCTAGGGGTTTGAACAAAGCCCTGCGGAGCAGGGGCCGGTTTAGACATATCTAAGAATAGGGTAAACACGCGTTAGCATCATGTAGGACTGCAGTGCGTGATGCACGCGTCGCAACATGGGGCAGACACAGGGATCAAATGGACCAAAGGGCCACCGTCTCCCAGGTTGCGTACGACCGTAGCCTCCTACACTCTACCAGCGTTGCTAAACGCGGTCAGAGTGAGCGGCGGTCGGGGCCCATAACCTGTTAAGACGAGTACACCACAATAGCATAGGCTAGTGGCGGAGGGGAGTCATACTCACTGGGTTTGTTGAGATATTGGTTATAGACAGTAGCTAAAGGATATCTTAGCGGAATGTTGGGCAAAAGAGTAGACTGGATTGTCTAAAGAATATACGCATACTACATAGGTCTTATATACATGATAGTTCTGGTCTGTGCGCCGTTCTACCTAATACAGGTGAGGTCTTATCTGCCAGTAGCATATACAGAGCATACTGCGTACATTGTTCTATTTAATAGACCATGACCAGCAACCTAGAGTGCGGTCTAGTACATTGTTCGTTATCTCTCTTCAAGAGTGAAGTACTTAAGAACCCGTTTCAGCTATAAATAGACTGAACCAACGTAGTGGTACGGGTCGAGATTCAACAAGGACTATACTCTTCGAAGTCGGTTTCATCTGAGCTCATGCCATGCTCACCAAGCATTGCGATAAGATCACCAACACAACCCCAGAATGTCGGATCTTTCTTATAGCAATTTTCAGCAGTAGCTTTCCTGTGGCGAAAGAGCTGCGAAAGGAATCAGGACTAGAACTAGTGAAACAGCCAAAGTGAACACACCCCTTTCCTGCGGCTGATGGCTCAGTTGCACTTCTTGGCAGCATTTCACTTATCTTCGATCATTTTCTTCTTCTCACTTGCAGTTTTAAGAGATCCTGGAGGGAGGGGCTGCTACTCTAAGTACAAAGTCTTGGTTCTCTTGAGTTGTTGATTGAGGGCTGCCTGCAAAGATGGGATGGTTAGCTTGGCAGGATTGAGATTGAGAAGATCAAAAGGTAAAGATTTTGGTGCTTTTGGCACCTTTCAGTGTAGTTGGGGGGCCTCCTCTCCCTTAAGGTTGTTGATAGTGACCTGCATATGAAGCTTGAACTCTTGAGTAAGAAGGGTGAGAAGATTGCTATTCCATCAGCAGCAAGAAGAATTTGACAATGGACTATTCCAGTCAAGCTGGGGCTACTCGACATTTGGGCAAGGGCAGTCAAGCTGCTGTTCCTAGTAACTCTGGACATTCCCAGCTGAAGGAGGATCCAATATAGTGTTATGTGAAGAGCGCCAGAGGTGCTTTTCTTTAAGATATGCTTACATCTCCATCTGAGTGGGTGGGTTAATTGTATAATGAGCAATAAGCGGAAGGTTACGCACATTGAACTGGTGTTCTGCAGAAGTAAGCTTTCTGCTCTGGGAGGGCAGCACTTCATCGTCCAAAACATCATTTGTTGCACCAGTGCCCAGACTCTCTGCTTCATGTTGATTTTTGTTGTGTTGAGGGGTGGTTGAATTTGGCTGCTGCACCTGAGTGTGGCAGTGAACTTGTTCCTCAATTTGCTTTGAAAGGTGCTCAGCTACTTGATGAGCTATGGCAGCTGACAGAGCAACTGTTTGACTCGGCTGAAGATATTTTAGTATCACAACTGTGGGCATGAGGAGAACACACCATAGGGGTTGCTGCTTGCTGCTAAAACACAGGAGCCACTTGTATGAGAAACCTGCAAGATTGAACTACACCTCAACTCACAATCAAAGATGCCAGTGGCTGCAGCATAGTGGGACTTTGAAAGATATTCTGAAAGTGCATGAATAAGCTAAGGTGCCTAGTAGACATGTAAACTCACCTGGAGCACAGCCAGCATTGGCTCTGAAAGTAGGGGCTGCATAGGCTAAGCTCTTATAGTGTAGGTTAGAAGAAGGATCTCACTTGTTGTGCACTCAGGCCATTTTTGATGCCGCTGCTTAGAGGCCTGCTGCCACCTGGTATCTCATCCTCAGTCTGTCCAGGTTGTTGAAAAGAACCTATGCCAGTGAGGGATGCAGTGCTCTAGCTCTTGTTAGGATGGTGCAACAATGTAGAGAAATAATTTACTTGAGAAGCATCATGATTTTGACCACCCATATTGTCATCCTGATCCAAAACACCAGAGGTGTGCTCCCAGTGCATATTCACACCCAGGGCAACTATCGGGATATTGCTACTGCCTGCAGTAGCTGCAGTCCTGAGCACTGGGGTATTAGAAAACAAAATGGCCATATTTCTAGAAACCTCACCTTTCTCGCTGGAGGCCATTGCAAAGGTTTGAGAGGGCCCTGGGGTTAGGCCTAGGGACATTGGACTGACCCAGTGGATTTGTTGGTGGATTGTGTGACATTGTTTCTAAATCTTGACTTTCACTCATTAGACCCCACTCAGTTTTAAGTGCTAGGTGAACTCACAGCTGCTCTATTGTCTCATTTGCATGGCAACAATAACTTTCAATGAATGGTGTGGTCAGTTCATTTCCACAAAGCAATTTCCAAATGGAGATATAACTCAAACAAAGACTGAACAAAAACAACAAAAACAACAAAAAGTTTCTAGTACTATTGTAAATTTCCTTAATGGTGATGACTTCCCAAATACTTAACTGGGTTTATGAAGTGGGCATTCGCCAACCTGCTCGAAAACACTCTCTGAACCCAATGTCCTTCCAATCAATGGTGAGCCTGGACTTTTGTAATGAGTATACCATTTAAATTCATGCATTTAGCTAAAACACACCTTGTGTGGCCATTCATGAGCAATCAACACACTGAAATTCAATTCTGACTGTTCTCTGCTCTTGAGTGGAGGTGAGCCCCGAATCATCAAATGCTGACTGAAAATTACTTAAGTATCTCAGCAGACAACACAACATTGGTTGTTTGGGATGTCAAAAACCAAGTTAATTTGCAGACAATTAAGGTTCCACTCTATGGTGCTGTTTGCTTGGCACTTTGGACGCCTTTCGAATCCCAAGGGACATTATCAGCTTTTGTCTTAGGTTGTGCCAATGGCACTCTCTTCTCATATAAGAGCCAAAACTCACCTTTCAAGGTATGCATAGCTATTGGTTATTAACTAAGCTGGTACTGACTTAAGCTTCATAGTACAAAATCTGTTGCAGCCAGCAGGCATTCAACGCACCTATTGAAGAGCTTGCATTTGACTCCAACTATCACCAAGTTGCATCAGTTTTGTGTGAGGGGATAAAAGTCTACGAAATTGATGACCAAGGTTTGATATCCAGTACAAGGTCTCCCATACAGAGCTAAATGAACCTGAAGGCCAGCTTGTTGAGATAGTGAGTGAAGCTTTGCAAGGTAAATACATACCACAAGGTGTTGGTTTTAGTAAGGGCGGGGAAGAAGTTCTGGTTTGCTTTATGGAGTCTCACGAAGTGTAAGAAGTCCTAAACTCATTTCTCCCCAGTGTTAATGCTATCTTCACAGATGCTCTTTCACCATAAATCCATGGGAGTTGAAGTGGTCAACAAAATTAGCTGCAGAAATGTATGAGACATACACACCACTCATCAACATTTATTAATCAGTGTTCCTAGTGCACATGCAGCTTTTGGAATTGATGGGGATGTGCTGGTCACATCTAACCTAGAAAATGGTGTTGATGTCTATTCGATCCCTTTTGCAAATACAGTAAGGGACAAAACTCTTCCAATGATTTTGACTTTTTCATGAAATCTCAAATAACTCAGCAACCAGTAAAGGTATCCACTTCAGAATTTAAATGTAGGTAGTCTTGTATCTTATCTACAAATAGGTATAAACAGCATTATGTAATATTAAGTTCCTGTGGTGATATGAATTAATCAACATTATGAGTCCATTGGAAGGGTTTTGTCCCTCTGTCTGAAACTACACAAAATCAGTTCTCTAGTACTTTGTATAGCCCCCTTTGGCCTGTAAAACAGCCTGAACCCTCCTAGGCATACTCTCTATCAAATTCTGACACACTGATGCAGGAATTTTGCCCCATTCTGTATCCACCCTTTCTCTGAGTTCAGTTATGCTGGAAGGGTAGTTTTCATACTCTTCTAGCCTGTTTTTGACATAAGTCCAGAGCTGTTCAATGGGATTAAGGTCTGGGGACTGTGGTGGCCACTCCATAACCTTTAAACCACTGTTTTCAAGCCACATTTTTGCTTTTTTGCTTGTGTGTTTGGGGTCATTGTCCTATTGGAAAAGGACTTGCCACTTCTTCTTCCTGTATTTCTTGAGACTTTGGTAAAGTTTGTCATCCAAAATGTGAACATAAAGGTCACCATCCATGGTACCTTCAATGTGGTGTATATGGCCAGGCCCCTGCCATAGCATGCACCCCCATATCATGCAAGAACCTCCTCCAAACTTGACAGTTCCATTCACCAGCCTGTCACTAAGCCCCTCTCCTGCTGTTTTCCACACCCAATGCCTTCCATCTGACCCCATCCAATTGATTTTAGGCTCATCTGTCCAAACTACCTGCTTCCAGTCCTCCACAGTCCAGTTTGCATATGTTTTTGCAAACACCAGCCTCTTCTGCTTGTGAACCCTAGTGAGTAAAGGCTGTTTTCTCTTCACTACAGCCTTCATCCCTGCCCTTTTGAGTGTCCTTCGAATTGTTTTGGATGAAACAGGTTGGTTGGTAACATTTTGGAGGGCCTTTGTGACCTGAGAGGCATTATCGGCCTTGCAAGAGGTGAGAAGTCAAATGGCATATTTGGTATCAGAGGGGGAAAGCTTGCTTGGATGGCCACCAGTGGATTTGGAAATTGTTGGCCTATGTTTAGAGTGAACTCTAGAGATAGTACTGAGGGAATAACCAGTAGTGGAAGCAATTTGGGTAGCAGTATGTCCTTTGTCAAGGAGAAAGAGGATATGATCAATCTGAGAAGAAGAGAGAGGTTTCATGTCAACAGAAGATAAGTTATTGGGTTACTTTGGCCTGGAGAAGTAAGCTTTCATCTTTATACACAATCTACTCTCATCATATGATTTTATTTGAATTTGTTTGAGAGCAGTAAACAGAGTTATGTGCCTGGAGAAGATGAGGGACAAAACCCTTCCAATGCACTCATAATATTCAATAATTCATATCTCCATAGAAACAAAGTATAATATTAAATGCTTAAACATATTTGTAGATAAGAAGCATGACTACCTTCATTTAAATTTTGAAATGAATTGGCTTAGTGGTTGCTGAGTTATTTGAGATTTCATGAAAAAGTCAAAATTATTGGAAGGGTTTTGTCCCTTACTGTATGCCAGTTCAGATCCCTGATAAATCATTCACATGAAGTACAATTCAGAAGGGTATACCATTTTTAGTTGCTCTCAGTGGGTGTATAATCATGACAGGGACTGACTGTGGAATTGTGCAAGTATTTGAGAACTCAAAGCAGAGGCAATTACACGACCTTCCCCACTGGAGTCATACTGCAAGTGGTTTTATGTGCCATTGGAATAAGAAATGGAATGATCCAACCCAGAAACTGGTACAAATTGTTACAGTAAGTTTCTGCTATGATGTTCCAGAGCAAACTTGAACTCACATATGTTTAGGTGCAGCAAAGTGGCAACCACCACTGGATTGCATCTGGGACAGCCAAAACTACAGGAAACAGGGCGGATGTGAGAATCTGGTCATTGAAAGTGAAGGTTAGTAAACAACACACTTCAGGCAATCAGTCCACTAACACACAGAAGGATGGCAACCAAAAAATCCAACACCCAGCACCAGCAACCAGAGGCCCATTCCACGTAATCGTCACAGTGATCACCATTATCCTCATCCAAATAATTGTTCATGTCTGCAAAGACCAATCATCAGTAGGCACTTGGCTTAGCATAACCCTAGACATGGTTCTCACATTATGTAAATGGCTGGGTTGGAGAAAAGTTGTCAAAGTTGCTGAGACCATCCCACCAGTCATTGAAGTGAGGTCAAGGAACTTTTGGGATGCACTTAGGTGGCTGTAGTTTGTGATTTTAAATACAGTTGGAAGCTCCTACCTTAGCTTTGACATTGCAATACAACCTCTGCCCTCTTGGGCAAACCTTGAGAGGAGGGTCTTGCAGCAGTAGAGAAGTGCAGTGGTCCAATAGTATGGGGTACTGTGCATGGAAAATCCACAGCACAGATTGTGAAGGGCCACAGTGTTCGGTGAACCAAAACACTGCTACTCAAGCCTCAGGATTGGTGAAGGTGTGGAGAGAGTGCAACCAAAAAATCTAGGGACAAGGGTGAGAAGGGATTAAAGTGATATTGTGAATACTCACAGAATAAGAGGCTGGAGTAAGCAAGGGCAGTGAAACTGAGTGGAGGGTAGAATCAGAGAAGCAAAGGGGCGTGATTACGTGGCTGGCTAAACCATGATGACATTGAGTTGATCTGATTGATACCCACTTCAGCCAATGTGATCAATTAACATTTCACCACCGTTCCAGTCTCTGTACAGCAGATTTCTCAAGTATGTACTACCAACTTTGACTGTTATGATCACACCATACAGCCAGTCATAAATATTATGTCAAAAAATTGCATTATGGTCAACAAGCCTATGTACATGAGATAGGAGCAAATAACAGAAAAGTCAATCACTACATTGTGGTAATGTACTTGTTAAGTTCCTCCTGGGACCATCCTTCAAGTTGCACCTGAGTTTTCTTCTGTAAATCCTTGTGACTCTGCACAGTGTCACGCCAAGTCTTCAAACCAAGTGGCTTACTGGATGGCCCCCCTCCCTTGATGGAGGCAACCCACCCTGTGTACCACTCTTCGTTCCAAGGTGTCCAACACAGCTGACTGGACCCACTTTCTTCCCATGTTTCAACCAAGGGGAACCATGAAGCCTTCGTCTGTTGAGTACCATGACCTGGCATAGCGGAAAACATGAACATGAATAATAACTGGCTTTTAAGTTGAACTCACCTGTGAATTTGTTGTACAGCCCACAAAGAAGATTCTTTTCAGCTTTTGTCAATTCATCATCTACATATTCATCTCCATTGTTGTCAACAGCAGAGAACATGACCAGACCATCAGAGTACCACAGAACAGGTCCTTCCAATGCCTGACTGAAGCTGAGTGTATCTTTAGCAATCCACTACAAAAGACCTCCTGCAAGCAGTGCTGCACAACCATGGTGCTGCCTAAGGAAAGCCACCACATCTTGCTCATGAAACTTGAAGTCTACATTTGAAAACTGATCCACTGCAACACAGATACAAGTAGTGACTGGTTCATGCCTTTCTTGGGGAGCAGATTTAAGATCTCTCATTGGATGCAGTGTCCTGAATTTGATACCATGCTCCAAAAGATAAGTGATGATGTCTCGCTCATCAATTAAGGAATTCGGAAGTCAACATATCAAGAGTGCCACTGATGCAGAGTAGACAGTGAGTTTCCATGGAACAGTTGAAAGGTTGCCAAAGTCAAACATATACAAGTGCTCTCCTACACTCAAAGTGACAATTCGGATAGTGTGAATATGCAATGACATTGCAACACAAAGGCGGTTGGACATGTGGAGATCCCAGCTCTCTACAGGAGGTTTAACTGGTGGGGCTTGCCAAAAGTGGCACAGAAATTGGACACACAGGCAGGCTATTGGCATCTTGAAGGGGTCCAAGTCCTGTTGACCTCCAGAGATTCCAGTGAGAGCAGCAGTGTTGTAACACTCTGTGGGTGAACATTCTCCAGGTGTCTGGACAGGTAGTGGCAGTGGAGGAACAAACCTATAGCACAATTGCAATGCTTTGAGGAGTTGTGAATCAATCCCAGTTGAATGTTCAGGTGGGAGTGAGAACTCTACTTGAGAGGAGCACTCAAGGAAGGCAGTCTTGAGATTTGAGGTTCCTGCCTTCCAAATGTCATCGGCCACGAATTCAACTTTGTTGTCAGACTCTGGATTTGGTTCAAGTTCATTGGAGCAGTTCCACTCATTGAAAGGATCATATCGCTTCTGCTTGGAACTGAAGTCTACAAGTGTGGCCTCACAGTCCACTCTACGGATGGGAGTTTGTTTGAAAAGGCCGGGAATATCAAAATCCCAGTTCCAAACATAAACTGGAGCTTTAACTGTAGGTGGTTTTTTCTTGTGATCCTCTTGTCATTGGTAATCTATGGATGTTTCTTTTTCCTGGCACTTTGCATTGGTGGCTTCTCGTTTCTGAAAAAACTCATTCAAGATTTTGGAGGCAGATTTCAGTTGGGGAATGCCTCCCTTGGGAATCTCAGCAGGTGGAGAGGCAGGAGTGAAGAGTGAAGATTCAATGATAGGTTCGAACGAAATAGGGCACTTCACTGGTAGGTACAGGGGGTGGTGAGATAGGGACAAATTGCACCAGTTCCATTGGAGATTCTACAACCATGAAAGCGGAAGGTTCTCGAGTGAGCTGGGTTGTTGCCTGCTGGAGCTGCTATGAGGGCAGGCATTTGAGAGGAAAATTTGGATCTTTTGCCAATGCAGCTATCTCCCTTGGGCCCCACCAGTACCATACAGGGACACCAAATGAAATAAATGAGGAAACACTTGGTTGATCGGCATTCCTGGGATACAGGAGGATAACTCCGACACACTCTGTGATCCAGTGTTGATACAAGAGGGGAGCCACCTACAGGCCATCCAAGATAGCTTGGCTCATCCCAAGTTGAACGGCCCACTGGAACCATATAGCTGGAGTGATTCCTTCAATATGGGTCAAGTCCAGGATTTTGTGTATCATCCAATATAATAAGCCAATCCAATTGCCAAACCAATCACACCCAATAATTGTCTGGGTTTGGGCCTGTCACTGGGTCTTGTGGCTTTGGTGGTAGCCAAAATGATATGGAGGGCAGGGCTGCCAATAACTAAGTGCATGCTTCAACTCCAATTCTTTGGTGACCTTTGCCAAGATTTCATCCAGGACCAACCACTGGTTAGTGAGATATGATGGCATCATAAAGCCTCGCTGCTCGTGGTGAAACATATGCTGAGGAATAAAGGAGAGTGTTTCAAGGAGTGCCCCAGTAAAAGGAACAGGTAAGTGCAGCACGAAAGCCAACCACTCCATTTGTGTTGACCACCATCAAGGGTGTTGCAAATTCTCAGACATTATATTGCCATTTTTGAGAGCTTTGCATAGGTTGCTGCCTTCCCCGATGTCTGGCAAGGTGATGTTATGAGCAGAATTAGATGAGTAGAACACGTCTCCATTGATAATTTGTACTGTTGATTTGGCATCCATATCTTAATTGTGTGGTAAGACCACAACAATTCAGTGTGCTCGGAATATCCAACACACAAGGACAAAAATGATTCAGGCAGAGTGGAGAAACAAATGCAAGCAATGATGAAAAGGAATCAAATATGTGGGAAAGTGAGTTGTCAATCATCACAATCCTCAAACACATGCCTGAGTGGGCTGGTCTGCAAGCCTATCTGCGATATTTTGGTCCTTCCCCCACTCATGCTTAAGTGCTTATCACCCAAACTCCACTCTCAATCCATAACCCTTTGCCCTTTGCCAGCCAGAAAGAGTGCAGTGTATTAGTTTACCTAATACTGTGGTCTTCTGCTAGATATC
This sequence comes from Calvatia gigantea, assembly GCA_025093985.1. Taxonomy (NCBI): domain Eukaryota; kingdom Fungi; phylum Basidiomycota; class Agaricomycetes; order Agaricales; family Lycoperdaceae; genus Calvatia; species Calvatia gigantea. Next base: position 1,157,850 of record JACAAK010000005.1, on the reverse strand, counting down.
AATCGCCTCCTCAGCTGGGAGATGCAAGTGAAAAATCTCTCTTTCAGCCATGGCTTGATCAGTTTAATCCCTATTTTACCCCACTCATTCATGACCCTGCTCATCCTTTCATCTTTATGATCCCACTCATTCCGCTCACTCTCTTTATCCACAATCCTCACAACCATGTCCTGTCTCTGGCTCCGTTTAAATACCCTGGTCCCTGCCCTTGTTGACTGCTTGAGGCATGAGTGTCTCAGTTTTACTGGACACTAGATACCTCTTGCCACTGTGTTGTGGATCTTCCGCACACAGCCCTCACAATTGGAACCCATTATTGACCCCAAAACCCATTGTGGCTTTGAAGCCCCATTTAAACATGTTCTCCTAGGGATATATCTATTGCCTGCTTACTTGAAAATGCTGTTTAGCAAGTGCAATTGCATGTGTCACACAGAGCACTGAAGAGTCATTATTGACTACTGAAGTTGAGAGAGTTCCTTGTTTATATTCTCATACTTGGGCTAATCTATGAAAGTATGTGGACACCTCACAATTGTGTCACTCTGCTTACACTCATGGAACTCACTCCAGTGATTTCTATGAAAACTTGCTACTCATCCTCCAACTGCTGCCCCCCCATATATCAGCTTCTAGCACACTGGCCTAGCAAACTATCTTTTAGACAGACAACGATGTTCCCTTCAGGAAAGATCTTGTACTCACCAAACACATTCCTGTCTTATCTTGCCTTCCAATTTGCATAGTGGAGTCATAATTTGATCTTTTCCTTCCCTCCTTGCCTCCTACCCCACTGCCATTGCTATACGACACTGTAAATACATAAATTCGATCAATTTTGTCTGACAATTCGCAGGTAGTTCCTGTGTAATAGTTGCTCAACATCTCCGCCATCCATGAACCCTTCAGTATACTCATAAAAGGGCCAGTATGTACAAGGGGAAATGATCTACTTTTTCATAAGTGTTTCTCATTTTCAAGAGATTTAGAGTGTACCTGAAACTTCTGCCCCAATTGTTCTTGGAGTGATGCCAAATTCAGCCCTCTGCAAGCCTCCAACCCGAACTCAACATCATGGATCGAATCCCAATCTCAAGCAGCATTGAAAATTCGAATTCTGACTGACCTGGGACTCTGTTCTCTTTGTAGGGTGGCGAAAGGGATGGCGAATAATACTGTATAATCCCTCACTTCTCTGCTCTGAATTTTACTGTGAACCTCTTGCACCTCCACATTGTCAATTTTTATTCCCATGTCTGTCTCTGCCACTGCATATGTGAGTGTACCTCGGCCCCTGTTCCTTGAAGGCATCTTCTCTTGCAATCTAAGCTTAGCATACTGCAACAGTTGAGTCCCATGTACCCCAATTTCATAAGTTGCTCTTACCCCTTGAAGAGCCTCAATGTAATCGCCTTTGACTGTCTTGTTCAATGATCTTTTCCCAGTTGATATGACAGTCAAGTGCCACTGGTTGCAGAGTTGCACAAGAGTTGCCTTAGTGTACTGCCATAATGCATATTTGTGAATAATTCCATCATCCAGGGCTTTCTCAATGAGCTCAGTATTTGCTATCTTAGATTGCAGAGTCGAAATTGCACAGCAATAATGATTTGTGTTTATATATACCAGTATGGTGCTTTTATAATGATAACCATCTTAATTACAGGATTAACTTAAATACCATATGGCTGTGTTCTGACCCCATTCCTTTGCCACTCAAATGCCCCCTACCCAAATCCATCATGTTCAGCATCGCTTTTCTCCTATCACCCTTTGTTGCAAGTTTTCACCAGAACATGCCACCTCCCCACCACCAATTACTTTAAGGCTCAGCTTTCCACTGGGAACTCTTCCAAACAACACTGCTATACTCAAAGTTCCCAAACCGTCATCTCTCCCCTCCTCAAGCTCAGCCCTTATCCAGATCTTGGGCCTGAGTGAACTGCTGTTTCAGGACATCATGGTGAGTGTGGGCCACTAGATTCTTCTTGTAAATCTCACCACAGTTTGCTCACATTACCTTCAAGAAGGCCCTTCAAACCTTTGTGACTGAGAAATTGAATTCCGAAAGCCTGTTTGGCAAACAAAGTGTATTATGGATTGCTGAAATATGTTACCAGGTAGGTGTGGCAGTGTTTGACCCACACTAGGCACCAGACTGAAGATTTGAATCATACAAGATTGCACAACAATTTCCAGTGCTCCTGCACTTTGAAAATGATTGGGCAACCAAGGCTCTCATCAAGCGAGAACTTGTAAGACAGAAAAAGGTGAAGTTCCAAAATTGTCTAATGACTGTAGCTAATCATTGACCCAAGGCGGCACAAGGGACATAAACAGCACGAGTGACCCTAATATAGTAGATATGGTACTTTGTAGGACAAGGAAATACTCATTATGTGCATATACATACAGCTGTCCAGTAAAAACATATTGTCATTAGTACCTTCAACAAAGGAATTGCTCATTATGTGCATATACATACAACTGTCCAGTAAAACAATAGCATCTAGCTGCAAACTGGGATATATTCTAGTTCCTGGATGCATTCTAATTTCCAGATACATTCTAATTCCCAGTTATCTCTGAACAAAAACTTAGGCAGCATGCTAGGTCTCATTAAAATGTACTAGGCTGAAAATATTGAACTCTACTTTGGAGCTTTTCCTTACATTAAAAAGCCAAACAATTAAGCCATCCAACCCCACCGAAAATGAAATGCCACTTTCTATTGCACACAATAATTTGCATGTCAGTTTCCTTGACTTCAGAAAGGACAATTGGTGAACCCAGAGGTGATGCACCAGCATGAATGCTACAACTATAAGTAATTTATTTGGACTGTATATAAGAGTTTCAACATAATAAATCTTGCACACACTTGACCACTGCACCAACTTATTATCCTCAGCCTTTCTCGTAAACATGAATTCTTTGCAATTTTTGAATGACCTATTCTGGCTTGTGACTGGAGCTACCAGAGAGGTACAGTTTACAGTTTTGTTTGGAATAAGCACTGATTCTGTGTTTAGTGTGTACAGATAGTGAAGCAGGCCTTCACATCTTGCTCATGCTTTGCTCAAAAGCGAAAGATAGCACTAAATGCTGAGAGGTACAGAGGGAAGAAGAGAAAGCTGGTCAGTTCAAATTACACTTTCTGTTTAATCAAACTCATGGTTCCATCAGAATAGTGAATATGGCTCAGCAAGTACAGTGCCAATTTCAACACAATTATTGGAGTACATGAATAAAGTGCACCATTTGATCCTTATAATAACAGTGTAATTAATTTATCCATGTATAGCAGGCCAAGCTGCCCGATGAGCTCTTGCTCCAAATTTTCCACAATGTTGACACCCGAGGATTGTTAGCTTTGATGTGTGCCAGCAACAGGCTTGCTGGCAGTGCCATTGAAACATACTGCTCAAAGTTAAAAGAGAGGGGGGTCCTTAGCACATTCTTTGGCACCATGAAAATCACACTTGGGGAAGGTATCACAGAGGATGACATCAATTTCTTTCCTCATTTTTACTCCCTCCCCAAAGTCATCATTGACTGTGACCTCTGGGTTTTGCTCTCTTTCAACCAGACCATTTGCTATATCATTCAGCAAGCGACAGTGATATCCACTCTTCGAATCCGACTCCATTCTCCAGAGATTAATCTGCTTCAGAATCCCTGTGCAGTTCTGACTCTAGATAGTTTATGGGTCGCAGTTGGGGTGAAACCAGCACTTGAAGGTATCAAGCTAGTATGCGATGGCAGGACCCCACTTCCTTGGGCACTTGTATTTCGAAAGGAGGCACCCAGGCAACACCTAAATATTCCTCCAATCCAGGCAGATTGCATTGAATTCAGCACTGCCTTTTATCATGTAGGGTCAGGAATTTTTGTGCCATTGCTCAAGAACACCTCCCCTCTCTCACTTTGGATCCAGGTTCACCCATCATACTGTTCTGTTCATTGGAGGGATATCCAACTTCCAAACCTCTCTTCAATGTGGTTGATCAGCAATCACCATACTTATATCCAGCCATCGTTTTACACATGCCACTCGAAATTGAATTCTATTTCAATAATCTGGCCCTTTACCCAACAAATGGCGGCCAGCAGGCCAAGTCATCGAAGCATTCCAAACAAACTTCCACCCTCTGTTACAACCTTAGTCTGAGTAAACCTCAGGTTGCAACTTAGGCTAAGACTTAAGGACAAGTAAGGGGGGGGAGAACTAAGTGGTTAAGCATACCAAATACAGGAGTGTGTATGTATGCTTAAATATGGTAGACATCCAGTTGAATGGATGAAGGTGACTACATGAAACATCTGATGGTAATGGTGCGGTAGTTACTGGGGGTCAAGACTCAGAGATCACTGGACTAGAATAGGTGAAACAGGTACAAGGCATAGTAGAATGCAGACAACCATGGAGCAGATATGAATAGACAAAAGTATAGACTAAAACAAGCTCTCAGTTGAATCCCATGGACCTATCGAGTATTCCTTATTGGTGAAGTCGATTTTTGATGTCCAATACAATAAGCCAACCAATTGTCATCCAATCAAGGAAGCTGCTGGTTTGGGTCTCACGGCTTGTGGATTTGGTGGTACCAAAATGATTGGGCAGGTGCAATAACAATGCATTTCAATCCAATTTTGTGACTTTGCCAGTTATCCAGAACAACAATGGTAGTAATATAATATAGCCTCCACCTGGTGACATATGTCAGGAAAAGAGAGTTTGCAAGATGACGTAACATGTGTAATGCGACAACACCCTCATTGGTGCCACATCAAGGGTTTGTAGTTGGCTTATGCCTTTTTGAGAGTTCAAGTTCTCCTTCCCGATGTGCATGGGATTTATGAGCGGTATAGTAAGCCTCTCCATTATATTTGTACGTATTTCCCTATCTTATTGCTGGTAACCCAACAATCCATGCTCGAATTATGAGGATAAAGTTAGGCAATGGTGACAAATGCAATCCAGATAAAACGATCAGATTGGGGAAATGACTGGCAATCTCCAATCCTCAAAAAGCTGATGGTACTGCAAGCCTCTGTGTTTTGGTCTCCGTCGTCTTATGATACACCACAATCAGAACCTATACCTTTCCCATGTGGTATTGATGCTTTATATTTCTGGTAGTGCATGGCAACAGTGGCAATGAGTAAAATTCCTTCCCACTGCTTTATTTAATTTCCATCTGCTCATTGAATATGTCTGTCCTTTAACTAAATCGTCATTCTTCCCTTTCCAAAGTCTGTTGTGCATCTCCAACGGTTTCCTTTTGACTTTAATTTAGTCCATTTATTACCTAATTTAATATGATTTGATCTTATACAATGGTCAATTGTATCTTATTCCTTAATTGCTTGAACCATTTGTCCAGGGTTTTCTTGCCTGTAACTGCAAAACAGTTCAGAGTATTCACTGGCAAAGCGAAAGATAGCACTAAATGCTGAGAGGTACAGAGGGAAGAAGAGAAAGCTGGTCAGTTCAAATTACACTTTCTGTTTAATCAAACTCATGGTTCCATCAGAATAGTGAATATGGCTCAGCGAGTACAGTGCCAATTTCAACACAATTATTGGAGTACATGAATAAAGTGCACCATTTGATCCTTATAATAACAGTGTAATTAATTTATCCATGTATAGCAGGCCAAGCTGCCCGATGAGCTCTTGCTCCAAATTTTCCACAATGTTGACACCCGAGGATTGTTAGCTTTGATGTGTGCCAGCAACAGGCTTGCTGGCAGTGCCATTGAAACATACTGCTCAAAGTTAAAAGAGAGGGGGGTCCTTAGCACATTCTTTGGCACCATGAAAATCACACTTGGGGAAGGTATCACAGAGGATGACATCAATTTCTTTCCTCATTTTTACTCCCTCCCCAAAGTCATCATTGACTGTGACCTCTGGGTTTTGCTCTCTTTCAACCAGACCATTTGCTATATCATTCAGCAAGCGACAGTGATATCCACTCTTCGAATCCGACTCCATTCTCCAGAGATTAATCTGCTTCAGAATCCCTGTGCAGTTCTGACTCTAGATAGTTTATGGGTCGCAGTTGGGGTGAAACCAGCACTTGAAGGTATCAAGCTAGTATGCGATGGCAGGACCCCACTTCCTTGGGCACTTGTATTTCGAAAGGAGGCACCCAGGCAACACCTAAATATTCCTCCAATCCAGGCAATTGCTTGAATTAGCACTGCCTTTTACATGTAGGGTCAGGAATTTTTGTGCCATTGCTCAAGAACCCTCCCCTTTCATTTGGATCCAGGTTCACCCATCATACTGTTCTTTCATTGGAGGGAATCCAATTCCAACTTCTTCAATGTGGTTGATCAGCAATCACACTTATCAGCCTCGTTTACAATGCCACTGAAATTAATTCTTTTCAATAATCTGGCCCTTTCCCAAAAATGGCGCCACAGGCCAAGTCATCGAAGCATCAGACAAAAGTTCACAATAATACCCCCTGATTAGGCTTCATGCCTCAGGAAGCTCATTGAAGTCTCCATTTACTACAGTGGCTGCAAGTGCTTTCTTGGTGGCAGCGATGAGAAACTTTCCATCATTGGATTGCACTAAGAAGACAGGCAAGTGGCTTCATTTGTCTTGTTGGATAGGGACTGGGAGTCCGTTGAATGGGAAGTCGGTGGTGGTGGAACTGTCCCAGTAATTCTTGACTATTGAGTTCCAGTAATGTTGGTCCTTTTCTTGTCCTGGTAGCACAGTGTGGAATCTTGTGGGCAGGAGAAAAACTGATATGAGCTGCAGTGGTGTGATGGTCTTTATGAAGTGGTGGAGAGCATTAACTTCTTCTTTTATGGAGATAGTAGTTTCCTTGTCCATCGGGGTGTCAGTGCGAGATGGTGGCATGGGGTTAACTGTGTCATGTAACTTGGAGAGGGTAATATGAATTCTATCAACTAGAGTGTTGATGTCGGGGTCCTCATTTGACTTGTCTCTTCTGAGTAGCTTCATGGCTATGTTAGTGAGCTCAAGGAATATGTTGGCAATGTCAAGGTAGTTGAAAACCTTGAGGCCTAGGTCAATCCGACTTTGGAGTCTCTGGACACGATTTTGTTTATTAAGGGTGAGGGTGGATTGGTCTAATGCTCAGAAGATGGCAGGGATATGTTGGTTGGTGGAGGAGGATACATTGGTGAATCTAGCATACATGTCGGCGAAGGTGATACAAGTGGTGGCGAAGGTAATGTGTCAATTTACTACTAATTTCTCTGGCACTTCTGTCTCGATTCGCTGCTTGAATTTACTGTGAACTCTTGCACCTCCACATGTCAATTTTATTCCCATGTCGTCCTGCAATGTTATGTGAGTGACCTCGGCCCATGTTCCTTGAGGCACTTCTACTTTTGCAATCTAAGCTTAGCATACTGCAACAGTTGAGTCCCATGTACCCCAATTTCATAAGTTGCTCTTACCCCTTGAAGAGCCTCAATGTAATCGCCTTTAACTGTCTTGTTCAATGATCTTTTCCCAGTTGATATGACAGTCAAGTGCCACTGGTTGCAGAGTTGCACAAGAGTTGCCTTAGTGTACTGCCGTAATGCATATTTGTGAATAATTCCATCATCCAGGGCTTTCTCGATGAGCTCAGTATTTGCTATCTTAGATTGCAGAGTCGAAATTGCACAGCAATAATGATTTGTGTTTATATATACCAGTATGGTGCTTTTATAATGATAACCATCTTAATTACAGGATTAACTTAAATACCATATGGCTGTGTTCTGACCCCATTCCTTTGCCACTCAAATGCCCCCTACCCAAATCCATCATGTTCAGCATCGCTTTTCTCCTATCACCCTTTGTTGCAAGTTTTCACCAGAACATGCCACCTCCCCACCACCAATTACTTTAAGGCTCAGCTTTCCACTGGGAACTCTTCCAAACAACACTGCTATACTCAAAGTTCCCAAACCGTCATCTCTCCCCTCCTCAAGCTCAGCCCTTATCCAGATCTTGGGCCTGAGTGAACTGCTGTTTCAGGACATCATGGTGAGTGTGGGCCACTAGATTCTTCTTGTAAATCTCACCACAGTTTGCTCACATTACCTTCAAGAAGGCCCTTCAAACCTTTGTGACTGAGAAATTGAATTCCGAAAGCCTGTTTGGCAAACAAAGTGTATTATGGATTGCTGAAATATGTTACCAGGTAGGTGTGGCAGTGTTTGACCCACACTAGGCACCAGACTGAAGATTTGAATCATACAAGATTGCACAACAATTTCCAGTGCTCCTGCACTTTGAAAATGATTGGGCAACCAAGGCTCTCATCAAGCGAGAACTTGTAAGACAGAAAAAGGTGAAGTTCCAAAATTGTCTAATGACTGTAGCTAATCATTGACCCAAGGCGGCACAAGGGACATAAACAGCACGAGTGACCCTAATATAGTAGATATGGTACTTTGCTAGGACAAGGAAATACTCATTATGTGCATATACATACAGCTGTCCAGTAAAAACTATATTGTCATTAGTACCTTCAACAAAGGAATTGCTCATTATGTGCATATACATACAACTGTCCAGTAAAACAATAGCATCTAGCTGCAAACTGGGATATATTCTAGTTCCTGGATGCATTCTAATTTCCAGATACATTCTAATTCCCAGTTATCTCTGAACAAAAACTTAGGCAGCATGCTAGGTCTCATTAAAATGTACTAGGCTGAAAATATTGAACTCTACTTTGGAGCTTTTCCTTACATTAAAAAGCCAAACAATTAAGCCATCCAACCCCACCGAAAATGAAATGCCACTTTCTATTGCACACAATAATTTGCATGTCAGTTTCCTTGACTTCAGAAAGGACAATTGGTGAACCCAGAGGTGATGCACCAGCATGAATGCTACAACTATAAGTAATTTATTTGGACTGTATATAAGAGTTTCAACATAATAAATCTTGCACACACTTGACCACTGCACCAACTTATTATCCTCAGCCTTTCTCGTAAACATGAATTCTTTGCAATTTTTGAATGACCTATTCTGGCTTGTGACTGGAGCTACCAGAGAGGTACAGTTTACAGTTTTGTTTGGAATAAGCACTGATTCTGTGTTTAGTGTGTACAGATAGTGAAGCAGGCCTTCACATCTTGCTCATGCTTTGCTCAAAAGCAAAAGATAGCACTAGATGCTGAGAGGTACAGAGGGAAGAAAAGAAAGCTGGTCAGTTCAAATTATACTTTCTGTTTAATCAAACTCATGGTTCCATCAGAATAGTGAATATGGCTCAGCAAGTACAGTGCCAATTTCAACACAATTATTGGAGTACATGAATAAAGTGCACCATTTGATCCTTATAATAACAGTGTAATTAATTTATCCATGTATAGCAGGCCAAGCTGCCCGATGAGCTCTTGCTCCAAATTTTCCACAATGTTGACACCCGAGGATTGTTAGCTTTGATATGTGCCAGCAACAGGCTTGCTGGCAGTGCCATTGAAACATACTGCTCAAAGTTAAAAGAGAGGGGGGTCCTTAGCACATTCTTTGGCACCATGAAAATCACACTTGGGGAAGGTATCACAGAGGATGACATCAATTTCTTTCCTCATTTTTACTCCCTCCCCAAAGTCATCATTGACTGTGACCTCTGGGTTTTGCTCTCTTTCAACCAGACCATTTGCTATATCATTCAGCAAGTGACAGTGATATCCACTCTTCGAATCCGACTCCATTCTCCAGAGATTAATCTGCTTCAGAATCCCTGTGCAGTTCTGACTCTAGATAGTTTATGGGTCGCAGTTGGGATGAAACCAGCACTTGAAGGTATCAAGCTAGTATGTGATGGCAGGACCCCACTTCCTTGGGCACTTGTATTTCGAAAGGAGGCACCCAGGCAACACCTGAATATTCCTCCAATCCAGGCAGATTGCATTGAATTCAGCACTGCCTTTTATCATGTAGGGTCAGGAATTTTTGTGCCATTGCTCAAGAACACCTCCCCTCTCTCACTTTGGATCCAGGTTCACCCATCATACTGTTCTGTTCATTGGAGGGATATCCAACTTCCAAACCTCTCTTCAATGTGGTTGATCAGCAATCACCATACTTATATCCAGCCATCGTTTTACACATGCCACTCGAAATTGAATTCTATTTCAATGATCTGGCCCTTTACCCAACAAATGGCGGCCAGCAGGCCAAGTCATCGGAGCATTCCAAACAAACTTCCACCCTCTGTTACAACCTTAGTCTGAGTAAACCTCAGGTTGCAACTTAGGCTAAGACTTGAGGGCAAGTAAGGGGGGGGGAGAACTAAGTGGTTAAGCATACCAAATACAGGAGTGTGTATGTATGCTTAAATATGGTAGACATCCAGTTGAATGGATGAAGGTGACTACATGAAACATCTGATGGTAATGGTGCGGTAGTTACTGGGGGTCAAGACTCAGAGATCACTGGACTAGAATAGGTGAAACAGGTACAAGGCATAGTAGAATGCAGACAACCATGGAGCAGATATGAATAGACAAAAGTTCACAATAATACCCCCTGATTAGGCTTCATGCCTCAGGAAGCTCATTGAAGTCTCCATTTACTACAGTGGCTGCAAGTGCTTTCTTGGTGGCAGCGATGAGAAACTTTCCATCATTGGATTGCACTAAGAAGACAGGCAAGTGGCTTCATTTGTCTTGTTGGATAGGGACTGGGAGTCCGTTGAATGGGAAGTCAGTGGTGGTGGAACTGTCCCAGTAATTCTTGACTATCGAGTTCCAGTAATGTCGGTCCTTTTCTTGTCCTGGTAGCACAGTGTGGAATCTTGTGGGCAGGAGAAAAACTGATATGAGCTGCAGTGGTGTGATGGTCTTTATGAAGTGGTGGAGAGCATTGACTTCTTCTTTTATGGAGATAGTAGTTTCCTTGTCCATCGGGGTGTCAGTGCGAGATGGTGGCATGGGGTTAACTGTGTCATGTAACTTGGAGAGGGTAATATGAATTCTATCAACTAGAGTGTTGATGTCGGGGTCCTCATTTGACTTGTCTCTTCTGAGTAGCTTCATGGCTATGTTAGTGAGCTCAAGGAATATGTTGGCAATGTCAAGGTAGTTGAAAACCTCGAGGCCTAGGTCAATCCAACTTTGGAGTCTCTGGACACGATTTTGTTTATTAAGGGTGAGGGTGGATTGGTCTAATGCTCAGAAGATGGCAGGGATATGTTGGTTGGTGGAGGAGGATACATTGGTGAATCTAGCATACATGTCGGCGAAGGTGATACAAGTGGTGGCGAGGGTAATGTGTCAATTTACTACTAGTCATTTGTTCTGGGCAGTGATGTTCTCGATTTCGCTGTTGATTGTCTTGTCGACATCTTTGAGTAGAGCTTCGAGGAGGCCTTGTGCTGGGGATGGTGTTTTAGTGAGGTTGAAGCGAGTTCCTTGGGGAGCTAGTGCTCTACTGCTGCCTGGTTCTGGGAATGGCAGGGAGGAAGATTCTGGTAGAGGTGGGGTGTACTGAGGGAGTCAATAATGATGCAGTTGGGTTGGGAGGCAGGCATGTCTGTTTAGTTTCTTTGTCTGGGTTGCTTGTCTGATGCTTTTTTGTGTTTTCTGCCCCCTCTTTTATGGGTATCCTCCAGATGCCTCTTTAGATAATCCCATATGGCAGTCTTTTGCATTTTCCAATTGGACTCCACTGTCCATGTATCTTCTTCATTGCTATACTCCTTCCAGTGTACTAGAAATTGATATCCCCTTTCCTGTTTCCTTTGTCTGTGGAATTTCTTCTACTTTGTACTCTTCTTCATTGTTGATAATCACTGGGGTGGGTGCTGGTGTCTTTTTTTGGCTTGGGAATTTCGGCATGGTGTGCTGGTGTCAGGAGTTGTTCATTAAACACATCATGGATGGCCCATCCATCTGGTAGTGTTAATCAGTATGCCGCTTCTCCTATCTTTTCCTTAATGAGGAAAGGTCCATACTGTTTTTGGCCTAGCTTCTTTGATGCCTGATTGGTATGGATGTTTGTATTCTCTAGCCACACTGCATCACCTATTTAGTATGTTTCGGCATGGGTCTTGCTTTGGTCAGTGTTGCTGTTTCATCTTTTCTTGGTACATATGTAGTGCTGATGAGGCATCATCTCGGGTGGTTTGAAGCCCTTTCAGGAAATCTGTGGCCACCAGGTTGTTTGTTGTTAATCCATTTTTTCCTTTCCATGGGTTCCTTCCATAGTTTAGGAAGAACAGTGTCACTTGTGTTCCTCCATGTTGTTTGTTGTTATACTGGAATTCTGCAATGGGGAGCCATTCTGCCCAGTTATCTTGGTTGTAATTGCAGTATAAACAGATGTATGTCTTCACTTCTCTGTTGATGTGTTCTGTTTGTCTGTCAGTTTGGGGGTGGTATGCTAGTTGATAGGTTTCATTCTATGCCGAGTCCTTTAAATAGTTCTTTGGTGAATTCTGATGCAAACTGAGGTCCTCAGTCACTGAGTACTTTCCTCAGTAGTCCATGTAGCTTCCATATTTCATCTCAATATATCTTTGCAATATCTTTGGATAAAACATCTGTGGTGGTCGCTATGAGTCATATCATTTTCATAAGGTAGTCTACAATGACTAGTATTGCGTCTTTTCCTTCTGACTCTGGTAGTGGACTGATCATATCAATGCTAATTTCTTCCCAGGGTCCATTTGGGACTGGGAGAGGATGCAGTGGCGATTTGAGCGGTGCTATCCTTGTCTTATTTCTCTGGCAGGCTTGGCATCCTCAGATGTATCTTTTCACATCTTTTCACATTGTTGGCCACCAGTAGTCATGGCTGATTAATTCCATCATCCTAGTGTTGGCCCTGGGTATCCCATGTCTGGAACATCGTGGTATTGTGTTAGGATTTCTTCTTGTAGTTTTGGGTTGGGCAGGACATATGTGCTGTTTTGTCTGTAGATCACTTTTTCATGTTCAATGAGTTGAGAGTCCTGTTTTTTCAGTTCGGTCAGGACCACTGCTATTTCTCATTGGGTTCAGCTTCAAATTTTCTCAAGGAGGTCTGGCTGGATGAACAACTCTGCTTGTAGAAGTATCATGCTATTTGTGCTGTTGGTTTGTAGCCAGCTTTCTCAGATCATAGTGACTAGTTTATCTTCTTGTTCTTCTGGCTTTTGATAGATTCGAGATAGTAGGTCAGCTTTCATGTTCATCTTTCCAGGTATATGTCATAATGCAAAGTTGTAATCTTGTAGTTGTAGGTACCATTATGCTTGTCGTCCTATTCAATTTCTGTGGTTCCCTATAGTATTTCAGATTTTCGTGATCAGTCTAGATTTCGAATTTTTCTTCGGCATCAAGGAGGTGATGTCTCCACTCTTTTAAGGCATGAACAATCACTAGTAGCTCCTTGTCATATATTTTGTAGTTCCATTCAGCCAGTGATAATGTTCAGTAAGATGAAGGCGATGGAGTGCCATTTGTCTTCTTGCTGTTGTGACAGCACTCCTCCTAGTGCATAATCTGACACATTCGACCTCCACTCTGAATTGACCTTGTCTTTGCGGTAGTATCAGGACAGGTTCCTCAGTGATACATTTCTTGAGTTAGTCGAAGGTGGTCTGATATTTCTCAGTCCATTCCCATGCCATTGTTCCTTTGAGTTTGTTCAGTGGTCCTGCGATTTTGCTGAAGTCCTTGATGAAGCATCAATAGTAGTTGGCGAAGCCCAGGAATCATTCTACTCCTTTGGTATTCTTTGGCTCAGGCCATTCCCATACTGATTTCACTTTTTCTTCTTCTATTTCTATTCATCCATATCCCACTTTGACCCCTAGCATTGGAATTTCTTCTGCATCAAAGATGCATTTAGTTTGCTTGAAACACAGGTTATACTGGGTGGCTTGCTCTAGGAACTGTACTGTTCGTTCCCTCAGTTGTTCTTTGCTGTTGCCTGGGATGGTGAAGTCATCCATATAGTTCATGATATCTCCATTCTGTAGCAGGTCTTGGAAGATGCTTGTCATCATTCTGGAGAAGGTTCCTGGTGAGTTGCTTAGGCTGAAATACATGACCATTGGTTCAAAAAGTCCTTCGTTGGTAAGGAAGGCTGCTTTCCATTCATTTCCTTCTTTGATCCTGATGTTGTTGTATCCCCAGATGATGTCAAGTTTATTGAAGTATTTTGCTTTCCTGAGTTTGTTGATTACTTTGTTGATCCTTGGTAGTGGCATTTTATCTTTGATTACTATGTTGTTCAATCGTCTATAGTCTTGAATTAGCCTCTTGGACCTGTCTTTCTTTGGAATGAAGAATGTCAGAGCTGCGTATGGGGATTTCGATGGCCAGTATTCATCCTGATTCTAGGTTTTCTTTGATAAATGCTTTTAGTTCATCCTATTCCTTGACCATCATGTTGTATGTTTCTGTGCTTATTTCTTTTGGGGCATCCTTGGTTAGGATTATCTCGTGGTTCCATTCAGTTCATTCTGGGAGTTTGTCAAATGTTGTTTTGTTGAATAAGTGTGTGAATGGTTGTACGTAGTCTGGCAGGTCTTCCAGTTTGGTTGGGTCTGGTTCATCTTCTTCTTCCCATAGATCTTCAGTAGTGGCCATGCTTTGTATTTTTCCTGTGATAGGTATATTCTGGTGGGGGAATTGACATTCTGGCAGGCATCAGGTAAATTTGATTTGTCCATTTTCCCAATCCACTTCTGGGTTGTGTTTGAACTAGCCAGTCATGTCCTAGAAAGATTTCTGCCCTGTCCTGTAGTTGTATGACAGATGCCTCGATTTGTTCTTGGTGTCCTTGGATATCTATGTTGATTGTGGCCATGTTTCTGTTACCCTTCTGCCTTGGTTTGGTGTTCCATCTGCATTTAGCACCAAAATTTGTTGCTCTAGTGTTCAGGTGGGGAGTCCTTCTTCATCTACTAGTTTCTTGCTGATGCTGCTGGTCAGTGCATCCTGAGTCTATAATGGTGTTGACTGTGATCTCCTTTTTCAGTGGTTTGTATTTTTCCTTTAAGGTTCAATTTGCACTTTCTTTTCTGAGGAATTGTGTAGAATTTGTCTGATATCCTAGATACAAGTTTTTTGACTCTTGAGGTAGTGTCTACTCGGAGTCCTTGGAAAAATCCTGTTTCTCTTCTTTTTTGGTTTCTTCTATCCCCCAAACTTGGATCTTCTTGGGTGCAGTGCAAGTTTTGGCTATGTGTCCCTTCTTGCTGCAATTGTAGCATATTAACCCCTTGGGTTTTTTGCAATCTTTGGCGAATGTGTCTGAAAATGCCACAGTTGTAACATTTCGGTTCTCCTTTGTCATTGAAGACATGGTGTCTACTTCCTATCTCCTATGGGTTCACCCATTCCTCTGTAGGTAGTGCCAGTATTTGTTTTCCTATCTCCTCAATACTTGGATGCTTTGTATCCTTGTCCGACAGGAGAGTATGGCTTCTTTCCATTCCATATATGTGTCTGGTCTGGCTGAAGGTGGATAACCGGTGATCATGTGTATGATATCCTGTTGGGTGTTTTTCCTAAGTAGGAACATGGCATACTTGCTATCGGTCTTGGCTTTGCTTTTCAAAACTTTGAATTCAATTAGATAGTCAGTGGTGTTTCGATTTCCTTGTTTGAATTTTTTGATCTGCCATTCTGCTTTACTGTTTCGAGGCATCATCTGAGAAGGTCCTTCTAAATTCCTCAGAAAAAACCTTCCAGTCTACCAAATCTTTGGATTCCAGGATGGCTGGTGCCCTCATAGCTAGTGTATGCTCCTGCAGTTTCTCCTCGCAGTCTGGCTAAGACTGCTATAGCTCGGTCATCAGCTGAGATGATTTTGTTAAACTTCATGAAGAGTGTCATGGCTCTCCACCAGTCATCGAATTTGGTGCGGGTGCCATTCGAAGAAGCCCAGATCTGGCACTAAGCCTTTCCCACTGGGCATTGTTGCAGGGTGCTACTGCATTGTTGGTCATGTCAGAGTCAGTTTCTGATTCTGTTTCATCTGAGCTTGATTTGTCTGATTTCTCCTGATGGATTAACTCTTCCTCTGCTAGGTCGAGTTTATTTAGAAGTTCTGATAGTACTTCTTCTTTTGCTGGATTTGCTCTGGGTTTGTCATGTGCTCCTTCAGTAGGTTCTTCAGGTACTTCAGGGTTCTCTGTTTCTTCTTCATCTGATGCTTCTGATTCGTTGTCTGTGACTTCAAGATTTGGTTCTCTATATTCGTCTGGGTTTGAGCTCATATACTGGCTCCTGGGTTGCTCCTGTTCAGGCCTGTTTCAGCCTACTCCTTGCAAGGTGAGGTAGGGGACGATTAACCAAATGTTATGACCTTAGTCTGAGTAAACCTCAGGTTACAACTTAGGCTAAGACTTGAGGGCGAAGTAAGGGGGGGAAAACTAAGTGGTTAAGCATACTGAATACAGGAGTGTGTATGTACAGCTTAAATATGGTAGACATCCAGTTGAACAGATGAAGGTGACTACATGAAACATCTGATAGTAACAGGTGTAGTAGTTACTGGGGGTCAAGACTCAGAGATTGCTGGACTAGAATAGGTGAAACAGATACAAGGTGTAGTAGAATGCAGACAACCACAGAGCGGATATGAATAGACAAAAGTTCACAATACCCTCCATTGAATACCTGATGACATCACCGAATTTCCATTGGATATTGAAGACCCCTCTCACTGTAAAATCCTTCCATATCAATGCAGCAGGAGCCCTGGAGCCTCGACTACTCCTTTTTGGGAAGCAAAAATGCCTGTATTCTGCAGGAAAGGTTAATTCCATGACCAATGTTTTTTGAAATACTCAGTCCCTACCATATAGATCAATTACAATTGGAGTTTGAGCTCCCTAGTGGCATTTCAAGGCACTCAATAGTAGCAGGCAACATTAAATGCTCATGTTCATTGTGCATGGATGGATTGGCATTATTGAGGACCTTGGTGTTTCATATTAAAGAATTGGTGGCATCTGTCTATGTAGGTCAATCTTTGCTTGGAACTTAAGAACTTAAAACCCACCAGACTATCCAGGATTACATTCTTCGCCTACTCAGCAACTTCCTTTGTGTGACCAAATTAGAGATTTCAACATATGCATGTAGAATGACCATCAATGAGGAAAGCAGGTTTGTTCTTAGGCTACAAGGGAAGCTGCTTGAACTGGAGTCATTAAAAACTCCTCATGGCACCTGGATTATGACTGGCTCCACATCACATTTTCATGCAAAGGAGATGGCCTAGCAAGGTAGTAATAGTTGTATTACTCCAGTAATCTCAAATATAATAAATGGTGTCTGTATGTTACATAGACCTAATATGAGTGATTGATGCAAATGAATGACCCCAGCAGGATACCTCTAGTCCAGGAAGAAAGACTGTGCAGTATGACCATGACAGTCATCCATGCTCAGAAAATCCAATGCACAGAGGGTGGAATGTGGGTGGAGCTGACAGGTACAAAGAGGAATGGGTGAGTGGGTGAGTGGGCTGATGGAGTCAACATTTTTAGTGTGGGGCTGATTGTGATCATCAATCATGTGCCTGAGCAGGGCTCATAGGCAAGCCCTAACTTTGATATTTTTGTTCTTCTCCTGCTTATGCCCATTAGCCCACTCAGCCCCAATTTTTGCCCCTGGTCCATGACCATCACCCCAATTGGTGAGTTTATCATATTTATCATTCTTTTACATTCTCACCTTCTGCTCCAGATATCTTCAGTTCCAGCTTTGCTTACCCACCTCCACTGTGGCTTTGCTCCTACCAGCCTCAAAAAGCAGTATATTGGTTTACTGAATACTGCTGCCTCCTGCTAGTTGTGCTGTGGATCTTCCGCGCACTCTACTGATGAGCTATCAAATGATAAATCATTGAACAATAATACATGTATTCGATTGCCACCTTGGCTGGGAGATGTGGATGAGGTGTTCATTATTTGCTGTGGTTGCCGGCTTGGGAAAGAGGTGAGGGCAATGGGCTGCTAATCATGTGCCTCTCCACTTGACTTTTTCATTGTCAGTAGTGTCCACATTCTTGTGCTCAATATAGTAAATTCAAACCTGGTAGTGTAGCCATGCAAACTTAACAATACGACTCATCTTCCACCTTATCCCAATTCAGTCTTCTTTGTTCTCAGTATACTCCAACAGGGCTTGGTCCTTTGTAGCCTTTGTAACTTTGTACGTCCCATTTCAATATAATACCTGCCAATTCAAGCATAATGACCATATATACTCAAATATTACTTGGTGCCACTTTCGTAGTCCCACCTTTTTCTTTCTAAACTGCTTCTATGGGAAGAGCCAGTGCATCCACCCTTGTTGTTTGTTACTGTCACTGGTGCAATGGCAGGACCATACCCAGATCAGAGCAAATCCTTCATGCTGAGGAAATAAATGCACAGGAGCAAGCCACTGTCCAAGCCTCTTTTGATCACCTCAAGCTGGATGCCCCAGCTCCAATAACTCCAGGTATGACTATCCTTGGTTGGTGTGAACAAGTGCTAAGTTAATGATTTTATTATAGAGAGGTCTTTTATGTGATTACTTGATCTCCACAACTCTACCAAGACTCAAATAGCTCTGTTGAAGAATGAGCTTGAATACTGGGGGAAAGGTCCTATTTCATCTCAGATCACCCAGTTTTGCACAATCTCTATGGCACACACTTATTTTCAGCAAGAACACAACCATCTCTCAGATCTCGAACTTCAACTTGCACACTCATTGGATCGTGGACAGCCAGATTGCATGTTGCTCATAGATACTTGTTTGGAGATAACCTGGGAAGCTCTTCGGCCATTGACCCATATGTTAGAGGTCTTGCAGCAATCAATTTCTTGTTCAGCGGCTGCAGATGGTGCTTACAACACTGGTATGCTATTGATTTTTTTTATTGCATGCATATTGACAAGACAGCGCAGACTGCCACTTTAATTCTTCACTTTCTCAAGCCCACCCCGCTCTCATAATTGTATATTTCATAGGTGGCTGCAATGCATCTTTTGGCCACGTGTTCATGATCTATTGCCAACTTCTGTTTGCAAACAGTCAAGCTGGCATTGAAGCTTTCAACTACTGATCCAGGTTTAGCTAACCTGATTGAAAGCATTCCCACTAATGTTTGCACTGCCCAAAAGGTGCTTCCCTTAAATTCCTGACATCATTGTGTACACTGCCTGTCCAGTATGTCACACTCTTTATCCTCCAGTGGAACAGTAGGACAGGATTGAGGCCTATCCTTCCCAGTGCACCCATATTTACTTCTTGTCCAAAACATCTTGCCATGCATGGCTGTGCAAATTGGGCATCAGGAAAGGCCACAGTGTGTGAGTGCCTATTCGGCTATATGTAATGCAGAGGTTTACTACTTTCCTTGGAGCTTTCGATTCTTGCCCTGGGATTGAAGTGGCCATTTGTTCAACTAACTGTCATATACAGGATAGTGAGCCAATTCAGGATATCAATCAGAGCCCTGGTCTTTGGGAGTTCTGTGACCTAGCTGGCCATGTCTTCATTGATTCTGTCGAAGAGATACAGATGCTTTGAAGTCTCAGCTACAATGCCTTCAACCCATTTCATAATAAAGCTGTGGGGAAATCAGCCTCAGCTGGTGTCCTTGCTATGCTTTGCCTCAGCCTCCCCCCTGAGCTTTACTACAAACCCGAAAACATCTATCTTGTCAGCCTCATTCCCAGACCCAAGCAACCAGCAGTAGACTCCCTGAATCTATATCTAACACCCCTTGTCACCACTCTCAACACATGCTATCTTGAAGGCACTTGGTTTACCCGAATATACAAGTACACAGCTGGCCAGTGGTCATGAGAGGCTATAATCCCAAGTATCAATGACCTCCCTGGTTCTCGAAAGATTTGTGGTTGTACTTCTCACTCAGTCCACTGATTTTGCTCTCTATGCCACCTGCTCAAGGCCAACATCAACAATATTGACTGTACTGCTGAGGCTTGGCAGCCTATTACTTTAAGGGAACATTGCGACGCTGCTAAAGCCTGGCAAAACACCTCCAGCAAGTCTGAGTGTGTGAGGCTCTACAAAATGAATGGTGTATGCTAGTCAGATCTTCTTCACCTGATGTATTGGGACCTGACTAAGTATGTTGTCATTGACAGGCATGCACACACTTTTCCTTGGCCTTGTAAAGCACCACTTTAGGGTCATCATTGGAATGAACTTGGAGGAAGTAAATGTGGAAGAAGTCGATTTTCAATCTAATTCTCCAGCAGAAAAGGCCCTCCGCTGTGGCTGTCAAGTTTTTTCAAGTGTACCAACAATGTCGAGCCTTCAGAAACTGTCCGTCCCTGTTCTTAGGTCACTATGTGAGGAGCATGGAGTGACCTAGCAAGTATGCACCCCTAAACCAAAGAAAAAACATTATATCTCAGTATTATTAGTAGGTGTGCTTGCTCAACCTATTCTCATTCACAGACTGACATGACTAGGCATCAACAGCTATTCCTTTACTACCCACCTTAACCCCAAAGATCCACACTATTGCTGAAGGTCTTGCTGAGATTGACATCGATGAAGCACCTCCTTTTTGGTATCCTCTTAGACTCAAACGAGCTTTGCCAAATACAGTCTGACATCAAATCATCAAGCAGACCTACTTGGAAAACCTGTCCACTCACAAATTTCGGTACTCTTGCTCATGGCAAGTTGAAAGCAGATGAATGGCATACCTGTATTGAATTTGACCTTCCAGTCTCACTGCTCAAGCTCTGGAACTGTTGAAATTCAGATGATGAAGACTTACTGGCAGCTACTTCGCAGCACCATCCTTCTCTCCATCACTATCCAGTTCACCACCTCCAGTCCTATTTCACCTGGGCATGTCAATTATTACAATCACTTCATTCAAGCGTACATCATGTCCATCTGTCACCTTTGTCCTGACATTGATCTTAACCTAATCTACTACAATGCCCTCCATTTAGATCAATTCCTTCAGCACTTTGGCCCTATTCATGGCTGGTAGATGTTTTCTATTGAGCAACTGATTGGTTCCCTCCAAAAGCTGAATATAAACTATAAATCAGGTCCATGGTTTACCGGAGAGCAAACTAGTATCTAATGTTTGCCAGGTGAACTTGAGAAGACAATGGTTAAATCTTTCTGCAGATGCTTCCCAACTCCTGAGTCACCCTGCAGCATTTGAAGACTAAAGACTCAAAGTTAGTTGGCCAGGCTCTCAAAATATTTGAGTAATGCTTTCCTTCCAGCAAGTTGGGAACCTTTAGCACCTCCTCTCCCTATCAAACTCAGACTGTTGGTCCAGGTAAAGTCGCTCCCCTGGACCAAACAGTGTATACCTGCCTTCAGGCAAATTGGCTGGCCTTGGCCTCAGCACGGGTTGCTGTGCACTTCACTCGATGCATCATAGATGGGAAAGAATTCTCAACATCCTCAGTGACCTAGCAGAATAGCTGTATCTTCTACTATTGCGGACTTCAGAAGAAGTGGGTCCCAGTGATTATTCACTCTATCTTTGTTCTTGTGGGTTTGGAATCTGTGGGGTATTTTTATATCACTCTTCACAATCACCACACAGAAAAACTCCACCCACTGCTCACAGAATATCATCAATTTGGTGCTAGTATCTGGTCAGAGGAACTGGAGGAAAGCCCCCACATTTTGAAGAGTTCAGGTGCAAAGGTATGTAGGTGCAATCACCCAGCCATGGGGTGTAAACAACCTGATTATAAAACTGGTGCATGAGGTGAAGGTTTTTCTTCCATCCTGTATTCTTTGTGCTAAAAAATGTGTAGGATGCACAGTTATATCTATAGGATTGGTGAAAGTACCCCGTAAATCAATATTTCCATAGAATATATATACCCACCACATGTATCCATAGGATTGTGGATCCCATTCACACAACCTGAATAAGAGCTATCAACAAACATCGAGCCAGTCAAGACTTCTCTGAATTGTGGGCACTAGGCTATCTTCTATGACTCTATCAGGCAAAGATGGAGATGTTGTAGTTTTTGATCCTGTTATTGTTGAGGGAACAAGCAACCCATGGCAGTTTTCTATACATTTTGCACCTCAAAGGAGAGGGTTTGGCAGCTAAAGCCTGATGACTCTCAGCACCATCCTACTCATTGAGAAGATATGACATTCACCAAGCCCAACTCTCAACTGACAAGCTTCCTTGCAGGAGGGTTGCGTACCCTGGGCTAGATGGGTGAAGGTTTACCCAGGACCTGCAGTATGCACACTGGAGGTGGAAGCTGCAAATGACTTCCTGCTATGGAAGGGGTAGAGGGGCCCAAACTTACAGTATGATAACTTGCAATACTCTATTGTAACAGTTGAACTCAATTGATTACTTGTCGAAGCTGTTGAAGTCGCCTGAGACACTGGTAGTAGTTGAGTAGGTAGTAAAAGTCCTCGAAAGTATTCTTGCTGTTGGTGTATGCATACTTCCATATAAGACCGGCCTTGATGGTCTTTGAGTGTTACATTAGCTCTTCATGTCTGTAGCCTACGTAGATGATTCATATGAAACTCACCATCCCAACCAGAACCTCATCCACATATTTCGACTACAACCTCTCAATTGAATACAAATCTCACTACAATTCACAGCCCACAAAACCTCAAGGGAATTTTATTTCACTGTCAGGCATTGTGGCCATTGCCATAGTTGCACAAAAATGTACTTGGATCTATCGTAGGCTGTCTATAGCAAGGGGGAATGTAAAAGTGGAGAAATTTCTAGCCTTCATTCACACTGTGCTCAGAAGTTTAAGTGCATGAATTTCTGTGAAATCAAAACAAGATTCCCGCAGCATTCGCGCATGCCTGTTGTCTTCATCACTCTCAATGCCATCAGGCCCACTGGTCATTCTCCAAAATTATTATAAAGGTACTCATGAACTTTATCTCACTACAGCACTGCACTATGCTGATAATTACTCTTCATCAAAAGATGCCTGCATTCACCAGGGTGGCCTATTCAGTGGCCTGACCATAACCACACTAGGGCGGGCTATTGGTAGCCTGATGAGAACAAGGGGCCTGGTTACAACAAGAACAAATGGGAGCCTCCTGGCGCATGGGCCCAGCCACCCTCACACTAACCACAAACACAAATGCAGCTGAACCTGCTGCCTCTCCAGCAACTGAACCTAAAAAATACAAGTGTCATAAATACTGTGTGGTGCTGGCCATTTTAATCAGCCATTTTAGGCTTCCACTACCATCTCTTGCTATATATTTCAAGTTTTCTTGCTTATTTCAGACCTGGCAACATATGTATATAAGTTCTTGTAGCTATCTTGTGCATGTATTTTTAGTATCTTGGCTCAGAGTACATTATTTGTAGATATCTCTCACAACCTTCTGATATTTTTTGGTATCTAATCACTTGTATCTGGCATGGTTTTTTGGTATTTCTTTAACATCTTGGCTCAGGTACATAGTTCCTTATCTCAGTGCTATCCTGTTTTACCTTTTTTCTGCAATTTACCTGAGTGCTCCCGCTCCCACACCCACTCCTGGGCCACTCAACCTTTTGCAGACACTGATTTAGAACCCATGACTTCCTTGGTGTCCTGTGCCAAGATGAGCACCGACTCAGAACCTGGGCATCAATCATTTCCTGCCTCTGGGACTAACCAGTGCCACTCATTTGACTCTTTCTCTGAAACAACTGCTGGTTTTATGACCAGTTGTACTCTGGCTACCAAATCAAGAACCTGAGCCCATTTAAAGTCAGATTTTGAATCTCAGCTACAATCAGTCATATATCCAGAGACAATAAGAAGATTCAAAAACAATAACAGCACTTGTTTTTGAATCAGAATGAAAGGCCAGTAACCAGTGCCAATTGATGAGCCAATTCTACCACTAGCACAAAATGTGTACAGTGTCCTGAGAGTGTATACAATTTTATATCCCTGCTAAAACCTTGTGTACCCTTGGTGATGAGTCCCAATCTCAATTGGTCTCAGGTAAGTAGTTCTGTATTATGCACAAGGGATATATCTTTCAAGAGAATATATTCCAAATAGCTGCCTTTCCAGGACTTAATACTATTCTAGAGCTTCAGTTGCCTCTTCTTCTTCAAAGCCAGTCTTATTCCAATTAAATCATTGTTTCCAACAACTATTTTTAGCTTTACTTCTGATTTTCAGATCTGTTCAGGAAACAGACTCTTATTATAGATGTAGCTCTGCTAGGCAATTGTTTATTTTATCCTAGTTTGGTCTAGACTAGTCTCCAGTTTCCATTGGAGTGTTAATCCTACTGAGTCACCAGAATTTAGTGAATAAGAGAACACATAGGCTAATCCACACTAGCCCCTAATGCGAGTCTATTCTGTCATGTTCTTATGTTTAGGGACAACACAAGAACCTTGTCCAATAGACTTCCTAATCATACAGTTGTGGACACCAGAACAGCAACAGTAACGACTTCTAGCCTCAGAGAAGGATTGTTTCTACTTAATGTTATAGTGAGATTGACTTTGTCCTAAGTCAACCTGATATCTACAGGCAGTTGTGATATCAAAGGGGACTCCTTCTCAAAGGCTTAAGAATATCAAAGTATTACAACTACTTTGAATATTCTTATGTCTAAGATCAGAGGTCTTGTCCTTCAATAGATAACTCTTATAATGTCTTATAAAGTAAACTTAATAGTTCAGAGGTAACATTTTAGGTTCAGATTATAAGAGAGTGTTAAGAGAGTTATAGATTGAGTCTCCACCTAACCAAGTAGAAACAATGCTGTCTACTAGTTAAGTTGAGGGGTTTATATACTACAGTGGTGTACTACTGTATTGTACTGTATTGATATGTTACTTGTCTAGATATGGTATATAAAAGTGGTATGACTTCAAAGTGGTATGACTTTGAATTATTATATAAGTCATTCTATTTATATGTATTAAGTTCTAGGCATAGTCTAAATGTGTTCTAGTCTAAGAGCATTCTAGAACTTGTATTATCTAAGTAAATAGTCATATTCATAACATAAGATCTAGATAGAGTCTAGATAGAGTCTAGATATTAGAATATTCTAGACTTGTTGTAACTGTATTTTTAGAACTGTATAGTATTAAGTATTAGGTTAATACTTAATCTATTATTATAATCTTATTGTATGGATTATGCTAAGATATATGATTGTCTTGAAGTACATATACTAGTTGTAGTATAGTTATCATTGTTGGTTGTAATATCATTAGTAAATGATATCTTTATGATGTCCATTCAACATTAAGATGTTTGACATTGAGACTATTGTTAATATGACTATTAGACAAGTCTTGTTAGACATTGTATAAATCATCATATAATCAATATATATAATATTGATCTTTAATCAGGTGATTATGATATCATTGATTACATCATTGTTCTTGATGTTAATAATGTCATAAATATTGATATTCATAACAGCATCCAGTTGAATGGATGGAGTAACTATGTGAAATGTCTGATAACAATAGTGTGGTAGTGTATGAGTCAATACTCAGAGATTGCTGGACTGGAATAGATGAAACAGGTACATAGATGGGTAGGAATGGAGACAAGTACAGTGATGCAGTAAGGGCAATAGAAAACACAACAGTTACCAATTCATAAAGGTCATAACAAAAAGAGGAATAGGATGATATACTATCAGAGATGTGTCAGAATTTGATAGAGAGTATGCCTAGGAGGGTTCAGGCAGTTTTACAGGCCAAGAGGAGCTATATAAAGTATTAGAATACCTGTTTTGTATATAAATTTCAAGAGAGACAAAACTGTTCCCATAAGTTGAAGATGGTAATTAATTGATAACTCATTCAAGATGACAGACTACATAATTATATTTTGCTAATCTATAGATAAGATATAAGGGTATCTACATTTAAAATATAAAGTACACAGCCACAGTGGTTCTTGAGTTATTCACAGATCAGCTGAGTAGCTCAAAACATAGGAACTGTTACAAACTTAACTGCAGACTAACCTTATTACTCCTTAAATGTATTAACCTTCTATTTAGACTTTCCTATTTTCCCTTCTGTATACCCTGGTCCATTCTTTATTTATTTATCACATATATTTCTACCTTTACTTCTTATGACTCATCCTGAGTCATGTTCCTGTTTCACCCTCTCTATTTCCCCTCATCAAACTTCTGTCTACTTGTCTCTACCTTCCTATGACTTGTATTGTCTTCTTTCCTATTCCCTATGATTCCTTAGCTTACCAATTAACCCATAGTAGTCTCCCATTGACTCATACCCATTTACTACATAATTCTCTCATCTCTTATCTGTAGCTAGTACAGTATATAACCCTAAGTAGTACCATTGTATTACCTTAGGTTATTCTAGTAACAAGCTTCCTTATCTTCACTCATCTGCTACAAGGTTAACAACCTTGGGGACTGCAGTGACACTTAACTTGGACTTCTCAGACAAGCATGAGCTTCTACTCAAGGGAGCAATCTGAAGTCTGCACAGAAGTCCTCGAGACTTGTTGTATACTCCTGGGCTATAGTGTTGAACCTCTCCCTGAGTGGAGATGATCCAGGCCCAGTTGCAAAGTAAGGTAATGCATGTAACAGGAACAGTTCTGTCCCTTACTGTCTCTGTAATAAAACCTGTGGGGTATCCCAAGGTATCCCACAATTATAAACTCTGAATAGAAACTTGGGTACCCTTTGTGATGGGTAACAATCCTGGCTGGTTTCATGTGACAGTTCTTTGTTGCAACCCAACTTTTTCCAGATGTTGATCACATAATCACCACTGTACCTCACTCATTCAACTTAATAATACCATATCAGTATATGCACGCAGTGTCCTATCCACTTACATGCCAGTGGGTCTACCTTATGTTTTGAGAAATCTGCTCCCACAAAAATATAAAGATACAGCCCCAAATTTCCTTGGGAACAGATTTTGAGGCATAATAACTAATGCCCAAAGGAGAACCAAGGAGTCTCAAGCAGCTTCTGCCTAGGATGATTTTTACCAGGAATAGATAAGTCATTTTATGCCTTAGTTAATGTAAGTGTTACTGCATTTTGCTAATGCAGGTGAGTGGACGCAGTCCCCCTCTAGGCTACGGAGTATATAGTTAAGTAATCAAACACTTATGGTCCCCCACGCAGGCTTCCTCGAATGGTGCTTCTTTCCCCTAACAAGGCCATAATTTGCCATCGTTGATCACGTACCTCACGGTCTTTGAGCACTATAAGATCATCAACTTCATCCTCCTGTGGGTACAAAATCAGTCCTCAAATTGAAAACAAGCAACAAGCTACTTACATCGGAAGGAGTGGTGGCGGTCATCAAACGCATGGCAGCAGCACTCCGATTTGGGAGATCAGATGGGGAGATTGTGAAAAGCGTTTGAAAGGATGATGAAGTGAGAACGGGGGCACGTTGAGGGTGGTGATGATGTGAGTGTGGATTCTGTAGTGTAGAGGAAGTCGAAGAGGGTGTGATCGATGTAATGGCGTGAGATGTAGAAGTTAACGTCAGGGCACGAGTTATAAGCTGTTTTAGTTTCGCCTATGATAATTCAAGGTGAGCGGTAGGAACGGGTGGAATAAAAGTGGACACACCTCACACGCCAAGTTCATCAATGCGGGTACTGTCCTTGAAGGAGCGCTTAAATTGTTTTGAGCACAAATGAGATTGATGCGGTCCGCTACATGTTGGATCGTAGGGGCTCGTGTCACGGAGTGGAGGTTGACTGCGAGTCTGCTGCCTGGTGGGTCTGTCAGGAAACTCGTCAGTGGTGAGACGGGACACGTTGAACACAGTCGACTCGTACCTCCACGCTCGGGTAACAGAACTACGCCGCGTTCCCTGACTACTTCATCATATTCCTTTCTGGGGCGTGAAGGGTCCTGCGGGGGTACTGCAGTAGCTAAGCTGCGAACTCTTTCCCTCTCCTTCCGTCCAATGGCCAAAGCCCATCGTTTCAGACGCACAGATTTGAAGGTGCGAGCGTCATCAGGGGTTCCGGGTCCTTGATATGGCAGAAGGATGCGGCGACGCTTTCTAGGGGGAGCCTTTGGAGGAGGGGGCGGAGGAGGCGTTGGGGGTCGCTTAAGAACGGCCGTGGCATCGAAAAGGGATATGATTAGGGCGTTGTGGAGCTGGACAAGAGAGGGGATGTCGAGGAGACCGCAAACTACATCCTCGAATTCTGCACGGGATATTTGGCCTTTGACAAAATTTTTGAGATTGGAGAAATACGTGGGTGCCTTCACAGGCCCTAACGCGTTCGTGAGTTGCTGCTTAATTGTCGAGGTTGAGGACAAGGACATGGCTGAGAAGAAATTGTTCTTCCTTGCGTTTCGCCTCTGCCGTGTCACGTGCGCTGATTGACTCCTCCACCCATCCCCTAACTCCATCAGCCATCCAAGGTCATGATGCCTACCAACAAACGCCCCCGAACATCAAAACCAAGAGGCATTTGCAGATACTACACAACTACAAGAGGATGCTTTGCAGGCTCAACCTGCAAATTTCTCCATGCCGACCCAGAACGCGATCCCGACAGCTCCAAACTCCTCTCACCCTACGACGAATCGAAGCGCTGTAGGTATTATGCTAATGGTCAGCTTACTTTCTGCTTCTCATTTTTTTAACTTTCATTCACTCTTTCTTTAGGATTCTGTCGGCGTGGTGATCAGTGTTGGTTCAAACACATAACCGATGATCCCCACAGACCTCCAAGCCAGACAGGACACACAGACGAAGATGCCCAAAACGAACCATGTTCTATATGCTTTGAAAAACCTGTCACTTATGGCTTGCTCTGTGCGTCTCACTATTATTGACTCACCCTTCGCTCACCTTGGTTATATAGCCGGTTGTAGTCATATCTTCTGTCTGACAGTGAGCAGTGTCCATGCTTTCCCCTTGGTACCCCTGTACTCACTCAGACGAGTGTATCCGCCAATGGCGTGGTCAGAAGGGCCAGATAGAATACGGCAACATCAAGAGGTGTCCCATGTGTAGAGAACCAAGTAAATTTACGACCCCTTCCTCGCGTTTCTGGAAACATGGCCACCCCGAGAAGGACCGAATCATAAGGGCATACCAAGAAAGTATGGCAAGGGTTCACTGTCGGTCAGTATCAGGTAGTTTGATCATCCTCTCACAACTTACACAATCTATATTGTAGGTATTTTCAGCGCTCGCGTCAGAAGCATAAAGCTAGGCCTCTCTGTCCTTTTGGAAAAGACTGCTTCTATAAACACCTCAATGATGATGGAACACCTCACGTCTTCAAGGACGGTGTGAATGTATGCATGCGCGTGCGTAACCTGATGCATGTTGCACAAACCGTTGTTTTACCGAAAATGGACAGGAATACTTTCAAGTTATGCGACCTTCTATGCGCTCTATGTTCGACGACTTCATGGATTTCACGACAGAATTCTTACCATTGAGCGTCAATGAGATGGGAAATCGTGACGACACCGGGATGTTCTTGCAAATCACAGCAGATATGGATGCAATTGATGAAGCTTTAACTTCAGGCGAGCGATCTAGCGGAAACATTGCTCTCCATGAGGACCCCCACATCAGGCGCCAACTCAACATTCTCAGGGAAGCGATGGATAACCTACAGTCCGCTGTGTCTATATCAAATGACTCAGTCTCCCGCACTCTCGACAGGGTCCGAGCGCTTGTAGAACGAGACCCGAATACCGACATGGGATCTAGCCATACAATGGGAGTAGCAGTAAGTAGCGCAATCCTTTCATTCTCTGATTAAAATCATTGAACAATCCTTGAGGCGGAACCCATTCCCGATAGCCATCCGATCGAGGATATACCAGGACCTTCCCACTCATCAGGTGATCGCACCAACATTCAGTGGCTTTCCCTTCCCCAGCTTCCTTCAGAAGCTCAAGCTTACGAGGTCGATTTCTACGACATGCCAGGGTTGCAAACTGTGTCAAACTCCTCGCTAAGTGATACGTATCCGTCAGGCTCTGACAGTGATTCCGACGATGAAGTCAGCCAACTCGGAAGATATTTACGAAGCGCCGCGGGTAGAAGGTTCGGAACAACGGTTGACCCTACAGACAGTGAAGAACGTGAAGACGAGGAAACGAGGATGATGCAAGAGATAGCGGAACGGGGTCCAGAGGAAACAGTTGCAGAGGTCGGACTGGACATTGACGAGGATGAACCACAGATACCTGTCATGGATTTTGAGTTTCCAACAGCGGAAGATGAAATCAATCAACAAGATGGTAGCAGAGTGGCCGATCCGCCCTTTCTGACTGATGGACGTGGAAGAGTGGTTTGGAGTAGTAATGGAGAAACAGGTGAGCTCTCGAGCTCTGAACTGCGCCCATCAGAAGGAAGAGGAAGAGGGACCGAGGCAGCCGGTGAGGGTGAACCGAAGTGCAGTGGGACCGCGAGGGGTATAAGCGCGAACGAGAACGGAGAAGAGGACGAACACTCGCATTAGATCGTTGTACATGTAGTACTGCACTTTGAATAACCACGCAGCCAGTGACGTCATATCAGGACTGAGGTACACCTCAAAGATCAAACCCGCGTAACGTCCCGACGCGTCACTCCTTTGCTTTCCACATACTATTATCATGGCCGAAGGCCGCAGGGCATCCCACGACGAACGCAAACCGAGCGTCGTTATCCCAAACACGCTGTCTCGGCCTTCCAACACATGTGGACCAGCAGATCATGGTGCGAGCCCCATTGTCCCCACGACTCCCAAGACTCCCGCAGATGAAGCGATCGAGTTTTTCTCATCCGCTCTCACTCAAGGAGAAAGCCCAATTCACGTCTACGAACTCCGCCTCGACCCGGATGGTGGCCCAAACAAAGACCGTCAGGTATGTCACACCTTACTAGGGACCCTTCTCGCTGATAACACACTGGTTAAGTATATACGGCTACCTCCTGCGTATACCCCTTATATTTTAAGGGTCTCCTTCGACGCAGGAACCCCCGCGGCGAATAATGGTGTTTTCAAGACCAACTTTCCTTTGGATGGAGGTGTCTTTGGTAGGGAGCGCTACGCCGAACGCGAGTACGCAGTTCAAACGCTGATGCGACGACACACAATTAATTAATCACCCGCCAGACTCCCTGCGGCTTACTCGAAACCCATCCACATTGATTTACCCATTTCGCACGCAGGCGCTTTCGTTTATTGGGTTGAATACGAGGGCGAAGGTGGTCAACGTATCAAGGGTCGACACGGTTGCTTCAATGTCGATCCAGTTCTCAAAATCCGGGACCATACATCTGTTCTTGGCGATAAATACCATTTACTGCCCCCCAGCCAGGG
Source organism: Calvatia gigantea (assembly GCA_025093985.1). NCBI lineage: Eukaryota > Fungi > Basidiomycota > Agaricomycetes > Agaricales > Lycoperdaceae > Calvatia > Calvatia gigantea. The sequence goes on along the minus strand of JACAAK010000005.1, from coordinate 1,126,553 downwards.
TGGGATACTTAAAGATCAATACATCAACCTCCCACTCGATGGTATATCAGTCCTAACCGTCGTGTCAAAATGGATGGGGCCAATGGACCAGTGGCGGGAGCACTTCTCTGAAGCAAAAGAACGAGGTTATACGATGTTGCACTACACACCGTTGCAAGAACGAGGAGGAAGCAACAGCCCCTACTCCATTCGCGATCAAATGAGATATGATCCAAGCCTGTTTGATGATTCTTTGATTGGTGAAAGCGGGAACAGAAGGGTGGAAGAAGTCTTGAAGATTGCACAGGAGGAATATGGTCTCCTTAGTTTGACGGATGTCGTCCTCAACCACACTGCAAACGATAGTCCTTGGCTGGCAGAACACCCTGAAGCGGGTACGCAATTAACTCCCGCTTGGCATTTTTGATATTCCTGACCCCTCCAAATAATAGGTTACAGCCCCTCGAATACGCCCCACCTTTCTCCGGCTCTTGAGCTAGACTCAGCAATACTGAATTTTTCGACCAACCTCTCATCCAAAGGACTACCAACCACAATTGACTGCGAGGCAGATTTGGATCGACTTCTCTCTTCGTTCGAGAGGGATGTGAAAGACCTTAACCTCTGGCAATACTATGTACTTGACCCATCACGCGAAAGAAGTTCCGTTATGTCAGCGCTCGAGTCAGGAGAGATTAGCCCTTGGGTTGGGCCAAGTGTCAAAGGAAAATCCCTCATAGAATTAGCTGGGATCTTACGCTCCAAGGAGATGATCATAGGCTTGTGCTCTTTGGCATCACGGTTTGGGGTTCACGTTAAAGGTGATGTCGCTGCGGGGTTCATCAAAGCTGCTTTTGAGGAAATTCAAACCATCGACGCACTCGCTAATACATGGGTCGAAATAATCGACGTCATAAATGTCCCACTGTATGAAGAATGGGAAGAGGATAATCGGGTCGCTCTTCACAATATCCGCAATCGTGCCAGGTATACACGACTGGATGCTAATGGGCCAAAACTAGGAGAAATTACTAAACAGTGAGTCCCCCGTAATTATAATCGGCCTAATGCTGAAAGTTCCAGAAACCCGCTCGTTGAAACATATTTCACCCGCCTTTCCCCTGCTTCCGATTCAAACCCACTCGTCTATTCTTTAGCTAATAACGGATGGATTTGGAACGCTAATCCTCTCCAAAATTTTGCGCTTCTGCCCTCTAAGGCTTATCTACGTCGTGAGGTCATCGTCTGGGGCGATTGCGTCAAACTTAGATACGGGTCATCACCAGACGAAAATCCTTGGCTGTGGGATTACATCACGAAATATGTAACCTCGCTCGCGAAAACCTTCCATGGGTTCAGAATTGACAATTGCCATTCCACCCCCCTGGAAGTCGGGACTCGTATGCTTGATGCGGCGAGGGTAGTCAGACCAGACCTCTATATATGCGCAGAACTATTTACTGGGAACGAAGAAACGGACTTATTGTTCGTTCGGGAGCTGGGTATCAACAGCTTGATACGGGAAAGCTACAACGCTTGGGATCCTAAGGAGCTCTCACGAATGCTTCACCGATATGGACTTGGGAAGCCTATCGGCTCAATGGACAGCATCTGCATGACAAACACAGAGGAGATTGCAAGTCCTATAGGTAAAGGGCCGATTCGACAGGCTGTTGTTACCCCTCTTAATGGATCCCTACCCCATGCCTTGCTCTACGACCTCACACATGACAATGAATCACCGCTAGACAAACGGTCTGCTGAGGACGCTCTTTCAACTGGGGCGTTGGTGGCCTTTAGTTACAGCGCAACCGGAAGCGTCAAGGGTTTTGATGATTTATATCCCAAACTATTAAATCTCGTGCGGGAAAACAGGAAAATACCACGTGAGCGGCACCGGAGAAGGCAGTGGCATTGCAAAAGTCAAACGCGTCTTGAACGAATTGCATCTAGAAATGGTTCTGGGCGATTATGAAGAGGGCCATGTTCATCAGGAAAACGATGTATGTGTTGTTGCGTTGTTTGAGCCGTGCACTCACTAGCCTGTCCCTCATGAAGTATATTGTCTTACACCGAGTACAACCTTCCACTCAGAAAGGGTATTTACTAGTCGCTCATACGGCCTTCTCCAAAGGCTCCAAGGATCGTGGATTTAGTGAGTGCTTCGACACTTAATGTTGCGTCTCTTATTCACGGACATCCAGTAAATCCGGTAAAACTTCGAAGGACTCGAATCAATTTCGTCATGGGGGCTAGCATCGAGATCCCATCCTATGATAGTATCAAAGACGAGGAGTATATTCGCGGCCTTCCTGCAAAATTGGTGGAACTCCCGGAGGTCACCGTACCCCAGAGTCGAGATAACGGAGGACCGTTCACCGAAATTGTCGTTCCGGAAACATTCCCGCCTGGAAGCATCATGGTTTTTCAAACACAACTCCAAGACCATGATGCTTCTTTGGAAGCATTCTGTGCTTCAGGGGCACAAGAAGCTTTTGCTGATTTAGATCTCGTTGATCTCAACGTCGTCCTTCACCGAGCGGATGGAGAGGAGCGTGATGCAACAGATGGTGTTTACGGTGTTTATCAAATACCTGGTCTCGGCCAAAACGTTTACTGTGGCCTCGAAGGTTGGATGCACCCCTTGAGACACATCATGCGCTACAATGATTTGGGTCACCCTTTGTGCGGTCACTTGAGAGAAGGAGATTGGGCATTGGACTACGTCCATCAACGGTTAATCCAGTGAGTGTGTGCACTCGTCTACGGAGGTACACTTATTCACGGGTTGACTGACACTAGTCAAGCCCTCGACCTCCCTCGCCTTGCCAAGCCAGCAAAGTGGCTTAAGGAGCGACTTGACCACATCAAATCCTCTACTCCCAACTTCATGCGCCCCAAATATTTTGCACTTGTGATTTCTGAGGGGTATAAAGCGGCTTGTAAAGCTATGGTCGAGCAGTCCTCCATATTCGTTTCTTCTGGTTATGAATTCACAAAAGACCTGGCCCTTTGTGCTATTCAAATGCATGGCCAGGTCAAGTCTGCTTCCCTTCTCTCTGATCGCCTTGCGCCATCACTCGCCGCTGGCCTACCTCACTTTGCTTCTGGTTGGGCGCGTTGTTGGGGAAGGGATGTCTTCATATCACTACGAGGATTATTCTTGACAACCGGAAACTTCGAGGGCGCGAGGAAGCATATCCTGGCTTTTGCCTCGACTCTCAAACATGGATTGATACCTAATCTACTGGACTCTGCCAAAAACCCACGGTAAACTTCCCCCATCCTGCTGCCGGGATCCTCGATTGACGTGCACCTAGGTATAACTCCAGGGACTCTCCCTGGTGGATGTTGCAGAATATTCAGGATTATACTTTATTCGCTCCGGATGGACTCGCCATATTGTCTGAACCGGTCAAGCGTCGTTTCCCTCAGGACGGCACATGGGTATCGTGGGATGACCCTCGGGCGTATGCTTACACAAGCACAATTGCTGAAATTGTCCAGGAGATTCTTCAGCGCCACGTTGACGGAATACATTTTCGGGAGCATAACGCTGGTCCAAACCTTGATATGCAAATGAGTGACGCAGGGTTCAACATAGATATCGAAGTCGACTGGGAGAATGGGTTCCTTTTTGGAGGCAACAGATGGAATTGTGGAACCTGGATGGATAAGATGGGAGAGTCTGTCAAGGCCGGCACTAAAGGTGTACCTGGTACTCCCCGAGATGGTGCTCCGGTTGAGATAACTGGATTACTCGCAAGCACTTTACGGTGGTTGGATGAGCTTTCAACGAAAGGACTATTCCCATTTAACGGTGTTCAGGCAACGAGTGAGCCTATCGAGCCGATGTTTATGCGACATCCTTACTCAACCGTCCGTATAGTTAAAGGCGAAAAACAACTTGTTACTTATGGCGAGTGGGCTCAACTGGTCAAGGGAAATTTCGAGAGGTGTTATTATGTACCGATGAGTACGTTCCACGGCATAGTTGTTGGCTGGCACTCACTCGATGGCGACAGATCTCACCGAAGACGCAAAATATGATGTCAAGTCCGCACTCGTCAACCGTCGTGGAATCTATAAGGATGTTTATGGTTCCGGCGCTGGACGTGAATGGTCCGATTATCAACTACGCTGCAATTTCCCGATAGCTATGACTGTGGCACCAGAATTGTTTCACGAGGAGCACGCTCTCAGTGCCTTGAAATTAGCCGACCGTATCCTGCGAGGGCCACTCGGCATGAAGACACTTGACCCAGTTGATATGCAATATCGGCCGGTATACGATAATTCGAACGACTCGACAGATCCATCCGTAGCCAAAGGGCTCAATTACCACAATGTGAGCTTTCTTGTCTCGCCCTTTTTCCCCCAATTTACCATGCGTCTCTCCAGGGACCTGAGTGGGGCTGGCCGTTAGGCTACTTCCTGCGTGCTTATCTTCACTTTGATACTCGCATAGGGGAGGGAAAGGAGGTGGGACCTGCTCTCAAAACAACTGTGGTGGTCTCTGACGCCCTACAATCTAGAATCACAAGAAAACTTTATACCATCTCCACCGCCCGTTATTAACACTAAAACACCATATCCAGAACGATCCTTGGCGAGGCTTACCTGAGTTGACGAACGCCGGTGGACAGTACTGCCCAGATTCATGCAACACCCAGGCATGGAGCGCGAGCACATTGTTGGACTTCCTGGATGAAGTCCACCGATTAGATTAGAGGTCAACCTGACCTTCTCATAGACCCGTCAAGTACGATTCGGTTATATTCCTACCCAATGTGATGTGATGCAATGGAGTTGCTGACGTGTTGACGGAATTGTCATTTGAGCAACACAGCCTCACAAGACACCAATTGGTCGACCAGGTGCAGACTTATTTGGGTTGGTCAACGATCAAATGATCGATCAATTTGGCTTCGTTGTTCCTTGACAGGAGAACACGTGGGAGTGTGGGGTGGGCCATCATAGGCGGAAGTGACCGAGGAGGAAGAAAGCAGGAGTGACCGTTCTGAATATCAACATTCTCCCTAACACTCAAGCTTAAAGCTGGCTCTTCTCCGATTTCTAATCCATGAGTAACGGTTCTCCTTCTGCCTATTTGCTTTGGGCCATACTCTCATGTATCGTGCGCCACTCACTTTAGCCCCGATCTTGCTACTTTCGGCTTATTTTCCTGCAGTTTCTTGCTTTTCTAGTACTTCATCTATGGGCATATGATGGTTTCAATTGTCTCAAATGGAATGCGGGTAGACAGCCCGGCGCTTTCAAAAGGATTATGACGTATGTTCTCTTCATCCGTCACCCATTTCAATCCATTCAACAACTTCTGTCTGCTCTAGCTATTGCTATCTGGGGACCGTTCCGCTTCTTGTCGTATTCAGTGTCGCATTGACTACCATAAAGTTCTCTGAAGGTACATAAGCAACGCCCTTTTCCGGTTTTGCTCTAAGTTTTATCCAGGGTATTATGTCCTCCCTTCGGGAAAAAGTACGTGAGTAGGCATCCTGGTCCCACCAGCTGACCGAGAATATAGTTATTTCAAAGCCTCTGACTCTATGGCACCCGAAGCATCGAAACCTGTTGCTACCGTTGTACTTTGTGCTGAGCGTTGCGTGGTCTCTAGAACTGTGAGCATTCCGGAAGCTTGTTCTCCGCAAACCCTCACCCACCATTTAGAGTGACTCACCTCGAAGGTGATTCTTGGGCTTCCAAATCACTCCCGGAAGTGGACTTCCGTTGACTAAAGCCACCTCAGAGTTAACGTTCTGGCTCTTCCTTCTCCACCAAGGCCCCGGAAAACAAGAGTGGTTTCATAGTTGGGAGTTCAGGACCTGGTGCATTGGTCTGCCGCGGCGTTTGCATACCTGAACCTGTCTCTTAATACTGACGGAAACGTAGGAACCGTCGTTGCAATTTTGGGCATGCCTTTGACAACTCTTCTCGCCAGAAGGGTATTGGAGACGGTGCGCAGCTGTTTGCCGCTTTCCTCTCTTTGTTCCCTAAGTATCCCTCCAGTGCCAAGCCTATATATTCCTTGTTGGTTCATCGGCTGGTACCACCACCACTATCTGTTTTCTCTACGTCTTATTGCGCTTTCCCGCTTTCATCAAACATGTCAAGGCTGGAGGTGCCGAACCAGATGTCGTTGTGCGGCTAGCCACGTTCTATCAGTTGAATGTCTGTTCCCATTTTCTATGTCATTGTTTTTTTGGAAGTAACACTTATCAGCGAATCCGTGTCATGTTTCGCTTCCTCTTTACTGTTCCCCTGCTGATCATTGCAATCGATGGCATTCGTGCGCCGTTTTCTATTGTTGCAAACTCGTATGCATTTTTGAACTTTGTCAAAACATCTACTGACTTAGGTTCTCAGCTTTGCATTGGATTTTTTGCTTATGATGGGGGGAATCGGTTGCTTTGTGTCCTCCGCAATCACCTTACTCGTACGTTGGTAGTTTGCTCGCCGTTCCCTGTTGGTTGACCTAACTTCGCCAAGATATTTTTCCCCCGTTCCTTCGCACACGAGGCTGGATACGGGGCGAAGGTGCACACGCCACACAGGAAAATAGCTAGCATTAACTCATCAACACACACAACGGGTCCCCACACTCCGAAGCCGCCCATGGGCATGGAGTATCCTGTTACGCCCACTCACACTTATCCTCACCCGTTTCGCCTCCCTGGCCATACCCAACCTGAAGCGGTGTTGCACACTCCTAGGTCATTTACCTCTCCTCTCCCAGAATCCCCGCAATCTCTAGATAGCGCTCTTTCCCCAGGTTGCGACACGGATACGGAAAGTGAAGCAATTACTTCTCATACTATGCCAGCCGCACCTCTAACAACGACAGAGCACCGTCGACCAGACTCTTCCTCTCGCGTGGATTCTAGGCGGGAAGGACAAGGGGTCACAGGATTTCTCACGGATTATGCAGAGGTCCAGCATAGTCTCCATGCAACCACCTCCCAGCCTCCTCACCCGCGCCGGAGTTTGCGAGAGATCCGCTCCTCACTTCAGCTTCACCCCTACGTGAGTTCGTCAGTGAAGGTACTCTTGTCTACCTCTAATCAAGACCGTTGAAGGTTCTACATTTCACGTCTCCAATTGATCTCATTGGTTTGGCCAATGCTGAGCCCAGGGAAAGATGCCCGCAGCCATAAAAGGTGCTCCAGTGTTTTCTGCTGACTGCTTTTCGAGTTCACTATACCGCCCTCACGGCAATGGAATGACAACATACACCTCAACAGATTCAACTCGGCTGTTGTGTTCCCCATGTTAACTTTCATACATTTGTAATATTATATATTCAATACTTCCAATGCATTTCCATTTCACGGCGGATCTGGGCCTCCTTACTTGCCCTGGTTCTGTGTTAGGATTTGAGGTCGACTGGTTGCTTGAAGGCCGAGGACATGCAGATAACGAGGGCTTACCGCAGTTGAAAATTCAGCATTTGGATGATTGGGGATTGGCTCTGGCGTGCGTTCAGGTGCTAGACTTGTTTATAAGTGGGCCTCAGTTGTAGGCGCGGATTGTCAGTAGCGCCCCGCGCCCCAATCCATGATTTAACAACAAAACAAAAGACTTGTTAATAAGAAATTCCAAGGGATATAGTTTGCCATGCATCAAGAGCGGGTTTTGGCAGCATGTGATTCCATAAGTACAGAACAGAACGTGTTCAAGCTCAGAAAGAGTCATAATTGTCTGGGGTCGAGTGTGAAGCCTCAGCAAATCTGAAACCGGCTACTTTTTATCCACAACGTCGTCTTCCGCATCGCTCGCCATGGTCCTCCTCGAAAATGCGGCCGCACTCCTTCCAATAACACTTGAAGGCCTCCTCACAGGGCTCCCAGAAAGTCTATTAATCTTGGGTGAACCGGGGGGTTGGGGAGACGTCGAACCGGAGATGCTGTTCCTATTAAGGGATGAAACCATGCTCTGAACACTTCCTCCCCTTGCACTTCTTGCCAACGCTGCAGCAGAGACTCTAGGTCCTCGGATACCAGCACCAGGGTTTTGTCCAGACCCGGATCGTGTGATGGTGGTCTTCCCTGTGCCGAGGACTACATCATCATTCGATTGCGGCGGGGGAGATGCAGGGCTGTTGCGGCCGCCCAGGCTCGCGCTCAGCCGCTTCTGCGGCGTGGGAGGGATGACAGTGGCGGCCGGGGGAGGTGGGGGGGGGATCTTTGGCGAAGCCTTCTGTGGTGGAGGAGATGGGGTTTCAGCTGGTTTCTCTTCCCCCTCCTCTTCGTCATCATCCTCACTTTCTTCCTCCTCCGATTCCTCTTCCGATTCCTCTTCTGATTCTTCGGGGGGAGGATCGACAAATTTGGGTCTTGCGGCTGCATCATCTGTTTCGGGCGGGGGTTCCTTGAAGCTGGGGCGAGGGGGAAGGTCGTCGTCCTCGGGCGGGGGTTCCTTAAATTGTGGCCTAGGAGGTAGGTTTGAGGCGGAACTTGGATAGGGCGCTGGAGGCGGAGGTGGAGTCTTGAGCTTCTCCGGGGCAGGAGGAGGAGGGGGCGCCTTGAATTTCTGCAGTACATCGGGAGGGGGCGGGGGCGGGGGAGTTGGTTGGACAACGCCCTGCAAAGTTTGGGTGGGAGGGGGAGGAAGGGGTGGAGATTTGGGGCCTTTGTTCAAGGAAGGATTCTGAGCAGCTTGTTGAGCAGCAAGGAGCTGTTGGGCGTCTGCACCAATGGAGATGCGACTCCTGCTGAGGCGCATATCAATAGGGGCGGTGCGCTTGCGAATGGGAACCTTGCGTTCCGATTCGCGCTTCTTTTTCGCGATAGTCGGTGGCAGAAGTACGCTATAGTTCTTGAGCAGGTCGATGAATAGCACTACCCAGATGTCAGGGATAATATATAAGAAGAAGAGATCACGTACGAGTTGGATGTCTGTCTTGGATTGAAAGCTCTGACTCAAACTTGGGTCTAGTAATGGCTGTAAAGAACTATCAGGAGGAAGATCTCCCACTCGGGGAACATCAAAACTGACTTCTGCCAATTGAAAGCGCAAGCTTGGTGATATAAACTTCATCGGATTCCTCATCCTCAGTGTTTCCAATCAACCTATTAAACTGATTTACGAAGGACACGATGGACAAAGACTGATCACTTACGCCTTCAGATGTTTGACGATAGCATCCAAAACATATAAATGCACACGAGGCAACCTCTGTAAAACCGTAGCGACGTTCTGCAGCCTTTGTTCTTCAGTCAGGGCACCTTCAGTGTTCACAGATGAAGCTCCAACGGAGGGATACAATCTCCTGAAGTCATCCCAGCCCTCGTACAGCGCCAAAGGAGGATCAAGCTCAAGTGCCCAAAGCTTGACGGTGCTGGCGAGAACAGGAGGATCATACTTGGCTAGAAGTTCTGGTGAGATAGGCTGATCCGGTGGAATTGCATTGAGGGCCTCCCGGAGATGATGGACTGCAGGAAGGGGGACTTCGTATATCCAAGTTTTGCGTTTTTCTGGAGAGAGATATCAGTAAAGTCGGGCCAAATTCCCGGTAATTTGGCATACCACTATCCGTCTCTAGTTTAATATAAGCTTCATTCAGGCCATTCAACAACGCGGTAATGACTGGAGGAATGGTCTCCTTCTTCTCCTCTCCCGAAGTAAGGGCGAACCATCCGCCTTCAGCCCACTTTCTGAGGTCGATACCGAAGACAACATCGGATTCGTCATGAGAAACAGATTCGTACACCTGCGGGTCTGGTCGGAAGGGCCCGGTGCGATAGCGCTCGACCAAGGCGGTGAGATCAGATTCTGGCTGGTAGGCAGCGATGAGGGTGGCCTGGCGTTCGATAGAGGGGTCAATTGCCTTGGGAAGGTTGGCGAGGGTACCCTGATACTGCAGAAGCACTGAAAAGGAATCAGCATCGTGGATCAACTTGGTCAAGAACATTTCACACCAGTCTTGACGGCCCTCAACCTCTCAGATTCCCAACGCTGCCACAACTTCAAGGTCTCTTCAACTCTCTCCTCCAAGCCAAGTCGCTGCCTGTCGAGCTTACGAACGGCAATACGATAGGTGCGATCCGCTTCTTCTGCATCTTGACGGGCACGGACGTAGGCGGGCTCAGCACTCGGGTTGGCAACGAGAGCCTTGCTAACGAGACTGACCAGGGCGCCAGTGCGCTTGACAATCTCCGGTTTAGGTGTCCTTCTCTTCAATCTTTCCGTCGAGGTTAAAAGCCTGAAAGATGTATGAGAAAGTGAAATGAAGACCTAAGTTTGGCAGTGAATACCTTAGGCCGGAATTGATAGAACGCGTCGTCGGATAGTTCGAATTGGTTACCAAGTTCACCGAGGCGACGCAGAACATTTTCTCGCTCGGTCAAGTCTCTAGCAGCTTCCTCCGCACGGTCCAAACTTCCACCAAAACCGTCAACATTGTCCTTCAACCAGGTGACAAACTCTTCTCCAGTGAATGCATCCTGATACTCGCCCAAAAGTGGGAACCTGACCGGCCTGAGGGGCAACTCAGCAGCGGCACGAGTGAGTAGTTGGGAAACTGCAGTTGGGGGAAGAGAAAGGCCAGCAAGGAGGATAGGCGAAGGAGGCATGGGCGGCATGGGTGAGGATGTTCGATCCAAGTCCAGCTTGGGAGGTGTAAGCGGAGACATGGGAGGCGGCGAGGCGACCTCGGGTATGGAATCGTCAACCCGTTCCTTACCTTTGCCCTTGTCGACCTTGAGCAACGGTTTTTCGACCTCACCGGTGGAAGGAGCGTTGGAATCTTCAGTTGTAGTCGCCACAGCGAGAGCATCGACACCCTTCTTTTGCAGCTCCTTGAAGCGAGCTGCAATTCGCTCTGAGACGGTGGCAGATCGTTGAGGAGGGACACGGCTGTCAGCGGGCCTAAGACGGGGAGAGCTGGTGTACTTGTCAGGAATATTGTTGGAGGGGGCGAACTTGGCGCTGTAATGGAAGTCGGTGGTAAGTGATAGAGGGGTGATGAAAGGGTGAAGGGACGTACTCATCCTCGGCCTCGTCGGCACGTCGAGTCCTGGCAAGGTACTGGTGTTTCAACTTTGCAACATCACCCTGGGCCTGTTCGTATGTCCGCAGCCAATTGTCGATGACAGTAGTTTTATTTTGGCGGAGACGATGCTGAGAATTTATGAGAGGGTTGAGTAATATTGAGACATGTAGGATGGGTACCTTGTAACCCTCTGCCCATTCATCAAAGGGGTCTGCGACGAGGGTAGCGAGTTCATTTGCGACAGTGTGGTGAGCTTGGCCTTGAGCAGCGGACTCTGCTTGGAGACCACGGAAAGTTAAGAGGAGAGAGGCGCCATCGTCGGCGTTGAAGCCGGTGCCTGAAGAGCGATGAGGGAACTTGATATGTATCGCCAAGGAGATTACAAGCCTTTGCGTCCAGTGTTATTATTGATGAGACTGTTAGCGATATGGGCCTCTGCAGCACTGCGAGCCTTTGAAAGGTTGAGTTGGGAGAAGTGACTTATGGATGTGGGAACATACACGAATAAAGTCAATGATTTCTTGGTTCTCGGCGACACCCTGGAATGGGCAGGTGAGATAGAATCAAGAAAACGGACAAATTTGCGGACCTGCTCGAGTCTATGATAGAGGACCTCGAGACCTCTCCGGTAGTCCTGAGACCAGAAAGAATTCGTGAAAGTCAATGGCAAAGAAAGGACTGCCATTGTGGTTGGAGACAAGGGCTGTGCAATGTGTGTGGCTCTGGTCGTCCTGTTGGTGGACGGCGAGGTCGTGTTGTGGCACGTGCTCACATTTGCCCTTTTGGGTAGTCTGCGAAGGACACACGCACCCTCTTTATTTCTGCGGTTTACTACCCCCACCACACACACACTCGGCCAGAGAAAAAGAAAAAAAAAAAAAAACGCGTTTCAAGTTATTCAAGGCAGCATTCTACACAGTCAGAACAGAAAGAATGAGAAAAATAAATTGATGAGAGGATTTACGAGCGCGTGTGGAATGTGCGCCGGAGAGAGCCGAGTGTTAGCCGAAAAAAAATCAAATTATGTATATACTTATTCGCACTTTGTGTTAGCTTTTGCTATGGTTGTCGCCGGAGTCGTTCAGAGGCGATTTGTCGCGTCTGCTGCCCGTCTGCCCTCCGTCACCACCTCCCATCTGCCCAGTTTCCCTCCTCAGCAGTCTCTATATGAAAAGACAGACGTCCCAAAACCCGCGTTCGACGCTGAGGCTTGGGCTGCTGCCCAACCTTCTCCCCCTTCCGCTCTTGTTGCGTTTGCCCACCGGCTCGGCCTAGCCTCCGTCCTCTCTTCCCCAGACCTCGTCCAGCAGGCCTGCACACATCCGTCTTTTATTCCTCTCCACCGCCAATTTCACCCGGACGCTCTTCGACCAACAACCAATGCTCAACTCTCGCCTCTGGGCAATTCCCTCATGGGCATGTTTGCTGCCGAGTTTGTACGCGCCGCATATCCGTATCTACCAACACGGGTGTGGAAGGCTGCAGTCACCGCATACGTTGGACCTACAACATGCGCCACCATCGCTCAGGAAATGGGTGCAACTCCATTGGTGCGGTGGCATAGAACAGTACGTCCCTTTCTCCGTCTTCCCAGCTGTACTTCCCAATGTGTTTAAACGTCCCTCTAGCAACGATCTGGGACACAACCTCCCGTCATGCACTCTGACGCTCTTGCCTCTGTCCCCCGCGCCATTACTGCCCTCATCTACCAACACCGCTCCCTCCCCTCTGCTCGCCAATTTGTCCACTCCTACTTCCTCAGCCGGCAAATAGACCTCCAGAGTATGATCAAATTTGTTGATCCAAAAAAGGCCCTTCTCGAAATGGTCCAGAAGTTTGGTCGCGAAAAACCTGTTTCTCGGTCCGCACCCCTCCCTCCTCCCTCCTGTTGATTCCTGTTATTCAATCCCTTCCTTTCAGGTTGCTCAAGGAGACTGGCCGCTTTTCCAACTCTCCTATTTATGTCGTTGGCATTTTTTCGGGTGCGGACAAGCTTGGCGAGGGTCATGGAAGTTCTTTGAAAATGGCCGAGTTCCGCGTATGTCGAGCAACACGCTCTCTTTCTTCTTTAAAAGTTTTCGTCAATCTCATTATACCTCGCAGGCTGCTGAGGATGCCCTTCACCGCGTATACCTCACACGTACCCCCGACAATTTCATCCAGCTCCCTTCCTCCACTTTCCCCCTCGGTCTTGGCGACGTCTTTCGTTCCGGACAAGAAGGAAAGTACAATTCTCCAGAGGTCACTATGGCAGAAATATCCTACGCGAGCTCGGGCAAGAGTAGTCTTCTTCCCCACTCATCGTAGCCTCCCATTAGAAGGTTGTAACGTACTTGACGAACCAGTTAATTATAATCCCTAATCTAACAACCTGTCCAGTCATACAAACCCAAAGCAAAAGGCTTTTTAAGATCTCTACTCCTCTCCTCTGGTACTCTTCAAAAAGCCCACATGAGGAGCTGAGCCATTCTACAAAAAAACAAAAGTTTTGTTTCTGGAAAAAAAAAAAAAAAAAAACGACAACAGTTTTATAAATAACTCTCCAAGACAAACTCTTAAATTACTTTCCAAATAGCCAAGTTACCGGTCATCTAAAGGAGGGAGACAATCGCCCGCGAGGTCCTCCCCCAGCGCAACGCGTTCGAGTAAGCCGTAGGCCCTATCTAAGTCGTCATTGACAATGACAACATCATGGACATGAGGCTCTTTGGCAAAAGCCACTTCCCTAAGCGCGGTTGCCAACCGCTTCTGTACCGAGACTTCCGTTTCTGTCCCACGCGCTTGGAGGCGGTCACGCAACGCCGACAGCGAGGGAGGGGAAATGAATAAATAGATGGGGTTGAGATTTGTGTGCTTTACTTGTCGGACTCCCTGGAAACGAATGTGGCGGTGAGGGGTTACGGGCAAAATGTAGCCATACCTGTGCTTCAATATCCAGAATACAACGCTTCCCCTGATTCTGAATTTGATGGACAGTCTCAAAACTGGTCCCATAAAGGTTACCCGAGAATTCGGCATGCTCTATGAAGGCATTTTCTGCCAAAAGACCCTTGAACCTATCTCGTGTGACAAAATGGTAGTGCACTCCATCGATCTCGCCTGGACGGGGGCTGCGGGTTGTATCTTTTGAGAGGTGAGAAATCGATCAAGTCAACAGCAAAAGGGGCAGCAGTGCGTACGAGAAACGCTGAAGCCGAAGCGATTTTGGTACTTGGCAAACAGGCGCTGTAGGAGAGTACTCTTCCCGACGCCAGATGGACCCGAGATGACGAGGGGTCGGGAGAAGTGCGGAGAGGCCATGGCAAAGGAGTGACGGAGGTGGCTAGCCGCCATCGACAACCTGGAAAAAGAAAAAAAACAAATAGAAAACATTTTAGAAAATGGAAAAAGGGAAACTAAATAAAAATTACGTAATTACAAAGCGAGCCAGTTTGGTCGCCGGCTTGGCCCAGTCTGTCTCCATCTCTCTAACCTTTTCTCTCTTTTCCCCACTTACCACTACCCACACCTCCCCCTCTACTCCTCTTTACCCGTTTCCTCTCTTTTTTTCTCTAAACCCCTCTGCGAAACATTCCCCAATTTTGACAATTTTTCACTAACACTCCCTCCCTCCCTCTCATCTACGACCCCTCACGACACTTTACAATGGGCGCCGTCTGCTGTAGGCCCCAGGTTGGTTCTGTTCCCCACATCACTTTCATCTTCTCTCTTGGCTGAACTTATCAATTCTAGCCCATTGACTTTGATGGCGAAGTCACTCTCTTCCACTTTATCCTTTTGCGCTGTGTCGGCAAGGGCGCCTTTGGAAAAGTTTGTCCATCTCCCAGCCTATATCCTTTAACCTCTCCCTTATCTTGTCCCCAAGGTCCGTGTCGTCCAGCACAAACAAACACGCCAACTCTACGCCCTCAAATATATCAACAAGTCAAAGTGCGTGAAAATGAAGGCCGTTCCAAACATTATCCAAGAGCGTCGACTTCTTGAAGAGGTCAGGAGCCATCCCCTTCCCTTTTCCAGTAATCTCATGAAGGCTCTCTAGATCGACCACCCTTTCGTTGTTAATCTTCGTTATGCCTTTCAAGACGATGAGAACTGCTTTTTCGTTCTTGACCTCATGCTGGGCGGCGATTTGCGCTGTAGGTGTCTATCTCTTCTCCGTCCCTTACACCTGTCCCCTTATCTCCCCCCTCACCCCCGCCCCCCCTAGTCCACCTTGAACGTCTCGGCTCCCTGCCAGAAAACGTCGTTCGCTTCTACGTCGCGCAGCTCTCCTCAGGTCTCTCCTTCATTCACGACATGGGAATTATGCACAGGTAAATCCGATTTCCTCTTTCGGGTTGGCCTTTATTCCTATTGCATCCGTCCTCTCGCTTATTCTCCCCGCCACAGGGACATCAAACCTGACAACATCCTCTTAGACGAGAGAGGCAATGCCCACTTGACTGATTTCAACATCGCCGTCCACTTTAGTGAGCGTAAGTTGACCGGGGTTGCCGGATCTATGGCGTATATGGCTCCCGAGTACGTTGCACCCCCCGTGTCTACCTCTTCCCTCCCCATTCTCAACTTTCACAGGATCCTCACCAAGCGTGGTTACTCATATCATATCGACTGGTGGTCACTCGGTATCTGTTCATACGAATTAATTTTCGGCCGACGACCTTTCCGCGGCCGGTCGAATAATGACCTAACATACAGCATAACTAAAGACCCGCTCAAATGGCCAGAAGATGCAGAGAAAAAGTGCACTCGTCAGGGCATGCAAGTTCTGAAAGGAGTAAGTCACTGACTTGTGCTCCTCCACAATTGCTTACCCTGTCCACAGCTTCTCGACAGAGATCCTACCAGGCGAATCGGTTGTAAGGGTAACGGTGAAGGTTTCCAAGAATTCCAACGGCTGCCATGGTTCCACACGATTGACTGGGAGACATTGGAGTCGAAAGAACAAACTTCGCCATTCGTGCCTGATGTAAGTCTACCTTGCCTGAACAACTTTTTCGGTCGCGCCCAACTCTCCTCTCCAGACTAAAAAGGCCAACTTTGACGCTTCTCACGAACTCGAGGAGTTGCTTTTGGAAGACAATCCACTCAAGGCAAAGGCTCGCAAAGCCAACCAAGATAACCTCAGTGCGGAAATGAGACAGATGGAAGAACAGTTCGTATTTCCTCGACGCGCACGCAATATATTCCTCGTGCTAATATCCCGCCCAGGTTCACTTCATACGACTTCAAGAAAATGCAGCGGCGGTCTTATTACCCGCACAACCAGCAACTAATATCAACTGCAACCGCAACGTCCTCAGGTCTAGCATCCTCAAGGCCGACAACTCCTGCCGACCTTCTGAAAGGTGACCATAGCATCAGGATCAACAGCAATTCTCTTGATTCTCACCACGGCGACGTCGATCCTGTGCGAGGAGAGAAGGTCAACGAAAAGGATTACCCCTAACCAGTCTGGTGAGTACCCATAACAAAGTCTGTGGCCCTGCGAAGAGACTGAGTTTTCAATTAAGATCATGTCTTCGAAACGCTCTTACGAATACGACCAGGCACCAACCTTGGCATGTCACGTCTCCGTCTTCAACCCATTTTTCGGTCCTCTGGCACCACGGTCATATTCCCTTTTCTTTTATCTCCAAATTTTTTCCACATCGTTTCGATATACCTCTTTCTGTACCGCAACTTTTGATTCCAACCAATACCACCTAGTACACATGTGCTGGACATTTATTTCTCTTTCTCTGTGTCCATAGTCTCGTCCTGCCGTGCTACTGTGGCTAGCATCACGCTCCCTTGTGTCTGTTTTTCTTTGGGTCCTCAATCCACTTGCTATAGGTACTATCTAGTTTATTTTTATAATTCTTCCCGCTCGCCTCTGTTGCAGTGTACGGATAAAATAGCCTTTTGAATACTATCAAATGGGAAAAAGTTGCCAATACTGATTGTCGTGGGCCGTGGCTCCACCCTCCGGAGCAACCGAGCTCAGCTGGCAAAGTACTCAAATTTACTCAAGACTAGACGCTGTTACTAAGCACCATCACCTACTGTATCAAATTGACAGCTGAGCCCGTCCATTGCAACCCATGACTGGATCGTACTGGCTCGGTTTGTGGATTGGCTATCATATGACCGTTACATACTGAATTGACATGCTCGGCGTGCCTCCCAAGAGTCACAAATCACTGATCTCTACCACTTGTCGACGATAGTACCCCCCCCTTCAACGTCAATGTCACGAAGAGACATTCCCTTCGCGTTGTAAGTCTTGGAATATCTGATCGTTATGACCGCACTCTTCATCCCATGTACCCAGCTTCTGCTCCCTGCTGAGTGAAATTTCGAAAATTAAGCCGAAGAGTGTTATGAACAGCCGTTCCGGGCGAGAAACGCGCACCTCCTACCCTGCATTCCAGACCTTCAGTAGGTGGCTTGATAGCCTTAGGAAACAATACTCGCCATTGCCACCGAGGACCACCGGGATCTTCTTTCGGCTCTTGTTCCCTGAAGAGGACACCAAGCGCAAGTATGACATCCAGGAAACAAAACTTGCATACTACCTGTCTCAAATCTTCGGGATACCTCTTGACAAACTTGAGAACTGGGACTCTTATAATGCTACAGGTTGCTTTGGCTTTGAACTCCAGCGTCTGCTCCCTCCGAAATTTCCGGTAAATAAGCGTGTAACACCTACCTCACCGTTCTTATGCAGTAATAGGATGGTGACGAGTCATTAAGCACTCTGAGCATAGCCGATGTGGACGAACTACTTGATGAACTTGCGGCCACCTCAAGCTACTCGCATATATCGATCCGGAAAAAATACCCGCAACCTCACCGCTTGAAGCCCGACATACTCAAAATGCTTTTCCGCCAATTATCGCCGCTGGAAACGGCATTCGTGGCTCACATTATCTTGAAGGACCTTCGGCCGATTTTGTATCCCTTTCCAGACGTCAACTCCACCGTCGCCCTCCTCAACTTCAACACCAACGCAGTCAAAATGCTCACCAAGGAAGACGTGATAACCACATGGGACCCAACTGGCTATATGCTAAGGTTGCATCGCATCAAGGCCGACCTCGATGAAGTCTCTGCAGCATTCGAACTTCCTCACCATATGAAACCTATACCCAGGCCAAATGTTGGTTCCATCATACAGGTGTGTACAGTAGTCAGTCAGCTAAATAAATAGAATTCGTTCAATGACCTCGGAGTTGTTTGGATGTTAGCTTCCCAAGTCAGTTAAAGGTGCCAGTTGTCGCCAGGCCTTGTCATATTTTCAAAGCTCAGCACGAATTTGGGCGGAAACTAAATATGACGGGGAACGTGCCCAGATTCATGTCGAGAAACGTCAAGACGGAACGTCCAAGATCACCATTTTTAGCAAAAGTGGGCGGGACTCTACTTTGGATCGCCATGGTATATACGACATCATTAGGGATGCACTCGGCTTAAGTTCCGCCCCGAACCACTCTCACTCACGCGCCACAAGGATCAAGAAAAATATAATTTTAGATGCAGAGATGGTTGCTTGGTACAAAGATCACGTCGATGGCAGGTGTCTATCTTTGACGTTGGGTAACCCAACTCATGACCACTCGATTGACAGAGTTCTGGAGAATTCGGGGTCTCATAGAACAGACCGCCATTGGCGTGCGTGGTAAAGCAAAGTCGAAAAGGCAAGAAGGTTCAGCAATGCACGGGGGCGATGAGGATGGGTATGTCGATTTGACAGATACGTCATTGATGGTATTCTCATGAAACCAAGCAGTTACTCTCAGCTGTCCATCATGACAGACGAATCACAATCGCGACATTTGGCACTCGTCTTCTTCGACATCTTGGTGCTGGACGACGAACCACTGGTCTTCCAGGCATATGCTACACGTCGTCAAATACTGGAAACCTACATCAAACCACTACCCACAAGGTCCATGTTTTCTGAGAGGTACCAAATCGATGTGTTTGGGTCTGATCCTCACAAGGCTTTGCAAACAATCTTCGCTGAACACCTTGGGAACCATCTAGAAGGCCTTGTTCTGAAAGCCGATGAGTCCGAATATAATGAATTTCGCCTGCCCTGGGTCAAGCTCAAAAAAGATTATATCCAAGGGTTTGGAGATTGTGTTGACCTTGTCATTGTAGCAGCTGGCTGGGACCGCATCCGTGCCCGTGAACTTCGGGGTGAGCGAAATTGGGAAACGTTAACAACTAACCTGACATCCAACCAGTCACGCCCAGTGTGTATACAACCTTCTACGTTGGTGCTATAACCAACACCAGAGCAATCCGGGTCAAGGTGCGTCAATTGCCCCGTTTTGCCTTCACACGACCCAATCGGATTACCATCATAGCCTGACACGAAACCCCACATTTTGATATATTTTACCGTATCATACGGCCTGGGTCGGAGCGAGCTAGAAGACTTGAACTTTCGAATACGGAACAGCGATAACATGCCTCACCCGGCAGCTGTAGAGGTGAATCTGGACTAGTCAGCAGCACGGTGGTTTCCCCCTGACCAGGCACACAGGATTTGAATGGCTTGAAGTTCACATTTACGATATCTGAGCATTTGCAGAGCAAGCCGCAGACGATCCTACACACACCATTCCTAGCCGAATTGCTGTGCGCAGGGTTTAGTAAAGAGCGCGGAGGCAGGGTAGGTCGCATTCTCTCTTATTTTCATTCAGGTTTCTCATTCCTCCAGCATTACGAGCCAAGGTTTCCGAGATTTACCAAGGTCCACAACAAAAAAGAACGACCATGGATGGAATGCATAGACATAAGTGAGCTCGACAAGATAGCCCGAGAGTGTGTCGGGAAGGATCGTTCGGATAAGGATATCGACGATTGGTGCAAGTCCTTGTGGGGTATGCCTACCTCACCCACAGTGCGCATGAAACGGGATGATAGGGTGCAGGACATTCGAGATACGTTGGCCGGTCTTGAGGGGTGTTCACAAGGCATGGGGGTACCCTCCAAACGGCGAAAGCTCAATCACCCCCTTCAAAGGACAAGCACCTTCGGCAGCACCTTCAGGGTGCCATCGAAGCAGCTCAACGTGAGGACTGCTGAGGGTTGTTCTAGCACTAGCAGTGATCAAGATTCTCCTTCCGCCACCGCTCAAAAGGCCCACGCAAGTTCCGGAATTCCGGTTGATTCTCGCTCCAGTCTTGTTGACGCAGCCGTCTGGTGTTTCATGAATTCCCTCAGGGATCGGCCTTGCGATCATTGCTCACGGTGGAAGAAGGTTGTGCCAAGAGAGCGGCGGATTCACTCGTTGGATGCTTTGTTAGTTGCTTGTGGACGAGCGAATGGATCAACTGGTATTAAGCGGGGACTTGTCTTTGTCGATGGGGAGGACTCAGCTGACAACGGAACGTACTTTTAAGAAGATATCCCACAAATCCAGTGGTGCTAGATTGCCTATACTTGTCTTCAGGTGTAGCGTGGAAATACTTTCAGAAGAGAACGCATTATTAGTTGTTTAGGAAATGACGATGACATCATTCGATCATGCTTTCCCTCTTGACACGACCACGTCCAACGAACACACACTTTCTGCGTGTCCCTTTGGCCGCATCTCGCCATTTCTCGTCGTCATCCGCAAGGCTTGTCAACCGTGCAGTGATCTACTCTCGGAACGGTGACCCAGCGAATGTTCTTAGTGTCCTCACGTACCCTTCATTGCCGTCACCACCTCCTGGAACCGTCAACATCCGTTTCCTCCTCTCGTCGATCAACCCAGCTGATATAAATGTCATAGAGGGCGTATATCCCGCAAAGCCCACTCTGACCAGTGACCTCGTGGAATCAGGCAAGGGGAGCAAAGAAGAACCTGTCTTCATCGGTGGAAATGAAGGCTTGGCCACAGTCACCTCTGTGGGCGAAAGCGCGGGCGAACTCAAAGTTGGCGATTGGGTCGTCATGGTCCGACAACAGGCTGGAACCTGGTCAACAAGCAAGAACGTAAACATCCGCGATATTGTTAGAATTCCTGACCCCCAAGGCCTCACCGAGGTTCATGCTGCGACTATCACGGTAAATTGAATTTTCCGGTATTACCATAGCTTCCTTTTTCTGAGAGGATGTTCAGGTTAACCCTCCCACGGCTTACAATATGCTGACAAAATATGTGAAACTTGGAGAAGGGGACTGGGTTATGCAAAACGGGGCTAATAGTGCCGTTCGTCTTCTCTACTCGTGGCTGTTTCGCCCGGCTCATGGTCAGTTAGGTGGGGCAAGCAGTCATCCAGATTGCAGCTGCTCGGGGATTGAAAACTCTCAACCTCGTGCGAGATCGGTGAGCCTTCAGAGTACAATTCTCAACCCATGCCTCAGCACGCCTCCTAGTGATGACATCTCGCGACTAAAGGAGCAGCTACGTGATCTGGGTGCTACCCAAGTGCTTACATATGAAGAATTAAATGACAAGCAATTGCGCAATAGGGTAAAGGGTTGGACGGGCGGTAGAGTGAGTGTGTACTGCGCTATTTTATTTAGTAGCAGCTAACATTCAGGTCCTAGGAGATACAACTGGCCCTTAACTGTGTTGGTCTGTATATTTCCCACCGTGAAACTATCCCAACCTCAGTCCTATCCAGGCGGAAAGGAAACAACAACAATGTTGAAATATTTGGGTAAAGATGCACATCTGGTTTCTTACGGTGCAATGTCGAAGCAGCCCCTTTCTCTCCCAACGTCCGCTTTCATTTTCAAGAATCTGACAGCTCACGGGTTCTGGCAAACTCGTTGGTACCTTGACCACACCGGAAGGGAAAGAGAGGATCTTATGCGCTCACTCACAGAGTTGATGAAGGAGAAAAAGGTAAGAATAACCCCTTTCTTTGAGCCGCTCGCGAGTGACATTTAGCCCCAAGCTCAAAGCTCCGGAACATGAAATTGTCTCAATCAGGAAAGAAGATAGTGACGACGAAGCAACGAGCAAGGTGAGAGAGGTATTTGAAAGGCTCGCGGCAGGTCGATATGGCAAGAAGATCCTCCTCAAGTTCGATGAGTGAAGGCAGGTTAGAAGATCCCAAACGTTTTTAAACCGTAAGACAAGGAAAAGTGATAGATTAAATAGCCCATAACACGAACATTATCGCATTTTCCTATCTTCAAAGAAGCGCTTAACAGAAATTCAGTCTCAGGATAAGAATCTATGGGAAGGATAACTCACCTTGAGATGTCGTAATTGCCATGCACAAGTGACCAACAAGACGATTATTTGAGCCACGCTGTACCATACGGCCCTAGAATTTGTCCCTTCGCTCAGATCACGGTAGTCAGCCTCTCGCTCGCGTTGATATTGCTGCTCCCGGCGGATGTCCTCCAACTTCAGGTTGAGCTCACGGAGTTTGCCTGCCAGCTCTGACACATGGGAACGGTCGTGTTCAGCGTTGGGTTTCGTCGAGCCAACAACAATATCGAGATAGAACCGAATATGTGTATGGCTAAACCAGGACGTGTGATTGGTGGATACGCAGATGGAATGGTCGCCAGCTTCATGGGAGGTAAAGGTGAAAACGCCATCACTTGGACCTGTCGTCTTCACAACTGTGTGGCCCGAAGGTTCCTCCTGCAAGAGGTTAGGGAAGTCAAACGACATGAATGGATGATTGGGTTGCAAAGTAACGCGCCTGAACCTCGACAACAATACCCAATTCTGGATTTTCCGTGTATTGTTGTTGCGACTCCGACCATTCCAAGGCACGGTATTTACCTAGATGCACAAAGACACATTCAGATCATTTAAACCGGTGAGGATGAAGGGAGAAATGTATACCTTCAACAACAGTATCCGTTGGGAGTTCCTCGATGAAGCAGCGCTTTTGGTTAGCATCTAGGTAAAAGTGGAGAGCATTTGCTGTGACTGCAATGGCCAGCACAACAGACAGTAAAGGGAGTCGCATGACGGTCGCGAAATATGAGAATAAATGTGCGAATATGTTGTCCAGACGTGGCCATATTGTTTGGATCCCATGCTATTGCCAAATAGAGCGGATGGCGGTGCACAACAACTTATCGGACCAGCGGAGAAAACATCCTCGAACGACATTCAGGGTTCTTGGCTGTTGCTTGCCACTTATTCACCGCCTTCTGCCGGCGCACACCTTTCGGAGAGCACCCTGGGCTGTGCATGCTATTGCAATTTTTGACGTATACCCATCCAACGAGGCAGAGCTAAAAAAAAAAACCCTTGAGCATCTCCCTGCTATGCGGAACAGCAAAAAAAAAGGGCCACCTTGTACCACTTTTCACTGTTATAAAAACCCTTGCTTCCTCTGCAACGAACACTCCCCCAATCATCTCCCCCCCCCCCTCATTTTCTTACCTTCCGTCTTTCATTGCCTCTAATTTCCTAGAATGTCACTCAGCGGAACGGATCTCTTCACAAATCTTGTCAGGGAATTCTGTCTTGTGCAACAGATAAATCTCGATGAAGATCCGATTTCCCTCATTAGAGCAGACCGAGTGGGCATACTATGTCGTCTGTTGTAATTCTTACTGAAGATGGACACAGTCATTCGTCAAAGCTGACGTACGATTGCGACCCATACGATTACATGTTTCACCTCGCGATCAGTCAACACTACCAGATATCTATTTACCGGTTCGTTGGCTTTCCAACGAAGCTCTTCAACGCCATTAATGTGACTTCAATCCCTCACCAGTCATTACTCAAGAAGCTGAAACAGTGGATAGAGCTCCAAGGCGCTCACTTGATAAAGTTTCAAGGCCTACACCTCAACTCAATCGAGCCCCAGCTTTCTTTCATTACCGAAGTCCATTATGGCGACGTGATGGATAATATCGTTAGCGATCCGAAATGTAATCGACTATCCCTTGTGAGTGTCATATCTCCTATTTCTTTTACCATCCCTGCTAAAGTCCAGCACGCCAGCTCCAGGATACACTGTCAGGCCTTGACTTTTTACACCGCCACCACTTCATCCATGGCAACATCCGGGGGGCAAGTGATACATATGTGTCTCGAGCGGCCCACATTGACGAAACTCCAGGATAACATATTCTTAAAAGCAAATGGAAAGTACTGTCTCGGAGAGTTTGCTCCGACCCATAGGCCCCCAGCAGATCGTTTGACAGATACTGAAGCTTGGTTAGCACCTGAGCTCTTTGACAGTCAACGCATCAGAAAAGCTCTTATCGACGGCTGGCGAGACTACTCCGGCGAGTTCACGAAAGCAAGCGATATCTTTTCCTTGGGCTGTCTTGCTATTCAGGTGAACCACTCAAGGTTCTCAGGGTTTCCACCGGATTTATAATTGTCTTTCCCAGATTTATACCGGCGAGCCACCTAAACCACAGCGCTTCCCACCAGATGTGCGCAGCCACCATGAGCTTTGGAAACTTGACCGTCTAGCTTCCTCAAAAGAGTCAGCTTGCATCCCTTCCGCAATATGGCCGGTCGTGGACACTATGCTAAGATACAATCCAAAAAATCGAAGGACTGCTGGGCAACATCTCGTCGCTCTCAGACATCAGAAACCTGCACTTGCGCTCAACTTACTAGCGGATGTGCCGCCGATATTTGCTAAAAGCCATGCAAGAAGATTGATGCGCTCAGGGATCTGACATCAGTACATAGGCGCGTAGTGACTTCCCGCGGAGGACTACGTACTCCAAGCGAGTTATTCCGAAGTAACTGTAGCACGACATCCAATGCAATGTGATGTGATAGGTGATTGGGATGTTTTGTGGGAAGGCAGGTGGAGAATTGGAAAACACGCGTGGGCGAACCTAGATGATACTTGTGTTTGTATTTAAATGATCGGAAGAAAGTCGATCTTATGGTTTATAACGTGGACCATGGACGGAACTGTGCCTTTCTGACTGATGCAATAAGGCATCACAAGTACTCTACAACGTGTTCTTCCCCTCAATTACCCTTAAATCGGCGTTGCTTCAATACAATTGCCACCCTCTCCTCCCCCCGCTTCCCCGCCACTGCACCTGGACTTGGTTTCGTCCCCTCTGCTGACTGCGAGGGCTATAATATTCGCGCCCGAGGCCCTCCCGCAATATCCCGATACCCGGCTCGGTCATGCCAACCTCCGTGGATATGCCATTCTATCATACGGCCAACAACGGTCGGTCGGTCACATATTCGATGCGCCGTCCAGTCGACATCGATCACCTTTTCCGGGACCCCGATACACCCCTCCCAGTCATGCTGATTACGACGCGGATTACCCCACAGTCCCCGCGAGAAAGCCATTGGAAGCTAGCATGGAAGGTTGGCAAGAGCAGTTCTGGGGTTCCGGTCCAGCGAGAGATTTACATCGTTCGCAACATGACCATCCGTGACTACATGAATTGGGGTCCTATTACGAAAACAGCAGAAGAATGTACGAGAGCAGTCGAAATCACGAAAATGACACTGGCAAACCGCAGACGGTTAGAAAATATCGCGGCGGATATCCCGTTTCAAAGACCCAACGGGAAGACACACTGTCAAGATTGGATAATCGCAGTCCTTGAAGCCGCCGAGCGGCAAGGCCTTCTAACAAGACTGGATTGGACGGCGGCAGTGAGAGCGGTAGCCGATGTATGAATGACGTACGTACGGCTTTCCGGCTTTCCCAAACCATTCCGAACTCCTCTAATCACTTCATTACCATTCCAGACGTCCACCTTATATATGACCTGCCCCTGTTTCCTTTACTTTCATAGACTTTCACGAACTCCTCTTTTGTTGGACCACGCACTTAACTCTGACACTTTACTTCTCCTTTATATGCTTACTTCTCCTTTGGGTTTTAGGTTGCATTTTCTGGTTTTATGTGTGCTTTGCACATTTTCGGACAAAAATTAGACACACCGCAACTAAAAATACAGACGTGGGTGGAATTACTGCGTAGATAGTTCAACATTATCGTAATCTACCGGTGCATTGGCATAGTTGTATGACCCATACTTGCACTCCGAGCCATATTCAATGCACCAAGGGTCCCTGGAACACCATTGTTACTACCTCCAGTGAGAGCCCCGAAGAGTAAGTCCCGGCATACTCGTGCTCTCTCCCGACGCTGAACAAACCAGCTGCCAGCGTCATAGGGCACAGCCAAGGGCACAACTGCTGCACCACGATCCATTGCCGAATGAACAACCTTAATAAGGTCGTCGAGCTCGGCTTCGGAGTCCAGTTCATCCAAGTTGTCCGATGCGTCTCCACCGAATTCCTCAGCCATACGCACGGCCGCGGCCGCGGCAGCAGCCTTCTTGCCAAACTTTTTAGCAACATTGGAACCACTCTTTTTGTGAGATGAAGCAGTGGTGACATCGATGCCTCGCGCAGCTGCAGCTTCCGCCTCCAGTCTTTTCTTCTCAAGTTTCTCCCGCTCCCTTTTCTCTTTCTTCTCTGCCTTGGTCTCTCGTTTCACTGGTTCGACAAAGTTGGGGTTGTTGGCACGGTTCCACTCAAGAAGCAATTCATCATAAGCGCGCGAACGGCCTTGCACAGCGCGTTTGGCCCCCATAGAATGAGATTTGCAAGTTAGCGACCTTGAGCATGGCAAATTTTTGTCGTTGATGACACCACACTGTTTATCATAGTCTATGGGCCCCTTAACTCGGCCTTTGGTGAGTTTAGGCGGTGGCTTTGCCTTCTTCTTGAGAGGCTGTGATGGGTCCTCAGGAGTAGGGGATGCTTTGCGCTTTTTCGCGTTCTTCTTGTCTATATGACCGGTTAATTAAGTCACATCTACCCAGGTAACGCCGACATACCATCCACATCGGTCTTTAATTTGTTATTCTTGAGGTTTGCGGATCGGATTTTGGCGCAGATGTCTACCAACTCAGAATTGTACACGCGCCGTACTCAGAATGCATCCGTTTACTCACTTGTATGTTCCGAGATGAAAGTCCGAAGAATGGGCTTAGCGCAATCCTTGCATTTGATGACACCAATATCTGATGTCGAGGTGAGAGGCCGAGAACCATAAAGTTTCATATCCTTTGCGGAAAGCCATGATGCGGGTGGTGAGGGTAGAGAAGAGGGTTCTGGTGGAGGTGGTGAGGGTATATCCCAGGTAAAGGGGGAGGGAGGATTGCTGTCCAGCTTGAGTCTGAGCATCATCGGAGGATAGAGAAGGCATGCTTCAATTACTCAATTTGGTGTTTGCTTCTCCCAGTCACGTGATACCAGAGCATGATAATGATGATCAATGAGCATTCCAGGAATGCAAGGGGATTAGGCATGATGGAATGGTGGAATGGGTATGTACGGTAGGGTGTGGAGTGGATACCTGGTTACGAACGAGGCATGTTCCCAAATCAAACATCAATAAGTACTTCAGTGGTAGTAATCAAGAAGTGTCCGAGCTCCACAATCCTATTCGCGACACAAAACGTTTGGCGTTATCTCATAAATTAGCTCCTCTCCCTCGCCTTTCAATGTAATTTTACTGCCCCATTGGAGGAGACCACCACCATCCTATTTGTACGCCAGCTTTCCTTACTGGGGGCCAATGAAACCCATATAAAGTACTGAACTTCCGCTCTCGTTCCTGACCACATTGGACTCCCCTGAAATCATCAAATCAGCTCCCTTGATTTCGGAGATACCACATCCCAGCCTCTCACGGTCCAGGTGATCTTTGCGACCAAGGAGACTGGAGTTCTCCCTTTTGAATTACGACCATCAGTCGTGTCGTCTCTTTTTTTAGTTGCCCAATTTTCCAGCCACCGGATTCAGGCCACAATGAGGACTGTGTGTCCGGGGTTAAGTTTGGAATCTTTAACGCCACCCATCACCTTCAGGTCTAGTATGACAACGTTCTTCTAATACTCTTCTTCTAGTTGCTTTCCGAACGTTCGTTGATGTCTGTTTAAGTCCGAGTCTAAGCCTTCCTTCGTTTTCGGTCCCACCCCAAAACATACCAAGGGGTTGGCCTCTTCCTTTGTATATCCGAGTCCACAAAAAAAATCTCCTATTCTCACCTTGGAACTCGTTGCAAGCCATATCCGCTTTCCCTTGACGGTCCTTCGCTGCACCCAACAAGATTGCTGCGAATAAAAGTGGTCGTACAAATGAACGCAAAGAACTTAGCAACAGATGGCTTGCATTAAGTACTCATAAATTTCATTATCGTCGGTGGGAACCTGGAGGACTGGTCAGTCAGGCATGCTACACGACCCTTGCCTTTACATACAGCTACGACTGGAATCCCTGGCTTTGCTAGTGCTTTTTTTCCTGGCTAAAATCGATTCCCTCCATCAGGTAAGCTCTACTGACCTGGTTCACTGGTGCACCTAAGCAGGGTATGGACAAACCGATCCGGTAAAATATCCGAACAGGACCAAGTTTTATTCTAGTGGGGTCCACGAAGAGCTTGTAAGCGCTCTGAAGTGTCGCAAAATTCAGTGCCGCGTATATCATCTTGGTCCTTTATTTTTTAACTCTCTAGTTCATACCAGAGCTCGTTGAGCTACTTGAATCGAAAAATATATGGTTCAGAAAGCAAGTGCAGAGCTTTATTAATGCAAGTGCGTCTTGTGTCTTGTCACTTCTTGACCACGGTGATTCAGGCCTGTGGCCTAAGGCTCGGTCGCGGTCTGATGATCTACGCCAAGTACTTTACAGGCTTGCTTTGCTGCCTGTGCAATTGTCACTTTCAAGTCTTCCAACCAGAATGTTCATCGATCTACTGTCGTGTTCGAAGACGGCAAACAACTGTATGCCGATATCATCATTACAGCCGATGGGTACCGCAGTGTCATTCGAAAGATCGCCACGCCAGAAGCTGATACCGGCGTTGACACAAACCAGAGCTTCTATACGTATGTCAGACTGGGCAAAGCAATCACGGAGATTATCCAAACATGTTCAGCAGGGCTACCGTTCCAACATCTGAGCTGCGGAAAGATCCCGAGTTACGGGAGTCTGCTGAGGTTTCGAAGATTTTATCCTCGGCTTATTTCCTGGAGAGTGGCCCACATGGATAAGAGATTCCCGAAGTGCCCTTGGCACGTTGGTTTCTTATTCCATATGTCCCAGTATAAGTTACCCTATAGTATGCGTCATGGTAATCAATGACCTCAAGGGATCAAAATTGGCGAGCGAGATACCCGATGACGGGCTTCGTTATTCCGGACCTGCTGAAGAAGGCTAAAATGTTGTCATGTGGACAGATATCATTAACTTTGGGGGATATGACTTCAGGTGTGCAAAAGACTCACAGTCCACAGAACATTGTTGGAATTTTAGCACAGAATCTAGCAATTATTTGGTCTTTCTCCGATGTCTCCGACTGCACTTCGCACGAGATTCATCCGGGGCGAGATCAAAGAGGGCCGGCTAGACGAGTCGGGTCGCACTCTTCTGATGAGGGAAGCCACTCACCCGCTGTGGTAGGTGCCATCTCATCATATTGCTGACGCTACTCATGAACCGTGCAAGGTCTTAGCCTGGCAATTAAAGAAGGGAAAGAACTTGAGTGTGAGGTGCAGCTCTGGGCCTCTCGCTCCAGCTGTTAGCACGAATTGGGATGAGATTGGTGCTCGAATACAATATGCGGGGAGCTGCGAGGGGTTGCTGGATATAATGGGGTTTCTTAGGGGTGAAGGTGTCAAATACACTGCCTACGAGCCCTTGGACCCAGTGTTTGAAGTCACGAGGGTCGCTGTCGGTGAGACCGACGCGACTTTGTGCCAAGGTTCTTGCGGATGACGACAAGCATATATTGTTACGAGTGGACGAACAGTTAAGGATTAAAGTTACGATACCATGTGTGGTCTTACATGTAATACTCTGGTTTCCTGGAATTAATGCCATACTCTGCGAGGGCAGCGCTAAGGTCTTCCATCGTCAAGGTAGTACGTGTTTTGTCCTTGAAAGGTTGTAAGTAAGAGCTTGTGTGGAGAATAAGCAAGACTCAAGACCTTCACATGGCCTGCGCCGCCAAAGGGCTGATTCACGCGGGCTCGGCCACCGGCGGCGTTGGTTCTTATCCGCGCATGCTGGTATGCGTCAGCTGCTATGTCAGATACGAACTTTTGAGCAGCGAGGGATAAGAGACGTTTTCTGGAAAGGAGAGATATAGGTCCCAGTAGAATAGACTAAAAGAGGGGGGGTACATACAGTCTCACATCCTCACACTCAAAGCCAACTCTCTGCAGGTAATAATCGGTAACCTCATTTGGTATCTGAGATTCTTAGGGGATCAGCCTTGCTCATCGATACGACAAGTATATATTCCCTTACAAGTGGTTCATACTCGTCAAGCATCAGCATAAACTCTGCTAGCGTGCGGTCCTTGCGAGCCTCCTCTGCGGCCTGGCGTGTCTGGGGCTGGGTGGATGTTGTGGCGGCAGTCTGAGCTGGTGAATGGGAACTAACGGGCGCGGCCGTAGCTACAGGTGTTTCTGCTGTCGCCGGTTGTGCATATCCACTAGTTGGATGGGCAAACCCTTGGCTTTGTTGTGAAGTTGACATGCGTAGATCGTCGTCGACGACGTCGCATAGCTCTAGTGTGTCGGAGTTTCGGAGAAAATCGGAGTTTAAAAAACAGAGAAAACGGTACTCCGCTGATTTGTTACCTTTCAATCAAACAAGCATTCTCCTCCAGGTGAGTCGCGCTGGTCTTTTTCACTCCTTTCTCCCGTTTCATTTCGAAGCGCATATGATGTTTGAGGCATTTGGCTTTATGCAGGGATGACCCTGCGTTGCAGAAAAACAACTCAGCTACCTTCGGAGATGCTACTTTGGTAGTGGATCCGTTCTATCTGATTCCCACTTTTTTTTTTTTTACTACTTAGTTGCCGGTTTGGCCGCACAAGGCACTTACAGTTTTTGACAGGTCTGCACGTAATCAAGGAGGGTCACCTTAAAGTAGATAGACTGAATAAATGAATTGGTTTACGATAGTTGGTTCACAATTTACAAATGGCTGTAATCGGCGTCATCCACTCATCAGGCAGGTCGCCTGATGGCAATCAAACTCAGCGTGGGCTTTCGCCATTTCAGGTATATCTCCCGAAAGCACCTGTAATTTCCGCCATTCTGTGAGGAGAGGATTGATAAAATACATGGATAGGGACACTGTGCAGTGCTGCAGGTGGGTACTGAAAAGGAGGATCGGAGGACAAGGGCAGGGCAGATGAATGCCGAGAAAGTCAGAGCCAGGGCGTCGTTCCAAGCTCGGACCTGTCACAAGGGAATGTGGAAACCAAACAAACCGAGTCCATATACATATCTCTTCGCAGGCCGGTCTACTGGTAGTCACGTCTTCCCCACATCAAACAGACTATCAATCACTTCTCCCCTCTGCTCCTCGCCGACATGGTGGTTGGAGACAAGGCAGACCCAAATGCGACTCGCAAAATTGGCCTTTCTTGTGCTGAATGTCGCCGGTAGCTTCGTCTTGCTTGACCATCACACCTCCGAAACTGACGCACACAAACATAGATCCAAGTTGAAATGCGACCGGTGCGCTCGCAAATTTTCTCCCAACTTCTTGAGCTTACCACTCACATATCTTGTAGTGTGTTCCCTTGCCAGTCATGCGTTCGGTAGGGTGCCCTCAGAGTAACCCTGTACTTCAGCTGACCCTACCCCACATAGCCGAGGGTGTGCTACAATATGTCCAGACGGTCTGCAAAACTCAAATTCGCTTTAAACCAAATATACTCATTCACACCTTCAGGCATTTTGCCAGCAACCAAGGGCAACAAGTAAACACCTCGCCATTCTTCTCAGCTCTGACATGACTAACTGGTTTGTAACAGGGTACTCATGGCACACGCTCAAGAGCTTTCTAAGCAAGTCAAGCAGTTGACTTTGAGGGTTCGAGAGTTGGAAGAGCTGTTACAGATGCGCGGTCCCCTTCCGCAGAAATTGAAGGTCGAGGAGCAGGAATTGGTCGATTCTTCAATGGAACATGATGGACTGGATACCTTGGAGCCCGAGTCACCTCAAGAGAGTAGCCCCAATGATGCCACTGAACACGGGCATCACGAACAACACGATTCTGAAGAGGAGACGGAGGTCAAGGGTATCGAAGAGGCTCTTGGTTCGCTTGCGATCGGTCAGGACGGACAAATGCGGTATCGTGGAGTAACCGCTGGTGCCGAGGTAGGCGGCCTATTTGCCAAGTGTGCTCCGCGCACTCTGACATGTATCAATAGTACCTGGAAGATTTGCTTCCGGTGCGTTAATCGTGAAAATATTGCCGCCCTACTCATCACCCCGGTCTTCAGTCGACCTATGATCAAAACAGATTCCGGCTAAAGGACCTCGGATTTCCACAAGAAATTATGGAACTTGCTATGGCCTTCCCATTCGGTCTCAAGGATTCTTCACACAAGAAGCCTCTTTTTTTGGCATTTATTCCTACCCAGGAGCGCGCACTCCAGCTCTTCGATATATACTATGAATACTGCTCGTGGATGTGAGTCTTTCGTTCATAGTGATCGCTACCCTTCTTGATTGATCTGTCCAGGTACAACCCCATCCCTCGTCAGCTGTTCATCAGAACTTTCATGGATCCTATTTATGGCACGACTGGCATTCCAAGTGTCGGCATGATCCACTCACATAAATTATCCGTCTTCTTCATAGTGCTTGCCAATGGTGCCCTCTACGATGAAGCATCTGGAGAACATACCCTTTGGCTAGCGGCTAGATACCACCAACTTGCACGTGCTGCTATATCATTGGACTCAATGCTCACAGACGCTACTGTCGCAACTTGTGAAGCTCTGTTTATGATGATCCGGTACAGTTATAACTCCGACAGAGCAACGAACGAAGAGCGCTGGTTAATAACAGGTCTTGCTGCGAGGGTTGCGCAAATGGTTAGTTCATCATTTGATTGTTTGACATCAATTGATCTCTTTCCACTCGTAGATTGGATTGCGTAAGTTCTTCAGAATACCATTTTAGTGGCAATTAACATGCGCGCAGAGCGTGATAGTGGTGGTTGGAGTCTGCCAGGTGATGAGATACAGAGGCGGCGGGGTGTAAGCTTGTTCAACGCTTCATCTCGATCTTGCCACTTACATCCAATTTAGATCTTCTGGGATATATGGACTTGGGATACTTACACAGTACGTTAGGAACAAATGAACTAGTCTTTGGGTTCCTCACAATTGTCAAGGCCATCGTAAACGGTAGACCAGGGTGTCTTGGCATTGACCATACAGATTGCCAACTTCCCGACGATCTCTACGCTATTAAAAATGCGCGGGGGGAAATAGAGCCGGGTTGTGAGTCGTCCTCCCCCTCACCACCTACTTATCTGACCCTGCTCAAATTTAAGACCAAAGCTGGAGAACGCAGTATTGCATAACTTGCCTTACCGCATCCGCAAACCATGTTTTCGCAATCAAAACGCCTTCCTACGCTCAACTTCTTCAGCTCGACAAGACATTACGCAATATTATCCCGCCTGAACACCTATGGACACCAGCCAATCCAAGGAGCCCTCATGGCTGGCCTGATGATGTGAAGCTGGCCTGTGAACAAGCTTGCGCAAGGTTCATGAAAGAGTCTAGTTCGTGTACTACCCAACTGCTATCACTCTACCTCGGCTGACATCGATATTAGATCTACTCTACATCCACCGCAGTTACTTCGCACAAGCAATTCGCCAAAACTCCACAGACCCCTTCAAACATAAATTTGCACCGTCTGTTTATGCAGTCATCACGTCTGCTAGAACGATTTGCCAACATATTCACGGACTATACGCGAAACACCGCAGAATTGTGCGGCATGGTTGGTATTTCTGGACCAGCGTGTACTCTTCCTGTGTTAGTGTGTTCCCCACTGCAACTTCATGCGCTCATGCCCTAATTCTATCATAGATTGTTCTAAGTGCGGTGGTGGTTGAATGCCCTAGTTTCTCTCTTGCAAGCGAGTGCTATCATGACCTCAGAGAAGCCCTTGCGCTATATGAGGAAGGCTCTCGGCCTTGCCGCTCAGAAGCTTCTCTGGTAGGTGATCTCTGATGTTTGAGCCCAACTTTTTCTAACCCTCCGCAGAGGCACATGCAGAGACTCGTGGAGAGGGCAGAATTCTCATTACGAGCATATAGTCAAGGCCACGGATTAGGTAGACAGCCCACGGACCCATCAGAACCGGACGCCTTGGATGTTCTTGGGGGCCGCAAATCCTTAATCGTACCCAAATCCACTAACAGCTCACCAGGGAACAGCAGCAGTAGCTCCAATGCAAATTCCAACTCGAGCCCCCCTCAACCTGTCGCCGCACCCGCCCCTGTGCCGCCCCAGGCTGGAGCAGTCGAGATGCTCAATCAATACTACCAAGACACGAGTACGAAACCCGATAAGCCATTATACGATTACTTCTCTCCACAGCAATCGTATCGCATCCAGCTTTCGGCGCATCCCCAAGCCTTACCATTACCCCAAAACTCAACACCGCACAACACGTCTCAGAGTTCACATCCATCATACCAGGCACGCCCCAACTATGAACCGTCGTCACCGCGTTCTGGGAGAGCGTCGACGAAAACCGTATCTCCAATGGCCGATGGTTACCCGATACCTTCGGAATCCATATATTCACCTCGCTTCGACGTCCCTCACATGTACAGCACCAGTGCTGGGAATATTGTGGGACCGCACCGCCCATGGCACTCACCACCCCATGCCTCGACATTGACAACTCACCATTATCAACCGGAATCACCACATTATACCGATGGAAATGGGTTGTTAATGAGCTACTCTGGTATGCCGACAAGCGGACACACCCAATCTCAACACCTGCAGGAGCATCCGCGTTATATGGTTGGAGTGGAGATGTCCCAAAGTGACATATGGAGCAACTTTGCGCAGGATTTCCGACCATGATACCCCGCTACATATTCAGTCATGATTTTCAGGGTATTTTTAGGCCTTCATGGCGTTTATATATCGCATGTATGCATCGTCTTCACCGCCTCGGGGGAGACAACATTGTATCTATGTAAGAGCAAGCAACGAACTAGCATCCTAATTTTTTCCCTATGTCGAATGTATTCTTCGTGTACAAGGCCTAATTCATGTGATGTCCATTTTAATAAGATCATCTTCGCCTTCAAATACCGGTGGTGATCTGTCCGCTTTTTCCAGACCACTGAGAAACGACTCGATGTCGGGTGATACAACAAATTGTTTGTTGACTTCTCCAAGCACCATCAGCCGTTTGTTATTCATATCGAAGTGGACGGCTTGCTGAAGGAACAACGGCTGTGTTGCGGCATTGACCTATACAGCTAGGTTAACCAGCGAATCGTGGTGATGGAAAGGCGACTTACGTCAAGCAAAATACCATTGGCAAGACGAATCTTGACGGCCCCACTCTTGTAGACTTCCAATTGGCCAATAACCCCATCCACGGGTTCTTCTTTGATAGGCTCTGGAGGTGCAGTGGATGGGCGAGAGGACCCAGGGGTGAGGGACAACTTCGTGTCAGGCGCGAAAGATACTTTTTTAGTTGACGTCTCAACGTGTCCTGGTTCTGGTCCAGTCGTGAAGTCGGCGGTTCGGGCGAGAGGTGGCCCCGCAGGCGGGGTGGTGAATTTTGGGAAAGGGACAGGGAATTGAAAGAAATACAAGCGGTCCTCTCGTAAAGTGGAGTCCTGGATTAATTGACTTAGGATCGAAGAGAAATCGAAATTCAAATTTCATACGGCATCTAGGTCGTTCTTCGCTGTAAAGTCTTCAACAAGATCTTCAAGCTCCTTTTCATTCTCACTCTCACTGAGATCTAGTACATTTTTCGTGTCTAGGAAGTCGTCAGGACTCAAAATTTTTGGGGAGTGCACGAAACAACATACCAAGGTCCTGCGAATCCTTTTTCTTTAACTTCCCCAGTTTCTTTTCCTCCACCAAAGGCTCTGGAGCCATCCAATCCATGTCTCTGATCTTGTTCATATCGACAATCTCAACGCCGTCGTCTGGATCCGAATACGCCTCTTCCTCCTCTTTGACTGTAACCTTTCCCTTCGTATCTGGACGATTCAGATTGGGCGTAGCTGTCCGAGTGGGATGTTCACTTGGGGCTGCGCTAGTGGTCGGGAGAGGGGTGAGTGCCGCTGAGAATTCTGTGCGGCGTGCCGAATGGCGAGCTTGACTCCCCGCAAGGGCAGGTCCCATTGCGAAGGGCCCACTGGCCGTCATCTCAACTGGAGGAGGGGCACCTCGTCCCCGTCCGCGACCCCGCCCTAAGTCTGTACCGCCGCGGCCTCGACCACGACCTCTTACAATCGCATTAGAGGATTCCGGGACAGTGGACGCAACAGCTTCCTATAGAACTTGGGATGTCATTACCCAAGTGATGCGAGACCAAACTTCGAGACTGACGGTTTTAACCTCTCTAAAGGGTACGTGAGTCGGGACGATATACTATTGCGGAGAGTAAACCTACTTACTCCTTCTTTCGCCGTGCCGGGAGAGTTGGCGTGAACCTGAGCTTCTGAGTTCCTTGTCGAGTGACATCACCCTGTTTTTTTGCAAGGCTCCCGATGCCCTTGGGTGTTGTTGAGCCGGATGCAGAACCTGAGGGTGTTTCTGAGGGATGTTAAGTATATACTGTATACTGAACAAATGCAGGGAGGATACCAGACATAGAAGAGAAGATAAACGGGGACAAAGCACTTAATGATAAGTTATTATGTATCTATCACATGGACACGGATCAGAAAATATGTAGCAAGATAAAAATTGCTCGTCTGCGATCCACTACTCATCTTATCACTATGGCCGAGGTAAAACACTGGCGAGTCACCTACAACGACATTCACAACCTCATCCGCGATGCCACGCCCAAGATCGCTGCAGAATTTAATCCAGACCTTATGATCGCCATCGGTGAGTGCTATACATGATCTTTACATATCGATCTCTCAATATTACAACAGGTGGTGGGTCAGTGTCCCCTGCTTTCGAAGTATATGTACAGAGTATTGAAACGAGATCTGTCCCTTCAGCGGATTTTTCCCGGCCCGTGTCATGGTAAGTCGGTCAAGAGCCCGGGTGATCAGATGAGACGGAGATGAAATTGTTGCTGTCTTTTGCAAGCGCACTTTTTTGAGAGATTCTACCGTGAACAAAACTTTGCAAATCCAGGCCATTGGTCTTTCGCTATACGAACCTCTCCAGGGGACAACCGCGGAGTCGATTGGCAAGGAAGTCATCCGTACTCAATGGCTGTGAGTATCAGCTTCCACGTAGTTCCTTACACAGGTCTAGATAGTGGTCATCAGTGGGCCTGACGCCGGAAAATTGTTGGTTGGAAAGCGCAACCTCATCGTCGTTCGTTCTCTATTTTTGCATTGGCCATGGGAACTGTCCTCAATCCAATTTCACTAGGATGAAGTCGATGATACACGCAAAACTCTTTCGTTAGTGCCGTTCCCCTCCAGGGCCAACGGGGCTTAATAATATTGCTAGGTATGCTCTTATCGAGCTAGAGAAGGATGTCGAAAAAGAGATTCTGAGCCGTCCAGAGCCTGAGCGAGAGGCCCTCAGAAGCGCAACCAAGTTCGCTATTTTCGTCGTCCACAACAAGAAAAAAGCAAAATTAGCAGAGATACCTGCCGATGTCCCGTTCGTGACCTCCAAAGATAACGTCCCATGATTTGAGAAAACTGACAGCACGTGGATCTACTAGCTATTTCGCTGGAGCTGATGTCGACGACATCTGGTGAGTGAATCGCTTATCCTTGGATCATTAAGCCCTCTGAAGGTCGTATGTGTAGGTTGGACTACCCCTGGGAGGCGACGTGAGTATATTTGGTTTGTTGGCATGGGATGGCAGTCTTACAACGCACAGAGATATCGGCGAGCACGACAAATTAGCCGCCGCTGATTTAGCTTCCCAGAGGTGAACTAGTGCACACACACAAGAGCGCGAGAATTGAATATGACCTATAATATGTGCATCTTATACCGACTCCGAGTATGTATATGTCGTGTATGTAAAAAATGGCGGAGTAAGAATATAATGAATCATGGGGAGATCAATTGAGTCCATAAATACGTCAGAAATTGCAATTTCTCTTCTCCCTTTCCCCACCCGGTCCCTTTGGTTCTCTCCTCCCCGTCGCCAACCTTGTCGGCCTACACGGCCTGCTCTACTTTATATATTAAAGTGCAGGACTCCCATCTTCCCTTGGTCCCTTTTTTTTCTGTTCCCATTCCTTTTACCGACCCCGAATCTTCATGATGGCTGAGGAACCAGATTACGAGTCCCTTCCCCCGAACGCTGGTCTCATGGTCAGTAAAGCCCTTCCTGTCCTTTGTTGTTTGTTAAATTGCATTCTGACGTCTCTATGGGTTTCAGGTCAACATGCTCGCTGGCGCTCTCGTCTGTCGTCACACCCCTTCGCGTTAAAGCTTTTTTATTCATTTTAGCCTTAGGCTGGAATCTCAGAGCATGCTGTTATGTTCCCCGTTGACAGCATCAAGGTGCGCTCTACGATGTTATTTGTGTATTTTTTTTTTCTCAAAATTTCGCGTAGACGCGAATGCAAGTTTTCACAGCTTCTCCAGTCGCGGTCTACACAGGCGTTGGCAATGCCTTTACACAGATATCATCGACGGAGGGTATGAGAGCTCTATGGCGTGGTGTATCATCCGTCGTACTTGGTGCTGGTCCAGCGCACGCAGTCCACTTCGGTACTCTCGAAGCAGTCAAAGAGCTTGCAGGAGGGAATGAAGCCGGGAACCAATGGGCAGCACACTGTACGTTCTTCGAGCTTCTCATTGCGCTCTGGGAGGATTAAAACGACGCTCTAGCACTGGCCGGCGCTTCCGCGACAATCGCCAGCGATGCACTAATGAATCCTTTCGACGGTACGTCACTACCAAACTTCTCTGCCCGGTTCTCTCCGTCTCATGGTTTTTCAGTCATCAAGCAGCGTATGCAAATACACAAGTCAGAGTTCCGCTCTGTCTTGACATGCGCTCGTACGGTCTACCACAATGAAGGTCTCGCAGCTTTCTATGTTTCCTACCCAACTACCCTCGCCATCTCCATTCCCTTCAATGCTATTCAATACACGGTTTACGAGCAAGTCAAACGTTTCATGAATCCCCGTAACGAGTATTCCCCTGTTTCACACATCACCGCCGGCGCTGTTGCTGGCGCCGTAGCTGCGGCCGTCACAACCCCTCTAGATGTTGCAAAAACGATGCTCCAGACGCGAGGTACTTCGCACGAAGCTGATATCCGGAACGCGAGCGGTATGGTTGACGCTTTCCGTGTCATCTGGAAAAGAGACGGTATCAGAGGATTTGGACGAGGGCTTACACCTCGTGTCATGACGATTATGCCTAGTACTGCCCTGTGCTGGTTATCGTACGAGTTCTTCAGTGCGTAATCTCTTGTTTCGTCCACCTATTACACCGCTGATTAGAGCATCATGATCTGCAGAGGCCGCAATTAGAACTGACATGGCGTAGATTAGGCGTTAGTATGGACTCAAAAGTACACCTTTTGGAAGAAACCTGGGGACTCGGGGACCTCACATCTTATTATGTGCACATGATCCTTTCCTCTGTAACTACTCATCATCTTTCACCGTAGAGACACGCATTACTACTCATCCAATCTAATCCGCTCATACGACAACCTGTTTTGTTTTCCTCCAGTGGATCGTGAGGGGACCAATCCAAAAGGAATTAACCTGGGATCATGTTACTCCGATGACGAAGGCCCAATCCCACCAGTTGGCCCTTGCCATCAAACTGGCTTCGAAGTGATTGTCAAACCTTGTTGGAAACTCCTCCGGCTAATGTCATAATTCGATCGGACCACTCTTGAAGGACCTTGACTGGCGCAGCCCCAGGACAGGTCGAAGATGTAACATGCCCTGGGAGGCCATCCGGCAGCACTCTCATAATTCTTTTCGGCCGTAAATTACTCTCGAACCCGGCTAAAACACTTGGCGGCCACTAAGGGCAAACTGCGTGTCGATTTGCTCGGAAAGATGTGTTTAACAT
Organism: Calvatia gigantea; assembly: GCA_025093985.1. NCBI lineage: Eukaryota > Fungi > Basidiomycota > Agaricomycetes > Agaricales > Lycoperdaceae > Calvatia > Calvatia gigantea. The sequence goes on along the minus strand of JACAAK010000005.1, from coordinate 1,086,586 downwards.
AACTGGGCTTCCATGACAGTGATAACCACCGGTTTAATGATCTTTATCCTTGGCATGTTCAGAACCCACCGATTTTAGTGGTAGCAATGGCTTCGAAAACTCTTTTGGGTTTGAGCAGGGTCAACTGTAGTTTACAGAACTCTCACTATCTTTCCGCATACAGGGAATTGAAGGTTGGTGGGCCGTGGCAGTGAGAGAGTTAGAAAGGGAGGAAATAAGTTCGATACGGAATTGAACCCGGGATCGCAGAGTGAGGCTGGGTGTCAACAAAAAGGTGCGGGGTATGGGGTCACGGCCTAGCCGAAGGAGCCTTGGTGAAAGATTGTGAGGTGCACGTCTTCTCCAACTTATTATTGTACCTGCCCCCAGATTCTATGGTGCAGTGAAGGGAGAGAATCCTCTTGTGGTCAATTAAGCGGCGAATTCTATTGTATGTAAGCATACTGTTGTCGCCCAGTGCCACGAGCGGTACGCAGGCGGCGGTGCATTAACAACCATTTGGCACTCCAAAACCAGACAGTTTCCGGGACTTCCTTCGTAACAATAACCTTGTCAGCTCCATGATTTGACCAAGTTAGCCGGGCGGAGGTGCTAGGGGCAGACGACGATACTATATGGTTTACGATCACTTGGGAGGCGGTTCTGTAGGCGGTACGCCCCACTCGGGTAGTCCCTTTGGTCGTGGAACTCGCTTGGGTTCCCAGTCTTCCTGCGCGGAAGCATTTAACCGCTGAAAAAACCCGCTATTTCAGAAAAACAAGCTTCTGGAACCTTTGGGACACTCACGAAATATTCCTCTCTGATATCGAACTTCTTCCGGTTTTTGTCTAGTTTCAGCTCCTGCTCTTTTGAAACCTGTACAACTTAGGATGAAGGGCAGATATATACCTTAAAACGACACGCACATGCTTTACTTTCTGATCATGGAGGTCATACTTGGTTTGCGTAAAGGTCGTGAGACCATACGACGCAGCAACCATGAGCAGGATGAAGGGGACACCGAAAAGCGCTGGGTTTTTCTTCACAGCCTTGTTTATGCGGGATGCATAGAGGGGATGGGACGTGAATACAGGCATTGTGGCTTCAAGGACGAAGCGGAGACGCAACTCACAAGTGAAGTGCCATAGGTTCCGGACATTGCCGAAAAATCTGATCGCATGTCAATTCATTTGATCCGTTTGAAGGCATTCCGAGAACAATACACAAACAAGTGCTATCTAAACTTTTTTAATGGGTCTGATTTCTTCTTCCCTCTTGAACCACCTTTCCCAAGATTTCCCCTTCCCCTCCCTCGCTTTGCGCCCTCCTTTTTAAACGGCACAAAACCAGTCTTGGCCCCAATAATCGGCTTGACAGCCTCCTCTTCTTGTACAGGCGCCATCTTCGGTAACAGATACTTCGGAATATGTTTCATGTGCGGTTGAACTCTCGCAGGCCTTAAAGCCCTATCATGCCGCAAATGCTCCAAATCTAATGGATTGTCTTCAAAGTACGCCTTGAGTTTATCCGAGTTCAGAAGTTCGTTCTTCAGCTCTTTGATTCTCGCCTCTCGTATCGCTGCCTTCGTCACGCTCCTCAACGCATCCTCCATCCGATACCGGAAAGCCTCCACCTGCCGCATATCAAATTTGTACTCTTTGATCTGTGACCCACGGGCTGCTTGTTGTTTTTCAATGCGTTTGAAAACAAGCTCGTCTTTCTGAGCACTCGGTAGGCATCCAACCACCTTATTTTTACCCCACTCCGAACGATGGACGACGAAGGATAGTGACATCCCTGTTCGCCCGGCACGGGCTGTACGTCCAACGCGATGGGTATACGAACGAGCAGAAGTCGGGAGGTCGAAGTTCAGCACACAAGCAACGTCGACAAAGTCGACACCGCGAGTGACGCCATATTCTTTGTCAGGTTTGCCTTTGCCTTTGGACCATTTTTTTGAGGACTTGGTATCTTGGCCCCCGGGTTGTTGTTTTAGACGCTTTCTTGATAGAGGAGCGGGAGACGAGGGTCGTTTTCGTTTTCGTTCGGAATCGGCATCAGCTTGTGATTCAGAGTCAACCTCTTCCTCATTCTCTCCCTGGTCATCCGCATCAGAGGCACCGCTTTCGGGGTCATCGCGTTGAGTCGAAGCAACTGGGATGAAATGTCAACTGAGGATTACTTCCAACGTGAAACAAACTCACACTGTTCTTCTTGCTGTCCGTCCCCCTCTTCTTCCATATCTTCTTCTTTGTTGCCCTCTGCCCCACCTTCATCTGTTGCAATGATATAATCATAAACACCCTTGTTGAATTCTTGCACTGTGTGGTACCTGGAAGAGAGCGTCAGCCAACGCCCAGAGCATCAGGAAACCGCCCATTCTCACCTCGAATTCAAAGGCAATTCCGAGTTGAGGACACAACTTTTTATGGAAAATTGTTCCAAGAACAATTTCAACCGGTAACCGCGATCCACATCGTTGACGAAGATGATACATTTCCCTCTCACGAGCTTCAGCTTGAGTATAACATACGCCAGAAGGAATTTATCGACTTCGGAGCATTTGACGGCGTATTGACTGAGAGAAGCAGCTTCATCCTCAGCTTCCTCTAGTTTCAGGATAGCCTTGGGAGTAGATTAAGCGCTCTCTTTGCTATGTAGATATGCCACAGGACTTACGGGGTTGCGCAGTGTAAGGCCCTTTAACATTTCGACATCTTCCGTCATGGTTGCACTCATTAAAAAGCTCTGGTGGACTTTTGGAAGGTATGCTCCACTAAATATTTGGTGGACGTCTTCGTTATGGCCATAAGAGAGAATGAGATCTGCTTCGTCGATAACAAGTGAATCTATAGCAGAAAGGGAAAGAGTCTACAAAATTGAGATAAAAGCATCATCAAACTGCGAGAAGACGAACTTTGGATTGGAGGAGAGACAAAGCCCGCGACGGTGTAGCGACGACAACATCCGGATGGTCAGAAAGGAGCACACTACACTCCGTCAATCCCTGTTTCGTCCCCCAGTATAGAAAAACACCCACCGTTGGAGATGAGCAGTCGTTCCAGATGCAACGTTAATCACGATAACATCCTTATCACAGTAGCGCACGACCTTTTTCAAAAAGGAGGTCACTTGTTCTGCGAGCTCTTTTGTCGGAACGAGAATTAAAGCCCTAGTAAAGCCATTTGCATCACCCATAGCATCTCCCTATCTCATTATATGTTAGTCCTCCAAATATAAGTGGGAAGGTCAAGCGCCAAACGCACCACTGCTTTATCTTTTCCCTTCCCTTTACTTAGCAATATTTTTTGAATAACAGGCAAACAATAAGCAGCAGTTTTGCCACTCCCAGTGCGCGCTCGCGCGAGAATATCGCAATGTTCGTCTAATGCCAATGGAATCGCTCGGGCTTGGATCAGAGTGGGTCGGGCGAACCCCATGTCTGCGAGAGCTCGCAGCAAGCGAGGGTCGAGTATATTGGAAAAAGTTGAGAACGACGTTGCATGCTCAAAGACCCGCGTATCTGGAGCCATCCTTTGAGGTTGTGGGTCTCAACCAGCACTTCCTTGTCAAAAAATGATATCTGCTGCTTACGTAATGGAAAGACCATTGGCCGCTTGATTGGTGGTTACGGTTGGCCCAGCCGGGCTGGGTCTGCAAATCCGCGTATCTCTCCACGGTGCTGTTTTCAGGTAAATGGAACATACAGAAACCTCGTCCACCCAGCACCGCAAGTATGCCTTGATCACCCGCCCGCCAGGGAGCAGCTTTGCCTCGTTTGTATTGAATCTGCAACGAATCACGCACACTATAGATATTGCTGATCTTATGTAGATCCACTGGTCGGTCAGTAGGAACACTGAAATGTGATGAGCTGTCATACAATCAAAGATTTTCGGTTTCAAAAAAGAAAGGCGTTTCACTATGTCTGATAAGACGTCTCAATAACGTCTCGGCAATCATAAACAAGCATTGTATACGTTAGTGGATGCGTATGTATGTAGGTATACATTTCAAGTGTCCCACTGAACCAACACAAATTCCTCCCTCCAACACTCCTTCGCTTGTTTTGCCTGTCCATCAGCAGAAAGACAACAATCTTTCTCGCACGAGTATATCATGGCGGTTCCCCATGCCATACCATCTCCACCTTTCAATGCCTGTTGTATTACCCTCCTTCTCTCCTCCTCCGTTTGCTTCCTCTGGTTCTGAGACTCGCCTTGTAATTTGAGGACATTTATCAAGTTCGGCATGAGTTGACACTCAAACACACGGGGTGTTTTGCAAACTGGGCATGCTGGGATGAGATCGGATGCACGCGGAGAGTAGGTGCGTTTAACATCCGGGGAGACTGTAAATGCTGCCTTGGTCACTGTTGTTACATCTGCATTGGGTCGAGGAAAGAGTTTATCGAAGACGGTGTCAGTAGCAAATGGAAGCGGCGTTCCCTTGAGGTCGTAGCTGTCAAATAAGGGTTCAGTTCTATAAACGATCTACGGGCTTCTTCGCCAGACTTACCGCAAGCATTGCCCACTTTCATGAGCCACGCGCTTCGCAAATCTATCAAACACGTTGTCAACTTCAAGAGAATTCTCGTATGCTTCACTGTTCCAAATAGGGTCGTTCTTGTCTCGAGCGTCAGGATCGATAACCTGAGTGTTGGCTGGTAGTTTTGTTTTGGGCGGCGGTGGCAGGTATTCTGAGGCCGTTGAAAGATACAGTGGTGCATAAGCTGGGGCAGCCACCCAGGTAGAATCCTCTAAAGTTGTTGATGCGAGAGCTACAAGTAAGGGATTGTGCCGAAGAATCTGACTCATTCCCGTCGTCTTCATTATCTGAAATAGCTTCTTCCTCTTCATTTTTGGGAACCGCCAACGGGGTTACAGCTAGAATTGGGGCATTCCCAAAGATTTGGTTACCCAAGGCGAATGGGTTGGAGGGTGCAGGAACGGTTGGTGTAGAAATCTACAGTCGGGGGCAGTTAGCCAGGCTGGCACGTTTACGACGAGGATAACCAAATTGTACACACGGAGAAAGGGTTGGCTTGAGGACCGGCTTTGCTGGCTTCCTTAACCGCGGCAGCTGCGGCTTCAACTCTCTCGCGTTCTCGTCTTCTTGTTAGCTTTTTTTCGAGCTTGGCAGCGTACTTCTCGTTGAAACGAAGTCCCCGCCAGGCGCGGATGCTGGATGAGTTCTGAAAAACAGGGGGCATACGCCACAGTAGTTACAATGCACGCACCTTCCATCTTTCTTTTGACAGGTACCTCGTGAACAACCCCATACATAAAGGGCTCTGTCCATGGGGCTGTCCTCAAAAGGACACCAAATTTGTAGCAAAAGCTGCATCGGGGAATCGCAGACTTTGCAGAAAGAAGATTCAAAGGATGGTTCACGGGAAAGAAAGGCCTTGTGGAAAATCAATATATTTTAAAAGTGAAATTACACGCGGGGAGGAGGGCCGTACGGGAAGGCCGCCGATGCGCGAGACAGCAGCGTCGTTGATGTCATTGCCATCGTCGATCAGTGCCATCCGGAACACCAAGAAGTACGTTGGTTTCTACGCCTGTGAGGTCATCATCATCCGAATCAGACCAATCATCCATGTGGGGGGCCATGAGTGCGGATAGATCTAGGAAAGCATATCAGCTTGAGGTCGGAGGGAGAAGGTTTGAAGGAGAGGTGTCAGAAAAGCATGAATGGTTAAGAGAATGAGGCTCGTCAAAACAGTGGATGACCAGAAACTGGACAGCACCGCTCAGACTCGTCATCAAGGATCATCAAATGTAATAAAAAAAGATAGACACTGACCTAGCGACGTGGTGAGTTGAGGAGCGATGAAAGTCAGAAAAAAAAAAGTAAATATAACTTTGTTAACAAATAAAGGCAAATTGGAGGTGCCCGATAAGGAAAGTGTATCTTGAATCTTGAGATAGAAGAGGAGAGAGCGGGGAAGAGCGACCTCCGAGTGTCCTTTGCCATCCGACAGGCTACATCCCCTCTCGCCAATGGCCTCCCTACTCGTTCATACCAACAACAACAGAGACGATTCTCTTGTTCACCGTAACAAGCGCCGGGGGGTTGCCCTTTCGTGTGCTGAATGTCGGAGGTACGCCCTGTCCGGATATAGCATCCCAGGCCCGCGTCTCACATAGTCCTCCGTCCTCATCGTCCCCCAGGCTAAAACTCAAGTATGGCTCTGCCTTGTCCTCTAATCCCTTGCCCATTAACCCCACCATAGGTGCAGCCGCGTCTTTCCCTGCAGGTGCGCAGTCTCTCCTCATGCGCCTACCTTCCCCTCTAATCCCTTCTCAGCAATTGCGTCAAAAAGGGATGCTCGGCCATATGTCCTGAAGGTCCCTTTTTCTTATGTATTACCCTGCAATCGACTGGCTCACCCCCGGATAGGTTCCCTGACTACTGGTAAAGGAAATCGGTGAGCATCGATCACAGGCCTACAAATCCACTTCTTCACTAACACCGTGCCCACAGATTCGTTCTCGCAAACACAGAGGTTCTCCATGAGAAAATAAACCAGTTGGCCAACCGTGTTCGACAACTCGAAGATGCCCTTGGAGAGTCCCACCGTCATTACTCCGAGCAAACACATCCGCTCCTCATAGAAGAACTGCTACAAATAAAGCGGCCGTTGGAGCGTGAGCGCATGGATGAGACCGTAACCAAGGAAGAGAAGGTAGAACAAAGCGACGCTATCGATGCCCTTGGTACTCTGTATGTCCTTCTTCCTTTTATTACTGAACATTAAACGCTGATTGTGCTTCCAAGGTCCATTTCCCAAGACGGCCGCTCCACGTTTTTTGGCACAACTGCCAATTCTTGGGTATGTCTTCCACTCTTGTGACGGTGACATGACCTCATACTCATACTACTCTATAGTATCTATTACAGGTGTGGGATGTCTCCGAACTGCCTTGCTTGCGAATTAATTCTGCCAGCAGAATGAAGATAGTTCAGAAGACGAGGAAGACTCTCAGAGTACCCCAGAAAGCATGATGCCTGCAGACCTCTCATGGCTGACGTCCGCGTTTCCGTTCAATACAATCGGTATCAAGACAGCGGTGGAAATTCGAAGCACAATCATGAGTTACCTGCCAAACGCCAACAACGCCAGGAGGCTTTGTGATCTATACTATCGCCACGCTGGTTGGATGTAAAATTGCACAATCTTCGATTGCTGTAACCTCGGACTAATGGTTATTCCTAGGTACAACCCGATCACGGACCTCGATTTTTTTGAAACCATATTCCGCCCGATGTATGACCAGAGTGCGGCCCCGAGCGAACCCCTAAGTCCCCACAACCTCGCAATCTTATTCATGGTCCTCGCTATCGGCAGCCTAATGGATCTTGATGCTCCTCCACATTCACCACAATCCATGCAATTCTATCAACTTGGACGGGCGTCTCTAACATTAGAATCTGTCCTTGAGGAACAAACCATACCGGGTATTCAAGCCTTGGTAAGCTTTGATTGTTAGCTTTCCGCTCAGGCACTTGATTTTTTTTTTTTTCTGCTAGCTTCTCATGTGTCACTTCATGTTCCTTTCGGAAATGGGAAGTCCAAGATGGGTGGCCATGGGAATTGTGGTTAAGATGGCACATAGTGTCAGTGATATCTTCTCCTGATCGCGATGACATTTCTCATGACTATCGCAGATCGGCCTACGTGAGACACTCTCGCCCCATTCGTACTAATTTCCAGCTAAAGTGTCACGATTTTTTAAAGACCGGGATAGCGGCAAGTGGAACGTCAACCCCGAAGAAACAAATAAACGCCGCGCATTATTTTACGAAATACTAACTTACGACTCATGGCAGGTGGGTTGCAATGAAAATAGTAATCATCACCGCTCTTACTGATACACTTTCTAGAGCTTGACATATGGTCGACCTCCCTCGTTTTCCTCGGCACATATTGACAGCAGGTTCCACATGACACGACGATCAACACGCAAGGCGAGGAAGAGATGTGCTGTAGGTCACCCCGCAGTTTTTTTTTCCATCATCACCCTTCTGATTTGCACCCCTGCTAGTTGCGGCATGGAAACATCGTTTCTCGGCACTATGTTTGAGCGTTGTTCACGATCAAGCTTTTGGCGCAAGAACACCCTCCTACAAAGCCATCACGGAGCTTGACAAAAAAGTCAGGAGTTTCTACGTTCCTCCAAGCCTTCAGATCCCCGGGTTTGGTAATTCAAGGATCGGGGTGGAGGTCGAGCAACCATCGGTCGAATTGACGATGCAACGATATATTACATTCGCCATTAGGGAAATGAGTGCGTAACACCAGTCGTTGAGGCTTCTTCTGATGGACTGAACCCTATTTATTTTAAGCACTTTTCTACATGCACCGAGGATTTTTTGCTCAAGGTCTTGAGGACAATCCTAGCGATCCAATGGGTAGTAAATACGGCCCATCGGTCCTGGCGGCATACCGGAGTGCTTGTTCCTTTGTTGGCCTGATTGAGAGCCTGTTCAAGCAACACCCAGGTTTGACAGAACGCATGTGGTTTTTGTTCACTCACGTTTTCTCCTGTTCCGTAAGTACACTGCACATTACATAGTGAAGGGGGCCGACGATATTTTATAGATCGTGTTGGGAACCATCGCGGTCAAAGCGCAGATGCAGCTCGCTCCTTCGGCGCTATCTTACTTGGAGTCGGCTTATAATTTGTTCAGCCGAGTATCAGACAATACGAGAACGCAGAAAATCTTGGTGTGTGGCACAACATTTTGCGCGTTCATTTATTGGCTTACGGCAAATCAGCCTATCCTAGCAAAATTACGAGAGCGAGCACTGGCTGCTCTTTCCGCAGAGAAATCACCGGGATCTCCTCCCACTGATATAGCTCGGCTGTCCGGCATTCACCCAAAGATCAAAAGCGAAGTTACCGAGCTATCCGCACTCGGTGGGATGACGCGCTTAGTGTCCAAGCGCACCTCTCAATCTCCCTCTTATGCGTCAAGTCCTTCTTCACAACCAGCATCACCGCCCGTCACTCATGCGGAAGCAATGTCGCCTGTCACTACCTATCAAACTTCTCCAGTGGAGGATGTTCAGCCCTGGGGAAGCTACGGACTAAACCAGAATTATGGCATGGAAGTCTCGGAATATCCACCATACCAATCTGTTCATGGAGTTGTCCAACAAATTAACGCCAGTAGTCGACCGCAGCAATCCCACCAACCCTCGTTGTCCCCTCAACAACATATATCCATGCAACAACAGATACCCCATCCCCCGCAGCAGATACTCAGGCAACAGATGCCAAACCAGTCACCAGTGTCCCCTCGAATCGCACAACATCATCCTAGTATGGTACAACAGCAACATCAGGTGGGACATTATTCCCATTCGGTGAACCTTCAACAGGGGCCACCAATCTCTCCTCACACTCCCCACACACCAGCGGCGCAAACTATGTACCCCGGGAACCACATCCAACAACTTGCTGGTGGCGTCATGCCGGAGTTTTTTGGATATTCGGGTGGGAATGACTATAATCCTCAAATGCAGATGATGTCCTCTCCAGATGTACAGTCACCACCACAAGATTTGAATGCTTCGTGGTATAATTTTGTGGCACAGTTTCAACGTCAGTGATTGATTTTCCTTGTTCTGTCGTATATGGTTTTTCTTGCTGTCCTTTTTTCTTGCTACGACTTAGTTTCCACCACAATCTTGCTTGCTTGTAGACTCACAGATCCATTTCGTTGATTGCTTTCTGTCTCATTGTGTGTGCGATGTGCGATGTATAGGTATGATTTAAGTATATCCTTATTTGTCCTAGTTATTCCATAATCGGTTAATGTGACGAGAGGCTCATGCCGGTGTTGAGACGTGTCGGTGATAACTTTCAAGTTTTCCTTCAACCTCTCGTTCTGCCACGAGCATGCCGGTACCAGATGCTCGCACACGAAACAAAATCAGTCTGAATCCGACAAAAGTAATAACAACTTCGTAAGTCGGTTGACATTTCATAGCTATGTTAATTTCATGATCATGTCCCGCATTAATTGTGTTCCTGCAGAATATCAAGCAAACAGATACCCAAGCTCGTAGCTGCGGATATCCTCCTTGTACTTGTAATTCAGTTGGTCAAGGAATGGTTGTTGGATTTTGACGTGGGCGTCTTTTGGGTTGTAATGCGGGTGTTGGCATGCGGTGGGTTGGGTGTGCTCATTTGGGAGGTTATGACACAACAGGTGTTGAAGAGGAAGAATATTGAGGTAGCTATGGTGCACGTATGTTCGCGCATTGGGTGCTGATGGTTGGTGACGTTGCAGTGGTCGGCTCTTGCGATGGCTGGTGTTCTACTATTCGTGCAACTATCGTGTCTGTTCACTGCGCTTTATCGACTGTCATCTCTTAGGTGAGTTCGGGTCGGTATATCCTCAAATATAGAGCACTTAAGTAGTTCGCAGAACACTTGTGTTCGCATACTTTGCGAAACTATGGGTCTCGACCTTCATATCTTCGTCCTCGGTAGGCTAAATATATTATCCTGATCTATCTCTCAACTTATACCTCGCCCTCTCGTCTTCTACAGCCACAAAAAATGTTCGCGGTAGTGTCTGCAGCAGCGCTGTCCCTGTTTTTCGATGCACAGTTCTCTCCGGCTGCCGCTTGGCGGTATATACCTGGATATGGTGCTCTCTTCCTGCACGGACTTGCAACGTTTGGGTTGGACCATACACTTGGTGTCGTCAGCCCATCCCTGGGGGAGACATTTGCAATGGCTGCCACGGTATTTGCTGCTTCAGTTGTTGCGTTACCTTTCTACGCATTCAAATCCATCGTTGTGAGTTTCTTTTCTCCTGTCCGCTTGAAATGTCAGCTAATTCATCCTAGCTTCATTTCCCTCCGTCCCCTATCCTTCCGCTCTCTTCGCTCGCTATCGTCCCTATTGTTGCATACACGCTGCTTTTCTACACGCCTTTAACAGCACGATCTTTGAGTCACCAGATGAACTCACCTGGGCACTTTGCACTGTCGTTCCCCACCATCCTGTTAGCGTCTGCGGTCTTCGGTCCATTGGCATTCAACCAATTCCCAAGGTGGTCTGACCTCATTATCGCTGGGCTCCTATACGTTGGTGAGTTCTTCGCCACCGTGTTCGCAGTGTGGTTAATGAATGCGGCACAGGGATGTTCCCGGAGAGTTTTGATGCACTCATTTCCCGACCGCGCACTCCAACCACCCGATTGATCAAGCTTTACCTGAAAACCATCCTCTCCAATCCGGAATCTCGGAAGATCTTCTATTTTTTATTACTCAATCTTTGTTATATGCTTGTACAGATGTTGTACGGAGTTTGGACAAACAGTCTAGGGCTTATTTCTGATGGTAAGCTGGCCAAATTTTTATTGAATGAACGGTGAAACTGACAGAAACTGTAATGGCGGATAGCTATACATATGGCTTTTGATTGCATGGCAATCGGAGTGGGTTTATTCGCATCTGTAATGGCAACCTGGGAACCAAACGAAAGATTCACATACGGGTGCGTAGAAGCCGTACTTGGTTTACTGAATGTGTTGACAGGAACATCCTACAGTTACGGGCGAATCGAAACATTATCAGGATTTGCGAATGGCATTTTCCTCATCCTGATTTCAATTTTCATCGTGTTTGAAGCCATCCAGAGAATGTGAGCCTTTGATTATGGTGGATTGGGCAGTCACTCAGTTGCTCCCCAGCTTGGAACCTCCCGAAATGAACACGAGTCAACTCCTACTGATCAGTACACTGGGCCTCGGAGTTAATCTGTTTGGCATGTTCGCAATGGGTGGGCATCATCACCATGTATGTCGCTTTTTTCGCTCGTCACTTTCAGGTCTAATTTATCGTCAAAGGGCGGCCACTCGCACTCGCATGGTCATGGACACAGTCACGGAGACGGACACTCACACTCACATACGCCTGCCCCATCGGCATTAAGCTCTGTTAATGAGTCGTCGCACTCACACTCACATTCACACTCACATGAGGATTCCCACTCCTACTCCCATTCGCACTCCCATTCATCGCCTCTAGCATCCAATTCAAATATCGAGTTCCCTTGCAGCGACGAGTCGCATCACCATGACCATTGCGAGTCCGAATCAGAACACTCCCACTCCCACTCTCATTCGCATTCACATACCGCACACGCACAATTACGCACGAACAACACTCGGGCAGTTTCATTCTCACCAATATCACCACGTCCTCCTCAATCTCGTGCTATCTCATTCTCTCCAGCATCCCCCCACAGAAATCCTGACGCAAGTAGACCAGGACACCAGCGGTCACTCTCACTCGCACCTAAACTTGCCTCACCTCCCGCATCAGCTGCACAACTTCACATGCAGAAAGCCAATCAAGGACATGCAAGAGCGCCTTCATTGCAAATTCATACCTCTCATGGTTTAGGAGTTCCGGAAGGAGCGCAGACACCGTTGACACCAGGTTATAGTTTTGTGCACGATGAACATTTGGAGAAACATCATCATGGACATGAGCATGGTCATAGTCATGGGCACGGACATGAGGGGCATAGCCATAATATGCGGGGTGTATTTTTGCACGTTATGGCTGTAAGTTCTCCTAATACTTTCCAGTCGAGAGAGTGTTTCCTGACACCGCGGCTGTGTAGGACACACTAGGATCTGTTGGAGTCATTTTCTCAACACTGCTTATCCAGTTTTACGGCTGGACAGGGTTTGACCCGATAGCGTCGTTGTTTATCGCGGTGTTGATCGCTGCGAGTGTTATACCTCTTGTTCTGGATACGGGGAAGATTTTGTCTTTGGACGTTGGGAGTAAGGATGTAAGGATTCAGGAAGCTCTTTCCGAGGTGTGTACGCAATCGATCCAACCTGTCTCATACGCTTACATGTCATCCCAATTTTCCCAGCTCTCGAATATCCCTGGCCTGCAGTCGTACACGAATCCACGTTTCTGGCCGAAAGACTCATCAACACTCATTGGGTCGATACACATCCAACTAGCACCTTCGGCGGCATCGCACGACCCTTCAGGTCCACATTCGAGTGTCCGTACGACGTACACAAAGGTTGATCGTGTGGTGGAGCGGGTGCAGGATGTATTGAAAGGGAAGATTGAAGGGTTAGAGGAGGTAGTTGTGCAAGTTGAGGAGGGTGTGAATTCAAGGACGCCTTAGACTTGTGAGGGACATGTTACCGTAGATGGACTTTTTGGACTTTTGAGAAAATAGCAGGGTCTTCAGGTTTTTTTTTTGTGCATAAATAATCGGGCTTTGAGGATATATACCGGCGTGTAGTGGTATCAAACCCCGAATCATCGCATGTGAGAAATTGCTCCATTGTTATCGAGATCTTTATCTGTAATTTTTTGTACCACTACCACCACCACCACTTGTTACCAGGACATGTTATCGAAAGTGTCGCTGTACGTCGCCACACGAGAGCAGACAATCGCTTCGAGGAAACGAACTGTGGTGGAGTGGGGCCGGGGACTGACTTTGGACGAGTATCTTGATAGAGACGTGGTTGGAGAGGGTGAAGAATTTGGAAGAGATGGGAAATTGATAACTTGGTAAGTCATTCTGGTGGCGCCAAAACAGGTTGCCGAAAAGGAATCTTGACTTAAATCTAAGGGTGCTCGCTCCGAGAGATAATCCGACGGCACTGGACTTTTTCTGTTCGTGCGAGACGTGAGTGGTTAGCGTTTTCAACAAAACACGCTTACCATCCAAGCTCACCCCTGCCCAGTTTCAAGCGTGATATCGTCATTGGGCGTCCTTCACACTCCGGAGGGGAACCAGTTCTCGAGCAAGGCTTTGGATATGGCGTCGCGAGTGTATTCGTGGCACCGGAACACAGAGGAAAAGGGTACGGAAAATACATGATGCGACTCCTCCACTGGGTCCTTGCACGGGAGGAATACCTCTCTAGCCAGGTGTTTCCAGAAGCAGAATGGGGACCGAGACCAGAAAAGGCGCGTGGTGCAGGTGATGGATGGGTTTCTGCGCTCTTTAGTGATGTTGGACCGAGGTTTTATGAAGAGTGCGGCATGGGCGTTGAAAATAACAAAAGAGATGATGGATGGGTGGTCAAAGATCCGTTCTCGACGGTTTGGAAGATGCAAGATGTTCATTTTGGGCCGGGGGAGATAGATGGTGGTGATAGCAGCAGTGGAGAGGTAGTAGTAAGCTGGTTAGACGAGAAGCAGGCGAGGGACACGTGGGACCAGGATGCGAAATTAATGAAGCTAGAGATCGCGCAAAGGGCCAAGGATACGGGTACGACGCAGTTTGCATTCTTACCGAACGGAGGAGTGGCAGAGTTCCAGTGGTTCAGGCTGCACTATCACTTTAGCAGATACGTGGAGAACCCGCCGAGATACTGCGGTGTGAAGATCGGAGAACGGGCATTTGTGACCTGGACATGTGAGTATCGGCCTGGATCCCCGAAGTCCTTGACTGTGACGCGGTTGCGGGCGGACGAGAGAACAATTGCGGGGCTAATTGAGCGCGTGTTGAGGTATGCCAAGATGGTTGGGATGGAGGAGGTTGAAATCTGGAATCGACCGCAGATTGCGAAGGATGTTGTGGCGAGGTTTGGTGGTAAAGACGTTGAACGGTCAGAGGACCACTTGTCGAGTAGAAAGTGGTACTCATCGTTGGATGAGGATGAGGATGTTGAGTGGATGTGGAATGAACGCTACGCCTGGTGCTAGGCTATCACGTGATATGCCATTACAACACTTATACTATTCGAACTTGTTACTTGGTCCACACAAAGTTACTTACACCCACTCGCTGGTTTATTCTCTCAATGCCTCTCTGCGGCTCTTCATCCAATAACTCCTTTGGAAGATCACGACCAGTACGCATCTACAGCCTCACGTAATTTCCATTCTGCTAATCCTCGTGTCTCAGATCCAAAGAAAGGTAACAAAACAACCCTGCATCCCAACTCTGAAAAGATACAAGCTAACACCGGCCGTCCCAAAGGTCGTTGTCTGTGGTGACGGCGCTACAGGTGTGCTTCGATTCCCCATATACATACCATGTATCTCTCGGCTCTTATCCATGCTCACCCCTAGGAAAGACATCACTACTTAATGTCTTCACAAGAGGCTTCTTCACCCAAGTCTAGTACGCAACCTAACCCAAAAATACACCTCCAACTCTGGTCCCCTCATATCCCTCATCCCTCCTAACCCAGCGAACCCACAGTTTTTGAAAATTATGTCCACGATCTTTACGTTGACGACCAACTTGTCGAACTCAGTCTATGGGATACAGCCGGTCCGTATCCTTCTTCCGCTTGCGCCTATCAAAATCTCTGCCGTATAGGCGTTTATAACCCACATCTAACATCCTTAGTTGACCCTTTTATTTCACTATCACTCAAACAGGCCAGGAAGAGTTTGACCGTCTCCGCTCCTTGTCCTATGCCGAAACACATGTCATTATGATTTGCTTTTCTGTCGACAACCCCACCTCTTTAGAGAACGTCGAGTCCAAGGTCTGTCTTTGGTATCGTATCAGATCGTGTGTATACTTAATAACCTTAACCTGCAGTGGCTCGATGAGATCCTAGAATATTGCCCAGGTGTCAAGGTATGCTCCAGTACCCCGCCCCCCCCCCCCTGATGCTCGTTTACTCAAAAACTACCCAGCTTGTTCTTGTTGGTATGCTCCACTCCACCTCCCTTTCCCATTCATCACACCGATGCGATGACACCATCACAACCAGCCCTAAAATGTGATCTCCGGGACGACCGCGCAACGAAAGAGCGACTACAACGTTACGGTACACATCCAGTACACTACGAGGAGGGTTTGGCCGTGGCCCGGAGGATACGTGCCTCACGATATCTCGGTATCTCTTCCTTTACTTCCCTTCTCAATCTTAAACTCAATTCACATTTCACCCAGAATGCAGCTCGAAACACAATAGAGGCGTGACAGAAGTCTTCAACGAAGCAGCACGCGTCTCACTGAGCACAAGAGCGAAAGGCTCGGGAGATTCAGGTTGTACAATTATGTGACCGACGGACGCTTCATCATTTTCGTGCGCACATTTTGTGGTAGCTGGTTTACCACCACTCCGGGGGTGGGCTTTCTTTCTTTTACTTACCACTTCACCTTTTGCTGCACCTACCTTTTTGCTTGCCGTCACTTTGCTTTGTGCATTGCATTGGATGTTTCATTATTGGCTTTGCATTGCTATATACTACTCACACCTGGCCCAAGCCCTTCCGCCCTGCGTATGGTAACCAGTACAACTCGGGCACCTTTTTGGGAATATTAGAATTTTTGATTATCCATCATGACTTCCATATGTAAGCAATTTCGAGAACCTCGGAACGACAGCGAAGAAAAATATATCTGTATAACACAGCAAAACGCAAAGCGACTATCTATGGGCTTATCAGTCTACGAAGCCCAAACTTTCTATTCTATTATATTCTAGAGTCATTAGAATTCATCTATCCAAAGGAGAAAACCAACAATCAATTGTTTCTGTCCGCTCCTTGTCCAACGGCTGTCCAGTCATGTGTGAAAAATCTGACGCCGTCCTCAACCTTCTAATCTTCTTGGGACCCTCTTCTCCTTCGCTCCTGTTTCATTTCGCCTCCCGCGAAAGTACCACATACCCCATAAGTATGTAACCCCACAAACCCGATGACTACTCAATAATTCAAACCGATACTGTATCAATAGTGATAGCAACAAAACGCCACTTCTGTTTGATCGTCCGCTCCACATCACCAAGGGCATTGACAGATAATGTAGAATGAAACGCCTCAACTGTGTATAGACATAAATGATCAGCAACCAACGCACGAATAGAAAGAAAAGAACAACTCCATCCTACCAGCTCCGGACTGATAGGATGTGTCCGGTGTAGAATGGAGGGGCGCAGTACGTACCACGCAGGCACGGTCAAGGGGATTTTCACGGTTGTCTGTTAGAGTAGAGAATGCCGAAAGTTTTAGCATGTATGTTCTCGGATCATGTAACAGGTCAAGTAATGTCAGAAAACAATGTCAGAAGGGGGCAGATGGGGTAGGTCAAGTGTCTGGGCAGTGACAAGCCCAAAACCAGACTCAAGAGCCAGCCTGCTGGCGGGGACCACCCAACCAACGCAAATGGCAAACACATCCAATATATCAAATGTCACACTCACCGCAAGACCCTATGTGCATATAACCCCGTTCACCAAGGAGCAAGGAATTTGATCCATGGTCGCATGCGGAAAATAGTAGGGCAGCAACATCGAATATTGATAATAAAAAAAGATGATTACGCCGATATCAGAGTGAACGCAGTTTTGCTTGAGTAGGCGGTTGATTACATCAGAAGATGGAAGACTCACAGAAAGGCTCGTTTCCTTATATTTGACGCTCATGTCAGCTGCTGTGAGTCGCATGGCTTCAATCGCTTCGTCGAGCGTGACACTGTAGACACCATGGCTCGCCATGGACAGTTGAGCCGCCGTAACGGCTTTCACGGCTATCTTGTGGCGAATCACGTTCGGTAATTTCATACACCCGCGATTCGGTCGTGCACATTCATTTAGGGACGCATCGAGAACAACCGGGAGGTTAAAAAACCCGAAAATAACGACACAATACGGGTCGCGCAGGAATAGTCGTCGGGTGGTCCAGTGGCAGTAGTCGAAGATCAATAAAATAGAGCAAAATCCATCATTTCATTGTCAGCCACACCGTTCACACGATAAGACTAAAAGAAACATCTACTCGCCTCCGAGGCTATTCCGCTCCTACGGGGCGCAGACGCCACAAGTAAGAAGACCGAACGACACCACGAAGAGAGCGAGAACCGTTAAGGGGAAGCGAATAGGGCCGGGGGTAGATCAGTTACCAACGTCAGCGCCGAATCACACACGCATAGACAACGCCAGCACCGAAAGTACACCAATGGTCACATCAGATTCACAGCAGGAAGGAGAAAGGAAGAGGCAGAAGCACGCACTATACAGGGCACCTGGACTAGACCGTCTATGGGATCGCATGTAAGTCCAAGATTGTGTTCTACGATTAGAGCAGGTCCAGGGGGTCCACGACATGATCATCAGACGGTGCGCGTGTGTGTAGAGAGGAGGAATATGGACAAGGCCATGGACAAGGCAGAAAGGACAAGGTTCAAGAGAAATTTGATGGACAAAAATGCACAGATGAGTAAACATGAGATGCATCGATGGAAGTGGTAGATGGATGGTCATGAGTCTCGACAGACGTCTGATTGTATTTGGTCTGATTGCTTACCTATTCCTATCTCAGCTGCCTGAAGGAGCACAAGAAGGGGTTATGATACAATGTTGATCAGTTGCAGCGGAGGAGAAATTTGTTGAGTGAGCATGGGATGGACCCACTTGGAGAACGGTCTCAGGCGAAGCTGTAAACCGACGCGAAAGGTGTCAAACTCAGGTTTCACATAACTGAGAGGGGTCCAACCACATACCGCCCATGCAAGCCGCGAAACCCGCGCTAGCCATTGAACAAGCGACTAGATAATCTATTCAGTACTAGATACAACAACGAAACAAAGATATAAGTCATACCACCGACTTCGGCTTGGCAACCGCCTTCTGCAGCAGAAATAGTACTTCCCCGCTTAAACAACATTCCAACCGCCTAGAAAAAAGGGGGGGCAGTGTCACTACATTGTATCACTATACCAATTCCAATCAAAGGCCAAGAGCAAGTTCCGTCCAATATATCAAACACAGCTTAGCGCAGAATCCTATCATTATCCACGACAACTACCCAAGATCCGGAATGCGCAGAGCACAAGAGGGGAGAAAGAAAGGGAAAGAGGCGGGAGAAGGAAATAGCAACAAAAGGAATGAATCAAGGACTTACAGCGGCCGTCAACAAGAACGTCTCGATACTTCTAACTGGGTCATCACTGACAAACTTTAAAGTCCCATGTGAGCAGAAGTTGATCTCCAATCTAGAAGAGGAAAACGCAAAAGGTGTACCTCCACGATATATTTCAAAACGGCCGGTATGACACCTGCGGCACCGTTTGTTGGCGATGTCACGATCCTACCGCCTGAAGCATTCACTTCGTTAACGGCAATGGCATAACAAGAAAGAAAGTCCATCGCCGGAATAACGGTTCTTCTCTACATTCGGTCCGAGACATTAGGACCCGATGAGAATTGAAAGCGGTTCGCGGATGCGAGGATCCGGAAATGAAAGGTATGTCAAGTTCATTAAATTTTAGCTTATTAGGTTTGTCAAAAGAAAGAGAGAGAAGAAAACTTACAGGCGCCATTGGCAGAATAGCATGATCTATCGATCCGACAACTTTCGGAACGCGCTTCAAAGTTGCCAGAGTAGCTTTCTTCTTGGCAGCGTCTGTGTCTGTGTTTGGCGCCCTCTCGCCTTCTTTAGCTCCTAGTTCCTCAACAGGCTCACTCTGGTGGAGTTCGTACACGCCTTTATCATCGTCCTCGTAATCCACTGGACGACTTCGCGGTCCAGGGATTGCGCTCGCAATGTACGACGATCCTGGACCTATAGCTGGGAGCCCATAATTCGAAGAGCCAATCCCAGGGTAAAATCTACAAAGATAGAACAACGAAAAACGTGTATCAAATTACCGCATATTAATTTGGTGTCGGGTAGGTCATCACAAAACACCGAGTCAAGATGAGGGCGAGTTATAGGCAAATATTGATCAGGAAAGCACGAAAGGATAAATAATTGGGATAGAGGGGTGATTACTTACCCGCGCATCAGTCGCCTATACAACATGGGTGCACGACGTCTTAGTCCAAGGCGACCAGGAAGGGTACGTTCTGTTGTGGATACCCCGGTACGGATACATTCGTCCATGACTTGCCATATGCGCATCAACTGAACGTCCAGAAAGGTGTAAATGACAAACACGACGGGGGACCAGTCAGTGTTATTTCCAGCACAAAAGATTTTTGATGAAGGATAGACATAGACACATACCTTCTCATGGATAACCTCGTCTTTGTAACCGAAGTGTTTCTGTTGGCCGACCGGGATATTTGTTTATTTAAGTTTGGTGGCGTGGAATTTTGAGCAGAACTAAAGACGGACCTCGTTGTCATGTACGATTTGGGCTATGGTCATCTGTGGTCCAGGACCCAAGTTTATCAGAAAGGTGTTAAGTCCAGAAAAGGTGGACGACGACGGACATTGTGCTTTTTTGTCAATGCTAGGAGACTCGCACCAGTATCAAAGGGATAGGGCGGCTGATTTACATCTTCTTGTTTTGGTTGAGTACTTTCATTGCTACCACCGCCGGTGACAACTGGATTGACAGGCTGCTGACTTTCCCCTGTTATTTGCGGCATATCAACATCTAGAGGTTCGCTCATAGAATGGCTCTGATGGAGTCTAGCGCCGTGAACGGTCTTCTTATCTACGCCCTTGTAAAACAGGTTCTCATCAACTGTACGTAACCATCTCAGTATGTCATTTATCACATCAAGAAAAAAGCAGCAAATATATATATAAACAACACATCACCTTTTGTCTTGTCATTGACGACAAATCCACCTCCGACACTGAAGTACTCGTTCGTGGCAATCAAATCGCCGTCAGCGTCAAAGCAACTAAAACGCATGCCGTTCGGATGTGTCTTGAGCACAAGGTCATACCGCCATAACATGTCACGATCCATGTCATATTGGATACGGTGGTACCCACCAAGCATCAGAACCTTGGTTTCCAGGATTGCGGTATATCGGGATGGAATGGTGCCCGTGTCAATTGTCTCCGGATCGGATCCTGTTTTTTTCCCCCCCCCCCCCTAACTTAATGGGGGACTCGGGAAAACGATTTAACACGACGGACGCACCTTCGAGGCCGAGAAGAATAGCTTGGGGCGTGTGGTGACTGCGTTCGGAGCATATGAGCGGACATATGGAAGGCAAAACAGAAATATCCGACATTACCCTTTACCTGTTGCAAGTGCGGGTTCAAGGCCAGTTTAACAAAATGATGTCAGCGATAAAGTACGCGACGGACCTGTTGCGGCTAGAGAACCATATCTTGAAAAGCAGACACAGTACTGTCAAACAAATGGCAAAGGACCAGGTGCACACCGGAATTCTTACAAGTTAATCTTGACAGTATGGACCTTTTCAAACAAGGTGAATGTGACAAGAATCCGGGCTAACGAAGTTGAAAATACCTTGTCCAATAGATTTAATTGTTCGAGATCCGTGATAAAAATTTTGCCAGCACGCATGGGTCCCACAGTATGAGACGACGAGGGGCCAACTAGAAATGCATTCCAGATTTCAACCCCCAAGCCATTGATATTAAGCGTGGATAGCAGACAGACCTCCGACACTGAATAAATCGAAAGTAGAGATCACAGCGTGTTCTGGGACTTGACGAGGAGGAGGAAGTTCGTCACGATCCTTCGGGCGGAGCGAGGTATTCATCCATCTCTTAGAAGCTGATCCTGTCATCTTTAGTGTTGTTGGGAGGAGTGACTTGCCACGAAAATAGCGGAGGGTTGAGCGTTTTGACGGTGGCACGACAAGTGACCTGGGGACTCGGTTTACGAGCATCGTAGTCAAGGGCAAAAATTAAGATAGATAGGCAGAGAGAGTAGAGTGTAAGATAGGATAGGGTATTCGGAATCACACGGAAAGATAATTAAAGAAGAAGAGAGGAGTAGCGGCAATTGAGAGCCTGGAGGGATAAACGGAGGTCCAAGCGGAGTGTGTCCCTGATGGGATTGATTGGGTCATTATTGCAATTATTACTACAATAAATGAATTCTCTCCGACCAATAGTCACAGCAGATGGACCCTTTGTAGTGATTGTATTGATAGGGCTGAGTGATGATACACTATACAAGGGAGTGGTAGTGATCACGTGTCAGAAGATGAATTATTGGGTGACAGGACGACCAGCGAGTTGATCATTTTTTTTTGCATTCTACACCCATGGCTTCAGCTACACCCACACGAGAAAGAGACAGAGACAGACTCCCATTTCCTCACTCAATGCATCCCTCACCAGGACCACCAACTCCACACCGTTCTTTCACTTCACCGTCCGCGTCTGCTCAAAGTCTTTCTTCCTCAACATCTAACCCAAATTCTCTCTCCACCTCTCACGCAATCACAACTCAGTCTCTCCTTAAACAACATGAGGGCGCACAAGACCAAACAATGGCTGCCCTAGACCAAGCCGTTAACGAGCGCAATATTCTTGCTGCTCAGAATACCCAGCTCTGGAAGCTTATTGAAAAGCAACGTTCAGGTTATAATCAGATACTCAAGGAGCTCGACAGAATCAGAGGAGAGCGTGATTCCTACAAAGCAAAAGTAGTTGCACTCGGAGGTTCCACCGACATCAAACGCCAAAAGGCTAGCGAGCGTATCACCAGAAGCAGCACTGACACCTTGAACGGGTCGGATGCTTCATCAAACCCAAGACACACTGTCTCACGACACCACTCTGACGATAATGGTACGTTTCCTTCCATCCATAAGTCCCACTTTCACCTTATATATCCTCCGTTCTTGTTCTTCTAGCCACCCCACGACTTCAACAGCCACATCACCTTCATTCCTCACGCTCATACGAGCCCATATCTCAGCGCAATAGCGACAGCACACCCCACTCAACACCTGCTACGAGCTCTTCTACAACCCGCTCGCAAAGCCCACCTCCACCTCCACCTCCAATTTCTGCCCCGAGTTCGAGCTTCCCCACAACCTCATCATCATCATCATCAAAGTCTCAACGACCTTCTCCAACTCCACTCGTTCTCCCACCCCGGTCAGAAAGCCTCTCTACACCCGCTTCCGCATCAAGTTCTACTACCCCCGACGATTCTTCCATCATTCGACCTCTGCAATATCGCAAAGGTAGTATCGCTGACAGTGTCAGCAGCGTTTCGTCTACTACGAACCCCAACACCTCGACACCCACAAATGCCTCCGCTTCCAGTCTCCACAATTTCTCAAATTTCTCAACTTATACCCCAACTCAGCAATATAACGCTTCAACTCCTCAAGCACCTCCACCAATCCAAATCACAATGTCACCGGCCACCCCTCAACCCCAAGCTCAAGCACATCCACAACAAACCATTATTCTGTCGGCTATCCCGGAGGGTCCTCCTCTACTTCCAACCATTGATCCACGTAGCTCACGTATAACACTCCCTGATGAAGCAAGACAATACATAGTTAACATGGTCGACTCACCTATCCCGAGTCCTAAACTCGATTCTTTCGCGTCCACCAAACCTAAAGTCTCTTCCAACCTCGTCCCTCAACAGCAAGATGAATCAACTGGTCAGGAAAACGAATTCCTCGATCTAGGAGACGACGAAGAGGATACTGAAGGAGAGGACAATGAAGGCGATGAAGAAGATGAAAACGAAACAGATGTTGCATCTCCCCTGGAGCGGTCCAAGTCAACCGAGACGGAACAGGATCAAACATCAACCCCTGCAGCATCACCTGAACACCAGCTCCCACTCAGCAATATACCCATGTTCAGCAACCCATTCGCTGATACCCCACAAGTACAGAGCCAAGAACGAGGTCAGACGTGGCCTGTTCCAGAAGAAACCCCCCACTTTTCAACAGCAAACATAATGATACCCCAAAGGCAACAATCCGAACCCAACTTTGATCAGCCGCCCAAACTAGGCCAAGTTCCACCTGGAACCAATCAGTCGCTGATTAACACTTCCACGGCACCGTCGTCGCAGCCTCAACTCCAACCTACAGCCCCCTCCCAATCACAACACCACCAACCTCATCAACACCAACACAATAAGACGCAGCAACCGTTGGTGGGCACCGAACAACTGAATATGGCTGCTGGCTCCTCTCCACCACCATACTCGTCCCCCCATCAGGGTAGTATGGCACCTACCTGGATAGATACCCGACAGCTGCAACCCGACTCCTCTACTGTGAGCCTTGCCACGACCATGACAACGTCTCCGACATTGGCGTCTATGGAATCCGCACCACGAAGAGAGAAGGATATTGAACAATATCGTGCACTCCCACTTCTCTCCTCAGATCTCCCAACGACAAGCGTCACCGTCTCTCACTCTTTCGTCCGACCTAACGATAGAGGCAAAGAAGTCCTGTCGTTCGTTATCGTCATTAATCCAGGGAACGGGAAAGAGTGTTGGAAAGTGGAGAAGATGTACTCGGATGTGGTGGCTCTGGATTCGCGAGTGAGGAATAACGTTAGCAAGTCTATCGTGAGGAGAAACATCGTTGCGTTGCCAGAGGGGAAGCTGTGGAGGGACCATGCGCCTGCGAAAGTTGATCAACGGAAGGTATATACCGTTTTTCCTTCTGTTTTCGTGCTATCTTTATACTCATCTTTGTGATGCGTATAGGCTGTGCTAGAGGCCTACCTTCAGTCTCTTGTGAAATTACCGGTGAAGAATAATGACGAGGTTATCGCGTTCCTCACATCGGATATTGTGCGCGAGACACGTCAACCTGTTGTGCAGGCTGGATATAAAGAAGGTTATCTTACGAAACGTGGCAAGAACTTTGGAGGGTGGAAGACTCGGTACTTCGTCCTCCAAGGGCCTCTCCTCGAATATTACGAATCCGTTCGTCCATTCCCCCCCCCCCCCCTCCCTTGTTTGACTTTTTACTAACTTGTACTCACTTTTAGCGTGGTGGTACCCATCTCGGCTCGATAACCATCACAGGCGCTCAAATTGGTCGTCAACAACGCACCGAAAGACATACAGGCAACGACGACGAGAAAGAATACCGACACGCTTTCCTAATTGTCGAAGCCAAGAAAGGTCCTGGAGGCAGCCACCCAAGACACGTATTATGTGCGGAGAGCGACGAAGAAAGAGATGCGTGGGTTGAGATGCTCGTCAGGTATTTCACAGGGGTATACAGTGAGGAACCACTCACCTACGCGCCTTCTGGCCCATCCACTGCGGGAGCGCAACAACCGCACCCGCAATCACAACCACAACCACAACCACAACCCCATCATCACCTATCCCATCGTGGAGCATCAAAGGATGAGTTATCGATATCCAAAGGCGCAGCTATACCCATCTCACAACTCGCCCAAGATCCGAGTAACGCCAAGTTATTCTCGACACCAAACAACGTGGACGGGTATAATATGGAACCCTCTCCTATCGAACGGACCGCCTCATCTCAAAGTTCTCATCAGGGCGCTCATAATCAGGCTCAAGCTCAGCCGCCGCCACAGCACCAAAATCCAAATCAAGCCAGCAACGTGACTGCTAGGAGGGTTCTGGAGAGACTCCAAGGACTTCCCTCTAGCTTACCTGATTCGTCACCACTTTCTGCTTCGGCAGCTGGAGGACTTGGGGGAATCCAGGCGGAACTTGTTGGGCAGAGGCCTAATTCTGAGATGGGACATTATACCCCGGTAGAGACACCTGATAGGAGGAAACCTGCGGCGTCGCCTGAGCGACATCGGAATGAGGGTCGAAAATCACTCCATCCACCACCGAACAATAACAACACCTCAACCGGTTCCAATGCCAATGGTAGCACAGGTAATGGAGGTGCAGAGAGGTCTGCGTCGCCAGATAAACTGGATGCGACTAGTGGTGGTACCAAGGTGAAGATTTCAGGCCCTCTTAATGGAACACCGATTCCCTCCGGATTCAAATTTGGAAAGGAGAAAGAGAAGGAAAAGGAGAAAGAGAAGGAGAAGGAGGAGAATCTGCCCTACTGGGAGTGATAGACGCGAAAAAGCGCGGTCGCGGTTCTGGCCTGGGTGGAGGGCTAATGGTACGTCCCTACATTCTTACTTTTCATGGGTCACTTTATCTCACTACCTCGCCATTTCATAGGTGGTGATAAACCAGCTGCAGCTGCACCGAGAGCGGTGTTCGGGGTCCCATTGGAAGAGTCTCTTGATGTCGCACAGTTGTGCAATCTGCCCGCGATTGTGTTCCGGGCGATCGAGTACCTTGAAGCGAAAAGGGCTGATCAGGAGGAGGGAATATATAGGTTGAGTGGCAGTTCAACGGTTATCAAAAATTTGAGGGATCGGTTCAATGCTGGTACGTGATTTTATTTTATCCTTCGTCAGCTGTTTGCATTGCAATACCGATCATTTTGATACAGAGGGTGATGTGAACTTGCTGGCAAGTGATGAATATTGGGATCCTCATGCTATCGCCGGCCTGCTAAAGAGCTACCTACGCGAGCTGCCCGCGAGCATCCTCACAAGGGACTTACATTTCAGATTCCTATCTGTTATCGGTACGCCCGCGTCATAACACTTCTGCGCAAGAAACATAACCCGAAAATACAGACTTTGTCGACGCACAAGAAAGAATCAGGGAACTCTCCCAGCTCATTGCAGCGCTCCCACTCCCGAATTACAGCCTTCTTCGCGCGCTCACGGCTCATCTGATTCTCATCGTGCAAAATGCAAGCGTGAACAAAATGACCATGCGCAACGTCGGCATCGTTTTCTCACCCACCCTTGGGATACCCGCCGGAGTGTTCAGCCTTATGCTTGGCGAGTTTAACCGCGTGTTCAATGTTGATGCTGGGAAGGACATTAACACAAGTGACGGAGCCACGGTGGGGACTGGAACTGGCCCCGAAGGCGATGACGTCCTGAAGAGAAACAGTAGGCAGTACTCTGATACTGCAGCCGATCAGATTCTCGGACTGTCCGGGCGCAGTCTCAAAGGTAACCCCCTTTCTCGAACTTCTTTGTTACCTTTGGGCGCTGACCGAGGACTTCTTTCTACCCCGAATCGCTTAAATTTTAGCTTCCGCGGACGACACGCCGTCGGACGCAGATGATTCATCTTTGCAAGATGAGAGTGGGACAGAAACAACGGGTGACGGCGAGATGACAACCGAGTCAGTATCCGTTTCGGGGTCGGGATCGGTCTCGACACCTGTTCGTGATGGCGATCAGTTCCAGCAACAGCAACAACATGCGATCCGTATCAGTGAGCCAGACACACCAACAGCACCAAGAACATCAAAAGCCGCTCATACAGCGAGTAGTAAAGGGCTGGCGCTTACCCCTAGTCGGGGAAATAAGAGGTTCTCGAGGGTGCCTGGAGCTATTGGGCTGCCTTCCTCACCGCGGCCCCCTCATTCGCCTTCTAAACCCGTCGACACAATCGCTTCTTCTCTAGATGGTTGAAAATTGTGCCTCTGATTTGACTCCTTTGTATATACCAGCTTCTCCCTGCAGTGATTCTTTTTTTGTACTTTTGTTTCTCTGGTGGACTTTCTCGATTTTTTCCCGTCACTGTGTCAGTAATGCAATATCAGTCGAAGCATTCATAAATGTGGTTCACGGTAACATAAGCGAAGTTGACACGACCATCAAATGAAAGGATGATCCCGTTGGCACACGCCTGGTAACCCCTCGGTGAAACTTGAGCTTGAACCATATCCACCCTCTCCTTCGTTCTGATCCATGGGCTTCAAACAGGCGGCTGTTCTGGCACCCGTATCCTTCTTCCTGGGTGAGCCTTACCACTCTTTCACATTCTCATTGCTCATAACCTCCACGTTATGTCATCACCAACGCACTGGATACTCGCGTTCCAGGTGTTCTCTTCATCTGTTTCAATGTCGATCACCGAATCTTGTGGGGGTCCGCGGGACTGACTGACGAAGTTGTTGCGGATGGGTTCCAGTTCTATGCCACGTTCTTCAATGCCCCTCCTGCTATCAAGGTGCGACAACGCGTGCTCGGGGTGCTCCTTCTTGTCTCTACAATGTGTTCTAACGCTTGTGTGACCTCGCCTTCCATGTTCTCAGGCTCTTCTCCACGCGATGATTGCCATCGGTATTATCGGCATGGTTTCGAAATTACACAAATGGGATGAGAGCGCCATGTTCTTCGATGGTTCGAGTCTGGGTACGTTCCCACCGGATTTTCCGGTGCTTCCGTTTGCCCTTATTCAAAATCAATTCCGCCGATAGCTGCTTATGTCTTTGGCGTTGCTGTGTACATTACGGTCACGATACCGGCCCTGCGGACTATTGTAACCCCAATTAAAGAAGAAACAAAGGAAGTTCGGGTGGAAGCGCTGAGTGTCCTCTGCGCAGGGAACCTGATCATTGTAGCATGCCTTCTCGCTGTGTTGGTGCTCCAGGTGCGAAAAAAGAAACATATATGCATTTGTTACTACTTCTTCTGACCCGTTTGGTTTGTTTTTGTTACACCACCGTTTTTTTGGGGGGTTCTCGTCACTGGTCCTCGTCGCCAGGCCGGCCAAGAGTACGCGCAACGACAAGATGCTCGTGAGCGCTCCAGGGTTGAAAGCGAAACGGATGCGACGGACGTGGATGTCAAAAAGAACCAATAGTTCACGTTCGAGCGGCTGATACGTCTGAGCCTTTTCCCCGTTGCTCCAAGTCATTGTAACGTCTCGTATTTAATTGTTACGATCTGTGTAATTACCAGATCTTTATATTTAGTAACTTACGCTCCGTGTCGGGCTCAGCCAACGACTGTCGTGTGCGCCGAAACGCGCTACCATCTCCGTCGGAATATGGCAAATCCCGCAATCGCGGAACAGTGATAAATTCCGAACGGGACACTATTGAAAATCTTGAAACTTCACGTTGAAGTTGGCAGACAGCATTTTTGCCCATACATTAACAGCTATTCCTGAGTTAGGCGAATCTGCCACGGGGCCCACTATGATTTACATCACTCCCTTCGGATACAAACTCACTTCCCTTCGTCTGTCAATATTTCCCTTCTCGAATTTCAAAATTTCCCCGATACCCACCCGTTGGCTTGGTATCGATCTGTGTTGACGCTCAGATTCGAAGCCCGCGAAATGACCTGATAAGTATAGGAGATGTATGCGGGAAATGTTACCCTGTCCCAGGCAGTATCCGCTCGGCATCGCTCGCGGGCGGGCTTTCTCCGCCCCCCTATGAGAGCTTCTCCCATGAAATTGCACGCTCCACGAAGATTAATGAACTTTCCTTCAAAGACCGCCAAACTGTGTCCGACTGGCCCCGACTCTTTGAGGACTCAAAATAATCCGACCCACAATTGAATATTGAATATTGAATATTGAATCTTGGGAACTCAGCATCCTGTTATACACACCACCTGGCGAAAATACCGATCCACCATACGGCTCCTTTCAATGATACGCCCGCAGTCTGCACCCCTTACTGAAGTGGGCGAAATCCCTAGAACGGAAATTTTACTGATGCGACAAAACTGCTTTCTGATGGGGGCGTTCATACCAAAATTCATTACGGGTTTTGTGGCACCATCAGTCTACCACCCCCCCCGCCGCTATGGATTTCTATATGCGACGGACTCAAGAACGGGCAGGACCTATCGTCTTCGGGAAACACAGAAATTCTCATGGGAATGACAGGCTGGGCGACGAACAGCGAGGTCTCTGGCTATATTCGCTTCCTCCCCGGTCCTGGGAACGAAACTTCGCAGGTAGAGCATTAGTCCGTAGTCCTGACCAACCGACAGTGACAAGTCCACGCTTCTATGAAACGTTGATGACCGCTGTTGCCGTTTTTTTGGACAAATCTCTGTTTTGCACTCCACCAAATCCCAGCTCCTAATGCCTATCTACCCCAACTCGGCAAAAACTGAGGAAGCTTTGCTCGGTCACACCTTCTGTGGAGATCTGCTGTTGAATTTGGGTCCCCCCCCCCCCAAAAAAAAACTCGAGCTTGAGTACCGAAGGCCCTCTCCCATCATTCGATGGTTTTTCCTCGCTGCTTCTCGGAGGCGCCGCCGCCGCCGACCAAAGTACACTACGCAAGCAAACTCCGCTTTCATCCATCACCCCATCATGATCAAAATATACTATTTCCAGCGGAAGGAAGTCTTCTCGCGTTTCTGGTGGAAGCTGTTCACAAAAGTCATATTGATAACTCTCTTGCTTTTCATTGGGTGCATATGGCGGACCCTTCGACTCGTGATCCTGTCGTGGTGTCATTCTATACCAGAACCCATACATCGTATATAAAAAGATGCATACCCTTGTCAGACAGACTAATCTGATGGAGGTGTGTCTTGTTGTTACTATAGAGTGTTGAAGAACTGATATACCGGTGGCAGAGAAGCCCTAGCTTTGATTTCATTCATACTTACTTCAATACTTGCTCAAGGTTGCGCTGATCTGATCGTTGGGGTGTCATGGATGAGAAGCTAACCGAAGTTACCGACAATTGACACCTTTGCAAAGCACTCCAGGGACCTGGTCGTGTTTCCCTCCCACCTTATTTTGGTTCCAGACTTTAAGCACAGGCCTACTTTTCTTATCGAATGACCATGACATGATCATCCAAGGAGTCACAAATCAACATCTGCGTTGTAGTCGCACGGCCATGCGAAGCACCCGCAGTACAGGGAAACGGTAGATCTCTGCACCCTCCTTCCGATACATTGGGTAAGGTAACGCTTTCATAAACATCTTGGTAACACTCACACAGGGGTTTTACTCACCGTTCCCTAATCTCTGCCCACATCACCGTTTTGACCAATTCGAGATTTAAGCGAGGCAGATTCCCATGGTTTCCCTGAACGGGAGTGAGGGTTCACCTTATTGGGCGACTGCGGAATGTTTGCTTTTGACTCGTGTGCGTTTCTAGTCACCGAACAATCCCAGTACATAATTCAATACTCTATGCAGGGTTCGTTAGGTTCACAAAAATCCGTCTTATGGTTAGCTATCCACGTTCAACGCTCTGACAAATACGTTGATTGTTACCAGCACTTAACCGGTATCAAGACCCACTATTAATAACTATTGGCAGGTTTACTCCCTAGAATCCCTCGAAGCAACTCCTGCTCCAGAGGAAGGGGACGCTAAGCAACAACCTATGATTATTCATATCAGTATCAAAGTGAGTCGTTCTTGCAAGTCCATAAATGGAAAGTGGGACATTGATTCTCCTCCCATTGTAGTGTGCAATTTTTCCAAGCATCAATGAAGCGGCCTCAGGAGTGACATTACGTGGGCGACAGAGAAATCAACCCGTTCCCATTGTCGTTCCAACTGGGTATGAACCGCGTAGATCCTTAGTTCTCAAAAGAAGAGTGTAGGTACCGTGGTAATGACGAAGGTTAATGAGGACTGGCAATAGAAGTGGAGATGAAACTTGAAATGAGCTCCAGGTTCTATACCAGAGTTGTTTCGAGAACTATTGTACTCGGGACAGTATATAATTGTATATCCTTTTATTTTCTAACGGCACCAGAGTTTAATGACCGATCGAGGCTTTGCAGGGAAGAGCAAACAGGGGAGCAAAGTAGTTTTAAATCCGTTACACCGTACCGAACCCACATTGACTGGCACCGCAATGCTGCCCCTGCAGTTCCTGCAGTTCTATTTGAGGGTGGGGACTGAGTCGAAAGTGGTGATAAGTAGCGTGATGGGGAGGTCATTGACATGTTGTTTGATCTCGGTCCGCTTTTTCTTTCGTTTCCCTAGGTGAACGTTCCCTTCCCTCCGACGCCACAACTTGGCAGCCAGTCGCGAGAATCCATCCGGTGTTGTGAGGCCATACTGTGCGTACAGTCAGTCAATCGGTCGATACGCTCTTTGGCATTATTCTCAACGTCTTCCTATACCTGACTTCGATGCTGATTGATACGTTGGCAATCAACAAACAGGTCAGAGCTTCCCTGCATGTACCTCCGTCTAAACGCTCTTGTGGAACCTTTCTTCTCACCAAATGGCCGTCAACCCCTGGGCGGTACCCTTACGCTATCAGGTTGCCCTTCGGTGATTATTTTTATTCTCGAAGTGATATCCATGCCACGATCGGATTACTGTTCATTATTGCCGAGGCGTACTAGGGAAATTAAAAATAAAACTTATTAGATGCAATCACTCGAAGCGTGGAAGCGCGTGGTTATGCCCATTTGCACACCAACTCGCTCCTACGAACAAGTCTGCTCCTATTTGCCTCCGGAGTCCGATATCGTCAGAGGAAACCGTCGTTGGAATAAAGTTATTCGCCTCGAACAGTTTAAGATAACCATCATAACGCACATGGTGCTAGACGGGTGCGTAATGATTCGAATGTATGTGTGACAATTGGATCGAAGCAGACGAACCGTATGGTCATCATACGCTTCGGGAGAGTGTAAGGGTGTTAGCACCTCCGCCACAGGATGCCGCCGCCATCATGAAGGCAAAACCTGCCCAATTCGTGCAAGAGGTTCTGTTGAGTCGTCACCTCCTTCCCCCAAAAATTTTTCTTCGGCCGCCACACATCCATGCCAGAGGTCTGTAATTCACGTCGTCTCAGAAGAGGGAGTGAAGACGGGTATTTCCGTGGAATTTCAAATGCTTCTCTTTGGCCGAAGGATTCTCGTCACATCCTGGCTGTTTTTATTTTCTTGTCTGCTCACAGGCCCTTAGGGCCTCATCAGAAACCGGCGGTACGGCAAACAGCAATCTGCCACGTCCGTTGTGGGGTATTCGTGACGGGCCATTATTCGCCTGCACATGGCTTACCTCTGGTAGGGAGCGACGCCTTGATGTAAATCCCTGGAATTCATGAGTGACAGTCTTCCTCTGTTCTTGATGGGTTGAAAACATTTTGACGGGACGAAACGCACTACCCTTGAGGACTCCTGAGTTGATGTGTTACCCTTCCTAGGCCTCCAAAAATAATCATGTGGGCGTTCTGCAGAGAAGAAAAGAAATTTGCAACGATAGATATGCACACCACATACTTATTACAGTACTATGTTAGGGCTGGGGGAGTGGTGAGACCTTGTCATTGATCACTCTCTTGGGTCAATCGGAGTGTATTTTCTTGGCTTCCCCCCCCCGCGGGAATGTCATAAGGTGTCTGTTGTCTAGACAAATCGGAAATAGGAAGACAAGCCAATTCACAAGATGAAATTCCGAAAGAATTTGAAAATCGGAAAAGATCAAATTGTCTTTCCCCACATTCCAAGACAACGGAGGAAGAAGGGCTTAGCGCCAGCGAAATTCTTTGTGGGAAGTATCTGCGCGTTCACCCTCATTATTCCACTGGGGAATAATGGCTCGAACATCCGGATATCTCCCAAAAAGTTGCATGATTTAAAATTAGAGAGTGAGTGAATGTTCTTGGCCATCGGTTGGTCATCATCAGTTGGTCATCATGATCGACTAAGTATTTTGGCTTGGTCAGACGGGCATCGAGAGAGGCTCGGGGAGGACTCAAAGGCGAATCAAGGGTGGGTAACACGTTAGTATTGAATGTCAACAATGGGCAGAGTTCTAGGCTGTCATGCGTTCCTCGGAAAGTGGTCTGCACATGATTCGCTTGGCATATTATCATACCGTGAATGTTTCTTTGGTGAAGGTTTGGCGTTGGAGCTTGGGAGCTTGGCAGACGGTCACGACGTGGAAAACCGGGTAGTTGGCACGACCTCATGCAACAGGCATGGTTGATGGTGAACTCATGTGAAGTGGATTCATCAGAGTGTAGTGTAAAGAAGTAAGGAAGAAAAGTATGATGACTGATTTCTGATGGTAAGTAAGAGAGTAAAGTAGTACCAAGGACAAGTGACTGCGACCATCAAAATCACTGGAAGAACAATGAAAAAAAAAAAAGAAAATTATTATTTAGGACATAGCAGAACGGGCAAGGGGAAATGGAGAGAAGGGTTAGAGCGAGGCACGAAATATTAGACGAGAGGGGAGAAATGGCAAGGAGAGAAGACCGTAAGGGCGGATGTGGGTGGAGAGTGCCGAGTGGGCGGACAAGAACAAAGGTGAGTTTGAGAGAAGCTGTTCTAGAATCACCGCAACATCCAAATGAGGCAAGCCTCCCACGGTCGACCTCTGCGCGCTTCTTTTTCCCAGGTTGAGTCATTGTCTGCGGTACTGAGTAGGTCTGGATTGAACAAACACTTGATGACTTCAGACAATGGGAGCTGCGGGGTTGGTTCTGTGAGGGGAAAGGGCGGGAAGGAACCGAGAGGCACGGCGGGAAATCGAATGGGGCTTGGGTGCAGCAGACGTTTGGACAGTGGACCAGATCGACGGCGAGGCCTGGAGTCAATGGACCAGGTGTGACTTGTGGGACAGGCCGTAACGGTACCGTGACGAGCCAGGGCTTCGTTGTGGTGGAAATCCCGATCGATCTTGTTAGATCTAAGATTGGTGAGATCCCCGATGCGATGAGAGCAAAATATAAAGAAAGAAAGCTTCCACCTCCAACATACCTCGACCAATTCTACCACCTCCTCCTCTTCGACCTAACAACTCCCTCAACTCATGGACATGGACATCGACTGGTGCCTCACTTGCAACAAACGCGTTGTAAGTATCTTTCATCTTTTACTCACCACTTCACCTTTTCCTCATGTCTTTTCCAGCAGGGCAGTTCTCTCTACTGCTCGCGAAAGTGCCAGTACGGCGCTGGCCCTTCAAACTATCACCAACATTCCCTTCCCTCCCTCTCCGAGGAGCAAGATTCGTCCTACGACGGTCAGCTAGAAGACGGAGAGGAATATGAGGAAGATTACCTAGAAGGCGTCTGCGATTATGATGAGGAGGGTCAACAGATCTCCAACATCGAGGCTGTCTCCAAAACTACATGGGCAGGACG
Organism: Calvatia gigantea; assembly: GCA_025093985.1. Taxonomy (NCBI): domain Eukaryota; kingdom Fungi; phylum Basidiomycota; class Agaricomycetes; order Agaricales; family Lycoperdaceae; genus Calvatia; species Calvatia gigantea. The sequence continues at coordinate 1,052,008 of JACAAK010000005.1, read as the reverse complement.
GGGATCTGCCGGTATCCGTGCGTGGGCTTCAGAGATCCCTCTAGGAGCTCGCCCAGAAGTACAAGAGTTCGTGCCCCCAACGCCGGCATCTTCAGACGATTCCTCGTCTGTCTCTTCTACTTCCAGTACCAGTTCTACCTATCGGGCACCGAACCTCGTACGACCCTCCCGCCCCGTCCCTCCCTCTCTCACCATGTCAAAACCAGACTTTTCCACTACCACTCCCCCACGGCCGATCCTCAACCTCCAGACCCACCTCGCCACCATTTCCCTCACCCGTTCCCCAGGAAGTACAGCAAGAACCTCAATCATCTCGGAGGACTCGCTACCCACGCCCGCCTCCACCCACCCCATCTCTTTCTCACCTCTCCCTGGAAGACCCTTTCCGTCTATCTCTGATGCCCGCGCATGCGACCTCGCCGCATGTACCCAACTCAACTCACCTTCCACTCCGTCCCGCCCTCCTGTCCCGCAGAAGGATGATAAATATCTTATGCGATCCCGCTGCTTGCCCATTGCCCCCCGCATCGCCTCGTCGTCCCAATCATCCCTAGACGATGGCTTCGAATCGTCCAACCCTTGGTGGGTGACGAACTCCATGGTCGCTCGACATGCGACCAAAGCCGCTACACAACACATCCGTAGCAGCGTCCGTAAGGACACTTCCGCCTCCGAGGCAGTACGGGGACGTCGATCTTCCCGCGTCGCTGCCTAGACCATCTCGCCCTGTTCTTCGACTTCAAAAACCTTACCCGTTGCGTGTGCCATGCACGCTTCGTTTTTTCCTTCCTCTCGTCATCAGCCCAATGATATATTTTGATCCTATCGCACTCCATAGCACACACTCCATCGCCTACTCATGCACACGTCTCTATCGTTATGACCCGGCCTACTGTTCATATAGTGGGCTGCGTCTTTATATCTCCATGTCTTATTTTTGTGCATCATCATTCACCCATCTCACCCACGACCCACGACCACCAGTACTCCTGTTGTCACATTCTTTCGTTTTTCTATTTTTCGACTGCCATTCACGTCGTTCATGTTTCCCTCTGTACTTGCACGCTCTTTGTCCGCATACATACATTTGATAGATAGACAACATACAACGGTTTCATACAACTTTCTTTGACGACTAAACTGAGTGATTTATCTGGGTGTGAGCCCATTTCAAAGTTACACGCTCCAAAAATTTTGAGGAATCGCCCGAATAATTACAAGGAAATGCGGATAAACGTGTGGATATCTGGAACAGTCGATCAGGACAGAAGGATAATCCGGAGTGAACTTCCTGAAGCCTCCTGTTCCTTTTCCCAGCCGAGCACTCCCAGTACTAAATGAGCAGGAAGACGGGGGTTGCTTGGCGGTGGAGTCGGTCAACATTATTTTATTCCCGAGGGTGGATTATAGTGGGACCAGCCGGAGAAGAGGACAAAGCTGGGTGAGTGAGATCCCTGCACTTTGTTCCCCCGCCGTGTAACCCATCTGAGGGGGGGGGGGACCAAGCCAGAGCTCGGACTTCCATTCGAAAAGGCGCATGTGGGGGCGCACAATAAATCCACCCTAACTGTTCCAGGTGGCACGGAAATCAAGCCACCAACAGATAAGCTTTATTCTACCTCTACACACTAGAAGTGCCACTGCCTGCCTCTAACTCCACACTGACAGTAATGAAAAATCCGCACCGTACGCACTCTAACCTCTCATCTACCTAGTGTCAGCAAACGTCGACCTCAGATTCTCGAGTTCTCGACCGCAATGCTTCTGGCGAAGGGAACGGGATTGTAAGATCGCGTCCGGTCCTCCCAAACTCCTGTTGCCACTTTTGGTTGTGTGCCTTTGTTCAAACTTCAATCTATCAGCCTCATGTACTTCGTGCCCCTTCTCCGATACACCCGCAGCAGCGAGTTGTGGTTCTTTTATCCTCATCCAGGCTTCAAAACACGAGAATCACATACTACCCGCCAAGTTCACTCTTGACTTCTCACATTGCGGATGTACCTTCAATATCTATGATCCAAGTGTGATCCAAGTGATCTTCTCCCTCCGAATACCGTCAACCTCTATCCTGTTTGGCTTGCCCTCCCTCCTCCCTTCACCCTACCCTTAAGTCTACCGGTCTTTGAGCGAGGAAGGCAGAAGTCCTGGTAATGAACTAATAAACTGCGTCATCGCAGAGACATTGTCCGTTCGTGGATAGCTCAGAGCCGCTAAATCCTGCTTTTTTCGTGGAGAGTCCTCTTCCCTAAACTTCAGATTTACCCATTATGCAATATCATGACACCTTTCAATGACTCTTGCTCAAATACGTTCCTGACCCTGAGCACCGTTGCATACCTTTCCCGTCTGTCTTTCCCCTTCCAAGGACAGTAAAGAAAACATGGGGCTGTGGCGTTTGGAGCACTGTGGAGGAGCTTCTCCTCCACCTTTCATGAATTCCATTGCTATCTCTCTTCCTTTCGACCAGAGGAACGGGAACCTCATCCACAGTTCCCCGTCTTGTTAAAGCATCCGGCTTTGGTTCTTTCCTTGCTAACGGACAGATTCATGGGCTCGACCGACCCCTGCCAAACGTTCACACCAACTCTATATGAACGACGGAGGCCTCGACTCTCGAACGTCACAATGACGCTAGCCATTATTAATTTATCATCCTTTGCGAGGGACACGCTCCTGCACATAGATTTTTGGCCCCACGCCCGTCACTGTCATAGTTAGCAGCAATACTCATACCGTGAGTGCATCTATGTGTGTTTCGAAGAACGATGAGCTATGCCCATTAGGCGCTTGTCATTGCTCACAGATTACAAGGACCCTTCAATTAAATTAAGTCTTCTCACGACGACAATGAGCGGCCTCATTGGCTTCAGGTTTGAAAATTTGGAATTTGGAAGACGATACTTTGTCACCCAACGACATAGCATTGAGGGATCGTAGCCAGAGAAACACCCGCCAAGCGCCGCCCCCAATTAAGATGAGTGGTGACGATGGTTATATCGTAGCGCGGTAACACAACCCCCATTGACTGCGACTGTTTTTTTTTGGGTCCGTTATTTCCGTCAAATTCCCCAAAGAGAACTTTTATTTTGGATTAGGAGCATCAAGAGGGGAGTTTCCGTCTCCTCGCGCGAACTACAAGTCGAGTTTCATTTTAAGGCAACTTCTCGCTCATGCCCCCCTCCATTCCTAAATTTCTATCACACCATTTAGGGGCAACGGATCTGTTTCAATTCGCAAATCGATTGCGGCGCTGCTGTTCAATATTATTGTGTCTCAGGGAAGCGGAAGCGGGGATCCCAAGTAAGCCAGAAACAGCTCCACCCACAGATGAGATTTGCTGTTTCCTAAATTACCGTTACCGACTGATGTAATAGTTGAGCGGCGCAACGGCTTCTTAGTATCATAAAGCATTTGTCGCATTGTCCGGAAGCTGTGCGTGATGAAATTCTATGATACAGAGATTACAGAGAGACGATTATCCTTAAGGATTTGCAGCGCAACCGTGGTTCTTCTAAGATCTGATTCCTATTTGATGGTAGTTCTTGATGAGAGTAGTTGACATTTACCACATCGCCCATAGCCGACAGCGTCTTTCCCCCCTTTCGTTAATTCACCTTGGGCCCTTTCGAAAAGCGTGTTTGCCAAGTTGTCTGTGGGGCATCGGGCACCTGACCCAATCTCAGCTGGTTTAGGACAGAACCCAGGACTTATCCGACTTTCTAGGAAATCTCATTATGTTCCGGAGCGACCCTGTGGGTAGCTTATCCTTCTATACAATAGTTTGATCGCCCAAAAACACTAACGTAGGACCACGCCACCAAGTTTCAAGACAGTAACTTTGGGACCGTGATACCCCCCCACTTGTGTGTATAGATTGCGGCCGTGGAATTCCGTCTTGGAAAATGGTTAATCATGGGCCAACCCCTGTTTTTACTAAACAATGAAAGCATTCGCGTAAGTTGGTGTGAGTGGATGAGTACCTTTTCGTACACGACGATGATCGCGTCTTTGAGCCCTGTGACGACTGTACGGTCTCTTTTTTTGAATATGCGTGGGAACTGCACTTTATCCTGACTCTATTCCCTGTTGAATTTGACCCAAGGCCCAATCAAATTACTCAACCGCATCAACCTTCCCCTCAGCTTATTGCCTAAAATGAATAAATTCATCATCATTTCTCCCGTTGACGATCACGCGTGATCAAGCCCATCGTCGTATATTCCCCGTTTCTTTTCCTTTCTTACGGCAGGATTCAGTATTCAATATTCAACGCTGATGATGCGTCTGTCGTCGAAAGGCACGAGATGATGAGGGTGTGCATGGGGCCAGCCAGAGATTTTCGCGATCCCCCTATGGCACCCACAGCCACCTTATCCGCCCGTTGCATTACAAGTCAAAGAAACGAAGGTCACCGCTTTAGAGCTTTACTTATCCTAGTAACCCACAGTCCTCTGCGCTCGGAGTCGTGTACGTGATAAAGCGGTGTACGTTATGTACATGTTAATATGAACGTGTCGACCAGAGGCTCTCGGTAGCGCAAATTCGGGGGCGATTCATCGAGACTCCTGATTTGATCTTATTCCAACTCGGTACAGTAAGTACTTGGAGACAGCAAAGTCCATCAAACATACTTAGTTGTCCCTGAGCTATCTATGCTCCATCATCCATGTCATCGTCATTCTCTCTGCATTATGTGTCGAGTAAGGTTCAGCCTTAACCTTATCCGTTCATCCCGCGCGTGCAGCGGACCCGCCCAGAACGCGCCCGCCGCATGCGTGGCCCAGGCGAGAATTTTCATACATTACTCCTGAGCTTCAGTGAAAATTCGAGAAACACGATGTGCCTCGACTTCCCCCTCCTATTGACCAGATTGTAATATGGCTTTTTTTGGGCCTGTGAACATCACTATGCAACATTCAATATACTATCCCCAACTCGTAGTATCTGAAAGCAACAAATCTACGCAGCATCACCACCGCCAAGTCTCCGTTGGCGAGCTGACTGGCCTCCCACGCCCAATGCTATCCTGCTTTACTGTTTCTGGTAATGCAGGGTCGTATTGTTGGCTGCAAAGGTTTAACTGTCCAAGCAACATCTCCGTATATCCCAGCCAGACAATGGTTGGGAACCGATAGACCTGTCAGTCCACGTTGCCGAGACCCCAACCTCAAGGAGCCGTGCTTTCTGACATTCGCGTTACAGCGGTTGCGTCTGGCATATGAACCTGAATAAAACTTCGATCACGGTAAGTGGCTCAATTGAGAACTCGTTCTCTTGTTCACCGGGCTTTGCGCTCTCACATGCTGTCAGCGCAATGTCACTGTCGCTCGACGACATACCATCAACATACATTTCTGTATAACTGGATCCCCGACTTATCCTGGTAGGCCGGATTTGTGAAACGACCGACATCACGGCTGTTCAACCCAAATTGCGATCTCGCCATCTCAACATTCGTAGTTCTCTCCCCTTGTCTATCAACCGATATCATTCTAGCCCATACATCAGTCACCAGAGACAATTCTTGGTTGGCTCATGACTATGAAACTATGAAACACTTCGCGTTGATAGGCCACTCGTCGCACAATAGCGTACAATGCAGAACAGCTCGTAATGTGGCTGCGTTGGCTCAGGTCCAAGGTCGCCCATTAGCTCGAAGAAGTTCATATTCTAAAATGTTCTAAAATAGAAGAACAGGAAAGAGGAAAGAAAACAGAAAGAAGACTGTACGTAAGCGACATGCATCGTGCATCACATTTGTCTCTCGACCTTGCCAAGTTAAACGTTAATATGATGTTGCGCAAAAACCCTTCACGCCAGGAAATGCACATTAGTTAATTTCCACCCGCCACAGACAGCCTGTCAGGGCAGGGCTCTAGAACCGACAGTGGTAACAGTAGCCAAAGTGATTTGGAATTCCTACAACACGACAATCCTTGTCGATCCGATAAACAAAGACATCCAGGCCCCACTCAATACCGGTTTCGCAAGAGAATAGAGAAAACGGCGTCTCGAGAGAGTGACTTTAAATTCAAGAATCTGTCATATGTGATGCTGTGAAACATTGGCCTAATTTAGATTCCTGTCAAAGCTGAAAAGGCAAAAGGGGTGCTCGTCGCATCGGTAGATATTACTTTGATGAAGAAATTTCAATGGGAACGATCAACACGTGAACAGCGGTCATTTTCTTGGTTGGTACGCTCACCACGAAGCAGGTTCTTCTGGGCGCTCAGGTAAGTATGATGAAATCAAGTGCCCGGTTCATATACGAATGGCTCCGCAAATTGCACCGAAAATGAGCGATACATGACATGCATGACAGCTGACGGAAACGAAAACATCATACTTCAAAGCTTCACCTTCGAGTCTGTTCACTATTCGACGTTGTCGTAATTTATGGTTTGGGTTGTCTGCCACCACCTAAAAGAATTATTTAGTCAGAACGACGTCAAGAAATATACGGTGACGTGACGCGCAAGCGGGGGGTTGCTCGTCGTTCGTCAAGAATTTAAAGCTTGATTCTGAGTCATCCCACCCGGCAGGTGATATTCGGTGGGCCCGCTCATCTAAGTCACCAACAAAGACTGTTGAACAGGTGCCTATGAGTGCCTGTGGCATCGGTGCATCTCCAGTATCGAACAGTGACAGACCAAGGCACCAGGTTCCATCATGGCTGATGGAGGGCAGGCTAGAATAGTTCCGTGGACTTTCTTGCAACGTTATCAAAAGGCTACAACTGTTGTTCTCCTGATTCTGGCAAATCAAAGACGGGGGCAAGTCGTTTTTCTGGGAGGCTGGCTTCAAGGGGCTGCTACGACATACTTAGACATGTCGATATGTATGTTTTTATATCATCTTGCCTGAAGTATACATAACTGGTGACACATACACGGACCTAGCATCGGGGACAAATGTGCTCCGGTAAGGGGGCAAAGACAAGTGATTGTAGTACAATGCCTGCCATTGGCAGGACATGCGATCTTCCTTTACCGACCAAGGACAGTGCGAGGCAGAAAAGATCAGATATTACAAACGGTCCCCCTACTGCGGCGGAGGCTGGAAGCTAATTGACTGCGTTAGTGACTGCCACTCAGATACATTTCAACTACACACCCTGGTGGAGGTCCAGCAAAGCCGGGAGGTGGGGGTGGGAACGGCATACCAGGGGGGAAACCAGGAGGCCTAAAACCAGGAGGCGGCCCTGGCATTCCAGGAGGGGCAAATGGCATCGGTGGCCTTGCCAGAGCTGGAGCGCCCACTATGAATTGAGAGGAGAACAGGTTAGTTATTCCTAAGGGATCGGAGAAATCTTTCGAAACATACTTGGAGGCATCATGCCCATTCCTCGTCCTGCGGGCATACCACGACCAGGACCAATTGGAAGCTAAAGATACGGAATCAATATACAATCACGGCTGCGTCATCGACGACATCACGTACGACGTTCGCCTTTTTGTCTTCATCGACCACGGGAGGGGGCCCTTCCACGCTTATGCTGACCACAGTCTCGCCGCGCAAGATAACCAAACCCAGCGTTCGCTTCATTTCCTGTTCGGGTGCGGTCTCCTCTCCAGCCTTTTTCTTTGGCCTCACTCTTCTGAATTCCTCGCAGTCTGCCAAAACTAGATTCATGTGCCGATCAAAGGCCAGCATCTGTCCGGTCAAGGCGCGTCCGTCGTTGATGGTGACTTTGAGTCTCCAGTTGATGAGAGCGAGCATTTTTCCGCCTTTGGATTTTGGGGGAGGCTATGGAAACGAACATCAAGAAAGATCAGAAATACAACGACCGCAAGCGATCACCTGGAAAGACTCACCATGGTGGGCAATGTTGTTGAGTACGACCACCACGATCTTCAAAGAACGCGATTTCCACAAACAGCCCAAACAAGTACAAATCTGGATAATAATAGACACCCTGCTGAATCACGTTCTTTGTTCGTCCTGGTCCGTCGTCCTCGTTCAATGACAGAGTTGCTCGGTCATGCGACTGACATACGAAAGTCAAATATTCCGTCTTACTCACAAACAACAGCGAAGGCCGAATATCGCCGAAAACAGGAGGCCCTTAGGACTATAAAGCGAGCTATCCACCCGATTCTGAAGTATTAACATCGATTTCAACACTTTCTCGACTTCTAGCATCCGCCATGTCATTGAGCGATAACAAGTTGTTGAAACTTCTGGGTACATAACAACCTCTATCACCAGAACCTTGTTTCCGACATGACGCATCTGATATTAGGCATTTCAACCCCTATCATTTGTGCACCTATGGCGGGTGGAACAGGAGGTAAATACACCACGGGTTTTAAATTGAACATAGTATTCTTAGTTTCTCACCTTAGGCTCCCTCGCGGCTCAGGTCACACTCGGCGGTGGTTTTAGGTTTTATAGGTGCCGGTAAGGGAGCAACCCGATTATACATGAACAGATACACAAACCCATCAGGGTATGACACAGCGGCGCAATTTGAGCAAGAAATAGAAATAGCCCGTCAAGCTTTGGGGACAGAACGTCATTCACCTTTGCGAATTGGCGTCGGCTTCCTCTGCTGGTACCTCGAGAATTATGAAATTCAAGGAGAGAAACTACTCAGAGTCGCACTGGACAACCGCGTCACAGCCATTTGGCTGGCCTTCGGGAACAACCTACCAAAGTGGATTCAGTTGATCAAGGATTATGACGCCGCGAATGGTGTAAAGACCCTCATTTTTGTTCAACTTTCTTCCGTTGAAACCGCCCTCGTTGCCATACACGATTGGAAGATTGATGCAATTGTTGCTCAAGGTTTCATCTCAGTCCTTGTGTTCACCCACTGGCCTCAATCTTTATGATTCTTTTAGGGATCGAGGCAGGCGGCCATGGTGCTGGAGATGCTTTACCACTCAAATCACTGATCCCTGCGTTTATATCTATAACTCCGGATGATGGGCCTGTAATTGTTGGCGCAGGCGGTCTAGTAACGGGGAAACACATCGCAGAGGTTCTGGCCCTTGGCGCCGCAGGTGCGGTTCTGGGCACGCGGTTCCTCATGACTCCCGAAAGTTTATACTCCGACGCCCATAAACAAGCCCTGGCGGCCGCTAAATCGACAGATTCAGTTCGAAGCATGGCGTTTGACGAGGCTCGTGGTACTCTAGGTTGGCCCAGCAATGTCGATGGCAGAGGATTGCGTAACGGTCAGTGTTGATAGTGCCAATGAAATTTGATGATGCGCTCAATGCCTGCCACTCTACACAGCTACTGTGGACGATTATGAAAGGGGTGAAAGTATTGATGTATTGCGATCCAAGTTTCAAGAAGCAGTCCGTAACAATGATATGAACCGGGCGATTGTATGGGCCGGTGCCAGTGTAGGGCTCGTGAAGGACATCAAACCAGCAAAAGTAAGCTTATGCATATCAGTGGGTGAAATACGGACTGATGCCAAATAGGAAGTGGTCGAGGAACTTCAAGAAGAGTGCCTGAGCTATCTAAAGGACAGTGCTTCTCGAGTGTAATCTCTAGTTCCCATCAACACGCGTAGACCACGCACAAGTTAGTCAGAAAAAGTGTTTAGCCCTACTCTTTTTGAAGATCCGCCTCCGAAACTCCACATGATTCTTGCCCTCTCAATTCAACTTCCAGCATATCAATCGATTCAATAATGTCATCTCTTAGCACTCCCGACCAAGTGGATAATCTATTGGTGGACATGAACTCCATGACACGCTGCAGCGGACACCCATCTATGTCTGCGCCCCAGCTGTGTCTCCCCTTCTGCAGGTGCTGATCACTCACTTACGCACTCTCATGGCAAGCGAAAGCACTAAACGAGGCATGATAACGCTCAATGCCGAATTCGCAGCCGACCGCAGCACCGTTCATATGTTGGACTCACCCTATCAACATATCCTGGACTATGAATACTCCACCCACCTTTTTTCTTGCTCCAAAATCCACTCGCTCTTACAGTAACCCACGCACATACGGCCCGTATAGTTGTATCATCAGCACTCGCTCCATCGGCGTCGTCCGAAAGATAGGACAATCCAGATCCTGTGGATATTGCTGCACGCCAAATTGTTCATTAGCAACCTCAAGGGGGGCCAAGAAGGGTGAGTTTCTGCCTTCCAAGCCCACCTTTTCAGGCGTAAGTGAGCACTGATACACGAAGAACCATCGAGCACTAGCTGGACAGACCTGGTCCTCCTGGTTATATTAATCCTCATCTACAAGTCCGTGGATCTGCTCCTGGTGGACTTGAGTACAACCCCGCTAGCTTATGTTGCGTTCAGTAACAGGGGTGGTTGGAAGGCGATTTCTCGCGTATCTCGCCAAATTGTCCACCCCGCTGGTTGTGCTCCACCCGAAGACAGAAGCAAATTGATCGTCACACGAAGTACTGATATGATTTCCACCCGTCAACGTTAACGGAAACTGTTGACTTCTGGTAGTCTAGTTTTTCTGAACAACAGACTTTAAAGTCTTTTACTTAACAATCCTGTCAATAAAAAAGGTACAAAATCTAGCTGGTTAGGAATACAAATTGGAATATTGCTCCAAAAACACACTAATGAACAATCTCGACAACGAGATCACCTTGGTTTATGGAATCACCTGTTGGCAAAAACAGTGAATAAATCTGAGAATGGTGCTACAAAATCGGCGCGTACCCTCATGAACAACCACACGTTTAACGTGACCTGAAACCTGGTGCTGTAACGGCAGACTCCATCTGCGAAAATGTGTTGGAGTGATATCATTAGATCAGTGTTAATAACTCACTTTCATGGCGCTCAAGACTTAAGTGGGTGAAGAGAAGCTGTCAAGATAAGGCGCTCTATTACACCGCCAAGAAACACTCACCACACATGGGATCGCCCTTCTTGATCTCCTGGCCGTCTTTCACCCGTACTTCCACGACAACTCCAGACATAGGAGCTCCAACGGAGCCAGGGTCGGAAGTAGCCTTCTCTCGCGAAACCGTCTCGACCGCCGAGTTCTTATCCTCTATAGAGACCGCACGAACCTGATGGCAGACCGTCAAGCTTGTCTGGTTGGGTGCGATTGAGAAGAACATATTTTACCTCTCCGTTGACCTCGAACCAAACATCACGTTGTGCACGGCCCTCCACCACTGGACCTACAGCCATGAGCCGGACGATGAGAGTCTTTCCGGGTTCGATGGAAATATGCATCTCCTCTCCAACATCAGGGCGGCCAAGGAAGTAGCGTGTGGGGACAACACTAGCACAATAATCAATCACAGCCAAAGGAAATAGAAACGGAGAACGCCGTACCTAAGATCGCCATACTTCTCCAAGAAGCCTTGATATTCTTCAAAGACCTGTCAAGATTGTGTTAAAATATCACCTCCCCAAACAATCAGCATCCGTACCTTGGGATACATGACGTAGGAGGTCACGTCCGTGTCAGTGATGTGCTTGCCGAACTTGCTCCGTAACTCCGCCTTGATCTTCTTGAAGTCCAATGGTGTCAAAGTGGCACCAGGACGTCCATCGATTCTTGGTTTATTTCTGATAACGCGCGAACGCAAAGGTTCAGGGAATCCTCCCACAGGTTGTCCGAGGTAACCTTGGAAGAATTCGACGACGGAGGAAGGGAAGTCAAGTTGGTCAGCACGTTGAAGTACTTGGTCCTTAGTGAGAGAGTTCGATGTCATCCACTGGGCGAAGTCGCCAACAACCTTTGATGATGGTGTAACCTGTTCACAGGAACGTATCAGAAACGTGAGCTTCTTGGGTAAAAAGTAAAGTACCTTGATGACATTGCCGCACTGGGGAGATCATTCAAGATAGTCAGATATCCAAAACCATGGCAAGATATGGGAGAAACATTACCAGTTGGTTTGCTTCGATGTACTTCTGCTTGATTTCTAATAAAAACTGTCAGCTAGTCCATTAGAAGTCTGATGAAATCTGGATATGCACCCTCCCACTGTGTACCAAGGCCTAGTTGAGCAGCTTGGAACTGGGGAGATACAACAGTCAACTAGAGACCAAAAATATACTTCTTCCTAGGCTTACCATCAGGTTGGTGTATTGTCCTCCAGGCATCTCGTGGTCAAATACCGAGGAATCGGAAGCACGGACATTAGCCTCGAAGCAGCTATAGAGCATGCGGATCTGGCTCCAATAGGAGTTAATGGCTTGAATATCCTCATAACGGATACCAGTGCCGAGCGTGGTCTGCTCCAGAGCCATGCAGACGGCGCCCATCGAGGGCTGAGAGGTCAAACCGGACATACCTATAGTTAAACTGTTAGCATTGCTACAATACCTTCTCACACATATGACAAAGTGCTCACTGTCGATGGCTACATCAACAACATCAGCACCAGCTGCAGCCGCAGCAAGCATGCTAGCAGTTGCGATACCTGCAGTATCGTGAGAGTGAACGTGGATAGGAAGATCGGGGTGGGCCTTTCTAATGGCACCGATGAGACTATTCGAAGCCAGGAGTCGTCAGCTCTCAGCGCGCTTTATCAGATTGTTGGAATCCCCGTACAGTTTGGCGGCTTCAGGCTTCAACAGACCAGCCATGTCCTTAACACAGAGGACGTGGATCCCTTCTTTGACAAGTCGGTCGACGAAGTCGAGGTAGTATTGGAGAGTATACTTGGTCTCCTTGGGACTGGCAACGTCACCACTGTAGCAGACAACTGCTTCAACAACACCACCAGCTTTCTTGGCAGCATCAATACCAAGTCTCATCTATAAGGTTGTGAATATTGGGTCCGTTGGCCGGTTTTCAGGCTTAACCTACATTGTCTAAACCCACCCAGTCAGCCAATTATTCATTGGATCCAGTGAGATTAGGTAACACACCGAAATAATTGAGTGAGTCGAAGACACGGAAGATATCGAGGCCGTTCTCAACAGCCTTTTTGGAGAAGTCGTAGATAGCGTTATCCCTACCATATGTTTAGTCCAACGATTCTTCTCCACAACATATGAAACTCACGGGTAAGAAGTGTAGCCAACACCGTTGGCGCCACGAACAAGGGCTTGGAAAGGAATGTTGGGGACGAGTTTCCTGAGAGTGCGCTATGACGAACCATCAGCCTTGCCCGTCCACAGAGTAAAAAAAACCACTACGCACCAAACGCTCCCAAGGATCTTCATACAAGAAGCGCATGGCGACGTCAAAAGTGGCACCACCCCACATCTCCAAACTGTACGCATTGGCAAGAGCGTAGCTGGTTTCTTTGGCGATGGCGACCATATCAGTCGTACGAAGGCGGGTAGCAAGCAAAGACTGGTGGGCATCACGCCAGGTGGTGTCCATGATCAGGACACCAGGATATTCACGAACAGCCTTGGCGAACGCTTCTGGGCCTTTTTCGACGATGATATTCCGCCAGCCGACTGTGCAGGGGAATGTGGTATCGACAGAAGGACCTTGGGGATCATTGCGATTGACGAGTTTGGGAATAAGGATATCTGCCCTAAGGCCTGGTTCACCCTGTGAAAACGATCCATGAAGACAGCACTTTTATGCAACAGCGTTGTTACTACGCACCATTTGACCTTTGATAGAGCTTCCGTTGACGGCGAGGTCTCCGAGGTAAGCCAAAAGTTTTTGGGCACGATTCTGGCTCTGGACGAGTTTGAAGAGGTCCGGTGTATCATCAATGAACTGGGTGGCGGAAGGTCAGTGAACCAACAAGGCAAAAGCGCAACCCGGAAGACGTACTGTTGTCCAGGTCTTGCCTCCTACAAAGGTATCGTGAGTCAACAAGCGGAATAAGAAGGGGATGTTGGTCTAAAAAGTTACAAGGGTTAGTACTGTAGGTGTGCTAGTGAGCAATTACCAACCTTAACACCGCGGATGCGGAACTCAACCAGTGCACGAAGCATTTTCCTGCGAGCAACCTCATAAGTAGTGCCGCTCACAGTACACTTGACGAGTAGACTGTCATAGTGAGGCTAGAATAGAGGCTCAGTCTCATGGACCCAAGAGTGAACTTTTGAAATGTCTCGCATACCGTGATTTGCGCGCCAGCAAAACCAGAACTAGCATCAAGACGAACACCATTACCACCAGCGGAGCGGTATACCTCGATCTTTCCAGTATCAGGCTGGAATCCCGCGGCAGCATCTTCGGTCGTTACACGGCATTGAATCGCGTAGCCACGCTTAGTGATAGCATCCTGTGTCAAGCCTAATTGTGGAAGGGTAGCGCCAGCGGCAATCTGAATCTGGGCGGCAACAATGTCAATGCCGGTGATTTCCTCTGCCAGGGGTTCGCAATAAGATTAAGGGGTTAGCAAAATCCTACCTCCTTTCTGATGTTTATGAATTTGACCGACTCACCAGTGATAGTATGTTCAACTTGAATACGCGGGTTTATTTCAATGAAATAATGCCTACCCATTCTGTCAACCAAGAACTCGGCAGTTCCAGCGTTTCTATATCCGACACTCTTGGCGAGCCTGATCGCATCGTTCAAAATAGCCTGGCGAACTTCCTCAGGGAGGTGAGTGGCAGGTGCGACTTCGACAACCTTCTGGTGGCGGCGCTGGACTGAGCAGTCACGCTCAAAGAGGTGAATGGTATTTCCCTGAGCGTCGGCAAGGATTTGGACTTCTATGTGGCGCGGGCGTTCAAGGAAACGCTCGATGAAAACAGTTCCATCGCCAAATGCGGCCTTCGCTTCACTAACTGCGCGTTCAAAAGACGATTGGAAGTCAGATTCCTCGCGTACAACGCGCATTCCACGACCTCCACCGCCCATAGCAGCCTTAATGATGACTGCAGACAAGCATTGAGTAAATCTTGTACATCACCTCACAAGTCAGGAGCTAACCGGGGAAGCCATACTCCTTGATGAATGCCTCTCCATCTTTGTAGGTTCCTACTGGCCCCGGAGTTCCAGGCACAACGGGGACGCCACATTTCATAGCTACGATAATCGCCATCAGTGAGGCATGCGTAAAAATGGAACTGTGACGTAGCCGTACCGAGTGTTCTTGCCTTGGTTTTATCACCGAGGCCATCGATGACTCCTGGGGAGGGTCCGACAAAAGCAATGCCAGCTTGTTCGACCTTGCGAGCAAACTCAGCATTTTCAGAAAGGAATCCATAACTATAGTCACATAAGATGAATTAGCTTAAATTTAATACAGTCCTGCGAGACGACTTACCCCGGATGGATCATGTCAACGCCGTGTTCCAGAGCGATCCTAATGATGTCGTCTTGCGCAAGATAAGCGCCTACAGGGGTTAGACCCTTGCCAACTTGGTAGGCTTCATCAGCCTAGCAACGAAACCGAAGTTCAGCAAGATGTGACTAGTGCGGTGCGCACTGAAGCTTACTTTTTGACGATGGGCCGATAGACGATCTTCGTAAGAGTAGATCGCGACGGTGTGCATAGCCAATTCATGGGCAGTCCTGAAGACACGGATTGCAATTTCCTGCAAGAAGAGTCAATGCTATCATGCGAAACGCAGGGAAAACATATTCGTACACCGCGGTTGGCAACGAGGATTTTGGTTAAAGGACCACCATGACCTGCGGACTTTCGTCTCATCGTCTGAATGGAGTGCACCGGGGTGCCCGGTGCACTGGGCGACGTTGCAAACATCTCTGCTAGTCGCGGAGGGTGGAGGGTGTCTGAAGCCATGGTGGTAGAGAGTGGTAAAGCTTGGGGAGATGGTTCCGCCCGATAACAGTTTTAGGAATGGAATGGGGGATCTCGGGAACGTCAAACAATCGGGACCACGAGTAATGTGAAACCAAAATATCACGAGTTTTGACGCCAAGG
Organism: Calvatia gigantea; assembly: GCA_025093985.1. Classification (NCBI taxonomy): domain Eukaryota; kingdom Fungi; phylum Basidiomycota; class Agaricomycetes; order Agaricales; family Lycoperdaceae; genus Calvatia; species Calvatia gigantea. Next base: position 1,036,239 of record JACAAK010000005.1, on the reverse strand, counting down.
TATTGTAATCGACAGGAGGAGCGAGGGTCTTTATCTGATCCTCGAGCCTACAATAATAATTATGTGATCTCCTTTACGCGCCCGTCCCCTGGCCCTGGGCCAAACCCCTTCGGTATTAGCGCGGGGTCCGCTTCATCTCCACATTTTGTCGCATTCACCGCCGCGCTTTCTTGACAACTAAGCTACTTATGTTGTCCAAACCATCGCGTCTCCCCCAAATCAATGTGATTATCTCGGCAAGATAAACATAGTATACGAGCTACTTTGCGGAAATCCGTGCTCTACGCAATACCGGCTATTTCAGCTCGTTCCGTCTGTTGTCCACAGCAACAATCTATGGCTTCCGATTTGCCAGAGGGATGATTGCGTCAGCCTGTTTTCGTGCCTCTGCGTTCTTCTGATTGTTTTTGGCCACCGCGTAGAGGATGCCTGCGAAGAAACCAACCCCAACCGCTGATACGGATCCAAAGGTAACCGGGTCTCCAAAGAATAACATCCCTGATGCTGCCACAGGGAGTTTGTTCAAAGCCCCAACCATGCTGCGGTCTCCGGTGTCAGTGTCAACAGCATCTACACAGATCGTCCATGACCGTACCTGTAAGTTGTGCTGCTTGTTACCCGCACGCACCATGCTGTAGTATATGAGATACCAACAGCTGCTGCGCCTGAGAATGCGATTGCGAATAAAAGGAAATTCCGGGTCTCTGGCGGGCTGTTCCCAACGGTATTAAGAGGACATAAGAGAGTGATAGAAGGCGGCGCACAAATTACGTGTTAAGTTTTCTGATCCCCAGTCTTCGACCAATAGGGAGAAGAGTGCCAGAACAGGGATGCTAAGCAAATTGTTGTAAAACATTGAGTCCCAGTCAGAAAACCCGGTTGATTTGATCCTCTTGCGCATAGACAAGACCTATTAACCCTTTATGAACACAGTCGAGTAGGGCTTGGCGAGGGTACGTACATAAGCGGCGCTTGCAAAGCAGTTAAGAAGCATCCAGAAGTAGCCGATGTTCATACCGCGGACGGTACTTAAGAGGTCTTGCAGTGTACCCGCACTTACGCCAGTGCTCACCGCTGGTATTGATTCAGCAAGCGCACTGGCGACGTCAGACCATGCAGCAATGACAGATGAAACAACCTAGGACGCAGCAATTAGGAAGAGTGGTTTGCCGTGGAAAATAATAGGACCTCACCATGAAAATGAAGGAAATAAAGGTCAGTGCAGTGACTGAACCACCAAACCAAATTACTTCTCCATATGCCTGAAATCGCCGACGAGTTGATTTTTGAACCCAGTCCAAGTGTGAAATTAACTTACAATCAAGATAATAGTCAGATTCTTGAAAATGGTGTAAACGGGTATACTCAGGTATTGCTAAATGGTGCAATAATTTACTACGCATCGGACAAGCGGTGGGTTTGCCACTCACCAGACTCTTTGAGCCCGTGTAAATCACACTAACAAGAAGAAAGCTGATAGGGAACCACATCTTGGCATCTTTTTTGTCGAAGTCTCTAAAGGAAATGACTCCGAGCCTCTTGACGGTCAGAACGCACATTACACAGACTGAGGATTGGATGCATAACAGGAGAAAGTTCATTGAGAAGTGGGCGCCCGACACAACAAACTAGCCACCACTGTCAGCGAGAACCTGGTGAGATCCACCTTTAACTGACCTTATTAACGACAGTCATTAATATTGAAGCCAGGCAGTAGCAGACGATCGAAGGGACTACACAACGAAAACATTGAGGGACCATGCGCATAAGTACAGATGATATCACTCACCAGCAGCTTTTGAAGATGCCGTTTCCTTCGCAGCACCTGTAGCCAAGGCTTTCTTCAAATCAGCCGCGTCCTCATGTGTATCTTTCCCATTCGACGTTGAAGCCATTCTCGTCGGCCAATAGACGCAGGAATTAACGACTGTCCAGGTCGCGGCGTGGAATCAGGTTGTGTATGACGTATGACACGTGGTAGACTTAGAAGTGAGCAGAAGGTTGGCGCCAATGTCTAGGTGGTATTAGAGGGAGGGAGGGCAGAGCCAATGCGTCTTGGTTAGCCAGCCGTTGGTAGGCTGTGAATAGCAAATTAAGATTGTAAACGCCCTCGAGCGACGAGCAAGGCCAAAATCGTCCACGTGACTTGGCGACCATGTTTGGAGTTCAGAGCTTGTCAAGGTGTTTAAACAGACAAGGCTAACAAATATCACAGCTATCTCGTTTACGCATCCAAGTAACACAAGTCCCGGCGCCTGTTATCTCCTGTTTTCTTCCGAAAAATTTTCATCAGGTCGATTCGAATATCCTTCTTTTGTTGGAACACTTTTCCGGGTTGCGTGCTTGAACGCTGGTTTCATCCGTGTTTGGTGCTCAATCAAAATTCAGAACATAAAGAGTTCTCCTCGCGGAGAGGTCGTTTGTTCTTTGCCACGGCTATGTGCCATTGAGTCCATATTTCTGCACAGAGGTCGCTAATTTTAGTTCCAAGAGGATGATGACTAAGCTTGATGACGGGCGTTCCGCTCAACCTGGGCCAAATTATGATGGTGGTCCTGCACCCCACATCGTTGTCAGTCTACGGCAACTTTTACGACCTACACTCACCTCATTAACGAGCAAAACATCCGTTGGCCACCAAATGACTTGGATATCAACGCTCGCTTCTGTCGGAATGGCCATCGGGCCGCCTCTGGTACTCACATATTTTGCCATGAGTGTCGTCCATTGTCATGACGTTTCGAAATGAATCCAGGTATACGCTGATCAAGCTGTTTCAATCGTTCGGAAACGGTGAGGTTTCTCTGACTCTGTATTTGAACCAGCTTGATGACTGTATCTGATAACCAGCGACGCAACTGGATTCTCTCGCGACGTCTGTGCGATCCTGTAAGCATACTTCCTGCGTCCTCGACAGGCTATTGAATGTCTTGCTATAGAATACTTGCCAACATAACTCGCTGTTTCTTTTGGTTGGGGTACGCCAGAACACATATTTTCAAATACCTCCAAAGCTAATATGGGTACCATTCAAGAAATCATTTCGAAATTGCACTGTTGGTCCAGTCCATACTTATGATAGTGGCTCAAGTGGGTTAAGGCGTATTCTTCAGAATCAACGATATTGATACCATTCCCAGCTCGCCCTCCTTTACATTTGTATCCTTTATCGACCAAAACTGAGCCCGGAATCCCTCGGCTCGTCGATCAGGCCATTGTCATTCTGGCAATGGCCGACCTACGCGCAATATATTGAGTTCCTCTGCGGTTTTGTGTATGCCTTTGTCCTTGCTTCGCCTTGCTTTTACCTTGCTGATCTGCTGAGTGTCAACTAGACTATGCCAAGCGATCCTCTTTCTGACTCTCGGCCGGTCCGAAATTTTCGTCACTGTCCTCGGCTTCGTGGCTCTTGGTCTCGAAAGTACACTCCCGATTCCTCAGCTCATCAGGCAAGTATATTCTACACAATCTTACCTGGACAAAAGCTCATTGTTTTTTTTGGTACACAGCAACTACCGGCAACGTTCGTTGTACGGTTTTCGTTTGTCCACTTTGATCGGATGGCTTGGTGGAGATGCCTTCAAGTGAGCTGTCGTATACTTTCCATGACCCTCACCAAGCTAAAATATATATAGGACGGTCTACTTCTTCTTCCAGGACTCTCCGTTACAGTTTAAAGTTTGCGCTATCTTTCAACTTTCAGTCGATGTTGGTACGTTGACTCCATTCAAGTCACTGAGCGAACTGCCTGACTTCCCAACCCATAGCTATCGCGATTCAAAGACTAGTCTACGGAAACGCCCCACCCATGTCGGTGCTAATCAACGAGACAGACGAACTAGAGCAAGCGCTGGCTTTGTCAGAGGAGAGCTGATATACCTATAGACAATCCTCGTGTCGCGCGAGCCTTTTTTGTTAATTTAGTTGCGGATAAGGCAGGGAATTACCCATGATTGAGCTTCTTATGTCGAACTACAACAGGAAGAATACAGCTCTCATCTCTCAGGCCCAATATGACTCTTTACACAGCGCCTGTAAATGGGGTCGCCAAAGACAAAAAGAGGGACGGCGGCATCCATGCAGATGGTGAAGCCCGTTCCGACGGGTGTGACGGTAGAGATAACTCCCTGACACATGTGTCTTGCTTCTTCCTCGTGTCAGCGCGTTTATCAAGTATATAATGCACGTTGCTGCAGCATTTCCCAGACTCCTACAAAACACCCACCATCCCAATACTCGTCGTGATGAGGATGGACTGGTTGCGGCACTTTTTGCCTAAGACATCTGACTTCCTGTATCCTTATGCTCCTGATGTCGAGTCATCAACGCCTGAAGAAAACGAAACTCTCCCGACCAAAACAGGTTTGCGCGTCCTTCGCAGTCTACTAGATATATCGCATTTTAATCATGAAAAAAATTTAGGTTCTGCGGAAGCCCCCTTACCAATATCGAGGGAAAGGCCCCGGCAAGGTGCAAGAGCCCCTGAAGATGTCATATCAAAATCTCCTACAATAATCTCTGATGCGCCTGGATATCAGGATTCAGTCGGTGAGGCTCAGCATATTTACGCCCAAAAATCTCGAAGAAACCGAAGCTTCGTTTTACCTAGGACATCAACAGGCGAACGCCATCGATGTTGGGTTCTCTCCCAATCCAAGCCCTCCCTTCCGCGACCCAGCTTCCGATGGGCACGGGCAAGTTTTGAAGAATGAACCGAACGGAAGTAAAACTGGTAAATAAAATGTGTGTTTTATTCATGGTATCGTGGCTGACGTTCAGAACAAAACAGTCTTGGAGAAGATGCTCAAACACATTATTCCGGGCGCTCAGTACAATTCCTCTGCTCGTGGCCCCCCACCTAGATGTTGCCCTGGTACCCGAACACACATCCTCGAGGACATCGGCACCCGCATCCAAGGCAGGGATACCGGAGTCATCTGGCTCTTTGGACTTGCCGGTTCTGGGAAATCGGCAGTGATGCAGACGCTTGCGGAGACTTACTCTTCTAGTGTAACTTCTGCCACACTGTTCTTGTCTCGAGACCTGCGCGACGATCCCGACAGGCTTTTCATTACCCTCGCTTATGACTTTGCTGTTGCGAATCCGTCATACCGCCGTTTCGTTGGAGAAGAAATGGCTTTGAATCCCAATCTTCTATCCCTCTCCATGGCTGAACAATTCAAACGCCTCTTCATCCAACCCTTTCTCAGCCACGCAATTTCGGGTACCCGACGTTGGGTGATTTTTCTGGATGGTTTAGATGAATGCCAGAGCGACGCAAGCCAATGCAAGATCATTGACTTGATTCGTGATTCTATTCTCCTTTACCCCGAACCCATACCCCTTCTCTGGATCATCTCCAGCCGACCGGAGACGCACTTGAAGGCATCCCTTGCGCTGATGAAGGAAACCACCACAGGCTTTTGGGAAAAAGAGGTACCAATCAACACCCCAAGTGCCAAAAAAGACATCGAACGGTACCTGCGAACAGAACTCGCGTATGTCTCAAAGAATTACTCCCGTTGGATGCCAGCGCCTCCTTGGCCTTCAGAAGAGGAGGTGCTGAAGCTTTCAGACACTTGTTCAGGATACTTCCTATTCGCCTCCTCGGTAGTGGACTACATTTCTGGCGCGAACGCTGTCTCTCGCCTCAATGCCTTCTTTTCCCCCAATCGTATGTTGGAACAGCGTCCCTTGACACCCTCGTCTTTTTCTGGTTCCGGACAGGAGAAGCGTCTTCACCTGACGTATACCAAAGCTATGTCGAACATACCAAAGGACGTACTTCCTTGCACAAAAGCGATCTTAGGATTTTACGTCCTCCAGCAAATCTTACCCATCTGCTCTGGACCAGATTCTGTCGGCCTGGAAAGCCTGGACCTCTTAACAGTGTGCAACATCCTGGGCGTCGAAAAACACTCCGCCCACGCGGCACTGCACCGAATCTCCTCGTTAGTGGTCTTTCCATCCCCAGAAGAAGCAGGAAATTATGGGATTCAGTTTCTCCACAGCTCCCTTTCTGATTTTCTCCGCACATATTTTCTTAACTTACCGGGATTAACCTACACGATCTGGTGGTGTTATGTTAGGATACTTCGACAGTTCAAGCAAAAACGAGGTAAGCTGAGATGCGTATGTTTCATGCCAATAATGAATTTGTATAGAAAGGTGTGGGATTCATGTTAGCTGGCCACCCCTTGGCGAGCTTGATGGGCTTCAGGAAGCACTCTTCCAGATCGCACGACATGGATGGCTGATGTTTTTGATTCAATGCCATTACGACAGGTCGAGTTCAAGGGCGGCCAAGATACGATTTCTAGAGTCTCTGCCTTCTCGTCCAGCTGACATCTTCACGGAGTTTGGGCCCGATCTCATAGCCTATTTCGCAGAACCTCAGATAGCAGAGTTCATTGAATGGATTACAAAACATGTACATGTCGTCTTTCGAGGAAATGGGAATTATAACTGACTCTCATCGTACAGGCTCCCTCCCGAACTAAACAGGCTATCATCGTACAGGTTCCCTCCGGAATTAAACAGGCTATCATCGTACAGGCTCCCTCCCGAACTAAAAAGGCTATCAAATCTCAAGCACGGACCGACTTCCTCGAGCGGCCTTCGACATGGATAAGGTGTTCTGGAAAATGTCCGCGCAACGCTACTGTTGCCGCATAGTTACATCCAGCACGGAGGGCACATTAACCGTTACAGACATCAATTTAACATCAGGGGCGGTGAGTCTGTACTGCTCTAGCGTGTCCATCGGCGCTGTTGACTTGGCTTGGTTGAAGCAGAATCCCGGTGTATCTGAGCAGAGTCAGGACTGGAGTCCATCGAGCATTTTCGGGGAATTAGCTACTGTCCGGGCATCGGGGCGGGACGTCTTCGTGAATATCCTCAAATCGTCTGAGTCTGACGAGGAGTGCGCGATCGTTGGGCCTATTACCGGATGCGATTCACGAGGGGAAGTGTATTACATTCTCCCTTACTAGCGTAATTTACTCGACAAGGTGTGACTGGAACCCTCGAAACAAGATACATTAGGAATTACATCGTTTCCTAACAACAATTCCTGACTCTCAGACACCGAGTTGGATGTCCTACAAAAATATAGTAGTAACGTTCACAAAAACAAAGTCCCACTATACACGAAGCCGGTAAGTACCTCTGGTTCGTTTTGCAGCGCCCACACACCTCCCCCGTAGCCAACAATTGCGCCACCACGAAGTGACTTGATTTGGAACGGTGGCGGTTACTAAAGTACTGAATATTAGTGCTCATCCTGACGACCGAGATTTGAAGGCGAGCACGACTGTAATTTTCCACCACACTGGGGCCCGAGGCCTTAGGTCTGAGATTTGACTCTTGTGTTGAGTTGTGACGAAGAGGACAGCTTGGGCGGAAGGTAAATGTTCATTGTAACCGCGCAATGTAGGAGAATGTGAACAAGCAAGCTTAAGGTTGGTGACGGATCGGGCAATCTGGGGCCTGACAAGGAAGTCCACAGCAAGTATGTATAGCCTATCAAGGTGGAAGTGCTGTCAGGGGGGGACTATATTCGCAACCTTGGTGAGTTAAGGACTGTGTCGGCGACTCGGCGAGCACACCTGGAGGCTGGCGGCCGTCTGAACCGTGTGCAGCACAGGGTCGCGCGCGCGTACTCGGCCTCTTGTCTAGCAGACGCGGCCAAGGATGTCCGACAGTAGCAGAGATTGGGACAGGGAAGCCACTCCAACCAGCGCGATCGTCAAACTTGAAATAAGTATATAAGTGATGGCGTGACGAAAGGTTGATTTCGCCCTGCGCTTCTTTTGGCTTCTTCCTCATGTCGGCGCGTTTATCAAGTGCATAATGCACGTTGCTACAAGCGTCTTCCAAACTCTCACAAAACTCACCACTTCGGTCCCCGTCACCGCAAGGATGAGCTGGCTGCGGCATCTTCTGCCTGACACTTCTGACTTCTTGAACTCGTATACTCCTCCTCTTGAATTATCAGTACCCGGTGAAACTGAAACGACTGTGATCAAGGCGGGTTTGCAAGTCTTCCGTAGTCCACAGGACATATCGTATTTAGATCATGATTTACTTTAGGTTCCATTGGGACTTCCATACCGACCTCGAGAGGATCCCAAGGAGGTTCGCACCTCCTTGCCGGATATGAAGACTCAATCGGTGAGGCCCAAAAGATAGCTTTGAACACGCAATAGCAATTCAAGCTTCGTTTGGCTAGGACATCTTCAGGCAAATGCGGCCGATGTAGAATCCCCTACAAATCCAAGCCAACCCCCCCTCCGTGACCCAGCCCCCGATAGATATGAACAGGGGCTAATGAACAAGTTGTTTGGAAGCAAATCCGGTGAGTAACATGTATGTACGGTTTGTGGTGGTATGGCTGAGACTCCGAGTTGAAACAGTGCTAGAAAAGATGCTCAAGCATGTCATCCCAGGCGCCCGGTACAACTCATCTGCTCGCTATCCTCCCCCTCGATAGCTGTCCTGGCACCCGAACACACATCCTCAATGACATTGGAACCCGCATCCTCGACAAGGATACCAGGATCATCTGGCTCTTTGGACCCGCCGGTTCCGGGAAAACCGCAGTGATGCAGACACTTGCAGAGACCTACTCTTCTAGGTTGACTTCCGCCACACTGTTCTTGTCTCGAACCCTACGCGATAATCCCCATACGGTTTTCACTACTCTTGCTTATGACTTTGCTGTTGCGAATCCGGCATACCGCCGCTTTGTCGAGGACGAGATGACTTTGAATCCCAATTTTCTATCCCTCTCCATCATTGAACAATTTCGGATCCTCTTTATCCGACCTTTTCTCAAGCATGTTATTCCAGGTACCCAACGTTGGGTGATTTTTTTGGATGGTCTGGATGAATGTTGGAGCGGTGCAAGTCAATGCAAAATCATTGACCTGATTCGTGACTCCATTCTTCTTCATCCTGATTCCACACCTTTACTATGGATCATCTCCAGCCGACCAGAGACCCACTTGAGGTCATCATTCGCAGCAGTGAAGGAGGATATCACAGGCTTCTGGGAGAAAAAAGTCCCCATCGACACCCGAGATCCCTCAAAAGACATCGAGCGGTACCTTCGTGCAAAACTTTTGGACGTCTCGAAAGTCTACTGCTACTCGATCCAATCGCCTTCTTGGCCTTCGGAAATGGAAGTGCTGGAGCTTGCAGATGCCTGCTCTGGGTACTTCCTCTTCGCTTCGTTGGCACTGGAGTATATTTCTGGCGTGAATGCTGTCTCCCGTCTAAACATTTTTTCCCACATGTTGGATCAGCAATCTTTGACGGTCGCCTCTTTTTCCGGTTCCCAACAGGAGAAAAGCCTTCACCTGGTATATGCCCAAATCATGTCAAACATACCAAAAGACGTACTTCCTTGCACAAAAGCGATCTTGGGATTTTATGTTCTCCAGCAAATTACCCCCATCTTTCCTGTACTGGGCTCCATCGGCCTAGAAAGTCTAGCCTAAGTCATGGGATCAGTCGCAATTCCCGTTTCCTTGAGGGATAACACGCACATGTTTTGATATCCATTCGATGAAATCAGGGATTTGAGCCTCCGCAAAATAGGCTATCAAGTTGGGCCCAAACTCCTTAAAGGCGTCGATAGGTTCAGAATACAGGGGGGGTTGAAACCTTATTGTTGACGTTCGTGAACTTGGGCTGTCGTAGTGGCATCTGATCATAAGCGCCATCCATCCATGGCGCGCGATCTGGAAGAGGACTTCCTGAAGTCCACTAATCACTTCACCACTTGGCCAACAGACATGTATCCCGCATGGATCTGTACGGAATCATCAGTACTTGCAGATAATGGAGTGGTGGACTTACCTCGCTTTCCCTTGAACTGTCGAAGTATCCTGAGGTAACATCGCCAGGTGTCATTAATTAGCCCTCCCAGATCGAGAAAAGATGTACGAAGGAAGTCGGGAAAAGAGCCGTGGAAAAACTGAATCCCAGACTTTCCCGCCTCCCCTGAAGATGGGATGATCGCTAGTGAGGAAAGTGGAACCAGCGCTGCATAGGCGCTATGTTTTTTGATACCCAGGATATTACATACTGTTAAAAGGCCTCCCTCTCAACTTAGGGAATCCATATTATCCCGCGCTTACTACGAACCGTCTTACTTGAGCAGTCTCGATATGGACAGGGTGTTCAAGGCAATATCGGCTCGGCGCTATTGTTGTCGCATAGTTACATCCAGCAAGGAGGGCACCTTAGCCATCACGGACGTCAGTCCACCATCAACCACAGTGAGTCCGGATGAGTAACACAGTCGTTGATGTTGTTAACGTGGTCCGGTTGAACCAGGGTTCCAGTGCATCTGGGCGGGGCCAAGATTGGAATCCATCGGGCATCATCGGGGAGTTGGCTACGGTCCGTGCATCAAGGCGAAACGCACCTGTGAATATCCTCAGATCATCCAGATCATCAGGGTCTGGTGAAGGGTGTGCGGTCGTTGGACCTATCACTGGACACGACCCATTAGGGGAGGTGTACTACATCCTCCCTTGCTGAGAGCATGATTTACTTGACAAGATGTGACTGGGATACTTCGGACTACTGAAATACGAACTGGTAGGAACTACATGTCATTTCAAAACAGTACATAGTTTTCGATTCCCAAACACCGGGTAGAGGACTGGATGTCCAGCAAATTGCGGTGGTGTATCCATGGGGACCTGGAGATCTTGCTGGACTTGACGGGGTACCTTGCTCTGTGTATTCCGGTGACACGTAACAACCCTCGTGCAATTGGTAATTATATTATTACAAGACCAAGCGACCCGACACGGAAGTCAGTCTTAGATCTCAGCACTCGGTGGCTCGCAGACAAAGGAAAGTGTACGGCCACACTGCCCTATAACGCCTGAGGCCTGCGGCATGACTATCGAGCTACTAAGTTGCCGTACACTGCGCCGACGGGTTGATGTGACGCTCGTCATATCAATATCATATTTACAAAAAGTGTGGTCTTCAATATGACACGATATACACTTTATGAAATCAATATGATTTCGATATGACCTGTGTCACGTCGACTCGTTGGCACAGTGAGTAAGGGTGAATGTAATCACAAGTATCATGTTGTCCGTCGCTAACAAACGATATGGCGTGTGCTCGACCTCGATGCACACCGATGTGGCATCCTGGCGGACAAAATAAACTGTACCTGGTGGCCGCAAGAACCAGACTTGGTGCGTCACATGGACGCACGCATCCTCCGCCTTCGCCCTAGTGGCGGCAAACCAAGGATCTCCAACAGACAGGCTCTCAAGGGGGGGGGGAGAAGAAAGGGATACAAGAAACTGTCAAATGATCAAGGCTAGTGCACAGGGCGAGTCTTGATTTTTCTTGAAAAATCGCGCAGTTTGGGTCAGTTTCCTCATCCGGGGCCAGTACGGTCCGGGGGGTTGGGGCACATTCTCACTCTCAAGCTTAATAATTCTTGCGTAGCCCCTCAAAATCACTTGAAAGGATGAGAGTAACAGATAGCGAAGTTGCCCGCAACTGGGGCAATGGTCGATGACGTCACCACAATAACAGGCAAACAAAGTTTGAATTCGTTCTGCGCTTCTTTCCTGCTTCTTCTTCGTATCAGCGCGTTTATCAAGTATATGATGCACGTTATTACAGCGCTTTCCAAACTCCCACAAGACCTACCACCACAATCCTCGTCGCGACAACGATGAGCTGGTTGCAGCACCTTCTGCCCAAGACTTCTGATTTCTTAGATACTTATGATCCGACTCTCGCACCAGCATCTGGTGTAAGGGAGACTACCATGATCAAATCAGGTGTGTGCCTTCTGTATGTAGTTCGCCAGACATGTCGTATTTAAATCATGAATTACTCTAGGTTCCACTGGGACTTCCCAACCGGGTTCGGAAGAATCCCATGGAGGTTCGGCCCCCCTTGCCGGATATGAAGACTCAATCGGTGAGGCCCAAAAGATAGCTTTGAACACGCAATAGAGATTCAAGCCTTGTTTGGTTAGGACATCTTCAGGCAAACGCGGCCGATGCAGGATCCCTGACAAATCCAAGTCATCCTCCCCTCCGTGACTCAGCTTCCGAAGGGCATGAGCAGGGGCTGACGAACAAGCCCCTGAGAAGCAAATCTGGTGAGCAACACATATGCACAACTCGTGATGGGGTGGCTGAGACTCTGAGTTGAAACAGTGCTAGAAAAGATGCTCAAACACATCATCCCTGGCGCTCAATATAACTCGTCTGCTCGCCATCCTCCTCCTCGATGCTGCCCTGGCACCCGAACACACATCCTCAACGACGTCGGTACCCGCATCCTCGACAAGGACACCAGAATCATCTGGCTCTTTGGACCAGCTGGTTCTGGGAAAACCGCAGTGATGCAGACGCTCGCAGAGACCTACTCTTCTAGTGTAACTTCTGCCACACTGTTCTTGTCTCGGGACCTGCGCGACGATGCCAACAGGATTTTCACTACTCTTGCTTATGACTTTGCTGTTGCGAATCCGGCATACCGCCGCTTTGTCGAGGAAGAGATGGCTTTGAACCCCAATTTTCTATCCCTGTCCATGGTCGAGCAATTTAAACGGCTCTTCATCCAACCATTCCTCGGTCGCATCATCTCTGATACCCAACGTTGGGTGATTTTTCTGGACGGTCTGGATGAATGTCGGGGCGATGCGAGTCAATGCAATGCAATTGAGCTGATTCGCGATTCTATTCTCCTTCAACTCGAATCCATACCTTTACTCTGGATCATATCTAGCCGACCAGAGACCCACTTGAAGTCATCATTCGCGGCAGTGAAAGAAGTTGTAACAGGCTTCTGGGAAGCAGAGGTCCCCATCGACACCCGAGACGCTTCAAAAGACATCGAGTAGTACCTTCGTGCAAAACTTGTGGACGTCTCAAAGGTCTATCGCTACTCGATCCCATCGCCTTCTTGGCCTTCGGAAATGGAAGTGCTGGAGCTTGCAGATACCTGCTCTGGGTACTTCCTATTCGCTTCGTCAGCGCTGGAGTATATCTCTGGTGTGAATGCTGTCTCTCGCCTCAAGGCCTTTTCCCCCAATTATGTGTTAGATCCACAATCTCTGACACCCTCATCTTTTTCCGGTTCCCAACAGGAGAAGCGTCTTCACCTGATGTATACTCAAGTTATGTCGGGCGTACCAGAAGACGTAATTCCTTGCACGAATGCGATCTTAGGATTTTATGTCCTCCAGCACATCTTTCCCATCCGTTCCACGTCGGGCCCTATTGACTCAGAACACCTAGATCTCTTGACAGTGTGTAACATCCTCGGCGTTGAAGAACATAACGCCTACGCAGCACTGCTTCCACTCTCCTCACTGGTGACCGTTCCACCTTCAGAGGAGGCAGGAAAGTTTGGGGTTCAGTTTCTCCACGGCTCCTTTCACCACTTCCTTCGTTCATCTTTTCTCAATCTAGGAGGACTAGTTAACAAAATTTGGCGATGTTACCTCAGGATACTTCAACAATTTAAGGAAAAGCGAGGTGAGTTGATAGTTGTGTGTTATCTGCTACTACCGACAATTCCGCATAGGGCCAGGCGGAATACGTGTCTATTGGTCAGTTGGCGAAAGAATCGATGAACTTCAAGAAACACTCTTCCAGATTGCACGTCATGGATGGATGGCACTTCTGATCAATTGCCACTACGATACCTCAGGCCCAAGGGCCCTTAAGATAAAATTTGATCCGCCATTGTATACTGAACCCGTCCAAGCCTTTAAGGAGTTTGGGCCCAACCTGATAGCCTATTTTGCGGTGGCTCAAATTCCCGAGTTCATCGAATGGATATCAAAACATGTGCGTGCCTCCTTCGGGGAAACAGGAATTGCGACTGATCCCATAACATAGGCTCCTTCGCAACTTAAGGAAACCCTAGTACCTCGCCCTTACCATAATCCATCTTCCTTAAGCGATCTTGGTATGGGTATGGACAGGGTGTTCCAGGCAATATCTGCTCAACGTTATTGTTGTCGCATAATTACATCCAGTAAGGGGGCACCCTAGCCATCGCAGACGTGAACCCACCAACCGCAGTGGGTACCATAATCATTGGTGTTGCTAACTCGGTTCGGCCGTACCAGGGTTCGGGTTCCGGTGCATCTAGGCAAGGCCAGGACTGGAACACATCGAGCATCATCGGGGAGTTAGCTACAGTCCGTGCATCGAAGAGGGGCACACCTGTGCTTATCCTCGGATCGCCTGAGTCTGGTGGGGCGTGTGCGGTCGTTGGACCGATCACTGGACACGACCCGTTAGGGGAGGTGTATTACATCCTCCCTCACTGAGAGCGTGATTTACTTGACAAGGTGTGGCTGGGATGCTTCGCACTTATTGAGACACACTCCAGTAGGAGTCATGTCACTTCCTAGCAGCGGACGCTGGTTCTGGAGTGCTGGGCACAGGACCACATGTCCTGTCGAATGTAGTAGTAGTAGTGCCCACGAAAATTCAAATACTTTGAAATGACTCAGTACCTCTGGTTCGAAAGTTCTGATGGCACAGTGCCACATATGTAGTCGGCAACTACATTACCACGGCACGAAGTGACTTAACGTGAAACGGTTACAATTATTGACACCCAGTGCCCATGGATGCGTGTGCATTCTGCTTCTCGCCTAATCATATAACTCAGGATCTCCGGTGCTCCAATTTTCAAGGGAAAATGTGGGCGTAGCTGATACGGGAGACCGTCATAACTTGCTAGGATAATCATAATGGACTTTATAAATTTGAGTACTTGTTTGAGTTTCTTTGTGCAAGGTCAGGACAATCTCATTCTCCCGACTGTCCTCTCTCTCCCAAGCTCGATGACTCTTCAAAGCTTCAAAGCTTCACGCTTCATGCACATGTGGCACCCCAAAATCGCTCGCAAACGATGATATGAAGAGAAATTGGAAAATGGAGGCCGTCCCAACTGGCATGACCATAAAACCCGCTGGCCGTCAAATATTAATTTCGCTCCGTGCTTAGCGCTTATTTCTGGCTTCCTCGTGTCAGCGCGTTTATCAGGAATACCATGCACGTTGCTATAGCGTTTTCCAAACTCTCACCAAATCCACCGTTGCAACACTCGTCGTGACAAAAATGAACTGGCTAAGGCACCTTCTGCCTAAGACTTCTGACTTCCTGTATTCCTATGCTCCTGCTCTTGAGCCATCAGCCCTCGATGTCGACGAAGCCGAAACCAATGCGACAGAAGCAGGTTTGCGCGTCCTCAGTGGTCCAAGGGATCTATCGCATTTTAATCATGAATAACTTTAGGTTCCGCTGAGGCTTTGGAAGGCTCGAATACCCCTGCTGGGCATGAGGACTCAATTGGTGGGGCCTAAAAGATACCTTCCAACGTGCAATAGAAATTCATGCCTCATTTGGCTAGGGCGTCCTCAAGCGAATGCGGCTGATGTAGGATTCCTTGCAAATTTGAGCCAGCCTTCCCTCCACAACCCAGCACCTGATGAACGTGAGCAGGGGCTGATGAACAAGTCGTTTGAAAGCAAATCTGGTGAGTAATATGTATGTGCGGTTTGTGATGGTATAACTGAGACTCGGAGTTGAAACAGTCCTAGAAAAGATGCTCAAGCATGTCATCCCAGGCGCCCGGTACAACTCGTCTGCTCGCTATCCTCCTCCCCAATGCTGCCCTGGCACCCGAACACACATCCTCAAGGACGTTGGCACCCGCATCCTCGACAAGGATACCAGGATCATCTGGCTCTTTGGACCCGCCGGTTCCGGGAAAACGGCGGTGATGCAGACGCTCGCGGAGACCTACTCTTCTAGTGTAACTTCTGCCACACTGTTCTTGTCCCGGGACTTGCGCGATAATCCCAACAGGATTTTCACTACTCTTGCTTATGACTTTGCTGTCGGAAATCCAGCATACCGCCGCTTCATCGAGGGGGAGATGGCTTTGGATCCCGATTTTCTATCCCTGTCCATAATTGAACAATTCAAACGCCTCTTCATTCAGCCATTCCTCGACCGCGTTATTCCAGGCGCTCAACGTTGGGTGATTTTCCTGGATGGTCTGGACGAATGTAGAAACTACACGGATTAATGTAAATTCCTCGAACTAATTCGCGACTCCGTTCTCTCAGCACCCTCAGTCTATGTCCCTGCTATGGGTAATTTCGAGCAGACCAGAAGCGCATCTGGAGGCGTCATTTTCAAAGGTCAAGGAATCCCTCACATGCTTCTGGCAGAAGGAGATATCTACCGACTCTCTTGATGCCTCGGAAGACGTCAAGCGATACATTGAGGCCGAGTTGGGGAAAATTCGAGAGCTTTATGGCGACTCGATCCTAACGTCGTCAAATTGGCCTCCCGATGACGAACTACACAAACTTTCAGATACATCTTCTGGCTTCTTTGGCTTCGCCTCTTCGGTGATGCAGTATATCGCAGGTGCGAGTCCCGTCTCTCGCCTCAAGTACATCTTGTCCCAGGACAGGCCTCTCCAACCACTCGACCTGATGTACACACAAATCATGTCGAATATACCTAATGACGTGCTTCCTGACACCAAGACCCTTCTGGGATTCTATGTTTTGCAGCAGATGTTTCTCATTGGGTACCCCCCGAATCTGTGGGATGCAGAAAATGTCAAGTTGGGATTTTTAACGGTCTGCAACATCCTAGGAATGGAGCAGCACAGAGCCTACACGGCCCTGCGCCAACTGCGGTCTGTTTTATTTTGTCCATCCCCAGAAAGCGCCGAAGACTCCGATATCAAATTCTTCCACCATTCTTTTCTTCAATTCCTCCGCGATGATTCTCGTTCGGGGACGTATCGCATTAACATTGGAGGCGAGGTTAACAAAATTTGGCACCGTTATTTCACCATACTTGAGCAGGTCAAGCAATCCCCCTGTAAGTCGATCTCCTACACTCTTTCAAACCACTGGGCTAAGATATCGAGAAGCGGCCGATAGCGTTGATATTTGTTGGCCACCACATAATGAAAAGTCGCGCCGTGAACTCCAGCAAACGTTGTTTCGAACTTCCATGCGTGGATGGATATCGATCCTGATCCAATTCTACCACGAATACGGGTGTGGCTGTCCGAAGGCTGCGAGTATCAAACTTCGGTTCAGGTCATCCGTTAACCCAATTACCCAATCAACTCGGATCGATCATGTTAGATTGTGCGGAAATTAAATCGGATCGTTCATCAAGTGGGTCAACGGGCACCAGGTAGGCAGTTTTTTTCCAAAAAACCCAAAATGTTTGTCAAATTGGCTGTGTAGGAAAGTTCTAAGGCGATTTCAGTTCGGGAAAATTATGGGGGAGAATCAAAGGTGATAAAATTGCTCAGAACTGCCCGCCAGTGTTGTCGAGTGGTCCAAAACAAAACAACGGGCATTTCCGTGAGCCTTGAACATAAAGTCTTGACACCGAAGCTCGAGGTGCGTCTGTCCAAGCAACATAGTGGAGAATACGAAACCGACTCTTACCGACCTCATAAAATCGTTCCAGGTTCCCAAAATTTCCGGATGGATCGACGCACTGGACGAACTAGTCGAGATCAACAAATCAGGAACTTCTCTTCGCGCGGTGACTATTGAGATGGCCGGTTATGGGCGTACGGTGTTGGGGACTTTTACAGGAAGGGACCCCTTAGGAGACGTGTACTATGTATTCCCTCGCCAGTAGCGTGGTCTGCCGACATCTTGAACCCCGGACAAGGGTTCAGGGAGCAGAAGCAAAACAGACACAGTAATACACGAGCTCATGGTACAACAGAGGAGTTGAGATCCCAACAATGAGAGGATTTACTACAACAGACTCGGAGCTTTCTGCTTGCAACCTGGGGCATTAGATGTCGGATTAATCGTAGAGGATAATACCTCCACTCTAATAATAAGTGATTGCTTGTGATAAATTAACAAGAGAGCAAGGAATTTGAACAGTGTATGGTAGGCCGGTGAAACGTTCACGGGTTATAAACCTGGTAACCGCTGGTATTTAGTGTATTAAGTGCTGTTTGGGTGATAGATCACATCCATCACGGTTTGGTGTTGAGCGCTAGCGCTTGCGGGACTGGAAATCACCGGGATGACCGATAAAAGGAGCAGTCACTTATTTCTGGCCCCGAGTCGTCTAAGTCGGCCCATCGTGAAATGACATGATGACTTCGCACACCGCTTTCCTCATGTATATAATCTCCTAGTCTGGCGCCTCGCAACTTCAAAAAACATGGCACCCGTTCACGCCCTGGACCGATTCTACCTCCTTATTACTTTCTTAATCACTGTCGGTTGGCAGCTGACTGGGTTCGCTATTGCTTTTACATTCAAGTTCGACAAGATCACGGACTTTACAGGGGGTAAGCTGGTCGAGTAGCTTTAGGGAGGGTGACGAGCGCTAATTTTTGGGAGGGCAGGCTCCAACTTCTTTCTGTTAGGTTAGCCCTGGCACCCCTTCTGACTTTTAACGGAATGAGATACTCATGTGAGACTGGGTAGCCCTTCTAACCCTGCTCATCGGCAACACGTTCTATGCGCGTAATATTGGTAATTTGCTAGACTTATTTCATAGTTCAACAGCTTAATATGTTTGTCTTCAGCCGCAAGCGTTCTGGTCATGTTATGGGCCACGAGAATATCGGGTAAAATGCCCTGGCTCGCCCAAAACCACCACTTTTTTCTGACTATCCTGGTAGGATTTCTGTTATTCCGTGTCCTGAAGATGGGGAAGGACGACCGCTTTGATCATATCCGTACCCACTTCTTCAAGTTTCTCGGGTTTTGGGTCGGTAAGGTTCTATCACCCGATGTGCTCTTGCCTTGCTCTAATGATTACTCCCTTGCAGGCCAAATCGTTTGGGTCAGTTTCTAGTTACGACGCCTGACAATCTCACTAATGGACGAGCCTCTCAGATTTGGGTGGTTTCCTTGCCTGTTGTCATTCTCAACTCGCCCGCTGTGTCAGACAGGCAGCGCGGAGGAGACAACCCAAAATTCGGTACTGGCAGGGATGTAGCGGGTATTATCATCTGGATAATTGGATTTGTTATTGAGACCGTAGCCGACCAACAGAAGGTAGTCAAGAGGAACTGTGTACTCCCATTTTATACTGACAAAGTCGACCCCAGTACCTATACAAGTCACGCAAAATGATTCCGAAAGGCCAGCCAACTAATGTGAGTAGTCGATGGTGTTCTACACAACGCGTTCTGATTGCGGACAGCGAGGGCTTTGGGCGTGGTCTCGCCATCCTTCTTACTTCGGAGAGTGAGTATGGTTCAAGCCGCACAAGACCTGCTTGCTGACAGTATACAACAGAATGTTATGTTGGTGGGGTATCTGGATGATTTGTATTTCGCCCGCCACGAATGGTTCCGTTTCATCCTCAAGTAGGGCGGCTCTTTATGGCTCGGTTATCTCTCCTTTGTTCACCTTCCTGTAAGTCATTACCGCTTTGAGTCAGTAGCCACACGTCTCACGCTTAGCCAGCCTCCTGATGTTTGCTTCTGGAATCCCGACTGTGGAGAAGCCAGCAGCGAAGAGGTTCTTTATGATGTCCCATGGACCAAATGCTGACCCCGAGCTTGCAAATGCTTGGAGTGATTACCAGGCGCATCTGAGGAAGACATCGGTTCTCATTCCCATCCCCCCAGCCCTCTATGAACCGCTTCCAGAGGTTGTGAAGAGAACAATTTTGTTCGATTTTCCTATGTATCAATTCGATGTGGAACGAGATGGGTTGGTAGCTATCCACGAAGCTCAGGAAGCTGGAAAGCCATAGATTTATTTGGACCTGTTGTATCAGTCGTAATTCGGTAGTACACTATTGTTCATATTGTATTCGTGCCTTTGAAGCATGGAGGTCGAATGTAGCTAATTCCGTTCTCCATCACTGTCACTCACGAGTTTGCGATCAAGCTGAACGCAGCAGCACAACAACTACAAACAGTATAAGTTTCCCCCTCCGCTTTTGTCACAGGTTGCTACATTACCCGCAGCTGTCCTGCCTGGACTTAGATTCATCCACCATGGCCATGGACTACTCAAAACCTATCGCCTTTTGCGAACATCTCCAACTATCCAGTCTAGGAGTCCAGCCAGCCTCGATATCCTTCCAGGTACGCCGACGCGTCGCCCCCCTCTGCTGACGTGCACTTGTATACTGATCGTACTTTTATTTCTTCACTGCAGGTACTTTCTGAGAATTATCATAGTGACCACAAATCTGACGGGGTATCTACGGTTTAGACACTGACCCTCGAATCCGACCGTTTTATTTGTGTACGCGAGCGAATAAATGAACAGAACCAGGTCGTCATCATTGACCTCGCGGATGCCAACAATGTCCTACGCCGGCCTATATCCGCCGACTCTGCTATTATGCATCCTTCACAGAAGATTCTGGCATTGAAAGGTATATTTTTTGGTATAGACCCAGCAACGTCATCCTGATAAGGGTGTTCCCCTAGCTGCTCGCACTCTCCAGATTTTCAACATTGAATCGAAACAGAAGGTCAAATCACACGTAATGAACGAGGATGTTGTTTTCTGGAAGTGGGTATCGGATACGACGATTGGCATGGTCACTGAGTCTGCCGTTCACCACTGGACGATCGCCGACCCAACTTCCCCTCCCCAGAAGATTTTCGACCGTCATCCTACACTGGCAGGCACTCAAATCATTAACTACCGCGTGACGCCTGACGAGAAGTGGCTGGTGCTGATTGGTATCTCTTCGAACACTACAAATCCTTCCGCATTCAAGGTCAAGGGTTCCATGCAGCTGTACAGTAGGGATCGGGGCGTGTCGCAGGCCATTGAGGGTCATGCTGCTGCGTTCGCAGAGGTCAAGTTGGATGGCTACCAAAAACCGACAAAACTCTTCACGTTTGCTGTACGGACAGCGACAGGTGCTAAGGTATGCGGCTAAATCTTTTTTTAACTTATGGCTGCTCACTATCATGGTAGCTTCAAATCGTCGAAATTGATCACCAAGCTCCAGATCCCCCCTTCACCAAACGAGCCGTTGAGGTCTTCTTCCCTCCCGAAGCTACGAGCGACTTCCCAGTGGCCATGCAAGTGTCCAAGAAACACGGTATCGTCTACCTCGTCACCAAATATGGCTTCATCCATCTTTACGACCTTGAGACCGGTGCATGTATTTACATGAACCGTATCTCTGGAGAGACGATCTTTGTCACGGCTGAACACGAAACGACGAATGGTATCATCGGTGTTAACAAAAAGGGGCAGGTCCTCAGTGTCAACGTTGATGAGCAAAACGATTGTTCCATATATCCTACAAAGCTTGAACAACACCGAGTTAGCATTCAAGCTGGCCAGCAGGGCGAACCTTCCCGGTGCAGATGATTTGTACATCAAACAATACCAGCAGTTGTTCGCCTCAGGTCAATATGGCGAGGCTGCGAAGGTCGCTGCTAATTCTCCTCGGGTGAGCCCGCATCTTGGTTTCCCAATTGAAACGGGACTTATTCAAGGTTGTAGGGAATATTGCGAACCAACCAAGTCATCGAAGCCTTCAAAGGCGCTCCCGCACCCCCTGGTGGTCTCTCCCCCATTCTCCAGTATTTCGGTATCTTGCTAGAGAAGGGTGAATTGAATCATCTTGAGTCCCTGGAGCTCGCCCGGCCCGTCTTACAACAAGGAAGGAAACAACTTCTCGAGAAGTGGCTCAAGGAGAATAAGGCATGTACATTCAGCAATTATTCATCTCCCTCCCGAACTCATCTTGTGTCATAGTTGACTTGTTCGGAAGAGCTTGGTGATATTGTTCGCCTTCATGATATGTCACTTGCTCTGTCTGTATACCTCCGTGCCAACGTTCCCAACAAGGTTATCGCGTGCTTTGCAGAGACTGGTCAAACCGACAAGATCGTTTTGTACTCGAAAAAGGTCGGCCATACCCCAGACTACGTCGGCTTGCTCCAGCACGTTATGCGCACCAACCCTGAAAAGGGTGCAGAGTTTGCTGGTCAGTTGGTGAATGACGAATCAGGCCCTCTTGTTGACATTGAGCGGGTAAATCGACCATGTTCCCCAATTCATTCTTGTTGTTGACGCTCGCATTTTTAGGTGGTTGATATCTTTATGTCCCAGAACATGATTCAGCCTGCCACTTCTTTCTTGTTGGACGCTTTGAAGGATAACAAGCCTGAGCAAGGCCACCTTCAGACGAAGTTGCTGGAAATGAATCTCGTTCACGCTCCTCAAGTCGCTGACGCTATCCTTGGGAATGATATGTTTACGCATTATGATCGACCCCGGATTGCCAACCTCTGTGAAAAGGCTGGTTTATTGCAACGAGTGAGTCGTCTCTGTTGTTAGAAGGGAACTCTTTTAAAGTGGCCATTCATAGGCTTTGGAACATTACGAGGATTTGGCCGACATCAAGAGGGCCATCGTGCACACTACTGGTCTCCAGCCCGATGTAAGCCTTTATTAGGTTGCACTATTACTTCTGCTTACTTTCTACCGTTAGTGGCTCGTCAACTACTTCAGTAGACTCACACCCGAGCAGTCTATGGCCTGTCTCAATGAGATGCTGCGCGTTAACATTCGCCAGAATTTGCAGGTCGCTATCCAGATTGCCACCAAGTACTCCGACATCCTTGGGCCCGTCAAGCTCATTGAAATGTTCGAGAGCTACAAGAGCTTTGAGGGCTTGTACTACTACCTAGGTTCTATCGTCAACCTCAGTCAGGACCCAGAAGTTCACTTCAAGTACATCCAAGCTGCCACCCGTACTGGCCAAATCCGTGAAGTTGAGCGTATCTGCAGAGAGAGCAACTACTACAACCCCGAGAAGGTCAAGAATTTCCTCAAGGAGGCCAAGTTAGCCGACCAGCTTCCGCTCATCATTGTCTGCGACCGCTTCGACTTCGTTCATGACCTCGTTTTGTACTTGTATCAAAATGGTTTGGTCAAGTTCATTGAGGTTTACGTTCAACGCGTCAACTCCGTCAGGACCCCTCAGGTTATTGGAGGTCTCTTGGATGTTGATTGTGATGAAACTACGATCAAGGGCTTGCTTGCCAGTGTTCAGGGAACATTCCCTGTCGATGAGCTTGTCTCTGAGGTTGAACAGAGGAATAGGCTCAAGTTGATTCTTCCCTGGCTCGAGGCTCGTGTGCAAGCTGGCAGCCAGGATACTGCAGTCTTCAACGCTATCGCCAAAATTTACATTGATAGCAATAACAATCCAGAGCAGTTCCTCAAGGAGAATAATGTGTGTCTTTTGTTTGGCTTGCAATCTTCATTATGCTGACCACAGCATAGTTGTATGATCCTCTTGTCGTCGGTCGGTTCTGCGTGGCTCGTGATCCATACCTCGCATATATCGCTTACGCCAAGGGCCTATGTGATGAGGAGTTGATTGCCGTCACGAACGAAAACTCAATGTTCAAGCAACAAGCTCGTTATCTCGTTAAACGTCGCGAACTTGATCTATGGTCTCAGGTCCTCCCACAAGAAAATATTCACCGTCGTGCCTTGATTGACCAGGTACGTGTGAAAAGCTTTTGTACGCCGTTTTGCTGACGATCATCAACAGATTGTTGCGACTGCTGTCCCAGAATGCACTGATCCCGATGATGTATCAGTCACTGTCAAAGCTTTCATCCAGGCCAACCTCCCTATCGAGCTCATCGAGATTCTCGAGAAGATTATCATTGAACCCTCACCGTTCAGTGACAACAAGAGCTTGCAGAACCTGTTGCTCCTTACTGCCATTAACTCCGACAAGGGCAAGGTCGTTGGTTACATCAACAAGTTGCAGAACTATGATCCATCTGAGATTGCGAAGATTGCCATTGACAAGGGCTTGTATGAGGAGGCGTTCACGATTTACAAGAAATACGAGCAGCATGCGCAGGCAATCAATGTGCTCGTTGAACACATCGTGTCGATTGACCGAGGACAGGACTATGCCAACAAGGTTAATAAGCCCGAGGTTTGGAGCAGGTTGGCTAAGGCGCAGTTAGATGTCATGCGTATCAAAGATTCCGTCGGTGAGTAACCCAGTGTCTATACCGAGCCAGGTACTGATTCGGAGTATCCAGATTCTTACATCAAGGCTGATGACCCATCAAACTTCGTCGAAGTCATTGAGATCGCCAACCACGCCGGCAAGCACGATGATCTCGTGCGCTACCTCCAAATGGCGCGTAGGACCTTGCGTGAGCCCAAGATCGACACCGAGCTCGCATACGCTTATGCCAAGACCGATCGTCTCCATGACATGGAGGACTTCTTGGGCATGACCAACGTCGCTGATGTCCTGGAAGTTGGAGAGAAATGTTTTGAGGATGACCTGTATCAGGCTGCCAAACTTCTGTTCACAAGCATTTCGAACTGGGCTAGGTTGGCGACTACGTTGATTTACCTTGGAGAGAACCAGGCCGCCGTGGAAAGTGCAAGGAAGGCTGGGAATACTCAGTAAGACTTGAAGCTCTCCGGATTTTATGTGCTGCTGATTGTCGTCGCAGGGTCTGGAAACAGGTGCACAAGGCTTGCATTGGCAAAAATGAGTTCCGCCTTGCTCAAATCTGTGGTCTCCACATCATTGTTCACGCTGTATGTCTTGGATCCATCATTGGAAATGAAGATATGCTGATGTCTCTGTAGGAAGAACTTCCGGCCCTCATCAGCATGTACGAGAATGCGGGTCACTTCGAGGAAGTCATCAACCTCCTCGAGGCTGGTCTGAGCTTGGAACGTGCTCACATGGGTATCTTCACGGAATTGGCTATCCTCCTCAGCAAGTACAAGCCCGCTAAATGTACGCTTTTCACTGCTTTCATCATTCGGCGTTCTCACTTTCGCGTCTAGTAATGGAGCACCTCAAGCTGTTTGTGTCGCGCATCAACATTCCAAAAGTTATCAAGGCAACGGAGCGAGCTCATTTATGGCCTGAGCTGGTATTCCTCTACATCAAATATGATGAATTCGTGAGTTACTGTTGTGGGGGTGTAAGTGATAATTCTGATGCTTCGAAATCCCAGGACAATGCTGCTCTTGCGATGATTGAGCGCTCCGCTGATGCTTGGGAGCATAACCAGTTCAAGGATGTCATTGTCCGGGTGGCCAACATTGAGATGTAAGTTGGAACATAATAGGCTGCAGTCCGGTCCTTAACTATACTCCAGCTATTATAAGGCCTTGACATTCTACTTGCAAGAACAACCGACACTTCTGACCGACCTACTAACCGTCCTTATTCCTCGTATTGACCATGCCCGCGTTGTTCGCATGTTCCGTCAGATCGATCACATCCCTCTCATTCGCTCCTATCTCATCGCTGTTCAACATGTAAGTCATCCGCAGTCCCATGAGGCATGTCGTGTTAAATCATCTTTCAGCTCAACATCGAAGCCGTCAACGATGCCTATAACGATCTCTTGATCGAGGAGGAAGACTATAAGACACTTCGTGACTCGATTGACAGCTTTGAGAACTTTGACAACATCGCCCTTGCTCGTCGGTTAGAGCATCATGAACTTCTTGAATTCCGCAGACTCGCAGCACACCTGTACAAGAAGAACGCCAAGTGGGAAGAGTCGATAGCTCTGTCCAAGCAAGACAAGTTGTACAAGGATGCTATGATCACTGCTGCAACATCAAATTCAACCGAGGTGGCAGAGGAGCTATTGTCATACTTTGTGGATATTGGGAACAAGGAGTGCTTCGCTGCGACGTTGTTTATCTGCTTTGATCTTTTGAGGTCGGACATTGTGGAGGAATCGTCGTGGTTGCATGGTCTCAACGACTTCTATATGCCTTATAAAATTCAAGTACAGCGGTCACAGATCGACAAGGTAAGTGAAGATTTGCGTTATCAGGGTATGATGATTCTGACAGCTCATTGACAGTTGGCGCAGCTGGAGAAGGAGGTTAGAGAACGAGCAAAGAAGGAGACACAAAAGGAGCAAGCGGAAGCGGAAGCTCCCATCATCAACCCCGCTGGTATTGGGTTGTTGACCTATGGAGGGTAAGTGAAGTCAGCGATACGTGTCGTTCGGCTTTGTTGATTTACTCTCGGATAGAACTGTCGGACAAGCGCCAACTATGAATGGCGCACCTATGAATGGGATCCCTCCTGTAAGTCCCTGTCTCGACTGATTTTTCACAAATGATAGATTTGCTGATTGTGGTGACACTTCGCTTTGTAGGCTATGACTGGTTTCTACTGATCAGAAGCTCCATGATCTCGCTTGACAGGTTCCGACTCAGAGTCTTTCTTTTGTATACAGTAGTCGTAGTTGGATTCGTCCCCGTTAATGCTCTGGTTCTGCCTATGTTGTTTTAGGACTGGTAATTGGATAGGGTTTCTTATCTCTGTTGCATCTTCCCCTGCCGCCATCCGTCGCACCAGCAACTGTAATGATGAACTGCAAGCAGGTGCCTGTTGAAAGGTAGGGAAGATTGATCATCACATGAGCGATTATTGTCGGATAATGCCGTAACCCACAGCAACCACTCTGTACCCGACTCTGCAACAGAACAGTGTAACATTTATTCTTATACCCCACCCCACACTCATTTGGAAACGTCTATTCGCTCCCTTCACTGGTTCCACGTTCGCTACTTTTGTATATCCCATTTCCTTCATCCGTTTTATTTTTTCATTCTACTCCACATTGAACTCAACTCTCAAAATCTGACATTGTATTCATAAAATATGGCGTTGAATTTGGCAAACACGGCCGAAATAATGGCCGCTTATGATGCTGTGTTGGCAAATGAGCTGAACTGGTATGTGAATTTATCGCTGTTTTTCTCGCATGGCAAGCTGATATCCACCATATTTACAGGCTTCTGTTACATTATCCCAAATATGCGGTCTGTCCTTCCCTCATTTCTGAGACTTGGGATGACTAACAATCATTTTTCTAGGTGGATGAACTAGCGCTCTACGCATTTGGTTCCAATGGCCTCGAAGAACTTAAAACCAAAGTTGATCCCTCGGATACTGAACAAGCACTCGTTGGGTTTGTACGCGTAGACGACGTTGTGGTTCCAGGGGCAGAAGAGACAGAAGAGGAGTTCGTGAAATACGTGTTGGTTAGTTATGTTCCGACAGGGGTTTTAGGCGTTCGTCGAGGTGGGCAATTGTTATCTCAACTTCTGTTGGTTCCTGGAAAGGTTAATTATTATCTTTGTTAGCGCGTGCAAAGGTGCATTCACGCCGGTTGGGAATGATATTCAAGGTGAGCTCCGTTCGATCATCGTAACTTGTGACGTGGGTGATCGGGCGGGCTTCCCGCGTGGGGGTGTATGGGCGCTTAGTTCACATATGCGCTCATTTACATCCCTGACGACCACCCATTGTCCAAGAAAGTTACTTATTGTTCGAATCACTGAATGCAATTGTACTTTGGTTTATAGAAACACGATGCGGTACTTACAATCGAGGACATCTCCCAACTCACCAACGCAGCTATCACACAGGCTCTGGCCGAGCCACATCCTTCCTTGTTAACTTTTTCAGGACCTACTGGCACTGGTCCTTCTTCACCTCCCTTCTCACCTCCCTTTGCCTCGACGGCTGGCCCGTCTGATTTCGTTAACGCCCCACCCGTAGGGTCGCCAGTCGCCCATCAACAGCAACACCCACATCACCAATCACTCACTGCTACTGATATGGGCCGTAGTTTCTCCCAACCGATACCAGTCAACGGTTCCAAAGCAAGCAGCAACCCGCAGGGGGGGCCATCGACGGGTCTCTCGAGCTTGAGACCAGTCAGGAGGTCTTTCTCAGAAATATACGCTCCTCACCATCCCCCACCTCCTACGGGACCCGAGTCTGGGCATCATAAAGCGGGGAGTAGCATGTTTAGTCAGTTTTTGAGGAGGAAGAAGAAATCGACACCTGCGATAGGACGAGCGGGTGATCTTGACGAGAGTCAGGAATCTGAAGATTCAATGCCCCCACCTACACCACCGAAGGATAAAGGTATCTATGCACCTGTAGAACTGCATACCTCGGAGGGAAAGGGCAAGGGCAAGGCTGAAGGGGGTGGAGGTGCGTATGGCCACAGTGGTGGCGTGACAGAGACGGGAGAGTTCATGTACGTGCAATACTTTATTTTTTCGTTGGGTGTGTCGTGGATAGAATGACCGATCGTGTTAGGTATGATCTCCCATCTCGACGAACTCACGAACCTGTCTCGCTCGCACCTGAACTGGCTACCATTTCGGAATCGTCTTTTCGGCGTATCCACAGTATATCAGAGTTTGCAGTGGTTTCGCATGAAGATATGAATGGACGGTCGAGTGGAGACACAGATGTTGTCGTTGTCAGACCAGAAGGGTTTGATAGATTCGACAAACCTCTACCACTTGCCGGACAAGGGAAATTAGAGGTGGGGATCAATACGTTGAAGAAGGGGAAGTGGGCTGAGCCACAGGGCTTGTCCGCTATCCGCGATCCAAGTGAAAGAGCACGGTTGAGGATGGAGATGCAGAGACAGAAGGAGGAAGAGGAAGAAGAGATAGCCAGAGCTGAAGAGGAGAGGCAGGAGAGGATCAGAAGAAAAAAAGAAGAGCTGAAGAGGAGAGAGGAGGAGGAAGCCGAGAGGCGGAAGGCTGCGATTCAGGCTGAGGCCTTGCGAGTTGCGGCCGAACGGAGAAGACGAGAGGAAGAGGAAAGATTAGAAGAAGAGAGGAAAGCGAAAGAGAGGGAAGACAGGAAGAGGTCCGAGAAAGCGAAGCGGTTGGAGGAACATTTGAGATTGGAGGGGTGGCGGAGGGAGCAGCAGAAGATTGCAGAGGAGGCTACAAGAAGGGAGAAGGAAGCGAAGAAGAGAGAAGAAAAGGAGCGGAAGGAGAAGATCCTGAAGGCGGAGAACGAAGTGAAGCAGAAGGCAAGAGAGGGCGCGATGACTGGGTATGTAACCATCCAGACGGACGATTCAGTAGTATGGCGGAGGAGATACTACAAGTTTTCTCCCAACACGTTCTACTTTTACCGCAACACCAAGGTGGGGCTCTCAAGTAGTGAAAGTGAAATATGTTGCTGACATAGACGCAGGACCTAACTCGGGCGGTGGATAAGATAGATGTGCGTGGCGTTGTAAAGGCACTGAAGGAGCCCAAGGACGGGTACGAAGACCTGGAAGCGATACCATTTTCGTTTGCGATTGAGTTTCACGACCGTGAACCATGGTCGATGTATGCCGACTCTGAGGAAGAAAAGGTAGGTAGGAATTCCGTGTATGTTATGTGCATCATTAACGCTAGTCTTCGTAGTTCAAGCTACTGGGACTGTTGAAATACGCCGCTGGACTGCCTGTGTAATAGACGATGATACCCGAAAGTAGATACCCTGTAACGTGTTACGTTGTGACAATATGCTTAGTCATCCTGGAGGTATTGCTGAGAGTCTGTGCAGACTGTCGGTCTCTCCGCTTGGCCAGATGGCGGGACTTGTGTCTCCCAAACCAATCCCGTATTCGCAGTACAACACTCCATACCCTCGCGCTCCAACGTCTTCCTCTATTACAAGTTACACAGAAACTCCTCCTAACACCGGTCCAGGCGCTACGAATCTCGCACACCCAGTCCCCCACCAGCCCATTGGCTCTGCCCAGGCCGGAGGTGCTGGCGCGGGTTACATGGGCATGAATCTCAACATGGGCATGAACATGGGTGCCATTGGTATGAATGCGAACGGTCTTCCAGGAAATCTGGGATCCGTGGGTGTCGCAGCAGGCTTGGGAAATGTGGGTATGGTCCAGGTCGGTCAAGGTCCAGGCTCGAGTGCGGGAGGTTCGGTTACTGGCGCCCAGGACGATGAGAAAATATATGCACTGGTTGTTGACCTCCTGGATCCAGAGACCCGAGATACTGCGTTGTTGGAGCTGAGCAAGAAGAGGGAACAGTATGATGATCTGGCATTGGTCCTTTGGCATTCGTTTGGTATGTAAACTAACTCTGGGTTTTGTATAGCCTTATCTTGATTATTGGTGCCATTATCGGTGGTTAGGTGTCATGCCAGCTCTGCTTCAGGAGATTGTGTCTGTCTATCCCATGCTCTCCCCGCCCAACTTGACTGCAACTGTGTCCAACCGAGTCTGCAATGCCCTGGCTCTCTTGCAATGCGTCGCTTCCCATTCCGAAACCAGACAATTATTTTTGAATGGTATGCTGCCAGCCTTTTCCCACCTGTCATGTTGACTCATAATTCCATAGCTCATATACCCCTCTTTTTATATCCGTTCCTGAATACAATCTCCAAAACTCGGCCTTTTGAATATCTACGTCTTACCTCGCTTGGAGTAATCGGAGCCCTTGTCAAGGTGCGTCTGTCGCGAGGCCGCCCCATCCCTGCACTCCCTCCTGACATCAAAATCTTTTTAATATTAGCAAAATGACAACAACACCGTTATCCACTTCCTGCTGTCAACAGAAATAATCCCCCTCTGTCTTCGGATCATGGAGACTGGCTCAGAACTCTCGAAAACTGTGGCAATATTCATTGTTCAAAAGATCCTGCTTGACGAGACAGGTTTGACATACATCTGCCATACATATGAGAGGTTCTATGCTGTCGGGACAGTCTTGAGCAACATGGTGAATCAGTTGGTCGAGACGCAGGCGGTGAGGTTGCTCAAACACGTCGTGAGGTGCTACCTCCGATTGAGCGACAATGTCCGGTACGTGCGATAGTTTCTGTGCCGAAATTTCGAAGACTGATTGTGTACGAAAAGGGCCCGTGAGGCGCTTAGGGCCTGTCTTCCAGAACCTCTGAGAGACAACACTTTTAGTACACTCCTCAAGGTATGTGATGTAATCCTCTTGTTTCCGGACGCTTCTGACAGGGTTTTCAGGGCGATCTTGTGACAAAACGGTGTCTGACGACACTGCTGAATAATTTGAACGAGCCGTAAGAACTGAAAAGTATAACTGACCATGATGCGAGCTTTTTGTCTGTTGCTGCTTTGGGCTATCTATATACTCATCGGACCTCATATCCTGTATTCTGTCAATGCACCACACACACCATCCTCCCATAATTATTTTGTAGTAGAAGGGGCTTAATGAAAATCTTGTAAGTAGTTAAAAGTTTTTGTAAAATCATTTATCCGCGTGGGAATATCACATATTTACTCTTTCTCGTCTTCTCCCATGAACTCTACGTCTGCTTTACGATATGACCCTCCTCCATTCTACTACTCACCACGACCACGCCTCGTCGACGACATTCCAGACCACCTTTTAACTCTTGCTTCACCCATAATCGCATATTGGAGTCTCTCCCTCTTCTTCCACCTCCTCGACATCTCTGGCTGGAAATGGCTCGACAAATACAGGATACATGATTCCGAGGAAGTTAAGGAACGTAATCTCGTCACCCGTAGGGAAGTCGTGCTCGCTGTGCTGTTCCAACAAGTCATCCAGACGCTCTTGGGACTCGTCTGGATAGAAGAGGAAGCAGCGGGCAGGGGAGGTAGTGCAATGACCGCAGTCGTGAAGGGCTTACAGCGGTGGGAGAGACTTATAGAGCCCGTCATTGACACATACTTGGGGCTTGTGGGTGGGTACACAAAGGCCGGTTTGAGCTTAGGAACAACGGGAAAGGAGGAGCTCGTAGCCAAAGCGGCGTATTTCATGTATTGGTGGGGTGTGCCCTCCTTCCAGTTCTTCTGTGCCATGTACGTTTATCCTGTTCCTCTCCTCTTTTCCACACATTCCCTCCATTGTCACTGCTGCGCTTCTTGATCCTGAAGGGCTGATTTATTTTTGGGGGGATAACAGATTCTTTATTGACACATGGCAATATTTCCTACACCGCTTCATGCACGTGAACAAGTTCTTTTACAAACAAATCCACTCGTGGCATCATAGGCTTTACGTCCCTTATGCTTTCGGATCTCTGTATAACCACCCGGTGGAAGGTTTCCTGCTGGATACACTTGGCGCAGCATTAGCAGAATGGGCGACACTAATGACGACACGACAAGCGATGTTGTTGTTCGTCGTCTCGACTCTCAAAACCGTAGACGACCATTGTGGATACAGTCTACCATTTGACCCTCTCCAGATGATGTCGGCGAATAATGCGGATTACCATGATATTCACCACCAGGTACGTGTGTCGCGTGACTTTAAGTGTGGGCGTTATTCTCAAACTGATAACTACAGGCTATCGGTATCAAGTCAAACTTTGCTCAACCATTCTTCGTACATTGGGATACGCTCCTTGGGACGAAGATGACAAGAGGGGAGATGGAACGACGCAAGAAACTGAGTGCTGCTAAGGCACAGTAGACTGTCCTTGGCTAGCTGCCTGGTTCCGAATTTCGTGCCAAGGTTACGAACTAAACCCACGCCTCAAGTACTCACCTGTACGGCTCACTCGACACAAACCGGCTCTCTATTCTGTCAAAATTCGCTTTCCTATCTCTTCCCCCTCTTTCTTGGATTATTATGATCGGTAACATGACCACGGAGAAACGAACTTTAAGTACGCTGGTATGGCATAATCAGCTGGTGTTCTATCATCACCAACCACTAGCCATAAACCAACAACTCTCTCTCTCGAGCTCATCTTTATCCTTTTCCGATAGTTTGTTTAATTGCGTACGATATCCGTGTTTTTCCTGTTCCTGCTAGTACGAGCCTCTCGGGACTTATAATGTAAATACCACTCTCCTACATAACCTCACTGAAAAAAACCACAACTACTTACGGCTTAATTTTGTTCCCACAAAGTACGACTGTGTCTCGTTCGCATCCAGATCGTGAACCGTTACCCCAACATTGGGGACGGAGATACTTTAATCCTTTCTATAGGTACATAAAAGTTCTAGTCAGTGACAATCTTCAGATGGGCGGGAATAGGTAACCTCTGGTCAGTGGTAACCGGTAACCCCCCGAAGATCGAGAATCCCTCCGATTCACAAACAAAAAAATCCAGAGCCGCCGAGGTTGAAAGATTGTTCGGACCGTACCGCCGGTCCGAAACGGATTGGCTTTTGATCCGTCCTCATCGAACCTTCCCCGAAACACGAAACAGCCAAAATTTCGTGACATTGTGCGAGGGGTGCTTAAGGAGAACGGGAAGAGATCCAGGAACGAGGTTAAAAATAACATGCATCGGGATGAGGGTAAAATGACGATAGCGGCAAAATGATGAGGATTCGCCAAGAAAGCTTTTGTAAGTGGCTCGGTTTCTATTTCGTGCTCATATTCCACGTGAAGTCCTTACGCAAGATGGGGTGTCTAGGAGGTGAGGGTATATACGTGTATCCATTAACGGGCGCATTTTTGGCCTTCTCACCTCACAGGCAATGACCATCCACCCCTAGTAATTACTCAGTAGGCATATGCCCCCCACAACCATTACCTTAGTACCATTCATGTTCTGGCCATTAAATAGAAAAGACTTGAAGTTCCATGATCTTAGAAGATAAAGGAACAGCTGCCTACTCCATTTTCAATTTCTGTCTGATATTTTTTGTGACATTGAAGAAAACTACACATTTAAGGGTTGGTAGAATGTCAATATGTGGAAGTCTGCTCAGCGCTCAGTGTTGGCTCACTAGAATCATCAATACTGGGCATTTCAGGGACCAGGTACAATAACACAGGCCAGGACAACTACAAGACAATGATGACAGTTCTAGCATCTGACAGGTGTGTTACCAGCTTGCCAGGGTGGCCTTTGTGAGTGGCACGGTCTCCATTTCGTGCTCGTATTCCACCTCCACATGGGTTCCTCCTATGCGAGAAAGGATTAGTAAAGGAATGGAGGGTGTGTGCGTTGATGAGCGTACTTTTAGCCTTCTTTTCTGGCCGTTTGCGAGGCGCGGATTTTGGTGGGTGTGGTGGGACCTTTCGCTTTCCAAGCGTGGATTTCTTTTTCTGTGAGGATCTAGATTTAGCATCCTCTTCCTCGTCCGAGACCTCTTCCTCAAAATCTGTGAGCTCCTCTGAGCCTCCATCCTGCGACCCACAAATTCAGCACATTAAACACATTAAGCGAGAAACAACTTACAACAGCCTCCTCCAAATCACTCAACCCGTCCTCGCTATCATCTCCACTCAAATCACTAACAAATTCTCGATCTCCCCAATCCTCCTCGCCATTCTCCAACTCCTGTTCATCCTCCTCATCCCAATCACCTTCATCCTCATCTGTCACATCGTCAATCATATCCAAACCGTCTCCTTCTGCCTCAAGTTCTTTCTCGCGGGCGCCTTTCGTTCCAACGCGTTCCTTGTCGAGGATAGCTTGCCATACGGTTTCGTTGACGTTTAGCGGTGCGTCGCCGTAGGCTTTTGATTTGAGGCGTTCTAATAGTTCTTTTTCTATTGAACGTTCGAGATGTGCGGCTGAGAGGGCTTTGCGTTCTCGTGTTGCTTCACGGCGGTCTAGTTTTTTCTTGATCCCAATGAGTTTTGGTCTAGGATTTTATAGCGCAAAGAAAAGGGATTGAAATTTATCATCAGACATTGGATGTGGGTGAGCAAAGGAGGATAGGACAAACGTACTGTTGCCGAAGTTTTAGGCGGCGCATTTTGATAAGATATTGTGTAATTTTTGTTACACGCTGCTTGCATTTGTGGATCAGGAAGTTTGGCCAGTGGATGAGTTCCGCGTCAATCTAATGATATAGATGTTCACTTAACAAACTCGAAGGAAGAGAGAGCGACACACCTGCTCTAGAGCTTTGGAATAATTATTCGATAGTTTTATCTGTTCCCACATTTTCGCCGGACTATGCGCTCTTTCTATCGTTTTCACGTAAAGATAAAGGATACCTATCCCAGCAAATTTTAGTCACTTAGTTTTCTGGGGAAATCAATCGCATCCTCACGTACCCTCCTTCTCGCGGATAGTAGCGTATCGCGAGTTAGCTAGGGGACATGACTGGCGATTGCATAGTCCTGTAACATTATATTCGTTGCGACAAAAGTTCTGTGTTGTCGTCCTTACACATCATACAGTTTAGATACCTCTCCTCCACATTTGATCGCAACTGAACAACTCACTTGACTTTATACGAGCAAAACTGGTGATTAATCACCGACCATATAACATCGTCACTCTGCATAATGCTGCAGTCGAGGACTGAAAGAAGTCAAAAAGACTCTGCAAGAAAGCTTTAATCCGCGAAATGTGGATATTATTTCGTGCTCTTGTGATCAGCAACAACTTTTCAGCAATTTGTTTGGTCTCGCTTGCATATCCTTCCCCCCGGCATCTGTCACCCGGCTCAGGTGGCTGTACCCCACCTAACATTGGACCTGCTCGTCCGAACTATCCGCAGACCCGCAACCAGCCCATGCTCTCCATCTCCCCATAACCACAACAGGCTTTGTTGACTAACTAATAGACCCTTTGTGCGCCCCTCCGATGGCTACTCTAGCTCGTCTCCGCGCACCCCTTTTCACTCGTGCACTTCGCTGTAGCCCCACACCCTCAATACACCTGCGGCATCCACAATGGTCAAGATCAACACACACACGTTCCTTTACCAGTACACCTATACGCAGCGACTTCCATTTCGACACGCACCATTTCGTTCAACGGCTCGAACGTGAGGGTCTCAAACGCGAACAAGCAGAGGGGATCATGACCGCTATGGCTGAGGTCATAGACGAAGCCATCCGGAATATGACCAGTAATATGGTGACTAAAGCCGAGCAGGAAAAGGTTAGTCCCCCACCTCGCTTTAGTCATCTCTTGGTGATATCAAAGTAAAACTCGGCGTAACCAGCATCAATACACCCAACAAGTAGACTTTGCTCAATCCAAATCCGAACTCCAACTGATGGCCAAGAATGACCTCGCTATGATCAAAGCCGAAAACGAACGTCTCGTAGTAGAAGTGGAGCGGCTTAAGCAGCGGCTTCGTGAAGAGATTACCCGCACCCAGGCTGGTGTCCGTCTAGATCTCAATCTCGAAAAGGGTCGTATGCGCGAGGAGAGCAGTAAACAAGAACTCAAGATCAAGGAAGTGGATACTAGAATAGAACAGGAGATTGCGAACCTCAAGACTAATATTCAGGCTTCAAAGGCTACGACATTGCAATACCTCGTTGGTTTCGGTGCGTTTTCCCCGGCTTTCTACCTGTTTTGATTAGAAAATGACCGATGATTTAAGTGACCGGCTGTTCTGCCTTACTTATGGCGTATCTCAGATTCCGTGTATGATGAACATGTATTCTTATTATATCCCCATATTCATCCCTACCCTATTACACCCTAATGCTAATATACTCCGGAAAAATCACATTCATTTCTATCAAGGAACAAGTCATTTTTTGTACAATAAACAGATACTCCGACAGTAAACAACACAGCGAAGAACACAGAGATACAAGATATAACTCAGAGATGCAATTATTTCGATAACAATGGGAAAACAAGAAAACGAAAGCGAACAAGAAGAAAACCAACCAAATGATCCAAGTGTTTTCAAGTTCAAGACATCTGCAGCGTCACGAAATCCTGCCATGCCGTGTGCATGTTCCCCTCGGGCGAACCCGACGATCTCCTCTGTATCCCCGCGGGGGTGGGCGTCTCCAGAATCGGAGTTGTCGCCGGATACGTTCCATTCCCGATCATTCCACTTCCATAGTCAAACACAGAGAAATATTGCGGGAACGAAGTCCGTTGACCGGAATGCCCGTTAGTCCCACCGCTCGTGGGACCACCCATCGTCACATCACGGATCGTACTTCCATTCAGGCTGTGGTGACTCGGACCGCCGTGCCGCAAATTCTGCTGCTGTTGTTGGGAGTGCGATTGCGTCATGAATGATGAGGGTTCTTGCTGGTATGTCTGCGGATTGATTGTCGTCATCCCATAGGCAGAAACAGGAGACAGGTCGACGTCGGTGAACGTGGCTCCTTGTGGGCTTATCTGGGTACCAGCCGAATTGGGGCCGCCGATCGCAGAGGGCGGGTTGAACGACTGCAGATACTCAACGACGCTCGGGTCCATGTGATTCTGCATCGTAGGGGATAAGGGTAAGGGAACAATGGGGTTCTGTGACTGGGGAGATCGTTCAAGAATTTGGGGTGATGACGGCTCAGTTTTAGCCACCAGTCGGGTCTTCCCTCCAAGTAGGGCAAGTTCATCGTTGTCGTTGTCGGGGCTGACCGGTTCAGAGTACCGGCTGACGCTGGAAGTGTTTCCCCGCCTGAATTCGTCCAAGCTGTAATGAGCTTTTTGTTGGAGGTGGAGCATAATTTCCTGTATTTAAAATAAGCCGTTGATGCCCCCGAAATGGATCAGTAAAACATACCAAGACTTTGGTGGCTCGGAATCCGGGTGCGGCTTTAGCGAAGAGTTCGCAAGCAGAATCTAATTGAACAAGTGCAGAAGGAGCCAAGCTCATAGACGGACATCGTGTAACGATGGATCCGAGGACAATCTGCGAGATGAGAAAATATCAGGTACACGTCCCCGGTTGAGCGAGGGCGCACTCACAGCGCAGGAAAACATGTGGGTCCACAAGAACCACATCCTCTCACTGGGAACTTTGAGCTGCGTGTAAAGGTTCCTCATCAAAGCGACAAGAGATCCCGCACTGCGATATGCAGCAATAACCGAAGTACCGTAGGGACTTCCAAGAGGATCTTTAGGGTGGTCACTGATAGCCCGAGCGAAGAAACTTCGGTGGAGATACAACAAATCTGCAAAAATTAGGAATAAGTAAAGAACAGCGAGTGGTCTAGAAGTATACCTACTCATTTCGCGAATAGCGAGTACGATGTGCCTTTGCAGAGTGAGCATAATAGTCTCGGGATAGCCTCCAGGTCGGGACTCCGAATTCCCAAATCCAGCCACTTGGAGGACCGGAGGAACGGGGAAAGCGCGCATCTTTCTGTCGAGCTGCAACACTGTTGCATACGTCGGCATCTTTGCACCGAATGCCTGATCGTGTAATAGATTCATGCATTCGGAGGTAAACCGGTGCTTCCACGCATGGACTGTGACATAATATTTGTGGGAATA
This sequence comes from Calvatia gigantea, assembly GCA_025093985.1. Lineage (NCBI taxonomy): Eukaryota > Fungi > Basidiomycota > Agaricomycetes > Agaricales > Lycoperdaceae > Calvatia > Calvatia gigantea. The sequence continues at coordinate 998,230 of JACAAK010000005.1, read as the reverse complement.
GCTTGTAATCGAACTGAGGTTACCCACAAGCTTGTTCATCAGATGTATCACCAAGGTGGGGTTGCTTGCAATCGATATGCGGAAGGGCAAAGGAAGGCGGTCGACCAAACGTCAGGCATTGCCAAGAATCATATGTGAACAATTCCCAGAAAAGTTCGCGGCGGCGCTGCGTCTCTAAAGGGTCGACCTTCCAACGACCACTATCTCTGTCTGTTGAAAGATATCAGGATTCTGATCCCAGTGATATGAATTGTGATGGGTATCTTACGTAGTCCAATCTGTAGGAAAGGTCAACATTCTAAAGGAAAAGAAGCGGCCAAATTAACTCACACTTTGTCCTACTTTGACCGCGATCCCCATTATGGCCCACCTAGCTCCAGAAGCGGTTCCGTGTCTATCCACTAAGAACAGGTAGTAGGTCATGAGATACTGTAAACACCCCCCACGCATGAGTTTATCTTCCGACAGGGAGAGGCGGGCACACCTACCAAGGCTTGAACGGCGATCAAAGTTGGTGAGTCGAAAATGGATGTATGGAAAAGGGCTGCTCGAGCCAACTGATGGTACTTCTCAGCCTCGAGATTGTATGCTGGAAGGTCAATGTTCATCAGAGAGCCTATCGCGAGCACCATGAACAAGAGAGAAAGCTTGTGTGCGAGTGATGGGTCGTCATTGACCGGACCCGCACTAGAGCCATAGAAAGTATTATAAACTTGAGTATCGAGGGCATCCATAGAAATAGGGTTATACCTAGATGTGGAAATGAGTATTGTTAAGGCAACGGCAAGGAAGTATGAGCCTCTTACATCCAAGCGGCATGAGTGTAATATATAGTACGCAGTTCGTAGGCGGCCGCTGTCGAGGGTAAATACCAGAGCAAAGCCTGAAGGCTGGAGTTGTCTCCTAAGGCGATATTTGAGATGGGAAACATGGAGGCTCTTTTTAGAATTTCCGGTGGCAATATGGACTGAAGGTTGACAATGGTGTCGTCAGGTTCTTCTTCTTCATCCTCATTCTTTTGAAGGTGTCAATCTATGACAATGTGGCAGCACATGAAAAAGCTTACTTGAAGGAAATACTGCGGAGCTATGTCAGACAACAGACAATCATGTAGTAGTATGACAACGTACCCATGAGTTCGCAATGTGACCGTAGTACCTTGATTTGCCAGAGACATTGATGGACAAGGACCCAAAGGCGTCCACGACATCTGGGTTGGTTTCTTCTTCCTTTGTCGCAAGATTGCCCCCATTTCGCAGGGTAGGTGGTTCCCTTTGCAGGGGGGCCTTGATTTTGAGTAATTCCTCGGCTAACAACGGGTGTTGCTCGTTGGATAATTGCGAATGCGAAGCTCGTAGACCATCTTCGAGCTGCCGCACACGGTTTGCAAGATCAGAGATCTTCTCGTGAAGCTCTTGTGTCGATGCCAGAACAAACCTAACGTCCTGTTGTAGACAATTTTTTACATTGTCTGCTCCTGAACTCACCGATTACCTTGTCCCGTAGTCAGAGACCCCTATTTGCAATTAAACAACTGTTTTGGGTAGATCGATGACGACAAACATACATCTGGACAAATAGCACCGCAACCACGCTTTACGCAGGAGCTGCAAGGAATTGTACGGTCACAGCGCAGCTTCAGACTTGAAAAGAATATGAAGACTGGCGGAAGCGGTAAATACATGCGAAAGAGCCATACCGCCGACACTCAGCGCAACTCAGACGGGTTGCGCCCTTTCTGCGTTTCTTGACTTGACCGTCGACCTGACGGATAGAACGGGGGTCGTACTGAGAGATGGGCATATGGGGGGGTTAGATGATGGGAGAGAAGAAGAAGGAGAGGTGTTCATCTGGATCCCCTTGGGCAGTCGATTTAGAAGATAGTCCACCTCCAAGGCATCCGGAGATATCCGTTCCCCGATTTATCTTCTGTCACATTGTGGCTGTGCATGCAAAGACCCCCTTCCCTGTCCTTCGACGTTTTGATGCTCGCCACAGTTCTTATTTTTCGCTACGGCCGCTCATGCTCACTTACAAGTGTTTGAACACAGCACGGCGCGGCAATATGCGACGTGCTGTTGACCGCAATCCCATTTTTGTCTTCGTCTCCCCTGCGCGAAGTCCCGGTTTCCCTCCATCAAACGCCATCACCATTTCATACTTATCGAAACTTATCACCCCACCTCTGATTTCGGTCCGCGACAAGTGGAGGCAAACTTGTGGCTTCGCATCAACACGAAGTGATTTTCCTATCGTCGCACTTCCAAATGAGGTACTTGCCGCCCCTCCCGTTATCCATGTTTCATCGACATCGGCCTATTTCTAAAGATCCTGGGAGCAGGCGCCTACTGAATGACATCGGCGTCCGTGCCCTTGTAGGCTGCCGAAGTTTCCTCGAGTACAGCAAAGTCCGAGCGTGTCAGCTTTCTCTGCAAATGATTACCCAAAAACTACCTCCCCCGATACTTGCAACATCGGAAGGACGCGCTGACGGAGATGAGTATCATGGTTTAATTTTCCGCCGTCATATGGAGCCCGACGTAGACCTTTTGCCTCAAACACCGACTCGTTTGATTTGGCTCTTGGCCGGCGTCTGTGTCTCATCTCGATTATAGCACCTTGTTCTGGAATCGGCAGCCTCCTACTCACGTTGACCATTGGCGTTTTTCATCAGTATTTGATCTCTTACGCCTACCTAATGACCAATGTGAAAAAGCTAATATGGGGGAACCCGGTCAGCTGCGCCGACACCCGATCAAATCTCACTACCACATGCTGTTTCCTCTATCAACTACAGTGATCACTCAAGTTGGTCTTTCCATCAAAACTGTCGAAACTAGACTTCGAAGGAATCTCTAAGGTGTCTGTCGTTATGTTTTTGGATCCCCGACATAATCGCTTCGAGCCCTTCACAACTGCAGCCGAACCTGTCGACTAGGCGGTTCGCTTCTTGGATTTCTAACCAGCCATCACCATCGCAGATTACAATCATCAATCAGAACTCGGGTGCGGATTCGTCGATGACTTTGGGATATTTGGACTATTTTCGAGGACCGTGCGATGAATCGAACGCCTCGTGGCTTGATTCATATCTTGATTCAACATGGTTGGCTGAGCTACAAATATCTCGTCAAGCGTGCCGATTGCTTCTTTCTCTAGGCCATACCGCAGGGTCCTAGGTCTCATCAAGCCGGATTTACAACCGTGCTTCCTCTCCTCATTCGAAGTATATATCTATTCCAGCTGGGAAGTATCTGGAAATACCCCGGGCGGCAAGCTGTCCTTCTCGCGCAATCCCCACATTGTACACTCAAAGCCATGCTTATTCTAGAAAATGATCAGACACTATCTGCATGACCATTTGCCCCCCACCGCAGGCCCTCATTATCGGGTTCACCGAGATAACGGCTCACAATGACCACTATTGCGGAATAACATTGGGAGGGCCAATAATACGATCAAATTCCGGGGCCGTCGTAATTAAATGCCAGGGACCCGCTTCGCCTTTACAGGATTTCGTCTTTGTCGGAAAATCTTTCTTTCCCTTTCTAGGTTCTGTTGCTTTGGACTTCTGTCGAGTGCTAAATTGCATGGCGCCTTGCCTAATCAAAAGCGGGGTCTCTAGGCTAGACGTCATATATATAGCCTCTGCCTAAATGATTTGAGTGAGATATCGGGTTACGGCAGGGGGTAGGGATTTCGGCTGCGTTCTAGTCCGTTGCAGAAGATAAGATAGAAGCAGTTCATAGGCACCCATGTGCATATAGATCCACTTTAAACCCATTATAAACTTATAAGCATAACATGTTTAGAATTTGTTTTTGCAGAAATGTAAAGAATGATACAACTCTAAATTTCTAGGGGAACTATATTCTGAGGGGGTTGTGCGAAGAAATTGATAATGGATTTTTTTTTAAAATTACTGAGCGAAAGAGGGGCATCACGTACGTCGTACTTACACAATGACCCCGTTCGTCGTCAAGAAGCGCGTGTCACATTGGGTCACAGAGGATGGCTACCCCATTATCTCACTCGCATGATGCGTCTTCACATAATGCTTATCGGAGGATAAATGGCCTCGTATCCACCCCACTTATACATCGCGCAAAAATTTTTTTAGTGCCACCTGTGGGCCTTGCGCCTCAGGTCGCTGACAAGAACCTGACTTTGCAGGGATGTCCTCCATTAATTTGCAAAGGAGTCTCAGTACCTTAGATCCAACCTTTCAAAACTTCTCAAAAAACTTGCGTAGTTTCGCATCCCTAAGCGTTCTTCGATTCAGTGCTTTTTCTTACAGTAAATTTTATTTTGAATGTTTTCGGGGTGTATCAAACATACGAGGCCCCCCCACCCCCGGAACAGTGCTCAAGTTATCGAGGTGAGACAAAACTATTGCGGGGGTGGAACTGGCCGTGTCACGTGCGAAGAAATCTTTAAGACTTGGCTTATTTCGTTAGCCAAGTAGAACACGAGGCTCAGCGGCGGTGCTCCGCGCTCCGTAGTATGAGCTTTAAGAGCCTCGAGGCATCAGCGTGTAGGTCGAGACAACCTACTTATATACAAGAAATCCCCGGTACGACGCCGATTTTGTTTTCTTTTACACTTGCTCCTTCATCCAGTGATGTTTTTTCAGTTTCCGGATGCTTGTGAGCGTGTTTTGGGGGATGTCCGATCGCACTTGGGTGCTGGTACGCCCCTATATATGAGGTTTTTGGTGTTGATGGATGAGATCATATCCAATGACGACAGTCCGTGAGTACTTGAGTGCCAATCACCTACGAAGTCCGCGGACCCATTTTGATTTTTCCCCAGGCATCATATCGGCCAGAGCATCCTTGGTCTCGCAGAAATCTTGAAGACGTGCCCGAAAGCTTTTTATGAGTTAAATGGAGTATTCCATCCCCATGCACGTGTTGAATTCAATGTCCAACGATCTCCGATAACGAGCTTCGTCCTTAAAACGCCCAACTGTTCGCGAATTGTAATCCTTGGTAGCCACCAAGACCATCTCTCCCTACACAACCTATCCACTTCTCAACTTTGCGACATCTTTATCCACGGGAGAACCGGAAATCACACCTTCGATGACTTGCAGGCCATCACTGACTCTGCTCTTCAAGACTGCTTGGCTCAACTCGCGCAAGATGTAAACCCCTCACTCCTGGTCTTGTGTCTTGTGCTCACCTCATATTTCCAGCTATTAGATGACCCGAACACTCCAAGGCAGGGTCGTAAACAAGCTCTGACATTCCTTAGACGCGCGTTCAGCGTTCCTCCTTCGCTTCTCCTTCATGGGCTCACCCAGCGGAGTGCATTCACTTTTACAATGATGTCGGTATGTCCGTTCGGTATATTGTCCAACTTGTATTAAATCATCAACAGGACTTGTACGAAGGAACAGTTGGTAACCTCAGAGTAATAATCAAAAAGCCTCGAGTTCATCAGCGTTGGCTTGCTAGTAATAAAGAGGTGGATTGTTTCAACCCTGATCCTCATACCCTACTCACCCATGTGAAATAGATTATTCGCGAGATTATCCTATTTCGCCAGCTCCAGCATCCCAACATACTGCCCTTGCTGGGGGCCAGTCTTGACGAGTCAGACCGATATGGTCTTGTTACACGTTTCATGAAAAACGGTAACATCATTGACTTTCTTAAACGCTACCCGGATACAGACCGTTTGATTCCCGTAAGTTCTTCACAACGAGCCCGAAATACATATTTCCGATCATAGGCCTTTAGGTTTGGCAAATAATGAACGGCCTGCAATTTCTGCACGACTTTAGCCCTCCTGTTGCTCATCGCGATATTAAGGGTGCTAATATACTCGTCGATGACAACTTCGTTTGTCGCTTATCTGACTTTGGATTGGCCTCGATTCCCGAAATGTCTCAGCACTCTCGGGATCAACCAATTGGCACGCTTTCATGGATGGCTCCCGAGCTTTTATCATCAAACTTGGAACGAGTTGACCTGCTCAACGCTGATATTTATTCCCTTGGTATCACGATAGCTGAGGTATGTGAGGTGGGAAAACTGTCGAAAGGAGCTAACATGAGCGAGAGCAGATTTATGCTGGAGACCTCCCATCGTTTGTCAACAAACATGCCTCTCGGTGCCGTCCAGATTTTCTGCCGGAAAAGCTCTTATCTTGCCCATATGCGTGGTCCCCGTATCTTTCTGAGTTGGTTTCGATGATGTTGGATACGGATCCCTCGAAACGACCTTCCATCCGTATGCTCTGTCAGGCCCTTGAAGATAACTTAGACTTCCCCAAGACAATTGAGGTTGGCGAACAGTCCGAAGATCCGAGTGGTACAGAGGCTCGAGATGCACCAGATCAGGCATTTATAAAACGCGCGACGCAAGAATGGATTCAAAAGGAATTGTGCCTCGAGAGAAGACATACCGCGGTGCGTCATGCTAGGATTAGATAACTCGTCTATTATCTGATTTAGCGCCAGGCGCCCGGAGCACAGTGTGCGTTACCACAAAAAATTAACATCCTACGTCCTTGCGCTGGGCCGCCTTTTGTGAGGAGCCGTGACCGATCACCAACCCGATTTGCCCTCCCCCGTCGATCCACGATCCGCTCCCAGATACCCCTGGCCGTCCGACCATGAATTTCTTCACGGTTTGCCTACCCCCATTACGGCTGGGTCTTGTTTGCCCCGAGCCATGACTACGGCACCACCAGACGCCCCGCGTCATGAGGGGCTCCCAGGTTCGAGTTGCGGACCCAGATCAACGCAAACGCAACACAGACCCTATCCCAGAAACCCAGCGCGTTTGATTATCCCAACCCCGCGCAAATTCTCTCCCATTACCTTCCCACCCAAGCCCAGCCACCATGATCCAGGTAGGCCCCCTGACATATTATCACCGGAAACTCCAAAACGATGTCGCTGGTCCTTTTCCGATGATGAGGGCGATAGTGGAGAAGAGAATATCGTGCTTCCATCAAGGCAGAGGTTTCTTCAGCGCGTGCTGCGTAGCCCCTCCCCGTCCAAGAGGCGGCGTCATGATTCTCTCCCCCGGTCGACGCCAAAAACATGGGGAGAGGGGGAGCTGGAGACCGACTCCATATCCAAACCTCGCTACCACCAGCATGGGTGTGACCGCGTGGACAACATTGATTGGGCTCTAGGGGTTCAGCCAGCCAGTCCTTTGGATATTCAAGTGTTCGTTAACCATTCGTCGCACATATCGGCACCTGATATTACCCTCGCATACCCGTTACCGACACCTGTGGCACCTCCCCTTAATGGGCACTCTTCGAGTCCATCAAACCCAGATCCCCAGGTGCTCAATCGCCGTTCACGTATAGCACTAACAACCGCTATTCATCGCGCACCGGATCTTGTAAGGCCTTCCAGTCTTTCCCCTCCTTCGGTCACTGCGCCACAAATAATGCCTTCTACCAGGGCTCCTTCATGGCTAAGCCTGGGTTCTCAGGAGCTACCCCGTCGTGATTCCTGTGAGTAGCTCTCCTGGGAGTCTGACAGGATCACCTCTGAGTTCAAGCGCGACATCGCCAACACGTTCATCCTTGGGTATCCCTATCAGAAGCGGGAACGGCGAGAACGACAACATACCGCCTACAAGGTTTTCTGAACCCCCTTCCGATGTACATGCTCCCCCCGACCCGAGCAACTACCACCGCGGCCCATGTGAAGCACCATGCCCAGAAGTTGGAGAGTTTCAACCCACGCGATCATTGTCGTTTGTGCAGCCCGCGTCTCAGTCGCCTCATTCAACTTTTAGTCAGGGTTCTTCCACCTCCAGCCAGAGCTCTTCGACTACTCTTGTAGACCATGCCGGGGTTTTGACCACCGAAGGCAAACAAAAAGATTCGACGGCCCAAAGCCTCCAGAAGACAGAGTCCGATCCTATACAACTGAACCTACCAAAGCTAGAAGATGGTATGTTTGTTCCGACTTTATCTGCCGCACCACCCCATTAATCTGTTGTTTCGTACTAGGCTCTCCTTTACCTTTTAGTTCAGATAGTGGGTTCTTCGGCCATTCCCATCATTTTGTCATGTCGCATTCGACAATGTGGAGTGTCGGAACCCAGCATCAACATTACCACGGACACGTCAATGGTACTTTCTTGCATACCCCTTCTTCTATCCTTTGCTAAGCACCCATGCAGTTCTCGAGCGTCTTACGACTTACTCTATGTCGGGAGCTGAATTTGACTCCCGCCGTCGCGAGTATCCTCCCCGGTGCCACCCCGGTACTCGGGATGGTATTCTCACGGATATTCGAGCCTCTCTTCGGACCATTGGGCAGCAAGCGCAGATGGTGTGGATATCCGGACCAGCTGGAGCGGGTAGGTCTGCTATCATGCAGACGCTTGCAGAAACCATGCCGCGGGATAGTCTTTTTGCGGCATTATTCCTCTCCAGGAACGGGGGGCTCAATGAGGCAATACAAGTTTTCCCTACTATTGCCTATCAGCTGGCTGTCCGGAGCGGTCCATACAGGTCATACCTCGAGGAGCAGTTTGGGGCCGACCCAATGTTCTTGGATAGGTCCCTTGGTACCCAGTTTCACAGCCTATTCGTTGTCCCGTTTGCTCAGCGGCGCATTCCGCTGGGCCCCGAATGCTATCCTATATTCGTGGATGGTTTGGAGGAATGTCAGACCGAACGCGACCAATGCAAAATTCTCGAGCTCGTATACGGTTTCGTGCTGGAACATCCCACCATTCCCATCATCTGGGTCTTTGCAACACGAATGAAGCAACACCTCAAAGCTATATTCTCCCGGGCGAGGACTGAGCTAGCGTCCTATCGAGAATACCACTTATCCATCAGTTCAAATCAGGCCCGTGGAGATGTGAAGCGGTATCTTGAGGATGAATTCAAGAGGATCAGAGCCACCTTCGCCGAAGTTATCCCATCATCTTCCCCTTGGCCAACCCAAGAACAACTTTTGCGGATCGCTTCTGCATCCTCAGGATTCTTTGGCTTCGCATCTTCGATAATTCATTTCATCGGAGACCCTCTTGGGAACCCCGTACTTCACTTTCACCGCGTTTTGGACTTCCTCGATGGTATCGGACCCCCACCAAGTTCACCCTCTATGGAGAGCCCGTTCAGGAACCTTGACACACTCTATACCCAGATGATGTCAGATGTTCCCCTCGATCTCCTGCCACAAATCAAACTACTCTTGGGATATTATATGTCTCCGGTCGTGCCCAACTCCATGAAAGGATCTCTTTTATTTGCTTGCAATATCTTGGGACTCGGACCGCTGATTGACGGTGCCCTTCAGGCGCTATCCTCGGTGCTTGCACTACCATCGCCATCAAATAAACATAATGAAGGAGTGCGATTCCTTCATCGTTCGTTCGCTGATTACCTACGGGACCGCAGCAGGTCTAGCGCCTATTGGGTGGACCCGGACCTCACATTATCGGTATTACGGCGATGCCACGCTCGGATTTGGCTGCAGTGGTTCAAGGGTCGTTGTGAGCCCGTTCCTTGCATCCCAGCTTACTTTTTGGACTGAAATACTTTCTAGCCACCGACGGTATTCAACTTTCCTGGGCTGCTGACACGGACGTAGCTCAGCTTGGAAGCGGCCATGATTTGAGAAGTGAGATGTTCAATCACGTCTCATCACTGTGGACGGTTTTGTTTCACCGTCATTACCACCGACGTCCACTTTTCGGTGTAGATGATGTGAGACCACGGCAATCTTGTCGCGAGTTGCTGAACCGCCAATAGGATCTTAGGGTAGTGATTACTTTGCTCGTGTTTAGCCTTGCGTTTCGGCCACCATAGTATCAGAATACCGTTGGAATATTCAATTATCCATCACTGCAGACAGAAATGCTCTGACCCATTGACTTTGGCAGACTTTATGACGTTCGTTGAATAACGTTGACAGTTGATGTAGATGTTTTTGGAATGGTGTGATAGGTCAATCAGTGGTCCCCGGCTAAGCAGCTTCGACCTGGTGCCCCTTCCTTGTACTATTCGTTGACTAGCAGGCCCTCACGGTTGCCCTGGGCCTTCCACTTCTGTCCTCCCATGACCGTGGTAATAGTAACCCCTCTGGTGCCGCTGAACCAGACCAGAATCCTATTTTCAAATGTCCAACAATACAAGTGTCAGAAAGGTGGACCGTATCGTTTTGATAACCGGGAGTCCCTTACATTATGATGCCAGCTCGAATGTTTCAGAATCTACTAACACATTAGACTCCTACTTGCCGGGTACGGTACTTAAAACGTAAGTTATCGAAGCAGGACAAAAGCATATGTGGGAGTTGGGTGTGTCACGTGCAGGAAAACCTTAATTGATGCAAGTGGGACACGAGGCTCATAGCCTCAATGGCTTTGCATTCTATCGAATGAGCGTTACGAGCCTCGGGGGACCGGCGTGTAGGTCGCGTACGGCCTACTTAAATACGAGAATGCCCTGATGCGACGCCAACGTTTTATTTTACACCCACTCCTTCACCCCCAGTGATGTTCTTTCAGTTTCCGGACGCTTGTGAGCGTGTTTTGGGGGGTATACGATCGCACTTGGGTGCTGGATATATAAGGTTTTGGTGTTGATGGGGGAGATTATCTCTCATGACGACAGTCCGTAAGTACTTAAGTACTTGAGTGCCGATCACCTGTGAAGTCTGTGGGCCCACCTTATTCTCTCCCTATAGGCATCATATCAGCGAGGGCATCCTTGGTCTCGCAGAAATTTTGAAGACGTGCTCGAAGGCTTTTTACGAGCTCAATGAGGCTTTCCATCCTGCATGCACGTGTTGAATTCAATGTCGAACGTTCTCCGATGACTTCTTTCGTCCTTAAAACGCCGAGCTGTCCGCGAATTGTGGTCCTCGGTGGCCACCATTTCCCCCTGCATAACCTATCTACTACTCAACTTTGCGATATTTTTACCCGCGGGAGGCCCAGGCACCCTACGTACTGTGGCTTGCGGGCCATCACAAACTCTGCTCTTCAGGACTGCCTGGCCCAACTTGCGCAAGGTGTGAGCGCCTCCTCCTCTAATTTTTGTGCTCACCCCTGGTTTTCAGTTGCTCGACGATCCAAAGACCCCGAAACCGGTCCGTAAACAAGCTTTGGCATTCCTGAGACGCGGCCTTGGCGCCTCCCCTTCACTTCTCCTTCACAAACTTGCTCGGCATGACGTGCTCACCCCCACGGGGTTTTCGGTAGGTTACCTCAAATATGTGTCTAACTTGTTTTAACCGGTCAATAGGAACTGTGTAAAGGGGTAATTGGAAATCCTAAAGTGATCATCAAGAAGCCTCGACTTTCCAAGCGTTCACTCCTTAATTCCATACTTTACTCACCTGTGTGAGATAGATTGTTCGCGAGATTATCCTGTTTCGCCAACTCCAGCATCCCAACATACTTCCCTTGCTGGGAGCCAGTCTCGACGAATCAGACCGATACGGTCTTGTCACACGTTTCATGAAAAACGGTAACATTGTTGACTTTCTTAAACGCAACCCGGATACAAACCGCTTGACCCCCGTAAGTCCCAGCAACAAACCAAAATTCCAATACTCAGTCTTTAGGTTTGGCAAATAATGAACGGCTTGCAATTTTTGCACGGTTTTAGCCCTCCCGTTGCTCACCGCGACATTAAGGGTGCTAACATCCTCGTCGATGATTCCTCCGTCTGTCGTTTAGCCGACTTTGGATTGGCCTCGATCCCCGAAATGTCCCAACGGTTTCGGGATCAAGCAATTGGTACACTTTCATGGATTGCTCCCGAGCTTCGGTCATCAGCTTCAGGACGAGTTGACCTGCTCAAAGCTGATGTTTATTCTCTTGGTATCACGGTGATTGAGGTATGTGAGGTAGAGGTACTACCGGAAGGAACTAACATGAGCGGGAACAGATCTTTATTGGAGTCCCTCCATTGTTGCACACAGGAATTAGCGCTCTGCGCCTTGCAGATTTTCTGGAGGAGAATCTCGGCTTATCTTGTCCCTATGCGTTGGCCCCGTATTTTTCTGAATTGGTTTCAATGATGTTGGATACGGATCCCCCGAGGCGTCCTCCTATCCGTATGCTCTATCAGGCCCTTGAAGATAACCTAGACTTCCCCAAGACAATCGAGGTTGATGAACAGTCCCAAGATTCGGGCGGCACAGAGGCCCAAAATGCGCCCGATCAGAAATTTATTAAAACGCGTGATGCAAGAGTGGATTCAAAAGGAGTTGTGCCAGGGGAGAAGAAGTACCACTGTGCGTCACGTCGGGATTCACCTCAAGGACTCGCTGCGCTTGGTCATTCCAGCAGAAATTCCGCGTAAATCCCCCGCCACTACTCTCCCATCCAGGCTCAGCCATCGCGATCCAGGCGGCCTCCCGGACATACTATCACCAAAAGTTACAGTACGAAGTTGCTGGTCCTTTCCAGACGATGAGGGTGATAGCGGAGAAGAGAATAATATGCTATCATTAGAGAAGAAGTCTTCTCAACGCCGGGTGGCGAGAGATCCTAGTCCCTCCCCGTCCAAGAGGAGGCTTCATCATGAATCTCGTCCCCGGTCGACTATCAAAACATGGGGAGAGGGGGAGATGGAGGCCGACCCCATATCTAAATCCCGCTACTACCAGCATGGGTGTGGCCATGCAGATAGTATTGATTGGGCTCTCGGAGATCGGTCGGTCAGACCTTTGGATATTCCAGTGTTCGTTAACCATTCGTCGCACATACCGACGCCTGCGGCACCTCCCTCCCATGAGCTCTCTTTCAGCTCATCAAACCCAAATCCCCAGGTGCTCAATCACCAATCGTGTATCGCACCGACACCCAACATTTATCGTGCACCAAACCTTGTAAGATCTTCCAGTTTTTCTCCCCCCCTTGGTCGCTACGTCACAAATAGTGCCCCCTACCAGGGCTCCCCCATGGCCAAACCTGAGTTCTCAAAAGAACCCCGTCGCGACTCCTACGAGTATCCAGTCTCCTGGAGATCTGGCGAGGACACGCATGAGTTCAGGTGCATCGTTGCCAACATATTCACTCTCGGAGATCCTAATTGGAAAGCGGCATGGTGGGGGTAGTGACACGCCGCCTACAAGATCTCCTGAACCCTCCTCTTCTGACGAACTTGCTTCCCCCGACTCGAGCGACCACCGCTATAGATCATGTGAAGCATCATGCCCAGAAATCGAAGAGACTCTACCTATGCACTCATTGTCTCCTTCAACTTCAACTTTTAATCAGAGTTCTTCCACCTCCGGTCAGAGCTCTTCGACCACACTAGTGGATTATACCAGGGTTGCTGCTGCTGAAAGCAAATCAAAAGATTTAACGGCCCAAAGCTCCCAGAAGACAGAGCGCAATTCCATCCAGCTGAACCTACCAAAGCTCGAAGATGGTATGCTTATTCCGACTTTATCTGCTGTATCGCCTCACTGATTTATTGTTTCGCGCTAGGCTCTCCTCAAACCTCTTTAGATAGTGGGTTCTTCAACCGTTCCCATCATTTTGTCATGTCGCATTCGACGGTTTGGAGTGTTGGAACCCAGCATCAACATTACCACGGACACGTCAACGGTACGTTCTTGCGTGTCCCTTTCCTATTCCTTCGCTAAACACCCATGCAGTTCTCGAGCGCCTTGCGACTTACTCTGTGTCGGGAGCTGAATTTGACTCCCGCCGTCGCGAAGTATCCTCCCCGGCTGTCATCTGCGGTACTCGGAATGATATTCTCAAGGTTATCGGGGCCTCTCTTCGTACTATCGGGCAGCAAGCGCAGGTGATATGGATATCTGGACCAGCTGGGGCGGGTAATGTCTGCTATCATGCAGACGCTTGCAGAAACTATACCGCAGCACGGGCTTTTTGCAGCATTGTTCCTGTCCAGGAACGAGGGGCTCAATGAGGCAATACAAGTTTTGCCCACCGCTTGCCTATCGACTAGCTGTCCGGAGCGGCTCATACAGGTCGTACCTCGACGAGCAGTTTGGGGCCGACCCAATGTTCTTGAAGAGATCCCTTGGTGCCCAGTTTCATAGTCTGTTCGTTGTCCCGTTTGCTCAGCGACGTATTCCACTGGGCTCTGAATGCTGCCCTATTTTTGTGGATGGTCTGGAGGAATGTCGGACTGAACGGGATCAATGCAAGATCCTCGAGCTTGTTTGCGGTTTTGTGCTGGAACACCCCACCGTTCCCATCACCTGGGTCTTTGCAACACGAATAAAGCAATACCTCAAAGTTATATTCTCTCGAGCAAGGACCAAGCTAGTGTCCTATCGAGAATACCGCTTGTCTGTCGGTTCGGGCCGGGCTCGTGGAGATGTGAGGCGGTATCTTGAGGACGAGTTCAAGAGGATGAGAACCACCTTCCATGAAGTTATCCCATCATCTTCCCCTTGGCCAACCCAAGAACAACTTTTGCGGATCGCTTCTACATCCTTGGGATTCTTTGGCTTCGCATCTTCGATAATTCCATTTCATCGGAGACCCTCTTGGGAACCCCGTAATTCGCTTTCACCGCGTTTTGGACTTCCTCGATGGTATCGGACCCCCACCAAGTTCACCCTCTATGGAGAGCCCGTTTAGGAACGTTGACATACTCTTTTCACAGATTATGTCAGATGTTCCTCCTGATCTCCTACCACAAATCAAGTTACTCTTGGGATATTATATGTCTCCGGCTGTGCCCAACTCCATGAAAGGATCTCTTTTATTTGCTTGCAATATCTTGGGACTCGGACCGTTGGTTGGTGATGCCATCCAGACGCTTTCCTTGGCTGCTTGCACTACCATCGCCGTCAAATAAACATATTGAAGGATTGCGATTCTTTCACCGCTCATTCGCTGATTACCTACGAGACCGTAGCAGGTCTAACGCCTATTGGGTTGACCGGGACCTTACATTGCGGGCGTTATGCCGGTGCCACTCCCGGATTTGGCTTCAGTGGCTCAAGAATCGTTGTGAGTCCGCTCCTTGCTTCTAGCTTACTTTTGACGAGAGCATTTTTTAGCTACCGACGATATTCAATTTTCTTGGACTGCTAGCACGGACACGGCTCAGCCTGGAAGCGGCCACGATTTGAGGATTGAGATGTTTAATCACGTCTCATCACTCCTGGACGGTTTTGTTTTACAGTTATCACCACCGGCCTCCACCTTTCGGCGTAGGTGGTGCGGGATCACGGGAATCTTGTCGGCGAGTTGCTGAACCGCCAATAGGATCTTGGGGTTGTGATTACTTACTTTGCTCGTGTTGAGCCTTGCGTTTCGGCTACTTTAGCATTAAGACGCCGTGAAATATTCTGTTATTCATCGCCACGGACAGAAACACTCTTACCCATTAACATTAGCAGACATAACGACGGTCCTCCAGGCCCATCTTTATCTACAATGGACCAGTTCCTGTCGCTTTTGTTGATTGTTTAAATGTTCATTGATGATATTTTTGGGATAGTGTGATCAGTGACTCCCACGGGTGGACAAGTCTTGCAAAGGTCAGTCAGTGGTCCCAGCTAAGCCAACTTCAACACTGGTGCCTCTTTCTTGTACTATTAGTCCACTGGCAGACCTCGCGTACCATGGCTACCCTGGGCCTTCCAGTCCAGTTCTCCTATAATCACAATAACTCTTCTGACGCCGCTAAATCAGACCAGAACCCTAGTTTCAAGTTTCCCCACACCCGGGCCCAGCTTGTTGCTATAGCTCGTCAACACAAACCGACCGACACTAACGAGCCCGAAACCGATTCAGATGAGCTCAACCGCATCCCCACTTCGCTTGTTAACAAGGTGGTCTCCCTCCTTGCTGACGAGAATGAGGATGAGCTCAAGGCGCTTCTCAAAGAGACCTTCGACGTGGACGATGAAACAGTCAGTATTCACAATAAACTTTCTCCTGTTTGTTCCATGGTGCTGAACAGGAGTCGATTATAGCTCGAAGAAAGTGTCTTAGACCTGATGCACAAGCACCGTGACGATGTCGCAGGTGTCCCATTCCTCTTCCTGACACCAACGCGTCGTCCTATTTCTCGTCCTTCGTCTCGGGCGTCACAACACTCGGCCCGTCTCCACCCTGCACGCCCAGAGACACCCTCATCTGCTCCAGCCTCGCCACTTGCTTGGCCACTTCGCCGCCCTCATACGCCAGCCACATCACCCTTGGCCAACGGCGAGGGCAGATCTTATATGAGTGCCAAAAGCGATTATTCCCCCTCATCATCCCCCATCCTCGTTCACGCTCAGGCCACCCAGGCCCAGGCACAATGGACTGCCAGCCTGCCAGCCTCCCCATTGCTCACGTCCCGTTCTCTCAATGCCAAAGCATCCGAGTTTAGACCCATTCCTCGACCACTCTCTTCTGCCTCTTCTCAACCTGGCTCACTCCTTCGTGCGGATACTCCTTCTCCAGACATGTGGGCGCATAGTTCGCCTCGTGCTACTTCCAACCTCGCTATCGCCGCTCCACTCATCGCTGATCTCTCCACTTCCGCTCCTAGAGCAATCACACCTAGCTCATCCTTGCGTTCATTTGTTCGTCCAGAAGAGGAAGAGGAAGAAGAAGCCTATGGCGATCCTTATTCCAATCCTAACTCTCTTCCACCTGCCTTTCAATCCACAGTTTCGGATTTCGATTCACAATGGTCCGTCTCACCCCCTAAAGACTCCGAACTCGCCCATCACATGGGGCCCAGCAGCACTCATGCCCATTACGATTATGGGTATCATCATCGATACAACAACATGGGTGGAAATAATGATCCCATCGACGAGGCCGAGGCCAGTGCTGCTCTCACGGATGGCATGACACCTTTTGATGTTCTCAGCTCCGTCTTTGGTTCTACACTTGCCCCCTCTGAACTTGAGGAGGCTTTGGCAGCTAATGGATACGATTTTGAACGTGCTATGGCTTGGTTGGTTGATCGTGGGTTGCCTGCGCAGCCCGCCTCACCTACGCAAGTGAGGGTGCAGCCTATGGGGAACCGTGTCACGCTTGTCCCGCGCGACGCCGCGGGCAACATTCGTGGTAATGGCAGGGGTGGCTATCCTAACAATAACAATAACAACGGCACTGGTCGTGGCGCTTCGAGATATGTCAATGGACGGCCTGTGCAAGGTGGTGGCAATAGGGTCTGCCGGTACTTTGTGGCTGGAGAATGTCTTAGAGCAGATTGCCGTTTCAGGTATGTTCAATAATAACCAAAGAGGGTGTGTGAAGGGCATGCTTGCTGAATACTCTTTTGCGTCAAGCCACGACTTGGAACGTGCGTTGTGCCGATTCTGGCTTCGTGGCATGTGTGCCAAAAATGAGACTTGCGAGTTCTTGCATCATCTACCCAAGGATGCGGATGTCGCAAGTTTGAATGTTGCGATGTCCCGGGCGAATATCCGTGGTGGACCGGGACTTCATGGACCACACGAACTGCATAACCCCCCTGTCGACGAGTTCCCTGTACTCGGGTATGAAGGGGTTCAAGGGAGGATGAACAAGCATGGAACCTATTACGATCCTAGTCGAACACGATTCGCAACAGCAGTTAAGAAACCAATTCCACCCAAGATCAATGGTATTCACTTGGCTCGCGTAATGGGTGCAGCTGCGGATAACCTACATCAACCGTCAGCCATTGTGGCACCGCGCCCATCACCTCGCCTGAAACTTCGACCACCAAGTTTATTACCGACATTGCCGACGGGAGAATCCGTCAATCAATTATACATGTCGTATCGTCAGCGCGCGTTACAGCTGGGAGCTGCGCGGAACGCTTGCTTGTCGCGTGCGGCCGATGCATGGAGGCGTGGTGATGGCGCAGCAGCTAAACGGTTCAGTAGGGAAGGACACGATCTTAATGCAAAAATGGCTGTTGAGATGGCGAATGCTGCTTCTAATTTAGTTCGTGAGCGTGCGCACTTGGCTGAACAAGTGGTGAGAGCGAGAGATCTGGGTTGGTCGGATGATTCTGGAGATAGGACCGCGAGGGGGAAATCGTGTGGTTCTGGGCTTGGTGTTGTTCTGGGCGTTGCGAGGAAGGATGTGGGTGAGGGTAAATTAACTACAGAGGAGAGGACGGAGTGTATGCTTGATTTGCATGGTTTGCATTCGAATGAGGCTACGGAGGTGTTGGAGCAGTTTTTGCTTGCTGTGAGTTTTTTTTTTGTATCTTAAAGTTAGCATTGCGTGTTGACGTTTCACGCATAGTTGGAAAATGAGCATTTCTATGGTTTAGGTATGTTTGAGCGTATTCTGTTGACGAATAGAATCTGACTCCTTTCACAGCTTATGCTATCGTTGGTGAAGAGAAGCACACGGGGACCCAGGATTCTGCTAGGGGTGCATCCCGCAATCGCTTAGCAACAGGTGTGCGTGAGTGGGTGCACCGTTGGGGATACCCATGGAGCGAGCGAGATGGTATCATCTGTATCGATCCCTTGACTCATGCTTCTGAGTAGTTTTTTTTTTTTTTTTTGCTCTTCCTTGGATTGTGTAAATGTTTTATGGCGTATTGGACTCGAGTACTAACAACATGTCGAAATAAGAATGGAAACGAGGAAAAAAAAAACTTTTGGTAGAATAAAAATGTACTTATTATTGGATCGGATTTACTCCTGACAGGTTGCAGTGTTCACGTGATTGAAGCTCTTGTCTCCAGGCAAACTCAACTCGGTCCTCGTCCACACATCGCCTTTCCCTACATGTCTCTTGGTTCTTGACCACCACCCACCACTACTACCATTTACCCACCATGCCCGCTGTACCCGATCCCAGTTCTCCCAGCCTGGTGGTTGAATTCCAGGCACCCTCATCGACAAACTCGAGCCTCCCAAACACTGCCGCTACAGGTCAAGAACCCGCTGAGGAGAAGGGGCGTTTCTCAATCGACCTCAGTTTGGAGCTCGAGAGACAACTCGAGCTGGAAGGCTCACCCCCACCGACACCCAGCGCATCAGCTAACACACAGCCACACCGTGATTCATTAGATCCCAATATACTCGCACACATCATCACAGGGCTGAGGAAGACGGTGGATGATATAACGAAAGAGCGTGATGATTTATTAAAGCTTATGGAGACGGCCACGACCCGGGAAGCTTCGCTACAGGACACACTGCAATTGATGGCGGAGAAGGCCACGCTTTACGAAGAAGAGCTTTCTGCAGCCAGGAAGAAGATGAAAGAAGATGAGGAAGCTATTGCGCTGTTGCGAAATAAAGTCGAAGAGAGCAGGTATGCTTTTCCACCCCTTTGCTCCAAATGGCAATTAAGTTAACTGACACGTTGCTGTTTTGCTTTCAATAAGACGAGGATTGATGCGCCTCCAAACGGAGAGTCGACGCCAGAGTACAGCACCTCCAAGTGCGTTAGATCTATCCCGCACCGGCATCTCGGGATTCGGCAATCCGCCCTCCTCGAAGCGAGCGTCATTCACACCCCTGACCGGGCGGACGAATGCGCATCGGCGTGTTTCTTCTATCTCTGTGGATGGACAGGGGCTTGGTGTTCTTCACCAACCACCTAGTCCAAATGGCTCGCTCGCATTCAATGACGCGAACGCGACTCTTGGCCCACCCAGTTCCCGACGATCGTTGTTTAAATATTCACCACCCCTACAAGACGTCCCTCTTCCGCCGACAAATGTGCCATCGCCCGAGGTGGAGGCGTTGAAGAAGGAAGTCGAGTCTCTGAAAAGAGAGCTATCAGATACCCGGGCGGAGTTGTCAGAAGCTAACGAGGCAAGAGAGGCTTCAGAATCATGCACCAAAGTGCTTCGGGACTTCATTGCAGAAAACCAAATTGGGCCAAGTGTGTCCAGCGAGTCCTCGTCAATAAAGCTCCCACCGCCGCCAACTATGACTAACGGTGAAGAATCCGATTTCGGTAGAAAGCCCGCTGCACCAACCTCTGGGTGGGGGTTTAAACTCTGGAAAGCTGACAGCACAACGAAAGCCCCTTCCGTGAATACAGCTGTCCCTTCGTCTCCTCCTTTGACCTCATCCTCGCCTCCTACTCAACAAACACCGACCGCCCCAGCACCTTTCTCTCGTCTCGGGAGCTTTTTTAGCTCACGCGCAAGTATCTCGTCCACAACTTCGTCTTCTGGCCAGGCCAACGCTGCACTCCCACATAGCAACTCATACCGCGACTCGATGTCTGGACATAGTATCTCCGTCTCAGATACGTCATCCGTTATTGAGCCACTCAGTCCCGCGAATGAGAATCAGGGAAACGTGAAGATCACCGTTGTTCCCGAAGGAGGTGAAGGTGGGGTGGATGGTACACTCGGTGCCCCCGTTGCAAAGGAGCAGGATGCGACGATCCATGCACAACAATCTACCACTGTTGTTGGATAATGTACTACCCTCGAAGGCTCTCCCCCATGTTCGTGGATTATGATTTTTTTGTTCTCACTTGGGCCCGTGACTTTGTCATCATCGACCACGATTCCTTCTCATGAGCTCAATACCTAGAGCTTAAAGTTATGACCCATGCACGATATTATGACTTAGCATGTTCCACACAGAATGTACACCCCCATATCACTACCGAGTCTATGATTTCCTTTGTCTAGAGTATTTCAGGATGCCCTGGTGCACATTAAAACTATCGCAACTTCTTCTGGCCCCCCGATGTATCTACTGTATGTATTTCTTCGCATCATTAATGTAACACGTTCCATTCATATCTCTGTCACTTTTGGAGGCGCTCGGCGTATTCTCAGCTCAAAAGCGCTAGTAACCCCCAGTAGAACAGTTGGTTAGATGGGGCCGCTCAAAAAGATGGTTTCTAGGCATCCTCCGTTGGTGACCTACTCTGGGCTAGTGGGCATTGTGGCGCCGTCGCACACACGACGGCTAAGTATCTAAACTATATGGGTATAATAATGTACTTATTAGATCGATCTAGCTAATGTTTGGTTAAGCTAGATAGATCTTTACCAAGTACTTCCCTTGGAAACGGTTCCTATACGATCTGCACGGTCGGGGACCTCTTCGCTCCATGTAGGAGATTGCTTGCAGTGGTCGAAAATAGGAGATCCAAGCTCCATGTGCCAAACGCATGGCGGGCGGGATTCTCCACGCCCAACTGTTGCCGCGAGTTACTGGGGGAAAGTGGGATGGTCTATCCGTGTGACCGAATTGGGGGAGGCCTCAGGTATCCCTCAAAGAACTCTGTTTATCCTTCTCCGTGGAGGCGGGGGACTTCCGTGAAGCCCAATATGACACAAGTTAGATTTACACTCTGAAAATGAACAATAGGAGTGACTCGACCAAGAAGTATATGTACTAAAGCTGAAGCAAGAGATCTGATATAACCACGAGTCGCTGATGGTGTCTAAGCTGCGGATGTGTTTCAAGCAGGGTGAGGACCTCTTTGGACCAAGCATTATATTCAAGAATCATGTCAGGTTTGCCCATGAAATCCTATACGTCGTCAGCGGATGCCTATTCTCTATTCTGTGGACCAAGGAATTCTTACCTGGGAAATACTGCGGATAGCGGATAGAAACTTGAGACAAAGCTCAACCCAGGTAGCAACCTGAGAGCTGGATTTGGGCGCTTCTTGAAGAACAGACTCGATGTTTCCAAAGATAGCTGACAGAGTTGATTGAATAACCTTGATGGGAAGTCAAAAAATAGTTCATTTACCTCGTACAAGCAAAGTTCGAATTCCTTTGTAATCTGGAGAACCAGAATCGGCTCCGCCGTCTAGCAAGGATAAGATGTCGGGGGTGTCCTTGAACAGGGGATTGACAACTTCGTGGGATATCACGAGACGCCAAAATTTGGGTTCGATCGTTATATCGTGTATCGCGAATGACGTGAATAACAATTCCAAGATTTCGGCACTTTTGGACTTTATGGATGTTAACAAACGTAGCACGTAAAAGGTCAACGTGCTCACCACATAAAAAGTAGGATTGTATCGGAGGATCTCAAAATATAGTACAAGTTGCACGCGCACTTTTAACCAGCCGGGACGAACACTTCGCCACAAGGGTGTAATCTCCTTAAGACAAAACTCCCAGTCCTAGGAAAGTCATGAGTCCGATACAAGAAAATCAGACCGAGTCCTTACGGTCAAAGTCCCATGTTGGATCAAGATATGCATGCACCCAACAAGGCAATGTGCCCAACTATCCAACGTCCTTAAGATAGTATGATCCACGGCCGAGTCCGCAGTGGCTTCACAAAACCGCTGAATTTTCCTCCTGGCAACCCAGAAACAAGGAAAGATGACCTGTCTTAAGTGTTAGAGGGGATGAGGCACAAAGTCGTCATTCACGGACTTTCTGCAGGAGTTCCCCGCTTTTCTCCTTGTCTCTGATAGTGGCAAAGCTGTTCTCTCTCCCCTCTAGTTGAGCTAATAGAGCAGGATCATTGAGATCAATTCCAAAATCAATGTCCCCGTAGTCCTGACTCTCGGGGTCGTCTACTCGCATATTTGGTAGGACGGGTTCCGGTAGGGGTAGATACTTGTTCCTAGCTTCCAAGAAACTCTCTAGAAAACGCCGCATTTCACAGAGATTAACGTTCGTCTCTTCTATGACCTTTACAAACTCGGGTTCAAGAAAGGGTTTGAACGCCACTGGGACGATGGGCCATTAATCACGCCGTTGTTAACATTAAGGACACTCACAAAGGAAGGCGGGATCCGGATATTGGGATTTTGCTGTGAACGTTTCCATGATGATCCGACCAGCAGCATACAAAGAGAGAACGAGGAGTGAATATTTCCTAATTTTATCCTCCTGCTCTCTCCGTTGGCCTTGGACTAGTGATCCGGGAGATTTCAATATCTTGAACTCGGATGCAGCGGTCCCGATTGTCGTCGTGAACCACTTCGCAATTTCCTGCAGTGACGCGTCCCTTTGAATCATAAGGGATGCCAATAGATTAATGCCACGAATCGTCAACAACTGGGTTGAAAGGTCGGATGCTGCAAAATCAATGCTGCCATGCACTTGATTGACAGTTCGGGTGGCATATCCTGAGTCAACCGCAATGGCAAGCGCAAGGGCCGCGAAACGGTTGCATATAGGCGAGAGGTCATCCACACCTGGTATTGCCTCTTTCTGAGTCCTGAATTTTGAGACCGGAATAATGAGTGCAACCATCTTCTTTATTTCTGCTTTAGTGAGGTAATTAGAATCAACGGCGCGCATGAAGAGTTTCAAAATTGATGTGAAAGCCGAATCGGTTGCAGATCGTAACTGAGAAAGAGAGGTCCAATCACGGTTCAACATGAAGTCGGGAAACTCGGGCTTTTCGTGGCGAAGGTTAACGAAGTTGCGGGCGCGGAAGATATCAACTAGTTGATTGAGGGCACCAAAGGAATGATCCATTTTCCACTTCCAGTAGTCCAGAATGTGATAACATCGGAAAATGATGATGGAGATGTACTCGTCCCGTTTCTCCAGGGTTTCCTGTCCAAAATCCGGGGGGTTACAAGCACCCTGTACCAATTGAGCCTGTTTGATCGCGTATGCAACGAGGCTCCACGATGCAGAAAGTCGAGTGTTACTGGTAACAATCCCAAGGACTGAAAATTGAGAGAAGGCCATCAAAGTAAAGACAACCTTCCACACGCTTTCACTTGTCTCGAATGCGTTAGCGGAAGGTGTGCGTTGGTAATGGGAAAGTATTTCACTCCAAAGTGGATTTTCCTTGGAAGTGTCATTGAGCGACTGGACATCGCAGATTGGAAGAAGATGCAGCAGGCATACCCAGATCTGGGCAGCATGGCAAGACATCTTTGTATCATCCAAGACGGGATTTTTCCGAATGATCCTATACGGTTTACGAAGGCCATACGCAATGAGATAGCGGAGTATCAGCCTCACCGAAGCGTGAACAGGGTTCAAATCCCGTGGTTCAGATGAACCGCCAGATAGTCGGTGCCCGGATCGTACGGAGGCCTCAATACAAAACCAACAAAGGGACAGGAGGGTGATGTCCAATACATCGGTAGATATTTCTCTGGTGTCAAGATTGGAAACGGTGGAGAGAACCTTGTTCTTGATAAATGACGACAGTTGCTCACGGCTGTCGCCAATATCCTGGCTGTAAAACCATGTTATATATCGACCGGCTGATCTGCTGAGGTTGGTCCAGTCTTTAACTTTTTCTTCATAATCGTCAGAGGGAATATCCGTAGTGAGACCCAGCAAGCCATCAAATATCCGGTTCAAATTATGCAGAAAGGCGTCCAAGTCCATCAAAGGGCTGATATTCATGCCACAAAGATACGTCGGGTCAGGACGAAGAGCAACATGATTGGGTGTTAAGGTGTCAAGCAAAGTGTGCAAATGTCCTTCTCGTATAAAACTCGTCGCACTGAAGACGATCCCGGGTTGTAGAGTCTCTATGCGCATATCCATGGTGCACTCTCCTATCCGATATCGAGGACGCTTTGGTGGGCGCTGTTGAGGGTCAACCGTTTCCGGGGGTTGTTGATGTCGGTAGGTTTGATTGTCGAACTGAGGGGGTAAGGGATCTGCTCGGTCTTTGCCTTTGTCGCTCCGACCTGTTCCCGAGATTTGACGGGGGGCGAACGACTGGTAAAAGTCATCGTCATCTAGATCAATGGTAACCTTAACAGCCTTTTTAGGCCGCCCTGTTGTGATCCCTGCCGTATGCGGGTTGG
Source organism: Calvatia gigantea (assembly GCA_025093985.1). Lineage (NCBI taxonomy): Eukaryota > Fungi > Basidiomycota > Agaricomycetes > Agaricales > Lycoperdaceae > Calvatia > Calvatia gigantea. The sequence continues at coordinate 973,613 of JACAAK010000005.1, read as the reverse complement.
CCATGGAATAGACGCCTTGATGCTTGGCCCGCTCTCTTCGCTCCTTCCGTCTTTCTTTCCAGCTCTTTCGTTTCCCGTGGTCTTGTACCTCAACTTGGATTGGCTCAGTCGCGGCACCCGCTATTCATTCATGTCAGTTGTTTGATCATCTTAATACGGGTACATAAGTCATACTTCTTGGCCAGTCATTCTTCGAGTGTGGTCTCTTGCTGGAACTATGATTAACGAATGAAAGTAGCGTCTGCCGTTCATTCCCATGCGCATGTACGCCGCGCGTTGTAACGTCAAGTTTGTATTTGGATCGTGAAGGGCGAGTACCTCCGGCTGATTGGCCAGTTTGTCCTGTAAGGCGCCCTTTCCGCCCCGCAGCCCTTGGTTTCGAAATAGTGGATCCGACAATGCGTGTCCGGGATAACATCCAATCGATCATGCTCTCCTCTTTGACAAAGCCATGCCTAGTGTCTGTGTCATAGATTATTCCTGCGTCGTCGTCCCCAAGAAGAGTGTTGATATCCTCTTCATTGACCTGGTCTTCTTCTGAACTGCTGGTAGTCTCTTCATCCGAGACCTCGATGACATCGGGTGGTGGGGCTGAGGTGTTTCGAATAGTACGAGGCTGAGATGGTCCTGCCTTTTGTGCCTGTGACGGTGTGTTCCAGGTAAGGTCCGAGGCAGGTGCTTCATAATTGAGAAAATCGCGAATGTCTCCGTTGTAAAGCTGATAGGGTGATTTTGTCCTCCTTTCGCTTCCACTCTCATCACTTTCCGAATCGCCTCGGATATCTCGAATGTCCATAGAATTGGCAACTCTTCGGATTCGCGATTGCCCAGGTAACAGAGGCGCATCTTCCGTTGTCTCCGATTCGGATCGGCGTGAACGGTGTTGACTTTTGTCCTTTTCCAACAGTTTTCGGGCCATGTTTGGAGGGTATAACCTGAACAGTTCACGATACCGCTTGGACAACTCCTGGTCGGAACCCGTGTTCGAGGAGCTACCACTTCCTTGGGTAGAATCATCGCCATCTACCTCAGTAACGTCTGGAGTTGTGTTTTGGGGTGAGGAATGTCTATCTGGAGGAGGCTCTGGTTCTACAGTGTTCATGTCAACGTCTCCGGCACTCATCGAGAATTCACCGGTGAAATAATCGCGCAAGGCGTCCAGTTCGTTAATGCCATGATCTGAGAATGGCTGAGCTGATGGAGACCGTACGCTTCTGGGAGTGGAAGTCGTCTGGGAATGATGAGCTTGTTGGCTTGTGGGTGGTGATTGGTCATTGGAGGCCTAATAACCGACATGTTACCAACGTAAACGACCACCAAACTTAACCAACTCACATGCGAGTTTGGCCTGGCTGAGTTTATCGGAGTATTGGACATTGGGAAAGTTTTGGGTTTCCTCGTGGCCTCCTTTTCCTTCCGTAATCGTAGCCTTTCCTTCCGCCTTTCCTCTTCTTCTCTCTGTCCGTGTCTCTCTTTTTGCCTCTCCTCCTTCTGCCTCCGTCTGAGTTCCCTCTCCACCCGGCGGGCTTCCTCCGCAAGACCATCTGATTCGTCTTCAGATTCGGTCAAAGGGTCGAGGAAAGCAGGTAGTGGCTCCGCAGGGGATTTCGTGCGTTCCCTTTGAGTTTCGACCTCCGTGGTTGTGTCACCCGTCTGTTGCTGAGACTCATCTTCGACGTAATCCTCCCCCTCGTCATAACGATCCTCCACTTGATTGGGACGACGTCTTTGGAGACGAAGGACATCAATGATAGCCGCTGGATTGTGTTTCAAGACCGTCTTGTATTGATAATCGTCATACAGATATGGACGTAGCTGGTTAGGTTGTCGACGGCGAAGCGGATACCGGCTAATACCGTAGTCGTCTGCAGCATCAGTCGCAGAGTTACGAGATGGTGACACATCCTCTCTCAGTGTGAGTCTCTGGGTTTGGGTAGCATTATCCCCAGCATGAGAATGTTCACTCTCAACAGGAGAAAGTGGAGATGAGGACGGAAAGCTGAGAGGCGTTCCTCCTCGAGCTGGATTTCCTTCAGAAGTCCCACAACCAACTTGGGAAGTTGGAAGGGGCGAGGTAGATTTTGGTGGCATTATGGCGAGTTCGTCATCAGATTCATCTTGCGGTAGCCGAGCTGATTGGACGGTTCGAGGCGATTCCTGCTCTGGGATAAGTTTGGGAGTGAAGACTTGGGGAGATAAAGACTGTTCCTTTGAATGAAGCAGTTAGAACAGGGATCCAACAACAAGTAGGAACATACAAGCTGATCCAACAAGTCACCTTCATAGTCACTGGGTACCGGTCTTTGCTGAGAGGTCTCCTGAGGGCTGACTTGAGGTAACGGGGAACCATAACTTATTCGCGAGTTTGCCGACTTCCGCGGAGTCGTCCACGGAGCCTGAGCCTTCACATCTGGCAAAGCAGAAGTACCACCCGTAGTCAAATCGATCTCAAGTAATTCCTGGGTTTGTGGCGGTGGTCGAGGAACAAGCCTTTCACCAATGTCCATCTTTTCCCCAATATCGATCCCGCCATCCTTCATTTGTGGAACGTTCGTATCATTTTGTGCCTGAGTCTTCCTATCTGCGAGCTGGGAACCTACAACTCTCAAAATACTCGTGGACCCATGCGAGGGACCAGCTTGCATTCCAGTTCTAGGTTCATCAACTGGATGACTGAGCTAAACGAACTTCAGCATGATTCCATATCTGACTGATTCCACATACTTTTCTGCGCTTCCTGGGTGTCCCATATTCTCGAGAATTTTCCTCAGAAATTAAACCTCTTCCATGGGCCGAGTCCATATGAACATTCTCATAAACAGGTGCATGGACCGGCTCGTACACATCGTCCAACTCCTCTACATCCGATGTTTCAACATATTCTCCTTCTTGCATCTTCGGGTGGTTCATGTATAGTCATCAAATCATATCATCTGTCCAAGGCAGTAAGCAGAAATTCCAAGCACGAGTACGGGGGAGAGCAATCCTTACGAACCCTGAACGCGAGGATATTGCATGTCACGCAGTAATCACATGATCGTGACCACAAGCGCTTTCAAGGGAGCACCAACTCAAGTCGGATCCTCGATAAACCAGATACAATCACGTTTGCTCCTTCTATACTGAAAACGACGGCCTAGCGTTACATATGATACCAAACTGCTCTCTAGAAAAGTACGGAAATCTAAGGAACAACCATAAATCAGCCTTTTTTTCATCCACCAGGAGCATTTGATCACTTCCATCAAGGGGGGAAAGATACATAGTTCGAGAACAGCACATGACAGAATTCAATTCCCGTGATTTGTAGAAAAAATTCAGAGAGAAAACTACTGGAAAAAAGGAAATGGGAAGTCTGCGATACTGGATGCGATGGTGTGGATAGTGGACTGGGATGAGTACAAAAACATGGGGTAGATGGTGGATAGGACAGGATGGGGTAGGCTGAGACAGATATAGGATAGATGACACCATCGGTAATGGGCAAGGGAAACAGAGCAAAAGCAAAAATAATTGAATAGGACGAAAACAGGGGATTTCTGATGGGTATGCCAGACAGCAACGAACAGAGTTCAGTGCACGACGTACAGGAAGGGGGCGATAGAATTAGGGACAGAGGACAGAGGAAAACAGAACAAAAGAACCAGATATTATAAGTAATTTTTGTCGTCAAGTGGTGGTGGTATAAAGGAAATGGGTGGAGATGAGATTGACGACGGATAATGCAATGCTTTCATATGAGCTTTTCAAGGAAAACGAATCACAGTTACAGACTGAAAGGGGGAACAGCAGCCAGAAACGATCTTTGGTTCGCTGAAGATCCTCGCATTTTTGAGTTCGGGTGATGCTGGTGCGAGTGGTGCTTTTGGTGGTGATGTGAATAGTGATGGTGAACGGGGCCCCAATTTTTCTTCTTCAACTTCCGCTCTCTCTTCGATTCCTTCCGGTACTTTTGCATGTGCTTACTAAAGTCATGCTCGAAGCCGTGCCGATGTTCGCTCCCGACCGGTGTTGGGGTCGCGTCACCATCACGAACGGGAAGAATAACAGGGGAGATGGGCATCGGTTCCGAGAGTGATAAGTTTCTTTGCCTCCTTCGCCTCTCCTTCTCTTTCGGCCACATGATAGCGCTGAGGGGACTGGCCTTCATGATGCTGTTGTAATCGACACTTGAGTGAGGCGTGCGGGGATGGTTGTCGGGGTTCCACCCGGCATTCTCTCGCGTTTGTCTGAACGCGCCAACTGAAATCGTATCCCACCGACCGAGATTTTGCAGGTGTTTTCCATTCGATGATTTATCGCCTTCTCTGGTGTTGCCCTTCATTCGCCTAGCGGAACTGTCACTATTCTCGGCAGATTCTGGAGCCAAGAACGAGGCCTCCAAGACATCGTCAAGATTGATAGACGAGTCGAGAGACTCGGGCTCTTCAGTAAATGCGGACATGGGCAATGAGGGGGAGGGTGATCCAAAGTCATCCGCGGATAAAAGTTGCAGAGGCGATAGCAGTTCAGAAGCTGTCGCGAATGTCGGCGTAGTTCCTGTGTTATCCAACAAACGTTTCCTTAGCATCTGCTCCACCTAAATGTAGAAAGGACCATAAGGAGGTGGATCAGCATACGTATTCAACCATAGATAGGGTATAAGGTGAATGTGGCCCAGCTCAAAACATCGCGGTCGAGAGTAAACAAAAGCATGGTAGACGTACCGTGTTGATCCTTGCGGTGGTTGAGTTACTACGGCGTCGGTTGAACCTCGGATGAGGTGAAGGTACTTCTTTTGAACCATCGATAATTGCCTGGCGGGTTTCCTGAACGGGAATGAAAACCCCAGTCCTTGGACCATTAGCTCTGCTCGACCTCTGGCTGTTGCTCCTTGCCCTCCCCCACTCCAGCTCATCGTGATCATGGTCCTCTGAATCCCAGAATACCCTGCCAGCCAGGATGTCCTCTGGCTTGGGCGAATCGAGGCTTCCACTGCCGGAACGTAACCGACGACGGGGCGCGGGACTGACGACTGGACTGACGGTGGAGAGAGGATCGATAGCGGAAACATTGAAAGGTAAGCTGAATAGCTTCATCGCCCGTTCATTGGGCAGATCATCTTCACCGACGAGTTCTTCGTCGGTGGTATCACCTTCACCTCCATCAGCATCTTCTTCATATCCGTCTTCTTCGGCGGAGGTACCAGCACTGGTGGACGACATGTCGACGTCACTGTCCCGAGTGTGCAAGGGGCTCGGCTCGGCCATATACTGGGAGGCCTCAACTTCGAAGTCGATATCAAGGATGCCGCGACCATCGCTAAGGCCGTTGCTGAAAACTATCTGACCGTCCCAGCCTTGGGTAACCTCAAGTTGAAGGTTCTCCAACTCGTGGCGTTGCATCATTAATTCGGCTGCATCACTGTGGGAAGCGGCGTCTATATCCGAATGGTCACCATCATCCCCAGTTGAGTGGACATGTGAACAGGAGGACGAATCGCTGTCAGAGTCGGAATCGGTGAGGTTGGCAAAAAATACATCGGCGTCGAAACTTGATTCATCGTCGTCTGACCATGCAGTGACGAGACCAGAATAACCAGCGCCGACACGCCTTTCATCTGTTTCTTCATCGTCCTCGTCTAAATTTTGTTCTTCTTCCTCTTCGTCATCTTCGGTGGCATCAGAGTCGACATCCATTTCATTATCACTTGGGTCGACGCTCTTTTTCCGAGGTCTGATCACCCAGTCACCTTGGGGATCATGATTACGGCGATCATTGTTGCCGAGAAGCTCACGGCGCAGGCGAGCCTTTACATGGGCTTCTGAAACAATGAAATTTTCCTCTTCCTTCTCGATATCAGAATCGCTTTCAAAGGATAGCGATTGGAGGTCCGATGATGAGTCCGATGAATCCGACGAGTCGTTAGATTCTATTGAGGAGAGAGCGGACGCGGAGACGAAGGTGGGGAACTGGCCCGACGCTCCATCACCATCATCATCGCAATCATAATCAATATCGGTGAGGTCAGAGAGGGACGATCCACCATTATCGCTGGTGGCACGGCGCTTGCGTTTCAGGTGACGCTTGGGATCGGGGCGATTTGACTTAGGGCTTCGCTTCTGTCGCGGCCCTGATTTTTTGCGCTTGTTGTTGCCCACGTTTTTGTAGGGCCGAGAAATTTGTGGTAGGGGAGAAGAAGATAAACGTGCGGCAGTTTGCGCTTTTACAACCTCACGACCGGCACTGACCGCCTTGGGAGGGCGGCCCCGAGGTTTGGGAGGGGGATGTAATTGTATGCCAGGAATGGCATGGGAGGAACTTTCGCCGGCGGGTGCGAAGACGGATGTCGTCTCTTGATTGTTCTTTGATCGGTTTGGCGCCGATGAATGTTTTTTGGTGCCAAGTATTTTTGGGGGTAAGGTGAGTTTGATCTTGAGTGGAGCAGGGGAGGGACGGGGAAGGGAGTAAGAGGTAGAAGAGGAAGAGGGACCAGGATGCTGGAGACTGTGCTGATTCAAGGATGTAGTTTGGTGGACGACGCGCGGCCTGTTGTCGCAGGTACACTCCCCATCGCAGACAGGGCAGATGTCGTCGTCGTCGTCGTCGTCGTCCTGATTGAACATACTTGCAACGACGCCTACGGTATGGGGATGAGCAGGCGACATTGCGGGAGTCTGATGGTTTGGAAGTACTGAAAGAAAGAGTATTAATCCAAGGGCACAATACCATGATAAGATGCAGAGGCGTGCAGGCAACAGAAGGAGTGCAGGGTCGTAGAAACATTTTGAGGCAAATCGTACTCACTGCTGAAACGATTTTTGGCCATTTTTCTGGAAATGACATAGGTTCGTTGTAATATCCAGGATTAAGGTGAAAGCAGAGAGCTCCTAGCTCTGGGACACTGTAGTGAGATTGTGGATTTGAGGAAACCCTCTTTGATGGAAAATCTTGTCGGTTTCTTTCCTCTCAGGGTCTTTCCTTCTATGGCATCACGACCCCTGGCGACCTCCGCTCTTCTTCCCTCTTCCCAGTCTTTTTATGTCCCAATCTTATCTCTAATCGCGCGAGCAAGCTACTTCCAGCCTCTGACAAAACGCCAGAGCCATACGGGCGGTTTCTACTTGCTTCAGTTGACAACGTCCCAACCAGGGATAAAATTTTTGTCACGTTGCAGGTGTTTTCGGTCCATCAGATCCGGAATCCAACCTGCCTCCACCGCGCTGGTTCACTCATCGGACTTAGCATGGCTCGTTGGCTTTTACTCCAGACACCACAAACTCGCGTGCCGCTCTATGTATTGGTGACTCCAAGATTAGCCTAGGGTAGCTATAGCCAGAGTGCAACACAAAAATTCTATAAAATCGATAAGAGAAAAAAAGCAGCAGAAAGAAGATCAACTGTCAAACTGATGACTTGATACTTCTCGTGTCATTGTCTTCCATTCTGTGTTTCTCTAGTCTGCTTACCGGTGTGCTCAACCAACACGTTGCAGTCCTGTGACCTTCCCTCGCCAGCTTTCTTCCTGGGTCTCTCACCTTGGGTACTTCTGTCCTTTAACAATCCCACTTGTTTCATCGATCTGGCTATTATCTATCAATCCATCCCACCCCTACTCTTCCAGCATACGAACCTTAGTTCCGTCAAGAGGGCAGGACGTCCACTGACCAGGTCGTCTGACCACTTAAAATTGCGTCATACACCGCTCTTTCAGACCCTTACAGCCGTTATCTGGCGGGGCGCTGGGGGTATGTTTTACTGAATGACGCCAATTACGTATGCAATATTCACCTCTTCTCACAAGCTGCCTTCGCTCCATGGCAATAGATTATCATTACACATATCACTAGACTAGTCACTTCGCGTCTGAAGCGAATCACATTCTTGTGTTTCTATTTTAAGCCCCACAGAAACTCCATGTTTTTACAAATTTACGTATCCTCCCACACCAATGTCGAACTCCCAGATCCCACCCTTTAGACGCACCTCGGTGCCTGTCATGCATCGCCTCATATTTGCTAGGTCATTTGAAAGGCGACCTTGCCTTGCTGTAAAAGTCTACAAACGCGCACACTACCAAAATACTCGAGATCGTGTGACCGAGAATCCATGCTTCCAGCTCTGTCACATGGGCACCACATTGCCACCGGCACCTATGATAGAACGCTGATCCCGAATTCAACATTTCGACTCTTCTGGGCCACTTGAAAACACTCCGCGAACATCACAAACGTGCCCTCTGGATCACTCTTCTGGCACATTTTTGACATGGCTACGAGGGCTCTGCTCCTCGAACGAAGCCACCAAATACACGATCGAAAAAGACACTTTCGCTGGGCTCCATCTACTCCTCCCTTAGGACATCATCCCCATACGAACCTCCTGAGAATCATAAGTGAGACCCGGTTGCCAGAGATTACCATGAGCTGGCGGCTGAGGGAATTCATGAGCAACTCTTGAAGTTGAAACTTAATACCTGAGTAATTTCGCATATCCGCCTTTGTTCGTTGTCCGCTTGGTTAAATCGCGCAAAGGCAACAAGACGGTCATATCCGATTGGTACCTACATGGCTATGGCATAACAATATTCCGGAATTATCTTTTCAAGGTTGGCGATTGGCCTTCTGATTCAAGTGGAAGGGATCTGGCAACATGCTGAAGTGCCGCACGAGCAACGACCACAAGACACACGACTAACCGAACATAACACTTGCTCCTTTTTCTCCTCGCTTAGACGCTTCACTCTCAAGCATCAAAACACTCTGAGTTCCGTCTTCAGCGACAGTGCCGGTTGGCTGGGACTGCGTTGAAAGAGATCCCGGTCCCTATGCCTACAACATGCTTACATCCCTTCAAATCGAATTCGCCCTTCACCTGTCACTCACAACGGTTAGAACCGGGTTTCACAATGGAAACCTGCAATATATTATATCGAACGTAAATACAGATGATTCCTTCCAAACCACCGTTCGGAACTATAAGGGAAGTTCAACCATCCGAAATCTTTCTAATCTTTTTGTGACAGGTAGCCAAGGGCGCTAACTTCAGCACCCGAAGCCATAATTTATCTTATCTGCAGGGTCCTGCCTCCAAATCGTGACGCTCACCATCGGCGGGTCCTGATTATGAACCCCGATATAGGGTGGTCATTGGCTGGCTACCAGGTACATTAATATTTACTTCTCCAAGTCAGCGTCATCCAGGGGTTCTCAGGCAGCATCATTACATCTGGTGCCGTTGTACTTTCAGTATCAACACAGCACCCGGAGTCTATTCTTCTACTAAAAAAGCGGGGAACAAGCTTGTTGCCACGGAGTATGAATTTCATTTTGCGGTGTGATTAGTGCAAATGGAGATTACCACTCGATTATCAAGCATGGGTTCGGGTGCGCTATTGCACGATCCGGGAAACTCCTGCAATTTTGTTGACCATACGTAAGATACTGTTCTCAGCGGCCAATTTTTCCAAAGAAAGGGCTTCATCATCTGGTGATGTGATAACCCTCATATCCACGCTTGTACAAAGGAAATCACTGAAACGCAAAGGTGCAGATCCAGGAGTTCTCCTGACATTCGTAAATCATTTGCGTGACGGTGTGGCGCCCTGTTGTTTTGTGACAGTAAGTTGTGTCACGCGCCCTTGGACCCGATCTTCCCAATACCAGTCCTTTGGTTTCGGCCCCGAGCCCTCACCTGTATAATCGCATCCTTGACATTGGAGTATCGACCAACGACTCCAGGCAGTCGCGTCAGTAACCGATCATGTCCTCAACAACCCAAATTAGTGCAGTTCATACCAAGGAAAAACTCTATGGCCAACTGGCCGCTAGTCTTGGCCGGATGTCTCGCGCTATCAGCCAGACAGCCGATTTATGCGAGATGCTTCAGGTGGACCTACATGCCATGCGCACGTTTGCTGGGCTTGATGCTGCCAAGTGCGTGTCAAAACTGCTTTGTGCGGCGTTCGAGAATCGAGCTCAACTAATGTTATGTGCACTTCGAATGCCTACAGATTCATGACGGTTGCAAGCCAGCTGAACCCTCCAGAGGAGGAGGAAGTAGATGGTGCAAATAGATCAATGTCATAATGGTCATGGTCCGAGTATGGTGTAGTCACTTGGGAATAGCATGCATCATGCTCTTCGGCTGTGGACAGTCTTTATGCGCCCACTCCATATCTTGAAATGATACACCCCGAGCTGCCACGAGCGACCATTGTTGTGTCTAAATTCACCGCCCTGCTCACTGCCCTCTGGCAGGATCGTAACTTTTATTGGTGATGCGACGATGTAATTCGGGTTGAAGCCCCAAGGCTGTGAAGTATGTAAACTAAACACAAACCACCTACCGATGACACTGCCCTCTTGGTCGCTGACAGCTGCACACCGGGTAAATGAAGAGTGGACAGCTTAAACTAAACGGGGTTCTTAAGTCTGGTCCCTATCATGGCTGTGAACCTTCCAAACCTTTGGTTCTGTTGCTCGTAAATGGAGGATGACAAGCGATGAAAAAATTGAGTGCCGCAACGGTGGCCATATATCTCGAAACTGGCACCCTCTGTCAACACTCTTTCCGAACAACACGCTCGTTCCTCATACTGGCTGTCTGTTTTGGCGGTGCTAGTAACCCTGGAGATAGCTCAAGACACGTATTTAAACTGAATGGAATTTGGCCGCCTTGCTCACGAACTCGTCTCTGTCCAGCACAGGTCCAATTTAAGTACCACAACTAACTCACGTGAGTGGCAAAAAATAGGTGTCCAAAATGTCCATTAACCTAAGCAGCATTTTCGGGATCTGGGCACCCTGATTGAGATGACACAATAACAAGGGCTTCTCGGGTGGTGGTTTTGGATTGAGGTTTCTAAAGGGCGGGCCTGGCGTGAGCGGAGAAGGCTGACGAAGCAGTCCGGGTCTATTAATAACAATAGACAACATAGATATCCCTGACGGTGGTCTTGCGGTAATCAAATCTTCAACATGAACATTCCTTTATGCCCTCCGCGAATGACAACAACATCTAACAGCCAAAGCTCGAGGCCTGAGTTCCTCCTGGGGTGATGTAAGCTTCACGTCTTGTCTGAGGAGTGCCGTATGTATATCCTATCAACCGTCCTAATCCAAAACTTTCACTTCAGGTTCGCCATTATCTGTGTGTTTTAGCGCGGAATGTGGTATATATCCCAAGGCCCTTCACCACCAAGCTCCTCGGCGCCTCGGTGTTCCTTCTCGTCATTCATGCATACAAACCCTTTCGACCTCAAAGTAACATATGGAGCGTTTTTCATAGGGCGTGAGCATCGCACTCAATTATGTTGGTAAGGTACCGCTGACGCATATCGTTTGCAGTAATTTTTGCGACATTGTGAGTTTTGTCCTCTGTATTGCCTCCCTGTGCTCAATGACCTTTCTTCCCTCATTCAGTTTTCAGGGAATTTCCACAGTTCAAGCGTATCGTTACTATGAAAATTTTTCGGATGATCCTCGACGAACCAAAATCCTTGTCTCTCTGTTATGGTGCGCACTTCCAATTTTGCACAAGGATCGAAACTTATAAACTTGCGTCCAGGACCCTTGACTTCGCACATCTCACATTGATCACATACTCCATGTATTATTATCTCGTCCTCGGCTGAGGCGACGCAGACGGCCTGACCCGTCATTTCATTACTCCACTTTATTGTCATATAATTCTTCTTGCCTTCTCGACTCTGCTTTCTCAAATATTCTTTTTATATCGGTGAGTTTACCTGACGCCTTTCAGTGCTACTAATGGAAATTTTTTGTCAGAATCTGGATTTTTAGTCAGAGAAACACATACATTGTAGTACCAGTCCCCCTGGGTAGCCTTACTACCTTGGGTTTGCTCATCGCTTTGGCTGTGAGGCTCATCCGATCTTCGGGGTTTCGAAGGGGTATTGTGCCGCTATGCCTGGCTGGCGTCACCAGTACGCTCAGTTTTCGAGCTACCAAAATATGGGTACTCATGTTTCGAAGTTGATTTCTTAATCGCTGGCTTTCTTTGCTATTATCTTCGTAAAAGGAGCAGAGGGACTCATGGTGAAAGGTCAGCCCTGTTCCCTGGTAATCCAGGCTTTATTGCTCATGGTGCACTAAATAGAGTGACACAGACGTTAGTCTCCCAGGTTATCAAGTATACGGTAGCGACGAGCGCCTTTACAAGGTGTGTCCTGAGTTAGAATAAATCCAGGATCATTTTGTATTCATTGCACTATTTTAGCCTCCTTGTTTTGGGATGTATGACTGCTGTGAGTTGATGGGCGGAGGGTCCCTCCCTTAAGTTGGCTTATCCCTCTCCCAGTTTCTTGTTGCCCGTCGGTCTTTCATCTTCATGGTATGTGCATCGTATTGTTCGCACTCGTACCGTGTTGTAAATGCTAACCGATCGGAGGCAGGCATTTCACTTCTCCGCAGAGCGGACATATACGATTGCTGTATTGGTCAAGTTAGTAGACTCCCCAACCCCCTTCTCGTTCAATACTTATTCGAACGCACCGGCCCCCACGCACAGCTTGAACGCCCGCCGCAAATTTAGAGAAACTCTCAGTAGCGCTGAAGCCTCCATCACAGGATCGGTGAGATTCGCAGCAGCTTCAAGCATTGTTCCGGTACCAGGGCGTGGCGTGAATGCTTTTGGGACGTTAGGTCGTTCCACGACGACAGGAGTGAGGAGTGCAATGGCAAAGGAAAGTTGTGATGGTTCACCATCTCTGGTCCTGATCTTAAACCACCACTTCCTCTAGGATGAATCCCAAGCAATACAAGAACCTGGCAGTGTCAGATACCATCCAACGCGTTCAATGCCGTAGCCTCTACTTACAACTAGCCACCGAGGTTGGTGGGCGCCAAATTGCAGGATAGGATTCCCCTATACACAGATTGCTCCGAGAGCCTGCAGCGGAATTTACTGAAACTGAGGGAATCCAAATTGTTACCTAAATTCTGCTCCATGTCCTTGAGGCAGATGTTCCTGTCTCCGGACATCTATTGTATATCATGGTTGTTCGTTGCATTCTTTGTTGTCACAGTACATGATAACTTGGTCCGGGAAATTGTGTACCTGATCTTCTATCACTAGTGGGATTTCTCTCGGGGGGAATTCCCTTTGGTAGAAAAGACGCAGCTTCGTGCCCAACTCACGTTGCAGGCGTATCTAATATGTACAGCGTTCTAGCCACCTGCCGGTGTAGATACCCAGTTACTAAGGTACATTAAGCACAAGAGCACATGTTTAACAGAAAAATAAAACGGGCGTATGGTGAAAAAAAAAACGAAGGGCCAGACATGATACATAAGAGCCCGCTCTGGTTCGACCATAGCAACGAGATAAGCCACTTGGGCGTGAAGGAGCAGAGCCATGCTGACGCCGTCTCTCGGACGGCTAAGGGCGGCACCACCTGCCGCCTGCTTGGTCTTGGTGTCGGTATGTATCGAACGAGGTCCAGTAGCTCGACCGCATCGAGCAGGAGCAGCGCGTACCCCGCAAGAAAGAACGAAGTCGACGCGGAATGAGAAGTGAAGGGTGGTCACAAACTAAGCACAAACCACCTGCCGACGACACCGCAGCCTTGGTCGCTGACAACAGCACGCCGGGGTTAATGAAGGGTGAACAGCTTAAACTACACCGGGTTCTAGAGTCTGGTCCCCTATCTTGGCTGTGAACCTTCCGAACCTTTGGTTTAGTTGCTCGTAAATGGGAGGACGACAAATCCGGAAACCACCCTCTGTCAACGTTATTTCCGAACGACATGCTCGTTCCTTATACTGGCTATCTGTCTTGGCGGTACTAGTAGCCCTGAATGAAAGCTCAAGATTTATATTTAGACCGAGCGGAATTAAGCCGCCTCGCTTACGATCTCATCTCTGTCCACCACGGGTTCAATTCAAGTTCCACAAATTAACTCACGTGAGTGGTAGTACGTGTCCAAATTGTCATTCACTTGAGCAGCATTTTCAGGATCTGGACATTCTAATTGAGATGACACAATAACAAAAGCTCCTCAAGTGATAGCTGTGGATTGAGGTTTCCAAAGGGTGGGCTTGACGTGGGCGGAGGAGGGCGGAGGAGGCTGAAGAAGCAGTCCGGGTCTATTTATAACGATAGACAACATATTCTCTCCAATGGCTATCCCTGCGATGATTAAATCTCCAGCATGAACATTTCTTTATGTTCTTCGCTAATGACAGCAGCATTTAACAGCCAAAGCTCGAGGTCTTCGTTCTTCCTGGGGTGATGTAAGTTTCGCGCCCCAAGTACGTCTTGTTCGGGGAGTGCCGTATACCCTATCAGCCGTTCTAATCCAAAAACTTTCACTTCAGGTTCGCCATTATCTGTGTGTTTAGCGCGGAATGTGGTATATATCCCAAGGCCCTTCACCACCAAGCTCCTCGGCACCTCGGATGTTCCTCTTCGTCATTCATGCAAACACAATCTTTCGACCTCGAACCAACTTATGGAGCATTATTCATAGGGCGTGAGCGTTACACTCAATTGTGTTGGTATGGCACCATTGACGCGTATCATTTGCAGTAATTTTTGCGACATTGTGAGTCTTGTCCTCTGTCTTGGGTTACTTGTGCAGCGTGCTCAATGATCTCGATTCCCTTGCTCAGCTTTCAGGGAATTTCCACAGTTCAAGCGTATCGTTATTACGAAAACTTTCCTGAAGATCCTCGGAGAACCAAAATCCTTGTCTCTCTGTTATGGTGCGTATTTTCAATTTTGCACGAGAATCGAAACTTATAAGTTTGTATCTAGGACCCTCGACTTCGCACATCTCACATTGATCACATACTCCATGTACTACTATTTAGTTCTCGGCTGGGGTAACGCCGTCGACCTATCCCGAATGATAACTCCACTTAATTGTCATCTAATCCTTCTTGCCTTCACGACTCTGCTCTCTCAGATATTCTTTTTATATCGGTGAGTGAGCTCACTCACCTACGAGTGCTATTAACGGAAAAATTTGTCAGAATCTGGATTTTCAGTCAGAGAAATATATACATTGTAGTACCAGTCCTCCTGGGTAGCCTTACTACCTTTGGTTTGCTCATAGCTATGGCTGTGAAGCTCATCCAATCTTCCGGGTTTCGAAGGGGTATTGTGCCGCTATGTCTGGCTGGAGCCATCAGTACGTTCGGTTTTCGGGCTATCAAAGTATGAGCACTCATGCCTCGAAGCTGATTTCCTAATCGCTGGTCTTCTCTGCTATCATCTCCATAAAAGGAGCAGAGGAGCTCATGACGAAAAGTCAGCCTTGCCTTCTGGTAATGTAGGCTTTCTTACTCACGACTTTTTGAATAGGGCGATACGGACGGTAGTCTCCCAGGTTATCAAATACACGGTAGCGACGACCGCCTTGACAAGGTGTGTCTTGGGTCGGACTGTATACGGGTTCATTTTGTAATCATCGCGCTATTCTAGCTTCCTTGTTTTGGGATGTCTGGCTGCTGTGAGTTGATGAGCAAAGTATCTCTCCTTTAAGCCGGCTTATCCCTCTCCTAGTATCTTGTTTCCCCTCGGTCTTTCATCTTCATAGTATGTACATCGCACTGTTCACACATGTACCGGGTTGTAAGTGCTGACTGATCGGGTGCAGGCACTTCACCTCTGCTCGGGGCGGACATACACGATTGCTGTCTTTGCCAAGTTGGTGAACCTCTCCGCTTCCTTTTCCCGTTTAATACTTACAATATAATGCGCCTTCCTCCGGGTATAGCTTGAATGCCCGCCGCAAGTTCAGAGAAACCCTCAGTAGTGCTGAAGCCTCCTTCACGAGATCGATGAAATTCGCGCCAGCCTCGAGCGTCTTTCCAGGATCAAAGAGTGACATGAATGCTTTAGGGACGTCAAGTCATATCGCGACGACAGGAATGAGGAGTACAGTGGTAAAGGAAAGTTGTGATAGTTCACCACCTCTAGCCTTGATCTTGAATTACTGTTTCCTCTAGGATGAATCCCAAGTAGTATTGGAGCTGGGATGCCATCCGACGCATTCAATGCCGTAGTCTGTGCTTACAACTAGCCACCGAGGTCGGTATGCGCCAAATTGTAGGGTAGGATTCTCCTATACGCTGATTGCTCTGAGAGCCTGCAGTGGAATTTACTGAAACCGAGGGAATCCAAGTTGTTACCTAAATTCTGCTCCATGTCCTTGAGAAGGTGTTCTGTCTCCGGATATCCATTGTACATAGTTATTGTCGCATCCTTTGTTGTCACGATACATAATTATTTCCCCCTGTGGTATCTAATGCAGCCTTGGGATCTTGAAAAGGTCAGATCAAGGACACTTGTGCAGCCTGCTGTCATTGCCTTCTTCCTGGTGCCAAGGGCACTGTCCGCTGTTTCTTCTGTCCTTAATCATGATGCATGATGCCGCATGACCGCCATATCGTCAGACTCCTTCTGTCGCTATCTTGGCCTCCTCACAAATTGACACGAGATTTTCTTCACCAAGCACAGGAACAGGCGCCGACTCAATGGATGGATCGAGCCAAACCCCTACCGTCTCCGGCGGCCGGAAAACATGTCGTTGTTCAACCCACACCCCCAATACGTTCGCGCTGACCACAAATCCAGGATCGCGTAATCGGACCTCCTATCACCAGTGGAACTTCTCCTGGGGGAACCTTTTGGCAGAATCGACGCAACTTCGTGCCGGACTCGTGTTGCAGACATCTCTAATGTATACAGCGTTCCAGCCACATGCTGGTATATACACCAAATTACTAAGATACAGCCCCGTTTCGCAGGAGAACGAAAGTGAAGAAACGAGGGGCCAGACGTGAATGCATGATACATAAGAGCCGCTATGGTTCGACCATACAACGAGATAAGCCACTTGGGCGTGAAGAAGCAGAGCCATGCTGACGCCGTCTCTCAGACGGCGAAGGGCGGCACCACCTGCCGCCTGCTTGGTCTTGGTGTCGGTATGTATCGAACGAGGTCCAGTAGCTCGACCGCGTCGAGCGGGAGCAGCGTGTACCCCGGAAGAAAGAACGAAATCGGCGTGGAATGAGAAGTGAGGGTAGTCACAGGTCCCGTCCTAGTGAGACGAAGCACCAGCTTCAACTATGCGGCTGGATAAAGAAATTGGGGATGAGGGAGCAGAACCCTCCTGGCGCCGTCTCTTGGACGGGGAAGGGCTGCGTATGTCCCTCGCTATTTGGTCCTGGTGGAACCGCTGTAAGGCTGGCGAAACGATGACCTCTCGACTACCCTCATCCTCGTCGCCTGAGGGCGACCAGCGGCCTCGCTTTGGTGTAGTTGTTGATGATGACGGTTCGGGAGAATCTTCTGAATCTTGACGGCGGGGCTGGGTCGGGATGATGAGAGAAGTAGGTCTGGGCGAATTCGGTGCTGGAATGATCAAGCGTGTCGGGTCTCTGGGGTAGAACATGTGTCCTGTAGGCGGCCATCGAGGTTGGGGCATTTTCATTATAGAGCGAGGTGTGCTTGTCTGGGTGAGGTGTGAATTATCTGGGTTTCTAGGAGGCGTTGGAGTATTCAGAATATCTGGCGATACTGCCGAAGGCGAGCGAGAGTCGTCCGTGACGGGAGTGGGCATGCCATGAAGACCTTCATGATTGGATAACGCCGATGTCGGTCGGTAAGTTGTGGCTTGACGGAGCAGAGCAAGCCGACTTGGTGGTCGGGCATGGCGCATCATTTGCGACGACGGATCAGTCCGGACGCGTGGGATATTTATCCTCTGTGGCAGTATGTACTTCACTACCGACTCCTGGAGCAGAATCAGACACTATGTGGATTGTTAGGTCCAGGAACAACACACCTTAGCCAAATTCCTCTCTTGCGCCAATTCTTTCTCGACCCATTCTTGGGCCATGGGTTTCGCAAAACTATCGTCTGGTATATCCGGGGTCGCAGGGTGAGAATCTTGTGCACTTCCATCAATCCTTATTCTTTTCGGGAATTCTAAATTATCTTCAACTGCTAAACAGACCATGTCAATGGGAGGTCGTTTGGAGGGGTCGTGATCCAACATCATTGATACCAATTCCGAAAGGTAAGATGGCAGGGCATAAGTATCTGCCAGCACGAGCGATAACTTCTCCTTCGCCGGGATATGTGTAGGGCACCTAGAGGTACAACCGTAGAGCACGGGCGGGGGTTCTCCGGAATAAATCTGTCCCGGTCCCTTGTTAGCCCCCTTCAACGGCCTCTGTGTCTTCACATACCTCGATGATCGTAATAGCGAGGGCATAAACATCAGCTTTAAAGAGATCAAATCGTCCAAGAGGTAATTGCATCATCTCAGGAGCCATCCAGGAAAAAGTGCCAACGGCTCGCTCCCGAGAACGTTGAGACAGTTCGGGAATCGAGGATAATCCAAAGTCAGATAAGCAACAGACGAAGTTGTCATCCACAAGGATGTTAGCACCCTTGATGTCACGATGAGCAACAGGAGGATCAAAGCCGTGCAAAAATCGCAAGCCGTTCATTATTTGCCAAACCTAAAGACTTGGTATTGGAAATCTGGGCTTTGGTTTGTTGTGGGGACTTACGGGAGTCAGGCGATTCGTATCCGGGTTGCGTTTGAGGAAGTCGATGATATTGCCGTTTCTCATGAAACGCGTGACGAGGCCATACAATCGGTCTTGTGCATCAAAGCTGACTCCCTGAAAGGGTAAGATGTTGGGATGGTGAAAGTGTCGACACAGTGTAATTTCGCGAATAATCTGTTGGGTGATGGTGAGCAAAGTATCAAGGGCATTGTCGGATGCAACTACCTCTTTATTATCAAGTAAACGCTTGGAAAGCCGAGGTTTCTTGATAATCACTTTAAGATTCCCAACTGCCCCTTCATACAGGTCCTAGAGATCGCTTAATACAAGTTAGACACATACTCGAGGCAACCCACCGACAACGTTGTATAGGTGAACACATCATGCTGGGCAAGCGTGTGAAGGAGAAGTGAAGGGGGAACACCAAGTCCGCATCTCAGAAATGCCAAAGCTTGTTTACGGACCGGTTTCGGGATCTTTGGATCGTCGAGCAACTAAAGATCTGGGATGAACACAAGAGTGAGAGGAGAAGGAGGGGCTCACATCTTGTGCAAGCTGGGCCAAACAGTCTTGAAGCGCAGGGTCCGCGATGGCCTGCAAGTCATTACGCGTGTAACTTCCAGATTTCCCGCGGGTCAAGATATCTCCAAATTGAATTGCGGATAGAGTGTGAAGGGAGGAATGGTCGTCAGGTCCACTGAGGACGACCACTCGTGAAGAGTCGGGTTTTTTGAGGACAAAACTGGTTATGGGGGAGTGTCGGACGTTGAACTCAACGTGTGCGTGAGGATAGAATATTCCGTTAAGTTGGTAGAAGGCTTTCGGGTGCGCTTTCAAGATTTCCGCGAGGTCTAGGATACTTTGGTCTACACCGTGCCTATGCGAAGTCCAAATAAATTTTTGAAGTGGAAGCGAATGCGTACTCACAAATTATCGTTGAAGAGAATTCGTTGCACCAGTGTTAGAAATTGTACGTATAGAGGTGTTCCAGCACCTAGGTGAGATCGCACATCCATAAAAGCATGCTCAAAAGACTCCGGAGCCTGAGAAAGCATGGCTCTACGAAATGGGCGAAAGGAGGAAATCAGCGTTCATTGAGGGACCAAAGGCTGCGACAATGCGTTCATATATTCGCGCAGGTTACATGCGACCTGCATGCCCATTCCTCGAGGCTTGCCTTGACAGGATGGTTTCGGTTAGGGGCGGCAAACAAGACCCAACATGGGGTTCGGGATTTGCCCTGAAGTATGATTAGATAATCGTATATAATTTTTTTTAGAACTTGGATGTGAGTAAGTAGCGGATTGCAAACACTTGCAAATGGATGAGGTGCTCTATGCAAATCAGTTGCCCATGGATCTTATTAATGGAGTGGAAATACACCAATCTTCTTTCTCTTGTCTGTCTCTTTTCTACTTCGTTTTCACTCCTTGGTGCGTACTTGGTCGATCCGAATTTCCCTCTGGCAATTTTAGACTCCCTCGTAGACCAGGATGGCAGTTGATCAAGTATTGGCTGTTGTCGCACGGACTGTTTACTTGACGTCAGAAGTCATAGTCGACTCCCAGCCACCCTTCCCTGGGACTTCCCCGTTTGCTCAGCAATACACCTCTCTTGCTGGATCTTCAACTAATGTTCCCCGTGTGATTCCTGCTCCATTCGGTGCTGATCCAGGCTCGACCATCCTCCGTCACTCTACTAACCTCACGAGTTTCACGGCGACCTCCAATACACAAGTCCTCACCCGACTTATCCTTCACCTTGCGGAACTTTCTTCACGCCCTGTGGTCTTACACCTTGCAATTCAGGATGACCTTTCTGATGTCCTCCTTCTCCGGTCTGCGGTTCCATACTTCCTCTTGTCCACGACTGCCCAACAAGCACACGACAATGCCTTGCTAGCGGCCCGATTAGCTCGTTTGGGGCGTAAAGCCGTTGTCCATGCTTTTTATGAGTCCCGCGAGGATGATATACCAGAAGTACTTCCGGAGGACAAAATCCTTTCATTCCTCCTTGGCCCTAGCCATTCTGTCTCGCCTTCGTCGACAAGCGGACATATAACTCCCGATGGCTCAGACGGAGACCCGAACGGACATACCGTAAACGGAGAAACTATTAATAGAAGCAGCCGGTCACCAACCAATCGCTTGGGTGTTGTTGATGATCCCAGCGTTACTGCTCTCTACAAGGCTTATCAGGCCGTGGAAGCAGAGACCCTCGGCCTGGTCGGTCGTCCACTACGCAATATCGTCACGCGTGGGTCCCCTGAACCACAGACAGTGGTTTTCACTGTCGGGAAGCAAGACATCTCTGTTCCCGTTGAAGGCGTTTCATTCATGGCGCTCAATTTGCTGAGTCCAGTCCCTCAATCCTGGATTTTGAATGTAATTCCCCCTTCCGTTCAGAACGTCATCGTTCTTGAACAGGTATACCGATGGTCAACGAAATGGACGCCTCTCTACATCGAGATCGCCAGCGCCCTCCAGCACCGGGACGTGGACCAACGACCGAGTATCCTCAATGGTATACTTGGCGATGTCAGCCAGGTCACTCTCCCTGACATCATCAAACTCATTGAATCATCCTCCCCTTCCGCTCGGCTCCAGCTCGGCTCACTTCCTACCGCTTCACCTGCGCCTTCGGCCCCCGCCGTACCCAAATATGAATCGGCATACACCAATATCCTTACCCACGTATTCAACGACCGGTTGGAGGTGGCCAACTCCCCGGCGCTTGTTTCCACTCAGGGACAAGTTGCTACGACTCCAGAATTTGCTCTTGGACGTGTTCGTGCACAAATTGATGCGCGAGCCGACCTCGTACTCGCTGTTGAAGAATTGCTTCGAAGTAATGGCATTAATTCCGACCTTCATGCTCTGTTAAGTAAATGGCTTTTATCGAAGGACGATGGCGAGAAGAGCAAGAAGGTTGGGCAGGAAATCGTCGCCTCTTTGGAATCTGCCCCTATCAACCATCCCGCTGCTGACAAAATCCTGTCCCTCCGATCCCATCTTCCATCCGTCTCGAGGTGGATTATTGGGTCGGATGCATGGTCGTATGACCTCGGCGCGTCAGGTCTTCACCATGCCATTGCCTCCGGGCTCAATGTCAACATCCTCATCATCGACACTTTGCCGTATACTGCCCGCAATACCGCAGACCCTCACCGCAGGAAGCACGATGTCGGCCTCTATGCTATGAACCACGGCGATGTTTACGTTGCTAGCGTTGCCGTGTTCTCGTCGTATTCACAAATTCTGCAATCGCTCATGGAAGCTGACAAGTTCAACGGACCCAGTGTCGTTTTAGCCTACCTTCCTCACCGCTCGGAAGATTCTCAGGCGCTTGAGGTGTTAAAGGAGACCAAACTAGCTGTCGACGCTGGCTATTGGCCTCTCTACCGATGGGACCCCAGCAAGGAAATTGAGGGGAAAGAGCCATTCTCCTTAGACTCCGACGCTATCAAGAACGACCTCAAGCAATTTCTCGATCGTCAGAACCACCTCTCCCAACTCGTTCGTTCCACACCCCAAGTTGCGGCCGAGCTTGTCAGCAACCTCGGCGATACTGTCAAAGAAGCCAGGAGGCAACGCGCACAGCAGTCGTACAAGGACCTGCTTTCCGCTATCGACGCCCCTCCCCTCCTCATCTTGTACGCTTCTGACTCAGGTGCGGCTGAAAAGAAAGCCAAGCGTTTAGCTGGGAGGGCTACAGCTCGCGGCCTCTCCACTACCATCGCCACCATGGACACTATGCCCCTGGAGACTCTTGCAGAGGAAGAATATGTCGTATTCGTTGTTTCGACCGCAGGACAAGGCGAGCCTCCTCAGAATGGCCGTACCTTCTTCAAGAATTTGAACGCCGCTGCTACCCGTGGTGAAAAGATCTTCAACAAACTCAAGTTCTCTGTTTTCGGTATGGGTGATACTCATTACTGGCCTCGCCCTGAAGACGCCCACTATTACAATAAACCCTCGAAGGATCTTGATGCCCGCTTGGAGAAGCTTGGTGGTGAACGTATCGCCAACCTTGGTCTTGGAGATGACCAGGACGCGGATGGACCCGAGACTGGTTACAAAATCTGGGAACCGCTCATCTGGAAGGCCTTTGGCGTGGATTCCATCGACGTAATTGAAACTGAACCCGAACCTATCACTAACGAGCATATCAAGGCCGCCTCCGGATACCTTCGCGGAACCATCAGCGAGGGTTTGGAGGACTTCAGTACTGGCGCCCTCGCTCCCAGTGATACCCAGTTGACTAAGTTCCATGGGATCTACCAACAAGATGACCGCGACATTCGTGAGGAGCGAGAGGCACAAGGTGTCGAACCAGCGTATGGCTTTATGATCCGCGTCCGTATGCCAGGAGGTGTTTGTAACCCGCAGCAGTGGTTGCAGATGGATCAGATTTCGGACGAGCATGGATCGGGAACGTTTAAGATTACGACACGGCAGACGTTCCAGTTCCACGGTGTTATTAAAAGGCACTTGAAGCCTGCGATTCAGGATATTAATCGTGTCTTACTGGATACACTTGCTGCTTGTGGTGATGTCAATAGGTAATTTTGGGACCGCAAACCAGTTTACATGTGCTGAGATGTTTTTAGGAACGTTGTTTGCTCTTCAATCCCAACGATGTCCAAACTCCATGCTCAGGTATACGAATTCGCCAAGAACGTCAGCAATCACCTCATTCCTCAAACTACTGCCTACCACGAGATTTGGCTCGATAAGAAGCTCGTCGCCGGTGACTCACTGAAGGACTTTGAACCCCTTTATGGCGAATTCTACTTACCACGCAAGGTACGTCTCGCCCCACTGTATCACGGAAAGAATCTGACGCCCTCCTAGTTTAAAATCGCTGTGGCAGTGCCGCCTACCAACGATGTTGATGTGTTCGCCAATGATCTGGGCTTCATTGCGATTGTCAACAAGGACGGCGAGCTGGAGGGCTTTAACGTTACCATCGGGGGTGGTATGGGTGTGACCCACGGCAACAAGAAGACTTACCCTCGTGTGGGAAGTCTCATCGGTTTCTGCACTGTTGAGCAAGGTAAATACGTCGCTGAGAAGATTATGTTGGTGCAAAGAGACAACGGTAACCGTGCCGAGTGAGTAAAACTGATGACTGTTCCTTTTCTACGCCTGATGCTCATACACCTAAGTCGTAAGAATGCTCGCTTGAAGTACACCATCGACCGGATGGGTCTCAACGTCTATAAGGCCGAGGTCGAAAAACTTATTGGTTACTGTTTGGAGCCCCCACGACCCTTCACCTTCGACCGCAACATCGATGACTTTGGCTGGCACGTCGGCCAAGACGGCAGACATCACTTCATGATGTTTATTGAGAACGGGCGTGTCCAGGACGAACCTGGGCGTGAGTTCAAGGCTGGCTTGCGCGAGATCGCCAAGGTGCACAAGGGTTCGTTCCGGCTCACCACGAACCAGCACCTGATGATCTCGGATATCCCGCCAGAAGAGCTGGAGACGATCAAGAACTTATTGGCCAAGTATAAGATGGATAATTTGAACTTCACTGGGTTGAGGCTTAGCTCTTCGGCGTGTGTTGCATTCCCAACCTGCGGTTTGGCGAATGCTGAGTCTGAGAGAGTGCGTTCTTGTTTCCGCTATTCATCTGGCCTCGATGTTGACAGATGTGACAGTACCTCCCATTGTTGATCGATAAGGTTGAAAAGATGTGCGAGGAGAATGGACTGAGGAACGACTCTATCGTCATGCGTATGACGGGTTGCCCCAACGGGTGCGCACGTCCTTACGTTGCAGGTGTGTCCTCTCGTGCTTCTCCCCTTTCTAGATGACTGAAACAATTCCAGAGGTCGCTTTCGTGGGCAAGGCGCCCGGGGCTTATTCCATGCTACTGGGTGGTGGCTACCACGGTCAACGTCTTAACAAGATCTACCGTGGTATGTCCTCCCCGTCCCACTCCTTCAATGTTATATGGGCCTAATAAATTCTCCTACTGTATAGAATCGGTTACGGAGCCCGAAATCCTCGCGATTCTCCGGCCCATGATCGAACGCTACGCGAAAGAAAGACATCCAGGCGAGCACTTTGGCGATTTTACCATCCGCGCAGGGTACATCGCTCCTACCACTGAGGGCAAGGCATGGTACGACCGTATGGGTGGAGAAGGTGTCTATCGTGAATCTGCTGCTGCTGCCGCTCAGGTTGTCGGTTAGGGTTGGCGAGGGCGTGTGGTATGTGGGTGAATAGTGGATGAGTACAATATTTCTTCTTCTTAGAATACCGCGAGGAAATCATGCAATATATTTTCCATTTTTTTCTACCACATTCCACCATTCAATAGTGCCCACCTCCTGAGGATTTACGGTCTTGGGGCATGGAACCCTCTCGCTGTTGCATGTTTGGGACAAGTCTTTTCCTTCGGTCGAGGCGGCTTTTTTGTCACGTGCTACTTAATATTCTTCACAAAAAAGGAAAGACGAATTGAATACTTGGTCAATATTTGATTGTAGCGGTGCGCCAATCCCCGACCCCTATTTTACAACATAACAACCAAAATGCGTCTATTAAGTATGACTGTATCTTTGGAGGGCCAAAGTGAATAACAGGAGCTGTAAAATACAGCTGAACCACCCCAAAGGAGTTCAGTGCGCAACCAGCATGTCGAAGCACCTCACCCCCCCACCCCCCAAAGACTCTTGCACGATTCAAAACGTACGCAAATGGTTCAAGATAATAGTATGGGTCGTAATGATTTTAATAACTAGCGATGTAGTAAGGTGCACTACGGGCAGGCAATCTGTTAAGTCAGGAACCCGCACGGCGCAACACAGTTGCTTATTACAAACATAACGGGGGGCTAAAACATTTCATGCAATTTTTAAAAAATCGAAGAAAAAAAGAATTGATAGGATGAGACAGATACGACGCACACTGCACGCCCCACCCGTCCAAGGTGAAGGCCTAGAACCTTCTGGAATATTCTTTGCTTACTCAAATCAGCTCACGTCAGAGGGTCAAGAATTGGGGGGGGAAAGGCACGTTTCAACAACCCTCCGCTTAGCGATCCGACTCTACACCGACAACCGTGACCAGGTCGCTATCAATTTATTAAGTGGGCGGCCATGAGGGAAAAACGACGTTGCCTCGCTGTTGCGACTGACCTGTATATCATCACCACGCACCTTTCTCTAATTACTCAAGTCCTTTTTCTTCTTTCTGCTCATGGCCTCTGTCGGAACCCAATCTTGCACGGAGGCTTTTGAGCAGGTCTTCGACGAAATCCTCTTCCACTTGGGTATCCAAACACACCATTTTCTGACCCTCTTGGGGGAACTATTCACAACCTCTGACCCGTGAGTGCTCACGTATCTATCACTGGTCGTCTGTGGTGCTCAACATTTCGTTCATTAGCTGTGACATCGATCGGGTCGTCATAGGTCTTTCAAAACTCTTACAGAAGTTGCCGGCGGCTTTCTACCAACTCAATTCCATTTTACACCCTTCCGCACGCGTCGAGTTCGACCCTCGACGATCTCCGATCACAAGTTATATTTTAAGAATAACCGGCACTTCACGTATAGTGCTTCTCGACCCCCCTCAAGAAAATGCTTCGATATTTCACAACTTCACCACCTCCCAGCTTCGGGCGATACTGGTAGGACCCAGTTCCTGGGGATCCCGTATATGAGAATCTCTACAACATTACAGATCCTGCCCTACGAGATTCGTTGGCGCAGCTCGCGCAGGACGTGAGGCTTCCTACTCCCCCTGGTTGTTACTCAGGTTCACCCAACTTTTTTTTCTCTCAGATTTTGGATAACGATATTTCAAAGCCTTGCCGGAAAAACGTTCTGAAGTTCTTGCGACGCTCCGGTGGTGTTCCACCTTCGTTGCTTCTATCTGAACTCGAGCAGCTTGCGCCATTCCAGTTTACAGGTTTTTCGGTATGACGTTGCGGTCATGATATCGATCTCGATCAATATTAACCTCTTGCGTTTTAGGATTTATATCACGGCAAACTTCATACTGCTAAGGTAGTCATCAAGAAACCCCGTATCCTTAAGGGTAACATTGATAAGGTGGAGGTGAGCCCCGGCCTACCCTACTTCAAAATTCAAACTCAGCGCTGACCTTGCGGCATGAAGATCCTTCGTGAGGTCATCCTTTGTCGACAACTTCGTCACCCGAACCTTCTCCCATTCGTGGGTGTTGGTTGTGATGACCGGGACTGGCTATATGCTCTAGTAACACCATTCATGAAATACGGGAATGTCATTGAATTCCTCCAACAATACCCGAACACGAACCGCTTGACTCCCGTGTTTCAAATCATGGAGGGTTTACAATTCTTGCACGGTTTTGATGTCCCCATCGCCCACAGAGATATCAAAGGTGCAAATGTTTTGGTCAAGGACGACCTCGTTTGTTGTCTTTCCGATTTTGGGTTGTCCTCTATACCCGAACTCTCCCAGCGGTCCCGAGAACATGCGGTTGGAACTGCTCCTTGGATGGCCCCAGAAATCCTGGCACCTCCCGAGCGTGGTCGACTTGACCTTCTCAAAGTCGACATCTTTGCTCTCGGGATTACAATTTATGAAGTACAGGATCCTTTGACTTATTCTGACAAAATATTGAAATGCGTATCAGATTTATACTGGGAAACCCCCCTTGTCCGATTGCCATTTTTACGCATTGTACACCGTAAGGGTAGCGCGAAGAGAGAAACCTCACCTTCCTCCAAGTTGCCCCCATCCATTCCCATCTTTCTTATCCGAAGTTGTTGGAATGATGTTGGAGTACGATCCAACAAAACGTCCGGGTATTCGCATGATATGCCAAGGGATTGAAGATGTGCTGTCTCCTCCACTACAAATTGTGACCGGAACGACCGATCACCAATGCACCGCCAAAAAGACTACCCTCGATGCGGATAATGCATCGATCCGAGTGCGGGCGCAACAACTTGTTGAGAGAGAGTGGGAACGTATTGGTAGATCGGTACGTGTGAGCCGGCTTAAAGTCATCCACTCCATCACAATTCTAACTTGTCCCAGTTCCAGGAAGCGCAAACATCCAGTGGCGTTATGGGGACCGAGCTTCCTCAAAACGCAACGTCCCCAGGTCAAAGAGAAGATTCCCCGCCGCAAACGGTCCGCCACGGCCTACAATCAAATAGGGTGACTTCCGTGCAAAACATTGTAACCCCACCCCCGGAAGTGTCTCGTAGGCCCGTGCACGCGTGCCATGGATGTTCCCCTCCTGCCACACACCACGACACCACACCAGGTAGAAAAGTCCAGCGACATGGCATCCGCCACACAACCCACCTCTACGAAATTGATTATCACACAAGACGGCTGTCTCGTCAGGTCAACAAGGCAGAATCCTCGTTTAAAACGCCTGGCCATTCCACCGTCGGGTTACCATGAATTGCACAACTGCGCTGGCCCCCCAGCATCTCCGAAGCGTAGTTGTCTTTCTTCTTTCGGTGCTGGAGACCGAAGTGAGCAAGAGAACAGGCCACCTTCATCCATGGGACATAGAGTGGGCTCGCCAGCCAAGAGACGTCGCAGGAATGACCACTCTATCCCTTCGTCTCCTATAACAGCCGCGGGTCGGTTGGGCGACCCCGGTGCTTCAATGCACTAGAAGTCAAATATGCGATTGCTCTCGCTTGTTTCATATACTATTATTGTCCGGTTATGTCCATAATTTATTCCTTCGCAAATTCTCTTCTGCGTTGATCACCAGGTTCCGCATTTTTCGTCTCTCCTGGTGTTCTTTTTCCGTATTTATGATTAGCCCGCTATTATTTGTTCACCATGGTCTCATATCTTTGTATTTATATCTAACCTTTGTATTTAGATCTAGCTTCCGCTTTGTGAACGAGGCGTATCGTGTCGTCTAACTTAAAACGGGAAGGGGGCCGGGGTGAGCTGACTCAGCGGTCCGGGAACGGCAAACAATTAATGGAAGGCTAATTCGGGTCAGGTTCAGCGCGTTCCTTGTGGGTTGCCGCTGATCGACGCAACCAACATGATCACACATGTTTGCCTCATGCTTACACTGCCAGTGTCCAATGCATGTCTTATAGACCAGTCGCCTGCAAGACCTTCGGCACATCTCTCTGACTCAGTTAACCATGGTAACTGGGCCATCATACACGATTGAGCAAGTTTTAGCGGATATACGTTCGCATTTGGGGAGCACCACACCTTCATATGCCCAATTCCTGAACCTGATTGAACAGCTGCTGTTGCCCATTGATTCGTGAGTATTGTCCCTGATCGCAGTGTTTAATCTCTCTCAACTGCGGAACCTGTCCAGCCACCATTTTGATGAAGTTATCTTGGGTATTGCTCGGCTCTTGAAGGCTTTACCAGCCGCTTTCTACCGACTCAATCCATTATTTGAACCTCTTGCTCGCGTCGAATTTAACATCCACCAATCACCAATCACCAGTCTCGTATTGAAGACACCGGACACTTCACGAATTGTGGTGCTTGATTCCCAAAATAGCCCCTCCTGTGCCTTTGACAATCTGTCCATTTTTGAACTTCAGGACATCCTCATTAATCGGACTGCTGAAGACCAGATCTACGATGACATACACAATATTGCGGACCCCGCACTTCGGGACTGCTTGGCACAGCTAGTGCAAGACGTAAGAATCCCCATCTTGTTTCAGCCCGACTGCTCACCACACATTTCTCAAAGTTACTAGACGAACCTGATCTCTCAAAAGCTCATCGTAAAGAGGTTTTGAGGTTTTTGCAACGCCTCGGTGGGATCCCGCCTTCGCTCCTTCTCTACGAGCTCAAAGAACTCGAGCTATTTGCTCAGACGATTATTTCGGTGTGTTTAATTATTTTACTAGATATTGATCAACTTGCATTAAGGTTCCGTTCCTTAGGACCTTAAAACTGGCCTTCTTGCTGGCTCGAAGGTGATAATTCAAGAATCATCGAATTTCGAAAGAGATGCTTGATAATTCCGAGGTAATTCATTGATTCGAGGTGATCTATCTCCTGGGTTGACCGCATCCCGTCCGTGAATTATAGATCCTCCGCGAAGTCATTTTATGCCGCCAGCTCCGTCATCCCAACATCCTCCCGTTTGTGGGCGTCACGTTTGACGGCCGAAACCGCTTGGGCACCCTGGTAACACCACACATGAGACACGGGAACATTCTCGAGTTTCTCCAATGTTACCCGAACATCGACCGCCTGACTCCTGTGCGTCTTTATGTATATACCTTCGAATCTTACGAACCTGTATAATTCAGATTTGGCAAATTATGAAGGGCTTGGAGTATCTGCATACTTTTCAACCGCCCTTTCCTCACCGCAGTATCAAAGGCACGAATGTCCTGGTCAACGACAACCTTACATGTTGCCTCTCAGACTTTGGATTGTCCTTTATACCTGAGCTAGCGCAACGATCTCGAGATCATGCAGTCAGCACAATGCCTTGGATGGCCCCCGAGGTTCTTGCGCCTCCGGAGACGGGTCAGGTTGACCTCCTCCAAATCGACGTATTCGCCCTTGGAATCACAGTACATGAGGTATGTTATTGCATCTCTCACATGGACAGGACTCTGATCCTCGAATTCAGATTTTTACTGGGAGCCCGCCTCTTTCCGGTCTCGGATTTTTCGCGATCTACACGTCGAGAGTAGTACTGAAGGAGATACCACCTTTCCCCCAAGATTGTCCCTTCCCAGTTCCTGCCTTCCTTCCTGAGCTTGTAGGAATGATGCTGGATCATGATCCAGATCGACGTCCGCCCATTCGCATGCTTTGCCAAGGTTTCGAAGACAGTTTCCTCTTTCCTAAGGAAATAAGAGTTTCAGGTGTTGGCGGTACGAACATTCCCGACAAGCCAGACAGTTCCTCCACCCTACAGATAGGTCAAGAGTGGGTCGGAAGGGAACGCGAGCAGATACAAAGGATGAATGTGAGTGGTAGTGACATCGCCGATTTGTGCTATTTCCGATCCAAGTATTAGATCCAAACGAAGAGCACGTCTACAAGGGCCAGATCCCTGCGCCGGGCAAAAATTCCACGAACCACAACCGGGCCGCCCCCACAGCCTGTGATTGCAGCTCCTCGGCCTTTCCATGCTGTGTCTCCGCTATCCGGTTTGGATTCCCCTACGTTTACAGGCCTACCTTTCTCCCGAGCCGTCATGTCGCCTTTACCACCAGGACACCCCGAAACGCCATCTTTCGCGGCCCTTACTCAAGGATCCCCTTCAAATCCGCTCACTCCACCTGAGAGCCCCCACGGCGCTTCTACAACTCTGTGCCCTCGTTCGGCGCAGTACACATCACCTTGTCCACAATACACTGAGAGCCTGTCCCGCCTCAAAATCGCGCTGAATGACCAAATGGAGCCGACCGATATGACGGACCAGTCTCGGGAGAACCTCCAGCGATACTGTCACTCTGAAGGTTCCCCGGCTTCCCCGCCACCTTCTCCCGCCATAATATCTTCTAGTACTATCAGCCAAAGTACGAAAAGCAGCAGGACGCCCTCAGCATGCTGAAACCACTTGATTCCGGCCCCGTGCCGTCATGTCCGCCTGGTAAGCTCCATTGCGTGTTGCTGGACAACCCTCAGAATCTCAATGCCCTATTAGTCTTTTTGTTTCATCATCGTGTACACTATTCTCAGCCCACTATTACCATGCCAATGTACTCCTCCCTGCTCCACTCCAGATTTTATGTCTTCTATTTATTCAAAATATGGAGAATCCAATGTAATATAGATTTGGCTGGCTGCATGAAACTAACATCAGTCATTACCGGTGCTTTCCCTAAGCTCTTTATGCCTTTTACCTTATCCCAAATCCTGATCTAAAGCAGGGAGTCGGAAGCGAAGGTGTTTGCCAGTTTTACAGTCCTCAGCTTCATCCTGCCCATCATTATCTCCCCATTCATCAATATCCTTCTGCTCGGCAAACAGTTTCATTTCAACGAGCCATGCGTGGTGAGTATCAATCCGCTCCCTTGACGATGCCTCATCCCAATTCAATATATCGAACCAGGGACCATCGACATAGCCGCTCGTCCAACACAAAATAGTTTTCATACCATGTCCGAGTAGAAAATATACCCTTTCACACTCGGAGGCCTATTCACAACCCGTGAATTTAATCATGGTTGGAAGCGATTAAACCAACATACCCAGTCCAGCGGAAATGTGGCAGGTTTAACAGGTTTTTCAGACTTAGTCATGGATTTCATATATTCCAGCAGCTGGAGATCCACCTCACTGTGCACCTCTGTACGAATAAAGACACTTGAGGATTGCTAAATGACCGGGAGTGCATTAGCACGGTGAGCGGGTAAGCAGTGGGACCAGCGATTCAACATACTGCTTTCCACTAACTCGTTCACAAAGCTGCGCCAGCTGTCATCAAAGTCTTGCGTTCGAATATACCTGAAATCGAAGTCTCCGATTTGTAAAAGAAGAGCTTCGTCCCAATCAGACACCTCGCTGCAGGCCGACCAACACTGTTCGGCCCGCCTCGCAACCTCCCTGGAAATTTGGGCCTCATTGTCATCCGAAACCCACTTCAGGTCCGGCAGAATTCCGTGTACATGCAATCGAGTACTTCGTCCTGAGGCGTAGTAAGAGTTTCGCTCCCGGAAACGTGATGGCAAACCTACCATCAGCGACGTGGAATAGCTCCAAATCCGTCTTGCACCAGGAGAGACACAATTTAGCATAGTTGAGTTTGATGTCCTGCACTTCAATGGCAAATTTACCCGAGCGGCTAGAGTCAA
This sequence comes from Calvatia gigantea, assembly GCA_025093985.1. Classification (NCBI taxonomy): domain Eukaryota; kingdom Fungi; phylum Basidiomycota; class Agaricomycetes; order Agaricales; family Lycoperdaceae; genus Calvatia; species Calvatia gigantea. Next base: position 941,304 of record JACAAK010000005.1, on the reverse strand, counting down.
AGAGGTATTCCGGGAACGACGCATGGTAAAATCTGAACCATGTTTTGGAAGCTGCTTCGGGCGGGGGCACGTCAATCACAGAATGAAGTTTTCGAAAAGCACTGTAAAAAGTGGTTTGGTCAATATGGAGGAAATTACAAAGATCTTGAGTAGAATTGAAGCCAGGAGAGTGGAGCATGGAGTGGCCCAGTATTCGCTTGGTCGTCGAGAGGACCTGGTCTGGTACATCTTTAAAAATTCGAGTATAGAGAGCATCAAGGGGTTCCATAGGGTTCGAAGTTCCAGCTCCAGCGCCTCGGAGGAAAGACAAAAGGGCATCAAGTCGGTCCATTGGGGCCGCATAGGTCTCATCGCCGATATATCGAAGAGAGGTTGAGGCGAATGCGAAATGACCACAGGCTTTATCCAGGAGCTCGGCAATCTGCTCTTCAGGCGGCCATGTTGGAGTCGTAACGTCTCTGTAATCCGCCTGCATTCCCGCTAACCCATCCCGGATATAGAGGTCGACGTCGGCGATCGACTCTGCATCGATGGCGAGTTCCTGGCGCCCACAGTCAACCGTGAAGTCCACCCTCGAAAACAGGATACTTGAGGTGTGGCTCTGGCCGACTGCAAATCAGCCAGAGGAGAGGAAAGTCTCGTTTCAGCCGGACGACCTCGCTGATCATTTCAATGATTTCTCTTTGGGCGTTTTCCCCCCTACATTCATCCTAATCCATCCAAGACAATGAGAAACGGCTCCTGTACGCTTGAGCAACCCTGGGTCTGTAAAAACGAGAAGGGTTCAACGATTAGCCTCTTAAATTGGGTGCGCTGTGTTTTCCGCAACAACCCGGGGTCGTTAGCGAGTTGGGTTGCCACGAGGGATTTGTATTGGGTGTTGCAAACAGCCAGTTGGTATACGAGGCTGGGAACGACGGTCTTGGGGTCGTCGCAATCGTTTGGCCGTGAAAAGAAGAAGGAAGCGCCCAAACGCCCATTCTCGGCTACAATGCTCAGCAAAGGTTTGGGCGACTGCAGACTTCCCAGTGCCAGCTGGACCATAGAGCCATATCATTTTCCACAGGTGCTCAGGGTCGGCAAGCCAGTCGGATAGCCATTCCCGGACTCTCAAGCGTGTTTGAGGATGACATAGAGGAGGTGGGAATCGGGCGCTAGAGTCCATTGCAGCATCGAAGTTGGCGTAGGGTGCGATGCGTTCAAGTGCTGGGTGAAGATCTGAAATTTCGTTTATGTTTCTGCTCACGGCGGGTGGCAACGATACTAGGATCATTCACCTGCCTTTCCTTCTGCAAAATTCTGGACAATCTGACCCCGATTTTCAATAACCACCTGTCGTTTAATAACGAAGTTATTCGCGCCATTGAAGACGCCGGCTTCATATTCATCGACGCTTGATTTCTGCAAATCTGGGAGTCATGAGCTACTTAGCGCCCGGATCGACCGGAATGGTCTGCGCTCACTTGTTTTCATTCCGTTACGGTTCCGCGAGGATCTGCCATTCGATTGTTGATGTGTGGAGAGCCTAAGACGACGAACAAACCGATCGAAAAGGGTATCGACGAGCATCATGTGGTGGAGGATGGTGGAAAATACAGCCTTCAAACTATTGTGATCACTGATGACTATCTTTGAAGCTGCAACCTGATAGCGCCAGTGTCACGGGGGTTCATTCGACCGAAGTGCCCACATCCCTTGAAAGTTGAAACAGTGCCAGGGGCTGGTCGTGAGCGGCCAGCAGACTTTTGATCGAGTGCCCACTGCCCAGTGGCTCTTCAGACTTCACTGCTCTTCTTCCTTCTCGATGTAGCCGCAGTTCTTTTCCAAGGTCGTCGAACGTGTGTGGGCGTCGCTGAATGCAATCCCAGTGGAACGTGGTGTGAACATACTCAACTATCAGTCAGCAAGAATTGGGACCACCGCACCGCCCACCTGCGATGACCAAAACTAAGGGGAGATTCGAACATCTCAACCCAAGTTCTGTACTCTCAGGGAACATTCCAGATAGAGTTGGAATATCTGAAAAAAACCTGGTAATGTGTAAATGCTTAAGAGCGGCGTGGATGCGTATCAGACGACAGTGAGGGCAGCAATGAAAGGCATATATTGCCGTGGTGATTGATCTGGTGGTGGTCATTCTTCGCAGGGGGATGTTCATGGCTAGCTAAGGACGTAAACAACCCGAGTCACACTTTACGTAGACTTGGCTGCCCGTGCCTCTTCGATTGCGGCCTCCAAAGAGCGAACGATAGTGCTGATATCTCCACGTTGACCATCAGCGACAGAAACACCCATGTGGCCAATACGGAAGTACTTGTCTACTTGAATTAATATCACGCGAAGCGGTATAATGTGCAACGCTACTGACCTTTGATGGCAGTATGTAGACCACCAGCGACCACGACGTCCCGCTTGGCGAGTCTCGGAAGGAGATCACCCGCTGCGATGCCCTCAGGAAAATACAACTGAATCATAGGTCAGAGGCCGACGATCACCAAGCCACCACTCACGGCGGTCATACCATTCACTGCCTCATCGTCTGTTTGAGGTAGCTGCTTCAGGCCAAGCTTCTTGGCAGTCTCTTTGACCCGCTTGCTAGCTTCGTGTAGTTTGAATCGTTCTTTTAATGGTTTTTCTTGATTATTAATGCAAATTCGACCGAGTCACAACCAAGGGTTCCGCTTCCAGTAATAAGGAAAGGTTGTGCGGTTTTCGTGAAGAGGACCTCTCTGGATTCAAGAACGTTCAAGCGCGAGTCCAGCGAAGAGAGTTCTGCGTGCCTACCGGGTTAATCGGATGCAATCACCAAAGACTGGGATAAAGACTGGTGAGCATTTGCGGAAAGAACCTTGGCCGCGAGAAGGCAGCAGGGCGCCCTCAGCACGCTGAAACCACCCGAACCTGGTCCCGTACTGTCGCGTCCACCAAATAAGATCCACCGCGGGTTGCTGGACAACCCTCAAAATCTCAATGCCCCACTTAGCCTCTTTGTTTTATCATCGTGTACACTATTCTCAACTCACTATTACCATGCCAATGTACTCTTCCCTACTCCACTCCAGATTTTATGTCTTGTATTTATTCAAAATATGAAGAATCAAATGTAATACAAACTTGGTGCCTGCATGAAGCTAATATCAATCACATGGGTGTTTTCCCCGAAATCTTAATGCTCTTTTTACCTTGTCCCAAATCCTGATCCAAAGCAGAGATTTGAAAGCGAAGGTGTTTTCCAGTTTTACACTCTTCAGCTTCATCCTGTCCATCATTATCCCCCCGTTCATCACTAACCTTCTGCTCGGCAGGCAGTCTCATTTCAACGAGCCAGGCACGGTAAGCATCGATCCGCTCCTCTGATGATGCCTCATCCCAATTCAATATATCAAACCAGGGACCATCGACATAGCCGCTCGTCCAGCACAGGACAGTCTTCAAACCGTGCCCAAGTAGAAAGTATACCCTTCGACTTTCAGTTGCCTATTCATACCTTGTAAATGCAGTCACAGCTAGAAGCAAGTAAACCAACCCACCCAGTTCAGCGGAAATGTGGCAGGTTTAACGGGCTCCTCGGACTCGGTCATGGATTTCATGTATTCCAGTAGCTGGCGATCTACCTCGCTGTGCACCTCTATACGAATAAAGCCACTTGAGGATTGCTAAATAATCGGGGGTACATTAGCATGGTGAGCGGGTGAGCAGTAGCACCAGTGATTCAACCCACTGCTTCCCACAACTTGTTTACGAAGCGACGCCAGCTGTCGTGAAAGTCTTCTGTTCGGATATATTTGAAATCGAAGTCTTGGATCCGGGAGAGGAGAGCTTCGTCCCAATCAAACACGTCACTGCAGGCTAACCAACACATTTCAGCCCGCTCCGCAATTTCCAAAGAGATTTGGGCTTCGTTGTCATCCGAAACCCACTTCAGATTCGGGAGAATTCCGTGTTTATGTGATTTGGCCCTTTGTCCTGAGGTGTAGTAAGAGTTTTGCTCCCGGAATTGTTATGGAAAACTCACCATCAGTGGTGTGGAAGAGCTCCAGGTCCGTCTTGTGCCAGGAGAGACACGATTTAGCATAGTCGAGGTTGAAGTCCTGCTCCTCAATGACGAATTTTCCTGAGCGGCCAGCATCACGGAGGTAGTCCTGGAACGACGCATGGTAAAATCGGAACCACTCTCCTGGAAGCTTCTTCGGGCGAGGGCACGTCAATCACAGAGTGAAGTTTTCGAAAAGCACTGTAAAAAGTAGCTTGGTCTAGATGGAGAAAACTACAGAGATCTTGAGTAGAATTGAAGGAAGTAGAGCGGAAGATGGAGTAGCCCAGTATACGTTTAGTCGTCGGGAGGACCTGATTTGGTACGTCATTGAGAATACGAGTATAGAGAGCTATCAAGGGGCTCCATAGGATTCGAAGTCCCAGCTCCAACACCTCTGAGAAAAGACAGGAGGGCGTCAAGTCGACTCATGGGGGCCGCATAGGTCTCATCACCAATATATCGGAAGGGAGGTTGAGGCGAATGCGAAATGACCACAGGCTTTATCCAAAAGCTCAGCAATTTGCGCTTCAGGCGGCCACGTTGGAGTCGTAACGTCTCTATAATCTGCCTGAATTCCTGCTAACCCATCCCGGATATAGAGGTCGACGTCGGCGATCGACTCTGCATCGATGGCGAGTTCCTGGCGTCCACAGTCAACCGTGAAGTCCGCCCTCGAGAATAGATACTTGAGGTGCGGCTCCGGTCGACTGCAAATCAGCCAGAGGATAGGGAAATCTCGTTTCAGCCGGACGACTTCACTGATCATTTCAATGATCTCCCTTTGTGCGTTTTCCCCTCTGCATTCGTCTAGTCCATCCAATACAACAAGAAACGGCACCTGTACACTTTCGCAACCCTGAATCTGTAAAAACGAGAAGGGTTCAACGATAAGCTTCTTGAACTGAGTGCGCTGTGTTTTCCGCAGCAACCCGGGGTCATTCGCGAGTTGGGTTGCCACGAAGGCTTTGTATTCGGAGTTGCAAACAGCTAGTTGATATACGAGGCTGGGAACGACGGTCTTGGGGTCGTCGCGATCATTTGGCCGTGAAAAGAAGAAGGAAGCGCCCAAACGCCCATTCTCGGCACAATGCTCAGCAAAGGTTTGGGCGACTGCAGACTTCCCAGTGCCGGCCGGACCATAAAGCCAAATCATGTTCCACTGGCGCTCAGGGTCGACAAACCAGTCGGACAGCATTTCCCGAATGTTCAAGCGTGTTTGAGGGTGACATAAGGGAGGTGGGAATCTGGCGCTAGAGTCCATTGCAGCGTCGAAGTTGGCGTACGGTGCGATGCGTTCAAGCACTGGGTGAAGATCTGAATTTTATTTTAAGCTTCTGCTCACGATGGGCGCCAACTACCCCAGGATTATTCACCTGCTTTCCCTTCTGCAAAATTCTGGACGATCTGACCCCGGTTTTCAATAAACACTGGCTGTTTAACGACGAAGTTATTCGCGCCGTTAAAGATGCCGGATTTGCGCCCGTCGCCGCTTGATTTCTGCAATTCTGGGAGCCGTGATCGACTTAGTGCGTGGATCGAACCAGAACGGTATGCGCTCACTTGTTTTCATCTCGTTACGATCCCGGGAGGATCTACCATTGGATTGTTGATGTCTGAAGAGCCTGAGACGGCGAACAAAACGATCATAGAGGGCATCGACGAGCATTGTCGGTCATACGGTGGACGATGGTGGAAAGCGGGATACAACCTTTAAACTAATGTGATGACCATCTTTGAAGCTGCAACCTGTAGCGCCGGTGTCACGAGGATTCAGTTGCTCAAAGTACCCATACCATCCCAATATATCCATGGTGAATGGTCGAGCGTGAGTGAGCATAGTTGAATGCGACCCCAATGAAAACATTAGTGGGATCCAGATGAAAGGTCATATCGTGATACAATGTGACGATGCTCATTCTTTGCAGAGGGATGTTCCTGGCTAAGTAAGTACACAAACAACCCAAATCACATTTTACGCAGACTTGGCTGCCCGGGCCTCCTCGATTGCGGCCTCCAAAGAACAAACGATGGTGCTGATATCTCCTACGTTGACCATCGGCAACAGAGACACCCATGTGGCCAATACGGAAGTACTTGTCTACTTGAATTAATATCACGCGAAGCGGTATAATGTGCAACGCTACTGACCTTTGATGGCAGTATGTAGACCACCAGCGACCACGACGTCCCGCTTGGCGAGTCTCGGAAGGAGATCACCCGCTGCGATGCCCTCAGGAAAATACAACTGAATCATAGGTCAGAGGCCGACGATCATCAAACATTCAGCTACCACTCACAGCAGTCATACCATTCGCTGCCTCATCGTCCGATTGAGGCAGCTGTTTCAGGCCAAGCTTCTTGGCAGTCTCTTTGACCCGCTTGCTAGCTTCCTTATGAAGTTTGAATCGTTCTTCTAACGTTTTTTCTGACCATTAATGCAAATTAGTATATTGAACAAGGAGCGGACAGCTGGACATGCGCACCTCCACGCAGGATCTGCTCCAATGAAGCGAGATAGGCATAGATAAGATTAACCGGTGGTGTAGCAAAGTATGCGGCGGTCCCTGACTCATATGCGTTCATGATAGGCAGCCACTTTTTCCAGGAGGCATAATAAGATGCTGGTGGTGATTTGCGGTTCTTGTAAACCTAGTTATTTGCGGCAGGTTTGATACTACGCCCAATGATTTCGGCGATTCATACTCACATTTAGAGCGCGTTGGCCTGCAACAAGAATACTCAGACCGGGAGGTGTGCCCAGACCCTTCTGGCTGGCAGTGAGAACGACGTCGAGGTCCCAATCATCAAACCGAATTTCCTCTGACGCAACGGAACAAACGGCGTCCACAACCACCTATTTACTCGTGAGGGATAACGACAGGGAAACAATTTGGAAACCACGCACAAGGGTCTCTGGGGAAATTCGGCGGACGAGGGAAGCAATTTCTTTTGCATTGGAGAGGACACCTGGACACAAAAGTTCATACTCACGCTTGAAAGCATCGAGGTCAACACCCACCGGTGCTGGTGTCAACATGTGTCACAGTGACAACCCTATACTTCTTCCCGCTCTTGAGTTCTTTTTCGACATCGGACAAGGCCACGGCACGACCAATGGGTGCCTTGAGTTGAGTGACATTTGCCCCATAGGTCTCCAAACAATCACTGAAGCTATCGCCAAAGTATCCGGAATGAAGGACAAGGGCATTTTCTCCCCTTTCGACCAGGTTAGCAGCCACCTTGACATGACAAGCATCAGCTTTCGGGGATACAGCGCAAGGCGAACAAGGCAAGGAACCGACCTGGTCCCAACCAAGGGTTCCGCTTCCGCTAATGAGGAAAGGTTGTGCGCTTTTTGTGAAAAGCACCTCTCTGGATTCAAGAACCTTCAGAGACACTAGTACAGCGAAAAGTGTTCTGCGTGCCTACCGGGTTAAACGGATACAATCACCAAAGACTGGGATGAAGTCTGGTGAAACGTGGGACATGGGAGGGTGAGCATTTGCGAAAAGGACCTTGGCTGCGTCAACGTCTCAAATGACTGAACGAGCGTAATCTTGAACCAACCTCATCGGTTACTTCAATGGGCCCAGGTATCCTATAAGAAGAATAAGTAGTTAAGAATAATCCACCAAATAGAGAAACCTCGGACGAACACGAGAAGTCTATAGTTGTGATCAAGGGAGTGAGTGGCTACAATGATCTGGAAGATCAAATACCCACTTATGAGGGGCCTGGACGCAAGCGTTCAGCGTGGAAGTGGGGTAGAATGTGAAAAAGGAAGGCAGTACCTGCTTAAACTCATTCTCGGTAGTCATCGTGGATGGTCTGGTGAAATGCCTGGTAGTGTTAAGGAGAGAACGAGTGGAGAGGATGGAGCGAATGGAAGACGATAACCGATTCATCGCCACTTCGAGCTGTAGATATCCAACGAGGTCACACGCCGGCCGCAAGGAAATTCGGAAATTCGTATGTTGTCTACGGAATCCCGCATTTTCCCCCGGCCATAATCCCGTTTTACGACCTTCCGCGGCTTCCCGGTCATCCGCTGGCACGAATGACGTCACTTTTCTCCCTGGAACCGGCGGTTACATGTGAACAACCCGGAGAAAATCCGTCGATTTTTATCGACGAGCCGCTTGCTGATAGGGACAACCCTCACGGTCTTCACCTGGATCCTCCTCTCTACCTCCGTTGGACCTCCGGTGGATTGATGCATTCCTGAAAATGCCAAGTCTTGCACGCCGATCCGCCAGTCAGATAAAAATAGCCCCAAAGTTGGAATCGTTAACCCGATTGAAGACCCCTGGCCGAGCAAGCCACGGATCCCACCCGACTGATGTTAATTTACCAATTCTTCGCGAACCCCGGCCACGTTTCCTTCTCCTGGGCTTTAATAGGTTTTAACGGTCAGGTGAACATATGCTGATGGGCGCACCACACGTGATAAGTAAGCGCTAAAATTAGCATTGCGGACCTAAGAGTCCAAGATGTAGGTCCATGTTGATTCCAAGAGACCCCTCAAGTTGAATAGGTAAACGGCAGTTCTGTTTCAACCGATCGGCGCCGTGAAACCGATGCTTTTCTTCACTCCCGTGACAGGCTCCTAGCAACCGTAGTTGTTAGAACATTGGGGAGCTGATACGCAACTAATGTTACCACCGTCCTTAGTGGGAAGCCGCCGGGGTGCATGATGTTGTAGTACTCCCCCCTAATGGCCCAGGGTTCATTGGATTACTATACAATCCACCTACAGTTTCTCCTCGTTGGATCGGGGACTCGCCCTGACTCGACGGTGGGTCTCTCCGGTCAGCCCCACGGTCGCCACACCATATACTGTCGTCACCATTGGCGTAGTGTCCCCGCGGCGACCCAAAATAAGAATTGTGTTCATTTCAGCTGTCGAGGGAAACCGTGACCCACTTGTCCCGACGGTGGTAACCATTACTGTGTCTGCGAATAACCCAAGTACTTCCTTGGCCGATGTAAACTATGGAGTCACGCACGCTACGTTTACATCGGGTTCTGCCTTTACTGCGAGCAAAGAAAATACAGTCCCTCAGAAGGGCGTTGAATGTAAGATGCGCCGAAAATAGTACGATCGTTTTTGCGCTATCTGGTTATGACGTATTCCTGATGAGCCCCCTTTTTTCAGATCATCGACTCCTTTTATCCCGCCTTCTTTGAAATGGCGCCAATCGTGCTATTAGTTGTGCATTCCAGCAAATTTTTTGGTTGGGTACAGTGCGCGAGGACGCCTGCACCAGGATCCCAAATTAACTCCCAGGAGAATCAGTGGATACATCCTGCATCAAGCAACCCAAGAGGGAGGAAGGTAATTCAACGACGCCTGAACGTCTCGATCCCAACGACCAATGTCTGACAATGAGATCCACCTCCTCGCATCCTCGGATAAACATATTCGGTTCTGAACCACAGAGTCACAGGAACAAGTGGCAAGGGCAGCCACGCAGCAGTGCGGCGAGCTTGAGACTCTCCAATATAGGCTCTGCCCAAGGATATATAAACCCCCCATCCCCTCCAAACTGTTTCCAACGCTCTCTTCCTCTTACCTCCATGGTCTTCTCTCCTCATCTCATCAACGTTTAACCGTCGTTCGTCGACGGTTCCCGCTACGCCTGTACGGCGTCGTGGTTAGTGCGAGATCCCTTGTCGCTGTGGTGGCTGACAACCTCTATGGGAAACGCACCCTCGCCTATGGCGGTCATAGGTGAGTATACCGCTACCGTCACCCTCCTCCTCGCTCCCTACTAACCTGTTCTTTGTATACCCGCAGCGGCGGGACCGATCACCCGCACCTCCACCGACGGTTGCGACGCTCTCTTATCTAGGAAGTGAGTTCATCGCCTTCATCACTTCATTATTGCTCCTCACTGTTAACGCCTGCTTTGGCGTGTATAGCACATATAATCAAACGACGCTTCAAGACGAGGCTGGTACGCCGGAAGGGCAAGACCTCCGGTGGGGCGGGTTGGCAAGGGTCTAGCTTCTGCGCGTTTCGATTTTTTCAAATTTGTTCCTCCACGAGCGAAAGGCGGGCGTTTCCCCCAGTCAACGCCTAACCGCCACCGTCGTTTACCGAGGCTGACCACATACGCAATTCCAGCCACCGCTGTTACAAGCAGCAACGCCGGTACAGAGATGAATGTAAGAGTTCAACGCCTATCAGCTTCCAGATACCTGACTTGTTTCCGGCGTCACAGCAGGTGTTGAGAGAGGGGCGGGGACTCGTAGTTCGTGCATGTAAATTACAGGACGCGAGATTGAGACCCAGGGGACCGACACTCAACCTCAAGACATATCAAGACCTCAAGATCAAGACTCAGAGGCGGCAAGAGTGAGAGCGCAAGATGTGTGAGTGAGTGCGAGTGAAGTCTGACCATAAGTGTGAACATGCGGGTTGGCCTCAAACGCCGCCTGCTACGTAGCCAGTCCTTTCGCCTTTTTTCTCTCCTTCCCTCTTTCTTTTTTCTTTTCCCTTCTTCCTTTTTCCTTTTTCCTTTTTCTTTTTCCTTTTCTTTTCTTTTTTTTTTAGGTCTGCGAAGTGCGAACATACTGCGCAGTGTTCGCACTTCGCAGATTTCCTGGAGGTGGGCTCCTTACGGTCCTTCGTGCTCCCTTGTCGTGGGCTCCAGGCTTAGATCTACTCTTCGGAGCGGATTGACCAAAGCACGAGAATTGGTAGATAGAATCAGATACGCGTGGTGCATGTACTGTAAGATGGTGTTGTAGGACAATGACGTTGAATGATGTTGATGGCTATCAATGAGACCGCCAGGGTCGTGTGCGTAAAAACCTTGAGCGTGTTTGGCTTCCGCTTAGTTATACTTAGTCTCAGCTATTCAATATCCAATGCCTCGCCTCTGTCCTCATGACGACCACGGGCAAAGTCCACACACCCCTTCCACCCCCAGACGACTTATACGAGGTGGATTCTCTACCTCCCCTGACTGAGAGGGAGCGACAGACCTACAACGAGGTCCATCAACACTTTGCTGAGGCTGGATATAAGTTGCCTGGAGTGAAACACGGAAGATTAACAGACGATGAGAAGTTTTGGCTTTCATATGAGTGTATACTCAGGCTGGTCATTCGCCATCTATCTAGGTCTAGGTTCCTGATATTTCCTGTGGTAACATCTTGTAGATTTTTACGAGGCACGAGATGGAAGACGCTTGACACCATTCAGAGGATCGAAAATACCCTCAAGTGGCGCAGAGATTTCGGGCTCTATACGCACGTTGGTGCCAGCCATGTCGAACAAGAGGTATGTCATTATCAGTCAAGCCTCCGATGATCGTGTTCTAATAGTGTCCAATTTACAGGCAGTCACTGGCAAACACGTCCTCCTAGGCTACGACACCCAAGGTCGTCCTGCCCTCTACATGATCCCAAACCGACAAAATTCGACATCCGAAACTGGAAACATTCAATTCGCCGTGTTCATGCTTGAGCGTTGCATAGATCTTATGCCTCCGGGTGTTGAGTACGTACTACCCCTATTCCCCCATCGTACTAGAGCCTTTAACCGAAGTATGACGCAACAGAACCCTTAACTTCTTAATCACATTCCCCAATCGTGCTTCCCAGCCCAGCTTCTCCTCCGCTCGTACTCTCCTTAGCACTCTGCAGGCTCATTACCCTGAACGCCTAGGGTACTCCGCCATAAATGGCGTTCCCCTCGTGCTCAGCATGCTCCTTAAATTCGTCTTGACATTTCTTGATCCTATCACACGCGCGAAGTGTCGACTCGACTCAGACGTCATCGAGGATCGGATATTCAAACCTGAAGGACTAATGAAAGAGTGGTGGGGAGGGAATATCGATTTCGAGTACAAACACGAGAAGTATTGGCCTGCGCTGGTACGCTTGACGGAGGAGAGGAGAAGAGCGTGGAAGGAGAGGTGGCGGGAGCTTGGAGGGACAGTTGGGACCCGTGAGTGGTTGTACAAGCGGCCTCGCTTAGAGGATTCCCGCAGTAGACGAAAGGCCGATGTAAGTATCACCAACAACACATGTAGTGACGCCATTGCTGTCGTCGTGGATCTTGGCATTGACGATAGTCGCGACCAAAAACCGCAATCATCCTTGGGTTATTGTTGATGGTGCAGGGTAACGAAGGAGGTCAAGGCTGGAAGTTTCTACGCAGGTTTCCCATATGTTCGAATTGTGGCAATCTGTACTTATTTAAGCTTACCCTTGTACTTTGTCGAATCATTTCTTGGTTTTACCGTACCAATTAATTTATGACCAGGATCGGACACATCCGGTCAATATGTCGTCTCATTACTTTTTCCGGGGAATTTTAATCTACCGCTCAGTGCACAGTGCTCTCCGATGTTGATTATTGAATAGCAAAGCCATTCTAAACCAACTCCATAAAGGAATTAAACTAAAAAGAATATACCACTACGACAAGGAAATCCAGCCTGTATCAACGACTCATTTTCAACAAGTCACTCTCACTTGTTCCATTGACCTGCCCACCAGCCCCTCCACCGCCCACCAGGACCCGCGATCGTCTTCTGCAAATCCGTCCACTCCGATTCCCTTGGAATCGCCATATCACCAATATCATAAACATACAACTTCCCATCACTTCCACCCAACGCCGCTCGCCGCCCTTCTTTCCGATCCCATTGCAACTTATTAATCGCCTTCAGCCCAGAACCGACAGTCGTCGACACAACAGGAACCTACAAAGCAAAATCCATTTAAAAAACACGTGCACGTACGCAATCGAAAAAAACTCACCTCAGTATCCATATTCAAATTCCACACATCAAACTTCCCCGACCCATCCACACTCGCCCACACAGCCGGATGACTCGGATGCCACTTCACATCATACACATAATCATCCGCCTCCTCAAACGAATAAACAGGAGCAACATGATGCACCGTCGTCGACGCCGCCTTGGCCAAACTCCTTGCTCTCCACAACTTAATCGTCCAATCTACCGAACACGTCAAAAATAAATCCGAAAAGTCCACAGGACCAATTAAAGGGATGGAAGTGAAGACCCATAATGGGACCTGCATGGCCTTTGTACACGTCGTATTGGTTAAGCCCTGCTTTTGCGCCTGCGCGGTCGTATCTGTTTGCTTGGTAGATGTTGCCTTCTTCGGTTCCGACCCAGAAGGTTGTGGTTTCGTTGTCTGGGAAGTCGAGGGTTGTGATGGCGACTTCGCCGGTTTTGTTGTGGCCTGCATGGACGAGTTCTAATGTTTCCTGGGCGAAGAGTGATGTGTGAGTAAGATGGGTGTGCGGAGTCCTTTCGAATCGGGGGGAAGGGTGATTTACCTGTGGTTGTGCTAGCATGTCGACTAACCAACTGCAGACTGTCCCGTCTGTACTACTCGTGATGAGGTTATGTGCGTTTTGTGTCCCCACCATGTGCATCGCATATACAGGGTGGGTGTGTCCAGCGGCAGACAAAGGAGTCTTGAGAACAGGTAGATGCTTCGCGCGTGTATCCCAGAGCAAGATCTGACCGGAGTAGGTACCACCAAAGATTAGATTTGAGTGGAAAGGGGAGAATGTGACTGAAAGAACGTCTGACTAGGCAGCTCATAAGCGCTCAACCATGCGCGCGAGACGGGAAGTACGCACTTGTGAATGAAAGACAAACTCTGGTCGTTCCAGAAGGTGGAGGTTCCATACTGCGACTATACCGTCCGGTTCGTTCAGCGCTGCAGGGTTCTTGTTGTATGAAGCTACGCTCAGCTCGGGATACTATTCCGAACGTTAGTAGATTCACTACCGATAGTGGGGGTAAGGCCCACCTTGGGTGACCAGTCGACGTCAGTTATAGATCGATTCTTGACGTATCGCTCGTCGAAAAACTCGCACACTTTCTTCACTCGCTTTCCTTCAGAATCATCACTGTGTAGTCTTGTCAGAAGGCACATAGGAAAGGAGATATAGACGCACCCTCCCGACTCTGTACCAATGGTATAATCCCGAATGTAATCATAGTTATCGTTCAACGCCCGCTGGACAATCTTTGAAGATTGCTCGACGAATTCTAGGAATTCTGGCGCAGTGAAAATGCTTGCACGTTCTTCCTCAGGCATTTCTAGAAAACCAAGCAAGTCAGGAAAGGTTTTGGAAAATGGTATGGTATCGCACCTCTGATCTCCTGCTCGATTTCCTGGTCCAGCTTGACGCTCTCCTCTTCTAGTTCCTTCTCCCGAGCTACACGCTCTGCCTCTGCCTCCTTCTCTCGAAATATCCTCTGCCTGATTTCCTCCTCGATGTTTTGTAGGTCAGTTTCCGTCTCTATAGCTGCCGTCTGAACTTCTTTATTGTATATCACGCGTTCCTAGAGAATACATGCTCAGTGCTCCTGACAAATGCTGGAAGTTTGGGAACACACATACTTTCTGCGGGAGCTCGAATAGCTCCTGCTCGACATCAATAAGTCCAGCCATGGACCGTGGATATATCTCCCTGTCCAGAAGACATGGTCAATAGACACAACCTACCAATTCACTCCACCCACCTCTCAACAACATGGTCTGTTCCCGAACTCGTCTGACCAAGCTCTCGATCAGAAGTAAAGTCACTCTGCCTACTACTCGTCCTTCGAGGTAGACCAGATCCAACAGAAGAACCAGGCAAATGTAGATGACCAAGCGCAGGTGTGCCGGGGGCGGATGGAGAGGGAGTGTAATCAAAGCTTGAATCAGGATTGTTCCGACTTATACTTCCGAGTAGACTATCTACTATAGCTGCGACATCTTCCCTTGGTGGGGAAGGACCTGCGATTTGCTAACACGGGAATTGGTCGGTCAGTAAATATGGATGTAAAGGGTTTAAATGAGGGCCTCTGCGCACTTCTCTCCGTCTCTCTGTTTCAGCTTGTTGTCGCCTCTCCTTTGCTTTCCGTAGTTCTGCAAGCTTGGCTCGCTTGGCCTCGATCTCTGCTCGTCGCTTGTCCGCCATCGGTTAGGGGTATCCAAGTAAAGTCCAGTAAGTAAAAGCAAATTCAGGGTAGCTGTGGTCGCGACGACGCGCCTTGCGTGTTTATGGTTGTTATCTTCAACTCAATGCCATCACCGAGACTCAAATCTGTACTGAGTGACGATGCCCGCAAATCAACGATTCAAGGGAAAGGCTGGCGGCCGCAAAGCTGAAAATGCACGCATATACGCACATCCTCTCCCCGTTCTTCTCTCACAACCACAGCCATCCCGTATCCAATCTGTACTAGCATTCCTTGGTCTCTCCCTGACTCGTATCGACATCCCCAACCTCGAAGGCGTCTTTGACCTGCATACCCGTTCGGTTTGGGTGATAAAACCAGAAGATGTCTCCGTGCTCTGGCAACGCGGATTCTTTGGCAAGGGCGATCTCTCGCGGAGTGAACCCAGTTGGTACACTCGTCAACTCAATATTCGAGAATCTGGTGGTAAACGTACGTTAAAAAAATCAATTACAATCATATGACAATAACGAAGGTTAATGTGGAATTTAGAAATGACGTCGGAGGAGGTAACAGCAAAACGACGTGCAGAACGCCAACAATTCAAAGCGGACCGTGCAAAGGCCATCGCAGGCAGTCGCGGAAGAGGCAGAACTCATCTTCGCGACTCAAGGTCGAGTCATTGCACCAGCCCTATCGGGACCCGCCTATCCCCTCAGCAGCGACATGGAAGCCCTCTCAACCACATACAGAAAAAGAAAATGCAGAAACTCCAGAGTCAGTCCCCCTCGCGAAAACCCAGAAGAATCGGAGTCATCACCAGCACCAGTAGGACGAGGAAGAACAGGAACCCCTGATCGACGTCGAACACCTCCAACTCACTCTGCAAGAGGCGTTCTTCCTACTCTGGACACTTGACTGTCTAACTGTCCTCCATCCACAAACGTCAGAGCCAATGACTCTGCAACAAATTTGGACCTCTTTTCAACTCGCACACCTTCCCTCCGTTTTCTTCCCCTCAGCACCCTCTCCTTCACCACCGCCAAACCCGCCATTACAATTCGACAACCCTTTCCTAATCCATTATATGGTTTACCACCATTATCGTTCCCTCGGATGGGTAGTCAAAGGAGGAATCAAATTCTGTGTTGATTATCTCTTGTATAAACGTGGTCCTGTCTTTGCCCATGCCGAGTAAGTCCCCAATTTTTCTTTCTTCCTTGGTTTCCAAGATCTAACTGGTTCCCTGCGTCAGGTTTGCGCTGGTAGTATGTCCAGTATACGAAGACCCCTGTCGACCAAGCCAAATCTAATCTCAACCTCGAGAATTCCTCCCCTTTCTCTTGGTCATGGCTTAGTACGATAAACCGTGTCAATTCGCAGGTCCAAAAGGTCAGCTCACCCCCGCCACTCCACATGGATGATATATGCTAATGCTGATTGATCGCGCACCAGACTCTTATCCTTGTCTATGTTACCATCCCCGCTCGAAGTCGTGTCTCTCTGGACGTTCTCAAAACACCAGCTTGCTTTGCATACTACTCCGTCCGTGAAGTTATCCTCCGCAGATTCATACCCGCACGTATGCGCGATTAGTCAAATATCCAATGTTTCCCTTTATCCTTATTGTAACAACGTTATTTGGTATTCCGCATTCCATATTGCATTAAATTGCGCATACGCATAAAGCGAGTCTATAAAACAATACAACATCACCCATCATCGTTTTTAGGAATACCCGATGAGTGAACGTGCAACAACCTAACCAAGAACCAAACAATCAAAGTATGCATACAACACACCAACAACCAACAACAGCCCCCCCTCGCGACGCAGCCCCGACCGCCTCTCAAAATTGCCGGGGAAGACGAAAACGGAAAAGAAGGGAAAGTTATATTGCACCTTTGATTCCAACCTTACGATATTTCGTTTCATAGACTTCCATAAGTCTAGGTATTGCCGGTTTACAGTCCAAGTTCTTTTGGTTATCATCGACGTTGGTGTCCAAGAAGAAAGCACATGAGTGGTCTGCGAGGAATGTCCGTGCTGCTTCCAATGAATCAAATGCGAGTTCATTGTGGATGAATGTTAGCGGTATCGTTTTATATCTGCAATCAACAACAACAATCAGTATTTCAGTTGTGCTGTCCTGTGTTTTTGGAAGACTTACGCTCTCGAGATAGTGATAAGAGCGCGCATTCGTTCACGATCGATAAAGTGATCCATGATATATGCGCCCATGTTAGGGGCTGCAAGGTACAATTCAAATAGCGAGTGGTAGTTGCCCAAAGCAATCGCTCGCTGAACCGCCAACGCATGTTGAACGGCTTCATCCGCTTTCTGTTTCGGTGTTAGCTGACCTACAAATAAATTCAATTCTGGAAAAGCCGCCCCATTATCAGCAAGGAAGACTTTTTTTTCAGGTTATTGGGCTGTTTAACTCACCGCTGCGATTGCGTCCGTGGAGAAGCATGAGGATTCGATAAGCCGTAAACTCTTCGACTTTGCCTGGGATTCCAAGATCATACAAATTTTTCAAAGTAGCTTGGCATTGGTTGTACTCCACCATGTCGCCCTGGGTGGCCCAATGTTCAATTTGTGCATGATAACAAAGAACTTACCAACGACTCACAGTTTCGAGAGCCATCCGGGCATGGATCTCATATACTTGCACAGTGAATTCGTTTTTTATCCGTTGGACCTATGAGGGGGGGTGCTTTGAATCAGGTAGGGTCTAGTAGAGGATCACGACGCACTGTGAGATCTTGTCGTAGGCTCTTGAATTGACTGCAGATCCAGTGATAAGGCGTCTTTTCTCGCCAGCGTTTCTTGAGTTCTCCAAGGGTAACCTGAAGGACAGGATATGGTCGAATTGTCTCGGGTTTAGGCTCCTGGTCATTAACATCATAAGTTCACGGAATAACCCAAAAGGAGAGGTACTTACACTGGTTAGCCGCAGATAATCCTTGAAGATCTCTTGCGAAGTCCCAACGATCGTATGTTTATCCCACTCAATCACATTCTAACAACAATCCCACATCAACCTCCACCCCCCAATACAATCACATCAAGCTCGATGATGACTCACCGGATCAGCCTCAGGCTCATCCACGCCATTCCCATTCGAAAACATCGACACAGCTCTCCCATTCCCATACGAGTATGCATTACCAGAGTTGGCAGACTGATAAGGCGTCTTGCGTAAATGCTTCGCCTTCTCCAACTCATGCTCCCGCTGGAACCTCTCAGCTCTCCGATTAAGTGCAACTTGGTCATTGTAGTCAACAACTGAGGAATAATGTGAACCTGCTGAGACTTGTGCGTGTTGCGCTTGCTTTAAAGCTTTCTTTGCTTTCTTGCTTAATGGTGGTTGGGCATTCTCAGATGCGCTATACAAGGAAATGTTGGTGATGAGCGATCCAGACCTGACCAAGATTTGCCCATACATTTTGCGCTTGAGGTTGCTAAAATTCAGCGGAGGTTTAGGAGCAAGACTGCAGGGGTACAAACGGACAAATCAGCGTCAGGATATCTTCAAGTAGCACAATGAGCATGGAACCTTTTCAGTTGGACTGCCTCCCAATCTGTCGTCCAGAGCGTATGAGCGGCGAAAGCGTCAGCGATTACCTGTCTTAGTTCAGCTTGTGCCTCTGTTCTGTTTGCGTCAGTCATTTGTCCGAGGCATTTCGCGACCCATTCTCTGTGTCAGTCAGTAATTCATGAACCCACGATTCGACAGATAACTGTTCATTAACTCACTTCAGCTGAGGAGGCCAGGATTCGCTTGACATGTCAGATGATCCTGTCAGTATAGAATGTGGTATTGAAGTAAAGGGATTGGAACTATAGAGAGCGAAGTAGCAATGTAACAATGTAACCACGGTGAAGTGAGGTGAGGCAAAGCATGTCACGGAAATTACTGATCGTGGGAATTATCCCAGGGGTCTGATAAATAAGACCCAACATCTGTCATTCAAACGGGCGACGGGAATGAGCGGTGAATATTTTTCGCGCAGTTCTATTAGCAGATTGATGTATAGCTCCTCAACATAAATGTTATCTAAGAATGTGCCCATAGTACCCCCTACTAATGAGTACCGTTAGGAGGGTTGTAGACTAAGGTAAAAAACCAGGCCTTCAGGAGCGATCCAGGAGGAATAGAATTCAGAACTCACTAATTTTCCTGTTCTTGATGACGCCCCACTTGAATCGTTTGACATAGAGGGATAGCCAGAACAGAGTAGAGAAAAGGAATGACGGCCTTGATACCATACTGTTTTCTCTGATCGTGCTCGGGCTCAGCAGCCCAGCTGAGGAAGGTGACAACATCCTTGGCCATTTGTGAGGCCGTAGCAGGGGTACCTACAGATTTATTAGTTATACACCCATGACTTTTTCAGGACCACTTACCATCATCGTACTCGACCAAACCATCGAAGAGAACACGAGCCATGGAAATAGCACCGCCAGGGAAGTATGGGTTATAGCTCATGCCCTCGCGGACTTCAACACCAGCAGGGGGATCGATATAACCAGTCAAAAGCGAGAAAACATAGTCCTAACACCAAATAAGCAATACCGCACGGCCAGCCAAGACGAAATCCAAAACGTACGGCACCACCATGGCGAGCCTTAATGATCAAACTCAAGTCGGGAGGAAGCGCACCATTATTACCAGCACGGGCAGCCTCCTCATTAGGATAAGGAGCAGGCATATAATCCGCAAGTTTACCAGGGCGCTGGAACATCTCTCCCTGGTCATTAGGGCCGTCCGGGTATTCAACCTCCTCAGCCATCACACGCGCCTCATCCGCAGTGTGTGATACACCAACAAGATTACGCCATGCAATACGGTCAAGAGAGTGACATGCCGCGCAAACCTCACGATACACCTGGTAACCGCGACGAATGCTAATTTCGGAAATAATAACTGAGCGCCGCATCCCGTGACGGAAAAGATCGGGCTCACCTGGCGTGGTCGAACGAGTCTAGCAGACCTTTGTGGGACCATGGATAGGCAGAAGGATGAAGACCTTCGTCGCTGAGGTGACTAGCGTGTACTTCACCAATGAAGGGAAGGGTGCCGTAGAGGTGGGTATACCAGGCTATTGAACCAACGGTGAAAAGGGACGCGGACGCGAACGCTGAGCGCGAGTTTGCGAACGACTATGGACTACCTTCAGGACACTTGTTTTCTCTCTGATTGCAAATACACACACCTCGAAAGCGGATGGAGAAGCCTTGGTTGAAGCAAAGCGGGCCTGGAGTACCGTCACAAAATTCGTTGGTTAGAACACGACATTTCAAACTCGGGAAACGAACACACGGAGGCAGTGCGGGAGCCTAAAAATACGGTTGCGCGCGGTGCGCCAAAGCTGGCTGCTTTCTTGAAGGCTCCTGCAGTTAGCCTCGACAGCATTTTGGATGCAGGTTTTTCGGAGGAGGGGGAGATGTAGGTGACTTTTGTCACGCGTGACCCTAACCAGGACGGGATGAATCGGGAATTTGCCAGCCAATCCCGTTGTCCGGTTTATTCATTCACGTGACAATAGAATGCTTTGGAGCTGCTAATTACATATCAGTTCACTCAGAGTGGGGGGGCTCGAGCTGGAAGGTGTGCTGAACAATTGCCGAAATGCCATCCATTATTCAATTACAACTGGGGGTTCAGCATGACCAGGCACTTCCAGTGACCAGACGTCGTGGTTGGCGGCAAACCCGTCAACCCCGGCTAAGCTCTGAATAGAACAAGGGCCTATAGCCTAAATATAAATCCGAGAACTGTTCTCATAAGGGATGTCCCAACGAGCCGAAATACGTCGGAAGAATAAAAAAAACCCTTCGTTCCATTGGGCACAAAAAAAGTAGCGCTACAAACGTAGACCGAATAATAACGCAAAGAGATGGAAGAATACAAGTCCCCGCCAAGCGTCAAAAGTGAAGAAGACATCGAGATCGTCGTATCATGCCATGACTCGCATGGTTCGCCTCTTAGAAGATACAGTCACAGATTTCTACAAAATTCAACATCCAATTAATTCAGCAGTTAAGCGGCATAAATAACGCAGTTCGTACCCTCTGCACAGCAACACAGGCAGAGACCTGCCAAGCAGGCCATGCAACCAGTGGATGCTGCTCCTGAATCCTTTTTGGCCTCCTGTTGCCTAGATGCCTATCAATGCTCTGCACGGAGGTGAACCAAGACGGCACATACACATAAACTGTCTGGGGTTGTCCAGGCTGAGGGGCATAACCTTGTTGGGGATAGCCACCACCGGGAGGAGGTGGGCCCTGGTAATAGCCACCCTGGTATGATTGAGGAGGTTGCTGAATAGCCGAACTGTCAGAGTACTCCCCTAGGTAAGCAAGAGCAACAACTCACCTGAGGATAATAACCACCTTGACCACCCGGAGGAGGACCTGCGGAGTGGTACGAGTTGTCAGCCTACAAGCCCCTAAACATTTTATCGTCCACAAAGCCAACGGGACCATAAATTCCCAACTTAACACTCCAACCACCAGTGTTTCATCGAGTTTCATCCATGGAGAAAACCCAGGATATCGAAATTTCCTATTTTCCGGATAACTGGTCTACCGGAGCGGAAAACACACCTTGTGGTGGAGGATAATAACCGCCTTGAGGGGGTGGGGCTTGCTGATCCTGCTTTCCGTAATAATCGTTTGAGCTCATGGCGAGAGTGATGAGAAGGTGGTGGAAGAGAGAGAAAGAAAAAGAAGAATTAGATGTCAGTGTTTGCGCACGCTAAATAAGTGCTATTTATCACACGCGTTGTCCGAAATTGGCGCGAGGCGCTGCTGCTGTGGGGTCCCTGGCTTTGGTCCCTGGCCCACCCGACAAAGGCGAGGCAAACATGCGGCTGATATGCGTGATCCAAACACTCAACTCGTCTCCGTCTAGGCTACACACCCCCTCTCCTTCACGATTTGAGCGGACAGTTTAACCCGACACTACTACTTTCTTTCGCCTCGACATAATTTTGAGCCGAATCGGAATGGGGATCGCCACTGCAACATGGCTGTTCCACACACGTGATCTTGCACAGGATTAGCCGCCACTTTTGCCGAACTGCGAGATTGCGGAAAATGCTGGATTGGGATATATACACCAAGGATACCAAGAGAGCACGAAAACCCAAGATTAAGAGTCCATTTAGGGGAATAATGAATAATTACGAGGAACGAAAGAAAATATCATCAACCTATTCAATTAAAAATCCCTACGAACTCGTCGGAGGCATGTATGTGAACATCCTGGCCCCCTGCCGAAGGAAACACTGTGTCAAGCGAGTAGGAGCTTCACAGGAGGGAAGGCCCACTGAGATAGGGTTTGTCAGCTTTGTGACTAAAACATTTAATCGGAACCGACATACGAACGGCGGTATACTGGTTCAAAGCCAGAACATCAAATATCCTCGTTCTTGCCTCGGCCACAACCGTCCCTTGACCAGCTAGGCCAATGGATCCCGAAGGATCGGTTCTGGAATAAATCAACCACCGCGACTAAAAAGCTTTTCAAATATTCGCACTCACTCCGATAGTTTCGTGAGGCTGATCCCCAGCTTGTACTGACCACGCCACCGAATGCTGACATCCGAGAAGACAAAATACAATCCCATGTTTCCTTGAGGATCCTCGAGCTGCTCTACAGAGGAAACGAGATTACCATACAATATTGGTGGCGAGCTGCCGCATCCAATATCAGAACCCATATTCAACGGCGAATCATCCTCCAAGTATAGCGACAGATGCGCGACGAGGAATGGCAACTCCGCCTCGCTGTAGCACCAAAACAACGGTCAATATAAAACGTAACGTCAACAACGGAGGCTACGAAGAGAAACAGAAGACATTGATAGATGAAAGAATACGTACGGCACGACGGAGTTGCCAGAGGGGTCTGTTACAGTCAGTTGCGCAATGATTGGTGGAGTTATGGGGAGTCGAGAAAGACTAGCGTGTCCGAATTCCGCGGTTCTTTGCGGATGTTGGACAACTTCGAGGCGGTACGTCCTATGACTTGATTGGTGCTCAACATAGATGGTGGAAGGGAAGGGCTTACCTCGACTGAGGCGACGCGAGGAGCGAAGAAACCTGAATCCTGGGCTGAAGTCGAGAGTTTGGAGGGGGGTGAGAAGGATACCCAATGAACGAATGTTGGCTGGAAGGAGGGCTATGGCTCGCAGGGGAGCGAGAGTTAGAAGAGGGAGGTGAGTGGGAAGAAGTAGAATAGCCACTACTGCCACCAGACCGTTGGGTGTAAGGAGTAAAGCGGTTGGCTGCCTGGCCAGAAGCATATTTTATGCAAAAAGAGGGTCTACAGGATGTCCTTTTGGCTCGTCGGCGAATGGAAAAAGGTAGCGGAGTTGAAGATGGCACATGACGATCGTCGTTCGTGAGCCTGATCTTTACCGGAGAGGAAGCCTGTAACCATTAAGACAACAGGTTGTCAGCCACACATGTGGGACAGATGAGTGAGGGTTTAACTTTGTATACGAATCGGATCCCTTTACACGACCATGTTGCAGGTGTCCACACCCATACACTGTTTTTGGGCTCGGGAGAGACCAAGTTGTCGTCATAGTTGAGGACCTTCTCGGAATCGGAACACGCCCGTGACATTAGGGTCTGGCTTACGCTTCAGTGATGTACAATTTCGCCGGCTGGGCTTGAATGAGAACTAGAGGGTTAACGGGACGATTAATTTATATCATTCTTGAAAGGGGTAAGAGCTAGACGCGTATGAAGATGAAGACAATGAAGCGACAGACATCATCTAAAGTTCTGGAAATATGTCAGATCACAAGTCCATATCAGGGGACAATCTGCCAGACCGAACAAACGGATACCCGAACCCACTCCGAGGTAGTGGTCCCTCTTCCCGAGCCTTGTTCTTTAAAAAAAACAACACACGATTGCCAAGGACAGAGAACCAGAAGAGTGGGGAGGGAATTAAAGTTGTAATTACATCTATGGTGGAATCAAACACTCTTTTTCGCAAAGCTCCAAATGCCTGCCATTCCAGAACCAATTGTCACAGCAACGATTATTGGCTTGGCCCCGGCTGAGAAGATGCAATTAGGGTTGCAGATTCCAGATGTCACGACGTAAACTAATTACCTGTTGACTTGTATAGTGCACCTGTCAACGCACCAGCGGCCATACTGCCGAGGGTATCGTGTTTTCCACGCGCAGCATCAATAGAAGAGTTAATAGCGTTATATACAAGAGCTGTGTAAAAGAAACACGAGGTGAAATTGAGCGAGGGCATACGAAAGGAGAAAAGAGAGAACACACCCATGACACCAGCCGAATTACCAATAAAAGTGCCTCTTCTCGTGACCGAATTAAGGATACTGTTGACCCGTAGTCTAGCGTTAGAAACGGCGAGTGGCCGTCGAGCGCCTTCTCTTAACCCCCACATACCACCAAGGGCGAGTCCTAGAAAATGAAGGTGAACATGTGACAATTCAAAACAATAAGCGACCCAAGAATGGGACAACCAAAGTGGCGAGATAAGGTGAGAGAGATGCAGGGATTAAGCGAGGCCCGAAGCGAAAAGACGAGATGCGAATTGAGTAAGTTGAAAGAGATCCCTACATACCGCTGAGATACATGGTTCCGGTCCCATAGCAAAGGTCATCACTCCACCCCCGTGAAGGTATAGCCGTATCGGCGCCAGGGAGGTCATTTGTCTTGTCATCATCAAGAAGCAGGTAGTCAAGTTTGTCTCCTAGACCAGCCAAGGGGTGCAGCTTTGCTGGGTCATAAGCAGCCATGAGAAGGTCGTTCGCTGTCGGGACATGCTCCGAAGAGGATGTAGCACCCGGCTTGGAAAAGTCTGCAGCACGAAGGACGTCGGAGGGTTCAGAAGAGACATCTGGACGTGAGTTGTACGACGACATGGCAGACAGAGACGAAGGAGAGGAGATGGACGTGGTGAACGATGAGGGTGAGTAAAAACGCGTACGGACAGCCATGCTGGCCCAAATTTTCGGAACAGGGGAATCGCCCACGTGACTCTCTATGTCATTACAAGAAAGCCACACACAATTAATACCGACTTAAACATAAAATGTTCTCTGCCACACGTCAGTCCCGCGAACTCGCACGTCTCGTATCTCGATCCTTTGCAACGGGTGTCCGACATCGTTCTCATAGTTTACCCAGGAGGGTGTACCCTAGAAGCGCGGGACCTGCTCTGAGAAGTATGTCGGCTTGTTGTGACTCGTCCAGAGCTTCTTTCTCAGTCCCTCCGGTATTAGGATGGGCTACATCCATAACCCCGCATTCAACCGCATCCGACCCAGCGGAAGCGGAGGCGGTGCGATGCCTGGAACAAGGTACTGCCAAACTCGAGGAGGGCGACGTACAGGGTGCAAAGGAGCTCTACAAACGGAGCGCAGAGATTAAGAAAAATGCAAGCTCGCTCTTCAACCTTGGTGTAACACACTACCACTTGAGTTTGTAATCCTTCATTGTGCTGACTAAATCTTTCGCTTAACAAGAATCTAGAGGAGTATGACGACGCAATTGCCGCATGGAAGGAGTCGATTGCACTCCAGCCATCAAGCCCAGATGCACACACAAGTATATTCCCCAGCCCCCTCCCGACACCACATACGCTGATATACACACAGACCTCGCAAGCGCTTACATCATCTCTCCTGGTACGTCTTTATCCTCTGCTATGTCATAAACGGCTCACACCTGTGTAAAGTTCCGCGTCCAGACCTTGCTCTCCACCACCTCGAGTAAGCCGACTCATTATGTTGCTTCTCCCTTACCGAGACGTCCGCCAGGATAGCATCCTCTCTCTCTCCCGAAGACCCCGAAATAGCTTTCAATCATGCTGCTGTGTTGGAAGCCAGTCAGTGTCGTCTTCACCCTCACGTACCCTTATACAATTCGTTCTAATATTAGCCCACTCTAAGCCGGTAGATTGGAAGAGGCCCTTGAAAAATACAAACTCAGCAAAGAATTTGGCGTCGAGCGCGCCGCCATGCACATACGCAACGTAAGTCGTACTAGCCGTCAATTCAACCACTCCACGCGTATTCAGGGCATTCATCTCAGGTGAGCGCAAAGCTTTTGGGTAACAAAATGAAGCAAGTGGAGGCTATGACGGACCAACCTGACGTTAAGTCATCCTGAGTCGAGTCTAGTCTAGATGTGCCCGACCATGGCGGGCAGGTTCCCCCACTACCGCAGATTGCGCTAAATTATCTCAACTTGTTATCGGCTAATGCTCGTGGCCTTGTGTAGAGTTACAAAATGGCCCATCACCAGAGATTATGAATGCGGTTCTCCTATAGTATTATCCTACGTTGCTCCTGAGCGGCCACCGCCACAGGGACCTCCTACCCTAATCCTTGGAGGAGCTCGTTCTTGACTCAAGTCCTGGGCAATGGCTCCCGGTACACTCAGGGAGTAATCTTGATGTTGAATGCTGCCATCCGGCCGACGCCGCGGGTTATGTCGTATACATCCATCCATAATAGGGTGACACTTGCTTACAAAAACCCCTGAGACGACCTCGACCCCCAGAGTGACGCCGAAGAGCGGAGCGCTACACACCCTCACGGCAGGTGCCCAACGAACTCGTGAAGGAAGGCCTGCCTGTGTCAACTCTCCGCTCAACGGGGATCAGAAACCTACGGTGGGTACCATGGCACCATAGCCCTCAGACTTCAGAAACCCTGAAATAATGTCCGCTCAGCTGTCTAGAATGTAAGCGGGGCAGCCTGATTTACGACAGACACTTCCGCTCCGCGGGGGTTGTTGAAACAGAATCTCATGACTTCGCTACCACAACGCAAGCAACTCAGTAATTTTACCAGAAGCCACATCTACAAAAATAATATTACGGGCCTGCGACCAGTTATACCACTACCATCATCGCCTTGGCATGTGGTTACACGATTGCTTCGACGCGAGGGGAACGGCCGAAGCCTTTGGAGCGTGGCACGGATGTACCCACCTGCGGTGCCAGAAAAACCTAGAAGCAATCGTCCGTCACCAATTCCGTGGGTCGGAGAAATATATCGCCACCCAGCGGCCGTCTTTCCACAAAAGTGTCCTAAGAACCAACCCCTCGACCGAACTCAGCCCGCGGCTCCACACATAAGTATTGTATAACCCAAATGTTCTCAACAAAACCAAAATCAAGGCGGTGGGAATGGTGTAGTAAGTATTATTGTGATATTGGAGGTTTATTGTTTTTGTTCCCGGCACGATTGCATAAAATCATATACGTGAGCTATGTCCGCTTCGAATGGGATATTGTATATCAGTGTGTGTAGGAGGGATCTGGTAAACTGGACGGGAAGGACCTGATACAGGCTAATGGATGCAGGGAAGCACACTGATCGGATGGTTTGAGTGGATGAGCCAATGCTGGGACATTGTTCCGATCGAGGCGTGCTATGAGGCCCCGTGTCAAGGATCGACGATCCTTGTTACAGTAGATAGGGTCGTGTTAATTAAATGAAATAAATTCAATACTTGATAGGCGCTATGTGTTTTTTTGGTGCACTTCATTAGTGCTCCCCGTATAGCCGATAAGTTTTTAACCCGACAGGTATACTCTGCGCTCTCTAGAAGCTGCGAAAGAATTTATTTCGTAGGAATGAATGAATGTCGTTCTCTCATCATACAGCGGCGCTGTCATCCCGTTGTTCCTTTCGTGGTTCATCACCATCACATCCCGAGTTTAGACTACTAACTCCATTGAAACTTCTGCCAAGGGTAATACCATAGTACCTTGACTGTGACTTTGAGTTGCTGGGATCCGCACCGACTTCCTGCGATAACGCGCGAGCGGCGGCAGCCTTCGAGCGTGGCTGTGAGTGGTGAAGCTGAAGATTAGCCTCATATCCCCGGGAACGACGTAGATGGGGTTCGTAATCATCGCCGATGTTACCTGAGTTTCCTTGATCTTGCCCGAAACCAGGATGGTGAACAGGCGGAGGAGGAGGTAAATGCGGAAGGTGTGGGGAGTATGACAGATTCCCATGGTACCCTTGTGAGGCCCTGTGCCTTCGCTGCGGACCAATAGCAGATGTTCCAGATAGCGCAGTAAAATTAGAAGGGAACAGGGGGTTATATGGTGGCAACGTTGCAGGGGAGCCTTTGACCCGGTGAAGGATGGAAGATATTTCAGGCTTGGTGTAGAAATCCAAGTCTTCCGGTCCTGATCCCAAAGAGCCTAGACCCGGGACCGAACCTTCCTGTGAGTTTCGAGATAGGGAAGACGGTTGCAAGTACAGAATACAGTCGTACCCCTCGTGAGGAGCCGGGTGATGAAAAGCATTGGCGAAACGAGCGAGGATTGGGAGTCCCTGTTCTGCGGATTTAATGGTGGGATGTGATGCTCCTGTTTCGTTGGGGAGAATGACATAATTTCAGACATGGGAGAACGAGGCGAGGATAAAATTAGGAAAACAGCATAATTTGAAGGTGGAAAGACAAAAGTGACAGAAAGCAAGGGTTGATCGTTATCCCTTCCATTGATTCTCAATCGTAACAGAAGGATATAAAAGAACCTTCGAGGGTACTCACTCTTTCGGAGTCTTTCAGCGCAAATCTATTTGGGCAGTGACAAAAGACAGAAAATGGTCAGCGACTTGTCTCATCCCAAAAAAGAAAGGCGTCAGGGAGGAAGGTTAAGAAGCGTATGCGTGAATAAAATTTGAATTCACCATGTCTTCTCATCAGATCAGGGTGCTCCACCGCCGTGAACCCAAATTGGCGGATGCGGGAGTAGAAAGAGGGGAATGGAAGTTTATCAGATTAGACTAATTATACTAACCTCGTAAGGTGTGTCGAACACAATCACCCAGACCGAAGTCCCGGGAAACTCACGGGCAATCTTGATCCAGTGCGACCTCTGCCTGGTGACCGTTAAACTGCGTCAGTCTGTTACGCGACTTAAAACAGAAATCAGCGTAGAAACGGTGCGTATAATTCCGTGCCGTATGGTGCGGTCAACCTTACGATTGAACGGCGCAATGGCGATTTCATGAACTGACGAACTAGCCACGCCACAAAAGATAAAAAATATGATCTAGAATCACTCACGTTGCATCAACATTCGTCCGGTCGACACAAATCGAGTATCCGAGACCCAAATACTCCCTCGCTACTTCCTCCACCTTCTGTCTACTCCCCAAATCATCCTGGCAGCACCTCCGAAACTGCGGAAAGTGCATTTCTAGCGCTTTTGCAAATGTCGACTACCCATAATAACGATACCAGACGTTTATGTGTCAGAGGCGGCGGTTCCGAAATTAAGTAAGAAGTCGCTGATTGTCACTGACTTTACCGGAAGCAATAAGACCACAAAGGATGAGGACAATTCTATCATTTTGTTGGACGGGTTCGCCACTTTCCGAGTCGGAAACAGCCTTAGATTGGTTTTCGGGATTGTTCATGACTGTGACTTTGCCCCAACAGCTGGTGTTACAGATGCCACTGATTTCTCGCGGCCGATCAATTATAGGGACCAAAGGACAGTGTCTTGGGCAACGTTGTCGACTGCCTTGTGCCAAGGGGATGGTGGGAAGCCGAGGGATGTAATGAACACTTAGTCCTTAGTCACAGTTAACTGATCTGGTTCAAGTTCTACACATTGTGCTGTGGGTGCACCACGGATCCTCGGTGGAACTTCGGTGGGTACATGAGACAAAAATGCAATCGCCAATCGCAGATAAGAAAGTTAAGATGCCTGGAGTTCGGTCACCCAGACGATCACGAATATGGCTGGCGAAGGGGTCAAACGCCCCCAAATCCGAAGTATAATCGACTGGTTTCAGGTCCCAATAGCAAAGATTATCGCCTCCTTGACGCACGCAATTAGTATACTTGCCTCAGGGTTTTCACGGCAGGGTTGGAGGTATGAACGTGCTAGTGAACGTAATTCGCATCTGTCCGCGTGTTTATCTTTCTGGTATCTCTGCCCGTATTCATGGGTGTGGTGTAACCGTTTCCCCATAAGCATAAATTTGTTTGAACCTTCACGACCAGCTATTGAATAGTCTGCTAGGTACGAGTCCTTCGGCGTGACATCCCGCACGCTCGTAATTTCGAAGCTTGAGTTGTTCAGCAAAGGGTGCTTCTGCTTCTCCGGCCCAACTCCGCCGACGGCAAGAGCCACCAGGGATAACATACAATTACAGGAGAGAGGATTGGATCGTAAGAGGCAAAAGCTGCACGGAAAAACAGGATAGAAAGATGTATACTAATCAGGGGAGGGTGAGCTAACGACCATTGACGGTAGCTACCGAATCTCTCCGATTTGCCTCTGTGGGGGTCGCGGAGGTCGCGTCGTTCGATCCGGTCGGGTTTCCACTCGCTGGTGCACGGGGGCAATTTATTCGGATGATCCGGGATAGAGTCGATCTCCTTTTTCGCCTCTTCCCAAGCTTCCAGATTCTGCCCAAAATAACAAGTCAGTGTCACGTACATATCACGAGGTGGGGAGCACAAGGACCTTTTTACACCAATCACGGTGGCTGCGCGCAAGGTCGATTGCCATTTCTCGGAGATCTGCTACTTTCTGCCTCTGGAACCTGTCAAGGTCGGCCTGGATCGTGGAACTTGAGTACTTCAGGTCCTGTGCTGATAAATGAATGGCGTCCTCCAACTGGGGCCGATACAACTTAAGTCAAGTTATAATAGAACCAAATGTGGTCACGTACTTGCGAAATGTTCTCCCTGGTCTTCGTGATACCATTGCGACGTGCAGTTTCCGGGTCCACGTCCATCATACCGTGCAGGGTGTAACTGAGTGCATTCAAGAGACCCATTCCTGGGGTCTTTGACTTCCGCCGGGCAGGATTAGGCCCTGGGTGAGCCGGCAACGCCGCTGGCCAGGAGTTCGCCTGTCCATAGTCCTCGTTAGGTTTCATTGGCCTCTTCCTCTCCCATGTTCTCCGGGTTGGGTGGACCAGAGGCTGCTTGCTGGTGGCCCTGTTGCTTCGCCGGTGCAGTTACCTTCCCTCGACCAAGCGCCTCTTCCAGACGACTTGCTTCCCTTTCGCTCTTCTCCAGCTCTTCTAATGCATCGCGTTTGTTAGAAAGCGCATCTTGTGTCATCTCATACTGTACATGTTTTTGGTGTCGATATGCCAGCAACTTCTTGATGATAGACGCGAACTGAGCGTACTCATGCAAGGGTTCCGCCCAGTTTTGTTCCGATTCTTGAAGCTGCCATTGCGAGTTCAACCATCATTTCAGCTAGCAAAAATTCAACAGACTCACTAGTTTCGTGGTAGACATGTATGTGGCGTCCGCAGCTTGTCCAGTTTTCTCAATAGCAGCGGACAAAGCCCCTGATTCATTAAGACTGAATCCGTTCAGCGCGGCACCCAAATCAGCATGATCCTGGGCGTAGTCTATTGAACAATCAGAACACTTCATTTCACTTGCCGGAGATCTCGAATACCTGTCCAGCGTTTGATAACTCTCCGGGTGACCTTTTCCATGGGGCCGCTTAGATGGTTAGCAAACTTGTGAGTAAATGCCTCAGAGTCGAGAAACCGTTGGTCAGGGCTGCGCAGAGGGTGGGCTGCGGAGGGATTGGGAAGAACGCTGTAGGCAGGGGAAGCATTCTGATCCGTTGGATTATGCGAGGGGGCCTTGAGGATGTTCTTCGGTAAGAATGTAAGGGGTGGTGAATTCAGAACCTCCGTCTGTTTCCATGAGTTGCAAAGCTGCGCAAGATGATCGCCGCACATACCCATGATACCTCTCCGTCTAGGAAACGATGAAACACATGTTCATTGGACAATATAGGGTGACGCGCAATCCGGTTCAAAAAAGTTTGTAACATCCGCTTCCGTCGTGCAATCATCGCGGCGTCCTCTTTGGCTTTAGCCTGCTTGACGGCATAATCTCCGATCGTATTCTTCGACGGAATGGGCGGTATGATCAACGTTGGGTACAATTTCACCATGTTCTGCCTTAATGACTCAAATTCTGAATAGCGATGTCGTGCTTCCGCATTCTAGATCCTGAATCAATAATGTCCTATCTTGAACACACAAAAGGAGCACATACACCGGTCCTGATTACATAGACAATATACGGTGAACTGGAGTTGACGGATGTCTTCTGCGCGTCCGTTATCTGGAGCAGCAACTAAGCAAGGCACTCCTAATGATGTTGACCATGAATGCATGACGTACCAGAATCTCCACGTCGTCCCCCCAATGCAACACCCTATCCGTACCACAACAGAAGTCGGTCTTGTAGCTGGTTTGTGGTGACTTCTGGGCTCCAGGCGAGGGTAAAGGGCGGGGATGGGACTTGGGAGATGTGGGGGAAAGCTGGTTGGAAGGGTGCTCGTACAGAGCGGCCTGTGAAGTCGACGACTCTTCTGAGGGCAGATGGCTTGCATCATCGAAGGGATTTTCGTCTTCGAAAGTATCCATGGGCGACTGTCTCAAAGTGAGGGTTGTCTGGTGTAGTAATTAAACCCTGACTGCGCAACAGGTCTCCGCTGACGTTGTTGAGCCAGGCCGCTAGGGTTCCGCTGTTCTTCAAGAAACGATCGTGTACAACGGTTGCAACAACGAAGAAGATGTTGGAGCTGGCTGTTCGCTTCACATAAGTATAGCTTCATATTTGGCTTTGTTCCACCACAGTGGCAGTTCCGCCCCTGATCCCCACGTGAATCTTCACAACCTATATAAATTTAGTTACGTGGCATTTACACAGCTCAATCAACATGTCTACCCAAACACCCGAAATCCAACTCTAATGGCCTCTTCAATTTCTGCTGACTTTTCAGGTTCCAAATCATCAGCTCCACTGACAGAATCCTCAAACCCTTTACCAAGTAGCGACGCGAACAGTTCATCAATCTGTTCCTCATGCCACGCACCAACGACTGGCACAGGAACCATAAAGTTCTGGAGCTTTTCGTGAACCTCATATCTGTCGTCACGTATCAGCGGATTATCACATAATTTTATAGGAACAAATCATACCGTAATTTCCTTCCCTTACTCGCTTTCGTATCCACCTTCTTCTTAGCCTTCTTCTCTCGCTGAAGTGCCACCCAATCTTCCGCAGCACCGGTCCCATCGCCTCGAGACTCAATAACATCCCTCAGCAATTGCTGGTAAAAGTCAGTGTCATCGAACACTTCAAAGTCTTCTTCTCTTCCATCTCCATTTTCGGTTTTCACTTTCCCGCGTAGTAATCGAGTTTTCGCTAAGAGCCGGGGGTGGTCTAATAACGCCTCGTCAACCAGTTGGGTGACAGATTTGACTGGCTGCGAATTTTTGGAGAAAGCGTTGCGGTTTGATGGAAGTAAGGCCGAGGGTGCCACAGCTTGGATTTTGGCGGACCATTTTGAGAGCGCCTGTACAAGCCAAGGATGAAGGCTAATAGACGTCAACCAATGGTGAAATAGGGGTTAGATCGCAGCTTACGCTTGTTCGAGGTTTGCTGTACCAATGCTTGCTTCAGTGAAATACGTAGCATACGTTTTGACGTCGTCATCTTCTTGGATTCTCCGTTTTTTGCGAGGCGGCGGTGTTGCGACCTCGTTCATGGTGAGAATAGTCTGGAGAGAGGATGTAAGGTTAAAATGTGAGCAATTTTCGCAATGAACATACTTCTTGCAAATCGAAGAGGTCCTCTGTTAGGAGAATCGACTCTTCGAGATATTTTTGTAGATCCCCCTCACAATCCGGCGATTCTAATAGTGTCCGTGAAGTCGACTGCAAAATCACTTGACATGGATTCACAGCCTCGGACAGGATGATACGCACCGAAACGACCTTGTTAACCGTCGCGGTAGTCTTCTGTATGCATATTCTAGCATCAAGAAGGCAGTCCCAGACACTCTAGGAAGTATCCTCAGCACGGAGGAAACTCAACGACGCAAAAGCTACTTACTAGTTGTCTCATAACGGCCTTTCCCTTCTTAAGGTCTTCCCCTCTAGTCTTCTGCAACGTGCTCTGAAGATCGTCGGTTACTGCAGTTTCTTCCTGTGCCTTCCCTAAAGAAGGTGAGGCTCTTGAATCCTTCCTGTAGCTTCTCCTCCGTGCTCTGCTCATCATCTCCTTCTTCATCTTCATCTCCTTCGCCTTCTTCTTCTCCGCCTTCTGAAGGCACATCATCGTCATCCCAATCTTCATTTGCCCGCAGCTCTTCATCGTCACCGTCCTCTTCATCTTCGTCCACCGTGCTTGTGCTTCCTTCGACATCCTTGTCATCGCTTCCTGAATCCTCCTCCCCATCGATATCCGAAATCTGCATCAACATATTCCTGCTCGTCTTCACACCTTCATACTTTGGGTCCGCAATACTGTCGTGTAGTTTTCGTAATGAGCTGGGCCTAAATCACAATGTAAATGTTCAAGATCGGCGGAACGGAGACAAGTCAACATTCGGCTCCCTCCTGAATGAAATCTTAACGTACCCAACCTCAAAGTAATGCTCCCGAGCACCTGAAGACGCGATATGACCTTCATTATTAGATTCCCGTTCATGAACAGTCAAATCCTCAGGATCAAAATCTGTATTTTGGTAAATTGAAACACGCTGAAGGTAGTAGGAAAAATATGTGTACCTATGGGCGCAGGTTGGTCTAGCTGAGCGAGCTGTTTCGCCAGAGAGATTCCTAAGAAATCGGTCGAGTTAGAATTGGTTCTGATGCGAAAACACATTCTTACGTCCTGTGGCCATTAAGGTAGCGGTTACAAAATAGTGCTGGGTCCTCACAGTATCAAGGCCCTAGGTTCAATAGGTCAGATTCCGAAGGGCGTGCTGCGTCAATACCTTCAAGACACCAAGTTTGTCCAGATCTGAATTCAATTCAGAAATTTCGAGTCGATCATGTGACCTGGAGATATTGATAGATTCCGCATTGGATTCCGTTACATCGCTGTGTACCTTCCATTCCCGAAGTCAAATAGTGCTCACCAGGGGCTGCCAATATCACAGCGGAAAACATTCCAGCAAAATACAGAGCATGGATACCGATATGAATTCAGAAGAAAACCTCACCACCCTGGGTGTATCGTACAAAACCATTCAGATAAACCTGAGGCCCGAGGGCTCGCAGTGTTCTGGTCACCTCGCGATTCCGGAAAACTAGGATTCGCGATAGAGGGGCCTCAACAGCTCAACCCGGTGACCCAGTGGGCCCAGGTATAGAACACGAGCTGCTAACGCCTCCTTTATTGCGCGATCAAGGGCCACACAAGGGTCCGCAATGCCAAGTCAAGGGCAGGACGGGATTCTTTTGCCTACAGGGACCTCGTAGGCAATATGAGTGATGTCAGCCACCCTAACCGCCGAGTTCCCGAGATCTTATCACCGAAAAGGCGACCTATATCAGGTGCCCGTGAAGCCAACTCTGTGAATACCTCATGCCTTTCCTAAAAGACGTCCAATCGGTGTGCTCACTGGCAACTTTGTGGTTTATCTATATAATTAAGAGCTCTGCAATAATTAAATTATATCGTAGGGTATTTAAGCATTCAAATACAACAGCATTAGCAAGAAATTCACATTAAAGACCTGTCAATCACCCCCGTTCTCTCCATTTTTTCCACCTTCTGTGCCAAAACATCAAAAAGTATGCTTTTTGGCACTTGAGCCATCCCGGGGTTCCCAACCTTGTCCTGATCACTGTTCATATCAGTTATCAGAGGTTTAGGACATGATAAATCCATCAAAAGCTGTTGGTGCCATCGCCCGAATATTACACCTTCATTGGCTCTTCTTACCTAACCTGATTTCCCTCTTTTCATGGTCCAGAGATTGCAGCCTTGTTCCCACTGTGACTTCCAGCCAACTGCTGTTGCACTGACAGTTTTGTTGACTAGGGTCATTATTATGTTGGTCCAGAGCATCAGCACTGTCCCCACCAAACCCCATCACTAGATCATCCAAAATAACTTTTGGGAGCCCCTCTTCCTCTTCCTCCTCACCCACCCTTAGCTTTACCTTTTCCAGCTGCTTGGCTCTTGTCCTCTTCCTCCTGACCATAGGATGTGTCCCTTGGCTTGGAGTAAAGGCACCTTCCTGGGATATAGCTTGGCTGGGCAGCCATTCATCTATACTCCCTTGTATCCAATCATCTAACCTTTGGGACCTTTTTGGAGCTACATTGCCAATCAAGGCAGTTCCTAAACCCAAATTCCCCACATGAGACAAAGTGGGCACCACCTGGTCAATGGCCAATCCATTGGCTACCATGTAGGGTGAGAAGACAGGTTCCCACATGGCAAAACTTGATGGGGGACAGTAAAAGTCTTCTCCATCCATATCCTTGTGGCATTCTTCATAGTGCTCAAGAAGGGATTCTGTCCCTCTTAACAGAGATATTTCACATCCTATTTTCATTGCATCAGGTCTGACCAGCTAAACCATAGAATAATGAACCTATGGAGCTTACCTGGAATGGGACACTGAAACATTAACCTGGATAAATGTGCAGAGTCAAGGTGATTGGTAAAATCCAGGTGGTTAAGGTGCAATTGGTGGTTGCACCGAGGAAGATAACATGAGAACCCATCCTGGAAAAGTCAAAGGCAGTTTCCCAGCAAGATAAAAGATGAAATCTACCTGACTAGGATGGGAATGGATCATGTGTAGGTGCTATGGAGGTAGGCAAGCTAGTGTAAATGTCATTGACTCATTAATAGAAAACACATTAACCTTTCTTAAGAGTCTCCAAGAACCCAACATGATATTGCACTCTGCCTTAGTTCCAATACCCCATTCACACTTTACTGGGTTGATAGCATTTTTTGCAAGCTCTACAACACACTCTGCACTCATAATAAAATGAGACAAAGTTGTTGCACCTTCCAAACCAGAAGAACTAGTTGTGGGATGTGTCTGTGCCATTTGCAAAGCTCGCAGCAATAAGAGGGCCCCTCTAGGCTATCCAGTATATGATGGAAGTCGGAATCCGCTAAGGAGTCAGGGCCAGTAAGGCCAAAATTTGCAATGTAGATGATAAGGAGTGTTAAAAGGAGGTATATGTGACACACCAGTCACAGTGTAACCCCCCGAGCATAAGGTCACTCAACCCAGTTCATGGTAGGCTTTTCAAGGGATATGGCTTTCCCAAACTTCTAGCAGCTACCTCTACAACATTTCTAACTATTATATTTATCTTCATGTCCATGGCAAGAGACAGAGACACAAATCCGGAAATATCTTTTCATGTTAAACTCCGATGTTCGAATGCCGGAACGCCTCTTCGGAGTTGTCATATAAGGAAATAATAAATCAAGGAGATTTCCTGAGTGCTTTGAGCCTTGCCTCCGCAGCCCGAGCGCGGCGTTCTCTCTCCACCCGGGCTCTCATCTCTGGCGTCAATCCGGCAATGGCTTCAGCAGTTCCAGTGGCGCCACCCAACTTCCTTGGGCCTGTCGGGTTCTCTTGTTTCGGTTGTGGCACAGGCTCTGGTTCAGGTTCTACCACACCGGCAGCCGCTTTCTTCGCAGCCATCTCCCTCTCTCGCTCCTTCAACTTTTCCTTCAGTCCCTTCCGCCGAACTTTCTTCTTCTCATCTCGCTCCTCTTCCATCTCTTTGCTCAGGCCACTTGGTACCCTGGCCGCTCCGAACCAGTCCCATTTATCGGGATATGTAGCGGTACATCGGCGGAAGATGTCGCGGATAGCTTTGGTCCTGGCTAGGTCATACGCAACTCGCTTGGAACCGGGCTTCAAGGGTAATTGTTCCTCTTCATCTTCCTCCAGCTGTCCGTCCTCCACCGGGTCTTTCGCGTCTTCATGGAGCAATGATAAAGGTACAGGGATCGTCGGATCAGCGTCCTTTTCCTCCAGCAACCATTTCGTGATATCCTCGCTCCCCTCGGTAACGGCAGCCTGCAAAAGCGTTCCGGCTCTCCGTATGGGTCCATCCGCATCCGCGCGCGCATAATCCGGTATCAGCGCATTCACGCCACCGAGCGTAGCCGATTCTTTATCCCAAAATGAGTTGAGCGCATCAAGCCGGTTTCGGGAAATCATATCCAGAGTGCGGAGCCATTTATCTTTAAGCGCTTCTTCTCCTTTCGTGAGTTTCGGCCTCGGTGCGGGTGCCGCGGTGGGTTGAGATGGGGGTGCGGGAGTGGGTTTGGGTGGTTTGGGTTTGATGGAGGCGAGATAAGCTTCGTCCTGTGCTTGAAGCTCTTCTTCAGTTAAGTGAGATACTTTGGGTCGAGTGAGTTCCAGGAGGCAGCGCGCAAGTTCTGATTGCGTCTGAAGAGGAAAGTTAGAATGAGATCCGATGAATTTGTGAATTGAAACTTACAGGTCGTCGCGTTGGGAAGGGGAACGTTCTGAGCCGCGGATCGCCCTTCACTATTGGTCCATCGAAGTCGAGGAATATGCGTCGGTTGGATACACTGGCTCGGATCCATATCCGTTCGCAGGCGTCGATATCATCTGCCCACTCAAGGAGTAGATTATGGATGTCCTGTAGACAAAGTTAATATGAGATCTCAGAAATAGAAGAACCAAAGGGTGATACGCACATCCCGCAGTGCTTGTTCACCATACCGACGTAGTTGGGCACCAGCACTTTTCGCGGGCCCCTTAGCATTATCGTTCACGGATTGCGAACCACCCTGTTTTCTACGCGCTAAGCAGATTCCAGATCAGCGCATTGCGATTAGACAAGTGTGCAAGAAACGAGCTTACTTGTATAGCGATGGAAGGTCTTATGCCTCAATACCTCCGTCTCGGGCTTGGGCTTTTTCTGTTTCTTCTTTCTCCCGGCCGTACTCGCAGTGCCCTCTTCTGCTTCCTCCTCCCTCTCCGTATCCGACTTGGCCACTTTCACAATCGCGCCAGCAAAGTGGCCGCCTGCGACCATGAACATGGCCCACGTCTTTCCCTCTGGTCCACCCTTTTGCATCTCCTTCACTTCGTTCAGGTAGTCGTCTGATCCTATATACGTAGGAAATATGGTCTTGTAAACCCCGAGCTGAGTCTGGTGCAAGGAAGAGTGGAACCAAACGAGCGGAGATTGTGGTACTTGTTTCCGGTTTTCTTCTTGCTCGTCAGAAACGGAAGCTAGGCGGGCATTGAGGCGCTTGGTTTTGTTGATGAGAGTGTTGACTGCATCGGATGTTCCATCTCCAGAGGATTCATCCTCAGATGACGAGGATGCTGAACCTGACAGCGAATCCTCCAAACCTAAAAAAAAACATGAAATTATTAGACGTGGTTTGCATGGCCATTTGATAACTAAAACGAACCCTCGACAAGCTGACTAAATGTCTCCTCAGAGACAGCCTGTCCGCCATTGAGTCTTGTTTTGACATTATACCGATGCCAGTCCGAACGGAAATGCACTCTTTGCTCATCCACGTCCAAAAAAGTGACGCCTAGACAGATATTACACGTCCGAGAGCCGATGCTGGCTCCAGACACGTCCTGGGCTTGCTTGCCATCCTCAACGACACTGACACTGGGAGGGGCAGACTTTGATGGTGGTTGGTTTGAAGACAAGGTCCGTAGGGTTAGGGTATCCAAGAGTTCCCGCGGAAGGTTATAGATGTGGTGCGCAGATTGTGCTTGCATCGCGTCTCTTCGACTTTTTTTGTTGCCAATGTGTCCGTGTCTGAGATCTGAAGATATATAAACGAGCAAAGCCGCAGTCAATGTGAGTCTGTGATGTATGATGCATGAACAATCTTGACTCGATAGCGCACCCGTTCGGCGATCCCCGCTGTTGCTAAAAGCAGCCATGATCAGTTACTGACAACTCCATGAAACTGATACCGACGTGTTTCTATACGTGCCCCTACGTGTTCAGAAGATATTTAAACCCGCGCTCAGCCTCCTAGACTATCCAGAATAATGTCCAAGAGCTTTTCGGATAGGCCACAGAACGTTCTCTGCCTCTTTGATGTAGATGGCCCACTTACACCTGCGCGCCAGGTATGCATCCTCCTCATCCCTTCCAAAGGCTTGAAGGCGCCCAGAATTTTGACCTTCGCGTCGTATAGGCTGCATCCAAAGAGACGCTTGAGACCCTCCGCGAACTTCGCAAGAAAGTTGTCATTGGGTTTGTCGGCGGCTCCGACCTTGTTAAGATAGCAGAACAACTCGAAGTCGACGGGAACAGCGGTTCGTCCTCGTCGCCCTGTTCTCGGCGGACCTGAACCTGACTTCTTGTGCCTCTGCCGTTTCGAATCGTAGCCATCCGTGATTTCGATTATGCATTTGCAGAAAACGGGCTTACGGCATTTAAACAGGGGCAGGCACTTCCTTCAGAGTCATTTATCAACTTTATTGGCGAGGACCGCTACAAGCCCCTGGTGAACTTTATCCTTCATTATATCGCTGACCTGGACATTCCAATCAAACGGTGAGCAACCCCACATACGAATCATTATGTGGGTATTTAAGTACCCCGACATCCTTTAGCGGAACCTTTGTCGAATTTCGAAGGGGAATGATCAATATTAGTCCGATCGGCCGTAACGCAACGTTAGTCCTTCCTGTCTCATAAGCAGGCTTAATGATCAAGGGAGCCTACAGAATCGAAGAACGCCATGAGTTCGAACGCCTTGACAAGGTGCAAACAATTGTCCCATGGGATCTTATGACATATCTTCTCATTCATTGATCCTAGCAAAACGGCTACCGGGCAAAATTCATCCAAGTCCTCAAAGAGAAGTTCCCCGACTATGGGTTGACGTATTCAATTGGTGGCCAAATCTCTTTCGACGTCTTCCCCGACGGTTGGGATAAGAGATACGCACTCCGCAGGGTCGAGGATGAGGGATTTGATGAAATTCATTTCTTTGGGGACAAGACATATCCGGTCAGGCAGTTTATTGGTCCACAGCTTGTCGTATCTGATAATTGTGTATCAGGGAGGAAACGACTATGAGATCTTCGCCGACCCTCGCACGATCGGACATACCGTCAACAGTCCCACTGATACCGTTCGCCTCCTCAAGGAATTATTCCTTAGTTGAGATTAATTACCAGCGGTAATACTGACACTTGCTATTCTTGATACTTGGTCAATTATACCCAAGTGTAGAGTATCCTCGAAAGTAAACACGACATGGATTCATATTGCTGGTAGAACACATATGAAGAGAAATGCGTGCATATGATACCAAACAACGAAGTATTTTTGTGTGCGTCTAAGCAGTGTTACCCTCAGTGAAGTTGAGGAGATCAGAGTCTCCAGGGTCGATGACGGTCATAACACTAAACAGACGCAATCAGTAATTAAGTAAACTCATGAAAGAATAATCAAGACGCACCCGACACGGAACAGCTTTCCAGCAGCAGTACCAAGCGCAACATTTGTTCCGGCAAAGTGGTGAACAGTAGTTTTGGAGAGCATAGCATAGTACTCGAGTTCAGATTTCCGTAGAGGAGGGCAATTGCCAGCAATCAGCACGAGCTTGGCTAACCGCATCCAAGACCGAGCAAGCAACACAAGGAAGAAAATAAAATAAAAACGTCAGCCCAAGGGACCTTCTCAGCCTCACGCTCCAGTCCCCGAAATGATAGGGAACGAAGCATACACACCTTTGCCATTCCTCATCGACTTGAGAGCAGATTTGTAGCCGAGGCTGTACTTGCCCGACTTGACGACAAGGGCGAGCTTCGCGGAGATAGACTCGCTGCTCTTTGCTGCCTTGGACTTCTTGGTGGGGGCCATTGCGGATTGCGGTGATGTGAGGTGTGTCTTGACGTTGGCCTTGAAGAATAATCTATCCACCAACGCTCTGTGTGGATGGGCGGGTGATGGAGCTGTATAGTTTTACGGGGTTAGGGTTTGCGCGAAGGGATGGATGACGCGTGACGCGTCGCGTGTATGTATGAGCGCCTGTAATTTATCAGCTTTCCTTGTAGGCTGCACTTAGTATTCCAAATCGTACTTTCCAGGCCGGAGATCATCTGAAAGGTACAGAAAGGTGCCCATTAAATCGATAACGATCGCCATGAAAAAACTCCCCTGTGGCGTTTTTGCCATTGACAATTTTGGCGAAACCCCCTCGAAATCTACCGTTCTGGAAGGCCACCATGACTGCGTGGTCATCGATGCCACCCACGAGCGAGCTGATATGGTAATATTATGAACCACGCGGCTCGCTCAATCCCACCCTGTGACCTTTGCAGCCGAATTGATTATTGAGGCATAGTGATCTTGAAACCCTCCAGGTACCTCTCCATTTGTTG
Source organism: Calvatia gigantea (assembly GCA_025093985.1). Taxonomy (NCBI): domain Eukaryota; kingdom Fungi; phylum Basidiomycota; class Agaricomycetes; order Agaricales; family Lycoperdaceae; genus Calvatia; species Calvatia gigantea. Next base: position 899,111 of record JACAAK010000005.1, on the reverse strand, counting down.
ATGGACTCCTCCGGTGAGATAATTAGCGCGAGTTGCAACAACGCATCCTCTAATTCCACGGGGCACGTATATGATGCACTCGCAGCCCGGCTCACTTATCCGGTTTTTCCCTAAGTATCCCCTATTTAAAGTCGCCTATTAAGGCGGACAATCGAAAACGATTTTCACGATAAAATCCATTTCGTATTCGGACATGTCAAAGCCTTCCAGACAAAAATATGTCCCCACTTACCCTGAACTTTTCGTTGTTGACTTCGGTGAGGGAGAATTTGATTCATGCCTACGTGCCACAAGGGTGAATCTAGTCGTTCCCTTTTTTACCGTTGCACAAAATGTACTGATCTACCTGCAGAACTTCGAAGCAGGAGAATTTATGGTAGCCCTCGAACCTTCTCGCCTCATGCAAAGTCGAAAAGCTTACACCTCCTTGCAATGTGGCCCCGGATCCAACGACCACGTCGAACTGAACTCCGATCTCGTATACGGTACGCGCTCTTAATCCTAACCTCGGCCGGTACCATTCTAATCAGTAGTCCCCGACCCGAAGTCAACCACTCCTGTGATCCCAACGTTGCATTCAACTTATCCTCTCCTAATCCATCCGAATGGCACCTTTACGCACTCAAACGGATCGAGCCTGGCCAAGTAGTAACTTTCTTCTATCCGAGCACAGAATGGAATATGGACCAACCCTTCTTCTGTGAATGCAAGGCTGCGGTAATGTTTTCCACAATGGTATGGTATCCCAGCTAAGGTTTGTAAACAGAACTGCCTGGGTCATATTCGTGGTGCCAAGTATCTCACCCTTCTGCAACTGTACGCTCAAAAGTTCGTGAACCCATACATCCTTGGATTGGCTGTCAAACGAGACAGGGAGGCACTCACCAAAGCCCAAAGCCGGTTGTGACCCGTTCGTCCCAATAGTCTCTGGGATATACTAGATGCCGTAAATTACTTTACGAATTATTGTACACTGTCACCCTCTTGGGGGCGGGGGGGGGGGATCGGGAACAATCAAGCCGGACATAAAAATCAATGAAATTGGGGGATCGAGATCCTGGAATCACCAAGCTTCACCGTCAAAACGCTCCAGCACTGAGTTCGCGTCTTCCACGTCCTTCTGCGCTTTCTTCCGCATATAGAATATCGGACAGTCTTTACTCGTGCACAGGACATCCTGGGGCAAACCGTCAGACACACAATGGCATACTTCATTCATGGAATCAAACAAACCTGATGCAGAGAACCCTGACATCTCTGGCACTGCGTCCACAATCGCGCGAAACGCATTTGCAGCTCCGAGGTCGTTCCCACCTGTTTCTGGTACAACTCTGAAATTCTCGGTCGACAGTTGTTACAAATAGCACCATCTAATAATAAAGAATTAGCCGCGCTTCTTACTGGTAGAAAATGAGCCCACTCACTAGGTACGCTGTTGTTTGGCTTCAGAGCGGTCTTGCATCCAAGACACGTAACTGTCTTGACGGCGAACTTCATAAGGCCACCTACTGTTGGAGTGGCGATCGATATCGACCTCGTATGGTCACCAGATACTGCGTGCGTCAACGGGCAAAGTCAGCCGGTAATTCAGTCAATGGAATGACATGGTGGGCGCACACAGCGAAGATGCCTTCTCTCCAAGGATAGGTTCGAAAATCCTCAGTAAGGGTTTCGATAACTGATTCTCGAGATAATACTTCGTATCTATCGGTAGATTGTTTTCCAGCACGTAGAGGGGATCTTCTGATTTCTCATACGCTGCAGCACCTACGGAAGAAACAGGGTCAACTCTCCATCTAGCTCCTATCCGCGCCTGTGAGGGGAAAACGTACCTTTGACCCCCTTGACAATAACATAGGCAACACGATCTCCGAGCGCAGGAGCCGACCCAGCATCGCGTTGCTTCATGCGTTCTGCGAGCTCGACATGTGCTTGCTTTCCAGCGTAATCTAGGAAAGAAGATATCAGGTTTATCACAGCCACCCTCTTGTTTCTGCTACTGACCCGTCTTCGCCAGAGCTTTGGTGATCACGAGTTGGGACATGTCGACTTTGTTCTGCAGCAGGTCGGCAATTGTTTGTTTGACATAACTACGTACACGGGTAAGACGGAACTCTATGTGAGGGCGAAGAAAACGAACCTTTCAGCTGCTTTAGCGTTTCTGTCAATCAAGAGTTTATGCAGACTCGTCTGAATGACAGTCGAGACCAATCTACAGTTATCCCTGCGCACGGTCTATCACCGCTCATTAATCAGATCTTACTACATTCACGATGTGAGAGACCATACCTCGATACCCTTCGCGTCCATCTTATCGTATTTCTCCACCTTGGTCCAGTACAACCCAGCATAACGCTTTTTGCTGATGAGCAAGTATGGGAAGTACACCTTTTCAAATTCAAGCTTAATTGGCTTGATAAACTTGGCCGTGACGAGTTCAGCTGCCTCGCCTCCTAAAAGCAGTGTGCTCCTGTTAGGACCAGTGGCAATGCGTTAAGGCAAGGACGTACCGAGTGTCATAACTTTTGCGAGGTCGCTCGGTCCAAATTTGACCATGACAGAATCAGTGTCACCGTAAATGACATGCGCATCATACTCATGTCCATTTGCCATACAATATTCCGCCTCCACTTCCTATAACGGCCCTCCTTAAATACCCGGATCAACAAAGAAGCAAGCAAAACGGACCTGTTTCGTCTTCTCAATCATTTGACGACCATAAGCTGTCACACTAGACGAAATTGCCAGACATGGCAATTTGCCAACTGTTGCGCCAGTAAAACCATAGACGGAGTTTGCGCTGATCTAAGGGATAATCAGCGAATCGTTGGGATGTATGTAGCAACCCTCGAATCACCTTGAGGGCCAGTTGTCGGCCATCCAACACAGCCTTCTTGAACGGGTCCTTTTCATTTTTGAGATCCGCTTTTGCGAGCTTTCGAGCCGAAATGAGGTCCTCCAAGATAGTTGGCAATAGACCTTTTCGTCTTTTCGAGGTTGCAAAGAGGTCTGTAAAAGAATGAGTATCTTTGCATGAAGACAATAAAGAATATGCGCACCGTTGTTCGGCGTCTGAATGTAGTCGATATCTTTCACGAGTCCCAATCTATCGATGGTTGCTTTATCGAGTAACGTGGTATAACACAGGTTATGTGCCATCATGATCGAGGGGTATAGAGAACTGAAATCCAGAGTTGCAATGGGCACGTCGTAGTATCCTTTCTTAGGTTCAATTACAGTAGCTCCTTCATATGCCTCATCCGAACCTGATAAAGGTAAGAGGGTAAACATAAATTACTTCAGTTTGAACTCACCTTCATTCTTGAATGCTGGAATGACATAACCTTCCTCGTTCGCTTTTCTGAACAACTGTGAAAGCACCTTGATACTCTGGCCACGCGCAAGGAGGAAGTTGAAGGGTACGCCTGTCACACGCGCCATCTCCGTATAATTGACAAAGCACATGAGCTTATCCAAGAGCCTTTGCGGTAGATATGCATCCTAGGATGTCGAAATATCAATATCATGCGCCCAGGAGAGAGGGGACACGCCATACCTTCAAACAATATACCGCCAAACGGCGCCTAGATTCCGGTGTTCCGTTTTGCAGTTCCGAAATAACGGAGTGATGCACATCTTCCTTTTGCTCCCCCAGGAACTGCGCACAGACCGAATTGAGTGTATAACTGCGCAGTTTATGCTCCCGTTGCATGAATTGTAGGATGTCCATCTGCAATCGACCATCAAGGGGGGTTTCTTTTGAATCTCGTTGACCATATGCCCTTGAAGAGAAATGGGTGTTCTTGACTTCCGTCCTGACATCTGATATTCACAGCATCAGGAGATGTTTTCAGAAAGTGTGCAGTGATGCATACTCTTTAACCGACCCAAGTAATTGAACTTATCAGCACCAAGGGCTTTCGCTCGATCGAGTAGGTAAGGGAAATCAAAATTCGAGCTGTTGTAACCAATAACCACGTCCGGATCGACCGCCTCAACGAAATCTCGCCAAGATTGCAATAATTCGTCTTCCCTTTTAAAGGAAAGCACTTGCGAGCCGACAATATGAGCACATGAATTGAGCGTGAAGATGTTGCGAATGAATGGCTTGTCCTCGCCTATGACAGGATCAGAAGATTCCAGTGATTAGTTTCTAAGTGCACTTACCATGTCGTGTTACCATGTTAGCGACTTGAATAACAGGATCCATCTGCGCTTCTGGAAAGATACCCTTTCTACCGGCGCACTCAATGTCAAAACTTAGAATCCGAAGAGGAGCGATCTTCGACCAAGTGCCTTCTGGTGGGTGTGAAATAAAGGCATCGTATCTGTGATGCTAGTCAGTTTCAGACCGTTTGTATCCGCGTGTTAAGCACCTCATGTGTAATTCAATTTGACAGTTGGAGCGTTTCCCTTTTCCAGTGACGAGTTTGTACTTGCCGGCAGGAACTTCGATCCAGTTCATTCCAACCACCTGTTGGGTTTGTGAGTAGGTAAAAGGGTCATATGGAGGGGTAGCACCTTTGTGTCGATCATAAATCTTAAAGTGAAGACAATGTTGCTCTCATAGGTGGGGAGAGGGTCTGCTGGGAACAGATCTTCGAAATGGCATTCTGCGCGTTCGAAGAGACGTGGAGAAAAAAAAAACAGTCAGGCTAAACTGACAAGTAGGTTAGGGATTGAGCACTCATCTCTTATTCTTGGTAGACTCTTCGGATCGCAAATTGTCAGCTTGAGGAAAGGAATCCAATCATCTCCTTTGTAACCCCAAAGCGTGCGTTTGGAAACTTTCTCTATCTTCCGCACGTAGTTGCCACCGGCAATTTTCTGTCACTGAATTAGTAGACTGCAATGCCAAATGGAATGTGCATTACATTCAAGTACTCTTTGAAGGAATTCATGTCGTCCTCTCGAAAGCCTCGTGGAAGTCCGATATAAAAATACGGTAGAAAATCAGTGATCAACGTCATGACACTGTATCCTTCCTGTACGAGGGCGGTTAACAAAATGTGCTTGGCGATGGAGGCCTACACCTACCTGCGTTACTCCATACATGCGAATGCCAAAATGACCATTGCCATCCACACCCTCCTCCACATCAATTTGTTGGAAGACTACTCGAACGCTCAGAACATGAAAGCACAGTAATCAGCCTCGACATACTTATAGAATCTCGGTCCGGGTCAATCTTGTCCAATGTTGGGCGGGCCCAGCTATCTGCACCACCCTCTGCCTCTGCAACATTGTGTCAAACGCCTAGCGCAAAATTCAACGGTAAAACAAAACACACCTGTTGCCGTTCCTTCTTCCCTCTTCAACCTCTCCAGCACATCGGCGAACGAGGACTGTGACTGTAGGCCCTGCGAGGAGGCAAACGACGCTCCATTTTGTAGCTTCCTTTTCTTCGCAGCTGGTCCTTGCTCAATATCAGTCAACGTCCTAATTATTGAGTGAGCGATACACGTTCAATGACGCGAGGAGACTGCGTGAAATTGAATAGGGCGGGGAGACGCACTGTGTCCGTTCCAGAGGTTTATTCTTGGCTGCTGGAGGCATCTTGTCGCGTCGAGTGCGTCGTTAAGGATAGATTCCAGTACGTTGGGCTCGATATGCGGAAGGCGAGTTTGGTGGAAGAGGAAAGCTTCAAATCTCATCAAAGTCAGTGACAGGGTGACGAGGTGCGTCCGACTTTATTTATATTACATCGCGCCATCAAAATTGAGTTGTTCTTGGGGATCATTAATCAACACCTCGGTGGTGTGTCTGGTCCTAGAACCAGTCACACAGCCGTTCAATGTATATATTCAATGTTCTAACCTCCAAACTTTACAAGCTTTAAGTTAGAAGTTCAAGTCCAAAGGTGAAAAATATGGTGGCATTCTCAGGCGAAATTCAAGACCCCCATGTGCCTGAAATTTGAAAATTTGAAGGTTGACCTACTGGCCAAGAAACGACCTTGACAAGAGACTGAGATCGCATCAAGGTCGAAGCGATATTTGGGGGCGTCAGAAGACGTGCCCAATACAGAGCATGATGGAGGGGAACCTAGCTTTTTAGCAAGTGCGTCTCAACCTATGCATTAAGTATGGTTGAGAAGTCATTGTTCCATCCCGCGCACACTTCCATGCAAGGACACAAATGGGATTCGGATGCAATGTGATGGGTGTTGGTGTGCTGAAAGGGGTCATGATGTTAAAGGCCCATATATACATGAAGAAACCTGTTACACAGAATCACGCAGTTCACGGCTTCGGAAGATTAAAAACCCAATGGCAGACTTTTCGCAAGAACCGAGTTGTCTCATATTGATGTATTCATTAGAATTATGTAGCCTAAACACAAAGTGAAACTTGAGTGAACGAAAATAGTCAATAAGTGAATCGACTTACAAAGAACTGACTCTAGACATGCATAAATGTATCCCGCTTGGTTCCAACAACATTATACCCTCTCACAGCTTTCCTCTCCTGCCGTTGCTCCCATTTATTTCGGACGGCACTCGCAGGAACATTCTCAACCTCCAACAACTCTTTCACCTTCAAGATCTTGCCAGCAATGTCGCCCGAATGTTTATGGTAGACAGTTTGATGCCGTTTGTGAAGACCGAGTGCTTCGAGCGTGCCCTTGACCTTATCACCGAGAGAAATGCCGGAACGACGGAGAGTTATTTTAAAGTGAGTAAGTTCGGCTGGTTCTGTTGTGGAGGATATTGTTGGAGGCACGGAGGCTGCGGCGGGTGTCGGCTCGCTGTGTGCTGTTGTGAGTGTGCGCATGCACCAGGTTCGTGAGACGGCGACACGTCTGCAAATTGGGAGCGATGCCATTGTCTATTTCTATAGTAAATTCAGCGCTTTGAGCCAAAAGCAGGTATCTGGAAGACTCACTGTAATTGTGCACAAGCCTTCCAGTCACAAAGTTTTTGGAAAGTGGCGACTGACCCATTTGGCGTTACACTGGTGACAAATAGTCACCAACACTTCAATACCGGATACTTTGATGATCACAACGGCGTCGGTTGCCGGCCAATGGCCGTGCTGGCTAACAACTCACTCAGCTACTCTTGATTATTACCATTACAACTATTAGAAGACCGCCGGAGAATGTCCCAATTGGAAACTGCACCAAGCGTCCAATCCTCACAGGCAGAGGTTTGGTTCCTCAAAAACATCCTCTTTGGGCCCCCAGGAGAAGAGAAGAAGTCATATAAGATTATTACCCAGAATTTCAATGGGTGAGGACGAGCATGGCTATTTATGAGCGCCAGAATCAGCTAATCACTTACCCGCAGGCCATGCTCATTTATTGCTATATGTAAGTCCTAATACTACCTTCCGAGAGACTGAATGCTAACCTTGCACACGTTCTTAGGTAACATTCTCATTTTACGTGGCAACATTGAAATTCTTCCACTTACGCGGATGGCTGTATCATATGAATTCCTCTCTCAGTTAGTTGCTGAATATCTCCTGACAAGCGCTCCCGATGTTGATATATCCGCTGCGTTGTCAATCATGCCATATACCCAAAGTACGTTACCCCTGGCAGGTCCGTGAAGCCAACTGACATATCATTCCGGACAGAGGGGATGGACTTGAACCCTCTCTTTACGGCCGCGACATCATTCAGACCTTCGGGAGAAGGAACTGGAGAATTGGATTTATTCGAAAAGGCGGGGATACAACTTGTTCACGGATGGTTGGTCGACCCAGAAGATGCAGAGGGAGAAGTGATACAGCGTGTCAAGGATTATGATCACGCCGTGCAACTCATTGCCGAGGTGGACCATCTGACGGATGGGAAGTTCGTGCTCGAAGAGACAAGTTTTGAGGAACCCAGTGGGAGCAACAGCAAAACACCGATGGGCCCCACAAATTACACACACGATCAGAGGAGAAAAATCGAAGATGGTAAGATCTTCCCGTAGTCCTTTTACCTGCTGCTGAGTATTCATTTGCAGCGATTGTTGTCCGGAGGTTCTTGGAGAACACTTCATCTCAATTAACCTACCATGGCCTTTTCCACCTGGCACAAACGCTGACACCCTATACACTTTATGCCCTCTTCCGCAACTCCCACCTTTCAGTAATCTACAAGACGAATGGTGATGACGGCGCATTATTCTCACTGGTGTCGGACCAAGTATTTCTCAATGAGCCATCCATTGTATGGGAACGCTTGGAAGACGTTGACGGGAGCTCCTCAACTTGGGTGGATGCAGACTTCCGGCGAGCAACCCCTGCAGGCGGAGATTTTGCCGGGCAAACAGCAGAGGAAGCGTTGACTGCTGCTGAAATCGCTGCGGGTATCGTTGATCCAGTAGAGTGAGTACTTGGCCAAACGTTCTAGTCTCCAAAATCTAACATTTTCATTTCAAGCCATCAACTGGCGAAACAGCTTCAAGAAGAGGAAGATCAGCATGCACGCCTCGAACACGAACGCTATATGCAAGTTCGGCGCGAACGCGAGGCACACTACCAACAAGCTCAAGAGAAAAAGCGGATGAAGAAGGCGCAGAAGAAATCTTGTATCATTATGTGAATATTTACAGGATGTTATCCATATTGGGTTCGGATACTTAATGGATGGTTTTCTACCGGAGACTGCCGCCCGCTTTCATTGCTAACTCTCTCTGCCACTTCCATCGCTCGGTAGTTTCTGTTCGCTCCCTCAGGCCTCCGGATTCAATGCAGCCGCATCTCAAACAGCCGATTATCGATGTCCAGAATCCCTGTTACTGTCCCTCTTTTCCTGCGCGCGCATATATCCACAATTTGCACCAATGCTGGGCTCTAAACTTGGGTACCCCTCAGACGTCCCGAACGTCCCGAGTTGTTAAATCATTTCGACGTCTCCTAAGTCGAGCTGTGAATACTCCTGGTGTCGACCCTGGCGACAAGGGCGTGGACGACTCGGACTGGGAGACCTCTGGATCGAGCTCTGGTTCAGATACTAGCACTACCACAGCGGCCTCACACTCGTCCGCTTCAGAAGAAAAAGGTTTTGGGGACAAACAAACCCATTCCGCATCTAAACATAAAACTGCTACTGTTCTCAATACCCACGGCTCTAGCACAACTAATGGCGCCTCGGCGACTACCACTAGGACAAGTGAAGATCTTAGCTCTAACGGGGACTACCTCACTGCCCTGAATGGGTTCGGCCGCCTTCGTGATTCGCGTCTCCTTATCTGCCCACCTTGTAAACGAAAAGACTCTGATCATCCCTCCGACTCCGAGGATAGCGATATCAGGGGACCGTCGAAGCGCGCCAAATCTCTGCCTGGAACTGAACAAGGATCATTTGAAGTGAGGCTCAAGAGAGAGTCTTTGAAGTTTGACTTGCCTTCCTCCAACGAACACCTGGACCCATCTGGACTTGCTGCATCCCCAACCCCTTCCTTGACATCGCTGAACCTCGAGTTTCTGCATATACCCAGGACCAAAACACCAACGGTTAAAGATCCAGGCGAGTCAGAAAGGCTCATTGAGGAAATCAAGCAGATTGCCCCGGGAATCCGAATCCCTCCCGACGCCCAACAGCCACAAGCAATAGCCCGATACTTGGCTGAGAATGGTTCAGTGTCATTTGATGTTGATATATGCGGTGATCTGAACGAGTGTCTTAGGATTACTAACCGCGCCTTTGCTGGCCTTAATCGGAAAATACCCAAGTATCCAGCATCTCTCATTGTCTCCGTCCCTTAATGAACATAACGGCTTGAACCTTGGTCGCGTTTCAGAGCTGTTGCCAGGTATGACGCGCGCGACTCTTGTCGTGTTGTGGGTCTAACGACGTCTATCTGTGCAGAGTTGCATCCCCCTGGGCGATTCGCTGGCCTCGCCAATTTGCATTGTGACTTTGCCTCCCTGAAAGATGACGATGTCGTGTATTTCCACAACCTCCCACTCCGAAGTCTCTCTCTATACTGCACTGGTATTTCAAATACAGCGTAAGCAATATCTCTGTTCCATTTACAGAGTTTACAGAACGTTCCTCACTCGTCTCATTGTGACAGCGTTTTTTTGTTCGTCTCTCATCGACACACATTACTCCATCTGTCCATCGGTGCAAATCCCCGTATCAACGATGACGCTATACCTGCTCTATTGATGTTCAAAAGGCTGAAACAGCTCAAATTAAGGGGAACCGAAATCAAAATGGATGGGCTACGCCGCTACGCCAGTGACATCCACCGCGAAAAACGGGTCATTAATATCGAATTTTCAAGTGGTTGCTGCCATTACCTGAACCGTAAGCTTACTCGCCTCGTAGTGCCTGAGTATTGGAGTTGATACCCTATTTTCGAAGGCCTGTCCAGTTATTACCTCGTGGACATCAAACCACCGCTCATTAGCGAGTGTGAAAATGTCTGGCGAGCATCACTCGCTGAATTGAGGAGAAATCTCACTGCGCATTCGGCCGCAAACAAAGATATCTCTGTCGCTGGGAACAAATCAGAGCTGAGGGAGAGGTTGATCAAGCTATTACAGTGCAGAAGGGACGATCTGTTAGTCAAGGAAATGTTGGAGAAAGGTAACCGTTGCGTTGTGATTGAAGGTGGATTTGATGGAGTAACAGGTATGAGCCGGGGGAACAGTGATGGCGGCGCAACGTCAGATGAATACGAGGAAGAAGACTTATAGGTTGTGGCACGAGGGGTTTTTCTTTCGTTAATCTGCTCTCGTCTTCGCTTTTTGCACACCGCTCTTGCTTCTCTGCGTATTACTTTGTTCCCTTTTGTTTTCCTAAGGTACCAGCCTTTGAACTCAATCATCTTACCAATGTACTGTTGGAGTACACATTGACTTCACATGAAAAATGTGCCCCACACTTTCCTGTTCACAACACATTTGAGAAAGGCGAACGCACCAGTGAAGCTGACTTGGTGCAAAGCAAGCAAGCAAGGGTGGAAAAGAACATGCACATTGGAGGGCGTCTGGGAACAGCAGTGGTGTTTCCCAGCAGAAGCGGCGAGTGATTTGGCGCAGAGGTCTGGGGCCTGAGGTTGGAAAGACAACGATAATTCCGAATAACGCAGATTCGGACAAGTAGAAACGCTACTGGGCACGCGGTATCAACAAAAACAACGGACAAGATAATAAGTCAAATCATAATAGCGTAGGTGTCATGTCGATGATAGCATGAGGTCCTCTATTTGCGTATTCCGATTTTGACACGTAATTCCTCCCACCGCTTTCGTTGAAGATGATCTTTCAAAACTATTAGTTTTGTTGTGGTCGGTGATTGGATAGCAAAAATTAACCTTAGCAGTGATACTGGAGCCTAGGAACGCAGCGTAGCCATTCCCCGTTTCGCGATACTCTGCGTAATATTCGGGGACATTAAGGATGCGGACAGAGCGAGGTTGGATGTCCATCGAAGCTTCGGGGCTGTACAAATATGGTGCCAATCTCGATTGTAGAGCAAGTCCAATACCTGGAGAAAGGGTATATTAGATCACCGTTTATACATCGTAGAGGGAACCACATACCCTTAACGTGCCGTGTTACATCGCCTGTGACAGCCAATCCTTGCCAAATGTACGCCCGGTAGTCGATATCTGTTAAGTTGACCGCGTGCGCAACAATGTCTTGCAACGGCCGGACAACATCATCGTCCTCGCGTAATGAAACCCCACTCAAACCGTTCAATAGCCTTGGGTCAAAGAGCGGCTCGCACATTCTGTGACGTTCTTTCCCAAGGGTGAGTGAATGCGAACCGAATTGTACTGTTACCAGATCCATTGCCTCAATTTCACGAGCGCGAGCCAGCTCTGCGGCGGTTGCCTTTGCTGTAGCTTTTTTCTTCATCCCACTTTCTATCACGGCCTTTTCCTTGCCCGCTACTACGATAGCGGCAATGTCGGTCACACCTTCGTCATCTGGGATGGCTGTTTCGCCGTCGGAAGGTACTTTGATATAACCCTCCTTCCATAGCTGTTTGGCAAGTTGTAGCAGCTTTTCGTGTAATGCCTCCGGATCGAGGGGGTTATCGGGAGGGGAGAGGGTGCTAACGATGCTTTGGTTTGATTGCAAGATGTGTGCCAGGTAGATTTCGCAATCTTTGAGTCCCAGAGGTACACGAGCCTTGGCTCGGTGAATGATAAATCCTTCGTAAATGGGAGTAATGTCGGTTTCACAGTCGCCAATGTCGACTACAACACCACTCAGGCTGTTCACGGCGTACATTTGCGCAATGGGGCGTTCGACAATCCCAAATCCGGCGACATTGAACCGCTCAAAGAACACTTGGCAAATTCGCTCGTACGTGGATCGCGAAAGTCCGGAGGCAAAGGACAACAACACGGGTGATTCATTTTGGACTCGTCGTCGTTGCAGTTGGTTGAAGAGAATATACTTCCTTTGATTTTATAAGTCGTGATCAATGGAATTTCGTGGACCCTTTCGCGTGCACGTACCAGATAGCCTCTGCTTGCACCCAGTCTGCGACATCTCCTTTCTCAAACGGCCACGAAACGATGATGTCCTGTCCTGCAGCAAGGGCTTCATCCAGCTGTGTGCCAACAAGGTAATCGTTGACTGCGGCTTTTAGAGGTTGTGGCAAAGCAGATGTTGCTCGACTGCTTGAGGCTTTAGCGGGATCGAAAACACTTCCCTCGCGCGTTGGTGCATTCGTATCACCGGAAGCACCTCTCCGTAGACCAACGCGTGCGGGTATTTCCTGTATGTCACTCCCTCTCAGTGGTTGGACGATTATCAAAAATGTTTTAAAAACGCACAACACTTGGTGTTTTTAAGAGATCGTGTAGACCAAGTCCCGCTCGTACGACGGTCCTGCCCGTCTCAATCACAATAACATTGGCGTCGCGTAGGGACATGTTGGAAGAGATTCAACAGTTGTGATGTTAAGGTTAGGGTTCGGAGTGAGGTGCGATTCCGTGCGTTTACAAGGCTATCTCCATTTAGCACCACCGTTTAAATCCTCGTATGATCTTCTGTCATTCAATATTCAACTGACCTTGAAGTCATCTGCCATGTACTCTATGCTCGACGTTGGTCCCTCTGGAGAGAAACCGTTTACAGATTATTCGCGCTGGAGGCTGTTGGTCAACGACGGAGGCCGACATACATGGCAGTACCTCAGGACTGACGAAGAGTGCGAGGCTTGGCCTCAGAATTCGGTGGACAAGTACTGGCTCGGGTTGGACATGGTACGTCCGTGGTCGTCCTGCTTCCACAAAACCTTATACATCCTCCAGGAACTTCCAGACTTACCGCCTGCGAAAGACGCGTTTGAAGCTGCAAAGAACGGCTATGAATTCTATAAACACCTCCAATCTGACGATGGTCATTGGGCCGGTGAATATGGTGGTCCCATGTTCTTGCTTCCTGGGCTTGTTATTGGCTCGTACATCTCGGGGATGAGCTTCAAAGAGGAGGAACGTCTTGAAATGATTCGGTACCTGTTTAACCGAGCTCATCCTGAAGACGGCGGTTGGGGCATGTGAGATACGCCTTCGCCCATAAATAATTTGACCAAACTGACCTTATGTAATAGACATGTTGAAGGGGTGTCAACGTGCTTTGGAACAGGTCTCAATTATGCCGCTCTCCGTGTTCTAGGCGTCGAGGCCGACCATCCCGTCTGCGTGAAGGCGCGCGCCTGTCTCCACAAGCTTGGTACGCACAATTTAGTCTGACAATTAGCAGGCTTATGAATATACGGACAGGCGGTGCTGCTGCTATTCCTGCGTGGGGGAAATTCTGGTTATCACTACTCAATGTTTACGAGTGGGAGGGCAATAATCCAGTTCCTCCTGAACTTTGGTATGTCGTCGGCTAAGAGACTCTACAAATACCTTCTAATGTTTCTTGAAGGCTGCTTCCAGACTGGCTACCTATCCACCCTCACAGGTGGTGGATTCATACTCGGACAGTCTATGTACCCATGAGCTACCTGTACGGTATCAGGTATAAATTCCCTGAGAATGATCTTGTTCGAGCTTTGCGCCAGGTATATCTCACACTCACCAAAATCTCACCAATTCATTAATCATATGTTCTTTTTATTTTCACTCCAGGAATTGTATACCCAAGATTATTATTCGATCTATTGGCCAGACCAATGTAACAACGTTTGCGAGGTCGATCTATATGCGCCTCACTCCAAACTCTTTGATGCCATCAACGTCGTTCTGAGTTCCTATGAACAATGCACAATCCCACCTCTCCGTTCTGCAGGCGTCAAATACGCTTATCAACTTGTCGTGTATGAAGACGAAAACACCGGTTATCAAACTCTCGGCCCAGTCTCAAAAATGTTCAACCTTGTCGCTCGTGCCCATGCCGAAGGCCCAGAAAGCTACGCGTACAAAATGCACGAAATCAAACGTCAGGACTTTATGTGGTTGGGCGAGGACGGTATGCGGATGTGCGGAACCAATGGAAGTCAGCTTTGGGACTTGGGGTTCATTACTCAGGCCTTAGTCGAGACTGGATTGGCGAATCTAGACGAGAACAAGGAGAGCTTGATCAAAGCCCTGCATTGGCTTGACGAAGCACAAATTCGAGACAACCCAAAACACTATCACACCAGCTATAGGCACACCACAAAGGGTGCATGGGGTTTCAGGTATGGTTCTTTGTGACGAAACCGAGCACTTGCTGATAAATGACATAAAAGTACTAAGGAGCAGGGTTACACCGTCAGTGACTGTACTGGTGAAGGCCTGAAGGCAACCATGTACCTGCAACACCATCTTGAGTGAGTAGTTCCCTGTGCCCATGAACCTTGTCTCACGCCTGTTTTCAGCTTTACACCTAAACTGATTTCAGATCGTCGTATGTTCGACGCCATCGATGTTCTTCTGACCATGCAAAACCCCAGTGGCGGTTACGCTAGTTATGAACCAGTTAGAGGGCCTAAATGGCTTGAATGGTTGAATCCCGCAGAGGTCTTTGGTAAGTCGCTACCCATGTGTGTTTAAGCACACGCTCATAAGAATCACAGGTGATATCATGATTGAATATCTGTATCCCGAATGTACAACTTCCGTCATCACCTCCCTTGCCATTTTCCGTAAAATTTATCCGGATTACCGACCCAACGACATTGCGTAAGCCAACTTCTGCACCAAACCATGCATATCTGACATCCTATGAAGCCGCACGATCCAACACGCCATCAAGTACCTTCACGAAGCTCAGAAACCCGAAGGCGGTTGGTTAGGTTCCTGGGGCATCTGTTTCACATACGCAACACAGTTTGCACTTGAATCTCTCTCTCTCGTCGGCGAAACCTACGAAACGAGCAACTATTCGAAAAAAGCGTGTGAGTTTTTGATCAGCAAGCAGCGCACCGATGGCGGCTGGGGCGAAAGTTACAAGGTATGTTCCTGCTTTAAACTGCGCATGGTTGCAAGTTATTGAAAAATTGAATAGTCCTGCGAGCAATGCGCTTGGGTTGAGCATGAGAATTCCCAAGTTGTACAAACCTGCTGGGCCGTTATGGCTCTGATGTACGCTCGATACCCCCACGCAGAACCTATTGAGCGTGCTATACGGCTCGTCATGTTTCGCCAGCTTCCCGTGCGTTGTTTCATTATTTTTCTTATTTCCTAAAACGACTCAACTTGTTTGATAGAATGGTTCATGGCCACAAGAAGCCATTGAAGGTGTATTCAATAAGACCTGTGCCATTTCATACCCAAACTTCAAGTTCTCTTTCCCGATTTGGATGCTCGGAAAAGCTCATCAATATTTGAAGGAGTTGAAGGCGAAGCATGACGTTGCGAGTGGGCACACCAATAATAGATCCAACGGACACTAGGTGGCTAATTTTCATCTCTGTATCCCTTCGTTCCCGGGTGCCTTCCCTCGCCGTGGACCAATCCGGGCAGTTGGTCATCTTATAGTTTTTTTTTATAAGTATGTATACTTAAGTACGGAGATACGGGGATGGATAGGCATTTATATAGCTTTCGACATGCGATAGAATAGACGGGTTCCGGCCTCCATTTGTCACTGAAACCGTTATTGTGTCGAAAAATGCCAAAAGGACAAAAGACTGGGTAGGTGTCAGGCAGACAGCGTTACAAATCGTGTCGTACAGTTATTAAAACAATACTAAACAGACTCGAGAGTATTAATTATTCACCGTCGTGTCTGTGCTTACCCAGTTCGGCACTCGCTCCTCTGGGGCACACCGCAATTACAACGACCACACCCTCTGCATACCAAGTTACCAGTCATTTACCCGGTTCTGGTTGCTCCAACCACCATCGAAAATTGTTGTCGTTGATATATCTATTATATGTCCGAACGTTATTCATTTTCCGTTAGCTTAACCCGAACTTAAGCTGACTTCTAGGTCATGCCTCGGGGCTATGTAATTCTCCACCAACGTCCCGCAATTATCGTCCAGAGAAGACAGAGGAGTAAAGAAAGGGGAAAAAGCTGAGGGTGACCGGTGACCCCTGGAATATGCCTTCCTAACCCCCTTGTACTCCTTAATCCTTACATCAAACACACAAGGGGAGTTCTCAGTCCAAGGTGAACGCACGAACGATCTGTGGTCCTTCATCGTAGCCGAATACACTCACTGTATTCCTAGCCTGACTTGCTCGTATGCTCCACGAGGAACTCCCGAAGCTACGTCGTCAACATCCCAGGTTCGTTCAATAAACAATTAGGGCCAAATTCTCCCTTGATCAATCCCCGAAAGTGCTGCTCTAGCGAACACAAAAGACCGCACATAGATATGTGCCATCCGCCGGCTCCATATGGCCCCTCACTCTTACCCACAGGAAACAAACCGACCGAAATAAACAGAAAACATGGTGGCATAAGAAGACCTGGCGTTCAATATAAGTAGTCTGGCCTCTGGCGATTTATTGACAATCATCTAGTGAGTTTCTTACGGCCAAGACAACTTCGCTAACGACCGCTCGGCCAGTTGGACACCCGAAATACCCCACTTTCCATTGAACATCTACCTCGACATAGTCCAGGGGTTTCCGTTTGAACGTCAGTTGGTGCGACTACTGCTCTGAGGGCAGCTCGCTTGGACTATCCTGACTTCTCGTACTGAACATCCTAGCGACCTTTGCCTGCTGCATCCAGTACCGTTGTCCCCTTTCCTCTCTTTGTCCCTGAGAGTAATCCGCTATCCGGTGAACTGGAGACCCAGCTACTATGCTGAAGTACAATTTATTCCGCTCGGTTCATTGGTAATATGTAGGGAATGGCGGTACGAGAAAGTTTCAAAGCCAGTGCGCGAGCCCCGAGCCGCATAAGCACTAACAGTGTTGTGAGAGGTCATGTCGCTGATGTGGCTCAGAGCCCAATCGCCGAACTCGCCTCCCCCTTGACCGCGGCTCGCCCAACACACCTCGCCTGGCCCTGGCTCATCATTTATAGAAAGAAACATCTTACGCGAACAGCCCTCGGTGAGCCGAACATCAGAAAAGCTTCCCAGGTTCCTATTTATTGAACATTGACCTCGGCACAGTCCAGAGGTTCTAGTCTGCGCTCAAATTGGTCCAATCACACTTGTTTTAGGGCAGCTCGCATGCGCGACATCACATCACCCTTCGCCCGTTGCTCCCAGAACTACCGTCTGTTCCGAACGCCTCCCTCTGTACACAGGGTTTCTGGAAAATTTAGACCAAACAAGCACTACCCAGGTACAGCTAATCGCGTTAAGTTCTTAGCCACAGATCGTCGGTAACCGGACGGTTCAACATAAGGAGTTCTTACCCTCCGGACGTCGCACGGGGTTCGGAAATGACAACGACGTGTAATTCATCAAGTTAGGATGTTCAGGCTAAATCACCTCTCGCCAACGCCATGATTTTCTGAGACTAATCGCTGCGGAGATCCAACATTCATTATCGATCGTGTTCCACCTAGGCCTCTTAAACCAGACTCTGTCTTTCCCGCCAACTGCCGACCGACTCCGACCCAATTCCGCTGATCAAATCCATACGTTTGCTCAATGGAAGGACAACATCACAGCTTTAATTCGTTAGCTCAACCAACGAATTAGTAGGATGATGTTTCATCATCCATCGTTCCTACCGGTATGATGATCGCCCCAATGCCGGTGCCGCTGAAACCACCAAACCACCCCTGCCCATCACCTGTGAACTAGTGATCAGAGAAGACGATATATATATGTGCACAAACTTGTGTGATCGTTAATAACTTATTTGCCCTCCCCCAACCCAGAATGAGCCCCCAATCTCAGAGTGGATTATCCCTCTTTGAAACCTTCGATCTAATCAGCAATACCACCATCCTTGGAGTCCTGTATGGCATCGTATTCACGCTTTATTGCCTCTGTGCTCGGCTGTTGTACCTTCAGCTCCAGGAACTAGACAAACGGCAGCAAGCGAAGTTCACACTGGCCTACACTTCTCTTATATTATTTTGCGCAACAACCTCCCTTGCATTAAGTGCACGGGTGTGCCAGTTAGCATTTATAAAACATCCCGATTATCCTGGAGGACCAGTGGAATATCTAAGTTCAAAGAGGACGGCAATTTGCATTGTTGACTTGACCGTTGAAGTCTTGACAATGGCGATACAGGTCAGTGGTTGAAATAAGGTTTAGGTGTCATTGAACTTGCCACCTTCATAGATCTGGCGCCTTTGGATAGTATGGAGTGGGACACAATATGCTATAACAGTCACCATCCCACCCTTGCTATACCTTTTCACTTGCATAGGTATGCTGATTGTGGTTTTCGGTCACCTTTGTACCTCTTGACGCAGCCTGATGCTACCCATGTCATTCTAGGCCTGAACACTTTCACGGGCATTGAGGTTAATTTCTTGTCACATGAAGAGTTTGGTATCTCTTCCGGGAGGTTCAATGCAGTTTCAACTGCAGGTTATGTTGTTCTGTCGACATTTACGATTCTTGTGACTGGGCTCGTAGCTGCCCGCCTTTTGCTAGTACGAAGGCGCCACATCAGGATATTGGGTAGGTACTTGGGTTATCTGATCTGCAATGATGGACTTCACTACAGTGCAGGAACCTCAGACACCTCTAGTCCTTACATGAGCATCATTGCAATCTTGACTGAATCCTATGCTTTGGAATCTATCTGGTCTACTGCTACTGCAATTTCGATTGGGGTGGGAAGTCCCAGTGTTCCTCTATTCATGAATAATGACTCCACTATCAAGGTATGTGCGTTGACCACAGCAATGAGATCTTTTATCCACTTCTGTCGTGTCCAGGTTATTGCCTACCTCCTTATCATTTATCGTGTTGCGGTTGGGCGGGGATGGACCAAGGAGACAGAACAACAACTCACGAGCTTACAATGGAACCGTAGTGCACATACAACCACTGATGAGGTCAGCGGCGTTCAGTCTCGGGTACCTGCACCCACAACCGTGGTGGTGATGGGTTCTCCACCAATGTCCCATTCTGAGTCGGTCGTTTAGTCAGTGTATTTTCATTTCTGTATCCCTTCGTTCCCGGGTACATTCCTTCATCGTGGACCAATCCGGGAGGTTAATCCTCTTATATTTTTTCTTTATAAGTATGTATATTTAAGTAGGGAGGTACAGGGGTGGATAGGCATTTTTATTGCTTCCGGCGCACTATGGAATGAATGGATTCCAGCCTCCGTTCGTCAATGCTACGGTATATTAGGAAGAACGGGCACTGCAGAAGTAAGGAATCGTAAGGTTGATTCAAAGAACAACAAGAAATTCAGAATTACTGAGTTTGTGAGCGTGTATCTGATGGCACGCTTGCAGCCCGGCCGTAGCGCGTCTGGCCACTGGTTTCAGGTATTGGCACCACCTCTGCTAACAGTTTATATGTACCCGGATTGGGGGCGTTGGGGGCGTTTAATGAATGTAGATATTTCCCTTTAAAAATCGGGCATCCTACGATTCGGAGTGACTTGCTGGGTGGGTCTGAGAGCAGACGAAGCTGTAAAACTGCACAAAAAGCTCGGGAGGAATTGCGATAAGCAAAGGGCGAACGTTGAAACGTTGATGGATCTGGCATATCATTTTGAGGCACTGAACTTTGGCTCACGCGCACGGAGGTGCTGGGGAGGAAATACAATTTTGGAGGATTGGGGCTGTTCTCTCAGGTAACTGGTGTTGAAACGTTGATGATCCCACTCGTTATCAAACCTCTCCACGCCCAATCATTGCGGCACTTTTGATGTTGCGAGCGCTTCAAGTTTGCGATTTCCATCCACATAAATGTTTGAACCATGCTTGTTGCATCCTTGCAAGGACTCGGATCTTCGTGTTCGACACACACTAAATGCAAGCTCTTGCGTGGATTCGACCTAGCTGCTGGGTTAACCTGCACTATTGCTAGTTTGTCGGGCAAGATTACCAATGATATCGATCAACCACGGGAAGGCACACCTTTTTCTTCGAGCCAGTAACGGAACCCAACACAGTTGACGTCAAAGATATTTTCGTCACACGTCAGGCTCGTGAACTTCAAATGAGAACGACTGCCGAGTTGGACGGAGTTGGCGCCGCCAACTCCGAGAAGTCTAGTCGTCATTCGTCGTGCTCAATATAGCGAGGAGATTCTCTCGTCATTGACCGAACCTTCTCGCACGCGTTCCACCAGCCCAAACCTCTATAGTTCAGCGCTCAAATTTTGACCTGCTTTGTTTGGTTCTTTCGTCCTCCAAGCACTTATCATGGGGAGCGCTTTCTACAACCTGCAAGATAATCCAGCGGTGTTCTTCTCTCACGGAGGCGTCCTTCTTGTGAGTTTTTGACAGATGGCTATCACGAATTCGTCTAACGCTTTAATTACTCACAGCGCTCATTTCCCTGCCTTGGACTACAATGGCTGAGATTCCTGCTCTATTTGTCCACCGCCCCATAGTTCTTCGTCCAATATGGCACTCTCTATTGCCCTTGCAATGCGGCTATTGCACTTACATGTGTGGATGTGCCGATTACTCTCAGCATAACAATTGTTTTCGTAATCGTCCTTTACTTCTTGGTTGCTCCCTAATGGACCGTAGCGAGTACTCCAACACACAACTTGCGGATAGCCGTCGGTTGATCACTGCCCCTTAGGATTGACTTTTCGCAGTACTCTCCTTGTTTTCTCGTTTACGATGTGCCTCAAACTGAAGGGATGGTTCGGAGCGATCGCTGCATTACTCGCAACGGATGCGATGGCATAGTTATTTTCCGGCTCTCCCTTCCTCACCCATGCGATTTACACTGGTAGTTATCGCACTGATTACATTACTGAACATATCTAACGGAACGTAGGTCACCTGATCCGTTACTTGGACCTTCCCAGTCCTGATTTCTATTTTCCCTAGCCTTTGCGTTATGGGTACACCTTCCCAGTTATCATCGTCAATTTACAGCTGGTCGCGGCTCCAAAGGTTCGAGGGCGAACGGGTTCCGACTTGTCCAGGTGTTGTGCCTCAAGGTCCTGGCTGCGAAAATGTCACGTTCGAAAATTAACATGGACGGCAGTGGGCTCATTGGCCACACAACCCCTCATCGATGGTAGCTGCCTTTTTTATAGATTCTCGTGGTCCGGTTTTAGAAGGTATGCATCTGCGTCGTATCTCGTCGCTCGAGGCTGGGGTTTTATGCTGGTGCATTACAGAACTATGGTATCGTCGCTTATGGTACCGGGTCCCTTATGACTCTCCTTGTTTCTACAGAATTCACGACCCCCACCTACCACGAGAGTGGTGTCATTCTCCTCCGTCCTGGATACAAGGTTCGGATCACCAGTGACGAAGAAACGGATACAACAAAGGAAGGAACGCCTACCCGAGCCAAACAAGGAACTGGAGGAGACGGATACACGCGTTCCCAAATGCACTGTTTGAGAGGCACTGTTGTTCTCTGTCAAACTCGATCCACCTCATTTTGCCCTGATTGCTAAGAAAGAAGCCGGGTCAGCTTGTTCATCCCCTGTTTGCGCTTTGCCAATTGACACCCATTTTTTGTAGCGTTGAAAAATGCTTAATGATTTACGGCCTCGAAGGCTTTGCAGAAGCCACCATCGGTTCCCTTGGCATTGAACACCGCAAACGTACAACCATTGGTGTTGAGCTCGCAGGGTACCATCTGACAATTCATTCAGTATTTGGCACCACTGACACCGGACTCATAGCCGAAAGCTCTTGCTCTTCTTCGACGAATCCGTTTCTGGGCTTGATTCTGAGAGGGCCCGGCCATCGTCCCCGCTTCATTCTATGGAAGCATGGCCTATGTGACAGTGACAATGTCCCCCGGTTTATTCGAGAACTCATTTGATCCTCCTCTAGCCATCCGCTGAACTTTCCAGGTCTTCGACCGCATGGTCCTACTCCAGAAGGGTGGACTAACTGTCTCCCTCGGAGACTTTGGAACAACGTTACCACACTAACCGATTACTTCGGTGGAAATTGTGCTCGCAAGTGGGACCTGATGAGAACCCGTGAGTTTCCTCTCAGTTATGGAAGTAAATCGTTGTTGAATCTTGCTATAGGGCTGAGTACATACTGGATGTCACCGGTTCTGGTGCAACTACGACGAGGGAGCAGGTTGGCATACCATCTGGGAAGGCTCCAAAGAGGCGGGTCGATTCCAAGAAGAAATTGAAGGCATCCACGACAAAGGTCGCAAGAAGGCCGCAGTTGAGGTTATGTTCACCTGCGAGTTTACCACATCATGGTCCATCAAACATGGGAACCCGTCAAATGAGGGCATGTCGCGTATTGGAGAAATCCCACATACTGGATGGCCAAGTTGGCCTTGAATAACATTGGCGGCCCCTTCATCGGCTTCACTTTCTTCAGAGCCTCCAACTCCCAATAAGGCACCCAGAACAAACTCTTCGTGAGTCTAATTCCACCGCCACCCTCCTCATAACCACTTGCTGACTTGTTTTGCAACCTCAGTCAATTTTCATGGCGACAATCCTGAGGTACTTCGTCCCAACCGCTTAGTCCAACAGCTAAAGCTCACTGATACCCGCAGCGTTCCACCCTCCAATCACCTGCAGGTTCTGTATGCACCTAACCCGATCAAGCCCAGATAAGGTGTCCGTAGCAATTCTTGCGAGAAAACATATCCATCAATGCGGTCGTGATGAGTTTCGCTCATTGATGAGGCATGACTGACTCCAACCATAATAACCATCTCCCGAGTCTAATCTACTTATATGCTTCACAAGGACCACCCACTGAAGCCACGGTCGTGGCATCAAACACAAGAGGAGCTCTGTTTCCGGGATGAGCCCACAGTCGGACGACCCGCGATCGTTAATTGCAGCCAAATACTCTGTCCTTGTCTAACATACCCATGTGCTCCACCAGGAATTCTAGCCTTGATCAGTCCCCGGGAGCGCTCCCTCGACGGACACAAGGACTGCACATGGTGTTATCCTCTGGTTCCATACGGTCCCTCACTTTTACCCACAGAGAACAAACCGACCGATATAAATAGAAAACATGGTGGCACGACAAGACCTAGCGTTTAGCATAAGTAGTTTGGCCGCTGGCGGTTCATCAACAAAAAATCATCAGGTGAGTTTCTTATGGTCAAGGTCACTTCGCTAACAGCCGCTCGGTGAGTGGGACGCCCTAAATGCCTCACTTTCTGTTGATCGTCTACCTCGACATAGTCCAGATGTTCTTGTTTGAACATCAATTAGTGTGACAACTGCTCTGATGGCAGTTCGCATGTACTATCATAAGTTCTCGCAGTATTCGAGCGACCTTTGCCTGCTGCTTCCGGGACTGTGATCTGTTTCGTTCCCTTTGTACTTGAGAATCTTGCATTCTACAATTTAGATACGGCTACAACGCACAGGTATAGTTTTTTCCGGAATCCCCGTTGGTAATATATCTGACAGTCCGCGAATCCCAGGCTGCATCAGCGATAACGTAATGTGCTAGGAGGTGTCATATCGCTGATGCGCTCAGCTGCTCGACTCGACTCCTCCCTCGTCCGCGGCGCGCCCAACACACTTTGCCTGGCCCCGGCCCCTTATTTATAAAAGAGAAAATTCTTACGCTCAAGGCCGCTTCGCTAACAGCCGCTCGGTAAGCTGACATCGAGAATGCCTCCCAAATTCCTATTCGTCGAACTTGAGCTTGATCCCCG
Source organism: Calvatia gigantea (assembly GCA_025093985.1). Taxonomy (NCBI): domain Eukaryota; kingdom Fungi; phylum Basidiomycota; class Agaricomycetes; order Agaricales; family Lycoperdaceae; genus Calvatia; species Calvatia gigantea. The sequence goes on along the minus strand of JACAAK010000005.1, from coordinate 875,031 downwards.
ACACCGACGCGGCCTGGGGGTTCTGGTCGCACAATCACTTCTCCCTTTCGTGGCAGCTCGTATGCAACCAATGTTCCTCCGAATTCTCGCAACGGCCCTCTCAGTTTCCGCCTGTTGTTTCCGGGTTGGTATACAAATACTCGTCTGACAGCTACATATACTGGATCATTTCGTTGATGTGCAGCCTGCCTCACTGGGAAAGGGTGTACTTACATCGACATGGATTTTTGGGACTCGCGTGATTTCACCCCCACACCCACAACAGCGAACAAATTAACCAGCCAGATACACGATCGTTATAGAATGTGCGGTGCGAAGAAGGTTGCGCCTGAAGGTAGCGCGCAAACCTGCATCAGTGACGGCGCTGACGCAGTGAAAGGGCTCTATTTTATGCTCCAACCAGTGCAATCAGACTTCTTTCATGGTAGTTCGCATGTAGTACTATCCCAAGAATTCTTGCAACATTATACCAACCTTCACTTACCGTCGAGCATTGTCTCAAGCGGTGACATAGAATTCACTAAGTCAAGATAATCGGGCCAAATCACCTCTTGCCAACACACGGCCTTCTGGGACCAACCACTGCGAAGATTAAATATTCATCATCAATGGTGCCCCACCTAAGCTTTTAAAACCAAGCTCTATTTTTCCCGAAAACTGTTGATTGATTCGCTGAATAAACCCATCTGTTTGCTCAATGGAAGGATAACATCAGGGCCTTGATCCGTTAGCTCAACCCGAGAATTTGTAGGATGATGTTTCATCATTCATTGCTCCTAGCAACGCGACCGCCCCAATATCAGTGCCGCCAAAAACCACTGAACTACCCTTGTGCATCGCCTGCGAACTAATATTAACTAACGATCAGGATAATGATATATATATGTGCACGAAGTGTGATCATTAGGAGTTTGCTTGCCTTTCCATAACCCAGAATGGGCCCCCAACCTCAGAGTGGATTATTCCTCTGGGAAGCCTTCGAACTAATAGGCGGTACCATCATCCTCGGAGTGCTGTATGGCATTGCATTCATGCTTTATTGCCTCTGTGCTCGGCTGTCATATCTTCAGCTCCAGGAACCAGACAAGCGGTGGCAAGCGAGGTTCACACTGGCCTACACTTCTCTTATGATATTTTGTACAACAACCTTGCTTGCGCTGAGTGCGCATGTATTCCAATCAGCTTTATAAACCATGCCGATTATCCTGGAGGGCCAATGGCATATCAAAGTTCAATGAGTGCAGCAGTGGGCAGCATTGACTTAATCATTGAAGTCTTGACAATGGCAATACAGGTCAGTGGTCGAAGTAATGTTTAGGCGTCATTGAATACACAACCCTCATAGATCTGGCGCCTGTGGATAGTATGGAGTGGGACACAATATGCTGTAGCGGTCACCATCTTACCTTCGCTACTCCTTTTCTCTTACATAGGTACGCTGATTGTGGTTCTCGGTGACCTTTGTACCATGTGACGCCCTCCATTACCAGGCTGGATGTTTCCATCAACATTGAGACTGGTTTCTTGACGCACAAACGGCTTGGCATGTCTACTGGGAGGTTCAGTGTAATTGCAACCGCAATTTATGCTGTTCTGTCGACATTTACGGTTCTTGTGACTGGGCTAGTAACTACGCGCCTTTTGCTAGCACGAAGGCGCCACATCAGGATTATGGGTGGGTCCCAGGTTGTCAGGTTTGCAATGGTGGGCTTCACGACAGTGCAGGAGCGTCGGACACATCCAGTCCCTACATGAGCATCGTTGCAATATTGGTTGAATCCTATGCTTCGGACTCTATGTGGTCCATTGGTGCTGCAATTTCGGTTGGTGTGTCAAGTCCTAGTATGTTTCTATTCATAGAGAATGATTCCACCATCAGGGTACGTGCATTGAATATAACAGTGAGATCTTTCGTTGATGATCCACCTCTGTTGTGTCCAGGTTATCACCTACTTTCTCGTTGTCTATCGTGTTGCAACCGGACGAGGATGGACTACAGTCATTAACCAGTCAGTGAGGCGTGACCACTCAGTGAGACACCCGACCTCTATGGGCTTTTCCTGGGTTGTGTTTCCGTCTTTCCTCCCCAGACTTTTTGTAAATACGATCTCAGGTGTCTCTAGTTTATGTTCAACTCATTATAAGGACATTATTTACATTGTTTCCTCTGCAATGTTCGAGATCTTGCAAGAGACTACTACAGTAAGGGACAAAACCCTTCCAATGATTTTGACTTTTTCATGAAATCTCAAATAACTCAGCAACCAGTAAAGGTATCCACTTCAGAATTTAAATGTAGGTAGTCTTGTATCTTATCTACAAATAGGTATAAACAGCATTATGTAATATTAAGTTCCTGTGGTGATATGAATTAATCAACATTATGAGTCCATTGGAAGGGTTTTGTCCCTCTGTCTGAAACTACACAAAATCAGTTCTCTAGTACTTTGTATAGCCCCCTTTGGCCTGTAAAACAGCCTGAACCCTCCTAGGCATACTCTCTATCAAATTCTGACACACTGATGCAGGAATTTTGCCCCATTCTATATCCACCCTTTCTCTGAGTTCAGTTATGCTGGAAGGGTAGTTTTCACACTCTTCTAGCCTGTTTTTGACATAAGTCCAGAGCTGTTCAATGGGATTAAGGTCTGGGGACTGTGGTGGCCACTCCATAACCTTTAAACCACTGTTTTCAAGCCACATTTTTGCTTTTTTGCTTGTGTGTTTGGGGTCATTGTCCTGTTGGAAAAGGACTTGCCACTTCTTCTTCCTGTATTTCTTGAGACTTTGGTAAAGTTTGTCATCCAAAATGCGAACATAAAGGTCACCATCCATGGTACCTTCAATGTGGTGTATATGGCCAGGCCCCTTCCCAAGTTCAGACACATGTATGAGGAGTCGGAACGAGAAACCATTGAAATTCTGGGTCTTTGGCCGCATGTATTAGCTCGCGTGCTTTCTCGTGAATTCCGTAACCATTGATTCACTGGCCACACTTTTCCCACCTACCCACCACTCCAGCATAGTTCTAGACCCATATCTCTTTCTAAATTTTTTGCGTTACACTGAGGAAGGGTGGTGGTTGGGATGTGGGGATTCCGGGCCTCTCGGATGCCCGAAAGGATGCGTAGTTCAAAATAGGACATCACAAACCCTAACCCCAAATTTCACCAGACTGTCGTTCCGTCATTCTGTTCCGATTCATACTGGGCACTGGAACAAATGCAGTGGATTCTACGCTCCAAAACGCCATGGACCACGATATCTAGAAGTCCAGTGCTCAGAAACCAGTCTCTCTTTCACTCCTCATCGCGGACCCACCTCCGATTCACCAACACTCTGAAACAGGAAACCCAGCACGAAATTCCTCCATATCATGCAAGAACCTCCTCCAAACTTGACAGTTCCATTCACCAGCCTGTCACTAAGCCCCTCTCCTGCTGTTTTCCACACCCAATGCCTTCCATCTGACCCCATCCAATTGATTTTAGTCTCATCTGTCTAAACTACCTGCTTCCAGTCCTTCACAGTCCAGTTTGCATATGTTTTTGCAAACACCAGCCTCTTCTGCTTGTGAACCCTAGTGAGTAAAGGCCGTTTTCTCTTCACTACAGTCTTCATCCCTGCCCTTTTGAGTGTCCTTCGAATTGTTTTGGATGAAACAGGTTGGTTGGTAACATTTTGGAGGGCCTTTGTGACCTGAGAGGCATTATCGGCCTTGCAAGAGGTGAGAAGTCAAATGGCATATTTGGTATCAGAGGGGGAAAGCTTGCTTGGACAGCCACCAGTGGATTTGGAAATTGTTGGCCTATGTTTAGAGCAAACTCTAGAGATAGTACTGAGGGAATAACCAGTAGTGGAAGCAATTTGGGTAGCAGTATGTCCTTTGTCAAGGAGAAAGAGGATATGATCAATCTGAGAAGAAGAGAGAGGTTTCATGTCAACAGAAGATAAGTTATTGGGTTACTTTGGCCTGGAGAAGTAAGCTTTCATCTTTATACACAATCTACTCTCATCATATGATTTTATTTGAATTTGTTTGAGAGCAGTAAACAGAGTTATGTGCCTGGAGAAGATGAGGGACAAAACCCTTCCAATGCACTCATAATATTCAATAATTCATATCTCCATAGAAACAAAGTATAATATTAAATGCTTAAACATATTTGTAGATAAGAAGCATGACTACCTTCATTTAAAATTTGAAATGAATTGGCTTAGTGGTTGCTGAGTTATTTGAGATTTCATGAAAAAGTCAAAATTATTGGAAGGGTTTTGTCCCTTACTGTAGATATGGTGTTGCCCAGTGGTATTGGATGTTTTTATCCCAAAAAATCGTATGCAACCAATGTTCCTCCGAATTCTCGCAACGGCCCTCTCAGTTTCCGCCTGTTGTTTCCGGGTTGGTATACAAATACTCGTCTGACAGCTACATATACTGGATCATTTCGTTGATGTGCAGCCTGCCTCACTGGGAAAGGGTGTACTTACATCGACATGGATTTTTGGGACTCGCGTGATTTCACCCCCACACCCACAACAGCGAACAAATTAACCAGCCAGATACACGATCGTTATAGAATGTGCGGTGCGAAGAAGGTTGCGCCTGAAGGTAGCGCGCAAACCTGCATCAGTGACGGCGCTGACGCAGTGAAAGGGCTCTATTTTATGCTCCAACCAGTGCAATCAGACTTCTTTCATGGTAGTTCGCATGTAGTACTATCCCAAGAATTCTTGCAACATTATACCAACCTTCACTTACCGTCGAGCATTGTCTCAAGCGGTGACATAGAATTCACTAAGTCAAGATAATCGGGCCAAATCACCTCTTGCCAACACACGGCCTTCTGGGACCAACCACTGCGAAGATTAAATATTCATCATCAATGGTGCCCCACCTAAGCTTTTAAAACCAGGCTCTATTTTTCCCGAAAACTGTTGATTGATTCGCTGAATAAACCCATCTGTTTGCTCAATGGAAGGATAACATCAGGGCCTTGATCCGTTAGCTCAACCCGAGAGTTTGTAGGATGATGTTTCATCATTCATTGCTCCTAGCAACGCGACCGCCCCAATATCAGTGCCGCCAAAAACCACTGAACTACCCTTGTGCATCGCCTGCGAACTAATATTAACTAACGATCAGGATAATGATATATATATGTGCACGAAGTGTGATCATTAGGAGTTTGCTTGCCTTTCCATAACCCAGAATGGGCCCCCAACCTCAGAGTGGATTATTCCTCTGGGAAGCCTTCGAACTAATAGGCGGTACCATCATCCTCGGAGTGCTGTATGGCATTGCATTCATGCTTTATTGCCTCTGTGCTCGGCTGTCATATCTTCAGCTCCAGGAACCAGACAAGCGGTGGCAAGCGAGGTTCACACTGGCCTACACTTCTCTTATGATATTTTGTACAACAACCTTGCTTGCGCTGAGTGCGCATGTATTCCAATCAGCTTTATAAACCATGCCGATTATCCTGGAGGGCCAATGGCATATCAAAGTTCAATGAGTGCAGCAGTGGGCAGCATTGACTTAATCATTGAAGTCTTGACAATGGCAATACAGGTCAGTGGTCGAAGTAATGTTTAGGCGTCATTGAATACACAACCCTCATAGATCTGGCGCCTGTGGATAGTATGGAGTGGGACACAATATGCTGTAGCGGTCACCATCTTACCTTCGCTACTCCTTTTCTCTTACATAGGTACGCTGATTGTGGTTCTCGGTGACCTTTGTACCATGTGACGCCCTCCATTACCAGGCTGGATGTTTCCATCAACATTGAGACTGGTTTCTTGACGCACAAACGGCTTGGCATGTCTACTGGGAGGTTCAGTGTAATTGCAACCGCAATTTATGCTGTTCTGTCGACATTTACGGTTCTTGTGACTGGGCTAGTAACTACGCGCCTTTTGCTAGCACGAAGGCGCCACATCAGGATTATGGGTGGGTCCCAGGTTGTCAGGTTTGCAATGGTGGGCTTCACGACAGTGCAGGAGCGTCGGACACATCCAGTCCCTACATGAGCATCGTTGCAATATTGGTTGAATCCTATGCTTCGGACTCTATGTGGTCCATTGGTGCTGCAATTTCGGTTGGTGTGTCAAGTCCTAGTATGTTTCTATTCATAGAGAATGATTCCACCATCAGGGTACGTGCATTGAATATAACAGTGAGATCTTTCGTCGATGATCCACCTCTGTTGTGTCCAGGTTATCACCTACTTTCTCGTTGTCTGTCGTGTTGCAACCGGACGAGGATGGACTACAGTCATTAACCGGTCAGTGAGGCGCGACCACTCAGTGAGACACCCGACCTCTATGGGCTTTTCAGATGTTTTATCCAAAAATCTTGCACACAATTATTTTGAAACATTGTTTTATTTAGTTTCCCATGTATTTGTGCACAGAAATGCACCCAAACCATGAAGAGAGTGTCGAAACTTCCTGCTCCTCGAGAGTGATTGATCTGTCCTGTCACATCACAGCGTTCCAAATTTGGAACACCTGTAATAGTTTGTTTACCAGAAAATGCAGGCCATAGTGACCAAAGCCTAAGTAAGGAGTACTCAAACCGCAAATTAACCGGTCCAAAATAGCCAAAAACGAGCTGGAAGTGGACGGCGAAGAGCAGGATGTCAAGGATGATCAACATCAGTTGGCCATGATGGGCTCTTTGGGATGCGTGATATGACGCATCTCACTGAGTGGTTTGTGGTGTGATAGGAAATTCTGCAAGTGATTAGTCGATTTTACCTCTTCCTCTTAGTATTTCACTACCAAATTTGTGCAACACATAGTTTACATGGCACTCAAATAGAATATCCAATCATTTTGGGATGAATCCCCTCAATAAATTATTCCGAAGGGGATCACTAATTTACTGCCTCACTGACCGGCTAATGACTGTAAGGAGACGGAACGCGAACAAACAAGCTTACAATGGAACCGTGGTGCACGGACTGCCGCAGATAAAGCCAGCGGTATTTGGTCCCGAGTATCTGCGACTACAACCGTGGTGATAATAGGTTCTCCACCAATATCCTATTCTGGGTCGATCGTTTAGTCAGTGTTTTGTTGCTTTTTGTTTTTCTCCGCGAATCGTCAACTAGACAGCAGCTCTGTAGCCTGTCATTTGAATTTGTTATCTTTCCCAAGTTCAGACACATGTATGAGGAGTCGGAACGAGAAACCATTGAAATTCTGGGTCTTTGGCCGCATGTATTAGCTCGCGTGCTTTCTCGTGAATTCCGTAACCATTGATTCACTGGCCACACTTTTCCCACCTACCCACCACTCCAGCATAGTTCTAGACCCATATCTCTTTCTAAATTTTTTGCGTTACACTGAGGAAGGGTGGTGGTTGGGATGTGGGGATTCCGGGCCTCTCGGATGCCCGAAAGGATGCGTAGTTCAAAATAGGACATCACAAACCCTAACCCCAAATTTCACCAGACTGTCGTTCCGTCATTCTGTTCCGATTCATACTGGGCACTGGAACAAATGCAGTGGATTCTACGCTCCAAAACGCCATGGACCACGATATCTAGAAGTCCAGTGCTCAGAAACCAGTCTCTCTTTCACTCCTCATCGCGGACCCACCTCCGATTCACCAACACTCTGAAACAGGAAACCCAGCACGAAATTCCTTCCTTTCGGACAAAAGTCGCATCTGAGATAAAACCTGAGGCATTTACGGAGAGGGTTGGCACTCCAAAAGCCGGAAAACAGGTCTTGGTGAGCACCTCGTCCATGAAAATTCATGGCTGTAAAATGGTAATCCCGCATAGTTTGTCGTCATTGGGTCATTATTCGCCTTCAGCTATGCCGCTCAGCGGACGAATATCGAGACAGATTACTGCAAAAAGAAGTTAACTACACTGACAACCTCTTGGAATTTGACATCCATTACGACCATTGACTTGAAACGAGCCCAGCAAGCCGAGTTCGTCAAGGTGAGCCTTCTCGGCTTTCTGCCACCCCAACTTACGAATCTTATGCCGTGGCAGAATGTCCGGGAATGGTTTGCACAAGCCAACCTTAACATTCAAGAGCTACCCGCAATAATTAGACCATGGATAGCAGGTGGCCTGGTTGCAGTATTACAGCCCTGGGTAGACGCGTCGGAGGGTAAGAGATTATGTTGGAAGTTATGCATGCTGAATGCTGCGGTATGGGCTGCATGGAAAATTCCAAAGTGGCAGCCATCAATGGCCGTGCGATTTATGCACAATCCTTTGTCGGGGCTTTCATATACGTTGTTAACGAGCATATTCAGGTGAGGTGCCCAGTCCTATGGTTTGAGATCCAATTCACCGACGCCGGTACACAGCCATAGAGGATTGTTACATCTTGCAATGAACTGTCTGGCTCTCGAGGGATTCGGTAAGAGCTTGCAAATTATCTGGAATGAGGAGTATTGAAATTCGCGGTTTCAACAGGTTCTGCAGCGTATTACTTCCTCGTACGGGAGCAGGCTAAACAGCAACCACCCATGCTCGAATCCACGGCCTCCTTCCATTTCCTCGCATTCTTCCTCTCCGGTGAGTACTTAATATCACTCCTCAGACACCTCAGCCTAACGGTTTCTTCAATAGCTGGTCTCTTCTCCGGCCTAGTATCTCACGTCGTTTCCACCAAATTCCGCTACCCGCGCCTTGTAGCCCAACTCGCCTCCCAAACACAGAACTCAAAGAAAGTGGACACCTGGGCTGCCGCAGTCTCAGCAACTTCCAACTCAGCAACAGGTGTCGCAAAAAGGACGATACCTGACATCCTACCCAGTTTAGGCGCATCGGGAGCAATATATGCGACAGTAACGGTTACCGCTTTGGCGTTCCCTGATTCACAAATCGCATTGTTTATACCCCCTTCATACCCAATTAACATTCAATGGGGAGTTGGAGGCTTGATGGCATTGGATATGATTGGCATTTTGAGAGGATGGCGGTATGTTATTTGTTTTCAGACTTCTCTCGGATTTCGTTGGGGTATTGATTGCTGCCTCCTTTCTGGTCTTAGGTTATTTGACCACTGGGCACACCTGGGGGGTGCAGCTTTTGGCGCGGTTTATTACGCATACGGGCCTACCATATGGCAATCATTTAGACATGCATTGGAGATTGAGATGCCAGAAGAAAGATAAAAGCGCTTCATGCGCTTTCGGTGGGGTAGTGGTATCATGCCATCGCGTGTCACCTATTCTTGTACCCCCTTCGACCCGAGACCCCCATCTCAAACAATCAAGTTTAATCCACTATTAATATTTCAACAATAAATAGGTTGCGCGGCCTGGATGCGGTTCCCCCGGAAGATTAGGGTCTGTGTTATCAGAACATTCTCTCCCCTGGTATTAATCGTACACGCGGCAACTTGATTGATCCGATCCCCTGAGTCGGAGAGACCCCACAAGACCGTCTGGGGAGAAAATGATAAATGGAAATATGCATATGTAACCGATGGCTAAATCAGTTTTCTCCTTCCGAAGAACTTCCCGGAACTCCAGATGCTTAATCCTGGATGCTTATCTCTGCTCACTTAATTGTTTTCACTGCGATTAGGCCGAAACATTTGGACATATTTCCGAAGACATACAGCCGCTCCCCCTATGGCTCGATGTTGCTTTACTTCCCTGGGGGTGGCTATCCCTTGTCGTGACTCACGCTCTGAACAGTTCAAGGAAAATTGGTAGGTAAACATGCTAAGTATTTGGATCAGGGGTTTTCACAAAATTATCCAAGCTAAGTGAGGTGATACTGTTGTGCACGTAATGCCAGTGCTCACCCACACATTTGTCCAGACGATAGCGTTCCGGAGTTATTTTAGGAATTAAAACTTCTAAAAATAGCTTAGTGACCGCGAACACAGGTTTTCCGTTTGTGGAAGGTGTTTCCATCAGTCGAGTCGGAGGTCCCTGTGGGTGTTGAGAATTGTGTGGGAGGCTTGGCACATGCCTCGGTGATGATTGTCCACTGGCCTGGTTTTGCGGCATGTCTTCTCTCCTGATGGAACTGCGAGCGATTGTTAGTCTGCAATGATTAAAGCCCCAAATGTTTTCTGCGTTTGGGTTGCAGTTGCTAGATGGTTTGGTATATATGGAGGCCCCATACAGATTTTCTAAGACCGCTTTTCGTTCCTGGACGCCCTCGCTATACTCAGTTTCTGACAAAAACGAATGGCTCCCGCTACATATACCTTCACTAATAAGACCACTAGTGTATCAGTAAGCTCGGAAATGATGGTCCTTATGATGTGTTCTGACTCCAAGATAGTTTACATGGCCTTCCACGGTGACGGGAGTCGAACGCATCGCTCTTTCTGCGCAAGGCGATCTTCAAAGAGTGCTCAGGTCGGTGATGACCACCGCATTAGCAGAGCCCCGAAGCTTACATGGCTTTTTATCAGTGCATATCTCGCTCGACCAATTTCTATCACTGTCGCCTATTGCCGCACACATTGGCACCCGACATCTGGGGCACCTAGACAATTCATCCGCCTGCCACCGCCTCCTTCCGTCATTAGCCAAGCATCGCCAGAAAGCCCTATTTTCCAGACCCGCCAAGTTCACCTTGTGTGCTCTGGAAAGATTGTCTGCACCGCGACTTCGACCGTCCGGGTCACCTGTCCCTCGGTCGCACAGTTCTTCCTGGTCGAGAATTATGCTATTGGTCAGATGTTCCGTCGCATTGGGAAGCTACCAGACTTCGAGCTCATGAACGTCGGGGTCGGATCATGTACTTGTGATGACCCTGACGTCCCAAGTTTCTCCCCGAGCGCAAACCCAGATTCTGAGTCGGTGGAACTATGGAGAAAATACAAGCTCACCGCTCCGGGTTTTGAGTGCGAGATCGTCGAAGTCTTTCCAGATAGGGATCTGTTTGTCGGCGGTGCTGTATGGCTTGATGGAATGAGTGCTGCACCAGCCCAGTTGTACGAGAAACTGGAGCAATACCCTAAACGTATAACACATTACAGTTGAGATGCCACTACTATCTTAGGTTATGTTTCATCGTAAACCAAATAGGACGATCTATTTATAAAGGATAATTCTGTATGTCAATCCTTTTTTCTAGGCCTAAAAAAAGGAAGGAAGCCTGTAAGGCTTATCTTTGTGTATGACAACGGTGTATCTCAGTTGAACAATCCGTAATTGTAGGGGAATGGATTGACATTTTGCTCTCTTCGTCTACCTACGTCCGGTGAGAATACCAGAAAACAATTAACAAGTCTTCCGGAGAAGAGCAGGGCGTCCGGGAACTTGCAGTCCATTCCAGCCAATATACTCGCCAGCCGAATGCGACATTGCAGCCGTAGACATTACAGAATGCACTATGACCATAACCGCGTCGGCCCATTTCCACTGTTCTTCCCCCAATGCGGGTGGACCGAACCGAGCTTAGAGCCTAGTGTCAGTGATTTGCAATGCAGGTCAATCCCAACAATTGAATGATTCGAGCCAACGAATTTCCCTTTCCCCCCTCATCGGACCTGATGCTCAACATTGTGTCGTTTCCTTGTAGAAATGGAAGGATGGTCGGATTTTGATAATTCTTCTTCAGGAAGATATCTATCAGCTTCGCCTCACGGGTTTGCAATGTCGAAGACTGGTGCACCACAATATTACGACCATCGCATCCCTTTATTTATCGAGATCAACTTGTCAATCCCGTGCTGTTCGGTCCTGAGCAGTTCCTACGCACCACGCCGGTGCCTATGACGGCTCTAAAAATAGTCAGGCGACATACGAGAGAAGCACTCTTCATGCGAAATATAGCTTACAATACGACGATGAAGCACAACTCTAGGATGTTAGCTGCCCCCTCGCGAACGAAATTCACTTTAAATTTCCCCTGCTTACTCCCGCCATATTTTGTCAAAGCCGACAGGTGAGACAAGAGAGAGGAATTGGCACGAGTTATGATGGGTGACTTTCAGGGTGACATGGGGCGTGTTGGGACCGTCGACTGTTTAGGCACCTCGCTTAGTTTCGCTTAGTGATTTTTGAATTGCAGATTCCTACACTTTCAAAGCAGTGAATCTGCTTGGGGGATATCGTTCTAGAAGAGATAGACGGGTGCACCACTAGTTCCGTTGAGCCAAACATCATTCACCAACGCATTGTATTAGTCCATAGCCAGAAAGCCGCAACCAACGCGCGTATCACATATTCTACGCTCTATCACAACACGGGATTGGCCACCGTCGAAACAAATCTGTAAATCTCTGCCACCACCAATTATGCCAGGGTGTGGCTCATACTGTTGTCGGGTTCGCCCACCCTCCTTTCCGGATTGATGGCCAGTATCCTTCACGTGCTGACGATACCGGTATTGTTTGTTGGGTTCATCCACAACGCCGCGGCCCAAAACCCACGAGTCGTAAAACACCTATATATTCTTTACTTCGTTTGATAACCGTTGTGGTAATTGTTCCTCTCAACGTGCCGAATAGGCAGGGACATAGCACGGCATTCCCAAATCTGAACCTGAAAATATATCCTTAGTTGGAGATGCTAGCTCACAGACTCAATCGATCCCGTCCTTCACGCGGCTTCTGTGATACGCGGCCCACGCGTCGTGCTTGGGACACAATGCATCCTCCTTCCGCATTTACTGCCGCCTGAGTACTGAGTCATAATATAACACTACACTCCCTCAAGGTTTTGCTGGGATCATGGGTAATGACGTCAGAGTGGACTACCGATTGAGCGATGGCTGGCGCATCCAGTCCGTAAGTACTGCCGAGAAATTGCAAGGTTCGAGCTATGGGCACATATACCGAACGATTTAGCCAACTCAGAGTCAGCAGCGCCATCTTCTGCTGGTTACGCTGGTAATCTTTATATGCAAGAGCTTGTCAAAGAATCTCGGCTTGAGAACAGTGTGTCACCCCGCGCCTGGAATTCGAATATTCATGGATCGAGCTTTCTGCGCTGATCTGCAAGCCCTCTTATCTCTACAGCACGTCACGGAAGCTTTGATGCTGGAGAACATTGCCTTGTCGTTCCAAGTTGAGGGGGGTTGCCTGCAATGTGCTCGTAGAACCACAAAGCGGAAAGTTGACCGAAATTTATCCATAAAAGGAGGACTCGAAATGGTAATGAAGTTCTCGCGCGGACCCTGCAGCATTTCCCCAGCACAGCGGAGTGTGAAGACGCATACCAAATAGTCTCCAGTTTCCTATGTCATCTGATGGCTATCCGTCGCTTGAGCGATAGGAATGCTGAAGTTGGCTAGTGTAAACTTTCTTCACGGGATATCTTGTGGAGAACACAGCAGCCCCGAAGAGTGTGGAAAGACGGATTGAGCTGGAAGCCCTGAATCGCATATAGCAAGATCGCAATCACGGGTTGAACCCACCCTCAACGACGACACTCCTAATCCCATGGGCGAGTCTACTCGTGACAAACGTGAAGCGCAACGAGCAATCCCGTGTTAGACTCGAGTGCATGGCCCCGGTTCTGAGGGTTGTGTAGCCAGAGCTGGTTTTGGCTTGGCCAACATTCCGCAACCTGAGGTTCGAAATTCGAATCCCTCAAACCTATAAATGGTATCGATCCTAGATGAAAGGAAGAGGGGAAAATCTTACGTTGGTCAGACCTTCCACCGAGACTATCGGTGAAATTTCGTCACCATTAGGTGAGTGTCGCTTGACGTCGCCTGGTCGCGTAGACCTTTCGATTTGCAATCCGTTCTAACGGGTTCCATCCTCTGAAACGGCCGATACGGTGGACAGTGGCTCCCCAATGGTCTGAAAAAACACACAACACGTTGAGGGCATGCGATACGTAGGAACTTATCGACGTTTCGCAAGAAAGAGGGGGATTGGCATTGGGTTGACGTGGGAAAATCTGGGGATCGTGGTTTTATTGTCATATTGTCATTTCAATAGGACACGCGATGCAGTCGATTCTTAGCTTGAACAATCATGTAGTCGTCTCCGCCAGGAACGGGGTACCACACACTTAACGACGTTTTTTGGGCCCTTCGCACCCTAGCGAACATACTCACCATACAATAGCGACGCAGATTGCTCTTGGACTCCGCTGGCACCTATCTTCTATCAATGGAATGGGAAAAAAATCGACAACTTCTTATCTACGCTTCGCAGGATGACATGCAGGTTGTTCTTAGACTCTACTGGCTTCTATCTTTCACCAATGGAATGAGCGAGGCAACAAGTTCGGAGGAACATGTGGCTGGAAATGATGATATCCCGGCTTACAATCCGTTCGGACCTGTCCGATGATGATCGCACATCGGTCAGATCTCAGAGTTGCACACCCGTCATGATAAGGCTTGGAGGTACAAATGTGGATTCAGCAATTTGGTGGATACAATGATCGCTTGTCCCCATTATCATCGGGGACCTTTGGTATATATACGACGTACGTTGTAACGTTTTTCTCTCCAACACAACTAGCTCAGCATCTCGCAGCAACTTCTATATTCTGTTCTCTTTCAGTGCCCCAATACTCTCTGAATTTCAATGGCCCCCACGTACACTTTCACAAACAGGACTACACACGTCGCGGTGAGTTTTCCAGGCTCCAGGCATTATGCAGGCCCTAATTTGGATTAGTTCTCCTGGCCTTCTGCCGTGACTGGCGTCGAGCGCATAGCTCTGTCAGCCCAAGGAGAACTCCAACGGGTCCTTAGGTCCGTAGCTTTTCACTTTGTGGCAGTACCAAACCAATTCGTTTTCTTTAAGTGCCTATTTTGCACGGCCAATCTCCATTACTGTGGTGTACTGTCACACATTTTGGCACCCCACTCCTGGAGCTCCGAAAGAGCCCCTCTCCCTCCCAGCATCTGCTATTGTCGTTGCACAAGCATCCCATGAAACACCCATCATCCAAACCCGCCAGGTCCATCTAGTCTGTTCTGGTCAGATAGTGTGCACGGCAACCTCGACCGTCCGCATCACCAGCCCCGACATCGCGCATTTCTTCCTCGTGGAGAATTACGCCATCGGTCAAATGTTCCGCCGCATCGAAAAGCTGCCAGGTTTCCAGCTTATGAGCGTCGGTGTTGGATCGTATCCATGCGATGACGATGATGTCCCGAGTTTTTCGCCAAGCGCGGACCCGAATTCGGGGTCGGAAGAGTTGTGGAGGAAGTACCATCTTATAGCATCCAACTTCGAATGTGACATTGTCGAGGTGTTCCCCGACAGGGATATGTTTGCGGGTGGTGCCGCGTGGCTTGATGGCATGAGTGGTGCACCAGTTCATCTGTATGAGAGGTTGGAGCAGTATCCCAAACGAATTCACTCAGCGGCATGAGGGTTCGGCTCCAGAAAGCCAATTGATAACCTTTACATCTAGAACGTAATTTTTTGGTTTTCAACACGCGATCGCGTCTGTATTATATCTTAATACCGTAGAGTCACCCCAACACCTTGACCAAAAATCACAGCTGGTCTTCCAGAACATTAAGCCTCAGGAGTCACTACCTACACCGGACATGACAGCCTTATTTTGATCGTTGGACTATAAGGTTCCCGTGATTTCTTAACCATTGTCACCAACAAGGTTGCTACATATGTGGCTGCCCGTGCAAGCCACTGATATCCGGTATCTGTTAGAAACTATGGCGGTCGTAACGCGAAGAGAACGGGCGAGGGAGCACACCAGAAACTCTCCAATATTTCCGGTTGTGAAGCCTGACCACGGTGCATGACACCTTTCAAAATCCTTTATGATTTCCGTTCCGACAACTACCGTGAAGCTGATGTTATCGAGTGACTTTTTGTGGTATGTTTTTCGTATTATCCTTTGTGCCTCCACACACCATTATGTTTGCAAATTCAATGAATAATTTTCATGTATATTATAATAAACAATAATCCCCAACCCCTAGAAGCTACGAGGGGATAGCTGAATGTTTTTGTTGCACCGCTGCCCACTTAACAATGTGATAGCACAGCCTATCAAAGGATATCGAACCCACCACAAACGCGTGATTACCGACTCGATCAGCTTGGCAGTTGCACCCCTTTTCACGCGCGTGCTGGTGTATCAAAACTTGTCAACTGGTCTTATCCACTATGACGGGATCAACAAAGCTGACGTACATTCACCCCAGAAAGTGAAGGAGATTTACTACTTTCGTCCGCCACTCGTCATACTCTGCTCATCTTTTTCGTTCATCACCGGTCGCTCTCGGCGGCATGGTGGAAAGGCAGGACCGTTGGTGGAGCATCTAAGTAACAGTCCGCTTTCAGCCATCTTACGGTAAACTTTTTGGGGTCAACTTCAGTACCGTCGGTTAACTGGGGTTTGCCAAGGCCATGTTTCAACTCGTTCTATCCCCCTCAATCCTCCCAAATTGATCCGGATGATAGTGCCACTTCCAGAACATGATGGAATGAGGTCGAGAACTACGCGAGCGATGGAATTCCACCAGGTTTTTCGTTTGCCCGGTCCGCCCATCCGACCCGAGCAGAATGCCAATATCCGCGAATTATATTTCTCGGAGATTCATTGAAAGGTCAGGGGTAACTCAATACTGAATAGCTACTATAAAACAGTTCAACGGAGTCGGACGAGAAGGTGGGTGGCTGGGTTGTCTGATCCCTAGACCCCTGTTACACAGCGGCCATGTCCTTGTTGGGTTACATGGACATCATCGACCACGTTGTCATAGTATGGATATAACTAAATCTTGTCTGTTCAAACAATGTGACAGTAACATGACTTTTCAGCTCTTCTGAGTCCCTGAAAAGACCTCTAAGGAGAACACAGAACATACCAGAATCACTATTTACTGCCGCTAATTTAGAGGCTCTAGAAGCCTGGAGTGTTCAACTGCGCCAATAACAATACCTCTCCTCTATCATTTCATGAAAGTGGTCCCAATTTATCCTTTGGTCTTGCGTTTATGGGTTTGGCTGAAGGTCTATATCGTACCGGATGAGCTGGACGGAATCGAGGATGTCCTGGCAGGTCTCTTCTTGTGTCGGTAGCTCTTGTATCGTTTTTTTGACTCGGTTCATTTCTGTTCGGGTGGTCATACATGAAGGGAGGTGTGTTGTGATGACCGACTTCACCCCTCCTTTCGCAACGGACGGGGATAGTGAGGTTTTATCAGAGTCTCCGCCGGGAAGGGGAGGAGGAGTTGAATTTAGGGTTGATGGACGTAAATTGAAACCTGCCATCGAGTGAGAATGTTATTACTCAAGTACCCGACAATGTATGCAACTTACAAACACAGAGAAACATCGGTCGGTGGACGGGGGAGGATTATATCACGTCATGCAGATGAACGGATTCGCTTGTGCTCCTCCCTCCGTTTGATCAATCCCTCTGCCACTGACCAGCTATCCTGCACGAGTTCATCTTCCGTAAGTGCCTGGTAGGCTATGTCAGGCTTCGGCCCAAATAAGGGATGTGAAGTGTCGACAATGTGATTATAGAGAGCATAATCCACTGGTAGATCGTGGCGGCTCATCATGCACCCAGCTACTGCACGCGGATCCATCCATCCAGCAATCAGCCGAGAGATAGCGTGGTAGTTAAAGTGGCACTCTGGCCTTCTTGATGAGCTACTGCCTTCCATAAACTCAGCAAATTCGACAAGCATCAATGCGCCCAGTTCGCGTTCATCCCCATCCAATTCAAAGAAGGCGTAGTTGTAGGTGTCAATACAGCCAAAAATTACCACCTTCACACTTGGTGGACAAGCCTCCAATAGCCTCATCATCCAACTATCCCAGATTCTGCTGGAAGGATGGCGCAACGGGGACGCCATGTCGTTGAAAGATAGGTGTGTGAGGTTCTGTAAATGGTGCAGATATTCCCAACTCGCGAATTGTGAGAAGTACACGATGTCGATGTGGGTGAGATCCTTGAAGAACGGGTGGGTGAGTACGGGCTCAACCTTAGGGATTACGTAGCTTTCGAGGAGGAAGGAGGAAAAGGACAATCTTCGAAGGTTCGTAAAGGGAAAGGGATCATCCTCAAAACATCTTTTTCTTGTGCGAGCGCCCCTCCAGGAACCAGCCCCGGGGCAGGTGCGCAAAATCCGCCTCAGGGCATCTTCTCCGGTATTCTTCTCCAGCAGGGAAAGGGATTCAAGACCATTCATTTCGGATACCATTGCTGCCAGTAGTGACGAGTCTGTGTATGCGTGAACAAAGAGGCCTTTAACATGTTTACGATAGGAAGTGTTGTCTTTGGACAGTGGGCCACCCTGTGTGCGGAATGTTTTCCAATAGAAGGAACGAAAAGAGAGGGTGTTGTGGAAACTTAGGTTCCGGTAGATTAACTGGATCCAACCTGGGTATCGTGTTATTCAGTCTCAATGGGGTAGCAGACAGGGAGTGCTCTGACCCGAGTGCGTGACTGACCATTCTTTCACCTGTCGAGAAACTAACGTCAACTGAATAGGCAGGGGTCGGCTCATTATCGCTATTTCGAAAATGAATCCTCGCGATATCTTGGGGGCATTCAGCAAAAGGCGCTGATGCTGAGGGTGGATGGTTTGGTACAATGGTGCGGGATGGCTCGGAATTGGAGATGAAGTATTGCCGGGGATCTAGAGTGAGGACGGGAGGGGTATAAAACATGGTTTTCAGCTGACTGGCTGGGTACATCGTGGATTGAGTGCGTTCGGGCGAGAAGAGGATTGCGGCCGCATTGTGTCAATTCGTGACTAATTCGTGACAGAAGTTGTAACTTATGCAGGCCGGTGCCCCTGAAGGCCTGAAACTTCAAGTCGAAAGGCCATTCAAAAGGAGATAATATTTGGTGAAGCATCCTTGACAAGCTGGACAGCCTCGAGCTCCGGTCGCTAGAACTCCAGTTGCAAGTATTGTTATCATTTGACTGCATGTATAACGTACAAACATAACCATGGTTTGATTGTCCGGGTTGGGGACTTGAAGGGGAAGGGCTTGTTAAGTTCGGGTGGGTTTACCTAGCGTCGTGGATCATAACCATGCCGGGGCGGTGCAGCTCTGAGAATGATGCATCTACCAGTGGCTGACTGTCTGAAACTGGATATGCGATATTCACTTCACGGAGAGGTTGGGGAATGTGTTCGAACGATTAGACTGTGACTTGGACCGTTGGCGTGGTGGACGATGCATAAAAACAGAAGCCGAAGCGGGCAAAGTTTGTTGAGTTGATCAATCATTTATACTTGCTGATAGTCTGTCCATCGCCGAATCTTGGGAGCTGTGTGTGCACGCTGTTCGCTGGGTTTATTCGGGCTGGGTAAAGTTAGTCATGTTGGTGAATGGAAAATCAATGAACAGCTTCGTTAAGCGCGCAGCAGAAAACAGAAAACATCAGTAAGTTACAAGCAATGGTGGACTTGAGGATACGCCTGAGATATTAGCGACTTGGCTCAATCCCAGAGTCACGGCTACGGCACTTCCCCCTCGTCGTCATCATCATCGTCATCATCATCTAAAGGAATGAACCTCCTTCTATCCCGCTGGAATCCAGTCAGTAAACACAATGAAATTAAGCAACTAAGGGCTTACCGGTGGAAAACGTCGGCCCCTCAGCTTGTTTCCGGGAATTGAATGATCCCATGGTTGTAAGTGCGGGCTTGTGGAGCCCAGCGGCGAAAGGGGCCCGCGAAAGAGGCACAGCCGGTAGCCTGATAAGCTGCGTCTGCAACGATGTCCCTTGTAAAGGGAGTGGTACTGGTGTGCGAAGAACCGACGACGGAGGATGGGCGTCGACCAAGGGCGAGCGGTTTAATGGCGTGTTGTCTGGTCGTAAATGCGGTGGAGGCAAGGGACCTCGGGCATCAGCCCTGTGGTGTGGAGGGGCGGCCGGTGTAGAAGCTAAATGGTGGACAATCTTTTCAACAGATACAGGGTTTTTTTCAAAGTGTGGCGTTTTGTTTCGGTCTTGTGAGATCGTGCTTGCAACGCGTCGATGATTGCCGTTACCGCGAAGAGGAGTCGGAGGTTTTGGCAGTGGTCGGTGCTGCACAGATGGAGTTCGACTCGAGGGAGGGTGTTTAAGGAAAAGAGGTGATGACCTGACCGAGTTCGTACGAGAAGATGCTGTTGAGGAGTTCCGATGACTTTGTGCTTTTGGGTGGGGTGTGGTAAGTATCGAGTGTTTGCGTATCATCTCTCTTGGAGTGGGGTTCGAGTCTTCAAAAGTTGATGCTAAGATGGATTCTACAGGTATGAAAGTCGGCGGTTCTACTGCTTGAACTTGGACTTGCTTGCTGCCGACCTCAATCGAAACCAGGGACGACGAGATGGAAGGCTCGATTCGTATTTTTTTCGAAGCCGCGGGGGAGTGTTCAGTTGGTTGCGCAGAGAGTCGCCTTTTCCGAGAA
Organism: Calvatia gigantea; assembly: GCA_025093985.1. Lineage (NCBI taxonomy): Eukaryota > Fungi > Basidiomycota > Agaricomycetes > Agaricales > Lycoperdaceae > Calvatia > Calvatia gigantea. The sequence goes on along the minus strand of JACAAK010000005.1, from coordinate 854,719 downwards.
CCAGAGTGGGAGGCCAAGGAGCCAAGCACGTCTTGTTTCAAAGTCGCTATTATCGAGCAAACAGTTGAGTTAACCTCTTGTATGCATGCTTTGAGCAGTTCCAATTGCGGAGTGATCCCTTGGGCCAGGGGTAGAAGAGGGAGAATAGCAGATAACAGAGCGTTTTGTTGGTCTTGTATGCTTTTCAGGGTCCGGGAATGTGTCTCAAGGGCTTGACAATGAGTTTGGTTAAACTAGGATAGTTCATGAGAAACGGTCGTCCATATCACAGTTGGTGTACCATGTGTAAAGCGTCAAGGCGTTGGTTGAGACCCTCAATACGGAGCTCCACTTTTTCCTGAAGTGCTAGCAACCGGGATTCCTGAGCTGGTTGGCCAAGTGCCTTCTGTATCTCTGTCTGACTTCGGTTGACTGCATCTGGGCATAAGTGCATATATCTGCTGCATATATGCGGTGAATTAATTACCGAGGTCGATCATGTCATTGGTGAGTGTGTCTCGGTCCTTTTCGAACAGCATCCCAACTTGCTTGAGCTGTTGATTCGCATCCTGAATCCCCTTGAGCATAGAATCCGCACGAGAAGAAAACTGTTCTAGTCGGGCTTGTGTGTCATATAGCAGTATCCGGGTCGACTGTCGCGTTCCGATCCATTGGGCCAGTCGGTACCTGTGGCAAATCCCGGCTCTTGGGAGGTTGGCCAACCTTGTCCTTTTGTAGAATAAGTGCCCATAATGCCTCTGTAGGGCTTGAGTTATGCTGGGTCTGTGAAGAATCCATGAAAGATCGGCGTTTCGCTTGAATCGTCGAAATAAATCAGAATGCGTAACACATCACCTCGCGTGACTGTCACAGAAAAACGCATCCAAGATTACGATCATGTGCCTTACTTATCCTGGGCGCTGTGACCTGTCGGACCCGCATGCAGGACCAGCAGCATGATTTTAGCCGTTCTCATGTCAAAGGCCATCCACGTTGATCTGCTCCGGAGATTGATTCATGCATCTGTTGGGGTGAGAGTGTTACTGTCGAAGTACTGATAACATCGTGGCTGTATTGATTGGCGCCTGGTCGTTGTAACACTAGTACTACCTGGCGCAGTGTCCTTCTCGGTGTGACTGCCTCCCACCCTTTCCCCGTCAGGTTGTCTGTGGGAGGTGCTTGACGACCCACCACACAAACTGTTGATGAATTGTCTCTGGGTTGGTACACCATCCCGGCATCAGCACATGGTTAACCGTGTAGGATTCTCACGTGACCGACCTCGCCGCCGCAACCCTCCACACTTGTTCTTTGGCCTTCCACAACTAAATATCAAGCAGTGTGTTATCAGGAAGCAGGGTGGCCCTTCACCCAATATTGTTGGACCTCATTTCCTGCATCCAGATGGTAAATATAAAATTGACATTCCGATCGTGATATACGCATTACTGTACCTAGACCCGTACACCTACAACGTCCCAGGAATGACCAGTATGAACCAATTCTTCCCTCACAAAGTGCCTCATAAGTCAGGGTCGGTGGTGTGTCTCAGGTTTCCACGGGTCCCAAGGTACCCTTGGATAACCAAGCGCCTATTCACAGCGTATCATACCTCGAGGGAAATATTGCCTTTATGCGCCGCACCCTCAGAGGAATCCCTGACGTTTGATGGTACAGATTGCCTCCCATCATCGACCGTAACCGTCAAGGTGAAAATGGCCCGACTTTGGGCGGCGGATCTGGATCCTAGCTCCGTATCACCTGGTCGAGACCTGTACTGGTTTGGCCTGGCACTTGGACCATCTTTGGAGTCGGAATTGCGGGCATGACGCTGATTGAGGAGGATCAGAAAACAGTTACTGTATCTGTGAAAACGAAACTCGTTTTAGCCCGAGTACCTGAAGAAAGAACTGGACTACTGACAACTTTCCAAGGAGGTACCCTCTGGCGACCGAAACCCATTTCTCAGTGACCAGTTGGTTGGAAAAGAATGCATGCTTACCCCAGCTGATAGAAATTTGTCGTCTTAAGGAACGGTAAGTACGATTTATGAGATGCTTCGCTCCATCGACGTACCGGAGGCGCCACGGACTTGACCAAGGATAAAACCACCGCCATAATCGCTACAGCCGCTGAAGACAACGCCCTCAAAATCCGCCAACCGAACAATGCAAGGTTACATACCAGTAATGGCATTCGTCTCAAGTGTGAGCGTCAAGAGTCGTATGATCCTCGCCCCCGCCGAAGATCGTACCCTAGCAGAATCCCTCCTCACACGTAGCAACTACGAAAGCAATCGTGAGCATTGGGACTAGGCCAGTAAATGACGGACATACCACGTAGGTCATTGAACAAGCAATGACAGCGTCTGTCGCTGCACTTCCAAAAAGCCAAAGCTGTAGCACGGAATGATGAGAGATGGCCAACGAGTTGGAACAAAAGCTACATACCATCATTGCGATGTTCAAACCATGTGCGAGGGAAGGGCTATCTTGCACCTGAAACTATTGAATGGAATCCAATAACTATCAGCTTGTCAAAAGCATCGCTGTTCGCTTACCCGAACCCCACAAGCGAACCCACCAGCACCAGATAATAGGGCAACCTAAAATAAGCTCTCAGGTTCACCAGAAAATGAAATGTGCACTGCAAACCCACCAGGGCCGTCACAAGAGGAAGGACCCTCCATTTTGTCATCGCCCAAATCCTCCAACAGTACACTGCTTGTACGAGAAACCCAGTGATGGCATCGAGTGTGGGTATATCAAATGCCCACCGGAACTCAGATAATTTGTTAATGTCGCCGAAGTTGTGCACAAACCAGAAGAAGACATCATCCATCGTAAGGATGGTCTGGATTGTGTCAAGGGCGAAGATGAAGTGCACTATAGGTACGATGTGTGAGCTACCATGAGGTGATGCGAGTGCAGGCCAGTACCAATTATTTTGATCGCCATTTTGTCATTGCGGGAGTACAATATATAGAGGACTTTCTTGTACGATAGGTAATGACCATCCGTATCGATAAGCAAAATCTTCCAACGCACTGTATTGGACGGTGAGTACCCCGTGGAGGTACCAGTTGAGGGTGGAGCCGACGAGCTAGGTGAAGAGTATTACTTAGCCTCCATTAGATCCAGTCGTCAGAAGAACATACCGTAGGCCCTGTACTACACAAAAGTGAACATGCTGCATCGGAAAACAACGCAAAGTGTCTTTACATCACCGCCGTATTACCTGTAAGAGAGGTACCCAGCAAAGCCATCGTCGAGTTTGCCATCAGAGGGGGGGGTAATGATGGCTTAACTTTCCCGAAACCGATTTTTATGCTGCCCTAAGCACCGCAGATGATTAATCCCTGAGATATGAATAGAATATTGGACAGTGCATTCATGTGTGTCAGTGTCGGCAAGCAGGCCGCGAGCTGATGAAGCACCTTCCCTATTAAAGGGGTTCAACCCATTAGGAATGGGCGGCACCACGCTCCTCGAAAGCGCTGAGCCCTCCAGCCCACAGTGCCACTTCCTTTTACCTAATATCTCAATTAAAATACTCTTCAGCGTACTGTAGAACAAAACATTTGCGTAATTGCTGACCTCCCAGTACACGCCGAGAGACGTAGTTCCAACCTGCCACCAGGGAGTACCGTTCCCACATTGGTTGCCCTCAGCCGCGGCGACACTTATTGATGGACATTAGATACGTCAGTTTTCACTCATCAATGTTCAACTCCCTCATACCCAGGACTGACGTTTTACTGACACCAAAATGGTTGCTTCCCCATCTTTAGCACATGCCTGTGCGTCGAATAAATTGGTCCGGAAATAGACCTTAAGCTTGACTTACTTACTTTGGAAGGCGTTTCCAGTGGGTGGTGCTTTCCCTTTGTCTGTACGGGAAGGGCCATCTTGGGTTTGGCGATCAAGATAGTTCGAACCTCGCACCATGAGAGATTCTTGACAGAAACAAGAAAGAATAAACATATGAATACAAAACTATCATAACCAATCACTGAACTTACCAAGGACATGTGATGTCCGACTGGCGGGAACGTGCAATTAGGATTACAGATGATGCGGGGGCCTGTGGAGAGGCCTCGGGACGAGGCTTTCTTTGGGGGGATGTGGCTGCACGATGATGATGAACTCTTCATTTCTTATCCACTATAAGGATACTAGTGCTAAGACGCAGTGGGAATAACCTAAGTGACTGTGCTCCTCGGCGTGGTATGATCTACGCGTACATTGATGCTAATGCGAAGTGTTATGTGAAAGGATCCGGTAGTGTGTAAAATTTCTGTAGGTATCATTATGAGTTGTGGCATGTGTTGTTTGTAAAAGAGAAAGAGAAAGGAAAATAGGAAATATTACAGGCAGGTATTCTAGCCATATGGCGTGTGGGTGGGTGTGGGTTCAAGTGCCCATCCCTGTCCCCATATGTTCGTACCCCGGAAGTCTTGCAGTGGTGTATCGTTGGTGGGGGGGATTCTCCATTTGGGTGAGCCCTCGCCAGATTTGGTGAAGGCTCTGAGGAAGCTTGCTGGTGCAGCAATGCCGTCTTTGATTCCAAGGATGTCTGGGAGGTATAGGGTGCCATCTGATACACCCCGGAGTATGTATCTGAGGTCCTCATGTTTTGGGCATGTTCTCCGTTGGTACAGCCGCTCTGTAAGCGCCAGCCTTGTGTCTCGTGTCTGGGCATGAGATCCCAGAAATAGCATGTGGATTAAAGGGACGGTGGAACGCGGTTGGTGGTAGCATATCTGCTGGTTACCAGGAGGCAGGGTGATTCTTCACTTAATATTATCGAGCCTCATTCCCTGGATCCCGACGATACACACAACATTGACACCCCGATCGTAATCTGCACGCTACTGTACCTAGGCCCGTACACCTACAATATATCCAGAATGACACTGAACCAAATTTTCCCTCACAAAGTGCTTCATGAGTTAGAGTCGATGGTATATCGCAAAATTCCGAAAGTCCTTGAACATCCTTAAACAATCAAGCGGCTACCCGCAGAGTATTATATCCTGAGGAAGGTCTTGCCCTTATACGTCTCGTCCTCAGAGGAATCCCTGACCTTTGGTGGCACAAATCGCCTTCCATCATCAACCGTAACCTCCATGGTGACAAAGGGCTGACTGTGAACAGCGGATCTGGAGCCCAGCTCCATACCACCTGGTCGGGACCTGTACTGGTCTGACCTGGCACTTGGACCGTCTTTGGAATCGGAAGTGCGGGCGTGGCGTTGATTGAGGAGGATCAGAAAACAGTTACTGTATCTGTACAAGCGAAACTCGTTTCAGTTTGAGTTCTTGAAGAAAGAATTGGACTACTGACAACTTTCCAAGGAGGTACCCGCTGGCGACAGAAACTCGCTTCTCAATAATCAGTTGGTTGGAAAAGAGTGCTTGCTCACCCCAACTGATAGAAGTTTGTTGCCTTAGAGAACAGTAAGTACGACTTGTGATATGTTTTACTAGATCAACGTACAGGAGGCGCCACAGACTTGACCAAGAATAAAATAACCGTCACGATCGCCACAGCCGCTGAAGACACGCCCTCAAAATCCGCCAATACCTGGACCAAGCAACGCAAGGTTACATACCAGTAATGGCATTCGTCTCAAGTGTGAGCGTCAAGAGTCGCAGGATCCTCGCCCCTGCTGAAGATCGGACCCTGGCAGAAGGCCCTCCCGCACGTAACAACTACGAAAGTCATCATGAGTACCAAGAGGGTGTGACCATGAATGACGGGCATACCACGTAGGTCATTGAACAAGCAATAACAACGTCTGTCGCCGCACTGCCAAAGAGCCAAAGCTGTGGCACGGAATGATGAGTGATGGTCAACGAGTTGGAATAAAACATACATACCATCATTGCGACGTTGAAACCATGCGCGAGGGAAGGGCTATCTTGGACTTTAAACTATCATTTAATTAGAATCCTGTAATTATCAGCTTGCCAAAAGAATCTCTGTTCGCTTACCCGAATCCCACAAGCAAGCCCGGCAGCACCAGCCGATAGGGCGACCTGAACCATAAGTTCCCAGGCTTACCAGAAGATGAAATGCGCACTGCAAACCTACCGCAGTCGTCAGTAGAGGAAGGATTCTCCAACCACTCAACACCCAAATCCTCCAACAGTACACTGCTTGTACGAGAAACCCAATGATGGCATCAAGAGAGGGTATATCAAATGCCCAGTGAAACTTGAATAACTTGTTGGTATCGCCGAAGTTGTGCACAAACCAGAAAAAAATATCATCCATCGTAAGGATGGTCTGGATTGTGTCAAGGGCGAAGATGAAGTGCACTGTAGGTGCAACGTGTGAGTCCTCGGAAGTGATGCAAGCGTAGGCCCATACCAATAAATTTGATTGCCATTTTGTCGTTGCGGGAGTATATTATGTAGAGGACTTTTTGTGCGATAAGTAACGATCACTCGTATCAATAAGCAAAAGGTCTTAACGCACTGTATTGGACGGTGAGCACTCCGTGGAGGTACCAATTGAGGGTGGAACCAACGAGCTGGATTAAAAATATTACTTGACTTCCATTAGATCGCTTGTCAGAGGAACATACCATAGGCCCTGTACTACATCAAAGGTGAACATGCTGCATCGGGAAAAAACGGAAAGTGTTTTTACATTACCGCCATGTTGCCTGCAACAGAGGCATCCAGCAAAGCCATCGTTGAGTTTGCCATCAAGGGGGTGTAATGATGGCTTAACTTTCCCGAAATCGATTTTAAGTCACCCTGTGCGCCACAGATGGTCAATCCCGTCGCCTTGAGATATGAATAGAGCTTTGGACAGTGCGTTCGTGTGCGCCAATGTCGACGAGCAGGCTGCGAACTGAAGAAGTACTTCTTTATTAAAGAAGTTTAACCCATTAGGTATGGGGGGCACCACGCTCCTCGAAAGCCCCGCTGGGGCCTCGAGCGTGCAGTGTTCCCCTTCCTTTTCCCTATCTCAATAAAGGTGCTCTTCAACGTACTATAGAACAGAATGCTTGCATAATGCCGACCTTACACGTCGGGAGACGTAGTTTCATCCTGCCACCAGCGAGTGCCGTTCCTCCACTGGTCGCCCTCGGCCGTGGCAACACTTACTGATGGATACATCAAGTTTGATTCATCGACTCCCTCATGACCAGGATTGAAATATTGACGTGTTACTGACAGGGAATGGGCTTAAGTTCTTCCCCGTCTGGAGCACATGCCTGCGCGTCGGGTAAATTGGTCTGGAAATAGACCTTAAGCTTGACCTACTTGCATAGGAAAATGTTTCCGGGAGAGGGGGAGCTATCTCTGCGTGCTTTCCCTTTGTCTGTATGGGGGGAATCCTCGATTCATCTTGGGCTCGACGATCAAGCGAAGTTTATCTTTGCGCAATGAGAGATTATTGACGGAAATAAGAAAGAATAAACAGATGAGTAAATTATAATCAGTCATCACTAAATTTACCAGGGACATGTGATGCCCGACTAGCGGAAACGTGCAATTACAGGTGGTGCGGAGGGCCTGCGGAGACTCCGAGGCCTTGGGACGAGGGTTTTTTGACGGGTAAAGGCAGAAAGGAAAATGAGAAACAGTATGGTATAGGTGTTCCAGCGATATGGCGTATAGGTGGGTGTGGGCTCAAGCGCTCAGCGCTCACCCTTGTCCTTGTTATGTTCGTACCCCCGGAAAGTCCTGCAGTGGTGCGTCGTTGATAAGAGGCACTCTCCACTTGGGTTTGGGCCTTCGCCAATTTTGGTGAAGGCTCCTAAGAAGCTCACTAGTGCAGTGGCGTCGTATTTTGTTTTAAATATGTATGAGAGGCATAGGATGTCTAACGCATTACAGAGTATGTTTCTGAAGTCCTTGTACTTTTGGACATGTTCTCCATTGGTACAACCGTTCTGTAGTAGTTACATCGTATCTCGCGTTTGGTTATGGGATCCAGAAAATGTTATGTGGATTGAAGGGATGGAGGAATGCGGTTGGCGGTAACATATTTGCCTGTTTGGAATGACATTGACGGGTCCAGTCTGTCTGGATGCGTTCGCGGACGTGGCGGGTTGCATATGATATTGTGGGGTCAGTGATACTTGGGAGTGGTGGTGGCTTCTTTAGCTAGTGTATCCGCTCTGCCGCTACCTTCAATGTTTGAGTGGCTAGGGCAAGGTAATTGTGAGTTGGTTTGCAGGGACATGTCCGGCCGGTCAAAAACATTTTGGTAGAATGGGTGTGCCAAAAGCAGTCCTTGTTGTGGTTCCGGGTCCTATACCACTGTCACGGCATAGACGTTGTCGATATAGCATACATGCGGATGTGTTGGATTTCGGCATTCAGACCGTTCGCGGATGATATGGCTTCGTTGAGCCCTATTGCGAGACTCATGAGTTCAGCGTTATAGACTTCTGTCGAGCCTCCGAGACAGAATTTCTGGTAGACCGCACGAGGAGTAGGAGGGAGTAGGAGAGGCGGAAGGGAGAGAACTTGGAGAAAAGGAATACCCCTGCGAATTTGGCGCTTTGGCAGGAATAAAACACAACGCGTCAACGCATTGCATCGCGTGACCGTCACGGAAATACGCATCCAAGATTACGATCACGTGCCTTACCTACCCTTGTTGAGGACCAAGTTGCAATGGCGCCTGCGCGTCGAGCCCGCATCCAGGACGAGCCCACATATGACGGCGACACCGACCACGACTCGGAAAGAGAAACGCCGCGACCCCAAAAATCTAATCTTAAGAAACGGCTCAGCGAGGCGTACCACCTGGATGCTGATGGAAGCTTCACAAACGGAGATCCAACCCGCTTACCGCTCAAGTCTGTTAATCTTAACGACGATGCGGCGGAGAAGAGAAGGAGGCGGAAAAGCACCAAATTGGCGGTGGTTGATGATTTAGCAATTGGCGGAGCTTCAGGCGAAAATGGCGGCGATCAAGAGAACGGTCCTGAGACGTCACGACCAACTAGACAGAAGCAGCAAATCAATACTGTCGCTCCACTCGCAGAAATGAACGTCCCTCTCGATGTTATGAGCTCAAATTTTGAGGAATGGATGAAGTTGGCCACGGATAATGTATGTCTTTGACCTTTTTCTCCCCGTCAAATTCGAGCTTAATCTCCTCTCACAAAGAAAATCAATGCCACAAATTCATGGAATTTCGCCCTCATCGACTATTTTCACGACATGTCCCTACTCAGGAACACCACAGATAATTCCATAAACTTTCAACGCGCCTCATACACCCTCGACGGGTGTGTCAAGATCTGGACAAGCCGTGTCGACAGCGTTGGAACCGAGACAGGAAAACTCCTTAGTAACCTCGCCAACGAAGGCCGCCGTGGCGACGAAGACGACGAAAACTCGGACAATCCAGACGCCGACCCCACACAAGCAAAGAAAAAGAGAGCACACCGACCCGCCGCGACCCTCGCGAAAGACCCTGCTCAGTTACGCAGCAAGAAACTAGAACTTGAATTTCACGTCGATCCTTTGTTCAAAAAAACATGTGCCGATTTTGACGAAGGAGGAGCCCAAGGTCTTCTCATGAATCACCTCGGCTTAGGCACGGGTAATGATGCTCTCAGAATAATCTTCGACGCCAGTGACTCAAAGCGGAGAATGGAAGACGACGAAGAAAAAGTGGAGGAGCCTGTGTCCGAAGTAAATCTAAGTTTCTTGCGCAGTCAGTCTTTTTCCGGCTTAACCTAAACCGACCAGAAACTTACTTTTACCCAAAGACCAATTCCTACCAGATTTGACCACATTCGAAAGCAAAGAAATCGTGCCCTCTCTCGCCGGTTTTGAATTCAGCAAAAGTTCATTTGCCTTTCTTAACGCGCCGTTCCTCAATACGGTCGCGGACGACGACGGTGACGATGATGATGATAACGACTCCGGAGCCCCCACATTCGATATGGGTGGTGACAATTTCGGTGACAACGGTGGACCTGTGGAAGATTTCTTCAGTGGGCCAGATGCCATCAACGACGGCTATGGAGGCGGCGACATGGGCGGAGACGATTACATGGGTAACAGTGACCCAGTTGCCCCTGGTGTCGTTGAGGATGGCGGCGCCCCGAGTGGTCCTTACGTTTCTTTTGACCCGCGCAAAGTCCCAAATGAAAGAGACTTAGTCATGGCTATGGCCGACGCGGACGAAAATGGGGCATTGGATTATTTCGACAAGAATTTCATGAAGAATTGGGCTGGACCGGAACATTGGAAGTTGCGCAAGGTTATTCGGAAACGTGAGTTATCTCCCTATTCTGCCCATCCCCCCAAAGCTGCTAACATGCATCCTACAGCCGAAGGAGACACCGGCGCCGCGAAAACCAAGGGCAAGAAAGAGAAAAAAGAAGCCTTTACAATCGACTTCTTTAAACCTCTTGATAAGGACCTCAAAGAGCTTTCTAAAGAGCTCTTCGCCCCTGTCGGCAAAGGCCAGAGCATTAACTTGCCTGGCACAGGTACTACAGCAAAGAGAGGCAAGAAGAAAACGAGCGAGAAGAAAAATGATCATCGGTTACCTGACGATATGCACTTCTCAAGCCGGCAGCTCGTCAGGTTATTCCTTAAACCTAAGTTCGAGGTGCGTCCTTTCTTCCCTACGAACCGAAGATACTGACCGGATGGATGCTATAATTAGCTCAAGATGCGTGGACGGAAGGTCAAGATCAACGAAGACGGCGATGGAGAAGTCGACGTCAATTTCTGGGCACAAGCTGCCGCAGACCAAGCAAATGGTCGTAGAGCCGATGACGACGTCGACGAAGGTTCGCCCCGCACCTCTCCTACTATTTGTCGTAGTCGACAGAACTTTCAAAACTGACACATGTATCTAGATGGAAACGCCGATGTTCCATTCAACACCCAATTCTTCCAGGATGATTATGATGACGGTCCCGGTTTCGATGGTCCCGGTTTTGACGATGATGGTGAGGGGATTGTGCCCGAAGTGGATCTCGGCGAGCAAGATCTGCTCGCGCAGACGCAAAACCAGAAGAGGCGTGTTCGCCCAGAGGCGGTTAATTATGCGAAGAGGGCAAAGAGAGTCGACGTGCGGAAGTTGAAGGACAACATCTGGAAAGGCTTAGATATTATCGTGCCGCATAAACAGGAAGATCAGGAGAAAGATGAGGATGAAATGGTATATTCTTCATCTGTTATCCTTGTTTATACACCTAATGGGCTAAATGATTGACATACAGGACGTCGACTTGGAGAAATCGCCCACAGATCCATCAGAAGCACGGCAGTTCAGTCAAGTCATCACCGGATTGCAAAAGACGTATCCAAAAGACAAAATGGAAGAAATCAGCACGAGTTTTTGTTTTATCTGTCTATTGCATTTGGCAAACGAACAAGGGTTGAAGCTCGAGCCCTCGGTGAAAGAGGAGGACGAGGCCGTAACAGAAGAAGTGATAGAACAGAAAGTTGGAGATATCTGGGCTATCAATGTTCGTTCTCCCCATCGTTACTTTCAACACTCCTGAACTTGGCGGCTCATTTGGTTTGATTTTTCTTGCAGATTTTCCGGGATCCTATGGCTACACCAGCAGCGTGATCCCTTTGGTATATGCACATGGCTGGCTTCGTCTGCTGGGTTACAGGACTCTGGTTTCAGTGTGTCGACTTTGGCCCGGGCCTTTCTTACCAACGGATCGATTTGTTCCTTTCCTGATATTTACGACCCATCTTGTATTCTATATTTGCCGGGTCTTCTTATCCTCATCCCTCCTCTAGTGTACGGATTATTTATATTCGTAATGTTGTACGCTACATACCATACGCCCTCCGAAGGAAAGATAGACAATCTTGACTTAATCTCATCTGATTTGGGTAAGGGAAAAACCAGTATAATCGTAAAATATATGGGCAAAGATACACGGACACGAGACAAACACTAAAATACAGCTGGGATATAAGAGATCCTACGGGTACTATCGCTACAGTGTGTGGAATGGAGAGATGATTATAAGAACCAAGGGTATGCGTAAATGAACAAGGGGTATGAAAGAAAAACAGGCGGCCTTCCCTGGGAGGGCCCCCGTAGAGAGGACAGGGAGCGAAACATGACAGAACTACCACGCAATAAGGAGACGGGTCCAAGATTCCAATCCAAAGACCGATTGGGGTGAAGTGGGACAACAGCGTTTAATGCTTAGCAGTCCAAGCACACCACATGTCCTCGTATTGTTTCTGTTGACGCTCAGAGTGCGCCAAATACTCCGAGAACGCCTGAGGCGGGAGCTCGATCATCCCCGGCGAGTCCTCCAAGAAAGGAACTTGAGCTGCGGGGCCGAACACACTCAAGATGTCCGATGCAGCGATGCGTGCACTAGGTGTTTCGGACGCAAGGAAGACGCGTTCGCCGAAAGGTGAGTAAGTCTGGACGTCGATATATTTATCACGCTTGGTATGCGTGCGTGCGGCTGTTAAGGAAGGGATTTAGTGTCAGTGAGAATTATCGTTGAATGAAAGAATTGCTAATTACCTTGGACGAGCATCACTTGACGTCTGACGATAGCAATGGCAACAGCTCCATTGTTCAACATATTAATCGGAATGTGTACGAGAAGGGTGCGATGGAATAAAGGTATGAGAGGGGACTGGTTGAGTAGTGACTCGAATTGAATATGCTCGAGGGCGGGGAGATAAGAGCCCAAATATGAGAGTCGTCAAAGAGGAGAAAGCACAAAGACTGATGTGGTATGAGGGGCATTGCATGTATTACTTATACTTCTGTCGGTGGCCAGGCATGGTATTGTTCTCTACATCGATAGAAGTCCCAATGCAAATGGAAGATTGTAGATGATGCCGTCACATTCCATTGGTGCCGCACCGCAGTTTCTTGTGCAAGGTACAAGAATCAGACCAGTCCTATTAAGGAAAGAAGAAACTAACCACCGGAATGGGAAGCCCGGACGTGGGACCCGCGAAGACACTCGGAAGACACCCACAAGCGACCAACTGTTTTCGGCTTGTGGGTTTTTGAGACATAAATGGAAATTTTTTGCATTGGGTAGGTATTGTTGATTTGTCGACAGACCATTGTGCAGTTCTTATCGTTTGCTTCAGGTGGCTGATATGCGTGGGTAAGCATCGTTTTCCCGCTGAAATCGGTGTGTTCCAATGCCGTACTTCGAATGACCAGTTTATTGTCATTCTAAAAATAGCATAGGGCGATGAACAATAAGAGGGATAGAAGGGAGCTTCACTCGGAAGTCAAAGATATGAAAGCTTTTTGTTCTCATTACAAACGCTGTCAACAGGTATTGCAGTCTTTTTGTTTGGTAAGGGATCGAATGCACTTTCGTAGTCTATGTTATATATATGATAATTTATAGCCCAGATCGTGAAATGGATAAGGGGATCTAGCGAACTGTACAGAAAAGGGTCCTAGAAAGTCCACTTAAAAGCTCCGGTGGTACAGGCAACGTAGTGTGCAAACAGTGATGGCGTGAAGGATATGGATGAGCAAACGCAAGTCCGGTTGGTCTGAGTCAAATGCAGAAAAAAAATATAATGCAAAAAGGGGCAAAAGCTCGGTCCCGCTTAGTTATCGTGCCTGATTCCAGAATGATGCTGGAGGTGGGACTTCATGTCGTGAAAGTGCTTTCCAATTACTGTCACCCGAGATCATTAAGACCCGACTTATCATTGAATAGGATGAACAAACGTACATATTTTTGAACAAGGGATGCTTCTTCATGTGTGCAACGCTAGGGCGTAATACGGGGTTTGGCATAAGGGCCTAGACAAGCAAAAAAAAACAAGTGAACGGCTGAGACATGACGCGGCGGCAAATGGCACACTTTTTGCAAGAAGTCGCGCTGGACATCACTTAGGGTATGTTTGCGGTCCACATTGACATCCAAGACGTCATAATCGCCTGCCCGTGGGTCATAAGTGTAGGGAAGCTATCAAAAGACCGGGTTCAGTTCATCGCTAATTCACTCAGCACGAAAAGCGACTCACGTCGTCTGTCAAAAGCTCATATAAAATGCAAGCCATTGCAAAGTAGTCTATACCGTAGCTGTAATGTTTGCGGAGCCAGACTTCGGGAGGGCTAAAACCAGGGGTACCGAGGCCCTCATTTGTCGTATGCGGGTTACTCGGCAAGGCCCAAATCTGGGGGAACAAGTCACCTCCGGCTTCCCTCAAGCTGTGAAACAAGGGGTATCGCTCCTTCGATACGGCGTCGTGATCGAAGAGCACCGCAAGGCCGAAGTCGATTATCCTGATGTGACCGGGACCGGTGAGCATAATGTTTTCAGGCTTGATATCGCGGTGCATGATCCCAAGGGTGTGGAGTGAATGAAGCCCCAGAAGCTGTTTGAATTGAGTCAGATAAGACGTCAACGAGAGGGGGGAGGAGAGGCTGGTAGTACTCACAATCTCGGCAGTCCAGAATACCGAAAGATCAGCATCAACAATCCGCCGGTCTTGCGCATAGTCATATATACTGCCGCCAGTGAAAAATGGCTATGCGTTGGTCATCCGGTTAGTTGGTCCATTGTAGCTGGAAGCTTCCCTGACACTCGCCATAGTAATCAAAAGGCAATCTTTGGAACATTGCCAGTACCACAATCTCGCCGCCCAGACCGAACGGCTTGCTTGCTCCATGGCATCCACCTCTCCCCGAAGAAGAGAGTCGTGTGCGGCAGTCTTTTCCCTCTTCATTATCTTGACGGCGAATAGACTTCCTCCGCAACCGCTGCCGCGGTAAATGTGACCGTACGCGCCTTCTCCGATTTGCTCATGGAGGGTGAGGGTGCTCATGAAGGCATCCCGACGATCGAAAGAAGCTAGGCTGTCGTCGACGGGTGGTTTTTTTGCAGCGGCAATGGAGAAACGGCCTTGGACGCCAAGATTTGCGGTCGACGAGGTGCGGGATGTAGAACGAGTTCTGGGGGTTTTAGCGGGCGAAAGGATGCCGACATTATCTGCGCATGAAGTATGAAAGCCAAATCCACTAGGGTTTGACTCGTTTTCTGGGGTTTTCGGTGGTGTTAATTGGTAGTGGGATGGAATGTGTACAGTGAGGAATGAAGTGGTCGGAGAAGGCTTGGCGGTAGAACTGCTCGCAGTGGAAACCCGGTTGCCAGACCGGTGAGAACCAATCCCCAAGGAGCTTGCCCTTAATTGCAGCGATCTGCGGCCACTAGCGTTTTGTTTCGGAACGGGCCCTACTTCTTGCAGGGCTACGAGAAGAGAGAGAATCCGTTCATCGAGGAGATTACTACACTCCAAGACCCTCTTAAGAAGGGTAACCAATTGGGGCCTGAAGAGATTGAGGATGAAGTTGATAATCTGAACGCGGAAGAGTCTGAGACTTTGAATGCAGGCAGGTCTATGACTAGCATAAATGTCCCGAGCGGCTCTCATGCATTGTCGAGGGAGGTAGGTCGCAAATTTTAACGCTATCCGCGCGATGGAGATGGAAGTCTTCGAAAGAAAGATGGTGATGACAGACGTCATTCTCGGCACCAACGATAGGAGGCTGGGATGAATGTGTTGTCTGTTGGTGACACCGCAGCTTTGAGATAAAGAATCCCAGATTGAAAGAGATTGTCGACCTAGTCGAGGTGGTATGGGAAAAGGACAATCACGGAGGGAGAGTGAGGAGTGAAAGACATTGAAGGAAAGGAAATCTGGTCCGAAGTAATAAGACAAGTTGATATTGTCAGCCTCCTATTGCCATCGGAAGTCTTTGAGGCCAAACAATTAGGTCTTATATGCGTCGCATATGGTGGTCATGTCGATAATTTAGGTACCGGAAGACAACTGTTCGCAGTCAAGCCTGTCCTAGAGCCACATGAATATTGGATAAATGTAACCAGAAAGGTTGAACGCCCAGCGCTCAACGGCAACTAGCCCCGGTGGTCGGAAGTTTTGGAGTGGAATGGCGTTTTGCGAGCTCGGCATATAGCCTCTTGTAGTAGAAGTTGTTTGCTCCCATTGGGTCTTAACATTGGATGAGCGTAATGAGCGTAATGGGTGGGCAGGGGTGGACGTGACATACGAACTGTCACATGCTAAACGAAAGTTAGGGGCATGAATAACTCACTCTTCACCAACGCGGTCAGGATACCCAGAGACTCAGAAATCGTGGAAGATGCGGACGAAGAAGCAAGTGGCCGATTAATTTGCTGGCGGACTGCTGATTTACTCCCGCTCAGGTTTTTATCTTGTACTCCGAATTGCAGAAACAAGTCTCCAATACCGCCGAGAAGCTTCGCGGTCTTGGACACGTCGACTCCCGACAAAATATTCTGACCGTGACACTAGAGCTCAAGGGTGGGGACATTCCAAACGATGATCCGGAAACCAGGCTCAAATCCGGGAAGAAACGAGCAAAGAACAGAACGAAAAGCTCCTCACGACGGGTTGATGACAAAAGCATTGAAGTTAATCTTGTACAAGACATTACCGCTTTGCGAAGCCGCAAAGGTGACACAGGGAGTGTGTTATGGCATGCAAGGTGCAGATTGCGTTACCTTTGTTGTCACTGGTAATTTATCTAACCTAGTTATGAGACCGCAGTGTTGATTTTGCGCGTTTCGTTCTCCAACAAGCCCACCTAAAATCGCAGGAACCCTTGTTCGACTTCGATCGGCTCAGGAATTGCCATATATTTGAGCTAGGGTGCGCTTATTGTCCAAAGTTCAAAGTGGTAATCTCTAACATGTTCACAGAGCAGGAACAGGGATTTTGAGCCTCCTTTTGTCCCCTCTTTGTCGCCGTTACACCGCTACTGACATTCCGGACCTCGTACCTTTAATCCGGAAGAATATCGTGATCAATTTCCCTACCAATTCCTCCATCTATGCGCAACCTCTTGACTGGATTTCACTCAAGATTACCTCACAACATCGTCGCAGAGCCTTATTCCCAGTGGAAGACCCAATTGATGTCCTCCTAATCGTCGACTGCATCTATCACCCCTCCCTTCTTCCATCCCTTGTCGAAACCATCGACTATCTCAGCACACCAAGTCAAACAGCAGTAATTGTTGTTTCCGAACTGCGCAGTGAACATGTTATTCGCGAATTTCTTGAATTGTGGCTCTCCATTCCGGGATGGACTATCCGCAGGAATCCCAGTATTGGGCTTTCCGGGCCTTATGTCATGTGGATTGGTTGGAAAAAGGTAGAAGCTGGCGTGAAGGTCTCGACTTGATCGTGATGGTGTGCTTTGGGAAAGCATCTGGTCACGTTTGCTTCTTCCCGATAAACGCGACCTGCAATTGCTTACCCTTTGTTCTTGGTTTCTTCCAAGTCACGTATTACCCCTGTACAGACAAATCATCATGCATCATGGCTGGCCGAGCAGTCTAACTCATAGATTGTCCTGACAACCACAAGAAGCCAAACTCTATGCCAATACTTTACCTGCAGCCTATCAAACGAGGTCCTGAGTCGACCCTCGAGTAGCTGACTTCCGTGTTCTCTCATTTCAAAGACCTTTTTTTTAGCAGTCTGTAGGTATCCAAAGAGCCAATGGCACTATTTGGCGGCTCGCCTCGGCCACGTCCGCTGTTGCAAGACATGGCTGAGGACGAGACAGTTTTTGTTTTAACCTTCGTCTGTATCTGATTGTTCAGGTCCCACGATTACTATCATGCTTGCACAGCCTAGCATTGTACGATCGTTCATCTCCTCCTCTCAAACCGCTTTACCTTTTGTGCTTGAAAATGGGAAAATTCCGACGTTTCTTCAAGTGGCTAGGTCGGAAACCAACCCCCCCTGACTCCCTCCCTGAATCTGCTGGTACACTTTCGAACTTTGTACTGAAAGCTGGAAAGCTATTGACTGAGAATTCCTTCCCTTCAGGTTCTGGACCACCTACCCCTAACATTACAATAAACGCACCTCCGGGTGGCTTGCATGATCAAGGTATGTGTTTCGATGACCCGATAACGCCCGGATGCCAATTCAAGGTCTTTATACTTCTTTGGACATTCCATGCATTTTAACATGGGTAAAGATGAATCTAGCGTCGGACCACAAAGATCTTCCCAATCCATAAGGGCTTCGGTGCTCACCAGAATAGGTGGGAATTCCTCGGCAGGCGGGGAACCAGGTCACTACTGCAGGTGCGCCACTCGATGAATGGAGTTTCATCAAATCGGCGGGCCAAACGGTAGGCGTACTGTTGTTTGTTCAATCTTGATTGATACAAAAGGCTGAGGTACAACGTATATCACCCAGTGTTAGAAAGAATGATTGATTATATCATTCTTGGAGCTGAATTTGACTCATCTGAACGTGATTATCCTCCCCGATGCCATCCGGGCACACGAACCCATTTCCTCGAGCAGCTCCGGATGCGCATTCGTAACCACAGTTTGGGAACACAAATCATATGGTTGTACGGCCCGGCTGGAATTGGCAAATCCGCGATCATGCAAACTCTTGCAGAGACCCTCACGGAGGCTAAGGTCCCCATGCCCCCATGCGCCACCTTGTTCTTCTCCCGACCCAACAAACGGGATGACCCGAAGAAGGTTTTCAGCACCCTGGCATACAGCTTCGCAGTCGTTGACCCGCTATATCGCCAGTATCTTGGGGAAAAACTGGCGGTCGATCCTAACTTCTTCGCCAAGTCCATCGAGGAACAGTTCAAACGCCTCTTTATAACGCCTTTCACTGACGGTCACATCAAAACTGATTCTCGTTGTTGGGTAGTGCTTCTTGATGGCTTAGACGAATGCAACGGCGAGAGGGAACAATGCAGGATCCTTGATGCGATCCGCAACTCGGTCATCCATCATATCATGGCCACGCCCTTCATCTGGATCATTGCGAGTCGGCCAGAGGCGCATTTGGAACCGCCCTTCGCTCAGATTCAAAAAGAAACCATGAACCTCTTGAAACTTGAGGTGCCCATGGATACCACCGATGCTATACGGGATGTGGAACTCTATCTTCGCACAGAATTCTCAAAAATCAGAGGAAGTTACCGGGACCTAGTACACGCATCGTGGCCATCCGAGAACCACTTCCTGAAGCTCACAAAAGCTTCTTCCGGTCTCTTTGTCTTTGCCACCACTGTAGTCGGTTATGTTGGCGAGGAAGATCCCATACAGCGCCTTGAGTTCGTCGTATCTCTAATCGATCATCGTCCCAAAGAAGTGCCTGATAGCGATAGTTTAGATCCTGTACCAAAAGGGAATCCATTCCAAATACTCGACTTGTTGTACGCCAGAATCATGTCCGACATACCCCCTGATTTTCTTCCTGCCGCGAAAGCAATCCTTGGGTTCTATCTTCTTTCGGAAGTTGTTCACAAACTCAAAGGGTATGAGAGCGGTCGCCACCCAAGTCTCCTAAAAGCATGCAACATCTCGGGGCTAAAACAAAATACCGTATACGCCGCCTTGCGTAGACTCCAATCCGTTCTTGTGTTCCCTTCGCACGAGGGCGCAAACGGTGCCCCTGTTCAGTTCCTCCATGCCTCATTCTCTGACTTCCTCAGAGATCCCTCTCGCTCCCAGTCGTATCACGTTGACCCAAGCCAAGAGCTCAAGAGGATTTGGCGGTGTTATGTTAGGATCGTCAAGCAATTCATTACCCCGCAACGTATGTTGCCTTTCCTGCTCCCCCTTATGTACTAATTGAACCTGCATACTGCATCATCTCAAACAGCACATGATATCAATGGCGTCAAGCTATCCTGGGAGTTGTCCAATGCAAACGCCGACCATCCCGGTGGATCCCCTAGGTCATTATTGGAGGTAGCTGGACGGAAATGGTTAGAAACTCTCGTTGATTGCTGCCACCAATGTTGGAAATGCAACAGTGTATCCGAATATCGCCTGTGGCTGGATGATTCAGAGCTGGTGAAGGTGTTTGAGGAATTCAGTCCATATTTATGGTCTGAAGCGCGATATCCCGATACCCGTGGTCTAGTCATTTGGCTCATCCACCATGTAGGTCGCCAATTCAAGTTCCGCCGGGGTATTATTAAATATATTCCGAAGAAAATTTGACCTGATTGAACTCACTGAGGGTGATCTAGACAACATATTTAAAGGCTTTTGTACAAAGGGTTGGGGACACTACTGCTCCAGCTTTGACAAGAGGGAACTATATGTGTATTGTTGTATTCGACAATCACCCTCCTCCCTTAGCATCTTGATCCGTCTGAATGGAATTGAGTGAAACAACTTGGTAAATCCCGAGATTCTGTTGCGATGGTTTATTGGAAAAATTCTAGATCTCGCAACACCTGGAAGGTTATCGCTCAGTTGTTGCAGGCAAAGGGAACGGAAGAAGACAAGCGTAAAGATGTGGTGACAATCCTCAAGGTGAAGGAATCGGAATGTGCAGTTATTGGGCCTCTGTATTGGTATCCCTTTGGCCGCTTCATGGACGGCGTTGACTTTCTGACGCGACATATCTTTGTAAGCGCGGTGTAGGCGACAACGGTACTCGCAGGCTTCACAGTGGACTGAGGTCCACGGAAAAGAACTTGGTTAGAAGAAACTAACTACAGGTACAGCTCGGTACGAACCTGAGGTCCAGCGGAAAAGAACTGGACCTCGAGAATACAGGAGACTACGTATAAGTGAGGAAACAGTAATGTACACTTATTTACGAGACAATACAAACAAGACTTTTGCGGCGGAATCGGAACTGAAACAACGGAACGGAACGAATATGGAAACCCGAAAATTCTTCATGACATCAGCACATGACGCCGAGCCGCCGATTTTCAACACTTTCTCATAGTTCCCTATGTTCCTTCGTAGTGAGGACTCGTTCTGGACTATTAGTCATGGTCTCAGAGAAATACTGCCTTGCCCATATGCGTAGTAATGAAATGATATGATATGGTGAAGCTGCCTTGAGCGCATGAGTTACGGAAATGACTGTTCGAGTTTACCCGCAACCTATCAAGCGAGGTACTGAGTCGATCCCCGAGTAACTAACTTCTGTTTTCTCTCCTCTTGAAGTGAAGCCATTTTTTTCTATCTGTATGTAGCCAAAGAGTTAACCGAACCGCGCTATTTGACGGTCTGTTCTCTGGTCCTAACCGGAACTGTCGAGGGGTTTAAAGAAGCAGTCGGGGACATCCTTCGAGCTAAGTGCTCTAATTATTCTTGCATAAACTGTTGGGTTCGCAAACCCGCTCCGCGACATCCAGAGCGCTCTACTGGCCATCGCAGTACCCACCGTCGTACCAGTTAGACTTGCACGGTGGGCACCTGTTTCATAGACGGACACTATGAGTTGGTGCCGTGACTCTTGGGTACACGAAGTTTTCGTGTATGACCCTGCTCTTTGATCCCACTTAAGTACCATAGTCTTGTTAGTTGAATACCTCAGTTCTCGTGCGTATAACGAGTGACTGAGGTATGTTATCCTTCCTATTCGTAGTCAGACTCATGCTCATTCTATCATCAGTTTATACAGGTAACTAATACATACAGTTCTCGTACGTATAACAAGTGACTGAGTTTATACGGTTTCTACATAAACCACATGCGTGGACTTTGTCGCTAACAAGTTCTTGACCTCGCGCGAAATCATATCGCCGTGTCACATTCGTTATTGCAAGACATGGCCGAAGACAAGACGGTTTTTAAACAAACCTCTGTATGTGATCTTGCCAGATCCCACGGTTGACGTCATGCTTGTACACCCTGGCACCTGTGTGATCATTTGCTTCCTCTCCTCAGACTGCTAGCATTCTTAAATGGAAAGATTCCAACGTTTCTTCCAGGAGCTAGGTCTGAGTTTGTCCCCTACTGGTTCCTTGCTTGAATCCACCGGTGGACTTTCGAATTTTCGTACCGAAATCCTGGAAAGTTATTGACCGGTGACCGACGATTCCTTTCTTTAGGTTCCAGAGCGCCGACCCCTGACTTTGCGATAAACACACCTTTGGGCGACTACTACGGCCGACGTATGCGTTTCAATAGCTTAATAGCACTCGGACGCTAATTCAGAACCCCTGTACCAACGTCCCATGAAGACGAGGTTGAGGTCCTATCACAAAGATCCTCCCAATCCATACGGACTCCGGTACCTTCCGGGATAGGTGGGGGTGTCTCAGCAGACGGTGAATCAGGTGCGTCCTCAACTAGTTTGCCCGATAGCAATCCCCTTGACGATTCCCGCAAGGGTCTCTATCAGATGTCCCTATCCAGTTTGGCGGCCTGTTTCCACATGCGAAGGACTTTTTAATCAATAGTTCGTTCGTGGTGGAGCGCATGGAGGTGCACCAAACCAACGGGCCAAATGGTAAGCACACTGTTGGTCGTCCGCCGTTGGCACGAAAGGCTGAGGTACAATCCAAACCTTACAGTGTTGGAAAGAATGATCAGCCATACCATACCTGGAAGCCGAATTCGACTCGTCTGAACGTGACTACCCTGCCCGATGCCACCCCGGCACACGAACCCTTTTTCTGGAGCAGCTCTAAACACATATTTACGACCACAGCTTAGGAACAAGAATTATATGGCTGCACGGGCCAGCTGGAGTTGGCAAATCGGCTATCATGCAAACTCTTGCAGAGACTCTCGCGGAGACTGAGCCCCCCAAATCCCCATGCGCTACATTATTCTTTTCCCGACCCAACCGACAGGACGACCCCAAGAAGGTTTTCAGCACCTTGGCATATGGCTTCGCAGCTGTTCACCCGCCATATCGCCAGTATCTTGGGGAAAAACTGGCGGTCGATCCTAACTTCTTCGCCAAGTCCATCGAGATTTAGACCACTACCCACTTTAATAAAATTTCACCGCACATCTTTCTCGTTACCGACATTTTTTTTTCTAATTCAGACTCTTCGCCTCCGTAGTTGCACATTCACTCGTTGTGTTTCAAAAATTTCAACATTTTACCACAGTTCCCTAGCCTAACCTTCATTATACTAACTCAACTCATTTGCTATACAGATTCAGTATTTGTAGATAACCGTAGAAATTGAACACCGGACAAGTTGTCTACAGTATAAATACAGTCGAGCCAGTAGAGGCTCGACACCTAGTAATTGGATACCCACTTTTCTCGCTCTCAAAGTCTCGCTCCGAATTCTCTCAGCATTGTCTCTCGTTGTCGGTCGCTCTCTCGTTGACTCTCAGTCCACGCTCGTTCTGAACTCTTGTCTTCAACGACGCCATCACTCTCGCCCCTCGTTCTCTTGTGTTCCCGGCCTTTGTCTCTCCCTTCCTGGACCTGGTTTCGAAGCCTCGTGACTGACGGACGCAGTCACACCCGCCTCATCTCTTCAGAACAGTTCAAACGCCTCTTTATAACGCCTTTCACTGACGGTCACATCAAAACTGATTCTCGTTGTTGGGTAGTGCTTCTCGATGGCTTGGATGAGTGTAATGGCGAGAGGGAGTAATGCAGGATCCTCGGCGCCATCCGAGAATTGATTGTTCATCACAACAAACCCACACCCTTCATCTGGATCATTGCGAGTCGGCCTGAGGCACATTTGAAGCCACACTTTGCTCAAATCCAAGAAGAAACCCCAAGCTTTTGGGTACTCGAGGTATCTATGGATACCACCGATGCCGGACGGGACGTGGAACTTTACCTCCGTGCAGAATTCGCGAAAATCTGGCGAAACCACCCAGCCATAGTACCTGTATCCTGGCCAACCGAGAAAGACCTCCTCAGGCTCGCAAAAGCCTCTTCTGGGCTTTTCATCTTCGCGACCACCCTAGCCAGTTACATTGGCGAGGAAGACCCCGTACAACGCCTTGAATTTATATTTCTTTGATCGACCGTCATTGCAAAGGCCCTGTTAACAATAGCTCGGATCCCACACCGAAAGGGAATCCATTTCAAGTACTCGACCTATTACATGACAAAATCATGTCTGATATCCCCTCCGACTTCCTTCCCATTGTGAAATCGATCCTTGGGTTCTATCTTCTCGATATTGTCGGTTACAAACTGAGGAGGTTTCGTTATGTTAGCGGTGGCTCCGCGTCTCCTGGAAGTATGCAACATCCTGGGTCTGAAACAGAATACAGCATATACTGCTTTGCGCAGACTGCACTCCGTTCTTGTCGTCCCCCCGGGAAAAGACGTAAGCGGTAAGCCTGTTCGGTTCTTCCATGCCTCGTTCTCGGATTTCCTTAGAGATAGATTCCGTTCCCAGTCATATCACACCGACCCGGGTCAAGAGCTCGAGAGGATTTGGCGATGTTATGTTAGAATTATGAAGCAATTCAATTTCCCGCATTGTGCGTTGTCCTAACCTTTTTTTAATGCATTTTATGAGTTACACATAACACATTATCTCAAACAGCTCACGGTACCGGCAACATCACACTTTCTTGGGAGTTTCCCCATATAGACCACAATCACTCTCCTGAACTTCCTCAGAGGATCATTACTCTGGAGAGCCAAACAGAAGTGGTTAGAAATCCTTGTTGATTGCTGTCATGATTGCACTTCGTGCAACAGTGCATCCGAATACCGCCTCCTTGGATGATTCGGAGCTCATCAAGACCCTCGAAGAACTTAGCCCATATTTACCGATATTCATGTTCTACGCAGGTGGCTCACTGAGCATGTACGTCGTTACCCCAACATCCGGTCATATCATTTAATTTGTTGCAGGCGCCAGTGGAATTCCGTCAAAATATGATACTAAGGGAAATTTGACCTGATCCGCGGAAGTAATTGGGGATTCGGGAACTCTGGGGATGAAACACCAGAACCAGACAAGCTGGATTTGATGGTAAGTTCGATACTGGATAGATACGCGTCGTCGTGATTGATAACCCTTCTCATTTAGAACCTTGACTCGTCTGAATGGGATAGGGTAAAACAACTGTTGAAGATAATGGGAATTGAAAGTGCACGACAGCGTAATGTTACAATAGCAATACCGGTGATGAGAAAAGTGGACCGTTGTGCAGCCATCGGACCTGTGTTCTCATATTGCTCTTAACCGATATAACCATGAATTGGACGACAGTGATTGCGCCCCAGTTCCCTTTCCATAAAATACCCATTGCAATGAATCGTCATGATGTGGCAAGGCTGCCTTAGTCAACTCGGTGAGTACGTTTTGAGTACATTCTTAAGATCAAATGCTGAGTCCTGAGGGATCCTTGTCAGGAGCTTTCAATGAACAATTCTGAGACACAATCGCAGTCGCATGATCCTAACATATTGAATCAGAGCTTCGTAAGTACAGTGGGGAGGTGAGGCGATACTCCAGGTCAGAAGACAGGTTGCGCTTATTGGATAAAGGCGAGCAGGTCGTGAGCAAAGGTAGGAAGATCTTGATGTTACGTCCACTATCAAATCACTACCCTGTGAGGATTGAGAAGTACATATGAGGATAAGCAAGTCGCCAAAACCGCATGTAAGACTCGACGTTATCAAAATAGGAAGGTCTGCGGACAATTGAATGCCTTGTACACTGTCATGGCCAGTAAAGGCCAAAGTTCATCGGTAGTTTGACTTCTTGGCTAACCAGGTCCGTGTTAATCGCCAGGAAAAAAACATTCACCCTCGAAAGCAGCTTGTAAAAATACGCCAAGGGCAAATTTGCACCCCGAGAGAACCACAAGTCCTCAAGAGACGTGCACGAGCCGTCGGCCAAGAGGTCTAGACCCGCTGTTCGCAGACTTAGCATGATAGAGAATAAACCGAGGTTGTCTGCAGCTCACCCACCTCGCGAACCGAGGCTTTCCAGAAGAGAAGAAAGCGAAAGGGGAAGCGGCGTAGTGTGTGTGTATATATGTGCGTCATATCGTGTCATTATTCTGATTACAGCCGCCACGGTCGGATTCAGGGAAGAACCAGTCATGATGAAAGCGCCCAATTTTTCCAGGGGACAAGTCCTACCTAGCAACTTGGAAACAACACCGGCGACTGGGGGCTCGTGGATTTGAAGGTTATGGGACCGAGAACCAGAGTTAAACATAGCAAGAACAAATAACGAACGCAATAGGAAGAGAAAAAATCCAAGAGGAATATAACCAGCGAGTTGCACCGCGGGATCTTAGGCAAATCATCGCGAAAAGATTGTAAGGAACACAGATGCCACTGCTTGAGTAGGGTAATTTTGTGATGGATGATTAAACATGACTTGACGTTTGTTCCGCTTGGTTTGATTTCCAGCTTTAACGGCTTTGAACAGGTGTTCGTTCTTGTTTCTGCCGTCAAACTCTAATCGACTACTGTAATAGCTTACTTGGAGACAAGCTCACGGGACTACGACCGCTCTTTGGGGAAATTGTATGACTGTAGGTGGAATTTCGTACAATAGCATCACAGGGATTATTGATAGTATGAATACACGAGCAAACTGTAGAGTATAGGTGAGAGAAAAGATGTCCATGGTTGTCATCAGTATTTCATATTGGTACATGCCTATTGCTTTGTAGCCCAACCTTTAAGAAGCTACAAGCTCGTGAATTCCAGAAATAGAACGTTGCGGTTGGGTAAACTGATTGGTGGACATGGTTCGTTATGACAGGAAGAACCGAGGATTCTCCGCGTTTGAGTCACAAAATGTTGTACATCTGTGAGGCGGGGTCTTGGCTTCATCAAGTATTCAATATAAGCTGCTCCAATGCTCCAAGTTGTGAATAAGAGGGCTTTTTTCGGACCTTGGTAATCATAGGCGTCTGGTGTAATGGAGGATTGTTGGAGAACGAAGGGCCCGAAAAGTCACCGCAGTTATTTCCAAATACCGCTAAGGGGGTGGGCATGGGACATGAAAGCGGTGTATCGTCTGAATGTGCGCAATATATCTGCACACACCCTTAGGTGAGTGTCCGGCGGAGACACGGATGCAGGTAGGCAACACGTGTAGATAGCTGCGAAGGGCCACATTAACGACAGGCTCCCAGGACCCGGTGAAGATTTGGGGTGAGTTCGTATGATCTCCCGTGGGTGGAAGATGTGTGAAAAGGTTCGAAATAGATCGCCCTTTGAGTCGTCCGAGATTATATGCCCACCAACAAGGGGCCCTCAGTTCCAACTATCCCAACCCCTCTTTTCCACTCCTAATTCGGGACGTCTCCATGGTTCGCCTGATCCAACAGTCATCTCTTTACCCAGCCCAACTGCACAAGTCCTTGAGCAAACGATGCGGCCAATCCCTTCCATACAAAAACTTCATAAAAATCATGAGCACAAGCGCCACACCAAGGGTAGCCTCTCTCGGTAAAAAGAAGACCAAAAACGCGGAAGACAAAATCAGCACAGAGCGTCCAATCGCCGTTGCTTCGCAAAACCCGATCTACCGCAGGAAGGAAAGAACCACACACATAACCATCATATTTCGCATCATGCCTGAACCGGCTGCCACCGGTGGTGATCTTCGAGGACCCACTCCGTTTGTGAAGGAAAGATGATGGTGCGTAGGAGAGGACACGTACGACCGTACTCTGTACAGAGGACTCTTTCGTCTTCAGGATTACCGCGACCGCCACCGACGATTGTGGGTGAGAGGTCGAGGTAGACGAGATTTGGGAATGCACCGAGAACAGGGGAGAGACCCGCAAGTAGACTCTAGGGCGCCAGATAAAGATAGTCAGCAATGTACACACACATCATATTTTTAGAACCAAGCAAAAAGGAACACGCGACACTCACGATGCCGGAGAGAGCGTAATGTAAAGTGTGTCGCAAAGCAAGGCGGATACGTAGACGCTCGAGGGTGGGCAGGTAGGCGGAGATATTGCGCAAGAGAACAGGTCTTGCGGAGATGGCGGAAATATCAAGAAAGCGGAGGGGCGTTGTTGTGCGTGCCATGCGTAAGAGGTTCTCTTGACTGACGTCAGAGTCCCGACCAATGAGAGAGAGGTAGTGAACTGGGCGTCCAGGAAGCAGTGATGCGGCAGTTGCGGCAGAACCGCAAAATGTCTGAAGGGCTGGAAGAGCCTGTGGAGCTGGAGGTACATGGAGGAAAGAGTGGTGATCGGAGAGACCAAAGTATCGTAGAGAAGGAGTGTGAGAGAGAAAAGAGATGATATGGGTGGTGTACGGTTGGATACCCTTTGCGTAGTCTGCACCTAGAGAACAGAAGCGCAAGGAAGGGAGTGCACAGTTGTAGGTTGCGCGTTCGATCGCATGTAGATTCTCATGTGGTACTGGGACAAAATTGGCCGGACCAAGAAAGAGCTCAAGATGTTCAAGGCCGATGAGGACACGGATTGCGAGAGATAGCTGGTCACAGACAGTGAGAAGGAGAAGAGAGGGTGGTAGTTGTGATTCGGTCGTCCATCGAATCTGTAACCGTTTGACGGATTCTGCGAGATGTGGTCGACTCAGCATCGCCTGGGACCAGCAGATGGTGCGCTGGGGAAGGTGATCTCGTTCTGAGATGACATCAGCAATAGTGGTAGAGGAGTAGAGCAGATACTCGGCAACAGCGTTGAAGCGACGAGAGACTCGCGCAAGATGGGCCAACGTTGTAGGGTCGAGTTGAGTGAAGATGGCGGCGAGAATCTCATTCGGAAGCATTAAGGCTAGGGGCATCTGTGGTGGGCGATCCTCACCTCTCACAAAGCATACATCTATAAGCCACGGCAAAATCCCGGTGAAAGCCCAAGGGCTTTTTGTCGGAGCAGAGGATCTACCAGTGCCATCTGGGAATGACATTCACTCGGTGGTGAGAATCAAAAATAATAATTATACAGTATGATTACAATCAAAACCCCAAAACAATCACAAATAACTCTATGCACCGAAACCGTAAAGTGTACGCCCTGAGCGTTTGAGGGCATAAACAACAGTCAAGTGCCGTCACTGTTTTCCGCTTCGCGTGCTCAGTGTAGGTTACAGAGTCACGAATGACCTAGATGCTGTCAGACAAACGTCCTATGACTCGATTTGAGTAGAACTCACATTTTCAAGGAAGATCTTGAGAACACCACGGGTCTCTTCATAGATCAGACCAGAAATACGCTTCACACCACCACGACGCGCAAGCCGACGAATCGCTGGCTTTGTGATACCTGCCAAGTGTCATCAGCCTCTGCATACACAACCAGATAACCAAGCTACATACCCTGGATGTTGTCACGAAGAATCTTACGATGACGCTTAGCACCACCCTTTCCGAGGCCCTTGCCACCTTTTCCGCGTCCGGACATGTTGATAAAGTTGATGAGAGATGTGTGTGTTGTAGTGGCGGGAAGAAGCACGAATGCGATGATGGTCGGCCATCTGTCCACCTGCTCCTTATATAATGCCGCATCACTGTGGCTGTGCCACATTTTGTTTGTTGAATGAGTTGCTCAAACGGGGTGAGTGACGGTCACGTGCGGGTCGCGGACGCGACTGTATATAGACAGCAGGGCATCCGGAAGGCCGAACATCCAATTCATCTTCGACCACCACCACCAAAGCCACAATCATCATCATCAATGGCCCGTACCAAGCAAACTGCCCGTAAATCTACTGGTGGCAAGGCTCCCCGTAAGCAGCTCGCTGCCAAGTCGTCTGCTGCTCGCAAAACAGCTGTACGTTGTTCTCTCTTCTGAGCACTTTGACTGGAGCTGACATGAGTCATAGGCTGCAGCTGGTGGTGTGAAGAAGCCTCATCGTTTCCGCCCCGGTACTGTGGCTCTCCGTGAAATCAGGAGGTACCAAAAGTCAACGGAGTTGCTCATTCGCAAACTGCCCTTCCAACGTCTTGTTCGCGAAATTGCTCAGGACTTCAAGGTGGCCCTTACTGCCATCGCTCTTGCCTGTGCTTTGCTGATGACTCGTTCTGTAGACCGATCTCCGCTTCCAATCATCCGCTGTCATGGCATTGCAGGAAGCTGCTGAGGCTTACCTTGTCTCGCTCTTTGAGGACACTAACTTGGCTGCCATCCATGCTAAGCGTGTTACAATTCAACCCAAAGATCTTGCTCTTGCTCGTAGATTACGTGGCGAGCGTTCATAGAGTCTTCCTGTTTCTTTTTCTCTTTAATAACCTACTGTACTTCTAGTTGTATTTATTGGACCGATTTTTTTCTCTCTCTGAATGTCTCATGGATCGCTCGACTTCTACAAGCGTCTAAGTTAATTAAAAATCACCAGCTGCCCAACAGACTCCCTTGCGGAGGCCAAGAGTTCGTTGACCTAATAAACTGACTGTCAGTGCAACTCTATTTTTGGAAGTTCAGGTGTCTTGATTAGACATCAACGGATCGCGCATCTTTGCGTCATTAGATTTGTTCCAAGTTTAGCATGCGTGCCCTGTCTTTGTGAGTGTGAGTGTTGACTCTCGTACAATCACAGATACAAGAGACCCCAAGCTCACCATCCAACAGTTCCTAGGTGTGTTATCAGGACCCGCGTGGCTCTGGAATCATAATATACCAAAAATCCGCAGTGGGCACCACTGACCCGGGCTGTCTAACTTCAGGATGATAAACTCAAACTTCCGCTTCAACGCCCCCCGCCCGATTCTCGGCCCACGCACGTTCCGCGACGCCACCCCGGGACCCCGCAGTACCTCATCACCACACTGTTTCGCTTTTCCAAGAAATGCACCACAACTACCTACCCCCCCCCCCTTAGCTCATCCCCGCGCTAGGCGAGGTTCCTCTGTGCGCCGATCACGACCTTAGGATATCCGCGACTTGTCTCTCTCTTGTTCTTGTGACTTGCACCACAAAGTTATTAAAAGCTCCCTGTTTGTATTCAATGAAATTCCACTGACTGGCTTTCTTTCTTTCACTCTCACACCCCTTCCATTCTCTCCCTTGGTCTCGTTATCTTCGTTTTCCCGCTTCGTTCAAGAGTGGAACCTGCCCCCGTGTTTTGACTTTATTCAGCTTTCCATCCTATTCCACTACCTGTCCTGCCCGCACCCCTGGTTAAAAATGAGGATGTTCCAACAAATCCGTCTCACGGCTGTCGCACTTTTAACACTCGAAGCCGCCATTACGGTCTCTGCCACCACTCTACCGCCACAACCCGATTCGCCTGATCTGAAGAAGGGCGGTGCAAGTCTCGCCCCAGCTTCAATCCCTCTTCTCCGTCGAGCTTTACCCCCACAAACAAAGGAAGAATGGGGACAGTGGGCATATGCGCACAAACAAGCATTGAATCAGAAATACGGTAAAGGCGGAGAGAAAAGAAGAAGCAGTGGTACCAATCGGTGGGTTATCCCGTTTCACAATCATATGAAGTGTTTGACGGAAGTGTATTGATAGAATTGTCAACCAAAACGCGGATTCGAGGTGAGTTCTTGAATGAAATGTCGATATATGCGGTGATTAAACATCTATTCATCCTAGTTATTATGGATCAGTGATAATTGGAACTCCCCCTACGGCGTACAACGTCATCCTCGACACTGGATCTTCGTATGCCTCCACTCTTCCCCCATACGTCATACGGAACTGATCAACAAATGCTTTAGCGATTTCTGGGTGGCGGATTCGAATTGCATAGCTGGCTGTTCCTCCATAAGGACCTTCGACGCTTCCGATTCAAGCACATTCCAAAACCTTTCTATCCCTTTCCAAATCCAATACGGTTCCGGGGACGCCCAAGGATCCCTCGCACAAGACGTCGTCCAAATGGCCGGTTTCAGCATCCCGAACCAAGTATTCGCCACGTGCGACGTGATATCCTCTGGCTTGTTGCAAAGTCCAGTGTCGGGATTGATGGGTTTGGGGTTCGAGTCGATTGCAGCTTCGAGGGACGATGCCGTTTTGGCAGACGTTGGCGAGTCAAGGGGCATTGGACGAGCCGCTTATGGCGTTTCATTTGACGAGGTTTGCTAATGTATCAGATGCGCGAGTATCGGAGCCCTGGTGGTTCGTTCGATCTAGGTGGGTGTTGTCTTCTAACTCTAACCAGATGCGAGAGAGAAGTTAAAATTGCGAGTATATCAGGGTTCACGAACTCGAGTTTATATACTGGAGTTATCGACTACGTGGACCTGCCTACACAAGGATCGTACTGGCTACTATCTCTAACCAGTATGTCTTTCCGTCATTCCTCCGCATATACCGCCTCTCATACCGTCCTTCCTAGCACTGAATGTCAACAGCAACTCAATTTCATTGCCTTCTCGTGATTCAGCATACGCGGCAATTGATACAGGAACAACCCTTGTCGGCGGTCCACCTGCAGTTATCAGGAGGCTCTATGATCAAATCCCAGATTCAGAACCCGGTTCGGGTGACTTTGAAGACTATTACACGTATCGTGCGTTTCCCTATCTCGTTTTTACCAACTTCAATAACCACTCACAACGGCGCCCCGTGCAGCCTGTGACACGCCCGTAACAGTCCAACTTGGCTTTGGTAATTCAGACCGGACATGGTCTATTAGTCCATCAGACTTCAGCTTGGGTGAGGTGGAACGAGGTACATGTCTAGGTGCTTTCTTCAGGCTCTCAGAAAGTAGCTCAACACCGCCCTGGATCATCGGCGATACTTTCCTCGTTAGTCTTTTTTTTTAACCTTCCTTCTCGTCACCGTCTCACGTATGGCAACAGAAAAATGTATATTCTGTGTTTCGTTATCAACCTGCCTCAGTAGGCTTTGCCGAGCTCTCGGACGTGGCGGTGGATCAGAGCGGCATACGTGCATCCATTCCGTCCCCGACGATAGCTTCTCCCGCCGCTACGGTGTCTGCAACGGCGACGACTCGAGCTTCGTCTGGGGCACCAGGGGGTGCGTTCAGGTCGAGGGGGGGTGCAGGGAAAATGGTCATTGTGGTTTGGTTGGCGTTTATGTTGATTGAGATGATTGTATGAGTTGAGTATACGGCGATGTAATGTTCCTTCTCTAGCTGTGCACCTGTTGGGTTTACGATCAATAGTAGAATAGTAGTTTATTTACTAGAATATGTATAATTCTCATTATGTACGAGCGTTAATTTTACATCGTTGAGCCTTTTCTAGGGCTGCAGAGCAAATTAGGTTGCGAGATGCCTCCTGAGATTGGGCTGGCTTTATCTCAAGCCTGGTCAAGGTCGCTGGAATGGGACCTGGGAGTAAGCGGAACGACCCCACCACCCCAAAACTATAACCCCGTTCAAACGTTCATAGCAGAAATATCGCAACTACGCTGTCATATCAAGGATGCGTCATAGGGGACCATAAGCCAAGCGGTGCCCTCTCCAAAAACCGGATCCCAAGATAAAGGCCCACACACAGCGAAATACTCGGATGGCTTCGTCCCGATAATTGTTACAGTGGCATCTCGCTGCTGTGCCCTCGGCGTTCCGCTTGCTCTTAGCAGCTCACCAAGAATCCTCCAAGTGCTCGTGGGCGGCTCGGGGTGTGGTGTGGTTCCTGAGGTCCGAGCGAGCTGTTTTATTCTATACCATTCAGAAGCGTCGAGGTTCTGGACAAGGCAACAGCGTCAGGCGCGATATCCAATAGAGCGCACCTGTATGATAGACCTACTTTCAGATTGAGTGGCTTATGCGCCGTGCGATCTGACAGGCGGTACCCCCAACCGTCTGTATGAAAACCTCTGAACATGTTGTCCACATCGCCTTCACTGAGCTTCGTGCAAACCGAATTCCTTTATTATCATTTTCTGACGAAGTTCGAGTGGTGCCTATAACCAACTGAGTTAATTGAAGTATACATCGGAGAATGTGACGGACATGTTTATCGGTGAACCATTTGCGGAGGATGTTAAAACGGCCCTGAATATCAGACCACACAACTCGACCAAATTCTTCGAAAGCCTGGATAAGTTCTGAAGCATCCAGCGAAAGGCGGTACTTGGGTGTACTTTCGCATGAAGTGCAACCGTGACAATAATCGCAGAGAATTTCCAACCACTTTATTTTGGCTTTGGAGACGAGCTCGTGCCTTGGATGGTAATCGACAGGAATGTGGATCCCCGGACTGCGTGAGTCCCAAGAAAGGATCACAGAGTTGTAATCACCTGTTCGGACACGTCGTGAATGACCCAACACAACGTGGAAGAATGAGGAAGGAACATACATCGCGAACCAAAGAATTGCCTAAGAACCCTGAGATGACACCGCCATATCCTCTCGAGCTCTTGGTTTAGGTCGATATAATATGACTGAGAACGTGAACGATCGCTCAGGAAATCGGGGAACGAAGCGTGAAGGAACCGGATGGGCTGATTACACGCCTCCTTCGGTGGTGGGATGGTGAGGACGGAACACAACCGGCGTAAAGCAGCATAGGCTGTGTGCTGTTTGTAACCCAGAAAATTACAGGCTTTGAAGAAACTTGGAGGGTCCAGAACCTGAACGGGAATAACCCGGTCTGTAAGCCAACGACCTCAAGGAGGATAGAAGCCGAGGATTGCCTTTGCAGTCGGAAGGGCATCAGTAGGTATATTCGACATTATAGCGGTATATAATAAGTCGAGTGTTTGGAATGGATTTTCTTCTGGCCTGGAAATCAAGGCACCGCCAGTGGAGTCTCCCTTGGGACGACGATCAATTCCGAGATACAATAACCTCAAGGCGCTGTACAGGGTCTTCCTCGCCAATATAACCAACCAAGGTGGAAGCAAAGATAAACTAGCCCAGAAGAAGCTGATGTCAGGCTCAGAACGTCATTCTCGGAAGGCCATGATGGGGGCACTAGGTCCAAATAGTCTCGGTGAATTTTTGCAAATTCCTTGTTAAGGTAGAGCTCCACGCTGCGTATGGCCTCGCTAGAATCGATGGGTACTTCGAGCGTCTGCAAGCTCTGCGGTCTCTTCTTGAGCTTGGACGAAAGACGGCTTCAAATGTGCCTCAGGTCGACTTGCAATGATCCAGATGAAGGGTGCGGTCTTGCCATGATGGACTATCGAGTCCCGAATCAAACCAACGATCCTGCATTGTTCCCTCTCACCATTACATTCATCCAAGCCATCAACAAGCACTACCCAGCGTCGAGGACCGGTTTTGATGTGACCATCAGTAAAAGGTATGATGAAGAGTCGCTTTAAATTGTTCCTCCATTGGACCTCGCTAGGAAGCCAGGATCAACAGCCAGTCTATCCCCAAGGTACTGGCGATATGGTGGGTGAACGACTGCGAAGCTGTACGCCAAGGTGCCAAAAACCTTCTTCGGGTCATCCCGCCGATTGGGGCGAGAGAAGAACAGGGTGGCGCAGGGGAATCTGGGAGGCCCCGTATTCGCGAGAGTCTCCGCGAGAGTTTGCATGATGGCGGACTTGCCAACACCGGCTGGCCCGTACAGCCACACGATCCTTGTTCCCAAGTTGTTATCATGGATGCATGTTTGAAGTTGCTCGAGGAAAGCAATCCGTGTGCCGGGATGGCACCGCGGAGGGTAATCGCGTTCAGACGAGTCGAACTCTGCCCCAGGAATGATATAATTGACCATTCTTTCTAACACTGGGAGATGTACGTTGTAACCCAGCCTTTTGTAGCAAACGAGGCGAAGCGTGCTTACCGTTTGACCTGTTGGTTTGGTAAACCTCTACGCGTTCCGCCATCACTGAATTATTAATTGAAAAGTGGCTTGCGTTTGGAAATAAACCGCCAGCTTGAGTGGGTTGGTTTGATGAAGAGCCTGATGAGGGACAGTTAAGGAGCTATAATTGGACAAACTAGCCAAAGAGCGCATCAAGTTTACCATCTATTGAAGCACTTCCACCTAAGCTGGGCGATAGTGAAGTCTGTGTGAGTTGAGGGGATCCCTGTGTTGGAGCCTGGACCCCATCTTCATACGACGTTGGGATGTATGGAATGTCGGAAGGGATAGAACATCCTAAATTAGTAACTAAGCGTCATTAAGTCATTGAAACGCGTACCCTGGTCGTAGATGGTACGTGGGTCATCATCGGCGCCGGAAGTAGGTATATTCGATTCTTTCCGAATCGACATTGCCAGGAGGTCTTCATTCGAAGGCGCCGTCATTGTAACATGTGGGGTAAACTCTCCAGAACCTAAACAAATGAATCGTTGGTCAGTAAATTTCCAGCTTTCTGTGTGAAACTTAAAAGCGCACCAGTGGCTTCGGGCGCCAAATTTACAGGGTGTGAGCTCCGGTCTGGCTGCTGGGGTAAACGGCGGAGTTTTCCCATGTAGCACCGAGGCCTGGTGGTCTGGGGGAGAGGGATGAAAGGTCAGATAAGTAAACAGCAGCCTGGCGTGCAAATATGAGGGTAACCGTGAATGGTAATCGTGGGACCTGATCCGATCACATACGGAAGAATGTTTGTTTATAGAGACCGCCCTCGTTTCAGTCCGCGCTTTGCACTGCAGTGGCAGTGAGCCAAGCACCGCTTCACGGACGTCGGAAATCGGTTTCGATGCGTGCGTACGATTTAGATCACGTCGAATTAAAATAGCTTGGAGCGGTGCTCCCCGCTGTGGCTTTCAACTTTTCGATGGTTCCCTCTAAGGTCTGGAACAGGGTACAAGTAGATTATCAGCTCTCGGGGTGCATGTATGTAGATAGGAAATGCTCGCGTTGAAAAGAGAGAACCTGTTATTTTGGTTACTCGAGGCCAAGGTATCCACAATAGTTTGAATCGATATGGGAGCGGTGTACGGCTCGCAGGGAACTTCAAGAACCGATGTTCAAACAAATGCGGACCGCATTCGTACTGGAACAGACAAGCATGGCCGGGTATCTTCTTGAGGGGTCCCATCACAGTCGAATCCAAGTCCCCGTGCGGGTCAGTCCTGGCATCTGCTACTTGTCTGAAAACCACCGAAACGAACCAGGGTTCGTTAGTATATTGAGTGAGGTCTGGACTCTGCCCTAATCCACTACCACGGGATTTAGTGAGGGGGGCTTGATTGTATTCTTCTTCGGAAACCGGTAACCCTGATTACTCGCTCGGCGACAGCAGAGTCTGAAGGGGATTAGACGACTCTGGTGACGTTGGACTGACACCTGAAAAAGTTGTCAAAAATGCGTCAGCGAGGAGGGAGAAGGATAGAGCCCCGTACTTGTTATCTCACAAAGCTCTTTTTCGAGTCTGTTGAAGACGTTTGACGCCAAGAGGTGATCGGCTCCCATCCCAGCTCGTGACGGGTCGTGTGTCACATCATTCGGTGGACCCACAAACGTAATTACTTGCAGCCCGAGATGAGACAGCCAGTGTTCCCGGCGTGACTATTTACATCAGTCCCTATCCTGTGGGTATCCTGATCACCGTGGTGTGTAAGGGTATCGAGTGGCTGTCTCTACTACAATACATACATAACATACAACAAAACCCCCTCCATTCCCACTGGCGCACCAAAATCACGAAATTCCCAAGTAATCCATCACATCCATCACAAGTTGTCCAGTGTCACCTATCCACCATTGATCCAGTGCTTTGCTACCCACACCCATCCTAATCATCGGGGACCAGGCCAGCCAGTTCCACCGAATGAGATACAGAACCAAATACAAATGCTACGATCACAAGAAGACTGATATAAATACGAATGGGAAAAGAGGGGGAGAAAGAGGAAAAAAACATAGAAACGCGCGAAAGTTGTCCCAATGTAATAAAGTGGCAAACAGAATTAAATATAAGAAAAACAAGATAAAGTGCGAGACAAAGAACAACAATGGGTATGAAACAGATAAACAAAAAAGAACGGGAGTTGCTCATGCCTCTGATTCATCCACGAAGATATCCACATAATGGTTTAATATCGTCTCGATAGCCTATGTCACAGCCCAGAAATGATCAACAAACCATCAGGGCACGAGTCAATCAGGACTCACCAAATTCTGATGGTGCGTATCAGGCATCACCGCTGCTGCACCGTTTCCTACTGGAAGTGGCTGGCCGAGCAAAGTCGGGCCAAACACAATCGCGAGGTTTTGCATCGACATCTGATTCTCCGCCGCGTGTTGGTTAATCCTAAATCGAACCCCAGTAGCGTGAGCGATCCAAGACGGGGTAAGGGAAAAGAATAGGTTAACGTACCGGTGTAGATGTCCCAAGAAGTATTTCAATGTTGAATAGTTTGGGTCCGGCAGGTCGTTCACGCGCTCGTGCAATCGTATCTGCCTCAACCTTTCATTCTCAATTTCTATGAAAAAACAGGGCAAGAAAATCAGTTCACATGAAACAAGAATGATTTAGGATGACACTCAACTGGCAGCTTCGATAAATCCTTGATGCAGCGTATTAGTCAACAAAGGGTCTGGCAGCTCCCTCAACCACAATTTCATAGCGCTCGCGACATTGTTAATATCAGCCGACCATTCTGGCGCATCCAAGTCCACCGAGTCTAAATCTATCCGCACCCACGCATGAAGAAACTCTTCAATAACTGTAAAACGCGCGATAGATTGAAGTTCTCACCTTTGTCCAGTTTCGCTCTCAACCCAGCAATTTTACTTGTTGTCCCACTAACCCTATAAATCCCTTGATTCTTCACACCATACTTTTCAATCGCTTCACAACACTTGGCCATTATCGGTGGCACCTCCACGTTGTCCCTCGCCATCTGTTCTGCCAGGTCTACACCAAACGTTGGTCGTCCTTTATCAGAAACCCCATTCAAATTATTATTGCTTCCTGGATGCGAGTTTAACTGAGGGAGGGAAACCGAATTCTGGGTGGCGTGGCCTTGGGTAGAATTCGGTGGGGAGCGGAAATATTGATCGGGTTTGTGCATTGGCAGTGGTGGAAGCTGATTGATATAAAGTTAAAGTATGATTGATTTCGTGTTTAAAGTAAGCACTCACGAATCCGTCTTCTGGAGGACCCTCTCTGCGCGGACCGCGCGGAGCTGCTGATCCACGCGCATATACATAGTTCTGCATGTACGTCTTAAAATCAGAACGATTGTCAATTGTCTCGATCGTCGCTTTCAGGCCCAGACCTAACGCGTCCCCATCATCAGTTCATGCTATTAATTGATATCCAGTGCAAGCTCACCATCGCCATCAGGAGGGATCAATATCTGTCCATCACTCAAGACAATACTTTCGTACAAGAAGGCGTATCGAGTCAGGTGGTACTGCGTGCCCAGATCAATTTCGTCTGCGCACTCTTTCAGGGCCTTGCGGGTCGCAGTCAATGTGCGTTAACGACAGGGGCGCAGTGACGAAAATAGCACAACGGGACTCACACGTAATATTCGGGGTAACTGAAAGTTAAAGTATTCTTGTCGCATTGCTTGTGTATCTGTCACAGCTTTCCTGTACTGATCTGATGCAGTAGACATTCGTGCCCTGATATCATCTTCCTGTCGTTGAATCTAAGTAGACACCGGTCAAGTCAATTGATTAATAACCCGTAGCACAAATTGACAGGGGGACCTTACATTTCCTGGGTTCTTGCCCTTCAGTAGTTGTCCGCCCTTCGCAACAGCTCTGCCGATGACACGTTTCCCTGTTGCTCCTGATCGGCTCTGGACCGCGGTATCCTTGAATGACTCGCCCTCCTTCTGCAAGAGAACCCGCTCAAGCTCCTCGGAGGTAACCTCAAGCCTGTTTTTGCATTTTTCAGTAATAGCTTCGGAGTCTTGAAGGGCACGTTCGTAACGCGTTGCGAGCTCTTTCGTCTATCACAAAACAACAAGGAGCCCGGAGCAATCAGAAAATGTAGTTACACGTTGACAAGGAGAGAACAAGAACACACCTGCTTTCTGTTCTTCTCGACTTCTTTCACAAGAGTTGACAACTCATCACTCATCTCATTTAACCGCTGTGCAAACCTGAGTCTGTTTTCGGCCATCATTTCATGTACACGCATTGATGATTGCCATGCGGAGACAAAGGAACTGTAGTAGGGACAAGAATAAGTGAGAGTGAGGGGCCGACGGAGAGAGGGATCGGGATGCATACCCAGCTTTCCCCTCGCTCATGGCATATGTTTCGGAAGTGGTACGGGCGATTTTCTGTAAGGTTTTGCCATACTCGTCTTCGATTGCAGCACGCTTCTTGAAGAAAGAGGCTGCTTCCTGATAATTAATGAAGTGGACTGTTAGAAATCGTAAAGATATTGATCGCGAAAATAGAGAGAGCGTACTCTGCAAGAGACAGTGCTTTGTTTAATTCGATCCAGCAGAAGCGGGACACCACACTGTGTGTATGTGTGCAGAGTGAGTAACCGAGTACCGAGTTGGGAAGGGACCGACATACGTCGAGTTCACACAGGGCCCGAAGCACGCCCTCATCAAAATTGGGCTCTACCAGAGTTGGGGGTTCGCTCTGTAGAGACGGTGCAGAGTTGAGTGTATCACGACGGTCTGTATACGCTGCTGCACCGTCCCGCCAATGTCCAGATGAAGATGGTGCACCAGCAGAGTCCACGCTGGATCTGGGCTGCGGAGAAGAAGAGAAGAGGCGGGGTGGCAAGTCGTCCAGGGAATTTGGCTTTGGATTGTCTGAGTCCCAGTGGGAGAGGGATTCTGCTGTGTGTCCGTCGTCTGTCTGTGTCTTCATGGCAGAGGTTACAGTACTCAAATGAGCTAACTCTCCAATCTCCGTGCTAATATCCTCGGTCACGTGTACACACCCCCTTTCTCTTCCCCTCCCGTCAATGATTAAACCCGCACTTCCCATCCTATCGCGGGCGAGACCTACGAAAACATACAAGAAATATCTCAAATACGCTTGGAGGCCACCTCCTACAGAAGAACAAACTGCATGGGGAGTTGCTGCTACAACATATCTGAGGCACCTCGCCAACTTGCGTCCTGATGCCTTCGCACCTCTGTCGGACTTGGTCGGTCTCTTTTCCTCGTCAATTAAAATTTGCTTTTGACGCGTGGGTAGATAACCTCCCAAGTCGTTCCTGAAGTAGAACCGGGCCAAATCCTCGAATGGGTCAAGAACGACCAGCTGCAGCGTTTCGAGCTCGTCACCGACCTCGAGAGGTCTGAGGGCCAACCGGGGTGGCACAAGACCACCTATATTCGGGTACGGGAAGGCCATTCCATACCGGTATGTTCTCTTCTCCGTAATCAGGTCTCCACGTGCAGTTCATACCTTTCCGCAGGATGTTTCCATTTCAACAACGCGACTGAGGGTTCCCGGACACATACGCTCTCTCATCTACGCCACGGCACCTGAAAATTGGAGCTTTATCGGTACGTTTTCTTTCCTTCTGGATTAGGGTTGGTCTTTGGTCTGAAAATCGCTTTCAGAGCGTAAGGGGCTTCGACCAGACCTAGCAGTACCACAGCTACCAAAGCCAAAGCCCCTCAATCCAAACTTCATTTACTTCCCGCAACACCTTACAACCCTCTCGTCCCCAACATCTCCTCGTTCCTCCCCTACGTTCCCACTATCAGACAAACCCCTCGTCCAACTCCATATCAGACTCGACGTTGCAGCGGCCATGGATGCTGGTATCAAGTTCTTTACGACAACGACGAAGCAAATCATTTCGACCGGTCTCGCCGGCGGGAGCATCCCTCCTGCGTTCTTCAAGGATGTCTTTGTTGTTTCTTTGAAACGCGAAATGTTGTACGACTCCGGTGACACCAGACCAACTACTGAGGTATAACCTCGGCTAGCACGATGCATATGCCCAAGCGACAAACCGAAACTGACCGTCCAACTAGTTGGAGCCCTCTGAGTCGGGGTGGTCGGGCGACAAGGTTACCGACTTTCCTGGTGTCTATGAAGGACTGTCGGATGCAAGCTGTCATTTTACGGATATCACGACAAGTGAAACACACCACGCGCTAGGCCCGGATCCAAATAGACTATACCACTGTTACTATACCTACCCGTCCACTTCAATATACCACCGTTGCTTCACGCAGCCACGGTACCTCGGAATCCTCAGCTCCATCACTGTCTCTACATTGGCCAAGCACACAAGCCCGTATGTCGTCATCTCACTACCAGCCTATATCTCAATGCCGCTCCAAGTCCACCGCGTTTTCCTTGGGAGCCACTTTGCGGAGGTCCCCCTGTAACTCATGCTAACACGCTCCATTCTTACACTTATGCCGTCTCGCTCAGCTGCTTAAGGTGTCTGGTCGCACTCGGCAGATCAGGCCAAAAAAAACAAAAATAAACACAACCTCAGCGACGCAACAAATTCCCGTACCCCCCTGGTCAAAATGGGTATCAGTGGAGTATACCGATTCAAACGCAACTTTTGCCTAAAACCAAGCAATCAGTTGGCGATGAACTCCCCGCTTGGCTGACGTTTTTCCTCTTTGGGTCCTAGTCAAGTGGCTGACAATGGTTTTCCAAGAAATTAAAACCTGGGAAGAGCAACTGATAGCTCTCCGCCTTGCTCGTTTCCAATTTCTGCAAGTCGTAAAGGTGCTTCGTATCGCGTTCCAGCTTGGGTTTCCTCCCGCTCTTTTCCTCGCTTGTCTTCGCGTTGCCTCTGGGTCGAGATCCTCGAGAATACTCGTATCGCTAACCGTACCCGTCACAATGAACTTTTATACCATCTATACCATCGTTGTCGCCTCTATTTTGTCGATCACTACCTCCTTCACCTGTTGGCTCTTAGGCGCTATGCCTCCCCCGCCTCCTTGCCGTCAACACGTCAGCCACGGCTCCCCTCGAAAGCCCGATGCCTCCCATCACCATCTCTTTCACGACATCCGTGCCTTTGCCTCCTCAGCAACCCGCACTCTCTTCGAGAATATACTATCCAAAATTGATCGCAGACGCTCTGACAAGTCTCCGAAGCGTTCTTGTGCAGCACTCGACCAGTCCGCTCATTGGGACCCCTCCACCAAGGACCAGCTTCTCAACAACAAATCCGCAGCCTGGAATTTCCAAACGTTCTGTAGCATCGCATTCGCTTCCGTCCACTCATTTATAACGTCTCTCGCCCTGTCAGTGTTCGTTTTCGTTTCTGGCTTGCTTCGCCGCTTTCCCCGGACCCGTCTCCTTCTTAAGGCATTGGATCGCCTCTGCCGTTTCCTCGTCCGCGATGTTCAATCCTACCCTACCCTCAGAGCCAGTGATTTCTTTCAGAATTTCCCTTCACAAGTCGATCCCTTGTTTTTGGGGTTTCTTTATCTAGTGCTTGAATCCATCTCCGGCCATCACCCAAATTCTTGTACCCGACCAACTTTCCGGACGCCAGAGAAGTTAGGGAACGGCCATGTTC
Source organism: Calvatia gigantea (assembly GCA_025093985.1). Lineage (NCBI taxonomy): Eukaryota > Fungi > Basidiomycota > Agaricomycetes > Agaricales > Lycoperdaceae > Calvatia > Calvatia gigantea. The sequence goes on along the minus strand of JACAAK010000005.1, from coordinate 811,784 downwards.
TTGAAGGATCAACGAACGGTCAGTCCGGCAGAGACTCGGAGTGCACTGGTACCCCGACCAAGGATCTCACACCCGAGAGTTACTTCGCCGTTGGCCATCCATCCAATCATGGATCTGTTGCCTGGGCCGCCTCAACGCTTTCAACCATTCTCTTTGGCTCTATTCGATCAACAACTACCGTCTCCTTCTCGTTTTCCCTCCTCAGTTCCGCTTCTATTTTGCTCCCTCATTATCTTCGTATTAATCTCAGCTCCTCGCGGCGGCGTGACACTGTTCCGGAGAAAATCGTACTCGATGGTCGTTCTCTTGGTGACCTCGAAGACTCGGGTTCTGGCAACCCCCAGCGCAGAACTACACGGCGAGGTTCGAAGCATCCAAGTACCCTCAATACCAACCCCGGGGATACTACGCCCGAGAACGAAGTAAAAGCGAGCGTTGACATTCCAGCCGTCACCACGCCTGTTTTTGTCCCCAAGGGCGAAACTCTCGCGGAGTTCCGCTCACCCTCAACGATTAATAATACTCCGCCTACCAATCACCAGCGCAATAACGACTCCATCGAGCTTCCGGAAGTTTCTGTTTCCTCGCCTTCCTCAACCCAAACCCTCTTCCTCTCCTCTAGTTCCGACTTTTCCGACCCCTTTACACTCTACTCCTTCGCACCGCCTCCAACCCCTAGTACACCTCACCCACCCTCAACACTCCGCAAGGAACTCACTTTAGTTAACGACAGATCCGATTTTTGTCAACAACTAACGAACCCACTCGCCAGCTTCCACTTCAACGACGAGTTCATGAAAAGTCTCAAGCTCGATGGTTACTGCCCCATCGGCCAAGGCTCTTTCGGGACAGTCTGGAAAGCGACTGGTGGTACGGGTGAAGGGAGGCAGTACGCGGTCAAAATTGTGAAGCGGGTTCGGGGTCATGATAAAGCGCTTGCGAACGAGATCGTGGCTATGTGGAGCGTGAGCGAGTCTCGGTGGGCGGCACAGTTGGATTATTGGCAGGCTTCGGAGGATGCGGTTTTGCTTGCTATGGTGAGTTTTTTTTATCTCTGACATGTTTGAAGTCCCTCAATGTTGTACCCAGCGGTATTGCATGGGAGGGTCGTTGATGGATCTTTGGGAAAGCTTTGGGTGTAGAATGGATTCCGAAGTTGCGGTATTCTACGCCGCCGAACTTGTAATTATTATAAACGCCCTTTCCTGAGTTAGCTCTTGTCCATTAACCATCATCGTCATCTACCGTAGATCCTTGCTATCCACGACCTCCACACGCGTGGTATCATGCACCGCGACATCAAGCTCGACAACATCATGCTCGACAACGGACACATCCGAATCGCTGATTTCGGACTCGCACTATCATTTGACCACGGTGCCGTCTCGAAGGCAATCTATCCCTTTTTCTGCCGTTCAGCAGAACTGGGCGGGGATGCATTCCCACCGCTTTTCGCTGCACCTCATAACCCTCATATCGTTCATGGGGCCTGTGGTACACCAGGTTATGGACCGCCTGAAGTCTGGAACGAGGAGGATTATAGTTTTGGTGTGGATTATTTCGCTATGGCATGCACATTTCATGCTATGTTGACCGGTGATGTGTGTATTTCCGACTGTATATGTGCGCGGTTGGAGGCTGATGAGGATTTTGTTTAGCTTCCTTATTGCTGGGTCGAGGGAAACGACGATTACGACTTGAAGGAGTTCTGTATCGACCCTCGTGGTTCTCTGACTGAGGTTGAACACGACTTCCTCAATAGGGTTCGTTGTTGGTTTCGTTATGTTTCGGAGCTGCATTTCTCATTAGGGCTATTCTAGGTACTGGCTAAGAAGCCTTCCGAACGCCTCTCTGTCCGTCGCATGAAGGAGCACCCCATTTTTAGTCATATGTGCGCACCCTTCCTTAGTCGCCAATCAATGGCTTCTCATGGGAACAACTTTTAGTGACTGGGACGCACTCTCTCAAGGTCGCCTTGAACCTCCTACTCCTGGAAGTTCTTTCCCTTTCTCATAGGGTAACATCCACCCAACATGTCATTTTAATTTTTATCCTTTTAACATTGGGGTTTCGGGGTTTCTTTATTCTTTCGTGTCTATCTGTCTCTCTGCGATGAGTTACGCTTTTCCAACCAACCAATTGCGTTTCCTCCTTCCCGCTTAGCCACAATTTACCTATCTATGTACCCAGTTCTGGACAATATAACTCGAACACCTTACTGAAAAAAATTAACGAGGAGATGTGGTTGCGCATAACACTCCGTCCTTAAGGATATATCCCGAACATAACGCTACGTTCTCCTGATCCGAAGCGCACGTAAGGAACGTAATTTGAAGGATGTAGTGGTGAAATCAAATTCGGAATGGCAGCGTAACCGCAGTCCCCGCAGAATTCAACGTTCCCATACACACCGGATACAACACCTCTAATACATAAAGAACCTTCCTTGACAGAATTCCTGCACCTGACTCTCCCCCAGCTACATTGAAAACTATACGACCCAGAGTAAACTACGTATATCACCTAAGATGTAGTCACCACCCTCAAACGCAACACTTCTTTGGCAGTCAAGTTGCGTAACCATTTATAATTCTATACCAGGCGAAACCTAATAATGAGGTCCACCCCGCCGACTAGGGGGGAGATTTTCTCATTGGTGTTACTAAACCCCAGTTGGCGATGAATCCAAGTCTTCAAAGAACACATTGAGGTATGTCACCTCCGGCACCGAGTGCAGAATGTTTCTTCCCGCTTGCGGCCCTCCGACTTGGTACCCCTGGACGCCTCCTGAGGAATTTCCTGGCTTGAATTCATGATAAGACTAAAACCTGTGGAGGTTAGAGCTACCCAGAATAACGGGGTTACGGGTGCTAGCAGAACACGAAAAGCAAACCCCCACAAAATCAAACCAGAGTACTTGTGTGTAACACTACTTCTCTTCCCGACGTAACCAACGCGACGACCACGAGAACGTTTTAAATGCTATCGTATGTTTTTTCCCGTCGCGGGCACAAGCTTGGAACGGTGCATCACGGAACAAATGACTGGCGACCCGACAGGACCGGTGGGGTAGCCCCAACACTCACCTAACATACCTTCCCTAGCGGCATGTAGCAGCTGGTTCCGCACCTTCCATGGTTATCGTGAGGACCCGAAACACAACACAACCCCTCCATTCTAGGCGCCGAAGAATCACGAAGTAAATACCGGGAACCAGGAGTTCTCATCAAACTTGGCCTTATGGATTCCTCTACGAACAGGCCTTCCGACACTAAATTTCATTAAGGTCCGAAGTGGCAAATCAGGAGAGTTTAGCTTTACTTCGATCCTCACCGGAAACCTCTTTCCGGATCCCATCTGCCCAGTGGTGCTGCGACGCCCAGCGAAACACGTTTGAGTTGGATTAAAGAATACAATCTGTCGGGCCACACGCAACTCATGTTGTCTTGCGTAAGTTGCGCCCGTTGTCCAGTTCCCGCCAAACCGAGGTAAAGCAATCATTGAGTCCACAGAGGTCCCTTTCGTACAAGGATCCTATCATTGTTCACTCCGATGAGGCGATCATGAAGATAACACAACGCCCTGCCGACATTGGGCAAGCTACACAGTTTTTCGTGATAAGCTGTTTTAATGATGGATCGACTTGTGAGGATGGTGATATCACCATTCCGCCCTGGGCACCTCATGATTACACCGCTAATATCGGAGGGCTCCAGAGTACTGCATCATTTACGAGGTTCAGTATCAGACGACATGTGGAGTATTGCTGGCGCTGCGCCGATCTCTGGGACACCGCCCGGTAATTAAAGCGTTGATTACTCCGACTTAAGAATAACTGCAGCGCCGTTTTGTGTAACCTGATGCGAAACCCTTTATTCGAGGCTCTCCATCTGGGCTCTCGGTAAGTATGATTATCATTCCTGGTCATGACCAGCCCTCAGAGCCACACATTTTCTTTGACCAAAGCGAGTTTGAATTCCCAGAGCGGCCTTGAACAAGCAACAGAACGTTCCCGGAATCCACGGAAGAAATCATTGAGAACGCCTTGAGTGTTTTGCACGAGGCCGTCAGATAATCAAGATATGACGGCCGAACACACAGTGACCATCGCGGCCGTCGGGCTATTGCACAATCATACTATTGTTGGCGGGAGGGCAACGGGTGTCCGCGGGCTTGTGTACTCTCGTATGGCGTAAGGTAGGAGCTCCTTGTGGATTTTAAATTCAGATTCGCGGCCTGGAGTTAAAGCGTAAATTACTCGCAGCACTAAACCTATGTAAAAGCTCTCGCAGGTGGGTACATGAAGCCACCACAAGACCGTTAGTATGCTCGCCCAGAGGTACAAGGTGTGTTGGACATCCAAGGTTGCCACCGGGGTATGCTATCCCATTGTTGAGTGAAACATGTAGGGGCGGGGTCGGAACTTGGGCGCGGTAAAAGAAGTAGGAAGTCATTATACCGATGAAACTGGGAATAGAGTTCAAATAAGACGTGTCAACGCGTACTAGGAAGCATCTTAGCCAGGTCCAGGGTATCAATAGATGGGATGTGGGCTTCTCTGCCAGTAAAGGAGGTCATGTGCACGTGACGTTAATCAGGTGTCTTTGTCCTCATCGATACTTATCGTCCGAGGAGGGGACTTGGCGCGGGCACTCGGACGAAAGTAGATATAAATTTGCGCCCAAGTCTCCTTGACCTTCACCTCTTGACTCCTCCCCCCCTTCATTGCTACACCTTTCTGCCTCAATTTATAGATACCAATCAAATATGTCTGAGAACCGTGGCCGTGTCCTCTTGGCTTACTCCGGTGGTCTCGGTGAGTGCTGCCAATTCACTTCGCATTATGCGAGTGGCGTTGTCCCTGTCGGTGTGCATACGTGCTGAACGTTATTCGAAGATACCTCCTGTATTTTGGCATGGTTGATCGAGCAGGGGTATGACGTCTACGCCTTCATGGCAGACGTCGGCCAGGAAGAGGTCTGTTTTCCTTCCGAATGATCCTGATTACGCCTAAACTCGTCGCATGATCACCTCAGGACTTCGAAGCCGCTAAAACGAAAGCCATGAAGGTCGGAGCCAAGGGCTTCTACCTGTCGGTATGACCAACCCATCCGTCGCACAACAACCAGTTTAACGTGCCTATTTCCCCAGGATCTTAAGCGGGAGTTCGTCAATGAACTGATCTACCCCGCCGTCCAAACCAACTGTATCTACGAGGTATGGCTTTTTGTTATTGTTCCATTATCGTACCATCCCTAATTTCCATTTTCAGAACGTTTACCTCCTTGGAACATCCCTTGCTCGTCCTGTTATTGCCCGGGGTATGATCGATGTGGCCGAGAAAGTAGGCTGCGAGTGAGTTAACGCTTATCCAATTTTGTCGCGCGTCTCGCCCAAAATATTGATTAACTTCTGATGCGGCTATTTTTAGCTACGTCGCCCACGGTTGTACCGGCAAGGGCAATGACCAGGTCCGCTTCGAGCTTGCTTTCTACGGACTGAAACCCGACATCAAAGTTATTGCTCCCTGGCGCATTCCAGGTATGGCAGCACGGAACCCTCCGGTAGAATTTATCTTGACGAGTTGGGTCTCTAGAATTCTACCACCGCTTCGCTGGCCGACAGGCTCTCCTCCAATACGCTGCCGAGAAGAACATCCCCGTCCAACAGACCGCTGCCAAGCCGTGGTCAACTGATGAAAATTTGTTCCACATCTCCTACGAGGCTGGTATCCTCGAGGACCCCAACACTACCCCTCCCGTCGACATGTGGAAGTTGACTACCTCTCCCGAAAAAGCCCCTTCAGAACCCGAATACATTACAATCGAGTTCAAGGGTGGTCTTCCCGTGAAGGTCGTCGTTCCTCAAGATAACAAGGAATACACTGATGCCGTAGACATCTTCGTTGCATTGAACACCCTCGGCAGGAAGCACGGTATCGGCCGTATTGATATCGTCGAGAACAGGTTCATTGGTGTCAAGTCCCGTGGGTGCTACGAATCACCCGGAGCTACCATCTTGCGTGTCGCTCATATGGACCTCGAGGGTCTTACCCTGGACCGTAATGTCCGTGCTCTCCGCGATCAGTTCACGACTATCGCTCTGAGCCGAATTCTGTACAACGGCCACTTCTTCTCTCCGGAACGAGAGTTCATCACAAGCTCTATCCCCACCAGTCAACGAACTGTCAACGGTCTCGTCAAGCTGAAACTCTACAAGGGTAACACCATTGTTGAGGGTCGTGAAAGTGAAGAGGTGAGTGTGGCCTTTGCTAATTGATTGTATTGTACAATTTCTCACTTTGATGAAACTAGGGTCTCTATGATGCCGCTCAATCTTCCATGGACGAGCTAGGTGGTTTCGAGCCCACCGATACCTCTGGATTCATTGCTATCGAGTCTATCAGGATTAAGAAGTGCGTCTTCCACATAAACGTTGATCATTTCTAGTTGTTCACGATGACTTCAGGTGGGCTCAATCGAAGGCCAGAAAGGGACAGAGTGGCGTCTCCGTTCAGGAAGCTTACGGCCATGCGTAAACGTCGTCTGGGAAAAATCTGCTCAATGTATCTGAGATATATCGCAAGCAATGGATGTTGTTGTCTTCACGTAACATAGAGCTGTTTTCAAGTCGGTTTCGCTGTCCTAATATCATTTGGCTGTATACTGGCTTTCACCACCAATGAAACGCTGAAACGATCACGTGGATCGATTCAACCTGAGTAGTCCTCGCTAAGATTTTGTTTGGAAACATCTTGAACTTCGAACACTACTGGCTCTCTGCCCTAGAAACATCATGGCGGCCACCCAGCACCTCAATCTCGCTCCTTTCCTCGCGGAGGCCGGGAAATTTGACGAAGTTGGTGGAATCGGGACAGACGTTGTCGTCGGCGATCTCGCCTTTGGATGATTCAATAGCGGTATATTTGAGGAATACGGTATGTAGTCAAGTGCCCAGAACTACTAGGATGAGTGTTGAACTGATACCTTCTTAGAATTTTGAAGCTGGGAGACATTCTGTTAAGGCCGAACACCCCATCTATGTCGCGAAGATGGACAAACCTCCTACAATGGAGAGACGACTAGTGCGCACGAGCAACCTTTGGAGCAATAGTCAAAGATTTTAACGAGGTTTAGTTTGTTACAGATACCCTAGTTATCTTCGCTGCCTTAAGAAACCTGTTGAAGAGTGCTAAGAGCCAACCTGAAGGATGGTGCGAAGTCTAGATTTCGTATATCGCATGAAGAGGTGCTAAAGGATGGATTCTAGGCTACAAACGCCCGAAGCGTTGACTATGCTACGTAAACTCGGGATTGACTACGCCAACTTCATCAAGGAGTGTTGGGTACACGCATCTGTACGTCCCGCCCTTCCATCGTCCTAGTACTTCACGAAGCTCGTTATATTTAGCAACCAATAAACCGCCCTGAACCACTCCAATATCCAGCGGAGCATTACAGGATCCTTTACACTACCTTTTCACTCTTCGTGGTTCTGTATTTGTCGGAACCTGAATATGAAGACGCGCCCATCGGCGATGACCTATTAGAATGGCTCAATATGCATTTCATCGAGCCGTCCACGAAGGAGGGAGATCGTTTGAGTAAGTTGGAAACGCCTTGGGAGGATGAGGCTTTCTGGTCGTACCTAACCAAGTACGTTTGCAACTCTACTGCGATAGAATGATTGCTCATAGATGTAACGCGGTCGCGCGTCCCAGATGTATAATGCGCGGTTTAACCAAGGCTGCCGTTTTCTTCCTCGACGTTCTCTCCCAACACCCCTCCCTTGCACTCGGTGATATGACGAAACTCCTCACACCACTGGTCACCAACCAGCCCCGCCTTCAAAACTACTCCTCCGAACGCGAATTCGCATATGCTGCGCGTAGGTGGAGGGATAAAGTCAAAGCTCTCCGCATCGAGATGAATAAAGTACCCGAACATGAAAGGACGGCGGATGTTGGAGAGGGAGGCGAGGAAGATTGGTGGACAAAATTAAGCGATATTGTAGGTGTACTTGAAGGAAGGTTTGAGATTGTAAAAAGGATTGTGGATGAAGAGTTTGCTGGGGATTGGAAAGAGGTTGTTGTCGCTTGGGGATTGTTTGTGGATGGTAGGATGAGGAGACAGGATCTGCCGTGAGTCCCGATTCCGTTGTTGGAATGAGTGGATGTGGACACGACTGACTGAGATAAACTTCAAAGTGATGTCGTGGCGCAGGTGTTGGATGATATGCCACCTGACCCTACAAATATAGAAGATTCGTTGCACATCGCACTGCTGTCCGGAAATATGAACGAGGCACTACAACACGCACAGAAACTCGACCCATGGTTATCAGCTCATTTGGCTGATATCATGGTTCCTCTTCAACTCATTAATAACGAGATCGATGAAGAGTAAACCCGTTTGTATCATCTGATATATCCCTTTTGACTGTATTCTTTTTTCGACAGTTCTGGCCTTTCCCTCAGAGATCACTACATCCTTTCCTACGCCGCCTATCTCCGCTCAGATGCAGGCCTATGGCGAGTCGTTGCAGACTACATGTACTCATGCAATGAATTTGGCAAGCAACAGGCAGATGAAGTTCTCATGCGAGTTCCCTTGCGACTCTATGACAAGTCGAACGCCGTTACAAGCACCGAGGCCGAGGCTGAGGAGCCAGGGGTGATGGAAACAGATACCGAAGCAGTCGTCGGTGTGCTTAAAGAGTTGAACGAGACATGTTCAGAGCACAAGAGGGAGGCCACTCGAAGGACAATTTGCCGGGTCAGTGAAATGCCTACCCCATTTGTCTTGCGCTGATCAGTGTTTATAGGTCGCTGCGAAGGCGTTCGTTGTGAGGAAGGACTATGGTTTGGCTGTGGCGTACTGCGCCTCAGCAGAAGACTGGGCCGGACTTGGACGTGTAGTCGACTACGTCCTCGAAGAATACATCACTTCGGGTAAACCCCCCTTGTTACCCCTACGTTCACGACCCAATAAAACTCTTCTGATCCTTCCTGCAGGAACACAGCAGTTCATCAGCCAAGCTTCTGCGATCTCGGGTACCATGCAAGAACTCTATACCAAAGGTCCTTCCCATTGGGTCTTCTATCACCGCTTCATGTTCGTTTCTCGTTATGCACAATTCCACGAGTCGCTGGCGAGCAATGATTTCGCGACTGCTGCCAAGACCGTCGTATCAATAATCAAAGAAGAGCTGGTCCCCCGCGCTTGGGGACCTGTCATTCTAAATGACGCAATTCCCCTGATTCGGTTTGGTACGCTTCCCGCTACGTGTCTTTCCCCCTGCTAACATTTGACCGATTACATGTATAAAGACAAAGAACTTCTCTTCGACACCTCTGAAGCTCTCGTACTCCTCCAAAAACTGGACGAAATTATGACTGGAGTGAACTATGGCGCAGAAGAAGACTACCTTGGGCTCTACACTCGACTGCTGACCACGAGGCAAAAGCAGCAAGAGACCAGAGAGGATAAGGGTGGGGAAAAGCCAGAGGAAGTGAACAAGATGGATGTAATCAACCAGTTGGGGACCATCCGGCTGTTCTTGGCACAGTATTTCGCGAGGTGTGTGGTTCTGGAGGGCTCGAGGGGTACAGCAACCTGATGAATTGGGACGGAGAGCTGTGGGTTCGACTTACAAAAAGTATGTGGAAGGGTGCCGATTACCTGGTGGTAACAGCGCCACAGCTATGCCTATGAGAACTCTAGTTGATATGTATAACATCCTACGATGTAGGTCCTCTTAATCTGTATCATAGCGTTTACAGTGATAGACCTCGCTTTCGAGTCTTCCGTTTTTTTGAAAAGTCCTACCCACCGCAGAAAGGTACGCCAAAGTCCTAACCCTCCCCGTGTCGAGAGGTGCTACACGGGGGAAGGGCCCCATGTCAATAAGGTTCTCTATTCTATCCCCCTGGTTTTCACAGGCGCCATCCTTTCCTTAGCACACAACACCCCCTCAACATGACGCTTGTCAACATTTTTCTTTCCGGTTTTCGGCTCCGAACTAAGGTGGACTCGTTCCGGTCTCAGGATCCGAGTTACCTCTGCGCCTCTCCACTGGGCCTGTTAAGCATGGTGCGAGAAAAATATTCATCCTGTTATCCCCACAATCAGCCAACTCAAAGATCCCACCCCCCAGATACACAAATCACCAAATACCGTCGCCGAGAGGGACATGGCCTATTTTTTGATGAGCACCTGCCATTTTCTGAGATGAACCCGGGGGGTCCTGGGGCTCCGTGACAGACTGTCGATCATACCGACCTCGTTATTTCCCCGTCAAAATCTAATATATATTATAATGAAGATATTATTTCACAAGTATTCGACCCAGTACACCTGGGCTTTTGTACGATAGCTGAAATATCCCATGGTGTAATTACCCAGTTACACGGGGAGATACACACCCAAATTGCACTCTAAGGCGAGATGTTCCACTCTCATTTTCACACTTTCATTAACAGATGTTTTACTATATTTACATAATTTAACGCCCTGATTTCCAGATAATCTGTTGGAAATACTTGTTATACTCAGGTCAAGCTCGAAATTTGTGGTACCTAGTCTACTTCACGTATATTTGCAGTGTTTCAAGGCGGGGCAAGCAGGACTTGTTAGATTTTCACACGGTGCTATTTTGATCTATTTGATGCATTGATGGGTAATATTTTGAACTAAGTTTTCGGCACTCAGAATAAGTTGTAACCTCGAACGGACGTCTAGAGACATGTATAATTGGTCACGAATAAATAATTCGAGCTAAACGATGTTTATTCTTTATTTTGAGAGCCCAAGTTTTGCGGTGGGTGGGCTACGAACGCTGTCTGCCCTCTTTGTCGGGCGTACGTTGCAGGAAATACAGCGGGCAGCTGTGGAGGTTACTTACCCACGGTCTTTTTTTACGTTTTAGATTCTCCGTGTGACGAGCGGCAGGCCACATGACATTGTATCAAGACCCCATCAGCATTTCACTGATGAAAAACAGACCATGTCCCTCTCGGCGACGGTACCAAGACAACTTCTCCAGGATTTTGAGTTTGGTTAAAACTATCTTACTGGTAAGGTAGAGCCAGCGAGCGATGGTGGTGATCACGTGTATGTGACTCCATTGTGACCCGCCAAATTTACACAGTCGGTTAATTAATGCCATCGGTGCGCCCTCCAGGCTCCAGCTGCTCATGCAACCAGTAAATTCAATAGGGCATTGTCTACACGACATTTATTAAAGACATGCCTGCGATAGATGGCTCTAAACCACTCTTTCTACGCTTTTTTGGAGGTATTTTATTTTATTTTGTCCATCCTGAGCATGCCCCAGGATTTTCTTTGTTTTTCCGCCTACTTTTGTCACGCTGTATCACGCCTTGATCACGTGATCGCCACCATCACTCGCCCCTGGCTGTGTGATGGCAGCTTCCCTTTCGGTATACCGTACCCGGCCACTCGAAATTTGTTGGGGGGGTCACTGCCAAAACTTTACACACACTTCCGGTAATTCAATCACTTACACCAGTGCGCGGGCCTCATAAGGAGGGGGATACTTCTGTATTGGATTAAAAAAAACGAAGGTATCGGGCGCTGTCGCCGTGTGTGCGAGGCTAAGGTACACAAAGGTACATAAGACCACTTAGTCTACTACGACTTGCTTAAGCTTGACGACTAATGGGTAGAGGCCCCGAAGAACACCACCATGTTCCATAGTGGCCCAGACCCCAGGCTCTTCGAGCCCTTTACTGCCAAATTTGTCTGATCTGTGCTTATCCTTTCCATATCATCTGTAGAGAACAAAGAAGTCCCGCACATGCGACCACTCCAAGGTCAGGTGCGCAGGTGTTCCTTCCATTACCGCCACTTCGGCTCTTCCCCCCTATTACCTGTGTGCCCAACATCAAGACGTGGTGTTGGGAGCTGGCACAGATTTCTAAGACAGTAGGCCACATCAGCGGCTACCTTGCTATTATCAGTCCATAAGAAAACATGGTCTCTAAGCAAACACACCTGGTCGTTCGCCAGATTAAGGCACCGTGTTAGGTGGATTCGTGGCTGGCGGTTAAATTTTTAATTTAGGTATAGTACACTTCCAACTTTTAAGCAGACACTCATGGGAAGCGCCCGCCGTTTCCGGCCAATATGTGTTCAAATACTGGGCCAACGGAGGTCGTTGGGGTTGCCAACTTGGGCTAGAGTACTATCATGTTCAACTCTTAATAGATTAATGTCCGCCCAGTCAGCAGTGCTTGTGGAATTCAAATAGCTAGCACAGAAGGGTGACGGACAAAGGCACATAACAGCGGGGATTGTACAAGTAAGTCAGAAGTGTTAAACTAGCCAAGTCTCCTGGGGAATATCCTAAACCCAGAGTAGGCACCTACGCTGAACTTTTCTTTTCAACAGCTAAGGCTTACTGTCCACAAGGAAGCCCCAGCGACACTCGTCACAGACGCGGGAGAAGTCGACCTCATTGACCAGATCTTGGTCAGCTTGCATTCTACCATTCTTAATTGTCAACTTCTCGACTGTGGAAGGAGGTATATCGCCAACCTTAAGGCGCAAGGTTTGGTGAGACAATCATGCGGTTCTTCGGAATGATTATGACTGACTCTGCAGTTCGTCTGGTTGCAGTCTATCTAGTATGGGACAGAGGGGTTAACGTCGCTTCACCGCCTCGAAAAATACAGCCACCTTCTGTCTCTTTGTCAGGACATCGTGCTGGCAAGAGTAGCGGGTATGCAGGCAAAGCAGGTTACACATGAGGTCTCTGCGTCGTTGAGGCGGCAAAGTGGCCCTTCAGTATGAAAGGGCCAGAGCCATATATATTGTCATTTTAATTATGGTAACCCTAGGGGGAGGAATCGGGTCTTGCTTGCTTCACGGAGGAAGTTCTCGTTGATTCATGCTGAATGTCCGAAGCCCAGTGTGATTGATAGTTCCTTAGACCTCGTGGTGGTCTAGTCCAGTGGGTCTACATCGGCCAAAAATAGTGTGATCTACTATTGGGAGGTGTACAACGCGGATGAGTGACAGGACTGATCAAATTCCATGCGTAAAATAGGGGCTGTCAAATAAGCTTTTGCTTTTTGAGTTCTGGGAGAGTAGGCTCGTGAGATATAGAGATGGATTTAGTAGGTTTGTCCAGAGTCTCGAACGGGCCTTCTGGCTCGGCAGGTTCGGGTTGCAGATCCTCGAGCCATTTTCCGCCTTCGGCCCCGTTGAAGAGCCACACATGGCTGGGCAAAATCGGTATGTACTTGTCAGCGAGAGGATATTCACTTAGTAGGGAAGGCTGGACGGCGAACCTGTTTCCAACGCGGACAGGGGGGGCTATGTCATGTGGAGGCGTGAATGGCCGTTTTTTGGCCTTGTCTTGGAGTGGCTGATAACTCCCTGATGTGGCTGGAGAGGGTATTTTGCTGTGAGGTGGTGGGAGCTCCCACCCGAGCTCCCCGCACAGATAGATTACGATGTCATCCGCGTTGCCTAAGAGAACAATCTGTGGTCATGGTACAAAAGCAACTTAGGAAATGCGACGGCAGCATCAATTCATGACGCACGTCGGGATTAATATGGCGAATGGGCGTTTTGTTAATTAGTATCTGATTAAGGGTGAGCTTGAGTACTTATCAGGTCGTAGGCACTCACTTGCGGTATTGAATGTGGAAGATGGTCTGGTAAATTGTTCTGTGTTAAGAGAGGGCCATACATCCAGAGTGCGCGTGAACTCACTAAGAATTTCAGCGACAGGAGATACCTTAAGGGAAGTGCCGATGACAATGAGTAGATCGACCTTCTCCCGATCCTCTGCGAGTGCGTGATCAAATTGATCATCCAGTTTTTCACCGAAAAACGTGATATCGGGCTGTTCGGGGAACAGCGTTAGCGTCAGAGAGCAGCTTGGTGTAAGTAATAACCGAAGGAAAATAGGACCTTCATGATTCCTGGAGGGTATTCCGGTGTATCGCTTTCGTCTTCTGCGTCGCTGTCCCATTGTCCTTTGGCTTGTTTTCGTGTTTGCTTGCGCTTTTTAGGCTGAGCACTGGGCTTATTACATACAGGACACAAAGGCACTTGGCGACCCATAATCTCCGATTCTATTTCCGTTCCGGGGACTTTGCGGTGACATTGAAGGCATGTAGCAGTGGCGAATGACCCATGACATTGCAACACACGTTGCACTCCAGTGAGAGTTTCGAGGGTGTCTATATTCTGAGTATAATTCTGAAATGACAAATTAGAGGATGACATGGGGGCATCACAGGACTTACTCGAAGCAGCTGGAAGAAGTTGTGCTTAGTTGTCTTTCAAAAGTGGGAAGCTAAAAGTAACCTACTTTCCCTTTATCTTCTATGCACTTAATAAAGCGATGACATGGAGAAGGGGTAAAATTGGAAGGGTATATCTGGCTGTTGAGACGGTTGTCAAGTGACAACTCAAAATCGCCCAGCATTCACTCACCTAGCAAAAGAGCTTCGTCCAAGTCGAGTCAGGTTCGAACCAATGGCAAGTTTCGGCACAGCTTACTAGAATACTGTAACGAGTCTGCAATGAGATCCTAATGCAGGAGAGAAATCTCATACCAGAAGGATTTTCTTTGAAATATTGAATGTCGAACCTAGGGCCATTGTAAGAGGTTCAATCTATATGGCAAGCGCGTATTCATACATTTGCTGAGGGTCGTCAAGGTCGTAGTCTCCGCAGGCTTTAAGCGACGCGTAAAGTCCGTCGCGGGAACGGAAGTCTGGTATGCCACAAGATACGCCTTACAGATGCATTAGGTTTACACTGGGATGAATTAGCGATCACCAACTGATGCCGGCGCCGGTCAAGACCAAAATTCGCGTTGAAGTTTGAATTAATCTCAGAGCGTCTTCGATAGTGTTGTATTGATCGAGCCTGTCGCGCATTCGGAGCCTGTACAGTTTCAGTGACACTCGACCAAGTGAATAGGCGCAGAACTCACTGATGAGACAGTATTACCTTCAGAAAGTATAAAAGTGTTTGTGGTCGCAAATCTTGTAGTTCAGGGCACTGGGAATCGGTAAGTCAACAAATAGGGATTGGTGGTCGGGTAAACTAACGAGTGATACACCAAAGGCTTCCAGCAAATAGGGAATGGATATATTTCGTTGTAGCACGTATTCATTTATAAAAGAAGTCATACCTAGATGTCATATTGTCACGAAGGTGAAGGGCAGATCAAGTCAGGCACTAACCGCGTTCTTTCAGGTGATGCAGCATTTGGCTTATTTCTTGCTTTGTCCACTGGGCCCTTTCTTCCTCTGTAGGGATCAATGACAATGTGTAAATGACACCAACAAGCGATAAACTGTTGGTTGACTACCTTCCAGGCCACGTAGTTTCGTTTTGTTGCCCTTAAGTTGATTATTTACTGGAACTTGGTTTGAACCTTCTGCGTCACCTACCTCAGATTTTCCGTCGTTCCGATGTTCAGAAAGTACCCGCATCAAGTCCTCTACAGTCTCCTTGTCGATATCGACGTCTTCTGAAGCCTCTAGGAACGCTTGAATCTGGAGGGTCAAAAGGCTCTCCTCACCCAATGAGGGTGAAGCTTCTCGACTTGAGCATGATTCTCCAGTGCCTGCCATTTGGTCTTTCCCAAAATGTCCCCGTTCCGTGAGGTGATTGGGAGACAACTTCAAGCCCGATAAGCTTGGAAGGTTGTGCAAAACGCTGCAAAACGCAACGAAAGGGGATGGCACGAGGTCCCTGTCAATAGGATGTTAAGTTTTCGTGAGCGTTTCAGATAGAAATATTAATAGGGGAATATTCACCGATGTTGTTGAGATGAAGGAGAAATAAGAACGCCAAGAATCACTTGGGCTGCACACAAGTGCAAACTGAACGGCAAGATGCCGATCAATGACGGTCAGTCCGAACTTTGGCAGGTTCGTCCCGAATGCAAGCACCTGCAGGCGTCTGCATAGTTCAACTCTAATGTCAACACTAAGAATATGGCGACGAGCCTAGTATATATAAGGCTTGGGGTTTACCTTCTTCCCAAAGCGTGTGGCTGGTTTTCATTTTCGGACCGTTTTAATAATCCCCCAAATTTTTTGTTTTCGGCCCATCATACATCGGTCACGACAGGTAAGTTGGCAGTTGGCCTTTCATGAAAGGAGATACTTGTCATACTAACGATAGCACAGAATAACGCTCTTCCTTACCCATAAAACCACTGCAGCCGGAAGTAAAACAAGAGTTACTGACAAAAGCAGTCGGAATTTTGTTTGTGGAAATTCTTAACTCTCAGGTCCTGGCGGTTAGATTTATGTTCCTATCTGACTTCAAGCCGCATCATTCCGTCGTCCTATAACCTCGGCTGTCACAAATAGCACTGCAACCTGATCGCATTCTGTGTGGACTTATCAGGCAGGATAATATAGGATGCTCAACCTATCATCCAGTTATTCTCCGTTTCGTTCTATCCAAGAACGCAATACGAAGGGCACAGTGGTAATGGCCCCCACGTACTCTTACACCCAGAAAACCACAACCGTCTCGGTATGTTGCCAGGCACTTATTTGTGGATTGTTCTTCAACCATTCGTACTTAGTATCCTTGGCCGCCAACTATCACTGGGGTGGAACGTATCGCGTTGTCCGCGCAAGGGGACTTACAAAGAGTCTTGAGGTGTGTCATCATTGGTTTTACCATACATTGTGTCTTACTCATTTGATGATACCCACAGTGCATACTTCGCTCGACCAATTTCTATCGCGGTGGTGTACGAACATACCACGTGGCAGCACTCTCCTGAAATGCCACCTGAACCACTTGAACAGCCCAATTCGAAGGCCATCGCATCTGCGTCTCCTGAAACTCCAATTATTCAAAGGCGTCAGGTCCACCTCCAATGCTCTGGAAGGATCGTTTGCACCGCGACTTCTACGGTGCGCATCACGTCGCCCAACAGCAGCCATCTGTTTCTCGTTGAAAAATACGCGATCGGCCAAATGTTTCGGCGGCTAGAAAAGCTCCCTGTCTTTGAGTTGCTATCTGTCGGATTAGGCCCTTGTACCGAGAACGACGGTCTCGGTTCCGGTGGGAATTTACTTAAATCGTATGCGAGACCACACAGAGAGCTATGGCGCAGGTATAAGCTCACTGTGCCCAGTTTTGACTGTGAAATAGTTGAAGTTTTCCCAGATAGGGAGATGTTCGTTCATGGAGAAGCTTGGCTTGATGACTGTGTAGTGCTCGACGGCGGCCCTGTCCCCGATTCTGGGCGAAGTGTGTCAAAGAAATCTTCGCCAAGGGGGGTAGAGGTAGAGACCAGCACCCGTATCCCGTGGTTTGCTAAAACCAACAATATGTTTTTGCTTGCCTTGGCGCTCATACTCATGCTCGCTTATGAGGTGATGTCATCTTTAGCAGGCAGTGGTGATCGGTGTTGAGTCTGTTGGTTGTTTATTGTTGTTAGGCGGCTTCTTCTCGTGCTGGTGTAGACGCTTTATACTAGTTTATACCCTTCGCTTCTCATTGGCTTTGTATTTACGTTCTACCTCTGTACCCGCGGGTGATGAAACACTTTGCGTTGTGAACCGGAACGGAATAAATAAAACTAAACCAGGAATGAACACCCGAAAGTTTTTGA
Organism: Calvatia gigantea; assembly: GCA_025093985.1. Lineage (NCBI taxonomy): Eukaryota > Fungi > Basidiomycota > Agaricomycetes > Agaricales > Lycoperdaceae > Calvatia > Calvatia gigantea. The sequence continues at coordinate 794,156 of JACAAK010000005.1, read as the reverse complement.
TCCGGTCCAGAATAATGATCCGTAACTATGATCCGAGAGCCAGCAGTTCCCAACAAAGGGACGCCGTACGTTTGTCCAACATTTCCACACAATGCTTATAACCAATGGATAGATGCATATATATAGGGCATAAAACATAGCCATGAAGTGCTAAACTATTACAAGTACAATAATGAATAAACGAGGATCCCTCAATGAATAGCATGTCAAGACAAAATAGAATATCTATGAACGCTCCCCACGCAGTCTACGGGCAAGAGCAAGATCTTTGGGTTGAATTGTAACACGCTTGGCATGGATAGCAGCCAAGTTGGTGTCCTCAAAGAGCGAGACGAGGTAGGCCTCAGCAGCTTCCTGCAGTGCCATGACAGCAGATGATTGGAATCGAAGATCGGTCTATGTAACAAGTCGTCAGCAAAGCTCAGAAAGAAGGCAACAGCTGCTAAGCTCACCTTGAAGTCCTGAGCAATCTCACGAACAAGGCGTTGGAACGGGAGCTTGCGAATGAGCAACTCCGTTGACTTTTGGTACCTCCTGATTTCACGAAGCGCAACAGTACCGGGGCGGAAACGATGAGGCTTCTTCACACCACCAGCTGCAGCCTATGACTCATGTCAGCTCTAGTCAGAGAGCTCAGAAGAGGAAACAACGTACAGCAGTTTTGCGAGCAGCAGACGACTTGGCAGCGAGCTGCTTACGGGGAGCCTTGCCACCAGTAGATTTACGGGCAGTTTGCTTGGTACGGGCCATTGATGATGATGATTGTAGTGTTGGTTGTGATGGTTGAGGATGGTTTGGATGTTCGGCCTTCCGGATGCCCTGCTGTCTATATACAGTCGCGTCCGCGCCCCGCACGTGACCGTCACTCACCCCGTTTGAGCAACTCATTCAACAAACAAAATGTGGCACAGCCACAGTGATGCGGCATTATATAAGGAGCAGGTGGACAGATGGCCGACCATCATCGCATTCGTGCTTCTTCCCGCCACTACAACACACACATCTTTCATCAACTTTATCAATATGTCTGGACGCGGAAAAGGTGGCAAGGGCCTCGGAAAGGGTGGTGCTAAACGTCATCGTAAGATTCTTCGTGACAACATCCAGGGTATGTAGCTTGGTTATCTGGTTGTGTATGCAGAGGCTGATAGAACTTGGCAGGTATCACAAAGCCAGCGATTCGTCGGCTTGCGCGTCGTGGTGGTGTGAAGCGTATTTCTGGTCTGATCTATGAAGAGACCCGTGGTGTTCTCAAGATCTTCCTTGAAAATGTGAGTTCTACTCAAATCGAGTCATAGGACGTTTGTCTGACAGCATTTAGGTCATTCGTGACTCTGTAACCTACACTGAGCACGCGAAGCGGAAAACAGTGACGGCACTTGACGTTGTTTATGCCCTCAAACGCTCAGGGCGTACACTTTACGGTTTCGGTGCATAGGTGTCCGCTCTCTTTTGTTTTCTGTGTAGCTCTATCTGTACTTGTACAATATAATCTTTCAAACTGGAGATCCGGGTGACTTATAGGTACACTTCCCTGCAAATTGACTGACATTGAAGAATAAATGATGTGATAATTTTCAAATCACAAAAACTGAGGCTGATGGTCATTCTTTTGGATATTGATCCCCCTTCCTGCCGCTTTCGGACCCATCCAGGCACCTCGGCTCGCCACACCCCTCCCGCCAACCATGGATCACTCGCCTTCGACTCGGTATCTATATTTCCCAGCCGATCCTCGTAGCGATCGAGCCCGCCCTCAATGGCCTGTCTAAAAAGCTCTTCACATCGCGCGCCCGCCAGCGCCTTTGTCTCGCATTTGCTGCACCTTGCCAACTCAAGGCTGTGACTCTTCCAACGGTTGGGACGCAAATCCGTGATGTAACATGTCCATTGTTCATCCCGCCAATCTGACATCCGACATCCATCTATGGTACACTTTACTCCCTAATCTCCACCTCTATCTCTCACATCCTACATTTCCAAGCTGAGAAGTTGTTGGGGCACATGGTGTAGTTGGTTATCACGCTCGCTTAGCACTGCATTTGCGAGAGGTGTTGGGTTCAATTCCCAATGTGTCCACTTACAATTTTTCCTTTCTTGCACTGAAATCTTGAACATAATTTTTGACGTACCCGGTTCCTTTATGCTGAGAACAGGACATTAAAATAGAAGAGTTTTGCAGCCAGTTAAAACATGCGGAGAGTGACAAAGAGTTAGACATAGGTTGGGGCACTTCAGGAGAATACTGAATGAATTCCCTCCTTTGCTTAAGAACTCAAAACAAGTGTTTCTTTTAAGGAAAAAAAGAGATGGACACATTGGGAATTGAACCCAACACCTCTCGCAAATGCAATGCTAAGCGAGCGTGATAACCAACTACACCATGTGCCCTGGTGGTTGTGATTGGACATGTGATGTCCCCATCAGATAAACTTTCGCTATCTTTGACGGAGACAAGACACAAAGCCGTCTTTCAACCCAGGGGCTGAATATTACACACACAATATGCAAATGCAGGGGATCTAGCATTGGGTGCAAACAGAACGAAAGCATGAAGTAGGAAAGCTCAAATCACGAATAGAGTAATAAAATACATTATGCCGCCACCCCTGTTCCCTCCTGCTGAGTTTCTTCCCCAGGTTCGTGGTTCCTCAACCTCATTTCTACCAAGAACTCCTTATCTCGGATCGCTTGTGACCATGATGCAACGATATCATCGAAGTATCGACTTGACTGCATCAGACCAGCCACGACAAAGATGCCCGGATATACATGCATGACTGCGGGGGACGAAACGTTAGTCAATAAGGAACAGTGTTACACGAACAGCCGCCGTCACTGCAAGCAAGTGCGACGATATGCCATGGCTGAGAATTTAAGAATACTCACAAACAAACTTGCTGTCAACTCCAATGGCCGGAAAGAGGTACTGGAACACTCGGAACAATGCACCAGGGAAAAGAATCATCGTCAGCAACCCTCCTCCAATGGGTAGGATGACGTCCCTGGTTGCTGCAATGGGATCGGGACGTAACCAACCATGAGCAACAATCTTCACAAGTGCATCAGCAAAAAAAATTGTAAGAAACCTAAGACAACTCACATGTTGCAGCCCTCGCGAAATTCGGGTGTGTGGTTGAATCCGGTGGACATGGAACGCGATTTTGACATAGAGCAGGCCAAGAGCCCAAGCATCTACGATCCTTATTTTTGGATTCAAGGCCGGATCTAACGCCAGACGGGTGGGCAAGATGACATAGAGATCCATGACAAGAGCCACCAGAATAGGGAGGAGAATGCCCAATGTCACGATCATATAAGAAATCTTTGTCAGCCAAAGGAGGCCACGTTTGATAACGAGGATCCTCAGGTCGGCACGAGGACCCTCAGACGAGCGACGTTGCCGCCTCTTGTCTAACCGGTCAACAGCCCGCCCACATAAATAGCAACCTACAAGAAGGTAGAAACCGAGGATGAGGGAGTAACCATCGTGAATTTCACGGGACGAAAACAACCTAAAGACGCTCCTCCCGAGTGTGATGGGAAGTGCAACGGACACCCCAAGTACAACGGCCCCGATGATCCACATGGATAGAATGAAGGCGAAAATGCGATAGCGGAAAGCAGGTGGGATGTACACGACTCGATAATCGAAATTAATATCGCGTTTGGCCTTGAGTGCTTCAGCGTTCTGGGCCTTGATTAATTCCTCTGCTTCCTTATCGTACGGCTCCCCTGATTCTGTTACACGTGCAGTTGCTCGCATGTCGCGTGGAAGAGCTAGATTATCGGTTGCCGGGACTCGTCGGAACGTACCATCACGACGACTGCTAAGCTCAGGATCATTAATATCAGCGCCAAACCATCGTCGGGGGGTGTACTGTTCTTCAGGATATTTATCTCCGAAGAAATATGACGTGAGACGGAACTTCTTGGAGAGGTATTTCCAAACGATAGTGGCGAGATGTTTTGTTGCGCGTTTCGGCCGGAAGTAATGCATAGTGTAAGGGAGGACAAGGTGTAGGAAGAGGAGGTCGACAGGAACATTCGACAATGGTTCACTGCAATATGTGTCAATCTATTGACGATCGCAGATTCCACAACCCAGCTTACCGGTTTTTCCACCTGAAGGGTAGTATTGACTTGTTGCCAAGGGCTAAAAGACCGGCCACGCTCCCTACAACACATGCGACGACTACCGAGTACAGAATAGCACTCATGAAGATCTTGCGCAATTGGGTAAATGTCGGACGATCAAGAATGTCACGAATAGGATGTGAATTCTGGTCTTGGGGATCCTTGATGAACCACATTGCTCCGGGGCGCATGACAGCACGACAGCCAGAGAGGAGAACAGCAAACGAGTACCTGAAGCGGATCAGCGATCTAACATGTAGTTGAACGAAAACGGCATACATAAACATGGTACCAGCAATCCAATGATAGAACATAGCGGTAAGTGGTGCCTGAGCAAAGAATGCAATACGAGATTGGATGTTTGCTTCGGGGAAGACCCAAACAGTACAAAGGTCAAGAACAATGCCACAACCCAGAGGGAAAAGGACAAGCTCAATGAAAATGAATGTTGCAACCTAAGCCAGCTGGGTGAGCACAAAGCTTCTCAAAACCTCGATACCAACTAACCTTGATGACCAGGAGCTGTTGACGAACGGCATTTCGAACGGCTCTGGTAGCAGTCCGCGCATTTCCGACCGTCAGGATATTCAAATACAAAGCCAAAACAAAGCCAACAACAGCATATCCGATGCCAATGGCGAAGACACGTTCTCCAGGGCCGCTCCCAATGGTCATGCGATACCAAGAGCTCTTGAACTTGAAAACCCCAACACGTACTTCCTTCCCAAGGCCGGCAAAGTAAGGTTCTGCTGGTCCAAGGTAAACGGGCAATTTGTTCAAAATCGTCTCGGTTGATGCCGTTCCGTTAGCAGGGGCTGCTGACGATCCACTCAAAAATTGTACAGCGTCCGCGTACTACCAAAAAAAGGGGTTAAGAATAGAAGCGGATATACGAGCTTTCAACTCACGGTTTTGTTCACCAAGTCTGAATACGTCACGCACCATTCTTCACCGATGATTGACCTCGTCAAAAGACCCGCAAAACGCCCAACGAAGCCAAAGTGCTTCTTAAAAAAGTCCCGGTATATGATTTGTATAATGAAAATGATGAAGTCAACTTCAGGATCTGTGATGATGCGAATGAGTTTGATGGGAAGGTGGATGATCTGAACTATGCGTTTGGGATTGAGCTGAACAGAGAAGTCATTCACATCAACTCTTCTCATCGCGATGTTACGAAGAACATACCGACAGCAAAGCCACACATTTGCCAATTGTGAACGGAATCCATACTCCCACGCCAATTGCCGTGGCGAGGACAAAAATCATTAAAGCCGCCTGCAAGAGAACTTAACAACATCCAAATCGACAGCGCTAAAACTCACGTTTTGGAAAACACTGTAGATGGGACCCCGCATTCCAATTGCTACTCCGCAAATTTCGTTAGTGGGAGTGGAACAAAATAAAACTACCGCATACCTTCCATCGCACCCTCCATATCATCTTCCACGTTCCCTTCTAAATCATCGGCTAAATCTGGAGGCAATCCACCATCACCATCACCGTTCGGTTCTCCGCGACCGTTAGCTTGCCGAGGTCCCGCTCCAGGTGCAGGTTCTCCTCCCTCATCTCCCTCAAGCCCACCAGGTATCTCCTCCATTTCAATCGCGTCCCAATGAGCGTCATGCCACAGCAACTCGTCAGCGTCTTCGTCAGGCTCCTCTTCATCATCGTCGTCTTCGTCTCTCCTTAATTCTACTTCCCTCTCGTGATCTTGCGCCTGTGCAGTAGGTAGGGGTGCGTCCTGTTGAGGTACATCATCCACCGTTGTGGGAGGTGGCGGGGTAGTTGGCTCGCGGAAATACTTGTTATGCTCAGATTCGTAGTCAAAGCCAGGTTGAGTAGATTCATCTGCGACGCCACCAGAAACAACTGTGTCAAAGGGGTCCCCCAGAGAGGGTAGGGCGGGGGTCGACGAAAGGAGCGACGCGACTCCGTCCTTTGTTTTATCAAAGATATTACTCGCTTCCTCAGCTGGGTGAGAGAGGGAAGATGGAATAATCTCATAGGCAGACTCAGATGCACCATCGGCGGAAGATGGGCGAGGGATACTAAGATCCCGAGGTGTGCTATTTTCCAATTCTGCGAGGCCTTTTGTCGTCACCCCAAAGAACCCAAAAAACTCGTGAGGATTTGATGGCCCAGCTTCAGCATTCAACTCCTCGGGAGCGCGATATGTCGCAAGTTTGGGAGAATCCAAAGGTGTTCGGCTGGGCGAAAAAGTGAATGGATTTTCTTGTGCAGGAGTAGCGAGTGTGGAGGCAGGTAAACGCGGTCGGCGAGTGGATGGAGAGGGAGAGGAACGAAGTCCCGAATCTGAGTGAGGTAGTTGATCAGACGACGCTGAAGCCTCAGTAGCGGGATCCGAGGGTGAGGCATGGAAGGTAAAAGGATAAACGGAATCCAAATTTTCACCGTCCGCGGCATTTGTCACCGGAGAAGTTGACCGACCTGGGGTCCTGGGGGCACGTCGTCGTACAACGCGCGTTCTTCCGTTACTGGAGGAAACCCGGTGGGCATGGGTTCTCCTCCTTACCCGACCCACTCCAGCCTCATCACTATCTCCCTCTGTCTCGCTATCAGCTCTTTGCATCCTCTTCTTCTTTCTCTCAGGTTCGGTCTTACTCACACCGACCTCCTCGCTCTCACTTCCACCGAGTTGTCTCCTCCCTCGATCGTCATCTGCATCCTGACGCCTGGGTGCTTCTGTTGCCCGTAACAACTCCAACGCGCGCATGGCATTTTGTTGCCGCCTTTCCAACTCGGCCGGGTCTGGTAATGCAGGTATTTGAACAGGTGGTGGTGGGTTAGGCGCGGGCTGCGGTGGTGGGTCATTCGCAGCAGGGGGCATATCCGGGAAGACCTCTTCGTCCTCAAATACTCCAGGTCGTGCATTTTGAGATATCCATTCCCGAAGAAGGAAGACCGCCACGAAGGTTAGGACAATCAAAGATGCAATAATTTGTCCCGTGAAGATATCGGCAGACAAAATCATCCAGAGCGGATGTGACGTGAGCTTGCGGATGGATGATTGGGGAGGCGGAGTGGTGGACTCGTACACTATCTGGTGTTGATAATGAATCGTGTCACTACCGACAGGCCTCTCCAAGTTGCTGATATACCACGCTCTGGGAAAAAATTATCAGACTCAAACCACTAGAAGGTCGGGCCAACTCACGTTGATTCACCCATCGAAAAATACATTCTCCATGTCCACACTGTTGCCCAAGGAAGCACCGCTAACCAAATCATGGCAACAGCGATTGCACGGAGGATGAAAAGAACGGCGAGCAAAGCGTGTTGGGAAAGCCTCCGAGCGAGTAAGATTGTGGGCAGCCTGGATGGCATATCGGGTGCGTACACTGAGGGATAAAGTCATAAACGTCAAAAGCATTCTACAAACTTGTGATACGCATACCCTTTGTAAAAGAATAAGGATGTTTGCAAACATCGCAAGTTTTCTTCTTACTATGCGCCAGCCATGTAGTTAAACTGTCAAAAACATGTTGAGACGACAATTCCCAGCAAGTGCACATGTAACCAACCAGTCCTGATGAATGTAGCGAATAGTTCCTGAGCATTTGCATGGATGAAAGAGAGGTTGATCCGGTTCAGCAGGGGCACTGCAGATACGACATGTATCTGAAAGAGAATGAATAAAATAAGACAGCACTTTTTAAAGTGGACACAGTGATGACATACCCTGCTCCTCTGCTTCTTGCATTGAATCTCACCGGCAATAAAAGCCCAAGATAAGAAATTTTCACCTCTACAGAAGGACTAAAAACACCGGACAGTAGGACCCCCACCAGTCAACAGGTAGCGGATGTGTGGAGGAAGATGTTAGTAAGTACCGGACACTGCGGCGGAGCTATGCTGTCGTGTCACATGGTCTGTCACGGCTGATCCGTGCTTATATCATAAGGACCTCCGCGCTAGGGTCAGTACTAACAACAACACTCATCCACCCCGGCTTCTACCAACATATATTCTATTAAAAATTCTTTACCCCATCACATAATGGCGGAGCTGCAATTGGAGATTCCACACAAACATCAAACTCTCGCCCTTTGACTGCCGTCTGAGTTAAAGTGTTGGCAAAGAATAGCCAGTGACCATGGCACCCGGTTAACTTATCAGCAACAAGCTCTCGTCTTCCGCCGGACAAGTACCCCATGATACTCGCGTAAATTCAATATTTCCAACCTGAGCGCACACCACGCGACATCTGGTTTGCAATGGATCAATGCCACGCTCTGGGAAAATCCCATGCTGCTTTCAATTTCACCACGCTATCTATAATGTATCAGTTGTATCATGCCTTTTGCAGCACATGGTGAGTGACTATTTTTGCCACCGGGAACCGGAGAAGCCCATCCTTTGTCAATCGCAGGCCATTCTGATAAAGGTTCTGGTCCAACCATGTACTTAGGGGCTCCACCGACCATCAGTCGAAATTGAAGCATGCGTTCCGTGAGATACCACCCATGGGTTTTTCTGTGTAAAAAGGGCTTTCGACCATGCGTCGACAAGGCTTCTGGATTCTTCAGTTCTAGCGAGCCTATCACTGCCGCGCATTCTGGCAGGAGTGAACCCATGGAACGATCGCTTTTAGCTATCACCCACGTCGGGTATTATTCCCAACGAATCCATCGAAGGATGCTGCAAATTCTGAAATTGGTTATATACCACCTCTCACAAGGGGTCACTCGAAGCCGTCTGCCACCCCGGACCTTCTACTAACTAGCTTCTAGTCTCGTTCTAGCTCTCTCCATGCTTTGGCGCTCTACCTTTGTCCTCCTACTTGCTCATCTTATAACAGCGAGTCCCCTGGCCCGCCGCTGGGATGACTTCGCCGAGAAGCACTCCTGGGTTGAGGTTCCCAAAGGCTGGGAACTGCACTCTGAGGCTCCGAGCAGCTACACCTTTGAACTTCGTATTGGCCTTAAGCAGGGCAGGATGGACCAACTCATTGAAAATTTAATGGAAATTAGTGATCCCGCCCATGCAAGGTTGTTCTGGCTGGCTCTTAGGGACTAACCCCCTGGCTAATAAACACGTGATAGATACGGCCAACATCTCTCTAAAGAAGAAACCGAGGACTTCGTTCGCCCCCTCCCTGAATCGGACGAAGCGGTAGAAGCATGGCTTGAACACCACGGAATGGGTCAAGATGACATCATTCACCGCACTGACGGTGGCGATTGGATTACCCTTCGTGTCTCCGTTGCGCAGGCTGAGCGCATGTTGGGTACCAAGTACAACGTCTTCCATCATCCCAAGACTGGCGAAAAGGTTATCCGAACGATGTCATACTCGCTTCCCCGCGAACTTCATCCCCACATCAATGTCGTAGCGCCAACAACCTACTTCAATACTCTCAAGAGCATGCGCGCCACTAGTTTCTTGCAACCCGAGATCAAGCCTGTTGAAAAGGAAGCGCCCGATTTGACACTTGGTGTCAACGCCGTAGTTCCAGCAAGCTGTGCGACGACTATCACACCAACTTGTCTCCGCGCTCTCTACAATACTAGCGCCTACGTGCCCCAGGCGGCATCGCGGAACGGCCTTGGAGTCGCCGGCTACCTCGACGGTGGGTCACGGTTTCTGTTTGCTAGATAAATAAACGAATCTGATCATTTCATGCAGAGTTTGCGTACGTCGTACATACCATGTTCATCGAAAAGATCAACTAATTGGCGGATCTTTAGAAATCGCGCAGATCTCCAGGTCAACATCATATCACATAACCTAACGCAAATGATACTAACAAACATCGCAGACTTTCTTCCAGAGATTCCGCCCTGATGCCGCTGGTTCCAGCTTCACGACCGTTCGCGTGAACGGTGGAGGAGACAACCAAAACGACCCCGGCGTGGAGGCACGTAGAACTCCTCTCCTTTTCTCTCGCTATGGCACCAGTTCTTCGGTAACTTACGGACGTTATGCCTCATAGGCCAATCTGGACATCCAATACACCACCGGGATCTCGTTTCCCACACCAAATACATACTGGAGGTGAGCTTTTAGTAGAATGCCGGCGAAATCGGCATGTTGAGGGTTCTTCAGCACGGGTGGTTCTCCTCCCTTCAACCCAGATAGTCAAACCCCGACGAATACGAATGAACCTTACCTGGACTGGATTAACTTCGTCCTTGGCCAGAGCTCTATTCCTCCAGTAATCACGACTTCCTATGGCGATGACGAACAAACTGTACGTGTGGTGCATTCGCACCCTCTGCACTGACTGAACGAATAATGCAAGGTCCCACAAGATTATGCGACTACCGTTTGCAATTTGTTCGCCCAACTCGGTAGTCGTGGTGTTACTGTCTTCTTCTCTAGCGGTGATTTTGGGTAAGTCCGGTGAATAAGCTTCTGCGCAAATTGCAAGCTCACGTTACTATTAAAAAGTGTTGGGGGTGGCGATTGTCGCACGAACGACGGCACGAACCGAGTCCTCTTCCAGCCCGCCTTCCCAGCCTCGTAAGTCCTCATCTCCGCGTTGCCCACCAAAATTACCTAAAGGTCCTGACTACTCTGTTTCAGCTGCCCATTTGTAACAGCTGTCGGAGGAACAACACGAATTAACCCTGAAATTGCCGTAAGCTTTTCTGGAGGTGGCTTTTCCCGTTACTTCTCGACTCCATCATACCAAAGTACCGCTGTTACGAACTTCGTCAACGGTCTTGGTACTACAAACAATGGTCTCTACAAGTGGGTAGCTCCGGTTGATTTCCGGAAGCATCCTTATGGAACTCATCGGTGGTTTTATAGCAAAGGGGGAAGGGCCTACCCGGATGTCTCGGCACAAGGTAACGGCTTCCAAGTTGTCATTGGCGGGCGCACTTCTTCAGTAGGAGGGACCAGCGCCAGCTCCCCGGTACACATCCCCTTTGTTTCTCAATGGAGTGGTACGTTAGGACTAATCCCGCGAATCAGACCGTTGCTGGTGTCTTTGCGCTCCTGAACGACTTCAGGCTCTCACAAGGCAAACCGACACTGGGCTTTATTAACCCGCTCATCTATTCGACCGCCGCATCTGGCTTTAACGATATTAAGGCAGGCACTAACCCTGGTTGCGGCACGCGAGGTGAGTGATTCCCCCTACGCTGGTGTTACCCTATTTCTGATGCAGAATCATAAGGCTTTACTGCTGGTACTGGCTGGGATCCTGTAAGTCACCTGCCTAGAAAACTTCAGTGAACGTTCATTGAGATTATTTTTCCAGGTCACCGGTCTGGGTACTCCAGACTTCTTGAAGCTCCAAAAACTCGTCTAAACAAGGTAGATAAGACAATGCATATCCCCAGATGTACCCCCCCACGCTCCGAAAAGGCAATGCTGTAATATGTCTTCCGGCTAACAAATGATAAACATCGTACTTTCTGGAAGCTTGAGGAACCAACCCAAAGACGCCTGAATGATCGTGAGACGAACTCAGATGTGAGAACACACAGAGTCCCTGCCTTTGGACTCTGTTCTTAATTTAGCGACTTCGACATCTCAACAAATGTCAATCGCAGAGAACTGTTCTTGGTGCTATTGCCTAATTAGACCACTGAATATTGAAGTGTGGCGACGGTCTTACGGAGGAGAATCCATTGCAAATTAATTCCATGATAAATCAGTGAATGGGAGTTTCAACGGCCAGTACCCGGCTCTCACAACCTTTATCCTTGCTTGCTCGCGTAAACGGGAATAGTTCTCTGGCGCTCCGATCACCAGAGAAGCGGAAGTGAAGGCGTGAAGAGGTGGCCCTTACAGAGCAGTTTTAAATTGTGACTCACCTATGAGGGAACCTTTTGGGAACAGAAAGGGTCAACCGCTTGGCCCTCAGATCAGCGGTGTCGTTCAACAAAGCAAGATCAACCGTCGTAAGTTCGTGGCCGAATATTTCTCACCTCGGCGGGCGCCCATGTTGGTCATCCAACGCCCTCAAGACAAGCCCAGCATCAGGAGTTAGTCGCCACCGGACAACTGCGTAGACTAACCTGTAAAGCTGTCAAGAGCGCAAAGAACACCGGACCGGACACCGGGGGTTGAATAAGGGACAACGACCCCACTATTTGCGGGGCTAAAGTTAAAAACACCGGGGCACTACGCTCAAAAGCCTCGGGCGATGTTTTTAAGACGGCGAATAACGAGGTGGCTATGAGGCCTACTATTCAATCGTCCATACTGAGTTACAAAGGACCATAGGAGGGGCTTCGAGAATAAATGGCACAGGGTTTGGTGCCGCCCCAATCGCAAACCTGAAACACAGGATGCAGAGGATCTGGACAGCGAACGTGTGGGACGGCAGCAACATGAGAACATCAAGGATCCACTCTGAATGTCAAGTCGACCGGCGATGGGGCTCACGATGACAGTTGTCTCAGCTCTTGGAGCGGGTGTAACCACAAAATCCGCCTAAGGTGGCATCTCAACGCGTAAACGTTCGTCTTCGCACCAACAAGGTGCCTGGAAGTAAAGCCGCTATTCGCAATTGCGATGTTCATACTTTGTATTGGCTAGAAGGCAATGCCATTCCCGGACATAACGTCAACTGTAATGGTTTAAGGTGAAGAGAAGAAAAGCACTACTCACTGAATAGGGACTTTGTGATGAGCCTGGTCATGGGATGGAGTAAATATAGAGAGAGTGGCCCGTCCCTTGGACTGGGCAACTGTTAGTTCCTGTCCGTCCAATTGGAGTATGACTACAACAATCAAATTCTCAGTCTACCAGTTAGCCGATGTTAATGGGAGCACCAGGGACTTCTAGAGAGGAGTATTCGCGATTGTCAGTTTCAAAAGGGGACATTGAACCAAGGACATAGAAATGGAACCATATGCCGCCCCACAAAACAATCGCCAGTTCATTGCTCGTTTGTGATCAATCAGGAGGTGGTTGGTCGTTCCCAGTCCTAGGTCCGCAGTCGCATATCCAAAGTGAAAAACAGACCCTCAGACCACGGTCATCTCAGTTGCAGTGGTGACAACCAAGCGGCTATGATTTGTGCACCAGGATCAAGAATCCAATACCTAAGCTATTACAAAAGTTCCAGCGGCCACCCTAACAACGGAGGTATCTCCAAATCACACCTTTGGTGCCTCCACAGGCGAGCGCCTATTTCTCTTCACATGGAGCCTGAGGGGTGATTGTGATGCCACCCGCCAACGAAAATCTCGGGTTGCAAAATCACCACCCTTGCTAACGAACCTTGACATTGGTCACCCTGCGAATTCAGCGGAGCGGAATTAGTGACACTGAAGATGAAAAGATCGGCCGGAATTCATGAGGCTATCATAATCGGCCGTTACTTGACGGGTAAGGGGTGGTCATGCACCACTGATTTCCGGTCTCAAGAGATCGCGAGGGCGTCAAGTAAACAATTAACAGCTGTCTGGACCTAGCTCAGGTGACGGTCTATGTCGCATAAAAGATGGGGGTTCCATTTCAACGTCGTCGGAGAAAGGTCGCAGAAGCACGGATTGGTAAATTCAACTTCTGGATGCTAGGGAAGTAACCAAAGCATCACCAAAGTCTTCTGAAAGTAGTTCTTTCACTCCACCTTCTTGGTCAACAGTCCAATCATACGCTTCTATCAATAGCGTATCCGTAAGGGGTATGAAATGAGATGCCAATATCCGGATGATGTTTGTAACTCGGGAAATAGCTGCGCGCGTCGTGTCATCGATGTCCTATGTCCAAATCAGCCAACTTGGCTCCATTTCAAAGCCCATAGATGGAATGACATACATCGTTGACATTGGAATAAACACCTTCGGCATCATATCCTTCTTCTCCCTCTTGTTCGACCTCCTTAACATGCTTGCTAACCCAGATATAACCGTTGAGACCAAGAATAAGGTCGATACCACAAGGCAGACTAATGAAATGGGACTTGAGACGCCGGACAAGAATAGGGGTTACGGTGATGAGTTGACCATTTCTCAGCTGACATCAAAAGGGTGGGTATGGCCTCTGTATCCGACAAAAAGACCGTACCTTTCCATATTTCAAGGAACGGGTATGTAATGACATAGCGCCGTCAGCAAAGAACGCTTGGACTTCAGCAACAAGCAAGTCCCCTTCTTCAAAGAAGTTCCGCATTTGTAACTCATCGCTCTCTAATTTACGCCGCTAAAGCAATGTTCATTCCAGGTCACTACTTTTTTTCTCCTTCGAGAAAGGACGTGAGGTACCTGAACACCGCCTGGTAGATTGACAGAAGATAACATGAGGACGGCATCTTGCCTCGAGTTTGCGTCTACTTTCCATCTCCGAGGCTGGACCTATAACATATGGGTTTAAGAAAGTGATGACTGAAGATCCGATGACCTTACCTCTGTAATACGCCCGACTACCAAGTCACCAACTTCGGGGTTGTACCTTGCGACAAATGCCTTCGTTAACGGCTATGATAACTATCGGCTATAATGAACATGCCGCACCGGCTGCGAATAGCACGGACTGTCACCAATTTGTTGACACGTTCAATAGTACCTGCTACGGACGCGACGACCTCTTCGTGGTCGACGTATGTTCCATGACCACTACCTCAATTAGCATTACACTCCATTAAACCATGTGACATAATATGAGCAGAACACGTACCGCATGTACGTCTGGGACGAGGTTAACGATTCACCAGGGCAAGTCAATTTCGATTCGTTGTGTTCAAGATAACCTCCATCCATTTCCATTTCCACATCATCCGACGGGTCATACGGACGGCGTGGTTGACTGTAACCGCCGTATTCATTTCCAGTTGGGAAGGATGAGAAAGAGATCATATTGGACTCGGCTGCAACGAAGGCCCAGACAAGAAAATGAATTTTGGCTAGTACTTGGCTTACATATTGCTGACTCATCATATCATAGTTGTCGGAGGTTTCAACAGCTCATTATCATCGCTCCTCATTCAACATTCAACTCAAGCACCATTGCCTCGAGTCTTTTACCTTAAATCCTAATGTTTACTTCCTTGAATTATGTGCCACAAAGGGATGCGACCGTTCCAAACGTCAGTGACACCTCTAATTGTCAACCCGCAGGAACTGTATACAGGTCGAGTACGCCCGGTCTCCTTTTCTGGTACAAGATCATGAGAACGGTGATTAATGAGCCCACTGACATGCGTCGTGCGTCATGGTCGAGTAGCATCTGGAGGGATTTAAACAGGGTCACGAACCTTGATAGAATCATTGTTGAGGCAGGCAATCATCCGGCGCACGTCATTCACCAAGTTCCAACACAGCGTCGGGGTTCCATTTTCAATCCTTGCCGATGGACACGGCTTGGGACCTAGATACCACCTCGACCGGTTCCGCACCCGAGAGTATGTCCGGGTATGCAGAAATTTTACCCTGAACCGAGCTATTTCTGGGTGAGTGAATGGCGTGGGTGGCTACCGAAGAACTTTGATTTCTTGACAGTTCGTGAGGTCTGTTACATACGTAGATGGTTGCCGAGCTGGTTGGTATAGTGAAACAGACACTGAAGACAATATGACATCGCTACTCCGACTCCAAGCTCCAGCCGTCTGCACTATATAGCTAGTCGTGAGATGACTTGCAGGTTCCGTTGACAGCCAAGTTGGCTCTTGACACACGTGGTTGATATAACAATAGTGCTGAACATCATGCATCAGGAACCACATCACAAATCGGACGTAGCTTGCTTCCTAAGTTCTTAACCTTCTTGATCGAGACCGTTATAGGTAAAGATAGTTCGGTGGCTATCATCCGATCTACACATGAATGGCATTAATGAAACATGTAAATGGGTACAAACGATAGCAAAAAGTGGCTAAGCTTCTGATTAACTCGTTTCAAGGGGCCCGGCCACCCCGAACAGCAGGCTTGGAAAGTTTTTGACATCAGGGCGAAGGTTATGTCTACGAGTGTATCTAGGATGATTATTGCCATGAACGTCGGCCACACGGGATAGCAACGTGTCATGTTATCATATATGCTACAATGAAACCAAAAAAGAGAACTACGCGTACTGCCGGTGAACGCTTATGTTTTTGGGGTGGTGCTAGGGTCGAGCCTGACTTGTCGACCAGAGGATCAGGCTTGCGGGGAAGTGATCCGTCCAATTAGACGTGGCCCCGGAATGGGTATTTAGTTGTAGGCGAGGAAGTAGGCAGACAATGCAGGGAGATCATTAGAGCCAGCGTCTGAATAGCCCTGCCTCCTGGAGCCGTTAAATTTGAGAACCACGACAGTTCCACACCAGGCTTTGGGTGCGGCACCAGATGTAATATGGTAGATGGCACGGTTGACTGGGGCACTTTTTTTAAGGGCGTTGGGCGAGTACCACAGGTGGAGGGGGAACCGCAAAGGTTCACTATTGAGACCTTGCGTTAAGACGATGCCTTCCGGTTGGCCGTCGCAGAAGTAGTTTTGTACGAGGGGGATTGGACACATCCCCTGAGAGGGTTTATGAGAGGGTCGGCAGCTGATTGTGATGATACGGGGTCGTTCTGTCAGGGCGGGTCAGGTTGGGCAACGCGAAGGATGAGTTGGAAAAGCGTACCTTCCTCCGGCGAAAACAGAATAGCGGAGACGCTGATTAATTGGGGTTCGGCAGGGGGAGGGGTCGCAATCATATTAACGCCATAGGTACCGGAAGAATTGGAATTAGTGTTGGAGGTGCTACTTTGCTGATTTGCAGGGACGCATTCCTTTCTGTGGCGAGGCCAATCCTGAGAGAACGGTTAGCGATGAGGTGGCAAGGTCGGGTAAGGAGGCGCACCTGGTGAAGGTGCTCTGGTGTACAATACCAGGCGCCTTGGCAGCGACTGCACCACATAGAGGTCGGGCGGCAGCAAAGTGTGCATGGGTGGTTGATGACTGGAACTGCGTGCATGGTGGCGAAGGTACGAAAAGGTCGAAGGATGGTGCAGTCAATGGCAGTTCTAAACTGTGCTTTTAACCGATGGCGAAGAGGACCCTCTCACGCGGGCCGTAAAATCAATCAACCCCTACCGTGCTCGTTGAGAATGCAACCCTCCAGGTTCAGATTGAATCTCGATTTCTCTTAGATAGTGTTCAGGAACGATATTTTGCAAAATGTTCTGAAATCGAGATTGGTGTACATAAGGAAATTTAAGACCAGAATTTTCATTTTCCGGTTATGGCACAAATTCTAAATGACTGGACATTTCTTGTGGGCGTGTGTCTGTGAATGTCTACCCTCTACAGTCTCATGGGGTTGCCCGCCAGTGTGAAATCGGTTCAAAATGGGCGCCCGTTGCTAATTTAGCCCGAGTGAAGAAGATCTAACAGGGGAAAGATTGCCACAACAACCACGTTGTCACAGCTTCGGCAACAGTTTTTTTGGCCATCGGCCGGCGGGGCCCGCCGAAGCGTGACATGTTACCTCTGACGCCGACCGTTTGTTTGCCTCCAAATCAAAGCACACTTCACGCAGTCCAGCATTTCCGCCATGTCTGATGATGAGATGAACATTGACGTTGGTAGGTGCAACCACAATGCGCTTGTAATCATAATTCAACCACGTTCATTAGTTGAGGCCGGCGGTGCCGTTCGCAGACGAGGCAGAGGTTTCCAAAACACTGGTACGCCACAAAAAGACTAACCCGAGGATTTCTCCTAATATTTTATGATATCAAGGCGACAGTGAGACGAAACCGTCGGCAGACGCGGCATATGATCGGGTAGAACCAACGACCACCGGCTCAGATACTAGGGCTGCGCGCTGTATGTTTTATACCTCGTGGATGTGCCGCAGAAATGATTGACTCCGTTCAGCTGTTGAAGGATGGATCGTCCTCGTCACAAATGTCCATGAAGAAGCAACGGAAGAGGATGTGCAGGACAAGTTCTCGGAGTTTGGGGAGATTAAGAATCTCCATCTCAACCTTGACCGCCGGACAGGCTACGTGAAGGTGAACTCCATCCTGTGTTCGTAAATTTTGTGCTTGTGCTCATTATAAACAGGGATATGTTCTTGTCGAGTACGAAACGATGGCAGATGCGCAAGCTGCAATCGATGGCGCATCAGGAACTCCCTTGCTGGAACAAACAGTTCATTGTGACTATGCATTTGTTCGCCCTCCTCCTTCAGGACCCAAGAAAGGTCGAGCTCGCGGCCGTAGTGCGAGTCCTAGTCGTCGTAAATAGACAGGTTTTTTTTCTTCATGTTCAGTCACCTGTATTTCATATACCTTGTTGAAGATTCAGGGTATGGGGGCGCATCTCTACTGCCTCAGAATCAAGGAATGCGACTCTGACTGAAGTATCTGCTTAAAGGAGTTCCATTTTTGCAATACAGCTTCTTACTTCCACCTCATTCCTTTCAAGTGTTTGTAATGAACAAACAGTGTTCACACGGTTTCCAAACTGACAATACCGACTGAGCCTATTTCCGTATCATTACTCTCCTCCTTGCTACTTGTCCCTATGTCCCGCCCTTCACCTGAGTTGGTAGAATCAGAGGATGAAAACGCTATGAACGTCGACAAAGTGGAGAAAAACACTAATGATGAGGGGTCGGAGGGTGTGGAAGACGACGGTTCGGAATATGAGATCGAAGAGATCGTAGACGCGAAAAGAGGCGCTTTTCCTGAGGTGAGCCGCTCCTCCCGTCTGCCAAATGATAACGAACAAAGAACGACGCGTGAAATCGCTGTATTTTAGGGCCGAATGGGCTATCTTGTGAAGTGGAAAGGCTATGGAGAAGAAGAAAATAGTTGGGTCGACGAACGTGATACTGAGTGAGTTTGACTCCGTGCGTGCTAATTTGAGTCACTGAATTTCTCTCAGAAATGCAAAGGAGCTTGTTGCTGAATTCTGGAAAAAGAACCCAAAGAAAAAGCCGAGGAAGTCTGTGGAACCCAAGCCGGCCAAACGGGCGCGAAAATCTAGTATCGCAGACGAGGAGTCTGATGTTGGTTCAGCCACAAAGAAACGCGGTCGAAAATCGACAGTAAAAATGGATTCCGACGAAGATGAAGAGGAACCAGTCCGAAGCAGGCAAACAAAGAAAGGAGAGAAGCCACTACCAAAAGGCCAGAATGTATCAGGAGAACCCCAGCCACGTCTTCACGACATGTCGAAATACATGGATAAAGAGAACTGGGAAGACCTTGTTGACACCGTAGACACAGTGGAACGTACGGATGACGGCCTCGTCATCTTCTTCACTTTGTAAGTCCCCAGGTATTCTCTTCCTGCTCCCGAGCTAACGAGAGGACAAGGAAAAATGGAGAGCACATACGAGATAGTGCTGTTATTTGTCGCAAGCGGTTCCCGCAGAAGGTACTTGGGTCGCCCGAGTTCGTATCATGATCGGCTTACTCACTCGGCCCACAGCTTCTCTCCTTTTACGAGAGCAACTTGAAGTGGAGAGCAGCCGAAGCAATCTCAGACGACTGAGGGTTCCGTACACTGACACCCACTACTTTTTTGATTCTGAGAAATTCACTGTTGATGATAAGACATCTACCTGCGCGTCGTTTCCAACCGAAACCCGTGCAGAAGACATATCTTGGGCGACTTCTTACCCTGCCTAGCTTTACAATTTGTCCTAATCTTTCTCCTAAGAGCCATGAATGAGACCCATACATAATTCCCTCTATAGAAGGTGTCCAGGCTTGCTCAGCGGTTTTATTATGAATGGAACGATCAACATCTCCAAGCCCCCGCAGATCTCCCCAGCTACCACAGAAAATAACGGAAACCCTTATCAACCCGCGCTTTAGCTCCTCGTCGTGAGCCATGGCGCAGACCTTTCACCTGCCAGATAAGTAACCTCAGCACTCACACGCCTTCACAGCCGAGGCATAGCACAAACACTTGCGGCGTTTGTTCCGAGTCGGAAGGTCCCTATCCGTGAAGAATACACGGACAGTAATGCGACTTACAATTTCTCATCAGTTCAGCCTCGAGTAACTTGTTTTTCTTGTATCGTCGGAGGGACGCAGGGTGATCCGACGAGACCTGATCTTGGATTGACATTATTTCAATCTCATCCCTGCCTCAGATATCAGGTGGAGATCTTTACGAGACGTCTATTACCGTGTGATCGAGTCCTTCGACCGTTACTTTGAGCAACATCCGCGTACAGCGGCCTTCGATCTTGGAAGGGTCGGGATTAGGATGGCGCTGAACCTGCACACCTACCCTTCCCCAGGCTCTGTAGAAATACTCCAGGGTGTTCGTCTAGTAAGCCTGGAAGCAGGTATCACTAACCACCACTGCGTGAGCACACAAGCATCGTCAAAACCCATGCTTAGGAAATCTTGGAATCCTCACGATATAATCAGCACTTCAGAGCAATTGCGGGGGCCGCAGCGATGTGGGATAGTATTTCCTGTCCGTTTCCTGATCGTTGCTGACACGGTCGTTCCGTTTGACCAAAGGGGGTTCAGGTCACAATTCGAGACCCCACTTAACAGCAGCAAATGCCATATGAACGTAAATCGTTCCGGATTGGTGCTACTATGTACACACACAAGCATTATGCGGGCCCATAAATGGTGGCTAATGGAAAACGCCAAGCACCAATCATTTTCAGTCCACAATCGCACAGCCACCAGCACCAGATCTGAGCGTTTCTAGTTACGTACCCCATGAATACTGCTTACCTGGATATCCGCGACAAGACCTAGGACACAATACGGTATCAATCAGACGAAGTCACCTGGTCAGTACTTAGGATATCAAGCGCGGGATCGTGCAGGCCCAAACACTCAGACTAACGGATATGAAAGGTCCCGACGTTTGTTCTGCTCCCGGCCACCCTATGTAATAACCGGCAACAAGTGACCTCATTGGTCCCGCCCTGATAATACCTAGGAGCATTCAACGTCTTAAGACTTTACAAATTCCTGTACGGAAGTGGCCTTTTTTGAGGCGACAAAGAAAAAAGGAAGGCCAATTCCAGGTGTCTAAGGCCAGTCCAGCTCTGCTGCTTATTCGCTTCGTGTAAAAACCAGGACACTGCCTGGATCGCCCAAGTGACGGCGGACAGGCACGAATTTTGAATAAAATGATGGAAAATTGTACATGTACGATAGATTCTGTTTCAGATGGCTTCCTTGTCCACGCTTACACCAATCCTATACCTAAGGAAGACAGCCGGGGTTCTCGTGGCGACACCCTGTAACATACCTAAACTACGTCCTCAAAGTTTCAACGGGCCGAGTCGTCGCGAGGTCCTCGAATAAATAAGGGCGTGGCTTGAAGTTCCAGATTCGCAGATGGAGAAACACAAGGCACTTCAGATGTATGTTTCAAGTTTGTGATGGTTTAGCACACGCCAGGTGCCGGGGTAGTACATCAAGTATTTTCTTGGACAGTTAAAGGGGTTCATTGCGTTTGAAAGGACCACCGTTGGGCTTCACGGATGTGAGCGTCCAAATGATATTTGTACCATGGGTTTGCTTTATTTTACATCAATGGATTATCTGGGCCCCGGAGCGATGAGGCGCGAAGTATCTGAACCCAAAACACCGCCATTGACGATAAAAAACGTGGGCGCCATGTGGCATAAAATTCGGGTGTCATCACGACAATAGAGACCGAACACCTAAGCCGCATAGGCTAAGCTAGACTGAGTATTGATCGTTTAAGTGAATGGATTCGAACCCCGAAGCGTGCAGCCGAGAACTGAAAAATAAAATTCCCAAGGCGGTGAGTTGTTTGTTGAACGTTGCATCAAGCGCGCCGAGAATGTAGGTCGCACGGTAAAGCGGGGGGATAATGAAAACCGGAGTGTTCCGGCGAGATTCAGACTGGTTCACTTTCAGCAAGGTTGCTCCAGGAGAAAATGGAAAGAGACAAGGATTGGGCGATGTCTAGTCATCTAGAAGGCAATGAATCAATGGAACAGGGTGGGTAGGTAATTCAAAGTTCACCAAGAGACCACCCTTTCTCTGGAACAAACAGTCCCAAGCAGATCGAGCTCATCGTCCCCAATACACTCTTCCGCGTCATTTTCGGGTTCTGTTTTACTCTTACCTGCACGCCTTCTCCTGAAGCCTATCTCACGACGCCGCTTTGCCCTCCATATGTATTTTGAAATAGGTGAAGGTGGATGTGCGGCCGTCCCCTCCACACCTCTTGTGTCTAGGTCGAGGTGGGAATGAGAACGGAGCATTAATTCATCGTCAGAAGAACAGCAGGAACAAACACTGTCCCGACTGGCCTCCCGTTCTTGTCTACTTTTACGAATGACGGGGGTTCGCCCCGTTTTTCCGCGTTGTCGTACTCGCCGAGCTTGGTCCGCCTGTATCGTAGTTGCGGAAGCACTTCCTGTTGAATTGCCCGCTACGTCATGTGGAGCAATGGGATGCGGGATCGCGTTGATAATGAAAGAAGCTATTCAAATAGTATGAAAGAGTCCGTGTTAACAGACCGAACAAGACGAACCGAGCACTCTATCCTCATGTAAACCCTCAATGGGGTCTTGGGCTGAGTGATATCGCTTCTGGTGTGTGTGGTAGCTGGGCGGCGAAACAAGGTTGTCACTGACCCAAGGAGAGCACACTTTGGTCCCCTCAGGCTGACCATCACTCCCTTTCTCTTTTGTTCCTGTACTCGAAGCGAGGGGGTCTGGTGGGGGTCTTCGGGCACGTTTTGGAGTCGATTGACCTCGTATATGTATGAAGATATCTTTTCCTTCTTGCCCATAATTATTAGTTGCGTGTACCCCTGTTTGTGATTGCGACCAATTAAAAGCTGCATCAATTTCCAGCGAAGGTATAAAATGAGGGTCTGGTTCGGCTCCAGACAAGTCCAAAGAAGCCCGATGGGTCATAGGCAAATTATCCTTCATACCACTATCCCCATCGCCGTTGTCCGGGGTACTGACTGACAAGGAACGGCCAGAGAAAACCCGAGAAGCGCGAGCCGGTAGAACAGAGGATTCACGCTGATGATTCGCGGGCGGCAGGGTAGTCGCATCCCTATTTATTGTTAAGGAACGTGTGTTCGCCTGTTGCGGAGTAGCCTGCAGACGATTACTGTGCGACCGCGTCGTTATCAACGTCGGGATAGTGATAGTAGGGCAAGAAGTTGGTCCTGGAGAAGCTGGAGCGCCTGAGCCCAGGCAAATATCAGGGGGACGTGGCGTACTACCAGTAAGAGGAAACAGTGACGGCCATTGCCCTCTCCCACCATTCTGTGATTTGTTCGCACCCAATGCTGCAGGCGAAGAAGGCAAGGAAAGAGCAGTTCTAGACGAGCCGCCGAGTAAGTGACTGCGTTTGTGGGCCGTCAAGCTGGATGTATGCGCTCTGGACTTGCGCGAACGCCTATTTGTCGAAAGCTGTTCAAGAGTAGGGTTATTCAGTCAACAATTATAGATTTTACTCCGCTCGTAAGGGCGCGCCTTTGGTGCCATATTTTCCTTGAGAGTCCGGGAGCTCGTGTGGGTCCTGGTCGGTTTGGCATTCTGGGTGAACAAGGTTTTTCCAGAGTAATTAGCTATCGCGTCGTCCGCGGTGCCAGGAGGTGCGAGGGAAACCGAAGAAAGTAGAGGTCCAGTTGTGCCTGACACTGATTTTGAGGTTCCTGACTTCGATGTTTTGGATGTTGTTGCTTGAGCGGGAACAAGGGTGGGCAAGATCCCATCAGAACCGAGGGTCACAGAGGCTGAAGAAGTCATAGTCAAACTAGAAGACGAAATCCAGGTCTTCTCCGCGCTTTCTGTAGTCTGAATAGAATGCATAGATCTTTGTCTTGCGGGCGCTTCCTGGTCTGAATCCGGAATAGGTGCGGAGGGTTCAGCGCTCTCGTATTTGTCTCGGGGGTTCTGCTGTACAACAACATGCCTGCCTTTAGACTTCCGGCTGTAAGTAACAAACTTGCGAGGTTTGGAGGACATGAGGTAGAAGGAAGATTATCTGACAACTTTGGGTGGGAGGAACATTGATGTCGGTTACGTCACGTTGTGATGCGAAGCTTATCACTGAGCGATCGAATAAGTATGAACAGGCAGTCAATAAAATATTCCTATGGTAGCAATAGCATATATTAAGCGCACGGAGAAAAAGAGGAGAAAAGCGAGTAAGGAAGATGGTTGCAAGTGAACGAATTACTGAACAAAAACCTCAATAGGAAAAATAAGGAGAGGCGAAACTTCTGATATTACAGTTCGATTCGGCCATCAATAATCGCCTGATTGGCCATTTTTTCAATCTGCTCCGCATTTTTACCAATGACAACATTCGCCGGGTCCACTTTCTCCACTGCAGGTTCAGGAGAAATGGGGAGGATAGAGACTTGGGGGTCTTCTTCCTCTTCTTCGCACTCTTCCTCGTCCTCGGCATCTTGCTCGGGTACGGGCTCATCAGAAATGCTCAACGATCGGTCACCTTCCCTCGTGAGGCCGTTCATCTTCATAGCGAATCCGGCGATCATGTCTTGTACTTCATGATCCAGATTATTCAGGACGGGAACCAGCTTGTCTTCAGGAGCGTCAACATGGGTGCCGTTTGCAAGGGAACGGACAGTCTGGTCAAACCGTTCAGAAGCTAGAGAGAAGATGAGTGTCACATCCAACCAGAATATTGAAAGTAAAGGTACATACTCCTCATGAGGTCGTGGTATTTTTGCCAGTCTTGATAGGAAACATCGTCCAACCAAGCATAGTCGAGACCAAGGTCTGCCTGTGCTCGGTCTGCTAATGCCTTGGCCTCTCTGGAAGCAGCCAAGACCTAAGGGCGATTGTCAGAAACTGGGAACCAAAGGAAAACAAGTCCACTCACAGCACCAGCTTCTTTCTCACGAATGCTGACGTACCAATCATGAACCTCTTCTTGAACGCTCCTGATAATATCCTTGAACTTGTCCTCCACCTTATCAACTACCTTATCCCATTTCTCCTTCTCCTTTTCTAATTCATCCCCCGTGATTGTCTGGCTCTTGAGTTTATTAACATAAGCCTCCAAACCTTTCAGAAGTTTTTCGCCATCGTTTTGGATCTTGAGCATAACCTCCTTGCCTTTTCCATCGATATTAGATTCGTCCTTATCCGAAGGAAGTCGGCCTATATGAGCAATGGCTTCATCGCGAATAGCCTGAATCTCCTGCGTCACGCGACCCTCCAGATCCTTAACAAGGGTATCCAGTTCGGATTGCCAGCGTACATGTCGACTGACAATTGCAGCGCGTTTCGCAGCAGTGGCTGCCTTCTTGGTTTCTTCGTCTTCTTCCTCCTGAATTGGGAGGATAACTTCCGGTTCCGGTTCGGGAATTTTCTCCTTGTCGTCCAAACCAATTTCTCGCAAGAAGTCGTCAAGGTCCTCCACCTCCTGTGTAGGTTCCTCTACGACAACTTGTTGAACAACGGGTGCCTCAGGCTCGGCAGGTCCGGCGTTAGAAGCTGGTTCAGGAGTCTCCATGGGAGCGGGAGTGGGCGTTATAGGTACTTGTTCAGCCTCAGCCAATTTAATCTCTCTCTCCACCTCTCCAATAACACTACTTGCATGGCCGGCACTCTCCTCTGCTACACTCGCAGCTTTCTCAAGAGTTTCTCCAGGAGTCGGGACAGGAGTTGGGTTGGTAGGCGCATCTGGGATTTCAGGCTCTTGCGTCGCATCGACAATAACAGGGGTAATCGATTGTGAAGGAACGGATACGACAGTGGGAATCGCGGAAGGTGTGGGTTCCACAACTATCTCCACCGTCGCGTCCTCAGGATCAGCATCCGCATCGGAAAACTCTCCCACTGGAGGGGCACCAGAACCCGTCGACGTGGCACCGACAACACTTGAGGATCTGTTGTTACTGGAAGGTCCCGACTTCTCTACTGCCTTTTCCCAAATCCTCAGAATATGGGGATCGACAAATTGCCTCCGCAAGTCACCGACGTGACCCAAAGCAGTTCGCAACAAAATCATAGTCTCTGAAACCAAATATTTGCCTTTAACCTGGACTACGTCAAAGGCGCGGTGGAGGGAGGGTCTGACTTGAGCATAGGCACGCGACACGTGAGGTGCCGCAGTCCTATACGCGCGGAGAACTTGAGGTTTGACCCTGTCGTACGCGATGATAGCATATTTCCGCGATTTATGGGCGTAGACCGATGTATGATGGGCAAAAACCCGCACATGAGGCTCTGCTCGACGGGTGTAATCCTTGACGCGTTTGGTAATGGGCGAGACATATTTGTTGACCTGGGGCTGAATGTAGAGATTGTATCTCGGTACAATCGCGCGAGTCCAATAAGGCTTGAGGATATTATTCCATAAGCGCAAAGATGTGCGCTTCGAAATGCGATACGCGGCATTGACGTAGGGTGCCGTCCGCCTTTGAGCGGCAGCAACGTAGGGAGTCACTGGTTGGACGTAGTTTTGATAAATAGGTTTCGCATATTTTTCGTAGGGTTGGACAACGACAAGGTGAGTGACAACAGCACGAATGGGTGGGACGACGTAGGGTTCAAGAACGCGTGTGCGATAGATTGTAAGGGAGCGACAGACAGCAGACTCATGATGAACGTCAGAAGGGCAGACCCACAAAGCGTAGGCTGCGAAGATGGCGAAGAAATAGAAGAACAAACGGTCCAAGATTGACCGCTTTTCCCCCCGACCAAGTGGAGCCCCTGGCTTCGGTTTCTTGGGTTTTGTTCTGAGTTTAGACACCCCATTTGGCACCTAGTTCAAGACATAGTCAGTTCGTTGCGACGTGATAGCAGAACATAACGAAGTACGCACAGCTCTGTCGGGTGGTTGCGACGAATCTGAATGTGTGTCGGATGTTGTGGAGATGTTTGAAAGCGTCGGCTGAGCATTGACTGCGCGAGGCAGTGCTTGTGTTGAGGTCGTGCGAGAGGTTGGCGGAGCCGGCGCCGAGGGTTTTTTGCGAGTGACTACCATACTAGCTGGCAGAAAGGAGAAATGGAAGTGATATTGCTCAGGTCAACGTGGCCGTCGCTTTTGATGATGTTTTCGTGTTATGATGTCGTGTGGACGCCGATGTCAGTTGAATTCAACAGTGGATACCATTCGCATTTGGTAAGCAAAGACGTCAGTGCTCTTTGTTTGGTTCTGCTTGCAATGGCCCATCTTCGACACTGCCACTGCACTTGAAGCCTGGATATCTCTCGGTCGGGCACAAAATTGGGGGACAAAAGGCATTGAAGATGATTGTTAATTTGACCTTGAGCCAGGCCGACGTTCTCAGTGAAAATCAGGAATCCGCGACTACAGGCATTATGGACCGATAGCCTTGACATCTGGGAACCTAGGGGCCTTGTGAGGGAGGTGGCCAAATTGAGAATTTCGCGCCGTCCATACGCAGTTAGGGTAATCATCTAGTGGTCAGATATCCGAGGGAGATAAGTAACCTCGGGGTACCCCGACGTTGGTCATCTGCCATGACTGACTGGTTCAACTGCTAAACACGGGTATCTTCCGTCAGTGAATTGGTATCATACGTCGGAATGTCTGCACTATGCACTAGTCGTAACAATCTATCTGGTGAGCATGAATAACTCCGGGCGTGGTGACGGGATACAGATGAATTTGTTGGTGCTAGGTGGGACAGAGGTGACGTTCAAGCTCATTCCAAATTAACCTCATCCGATGGACTGTAACCCTTGCGGGATCATCAAAATGTCCTTATATTTACTATGCTTGGTCCAGGAAATGGGGACATCCGAAATATCGCCTTAAGTATTGAATTTGTATTTCGGTAACTTCGATCAAGGACAATGGAGGGCAGATGCTCTCGGTCACAAAGGAGTTCAAAGTCATTGGAGTATCTTCCAGAACACCTATCGGCTAAGGCGGACGCTTAGCGCACTCAAAATGTCAAGCAGATGGATGGTTACTGACAAATGGCTAGACACGTTTCCGGTGATCAACCCAGTCGCGAAACCCCATCCCATCAAGATTCTGTGGTATTGCGTTTCGAGTTTTGAGCCACCTGACACCAGTACTTATCCCACACCAATACGATGGGGATATGTGTGGCGCCCAAACCACCGTTCTTGAGTCATGTTTTGTCACTGCTCACCTGTCTGAGAGAAATTTATCAAGTCCGGTAGAAAAATGCAACCCATCATTTTCACGAGGAATACACGACACGCCCATCCAAAAATTGATTACCTGTGCGATGAAGGTCCGCAGATAGTCCGCAAATAACCCTGCAAGTTTTCATCGGCCGCATGTCAGATAATTCAGGCCCCGGTCTTAAGATGAGGCGAAACTGAACGATTCGAGCTCGTGAGTTTTAAATAGAAACGTACCCAAAAAGGTGCAATAATCCTTCACAATTACGAAACCACCTTCACCCACCCACCAGCTTAAGGAGATAATTCCGGAATCAGAGCAGAGCAGAAGGGAGGGCACATCTAGGAAGTCGTCCGATTCAAATGGTCAACATGACACATTGCCTGGAAACCCAGAGGCACCTGTCGATGACTTGCTGCGATCATCCATGTGCAGCCTTGATCCATTTGGAGTGGAACGGACCTACGATGTGTTGATGAGGACAAACAAGGAGAGGGGAAGGCCATTCGCGAGTTATTGTCAGCCTCCCGTCCTTTAAATCCTAGTCAATAACGGATTGTCCCCGATGCGAGATCGGTCGAGTACATATGCCCGATCGCAAGAAAGAGGAGCGTCTTCAGGCCTTCTACCACCCTTATTTCCACAATTACCAATTAGGTAGCCTTGTAGGCGACCGGGAACCCAAAACTTTTGTCTATATCTGGATGTGAATTTTTCGTTTGATACTACGAACGTTGTTGGTAATCACCCGGACGGTCAGCTGTTATCAAATTTTCGCAAATTGCCTGTCACTCCGAAGTGTTACGATGGGCTTCGGTCCCATCTAAGGCAGCACGACGGAGGAGGGCGGAAAGAAGCCTCCACGCCGGTCACGACCTGACCGATCACACAAATCACAGTCAAATCAAGAGAACTTTCTCCATACGTTGTGCATACTTAGGACATATCCTGTCCGATCCACTTGTGCAGGTTCATCGCGATGATCTGGTTTGTTGAACGGGGGTAGTCTATCATCTAACGACCCTCAAGGCACGAGGATTAAAGTGTTCCTTAATATTAAATATATAAGAAGTTTCATAAAATTTCCACCCCGACAGTATCCGCGTTCGTTGTCCCTTTTTTCCAAGTGCCAAAGAAGAAGAGCTAGGCCGCATTGAACCCGGGTAGTTCACTTGGACGGACAAGAAAAGCTGCTTCCGACGTCGGATGAAAAGGGATCATGGCAAGGAACAGTAACGGTGCGTGCTTCGAAGGGTACTCGCGAAGCGTTCTGTCTCCTTAATGGTGTTTGTCACGGACAGTCCCGCCGAAGGTCGGTTCTACAGATTGGCTCACGACCCTTTCGTTGTCAAGTTGAGAAAAAATAGCTGGAGGATGTATTTATAATGCGGCTCATTGGCTTCCCCCAAAACAGATGAGCTAAACCGATGCGCACGTAAAGAGGACGAGGGGCTCTTCCCTTGGGTCGTACTTGGCTTCGCTCCTTGCCTGACACAGGGAAGTCACCATCGTCTGGCGTGGACATCAAAGCATGACATACGGCTCTCACAGCTGCGGAGAACTTGGGAACTTCATGGGGGCAACTGACGAGGAGTATTCTGGCATAGCAGTGGACTCAGATATTTCACTGACATCCTATACAAAATGAAATTCCGGTTAACAGCACAGAATAACGCTAACGAAGATTAGAATGAGAGACGATGGGAACAAAGGAATGACATATGAGTGATCAAAGAGTGGAGCAGCCGAGTTTAGGAAGAGCTCTCTCGAATAGATGAGATTTACAGTCGTGTAACTGCTTTCGAGTCCAAGGGCATGCCTAGAAGCGTATTAGTGATTGAGCTTCGTGAAAGACGTTCAGCGAACCAGAAGGATCAATGCCGTTCCTGGCAAGAATGCGGTTATGACGAATCAACCTTGCTTGATCAAAGCTAAGGAGGCTGTCAATACGACGGTCCAGAGAAGAGGTCCCAAACGTACTTGACGCGCTCCCTGCGCATAATCTCAAGCACTTCTTGTGTGCCCTGTTCGTCTAAACCAGCCCTGGAATCACCATCCCGGATGTTGGCTTCAATGTCGAATGCAGATGAGCTGAGCCCGGCATTGGCTTGCTGGGAGAAGGTTGAAAGAGGGGTGTAATGGCGCAGCCTAGGAAACAGAGACCGAACACGTTCCGGAACGTGCGGGAGGATCATCTCGCGGTAGCGATACGATGCTGGGGTCTCAACAACGTGAGCAGGCGTGTATTAAATGACTAAACCCTGTGAGAAGGCAAACACACCAGATGCAAACAAGAGGATAAAGGCTAACACAGATGCGTAGAACAACATCTTCTAGTGTACAAAACCTGCGATAGCAGCCGTCAGGGTTACGGGATGTCGGTATGCGTTGAGGGTGTCAATGCTTGTGAGCTGCGGGGAGCGAGCAATCAGCCAGACACAACGTGTAAAGCGGTCACGTGCATTGATTAAATTGGTGAACATCTTAGCAGGCATTATTAGTCTGCTGTGTGTTGACCCCAGTCTTTTCACTTCCTCTTGTCAATCCACAAGCCCTCAGTCTATACCTCGCAAAATCTGACCCTCTGTCGTACTCTGATAAATTTACGCGGATTATATACATTTTACCACTATGTCCATGCTCTTTGAAACACTTAAGGTACAGCTTCATCAAATTGACTTGTGCCGTGCAATGATCCTGCCCCCACAGACAGAGTTCTGCCCACCGTTAGATTCATCTCTTTTAGCAGTATTACTGGCTGAAATTGAATCTGATAATGATGGAAAACCTTTACCACCCTCAACGCAACAGATCGAAGACCTCCGCCATACTCTTCGAGAACTGGCTACCCATGCGGATGAGGCACAACTCTCTGAGTTCTCAGAACTCAGCCTAACCTCTCCGACAGAGGATACTATTAGCTCTCATAACCTTGGTTTCAGCGGTACCACAGAGGGTACTTCTTTGAGCTCCCAATCATCTTCTGGATCTTCAGATCACTCCTTCAGCTCTCCTCTGGGTTTTCTTCAGGCTGCACTTCCAGATGTACCCGCCCGCACACTGAAGGAAGCCCTGAAGGAAGCAGAAAGGGATAGGAATATCATGGACATGTGGGACATTGTTGCGGGGGTTTTGTCCGCAGAGTCTATTCGCGAGTTGGAGGAACGAGGATTAGATGCTTTGGAAGACGATGACAGTGTTTTCAAAGAGGAAGACGTCGAATGGGAAGTTGCTTCACCCAAAACTAGGAAAACACACCAGCCATCCTTGAAGAAACGAAAGCAAGGACGCGTAACAAAGATCGCGCTTAATGACATTCGGCAACAAAACCACGTCCAACCGCAAAACAAGAAATCTAATTCTACACGCAAAATACCTTTACCCAACCTCTGGACTCAGGTTTCTTCAATAGCAACCCATGTTGCAAGCTATCTCTACCCTCATCCTCCTTCTTTCTTCCAGTCCTACTTGCATAATCCCAGTTACGAGACGCCGTATCTTGCCCTTTGCGCAGCTCTGGAAGATCTGGGTAATGCAGATACTTCCCATCGCGACTCTGAAACCTTCTTCACCCTGCTCGATATTCTCCTCCCTGAATACGAATACCTCGACTCGGAACAGCATTCACGTCTCGTATATGAGATCGAACTATGCATCCGCGCAACACGAGGGCGTGGTGACGACGTAATTGATATTGTCAAGCTCCTCCGGGAGCTCAATGCCGATTCTTCCTCAGGTAAATGGGAATTGGGCATCTACCACCTCTCGCCATCACCACAATCTCCAATTTCTCCGACCACCAGGTTCAATGTATCCGGAAATCGACAATCCCTTCCTCCATTATCTCCTCCCACACCGAAAATGCCCCTCAAACCGCCAGCCCCGACATCCCCGACCACAGGTACGAGCCGGGGTGGCAAACCTGACCAATATGAATGGCAGACCGTTCCCATACGCAAAACCTTTGATAACGCGCCACATCCTTTAGCCGAAAGTATACCAGCATACGCTCGTGGTGTAAACGGGTCCAAATTCAAGGGAAGCGGAAACGGTTACGGCAAAGGGGGCAAAGGCGATGTCGGCGAGCTATCCGCTTCCCAGAGTAGGATTAATGGACACCGACGCAGGCAAGAAGAGTGTTTGAGACAAGCTGCTAAGATGTGGCAGCGGGGAGATAAGAAATCACGGGGAGGGGAGATTGCGTTTTATTATGCCGAAAAGGTTGGCCAAGCTCTATGTATTGAAACTTGCAATTGACGGGTTATGTGAGGCACGAGAGTTCCAAGAAATGGCGAAACGAGAGGCACTGGAGAATGCACGTATCACAGTTCATTCAAAGAGGTCAGTGACCTTATTTGTACACCCTAGGTTTGTATCGTATTTCACTGACACACCGTCTTTAAGGTCCTCGACGGGAAAATACGACGAAGTCGACCTTCACGGAACCACAGTTTCCGAGGCAATAATCATAGTGAAAGAAATTCTTCAAGATTTCCAGTCTTCGCCAAGTACGTCTTCATATATCTCGTTTCGTCTACTTACTTGCTCACTCTGCCCACCTTTCGCTCGTCCTATCTGGGACTAATGCGTGATCGTCTCTATCAAGGCCAACCACTAAAGATTATAACTGGAAAAGGTTCTCACTCGGCCAATAAAGTGGGAGTTCTGAAACCAGCAAGTCAAAAACGTGCTTGTCAAGGACGGATGGACGGTGGGGTCTTGGGAGGCAGGTCTTGTAGTCCGTGGACGAGGTAGTTAGCTTTCTGGCGAGTTTGCCTCCTTCAGGATTCATCAGCATCTTGGGCCATCTCTGGTCAGGTTTATTTTTCTCTTACAGCTTTTTACTGCCTACTTTGGTTCTTTGAGTTCTTGTTAGCAGTATGTTTACTATGTAATTATATTTGCCAGACTTTCACACTCAAATTTCTGTCAGAGAGATTTTAATCAATGTAAGTTCCCACGACAGCTTGCCCCCAATTTCATCTTCTGCCTGCCGCTACGCCAAAAGTGTATTGTCTCACTTAACAACAGCGACATTACACGATGCCTTCCCATGAATCTGACTCGGGTGTGTCAGTACAAGTCCGGAAGCGCCGAAAGCTCAAGGTGAGCTGTTCGTCAGAAAACGAATGACTTGACGATGGAGCACCTGCCGAACCTTACTCAATAGAAAAAAAGCACCAATCAGAAAAAGAGGAAAACACACATAGAACCAAGAGACCCCGCTCCTACTCTTTCCCTGGACCCATTGCTGTATCCCGTTTCCCCAAATATTCATACTGACGATGATTTCGCATTTGATGAAATTATGGAAAGCTTCCTACCAGATTTCTTGCAAACTAGGTTTTCGCTACAAGAAAAAGAATCAGAATGTAATGATGAGGTGATCTAGCATCATATATTGCTTCCATGAGGAAGACCTGAAGAGATATCAACAGGGCTCTTACCTCAGGCCTCTTACACGAGCCGAAGTATCGTCTCTCCTTTCTAAGGATGGCGAAAGTGCGCATAGTCCCGCACATAGTATCCTTCTACGGAAGCTGAAGTTGTCGCAGGTCAGAGCGCTCCTTCTTGACACATCAATTGCATTTTAATTGAATGCTCTCGGGAATTTTTAGGAAAGATGCCGGGCCCATGTTTCCCCCAGGACTATTGTGGCGTCACAGAATACCTTGCACAAAATACAGCCGGTGCTGGACAAACCAGAGCCTAAACCACAAGTACTGCACCTCCTCCAGGATATCACGACAACCCCATTTGAAAACTCGCTTTTATCTCGCTGCCAAGGTACCAGGGGATCTACATCACCCGGCTATGATTGCCGTCGATTGGGAAACAGTCGCTCCTTGGGTGAGACTCCTGAGAGATATCCGGGACCATTACAGTCTGGCACAGTACGAAAATTTCATGCTTTTGGAACCATGTACCCAGATTAACAGAAGTTACGGAATCCAACAGCCCTGAACGACCACAGCCAATAGAATCTCTTGCACCAATAACATACTGCACTCTTCAGGGATGTCACCTGGATCAGATTCATGATTTGTTACAGCGCAACTTCTGGACGGGGATAGATGGTGAATATGTGATGCTTCCCGCCTTTGGTCTGTGTTGCTCACGTTCCGATCAGTCAGCGACTCTCTGGAGTATTCTCCTGAGCGCTGTACCGTCGTCGCGTGTTACAAGAAGCTCGTCGTAGGCGTGGCAATCTTGAGCTCACCCCAGGAGACTTACATAACCTACCTTGCCGTGAAAGCTGGCTGGGATAAGGCTCAGATAGCAAGGTTTATTTTCTGACAGGATGCTTGCTTCGAACTCGGCGTTCACATGCTTTGTTTCCTTTAGGACCATGCTGTTTCATATAATCAAAATGAACCCTCAGAGAGACATCACTTTGCATGTCTCGGCTAACAACTCGGCGATGGTAAGTTGTCTGATTTTGGCCTTCCTCCCTCTAAACCCAGTATCCTCTAGTTGTTGTATAATCAATTCGGGTTTAAAGCGGAGGAGTTTATCGTTGGATTTTACGATGATTATCTGGACCCAGCCTCCCGGGCATCGAAAAACGTCTTCAGATTACGACTTCGTCAATGACAGACCTTTCCAGAACACTTTCAAACCACGACAACACTAAGTGGTTCCCATACGGCCTCCCTTACACCTCGGAGTCCTGGGAGCGATCTTCCATCATCGGCAGCTAGGAGGAATAAAACGCACAATGCCGAACAATCCAGTGCGCGGTATATTGAATGGCTCCGTCGACGGGGATCTTTCCATATCCCTTCTTGGAAAACTCTATCCCATGTCTTGGTAGCCCAGATTTGTATTGCGCGCTATCACCGAATTCAAGAGAAGAACGGCTCGCGCAGGACCTGGAGGTTGGTCCTCACCTTCCTTACGGATGGGCAAAGGTCCTATCGTAGGAGCCTTCTAAGGTTGTGACCTAGGAAGGGATTGCCCGCTCGCTCCGACAGCCGACGCACGATTTTGTAGTCCGTCACTCGTGATGCTGGTCCCAGCCCTGGATGCGATCTTTGCGGAAACCAGTGGTTTTTATTATGCTGTTTGCTGTACAATTAAGTATCATAGCACATTTCTCGTCTCATGGTTACACTATTATTTGCAAGGCCATCCTTTTCAAACGCGTTTCACTACCTCCCCACAGTTCATCACGGTCCACAACCAGTGCACTGCTCGGTGGCTCCCTGTGACCTGAATGATCTGAACTTCCACCTTGGCGAAACGTCCTGCTCGACACCTACTGCATGTCCTACTATCTCCTCGGTGCGAGAGTCGAATTGAAAATTAGACCTTCTTTGTCACGGAGGTGGCCGCCGAGGGACTTCTCGAGATTCACCGCCCATGGCAAGTCCGTAAAGGTCATGCAAGCTCTTCATGGTAAATTGCTGCATCCTACCGCAACGGTCGAAAATTAAAACCTTAAGTGTGGTGAAGAGAATTCCCTATTAATCTGTTTGGGGCAAGGAGCGAATTCCCAAATTGTCAAACCGGCCTTGCTGGGCTAAAGATTTGACGTGAGCGATATGGAGACTACTAATACCACGGATATCCTCCGAAGAGCTGTCATGGGTGAGAGGTAAAGCGAGGGCCCCACGATGAAGGTGACAAGAACATGGAGAAGCTGCGAAGGTGACCTCGGTATTCGCCGCCAGGAAACCCAGACCGGACAAATTCCAGTTTCAAGAGCCCCTTCTACTCGCGCATGGCAATGCTCTATGCATCCGGAAAGTAATTTCAAATCAAGGTTCGCAGCTCTCCTCGAGTGATTATCCCATCGAGTAGGGGGGCGACGGCGATCAAACGGCCAAAAAGGCGGTTTGCTGACTGAGTCTTCCTCCAGGTTTGGGAGGGTGATCAAGTAACTCCACACAAATGTCAGTTGTCAAATAATCCGGATCGAGGGCAACGATCTGCGCCCAAGGAGCTTGAGTGGTGGCCACACCCTCCCGATTATCATTTGATGGCGAGCAAGCACACCAGCGGGGAGGGCATTTGTGTGAGTTTAATTTGGTTACTTGATCAGATTAGTTTCCGAGGCCTTTGAACGGTGTGAAAGTGTTAGAGAGTGGGATCCCGGATCCCCATTCGGGTGGGTGGCGCTGAGCGAAAGACGCTGTATTTTAGGGGCGGGCTCCAGGACGTTGGCACGAATGGACGCAGGTACTGCCATGCAATTTGTAGGATTTCTCACATTGTTGCAGGAGGGGAAAGCGCTCTCCGAAACAGACCTCTCATAGAAATGAGAAGGCCTCCGTGTCCTTGGAGAAAGCCGACTTACTTGAACACGTAATACGGTCCCTTGAACTCCGGGAGCAACCAACGCCCTGGGGTTTGCGCAGGCCAACATGCCACTTCGGACGCGACGGGAACAGGTGGGTCCTGGGTCCTCGCTATCCTCGGCAACGCGCTTAACGTGCATGTACCTGCATGGGAATAACCAGTGCAAAGGGTACAAGCCCTAAATTTAATTACTGGGGAGACGCTCGGAGTGCCATTCCTTTGATTTGGACATACATGTACACGACTGGGCAAGGGATAGATCAGGATTTTCAAGCGAGTGACTTCAAGGCTCCCATGGCTGGCTTCGGTTACGGGCTTCCGTTATCAAGATTGGTATCGGGCCAAGAGATGATGAAAATAATTGGTATGGGATCCAACAACAAGCTTGTCCTTCCGGAGTAAAAAAATAAGACCGCCCAATATCGTGTTTACCTTCAGATGAGGTAGAGTTTTCCCTGGGACATCTGTAAACTTGGAGTTACTCCAGAACCTTGACTCTTCAACAAAAGCTGAGTATGTTAGTAAGGGCCACAGCCGGGACAAGATCCACTATGCCGAGGTACCAATGTGTTAGGTCTCTTGGGAGTTCGGGGTTTAGATAAAGGCTTGCTTACATACCCCACACTAGCACTTCTGCAACGCTCGCCAGTGGTCAGTTCAATTACTAAGAGCTGGCTTATACGCCCAAAGTGGGGTCACTGGTGACCATAACTTTGACGTATGAAAACAAGGAAAAACAAGGACCCCCATCCACCCACAACTCGACCGAAAATAGAAGCATTTGTATCAGTGCTACAACGGAACAAGGTGTAATAACAGGGGATTGGCATTTAAACACTGGTGTCTGCAGGGAATTCGGCGATTTAATGAGCTAGGACAACGAAACAAGGGATCGACATGGAAGTCCATCTGGACACAGTGAGGTCAGTTCGGTATAATCCGAATAACATGAGTCCGAGGCCAACACTCCAGTGCAATGATTTTGAAACAGAATCTCAAGACTAAGGACGCAGAAATAAGCAATATGTCGACCTATCGGCTCGACTTTTATCACCTTGTCCTTGAAGCAGTTTAAACTAGGATGCCGTGGGATTCACAACGCGGACGAATTTCTGTCCCCCACGTGAGGCGACAATGAAGGTAGAAGTGTAAGGTGGTCGTAGATCCGTCACTGGAACGCCATCGTCCCGAAAGTAAAAGCCATCCTTATCACCTTCATTTTTCGTCGATTTCCTGAGCAGCCCTGGCGCAAACAGCGTGTCCCATCGAGCCATGATCAAACTCGGTAGAGCATTAGCAATAATTGTTGCAGCGACATGTTCTCTCTCTTGGCTTTCCTTCAGGGACCCCTCGCATGCCGGGCACGAAGATAAGTCATTTAGTATTCCTCTTCCGCCGCGAGGGTCTTCGGCGTGAGCGATGTGTTTTTCAAAGATACAGGCGTCCGAAAGGTAAATCCCCAAGTATAGGTTTTCAAGCCTTCCTAGAGGTGCCAGGGCGTCCGCAAAGGAAGTCTAGAGAGCATAAGTGTTTCAGTAAAGTTCAAAGCAATATGATGTGGGCAGTCAACAGCAAGTTTTTCCGCGGTGAGGTAATGGTCGGGGATTGGTGAGTGCCTCGTGGAAAGAAGGCTATCCTCCAAGCAGGGTAAGCAGCAGTCGAAATCGGCACGTTCTGTAGACGTTAGCTCCATTGTAGTAAGTTGAGGAAAGGTCTTGGCGATATATGCCAAAAGTTTAGCATCGATGCGTGGAATTCCCGTGAAAGCGAGTTTCGTCAAGTTAATACCCGAAGCAGAGTGGATGAACGGGTCCAACAGTAGGTCAACAAGGGTGTCCTGTGTGCTGGGCCCTTCTGCCGCGAAACAAACTTCGAGGGTTCGTAGATTGGTGAATGACTCTAGAAAACCGGCTCTTGGGCTAACTATATGCGAAGGTGCAAAGAGAGATCTCGACGAAGCCAGAATCAATGAAAGCCAGATATATGCGCTCTAGGAAGTTATGAGCAGCATACCTAACCCAGCGGAACGCATTGGTTCCACATCTCTCGCTTTCAGTGGAGAGGAAAAGCCAGAGCTTGCCTATCAGGGCCCGAGAGTCCACAACCAGTTCCCGATAATACAGGCGCAGAGCAATTTCGCGGAAGGCTTTGGAAGTGCAACTCAATGGAATGATGGATGATTTGGAGTCACAAGGACAAGACGAGAGCACAAAGCTAAATATCGTTTCGACAATTTCGAGGGGAAAACGGGGTTTTGCATTGACGTATACTGATGGAGACTGAGGACGCCTGTGGAACGCCCGAGAGTCTTCTTCTGAGGCGCAGAGTCAGCGAGCTCGTGCGCCGGCTGAGGACCGTGGAGGTTGTCCGCGTTAACATGGTGATAATGATGGTTTGCGCGAGGGAAGCCGAGGCTTTGAGGTCCTCCTTCTCTCATCACCTGATCTGACTCTCGTGACCAAGGACTCGTGTCGAGGGACAAATTCAAGTCCTTCTCTAACAAGGATCCAGAAGAGTATATAGTGCCATTAATAAAGGCGTAAACACATTATAAAAAACATAGAGTGCCCTACGCGGACCTGGCGTAAACTGTTACCGTCTGCCCGCCTTCCTGGGTGAGCAGGTTTCCTGTGATGAAGGCTCACTTAGGAGCCATCTATAATCTTCTCTTACCTCCAGTCTCTTTCTTCCGCCTCTTTTGTTTCGTTATTGTCGGTTCAGATATGTCGCTAGGGTGAGCTCGAACCACTGTCTTCTGGGATAGCCGCACGCAGGTTGTAGGTCCACAGCGCATCAGAGTCCGAGCTCGTTTTAGATTTGAGTTTTCTACTACAGGCATCTGTGAGGTTTAACCGGGTCGGCGAAAGCCTCGGGAGTACGCACCCCGTCTCTTTGTTTTTTTGGCTCCGAGTCGTTATTTGTGCAAGAAGACTCTCTTGGGGCTGCACGGACGCTGGACCGTCCTTCCGCACAGGGCTGAGGTGTTGGGTCTATGTCTTCCTCTTCCATCGCAACTTGCTGTCCTCGGCGTTTAGGTATCGGCGTGTTCAAGTCTAGTTCATTGACCTCGGCCTCTCGGTGATACTTGCTTGGTAATCTTTTGTTGGTGCTCTTCCTCGGCGAACATTTTTGTGGCTCTTCTTTCCTCCCAATTCGGTTAACATCCTCGTCGATGGAGTCTGTATTCGTTTGTGCTAATGAGGGCGCATATGCCTTCTTTCCTACTTGTGATGGGAGTCGCTCAGTGAAGGAAGGAGACCTTGAAAGCGTCTTTGTTCGCTTTTTGGTGCGGGACAGTTGAGAATCGCGTAGCTTTGACCAATCGCTTTTTTGGTCCTCGTCACTTGTGTCGACGTAGTTTACGGTTTTGACGGCCCTCCGAGGTCTCGACTGAGCTAGAGAGCCGGTAATCTCAACATTCGATTCTGTGTCATTTCCGTCCGATGCAGAATCAACGGATATAGCATCGCTATTTTTACCCGCCTTGGAGGACTTCCTTGAAGGCCTGTTGCTTGGGTTCGCCTGACTTCTTGGTTTTGGATAGTCCACTTCCTCCTCCAAGTGATTGCCAATGTCCCTGTTCCCTTCCTTCCGTCTCGCTCTCCTGCGTACTTTTAGCTTAATCTCTCCATTTCCTCCATCTCTACCCCTTCTTCTATCTCCTTCCGTCTCTTCTGAGCTCTCTCCATGACAATCCTATCGCCTACGCCAAACTTTCCACCCCACTTTGGCCCTTCCCCTCCATCCTCAGGGAACATCACAACGCCATACGCCGTGCTCTCTCTCAGAACCTCTAAGGCAGTTTCAGCACCTATGAGGCCTTTTAGTCCTCGATCTTCCATGATAAGGCGCAATGCAACTTCGGGCACAAGTATACGTTGAATGAACTCGTTCGCTGTGAATGGTGCGATGGTCTTGGAACCGAAGGTATCAAGCGGAAACATGCTAAGGAGCGTCTGATGTATGATCATCGAACCAAGCTCTCCATAGCTACATCTCATTCATCAGTACAAGGTGCAAGTAAGGAGCAAGCTGAGGACTCAACACGTACTACCCCGGTTGGATTTTCTCAAAATCCAAATATTGACCCTTCACACCCGCTACGGCCCTCGATCCGCGCAATTTGATTGCTTTCATGGCTTCCCTCCAAAACACACATTGCATCCTCGGGTCCTTCCCAATAGAACTCGTCATAAAATCCACCTCTTCTGCCCCTATACTCATATCCACATCTCCGGGATCATCAATAATCCCTTGCAAATCCCATTTCATAAAAGCAATCCTCCCACCGAGTCGTTCCCAATCAATTGTCTTTGGCCACCCTTTCGTTTCTGCCTCTGGTAAGATTTCAGATTCGAATCGGTGTCGTTGGCAGACGGTTACGAAAGTGGACAAGGGGGCTTTGCGGCCTAAGGGGTTGGTAGAACGGGGGTCTGGATGGGATTTTTCGGCGGTACTGGCAAGAAGACGCTTAAGGAATGGTGTAGGAGAATCCGGGAGCGGAGCATCACAGTAAGGACATAGTGTCTTTGGATCAACAGCAGGGGACATGAACACTAGTAATCACAATAAGTACCAGGAGCGTTTTTGGAGAAAAAGCGCCACTCACATGAATCTTCTTCCTCGTAGACGTCCATATGATCCAAGGCGCTGTGCAGGGCAAGTTGAAGTTGGGCTTGTGTTGTAGCAGAGTTCAATGAAAACGTACGAAGGCTTCCTATACCTCCGTTTTCGCGCATGTCTGTCCGTACCTGACTCCTCGTCTGAAGAGGCAGAAATATCACTGAGGTCTTGCGTCGACATCGGAAAAGGTTGTAAGTCCCTGGAAACTGCCTTCCTCTTCCCTTTATCCCTGCATTTCCCCTTCTCTGCCTTCGCGTCCTTCGAAAGGGGAGAAAGATCAGGAAAGCTCTTCGCGGCAGCTGCAGTGCTCCGTTTCGCGGTGGGGGGATTGAGAGGTGAGAAGCTAGGGAATTTCTGTGGAAGTCGAAGTGCCGACTTGGAGGATGATATTGTAGAGTATGACGAATCTGGAGGTGGCGGATGAGAAGATGACGAAGCGGTACTGGTGTTACTTGATGAATTTGAGGAAGTACTTGCACTCGAACGGGGTGAGGTTTGTTTGGGTTTACGATTGGTGATGCTCCTTTGGTTGGAAAGGGGGGACGGGAGGGGTATGGAGGATAGTGGCCGTCTTCCCATTTCCTTGTTGGTAGGCGTACCGAACAATGAATCTGAACTTGCGTTGGCCCTGGAGCTCCTCACAATAGGTCGCGGTCGCGGTTTCGGTTTTGGTGGTGCTACGACATCCGCATTCAGATCCAGTGTTGTTGGGGTACTCTTCAGTTTCCGGGTGATCGTATAAATCCCCTCGTCATTCGACTCGTCTTCCATACTACTATGATGCCGCGACTCCTTCACCCTTGCCCGTGGTTTTGGGCGCAGGGGGGACGGCGTAGATTTCTTTTCCGTCGTTGTCGACGCCGGTTTTGTCTTGCTAAACTTGAGTCCCTTCAGCGTTTTAGACCTGTTTTCGAGTACATCCGGATGATAAGTAGGTAATGTTTGGCTACCTGGTTTTGCCTTCCTTGTGACGATCTTCTCGTCCGCCTCCGTACTTTGCGAAAGGACGTCCATTTCATCCTCGCTTTCCGAACCAAAGTCGGATGTAGGACTACGTTTCCTTGCCATAGGCTTCTTGTTCTGAACCTTCGGCTGGGATGGTTTGAAGGAACTTCCAAGATCTTCATAGATACCCGTTCGGGACGGTGGTTTAAGGCGCGTCAGTTGAGAAGAATCGAGTGTTTCCTTCTTGGACCAAAGTTCACCAACAATCTTTTCCATGGTTTCAACCACAGAATTGCTAGGAGAACGGAAACATGAACGAAGCGCGACCGGATATGAGGAACTCAGGAGCCAGTAAGTAACTCAAATGGCTGTTTTTACGACAATGATAAATTGAAATCACGTTACCGTCGCGTTTGTTTGGCTTTGAAACCCCGCCAAATACAATTTCTGATGACATTTCATGTTGACTAAGAAGCTCAAATCTCCCTTCAACCTTTCAACCCTCTTACGCTCTTCAATACTTCAAACAGAGCCATCTATTACCGCTCTTGACTGTTCTTTCTGAAATATGAGAAAAACGAGGTCTCGTGAACAAAGTGGCATGTGAACCTCGATCTCATGGTGATGGTTTTCCCGGCCCACCGTGTCCCATTCTCCCACCATAAGTATGCAGAACAGATGACTATAAATTGTTCCTGGTTTTGAATGGGGACTCGCCGCACCACCATGGCTTTCTTTGATTTTTCAGCAGTTCAGACGCGGTACTACCACCACGGACGATTGCACATTGAAGGAGGGGTGCTGCCTGACGCTATCACAGCTTACAGAACATATGGAGACCCAAGTAACCCGTGTATCGTATTCCCAACTTGCTATGGAGCTAGGCTTGACAGTATGTGATTAGATCCTCCCGCTTAGACCACTGTTGATGAGCATGTTCCGCAGATCAATCTTATTTGATTGGCCCCGATAACGTCTGTGCTATATATGATCCATCTAACCGTTTCACTGAGCTGTTTTGATCACCGAAAAACAGGCGTTCAGCCCTGAGAAGTACTTTATTGTCACATTTAACCTTTTCTCAGGCAGTGAAGTCAGGCCTTTCCTCCCCCCCCCCCCACCCTGTTCTGCGTTTCTGACCATCTTTTTAGTCTAGCTCTCCTTCGAACACGGTCAGCCTAATGTCTGGGTACCACTGCCTTTACGATTTCACTCACAGCCCGAAAGCCGGTACCGCACAATGGCCCCTATTTCCCAAATGTTTCATATGAAGACAACATGTACGTGTATTCCTTTTTTCCCTGTATCTCTTCTCA
Source organism: Calvatia gigantea (assembly GCA_025093985.1). Classification (NCBI taxonomy): domain Eukaryota; kingdom Fungi; phylum Basidiomycota; class Agaricomycetes; order Agaricales; family Lycoperdaceae; genus Calvatia; species Calvatia gigantea. The sequence goes on along the minus strand of JACAAK010000005.1, from coordinate 750,857 downwards.
ACCCCCTTGTCCAGTCGAGCACAATATGTGGTTCTTCAGCATCTGGGTATCCAGAAAGTCCACGTTGTGATCGGGTTTTCCATGGGTGGTCAACAAGCCTATCACTGGGTCGTGATGTACCCCGACTTCGTTGAGAAGTACCTACATCATCACCTCGCACACACCCCCAAAACCTAACACTTTTTAGATATGTAGTAATATGCGGATCCGCTCGTACAAGTCCCCATAACCAATGGTACATTTCAATCTCATCTCAATTACCCCAACAATGCTAAGTGCAGGAAGTTTCATTGAAGGTCCCAAATCGGCTTTACTGGCTTCCAAAGATTTCGACAATGGCCATTATACCTCACCTCCACAACACGGCCTTCGCGCTTTTGCCAGAGTATATTGCGGTTGGGCATACGGTCAGGCGGTAAGCCTCTGAATTCAGATCTCAGTTGAGGGCCTTTGGAGCTGAATTTGGGCTGAAATGCAGTGGTTCCGTGAAAAGCTCTACCTAATGGACGGACAGTAAGTTGTCCCCTTCAGAGACTTTAAAAAAGGCGTGTTGCTAAGTTTGGTTCTCAGGTACCCAGACCTCGAAAGTTTCATGCGAGGCCAATGGGAGGCAGGAGAACTGACCTGGGACGCGAATGATCTCGTCACATTATTCCGCACCTGGCAGACGGGAGACGTGTCGAAGATACGTGACGGTGGTGATTTGGCCAAGTGTCTGGCCAGTATCACTGCGAAAGGTCTTATTATGCCATGCAAGACGGACCTCTATTTCCCAGTAGGAACACATTTTGAAATGGGTTGTTCGAATAATAATGACATTTTGGTCGATAGCCCGAGGATAGTGAATACGAGGTTTCGTGCATGCCTAACACGGCCAGATTGGTCGTCATACCCTCGATTTGGGGACATTTTGGTATACATACCCCATTTCCTCCAAATATTGAGCACTTCTGACCTCGTTCTCTCGTAGCTGGAGCCGGCCCGGACCCGAAGGATCTGAAGTTTATGCAAGACGAGATTCAGAAGTTCCTGGAAGAATCTTAAGAGTCAAAGGCCACGTCGAGGAGATTGTGATCCATATTGAACCTCTTATACGCTTATACTTATCACAGAAATATATATTTAGGAAATGCTACATAACGCTGTCCGAGGATATGTTATACATGATTCAGTTCCTACAACTTGGCAGGCAACCTGCCTCCACCACTCAATCTGATCGTCTCGCCATTCACATATGGACAATCCAACACCCATCGTATAGTTTTTGCGAACTCAATAGGCTGACCAAATCGTTTGGGGTACACAATACCATCGTTCTCCAAGCTCCTTCGTGTCTTCCCCGGGAAATTGGCGGTCATGTTACTGTCAAACTACGCCTGGTGCAATGGTGACTACACGAACGGCATGTCTAGCAAGGTCGCGTGCCATAGGAAGTGTCATAGATCTGAGCGCGCCTTTCGTTGCCGAGTAAGCAGTCTGGCCTGGTTGACCTTCATACTACGGGAGGGAATCAGTTATATAAAAGAATACAGATACCAAAGAGCAACTCACAGCAGCAGCACTCGACACGAAAACCACAATACCCCTCTCCCCATCCGTCCCCTCCTCAGACTCAACCTTAACCAAATGCTTCAACACCAACCTCGTCAAATTAAACGAACCCGTCAAATTCACTGCAAGCGCAAAGTCCCATAGATCCAGCGAATGCGGTTCACCCTGCGCATCGATAATTTTGGCAGCGGTGCCTACACCCGCACAGTTAATCACACCACCGAGACGGGCTTTCGTCTCGCGTGTCCATGCTACGGTGGATTTGACGGCTGTTTCGATTTGTGAGAGTTTTGTGATGTCTGTTTTGAAGAATTTGAGATTGGGGTGGTAGGCGACTGTGTCAGGAGGGGGTGCGCGGTCGAGAACGGAGACGAAAGCTCGCTGGGAGAGGAGATCCTCAACGGCTGCAAGGCCAAGACCGGAGGACCTGAATTATATGTTACGACAACATCACTATGATAAGGAGAGAGACTCACCCTCCAGAAATGACAAAGGTGCGGTTGGCGACCTTCATTCTGGGTCGAACCTAGCGATGAGAGAGGAAGATGGGCTCATTTATTCAAGCGTTTAGAAGGTAGGGCCACTGTTCCAGGGTATCGGGCCGCCGGCCACTGGAATTGCCGGAATCTGATTGGTCAAACCAGTCCGAGTCACGTGTAGTCAGCTGCTTACGTCATTGAAACCTCATTTCCCAGCTCAGGTCATCAAGGTGCATCCCGAAATTCGTCTGTAGCCGCCAACAATGTTCCGACCTGCCCTACGTTCTTCAGTAAGTATAGACTGTGGAGTGTCCAAGCTATATGACTAATTGAAACGCGTAGACTCGTTTTCTTCGTGGAACAACTCCTTCGTCGTTCCTTGCGGGCAGACTAGCTGCGTACCGGTTCCTTTCACAGGAAGCTCGGTCACAAATTCAAAAGGCTGTCCAGTCGAGTCCTGTTGTTCTTTTCATGAAAGGAACACCGGAGGAGCCCCAATGCGGTTTTTCGCGTGCTGCAGTCCAGGTCCTCGAGCTTCAGGGAGTACCATCGGAGAAACTCAAGACATATAACGTGCTCGCGGACCAGGAACTAAGACAGAGCATTAAGGAATTCTCGTGCGTTTCATTTCGTTTGTTCGTATTCGGGTGTTCTCATGCTATTTTGGTGCAGGGAATGGCCGACTATTCCTCAGATATATGTCAATGGAGAGTTTGTTGGCGGATGTGACATTCTCATTTCGAGTGAGTAGTGGATTCATTAACGACTATTAAGAGGGTATAGGATACTCATTACCATTATGTCGAACAGTGCACCAGTCCGGAGAACTCGAAACACTTCTGGAGAACAACGGCGTTATCCCGAAGGTCGAGGAACCCCCTGCACAAAATAACACCACGCCCTCATAAAATATTTCCCCTCACTCTTTCTCCGTCTATCTCCGTATTCCCGTCATATCCCATGTAGAGGACACCCTGTCAATACACCTAAGATTAATAAAGACAATTTTTTTAGATGGAGTCATATACTTGACAGCCTGTCGGGTAATACTAACCTACTCCGATATGAGTGTTTCTATGTGAACTCGATTGTCCCGGTAGGGTCAACCTTCCCTCGCTTCACCACCTCTCCTTTTGCCTTCAAGAGGTCCTCTATTGTACGCAGCTTGCCATCTTCAGTCGACTCTTTGAACCAGCCCAAATGGTCCGCTATAAGGTGCCTGTATAGAACTTGTCAGTACCCCGATACGCCCACGTATCCAAAGCACGAGCTTATACGCACCTGTTCTTGCAACCAGGACATTGCACCAGCACGATCCCCTTCTCATATGCATGCCTCGTGAACTCATGTGTCGACCTCTCCCCGCAATTCTCGACGGTACAAGTGAATGTTATCGACAACTTCGGCTCGATTTTGCCTAGAACCTGCCTGAGTACCGTCTTCCCTTCCGTGCCCTGAGTTGTCCCGCCCTCTTTATTTTTATATATATTTGGATTTTGGCCAGACGAGGAGGAAGCTGCAGTAGAATAATGCGAACGGGACGGTGCAGGCGCTGATACTGCAGGAACGGAGACGCCCAAGCGAAGATGGAGTTGTACTTGGTATGTGGATGGTAGCGAAGCGCTGGGTATTAGGAGACTCCGGAGTGGTGGTGGAAGGCCTGTATTGCGAAAAAGTCGTGAAGGCAGCATTTTCGATGGATGAGTAAAGACGGAAAAAGGCGATATTCAGAAAACGTCATAAGTTAATCGTTATTTGGTTGAGCAAACAGACCCTGCTTTACTCAGAATTCGAAGTTTGCCATTGTCCTTGGGACGACAGTTCAGGTCTTTCTCCGCGCACCCAGGATATTCTAGTAGATCGCAGATGACGGCGACTTTGATTTTCTGAATATATAATATACTGTGTTTTTTAAAAGCGAGCTCGATATAATTTCTGAGGCAAGGTGGAAGTTCGCCAAGGATACAGATTGCCGTTTCTAACAGCTGCTCTTATTCACGTTTCAAGAAGGTTGACAGAACTTGGCGGCTAGCTCTATAGCTTCGGTACTAGTTGGTTGTCCCGAGAATAGAATTAATGCTTTTTCTTTATGCGACTCCCTACGGAGCTATTTATTTATTTTCACTTTTTTGAAGACCCCCGGTCGCTCCTTTCAGATCCCGAGGCCATACTCTACAATACCCCACAGAAAGTCCATTCCCCCCCCCCAAATACCACTACCCGACATTTCTACAATTTCAACAACTTCTTCGCGTCATGACCGTGGTGGTTGTAGAAGACGTGAGCTGTGCATCGGTCTCAATCCTAATATTCCTCCATTCAAATATCCAACCTACCCACAGAATGTGAACCTTCAGTGATTTGCAGTTCCAACTCAGTCAACCACCACGTCCACAACCCTCTGCTGGTTATCTTCCCACTGCATGTCACACTGGCCTAAAACCTCAAAGTGCAGAGAGGCGTTTCGGTCTCTGTTCCTTCGCATCTCCAACATCCTGAGCAATGACCTTGTTATCAAACCCACAAGTGGCCTTGCGGGGGGTGTAGGACCCCTGCTTCTGAATGTCATAGCACCGCAGGATGCGGAGGTTGGGCAATCTCACAATGCCACCAGCTGTGGATGGGGTGAGGGAAGAGCAAAGGGAAGAGAGTACACACGCGCAAGATTATGATAATGTCAGTTCCATTATCTCAGCGAGAGTTTGGAATGTTGTTTTGAAGAATGGCTCATAGTGGAAGGTGTGCTCCGTGAGGCTAAGCTCGAGTATTCGCAGTGTCGACGAAAAGCCGGAGAAGAATTTCTTTAAGATGAAATGGATGTTCCAATGTACATCATCCAAGTAGAGCTTTTTGAGAGATGGAAAGCGCAACAGTTTAACACTCAGCCCTGACATGCCATCATCACGACATGGCCACGCGAAGGTCTCCAACTTGGGTAAGGTTATTGATTCTCCCACTTCCACCGAATAAGAGTAAGTGGGAGCAAAGCATTGATATGAAACAAGATTAGGGCAGCCGACCAGTAGATCAACACATTGCTGCAAAGAGACTTGAGAGAGGTACAGAGCTGTGATATTCGGTCCGAAAAGTTGGAATTTGGGAGCATGGCCCTCCGTGTGGTGAATACTGAAACGACGAAGGGTGGTGATATCCTGTAATGGCATGTCAAATTGTTCATTTTCAATGAGTGATGCCCAACAGAAGTCCTCCAACTTCGAAAAGTCACCGCCCCGTTGCGGTAACCATCCCACCGGAGGGGAAACCAGTCGAAACGCCTTGATTTTCCCGGCATATTTTTGAAAAACCATTTCCTGGATGGGTTCAAGGGATGTTCTAGGCAGGGTGTTGGTCGCAGAGTCTGAAGTGGGAGAGGGCGTCGGGAATCCTTGAAAGTCTAATTCAAGGGAGACGGGGAGTGCACCAGAGTTTTGCATATAGAGCTGTAAAATGTAGGCAGTTAACCGGATGATCACGACGCCCGGATCCATTTTCAGGGGTATTAATATCCAGAGCGTCGGGGTGGACCAAGCAACTTGGCGCCAACGAGAACATACAGCCCGGAGGACGAGTGGGACATAGCGATGCTCTCCCTTGGGCTGCCCGTTTGAAATCAACACGCCGTAGTCGGAGTCGTTCCCATTCTCTAGAAACGGCAGGGGTGATGCAGAATTAATGCAAGCATATTCGAATATAATTGAGAGAATTTCTGCGGGCAGGGCAGCATCCTGTGATCCGTTATTGTTGGTTTGTTGAAGGAGAGCGGCTCGCTGCTCGGCGAATTGTTTGGCGAGACCGTCCAAACGGTTAATTTCTGCGGCAAGTGAGGGCGCACTGGCTAAAGCGTGCCTCCACTTGACCAAGGAAGTGTCCGCAATAAGGGCATGTAGAGTGGCTGTGGTCTGATATGACAGTGGGTTATGGTGAAAGCCAACAGCAAAGAGAGAGAGAGACTCAAATCAGAGTAAGGTCTTCCGGAGTCAGTAGCACGTGTAAGACAATGAGGAGAGATGATCAGACCGCTCCACTTTACTCCATGAATAAACTTCGTATCACTGTGGTTTAGATATGGACAAGAATAGTGGGCAACGTGGTGCTAGCTGCGGAGTTGTCGCATTGACACCGATATTTTTTCTTAATACATAGGGCCAGGGGGGGATTGCAACGTTGGTAAACCGATCCCCATAAGTTTTTTTGGTTCTTTGACTCATTCACGTGGCCGCGCTGCGAGACCTAGCCTTAGTTGGAGCCAATAAAATGGCAAACAGATGTTAATTTGTGTCTTCTCGGTTTGCAGTAAGACTTTAGGACGATGGGGTTCTTATCCGGTGGGTAAGCTGGAAACTGGGAAACCGTTGTGTGCGTCTCATTAAATACGAACTGGAACACGGAAAGGAAATTGAGTCAAGCCAGCTCGGAGATCGACAGAAATGTGCCAGATGCGACCCCTACGTGCGTTTGGCGCTTGGGAGGGAATGCCGGGACTGCTTGGTAGGGATCTACCCTCGTCTTCACAGCAGAGAATGGTTTGTTTCGCATTTGGACCTTGCGTCGTGAATTCCTCAGAAGAACGCAGACTTGAGGAAGGTGATACTGGCCAGACGAACTCAGAAGAACCAAGGACGCGACAAATGGTTGACAGAATTTGGCGACTGGCTCCATAGCTTCAGTTTCGGGCCGACTTTTCGAGACTTGAGATTCGAGAGTAATCTCCAACCGAAAAACCACTATATCCAGGAAGCGTATTGCAACAAAGGAGATTATAAATTACAAGCGCCAAGAGCAGAAGAGTGGTATCACGGTATAGGGGGCAAAGACCCGCTACTCCGCCTTTGCTGTAAGAGTTTTTTCGATATCCGCGAGGAATGAGACGAGTTCCTATTCCTTTGTGTCAACCTCAATATGGAAAACGCGGAGACGAAAAGCCTACAGTGTTATTCGGCTCATAGCTCAGTCCAAGCTTGACAGCTTCGGCCGCCTCCTTCGGCCTACCCATCCCGAGCAAAGCTTTAGCTTTACGGTAGTGACCTTTGGGCCAGTTTCTCCGGATGGAGATGACAGTTTCAGCATCTGCGAGGGCGGAAACGTAGTCGTGGGCTTCGGAGTATGCGGCCGAGCGGTTTGAGACCGTGGTGGATAATTCTTCACGCATGAATTGATTGGCCTCCCATGGTGGTCGCTGGATGGCGAGCGTGGCAGCATTTGTGTAACGAAGTATGGCTTGTTGGGATTGACCCATTTTAAAAAGTGACTGAAGGGGACTTGTCAATTCATTACACCTGGGTGGATAACATATATTACTAACGTTTCCTTCGTCTTTGGCGGTCGTTACCATCTTCGTAAGGTTTTGGGAGACAACATTACTTGGGGGAGGGCAGAGGAGGCTGGGATTGGCGACGAGAAGGCGAGAGAGTCGGTTGGTGTGAACAAAATCCACATTGCAGTTATCACATTTCTCGAGTTTGTGTGGCCCGCACACGGCGAGTGTACCGTCACCTGCCAGCGCAAGGGATACAGGACGGAAATCCTGGTCTATAAGAGCCTGTAGTGCTGGGTCAGGTGGTGGCATAACCATCTGCGGTGCCTGTTGAGGCTGTTGTGGTCCATGAGAATGAGAATGGGAGTGTTCCTCGCCAGGTGCGTGTGTATGTGAGTGGGACATTGTGAGTGCCAGCGACAAATGCAATATTATTATTGATGGGTGTGAGCCACGTCGAAATCTATTCTTGTCTAGCACGTGACCGTGTGGAGGTTGTGGAGGCTTTGTCAGCAGGGGGTGTGAGCAATTTTTCGAGTGGAATTTGCAGTGCAGCAAACGATTTATCGTGCAACACCCATCATCTCACTCAACTCTCATCTGTATATTCGCACTTTTAATATGACAAATGGTCTTGTAAACGGAACGTCGAGCATCGAGGGCAAATTCTGTGAGCATCTCTTCTACTTCAGTCTGCACTACAAACTCACTCCAACTCACCTGTCATAGCGTCTCTCAGCCTCGGCAAGTCTGCTTATGTCCCACCTCACCTCAGGGCGCAGCGTGCTGCCTCCTCTCCTATAACTACAAACGGGTGCGTACATGCTTTTACCACGTCTGCGGCCTCATGGTCCCCTCATGCTAACCTACCGCCCACCTCTAGAAACGGCTGGAACGATTCTCGCCCCACCACCCCATCCAACACTTTCCGTGGCGGAAGCGCCCCGTTTGAACCCAGAAGCACTACCCCCAGTGGCAGGAACGGCTTCTTCTCTCGCGATGCCAACCGGAGCGGTGGAGGCGGCGGCGGTGGCTGGGCTAGCTCACACTCCTCTTCTCCGCGGGAGAGTCCTGCGTCTTCCGGACATGGTGCCTGGAGAGACGGTCTGCACCATGTTGGGGGTCGCAATGTCCGTCTGGAAAAGGAGCTCTTTGGTGATGCCAACGACCCATCGAAGCAACACACTGGCATCAACTTCGAGAAATATGATGATATCCCTGTAGAAGCTACTGGCGCAGATGTTCCAGGATCCTATCCTATCCTTCACCAGTCCCCCTTTGGACCCCGTCCTCTTGGAAAATATTGGGTTCGCTATGTACAACACTCCCACTCCCGTTCAAAAGTACTCGATTCCCATTGTTGCTAATGGCCGAGATTTGATGGCTTGTGCTCAGGTAATGTGACATAACAGTGTTACCGTCAGAATGACTAAACTGATGACTCCCCTCCCGCTGTAGACCGGTTCCGGTAAAACTGGAGGCTTCTTGTTCCCTATCCTTTCTGCATCCTTCCAGCAGGGTCCTCGTCCACCTCCACCTGACGCCGACAACACTTACGGCCGTTCCCGAAAAGCATACCCCACTGCCCTCGTTTTGGCTCCTACACGTGAGCTCGTATCTCAAATCCACGATGAAGCTCGTAAATTCGCATACCGCTCCTGGGTTCGTCCAGGCCGTTGTTTACGGAGGTGCTGATATTAACCAGCAACTCCGCCTAATCGAGCGTGGATGTGACCTTCTAAGTGCTACCCCCGGTCGTCTCGTTGACCTCATCGAGCGAGGGCGCATTAGCTTATCCAATATCAAATATCTGGTATTGGATGAGGCCGATCGTATGCTAGATATGGGTTTCGAGCCGCAGATCCGACGCATTGTCCAAGGCGAGGATATGCCTGACGTCCATGAGCGCCAGACCCTCATGTTCAGTGCCACCTTCCCCCGCGATATCCAGATCCTCGCTAAGGACTTCTTGAAGGATTACGTCTTCCTCAGTGTTGGTCGTGTTGGCAGTACCTCCGAGAACATCACTCAAAAAATCGAATATGTTGAGGATCAAGACAAGCGCAGCGTCCTCCTCGATATCCTTGCCTCGCAACCCAAGGAGGAGCTGGGCCTTAGTCTCATCTTCGTCGAAACCAAACGCATGGCTGATATGCTCAGCGACTTTTTGATGGGCCACCACCTTCCAGCCACTTCTATTCACGGTGACCGCAGTCAACGTGAACGTGAAATGGCGCTTCAAACCTTCCGCACTGGTCGGACCCCCATCCTTGTCGCTACCGCAGTCGCCGCTCGTGGTCTTGATATCCCTAATGTCACCCACGTCATCAACTACGATCTGCCCTCTGATATCGACGACTACGTCCACCGTATCGGTCGTACTGGCCGTGCTGGCAACACCGGTGTTAGCACTGCTTTCTTCAACCGGAACAATAAGAATATTGTTCGTGACCTCGTTGACCTTCTTCGTGAAGCTAATCAGGAGATTCCGCCTTGGTTGGAGAGCGTTGCTCATGAATCCACTTTTGGAAGTGGCGGTGGGTACCGTGGTGGTCGTGGTGGACGCGGTGGTAGGGGCGGTAGAGGCAATGGTGGAAGGGACTATCGTACTGGAGGTGGGTGGCGGAGGTTACGGTGGCGGTGGCGGTGGCTTCGGCGGCCCCGCAAAGTACGGAGGTGGACCCCCCGTAAACTATGGAGGCTACGGCGGCGGAGGTGGCTATGGTGGAGGTTATGGTGGCAACCCGAACGGTGGAGGTTGGTGGTAAACGATTCCCCACCCTTGCTAGTGAGCAGCTGGTGGAGAGACTCGTTTCTCTGCTTGCTTGTTCTCGTATTTTGCGCTACCGTCTTTAAATTTTAAAACCCCCCCAAAACACCTCTCCTGCTGCGCTGTCTGGATATATGCGTTGCCTATTTCTCCATTGCCGCCTGGTTCATATCTCTGTCCGCCTCGCCATGTCCTGTTCTCGGAATTCTGTCTCGGCCCGATTCTTCCTCGCGATCTCGCTCTCGTCAACATGTAATGCTCCAACCCATCACATCCCCAACCCTTTACCCAACACACACATCACACGCATCCACTCGTATCGTACTAAACTCTTAATAATGCAACCCTCTTAGACTCAAGAACATTTCTCAACACTTTTTCTCTCATCGGTCTGCTCGCACGCATAATTGGGTTTTATTGTATGATTCTGGTCAAATTTCTCCCCCTCCTCTGGATCTACGGACATTGGGATTCCAACGCTGTCAAAGATTGTGTATGATGAAAAATACTCCCCCCTCCTCCCTATCCCTCATTGCGACTCTCGACTTTCGACGACCGCCTGCGGTTCGTCGGGTTCTGATCTTCAGTCGTGGTGACTGCGCAAGGCAAACGAAAAAGAACACTATAGGCCCGATTTGTTGGCGTAATACCTTTTATATCCCGGATTGGACTCCACAGCAACCGTATTTCGATCTGGGACGTAATTCACCCCTCCACTTGTCTATTCCCTAGACTAGCAACTAATGCGCCGACGCCTCTCCATTAATCTTGCATCGCACTCACATCTACCCCCAACAACCCCATTGCATTGCACTTTTATTGCTTTTTCGTTGTCAAAACTCTTTCGCACATCGACTTTCACAACAAATATTTCATCATACACATCAAACGGTTTGTCATGTTTTGTTGGTCATACAATAGGAACCTATGAAGTTTTATAGATGCGGGCACACTTTCCGTTTTATGTCTCTTTCCTTTGATGTTTTGTCGCGCTTCGGCTTTCTTTTCTTCTCCATCCGATTCTTTTATGTATGGTGTGTGTACTTAAACGATTTTGGGTTCGTTACTTGTTGGATGAGGCTATATATATATAAATTCAGTTTTTAAAAGCATTTTCCTTGTTCACGGCCCTCTTCCTGTCTCTTGGTATTTCAAGTTTCGGCCTTGACTTTCCTTATGGCAAGTTCGCGATACATTGGCTTTCTTCACGGAGCTCTCTTTCCTCCCGTCTTCCCCTTTACTCGCCGTGATCCGTTCACGTAGAAGCTTTAGTATACCTTATCTCCCCCCTAGTTTCCTCCACTTACCGTCATATATTGTGAACCACGCGCAGCAATGAACGGAGATATTGCTATTATTCCTGATGCAAAATTGGAGGCGGACTCATTCGGACACCTAATTTGAGTCATATTATTTGAGTTGCCAGTGAGGTACAGTACTTCTGTAGCTTGAGGCAATTATGTTGAATCCTTCTCGAGCGTTTCTTGCGCATTAAAAAGAGGCAGCCGCACGAGAAGCTGGCCAGTTCGATTGTAATCTGCGGCATTGATTGTTTCTGGGTGGTCTTCGATCACAGCTCATTAAAATTTGCATGTTGCACCTTTGTGGTGATCCAATGAGAATTTAAAAAATGTAATTGTGGAAAGTCTACTCCAATGGTCTACCAATATTCCTTCGAAGCATCATCAAAAGTTTTATATCACGGGGCATGACCGTTACTCGTCGAGCATGAAGTGCGAGGAGAAGAGCGTCAGCAGTGGAGCTGCACAATGTAGGCCTCCATGGCGTCCTGCATTGCCTCGATAGCTCCTGGTGCAAACCGGATATCATACTATATAATTACCGGAGCAAAAAATCAGCTCCAAGGATTGGATGTGTGTAAGATGTATGAATTACGCACCTTGTAGTCCTGGGCGATCTCCCTAACTAGCCTTTCGAACGGCTTCTTCGGGATGAGGTGGTCTACCCCCTGTTGATAATGCTCGATTTCATACAGCGCCCCAGCACCCCGCTCGACAGGCTTTGGGCCGTACGGAGGAGCTACAATCTTTTGGCGTTTCCGACGTGGTTTCTGTGGCGGACGCGGAAAGTACGATTTTCCCCCAGTGCTCCCTTGGCCGACGTGGCGAAAGAGGTGCGCGGGCGTCTTCTGTGAGGTGGTTGGTCGATTTGATGTGATTTGCGCCTGTGAGCCGCTTGTGGATGTGGCTAGTCTTGTTTGCTCTTGTAGTAGATTTCACGGCGCGTTGGGTTACTGATGCTGACGGCTGGGCTGAGCCAATGTGGGTAGATGATCAGTGAGTATATTAAATTTTTCAGTAAGTTGACGGAACTCACTACCTGGTGGGTTGACTGGTCTCGTTCGAGCCATGGCTGGCAGGTGATGAGGGGGGGCAAGTGCCGACGAGGGATTTTTTTTTCTAATGGGAATGAAGTGGAGCGGACAATTGAATATCCAAGTATTTGCCAGCCCAAGCCTTTGAGGCGATTAAACTTTTGATTGTCGTGAGCCATTTGTTCTCTTTGGATATTCGATCTGCATGATCGGTGGCCAAGAAAGAAATACACTTGGAGAGTTAGGCTACTTCAGGCGATCCGCTTCTTGAAGTCGAAATTTCGAGATTACGCAGAGTTCAGAAGCAGGAGACTAAGAGGTGCCTAGATGCACTTTCAGCCTTCCCTAGATAAACAGTCTGGACAGTCCGCGAACCAACAAATTGTGAGGACAAGATATCTCCGTACAAAAGCTTGATCTCCCAACACCCGTCTCGCAGTCCAAGTGGTTCAGGAGCCTGTGGAGCTCTTGCTGTCGCTGCCGTCGCAATAACATGGGATGTCTTCGCATTCAACAAGATGATCGTGAAAATATACAGGTAGGACCTCAACGCAACGTTCAACGTTCGTCATTCGGAGTCTAAAAATACACCACCAAGAAACCAAGAATACCTCTCTTTATTTTTGCCCTGATGCCCTGATAGAGTCCCGAACGTATCCACTAATAACCGCTCGCCTCGTGTTTGTGCTAAGCTGGTCTCCGACCAGCTGACATCTGAGAACTAGTAGTCAGTAACCAACACTTGTTCCATAAATAGGGGGATGTACAACCTGGAATGGGCCCTCGGCGACCCTAAGCATCGACGTCTAACAAAAACAGTTCTCCTGCTCGATTCCCGAGCACAATGAGTCCCATAGACTCGCTCAGTGCGCAACGTATAATGTCCTCTGCAACACATAGACGAGTTAACATCATGAACAATAGTAGGAAAGGAACAGGTACCTCTCAAATCTGGCGAAGTTATTGCGTGCACAGCGATTCTCTCGATCTCTCCCGGTGGCCCATCGACTACCTCCCCATCGTCGGGTTTACGAGGGTCACTCCAAACTTGGACTTCTCTAATAGTATGGCCGCGAACTCGCTCGACCCATACACCCCGCTTCGCCCGAGGTCCGATTGTATATGCACTAAGAAAACCCCTCGAACTAAGGTTCACCTGGCGGAACGCGTTTCTGGTCTCGTTAGTCGGCGTGGGAGATGGAGTATTCGGATCCAGATCAGGGAGAAAGCGGGCAAATTGCGACACGACATGGTTGCTTAAAGGGTAGATATTAAGCAAAGTGACAGTGAAGAGTGGCAGCTGTTCGGGCTGTGTCTGGAAGTGGATTGCATAGTTGAAAAGTCCCTGAAGGACATCATACGCGAATATCTGGAAGCTTATTTCCACACGATCGCCGGAAAGTCATAGTCGGAGTGGAAATTCTGATGTCCCGGAAGGTTGTGTTCTGGAAGAAGTGCTTGGCGACTGGAATGGCGGTAAATTCGCGTTGTGTGGTTTCGAGAATGCTGTCCATGCCGTGGACCTCAATGGAGCGAGCCTTCAAGGCAAAGAGGTAGCGGTTGAACACGCGTATCTCGATTGTCCCGTTCCACTAGCGAACACGAACGTGTGAGGTGCGCGAGAAACGGAGATGATTGTGACGACTCACCATGTCTTCTAGATCTTCTGAGTACGGAGAAAGAATCAGCAAGTTCCGTCGAGGTTTCTTGGCGATGTCAACAAGATTGATGGCGCTTCCACGGGACAATACAAGCATGTTATCTGAGAAGCTGACCGACCTGATGATCTCTGCTGTTGGAAGCCGCACTGTTGCAGTGAGCTTGAAAGATGTTCCGGGTCCCAGGGCTACTTCATACACATTACACAGAGGAGGACTTAAGAAGAAAATGTGTCAGACAGTCGTGCCCCGATTCAAAGTGAAAGGAACCCACCCTGGTCTCGTGTTCAGCAAGATAACCAGTTTCTGCCCGTCCTCTGTGACCTGGGCTGCACAAGACGTCCATCTCGCTTGCCCCCTGGGATCGGTGTCCTACCAATTTAGCGCAAATTTTCGCTCGCTCGCTCGTGCTCAAACGGCCAGGTTGGACCATTGGGTCCGACACGGTGTCCAAAAGGTAGACCAGTCCTTCAGCATAGACTACTAGCAACCATCGATCAAGGAACATCTCCAATAGAAACAGCATATCTCCCAACCGCGGCTGCACCTTTAATGGTGGCCGCCTTGTTCGCGGCCATGCTTGTGCGATCCGATGAGTGGTCACCACAGCATGTTCGAGGTCTGCTGTTGGAGGGTTCGTGGACGAGGCGGGTGAGCTCCGGAAGTCGAGCCATGGAGGTACGGGATAGAGGTGTCGCTGGTTCTCGAGAAGGGAAAGCCAGATAGATTTGACCTGGGCTATGTCCCGGAGCCGTGTGCATGACTGCGAATAAGGCAAGTTTTAGGGAGGAATTCGTTAGGACGTGGACGGTACCTGCCGTATCCTGGCGACGTCGCAGAGCTCGAGCAGCGATACGACTTTGAGTAATATTTCAGGAGGAAGGTCGGTCAATGTTGGCATTTTAAAAGAACAATTACTGCCGTGAAAGACAGACGCAAGGATTAAGTTTGGGTTTGTTGACAAGCATTCATGACTTCACAAGGGCCCACTTGCACAAACAAACACTTTCTTTGTTCCATACATATTCTTGTCCCCACCCACACTGATGCACAGAAGGAACATATATTCGCAACCAATTCAATTTGAGGAGCTTGCGCGCGCCTACCCACCTTTGCTCGAGTAGTAAGCGCCGTCCTACCAAACCACACTTTGTCCGAAATTGATACATCCGGTATCAGTCTCATCCCTGCAAACCCGCCGTCACGATGGAAAACCATAGATTTCCATGATGAGCAAGCTCAGAGGTATGCATATTATTTCTTTGGATATTTCAGGTGTCTGATCACATCTTTCTTCGGAATAGCGTAGATGTCTAACACAGGCGCTCCTTTATCGCGACTTCAGAATCCAACTTACACTGCCAGACGATCGGTTATGTCCACCGGTACGTAATTAAGATTATATTCTTCGGCTAGTGCTAACTGTTGGGGTCCATCAACTGCCAGGTACCCAACAGGTTGATTATTCTTTTTATACACACGTCCCCGGCTCACGCGGTTCGAAGACTTAATTATGTCCTCTGGATACAGGACATCATACGAGCACACCGCTTTCTCTTTAGCGAAGATATACGCACAATTCGCGGAATCGATGTGTATGTTCATCGATTCCTTCACAATACATAAAATTCACGTTTTTTGCGATACAGCGGGACAGGGGCTTCAGTGATTTATCCCTTGTTGGCATGTAAAATGGAGCCCTCTTGGGATTTCGTAGCAACGGGTGAACACGCATCCAACCCCCTTGCCCCATCCTTATGCTGATATACCAGTTAGAGATTGATAGCAAATCATTTACTTCCGCGGAGCACAATATCCAAGTTAACCAGTTGGCTAGCCGTATTCGCCTCATACGGGCCTCACCAAATAAACCCATCCTTTTTCCACTTGAAGATTACACAGGACCCCCGTAATTGCTTTTGTCCCACGTTGATTGCGCTGTCTCACTCAATTTACTTTAATCATTCAGGTTCGATTTCGTCATGTGTAATCCGCCTTTTTATAGCAGCAGGGCAGAAATAGCCCGTTCTGCAGAAATAAAAGAGCTTCCCCCGAACGGCGTTAGTCGTGTTCTTCAGCGAATTACAGAACAAAATTAATATGTGATATATAGGTCTGTACTGGTGCAGATACTGAGATGATATACTCTCCAGGTGGAGAAGCTGCTTTTATCGGTCAAATGGTTGACGAAAGCGAACGTTACGCACTAAAATGCCGGTAAGCAGTTTCTCGCGAAGTCAGTGACGCTCTTGAACTTAACTCCGCCAAGGTGGTACACCTCGATGGTGGGCAAATTGTCGACAATGTCCGAAATCGTCGTTATGCTTCGGAAACGCTCAGTACGCACGAATTCTTCCTACAACCTGCTTGTTTCACAAAGTTGTAATAATAGATTCGCACGTATGCGATGACCGAATTCGTCCAAGGTCAGACCCGCCGCTGGGGAATAGCGTGGTCTTTTACAAATGAACATATTCCGGATGTAGGCCAATTCTGTGCGTTATGTTGTGCTTATTCAACTCACCCCACTCAAAAAACCAGTCATTTGGACGTCTCTCGGTCCATCCTAACAACTCTCTCTACTCCTTCCAACCTCCCCGCAATACCCTATCCAGCCACTTCCACCTCACCTTTACTGCGATCGACGTCCAATTCCTACAGACTGCCCTTCTTGGAGTCTGCAGTACGGCTCACGTCCTTGCAAACGAACGACCCATCATCCTCGAGGAAGAAGAACACCCAAAGACACCCCTCACAATCTTTCGCATGAACCCCCTTCTTATCCAAGCAAACACCAACACATGGTCACGAAAAGAAAGACGAAAACAAGGACGAAACTCTCGTCAAGACGGACGCGAAGGTTCAATTACACCACAGACAAATGTGACATTAATGTGTAGTATGCAGTGGCTGTTTGACTTCACAGCTACGCCTGCGGACGTGATTCTAGAATCACAGTGGGTGTTTGGTGATGACCGGCGCATGTTTGAAGGGTTGGTTGCGCATATTGTAAAAAAGTTGACACAGGCTTTGGAGCCGTATACTCCTCGCGCTCAGGAGTATTCCCCTCCAGCTATGGAGAGGAACCTTTCCGAAATGAAACTAACCTAATCTCTTGCGTGTATTTAACGTGCATCATGCCCACTCTGTCTCCTTTAACATACGTATTAAAGGACAAGGGCATCTTGGAAGGCTGTAGTTGGTCTTCCTGTCAGTTAGAAATAAGAACGCCGATGTGGCCATAGTAGGATTCAGTCATCAGCAGTGTAGACCACAGAAATATATGCAACATTACACCATTTTCTGCTCAAATTCCCCGTCCTTTCCGTGGTATGATCTTCCTTCTCTTGCGTTCCAGAATTAGCACGGCAATCAGAATCTCGTCAAAGAATTTTTGACCGGGGGGATACACCGTCAAACGGGCAACTGCGACTGGATTTGAAGGTGTTCGCATCCAGGAGGGAGGATAAAACTCCGCAAGGAGATCATAGTTTTTGTTCTTCGCCACGATGTTGTCAGGAACATGTCGACACTAAGTGGGTAGTTTAGAACGCATCAAAAAGAGAGATAGACGAGGACTCACCGTCCATTTCTCATCCCACTTCCATAACAACATTCCGTCGTTCCTGTTACGTAGTTTCCAGTGAAACTGTAAAAGATACGCCTCAGTCAGGATAGGACGCACAGGCAATGTTTGCACACACACACACACCTCATCCTTCTTTGATCCACTGGTGAGTTTTTTGATTATATGGCACTCCGTCTTTCCGAGATACACAGTCTCATCCGAGGCCGAGCAATCTGGTTTCGTCCTTGCAGATTTACATCAGCCACGGCCCACGTCATCTCTTGCACAACAGCAAGACCCACTTGAAATCCCCAATGACTGTGCCATTACTCCGCCCACCCTTTCTTACAGTGGTCACAAAGAAGCTTGGATCAAACAAGTCATGGGTGACTTTGATGCGATACACCGCCGCGGTTTCAAGCGCACTCATACTGGGCGGAACGACTAGCATCGATTCTGCGTCCCATTCAATGGGCACAAATGCGTAATCAATGGGGTATATCGACGCTCGTACTTCAGTGTTTCTTTTCGGAGAATTTCTTGTTAGCTTCGATAATATTAAATTCCCGGAGAGGGACCTACTGAGGCGGATCTTCTTGCATAGCGTCATCTATCACAGGCGTCTCTTCGATCAACGACAACCTTCTCGAATCCGAGTCTTCACCGATTGTAGCACGAGCTAGCGACACCGTCGAACCCCAATGTTGTACGAGGCCATTTGACTCGCTGACTAGAGATGGAGGGGGTGGCGGTGGTGGAAGTGGTGGTGATGAATGTCTCCTTACTGTTGGCAATGTGATTGTGGAATCGCTAGCCATGGAAGGTGGAGGTGGCCCCGGAGGAAAGGGTGACCCTGCAATATAGGCAACGTCTCCGTCATCGTAGTCTGCTGTCCATGTAAGGACCACTGGTTCAGGTATCCTTGGTATAGTGGTAGTTGTACCAGTCGAGTGGCTTTCAGAAACCATTTTTTTTAAAAATTTCAAGTGTTCTGCGATAAGTAATTAGTTTGTATTGTTAATGGTAAGAACGTACATTGATTCTGGCATGATGGCAGATGGTTCCAGCTGTTGAGTTGTCCTTGCAGGTCTTGAACTTTCAAACGGTTTTCCCCAAAGAAAACACGAGAAAAAAGGTGGAAATGGAAGGAAAAGAAGGCATATTCATTTCAACCTTGCATATTGTGCTTCAATACCTCGCAATCCCCATTTTGGCATGGTGATCACTAACATCGCTGACGTCATTCCCACAAGAATTTGCGATCTCAGATTACCCTATTCCTGAGTTGCATATGTAACGTAGTCGGCACCAATTTTACTTTATTTTATTTCGAGGGTCTCAGCAAAGCGCGCCCGCCAGGAGAGACCCTCATGTCATTCAGAATACCAGATTTACCTTGTATTAATACGAAACAACTACAAAAGCCCTGGTATCACTCTATTGTTACAAGCACAAATTAAATAACACAAATCAACCCTTCATCCCCCCGTCACCCAAAACACCACCCACATCCTCCCCACACTCCCCCGGATCCCTAAACACCCTCAAAGGCACACTACCCGGCATCTGCGTGCGCGCTCTATGCACTCTTATTTGCAATTCCATCCGTTTCTTTTCAGCTTCACTTAACCTTCCTCCAGAGGAACTACTGCTACCACTAGTGCCACCACTACTTCCTGCACCACTCCCTCGCCGGATGTAACCACTGTATCCAAGATTCCCCGCAGCGGCACTGGCATCGTTAATGATGGTATCATTGTCGTCAATATCGGTAGTAGCGGAGCCTCTCCTCCCGAACCGGCCAAACCGACCAAAAGGCGATAGAGACCCTAAGCGAGAGTAGGGATCCGAGGGTTTGTAGTACGAGGAAGACGAGGATGACGTTGATCCTGTTGATCTTATCGATTTGGCTTTTGCGGGAGGGTGTCGTAAGTTGTAGCGGTGTGCATGCGAAGAATCAGTGCCGGAGCGAACCCTCGCATTCGCGTCATTCCCCGCAGCTGCTCTGCCAGAAGAAGAGGGGTGTGGAGAGGAGATACTCGGTGGTCGGACAGGTAGTGGAGGTGTTGTTATGTACGTAGCTGATTTCGTTGGTCTGTGAGGTAAGGAAGGGAACGTCGTTTGTTTAGGTGTATTAAGTAACTCTTCTTCACTGTCAGGGAGCCGGTTCTTCGCTTAGTGGTCCATGGGTAAACACCACCCCTGTACTTGGGAGAGTGGTACTTTTGCTTGCTTCAGAATTCTTGTGTGCACGCGTATGAGTATACGTGTCCGACAAGGACCTCTTAGGCCCCTGGCCTGGCCGAGGTTTTGGCGTTGGCAAGGGTTCGTGTTCGTCTCCCGGGGATGAGGGGGTAGGGGAAGTGGATGGGCTGGTAGCGTTGTAATCCAACAATGGTTCCGAGCTCGGTCGGGCACCGGCTTTCCCAGCAGCAACAGCTTTCCAACCAGTTGGATCATCGATAGGGGAATAACACGTTTCTTCAGCGTCCCGTATGAACACGGCACGAATTTGGTCTGGTCTTTCTCGTGCAAGACTGGACACGGGGAGGGGTGGGAGAGGATAAATAAGTAACTGATTCAGGTAGTTTGGTGCGCGAAGGGAGGGAGGCACTTACTCGGCGTATAGCTCGAGATCTTGTTCGCCCGAGTCTCCAATAAGGATAAACTTGCAGTCAGGGAAGGAATCGAGAATTTCAACTACCCCTGCGCGTTTACGTGCTGATGGTGTCGAGAGGAGGCCACTGAGGAGTGATCTACCAGCATAGGACTTCAACTTGATCGATCCTATACAGAACAGTCCATATCAGGGATATACCTAAACTCCAAAGTTAAGAAAGAGCAGTAGTCAAACTCACCAGGCGGCAACTTGGATATCTCGAAAAACTCATGTAAAACAGAAAGATACCCATACGGCCCGTTCGACACATAGTGAAACCTCACCCCTTTCTCATACATCCGGGAATACCACTCCCCCATCCCGCGTATAACGCCATCCTTCAACTCCTTTACGAAGACATTATGGAAAACCGCGCGAGCGCCTTCGGAAACACCGGATAGTTTGACGGTATCATCGATATCGGAAATGACACGTATAGGAGAGTGGGTGATGGGCACACGGATATGGGTGGAGGCTGTGGATGTTGGCGTGAGGATGGATGCGAGGGTGAATCTAAGTGTGGATGTGATGGAGGAGAGGAGGGTATGGGCACTGTGGGGGTGCGGGTAGGGGTGGGAGTGGGAGTCAGGGGAAGAGGGAGGCACTTGTAGGTGCGAGGCCAAGGGCGTGGAGCGAGAAGTCTGGGATGGTTCAGACGCCAGAGAAGGGGAGGGAGAGGAGGTAGTGGAGCAAGGTCGAGGGAGGAGGTAATAGGAGTTCAGCTACGATAACAAGGTCGCGCTCCGTTATGGGTTCGCCGAAAGCATTCGGGTGGTTGCGAAGATCGTCCCAGCCAATGTGGAATCGGGAGTGGAAGCTTCCGTCTACCCCAGTTGTGACATCCTGGGTTGCAAGAGGCGGACCATGGTCACCGTCCTCGTCGGTATCGATGAAGAGATGGAGTCGGACGGTCCGTGATGGGACAGCTGAGGACCAGAATGGTTGCAACCGAGTCTCAAGATTATAGTGAAGTTTTTGGAGGAGGTCCGCCGGGGTGTGGACTTCTCTTGGGGGAGGCGTTGACGTAAAGTATGTAGAAAGCGTATGTGAAGGCGTCGTTGAATCAGAAAGCTCGGAATCAGAATCAGAGTTGATAGCTCTAGCCCGCCGGAGTTGTTGGTCCAAAACCTCTGCCTGAAACTCTTCCGATGCTTGAACTGGCGTTGAAGGGTGGTTGACGAATTCCTCCGTTGGGGATGATGGATCAGATATTCTAGGAAGTGAAGCAAAGCCTACAGGCTAGATGAGATAGTGTTTCATGAATCAAGAATTAAGGGCACACTCTTTGCAAGGCGAATGAAAGCGCGTTGCGAACGACTGGCTTGCTCCCTTGACCGAGTACTGATAGCATACCCAGACACGAATACCTCGACCTCAAAAGGTATAGGCTCGTCTCGGAGTCCAAGTCTTGTCTCCTGCGGGTACCGTCTCGCAGCCCACCCAGGGAATAATGTCAGAACCTCCTTGCTTAGGATATTTCGGCCTGTTCTACCCTTTCCGTGAATCTTCTGACTTGCCCAAGCACGCCAAGTCTGTCTCTGCTCGGTGGTCGTGCCAACAGCGTTAGCAACGCGTGTGAGGGGTGCTGACTGGCCAAGATAGCCCTTGACTGAGGAGAGTTTGTTCGAGGCTGAAGCGACGTATCGCCAGGCAGACGGCAGAGGCATGTCTGCTGCAGTGGACATGGTCTGTAGGCATGGCCAGGACTTCACCACAGCTTTCATTATATGTAACGCAGTGGAAATTGGAATATCTATTTACAACATTTTCGTCACAGTCACACTCTCCTATGAACGCTCTCAAGGCTGCCATCCCGAAACCTCTCGCATATGCAAGATACTCGTCGAAGACGCTCAATATCTACAAGAAGGCCTTTCGGGATCCATCAAGACATGGCCGAATCAGAGAGCTCGGCTGGGAAGACCCTTCGGTGAGGATCGCGAACACTGTGATCTGGTTGTTGCGCAATGGGAAGAACCAGGGGTTGACGACGAGAAACGATGGATATGTGCGTGTACAGGATCTGGTATGTATTCAACCATAAGCTTTGTTTATTTTAACTTATGTTTGGTGGTTCAGCTGCAACACCCGAGGCTTGGAAATCTTGATTTTCCAGCCATTGAACGCGCTGTTCATAGTTTCCGCTCACAACAGCTCAAGCTCACCTATGCTCCTCGCAATGCGCCAGGAAGTGCTTTTGGCTCGCAAGTTGCCTGTTGGTGGATAGGGTTGCAACCGACTACCCACGAGGAATACGTATGTCGTGCTACGCTTATCTGAATTCACCCGGTACTGACTGTGTCGTAGACCGACCAACGGGTGATCAACTCGGACGAAGTACCGGACTTGATATACCAGGCCCCTACGCAGGACTGGCCTACAATTCGTACGCCCGTACTCTGCTATGGAGTTAGCCCCATGTTCACGTCCTCACAGGAACGAGAGGCATCTCCCGCGGTTCTGGTCCTCCTATCTCTTTTGGCACACAAACCGAGCTTCCCCCTTCACTGTGTGTATTTTTCTACTCTCCCCAAATCCTGTTTCATTAATCGCAACGCAGACCAGGGAGACCACACATTTATTCATATGAACACTGCGAAAATGCTGACACGATCCGACATCAAACTCTACCGCTCCCGTATCGTAAATCCAAAACGCGGAAACAAATCAACAGAAATCCTTACCTCGCCTGCACTTAACGTCCCACCAACCATGTTCCAATCCGCGATGCGCGTTGCCATAGAGCGATTTCCGCTTATCTTACGTGAAACTTCCAATACAGTGAAAAAAGGGAAGCAAAGAGGGAAGAAGGCGAAGACATCCAAGTCGCTAGGGAAAGCGGTGGTGATGCAAGCTGGTATAGACGCGTTAAGGAATTTCGGCTATGATCGCGTTCTGGACGACTCGAGTTTGGAATTAATGTCGAAAACTCAAGAAGCAGAGAACAAACGGGAGAGGCAGAGGGGCGAGGCTTCGGTAGCAATAGAGGAAAAGACAAAGACGGAGGACTCACACTCCGGCTCTACTTCAAAAGCACAATAACACATGAAGGACTCCACCACCACATGTGCCCACAAACAAGTGGTTCCAATTTCCTCTATCGTGACCCGGAATGCACTTTGGTCGTATAGCACGATGGAGGAACATCTTACCCGATCCACAGGATCGCAACTCCACCTCGAGCCTGAGATCCACCAGGACAAGTCGTATCGTAATGTATAGCCCCGCGAAAAGCAAAA
This sequence comes from Calvatia gigantea, assembly GCA_025093985.1. Taxonomy (NCBI): domain Eukaryota; kingdom Fungi; phylum Basidiomycota; class Agaricomycetes; order Agaricales; family Lycoperdaceae; genus Calvatia; species Calvatia gigantea. The sequence continues at coordinate 727,344 of JACAAK010000005.1, read as the reverse complement.
AAAGCAGAAAGTCAGTCTAATGGAAGAAGACGAAGGGGAGGCACGAGCACAATCGCATCCGTCAATCGTGTAGATCGAGACCTAACCTAAGGTAGTGCCGGCACGACTAGCCCGCCACACCATACACCCCTGCTAGACATCTTCACGTCATTACTCAGGATCCCATTAATCTATATCATTGGCTCTACCCAGCTGAGGAGGCGTAGGTACCTAGCTAACCCTATACCATGTCCACCGCATCTAAGCAGTAGGTTGCACGTTGCGGGATAGAAGTGAAGTGAAGACTTCATAATCGTCCTTCAAAGTCACGGGGCCCCATAATCTCGTAACGGAGACACCTAAGCGGATCAGAAGATGGCGGACCCGGTATTAGCAGAGGAGATCAACGATAGAAGGTGTTCTCAATTGAACTCTGGGGTGGAGTAAGTATCCTCTACTGTAGCTGGTTACTCTATAGTCCTTTGAGAGGGCCTGTGCATTACCTACGTACCCTAACATGCGACTTGTGAAACAAAGGCGTAAGCAGTGTTAGATTCTTGTTTAATCTACGGGACGTGATGTAAAGGCATGCGGAGCGGAAATGAAAATTGTCTGTTCCAAGAAGTATGTAAGGAACTAAGGTTGACGCACACTCCATACTCATCCACTGTCACGTGCCGAAATGTGATGTTGTGTGACAAAAGCCTTCAAAATTCATTACAAACAGAACAATGTATATTTTGAGAAATATGCTCTCGCAGAAATGTAAAGGAGGTATGGCCCCAAATTTCCTCCGAAGTGGATTTCGAAAATTTTGAGTGTGGAATTATAAAATGGTTTTTCTTTCAAGTTGATGATGGAGGAAGCTGGGTCATGTGAATATACACGCTGAACGCACTCGAGGGAAGATCTTCATAATGCAGGGTTTCTCCCAGTAAGTCTTACTCCAGACTTAGTTAATGATATTATCTCATCCTAATATAGTCTTTGAAGTCGTACACTACTTGTCCTATTGTTAATCCGTGGGTGGACAAAGGTGGACAACACAGGAAAGAATGCTGAGGACCCTGTCACACCAGGTCACAGTGGATGAGTATGGAGTGCGTCAACCTTAGTACGGAGGTGAATGCGCACAGCCTGAAGTGTTCAACGTCTAACAAGACAAGCCGTGATCAGTAATCATTAATCATTAATTATTGACGGCATCAGTGGGGATCTTCAGCACTTCAGCCTCCACACCCGCCCATTCAATGACATCTTGAGATCAATTGGTGATTGGAGTGTGCGAACCACAGGTCTACATCGGGAGATAGCTCCCCCGGTGTTTAACGTTTAGCATCAGCCCTTGCGCAGCATGCTGCTTTCTGACGTACTACTCAACCTCCCAAAAATACTCAACAAACTAAGGCGTTCAAGACGGTCCCGATTGGTTGACAGCATGGGAAAGGCGGGTACAAATTCGCATGGTGTGAGCTAATGATTACGCTTCAGCTCCGGGTCTCCATGGATCTGCCTGTTGAGCAACGAAGCCCCGCTCAGAGCACCTCTCCTCACGGCCAGCAGCATGTCCAAAATAGGCAGCTCCTATATACTCCCGTCTGATGATCAGGAGAGAATTAGGTATACCTTATTCGATTGCTTGATCACTTCTGGCTTGAGCACTCAGTCCATAAATTAGGTTGATAAGGCAACAAAGCCTTTTGCTCAACAGCACTGGAGGAAAACTAGTCCACGCCCCAGTCACTCTCAGCAAAGTCGACTCTGTCCTTGAAATCGCTACTGGAAGGGGTGTTATACCCTTCCTTCGTTGTGACCAACACGGGCGACTGACAAGTGGGACAAAGGTATCTGGCTTCAAGATCTAGCCAAAATCGTACCCGCGAAAACCGAACTTATTGGCACTGACATTAACCCAGGCTGTTTCCCGGACCCATCAGCGTTACCGCAGAACCTTCGGTTCCAACTGCAATCTGTTCTCGACCTCCCTAGCGAATGGACAAACAAGTTTGATCTCGTTCATCAACGACTTATAATTCTAGGTCTGCGCGATGCAGACTGGCGCACTGCGCTAGGGGAAATATACCGCGTACTCAAACCCGGGGATTGGCTTCAACTATACGAGATTGATGGGTGGGATCAGCCAGGCCCAATACTAATAGTGTTTGAGCAATTATTCACAACACTGTTCGAATTACGAGACATGAGTGGGTTCTGGCCGAAGGGGTCAATCAAGTAGAAGAGATATATCGAAGAAGCTGGGTTTATGGACGTTCGAGTAACCTGGCACCATTCGCCACTTGGAAAATGGCCTGGACCAGAGGGAAATCATGGGGGGAAGAATCATATGGAGATGAAGCGTGGATGTAAGAAGGCTATGATAGGATTTGGACTTGTCGATGGTGGGGAGTACGACAAATTGTGCGACGAACTGGAAAGGGAGTCTGATGACCCTTCCGCTGGGACGACGTCTCGTTATGTTATGATTTGCGCCCAGAAACCATTGCAATAATGACAAATGACACCAATGTCGGTTCAATGAGGATGAGTGAACCGAGAGCAGAAACGGCGTTAGTCAAAGTCGTAATGCCAAGCACGGGTGCCCTCTCTTTATAACCAGGAATCGATGTACCTCGGGAGCACTATCCAGGATAAGTGTTATGTGCATTATTTTGGGATGGTAGAGGCCTAGAATGAAGATAAAAAGACATATTCAATTAAGTGCTTCACGGCATTGTGATATTTTGGGATGAGGCCATTCGAGTGATCATTGGTGAGGGGCGCGGGGTGCAGTCGTAATGATTTATAGCGCAACCTCCCCCTTCAGTAATATTCTGACAAATGCTCCTTGAGAAAACATTTAAATAGACATTGAGTAGAGGTCCACTGGTTGGTACAAGGCAAGTTAGACGAGGGGGTATTTGCGGCCTTTGGGATGCACAATTGTCATTCTCTTATCTGTGAAATGCTCCACATCAAACTTTCCATAGCCAGAGGAGCCTCTGTTAAGAGGAAATGGAACGGGTCAGTCATACGTGCGCATCAAGGTCAAGATTGTCTTTACATACCCGAGTCCGGTTAAGCCGTCAGTTGGCTCGGTGTGAATGGTTGCCCCGTTGATGTTTACAGACCCTTCAACGGCCATGTGAGTAGGGTAAGATCACTAGATCAAGTGCCAAGCGAGGCGGCACCCACCGTAATGGAGTTGGAACGCAATTTCTTGGGCCGTCGTTGGATCCGCAGTCCACACAGATGATGCGAGAGAATAGGTAGAGGTATTGGCAAGTTCAATCGCTTCGTCGATTGTTTCAAAGGTCGCAAAAGCAATGACTGATAGACTGGTGTTAAAGGTGGGACACGGAGTTTGGAAGAGAACAGCCGCACCCGGACCGAATGATTCCTCGTCCCACAACGCCATACCTGGCTTGACGCCTCTGACGAGATGAGGTTGGACGATCGCCTTGTCTCTCGTGAGGTCGCCAAGTAAGACTTCGGCCCCTGCTTCTCGGCTTTGCCTGACTAGGTCAACAAGACGCTGGGCGGATCGCTCAGAGAAGAGCGGTCCTAACTTGGCGGTGGGATTGGTAGACGTATCGCCTGCTTTAAGGGTGGTGGTGACTTCACGAACAGCGGATATAAAAGCGTCCGCGATATCTTTGTGGACGATAACCCGCTCAGTCGACATGCAAACCTAAGTCCACACTTGGTGTGAGTGTAACTACGGGGAGAGGCGAAATTTGCCATCACCTGGCCTGAGTTTGCCATTGCACCAAAAACAACACTCCTAGCGGCTTCCTCCATATTTGCATCTTCTAATATCTGCAAACCAGGTTAAACCAGCCAAGCTTTATCAATACACATGGAGAAGCGACAGACAATTGCTGGTGCCTTGCCTCCCAGCTCAAGGACGCAAGGTTTGAGATACTTAGCAGCTTCCATCGCGATAATCTTCCCGACTCGGTCGCTCCCAGTGAACTGTTGGAATCTGGTTTTAATACAACAGCGAACTTGAACCCTTCAGAATTACACTTGCATTAATGTGACGAACTTGGGCATTTGCAATTATCTCCGAGACTCGTGAGGGAGCGTTGGCTGGTGAGACAGAGATGCAGTTAAGGACGCCCTTTGGAAGACCTGCCTCTTGAAAGATCTTGGTTACAAGGTAGTGAGATCTAGGCGTGAGCTCGGAACCCTTGAACACAACAGTATTTCCACATAAGATTGGGATGGCAATAGCCCTGACTGTTAACATCACTGGGGCATTCCAGGGGGCGATGGAAAACCTAGGAGGATGGTTAACGTAGGGCAGCGACTGGAGGAAATTTTGACATACAGGACGCCTTTCGGTCTGCGTTGGGCGTATACCGTTGCTCCAGGGACGCTTGCAGACAGAAAGTATTCGCCCTTGAGCTCATCTACAACCTCTGTCTGTGCACGCAGGTAATTGCTGACAGTGGTTCCGTCGTACACACTCCAATGAGGCGCAACAGAAACCTCTTCTTGGTTGGTTTGCATCAGAATCTTGCACCAATGCTCGCTGGCGAATAGGTCTGCAGCCTTGAGAAGTATACTCAACCTATCAACGAGTCGACTCGTCTCCCAAGTTTTGAAAGCTCTGGATGCGGCATCGATCGCAGCCAGGCAGTCCAAGTTGGTTGCAGAAGCTGCTGTCCCTACGAGAGCACCGGACTGTGGGTTTCGAACTTCGAAGGCGTCCGAATTACTTGATGGACGTTCCTCACCATCGATGATGAGAGGTGTAAGGGGAATTTGAGCCATTCCAAAGCTGGGGTGTGTGATAAAAGAGCCGTCGCATTATATGTTTAACAAGAGGGGATCAGCTGAATTAGTGTCGAGTCTATATGGAGGAAGGAAGCCAACCCGGCAAACAAGTTCGGGACCCCGTCCTGCCCCGTCTCTCCTCGTCTCCCTCGTCCAATGACCAAATGAGGTCATCTTAATTGGCTCGGAGCGACATGCAAAAAGGGGCATTACCCAGTCAGTGGGGCGGCGTAGGTATCTATTGGGAATGATTGGACGATAGTCGTGGTACGAGGCTAAGGTCCATGATATAGTCATGTGATTAAATACCGACAGTAACAGTGGATGACTTCCCGCTCTAAATCCTCGGAAATCCGGAGCGCTGTTGGTTTCTGTTGGCGATACCGATCCTAGAGGCGCTGGAGGCGCCAGTCCTCGACTCTGGTGACTTATAACATCATATATTTACAACAACGATAGTCGACATATTAAACGAATTTCAAGAACGAGCAATATAATTAATGGTCGCCAAATTTGTCGGAAGTTTGTTAGATATTTTCCTCCTCCCGTGCACGTGGCGCCGCCCGGCAATCCTTGAAATTGATTTTTTTTTCGGTTCTAGGTGTGGTGACCTCCGCAGTTGGGTAACAAATTCGTTGAGTTGGCGTTCTTCTGTTTCAGGTTCAGCATGCGAGATGTCAATGCCGAAGCGGTTCATTCCGTGTATTCTTGAATACATTTGAGTAAGCGATTTTCTGTTACAAAGCACAGACCACGCTGGTGGTGGCCATGCGCAGAATTGAGTTTATTTTTGTAAGGATTGAGGTGGAAGAGGTTAGTGCCGTGCCAATCAAATGGTTGCCATGCTATGAGAGTGTTGGGAGCACCTTGGATGTGTATCCCGTAATCGGACGCAATGTAAAAGTGACCGACCAGCTGTGGTTGATGGTGCGATTGCAGGATCAAACTCGCGTGAAATAGTTAGTGACACCGCCTATTTATGTGGCTGGTGCTCATCGTGGATGAAGCTGCAGGATAAAGTAGATTAGGAGAAAAAAGGTGTTAGCAGTTATGTGTGCTTAGCAGTTGGGAGCGCGCGCACCGACAATAGTTTTCCGCTATCACTCCTGCTGGAGGCGCAAGTTCTGCATGGTGGAATTCAAATCTTATTTTCCTGTATCCAAATTTTGTATGTTCCACGGCCACTCGCACTAGTTCCCATTGTTCTGTTGCTATCCATCCGCATGTCGGGGCCGATTGTTTCGACGAAAGCATTCAAAACCTTCAAGAATCTCCTCTGGGAGTAGAATTCAGGCCAGTCCCCAAAGCACAACAAACGATGAGCTTGCTTCGTAGTTGATAAGTTCGTGCTTTGTGAAATTGGATTTCTCCCTGGCAATATTTCTTATCCATGCAGGAATGGAGTGGCTAAGGGAGCCCGCGGAGAGACCCATTTGAGAAATGTGACCCCCATCTTCTTTCTGCATAAATTATAACCAAAAGGGTTGTTCACCATTTAAGAAAAGGAATACTTACTTGGGTGTTGCTTCGTATGTCAATGACGTTTTTGACTGTACTACTCCCACAATAAGAAAACGCTTCTCGGTATATTTATCGCTGCTCTGTCCTTGAGCTGACGCCGTCGCTTTCCGTAAACATTTGCACCCCTCTGTGTCGCTCCCGGAAAGGCACACGCCGTGCCCGCAGTCTCTCTACTCAATGCTTTTCTGATTGCTTTGTCGAAAAGGGTGTTCCCACCTTCATGAGAACTGTTTCTGAGGGGAGGATTACGAGGAAGGGCTACAAGAATCATAACGGGGTTGGAACTTGTTAAGTCTCAGCGTAAAACATAGTATTATAAGTAAGACGTGACTAGATAAGTTCGTTACCAACGCGATGAACGCAAGAGCGTTCGTGTAGGGTGAAACGAGGGAACGAGCACTGTCCGATTCGGTTAATAATGAAAGGGGATATGGGCAGGACAACACGAGTAGAATCTGAGTAAAGTAAAATACATCGTATTTGAGTGCAATCTAGTAGAGAAAAATTGCATACTTAGAGCTCACAACGGAGCCCAGGTGTGTCGATGGATCCGGGGTGTCAGGGGTGCCTTGTTTGTGGGTCGTTGACTGCCTGAGATGGACCTTGGAATGTTGAATGAGGTTGTCTTGCCTGTTAAAGTACTTGCCACAACCATCGTGAGGGCAACGGTACTCTATTTTGTTTTTCAGTCAGCGGTTCAGCATGCATAAGGAATCACGTACTTCTCTCGTCCGAATGAACACACCGCAAATGCCGTTGCAGATGCTCCTTGCGCATGAAAGCTTTGTAGCACCCAGGCGTTTGACACACAAACGGACGATCAGCCACTAGTCCCCTAGACTCGCCAGCGCTGGCGGTGGAAATCTTGGGGACCTTCCGTCCTCGGAGCCCTTTGGTAAGACCAGGGATAGGGGATGGAATACGGGTATTTCGTTTCTCTAACTCTGGGTGGTTCCCTGTTCCATCACCGAGGATGGTTCCCGGTCCTGTAGACGATCCTCCGTTCATCTGCGTGACCTCTGCCAACACGAGCCCAGCGCTATCTTTCGCCTTCCCCTCTCCCCGCTGTCCCCAACCCAATGATTCTGCGCTGGTCGCGCCCGTATAATACACTCTACCGTTAGAGCCTGGGCTTGAACTCTCCTGACTGCTCGGGCTCGCACGAGATATTGTCACAACAGGAGGAAGCGAAAGCGGAGAGGGTGATGAACTATTGAGGTTATTGTCGAAGCTGGGTCCTTGATCACCGCCTTCTGGTATGATCGAGATCGCTCGTTCCTTGCGTTTACTCGAAGGAACTTGTGGCGTCCCGACTTTCCCCCCCTTCCTATTCGCTCTCTTCGTACGGACATATACCACCTTCGTCTCCCTATTACAATTACTCTGGACGGCCTCCTCGCTCCTCTCCCTCTCTTTGTTGCTCGCATGAAAGCCAGGTACGACAGAAGCTGGGGCAAGACATAGCGGAATGGGTGCGTGGCGGAGAGGAGTGTAAGGGGTAGGAATGTCCACTACCTTTTTAAGGCCCGTCTTGCTCATCAGCACAAAGGGTTGCCCATTCGTTGGCTTTGGTGGGGAGGGTTGTTTGTCCATCGGCGTGGTATGTGCCTTTCCCTTTCCTTTGTCTAGATCACCCCCTCGATTTAAGTCGTTTGGCGCCCCAATAAAACTCCTAGAATTCCATTCAAGCCCAGCCATAGTCATTGTCTCTATGGGCTCCAGTGCCCTTGTTCGGCTGTCAGGAACAGAACCTTCGCCATTTTGCATACCGTTGGATCCGCCGAACCTTCCCGGGATGGATGGGGTGACATTTTCCGTGGTAGAATTCCGTCCGTTAATTCCACTTATGCCACCATTCACACCCACTGTGTCTTGCCTTCCTGAGACACATTGAGTTGCAGCAGGGGAAGGTGATGGTTTCAGCGGATTCTGCAAATACGACGTCGTGACTCCTACGTTCGCATGCTGGTCTAAGCCCGGATAATTGAGCGAACTCGGCGCGCAGAAAAGTGGGGGTTGGTGGGGAAAACCCATGTTCGGGTAGGTAGGTTGCGCTCCAAGGCCCATCTCCAGATTCGTCCCGTTTCCAGTTGACGGCACAACGAACGCGCAACCATCATCCACATTCATCCCCATAGTAGGCGGGCAGTCCAACGAGCCGACCGTCGGCAAGAATGGGGTCGAAGTGTATGGTGGAAGAGAGTCTGGGAGCTGCCCTCCTTGGACCAAGGACGGCCCAGGGAAAGAAGGAAAAATTAGAGGCAGGCCTATTGACCTGGGGATCGCCGAGAAATTCGTGTCAATGACGGTGGTCGAAAATCCTTCCCAATGGGACGAGGAGTGAATATAGCCATTACTGAGACCGCCCTGGTTCACCGCGTTCGAGCCACGGTCATTGTCTCCGCCTGCACTACCAGTGTTCCCCAAATCTGCCGGCATAGGCGAAAGCGCGAGATCGTAATCTATGAATTCTGATAAATCTTCGTGTTGTTGTGGGATATGGCCTTGTACAATCGCTTTGAAGATCGCTCCCCAGTTATCACCAATTCCATTGTGACCCGCGTCCGTCGCGGTAAGATAATCCTCGGAGAGTGCCGTGTCGACAGACATTTCAGTTGCGATCTGTGCCGGAAGAGCGATGGTTTATGAATACGAGAAGAGGAGAGGGTGGCAGTTCTGGCGAGTTCACGAGGAAGTAGTAGGAGAACGAGATAGCAAAGGAGATGCTGGATCAAGAAACCAATTTATAGGATATAGATAAATCCCAAATCGAGTCAGCTATCAACCAGAGACATTCTGTCGCACCAGATGTTGGACATAGCCGTGACATAATTCGGGATTTCGGCCAGATTTGGGTATAAACCCTGAAGCAACAGAACCACCTGCACAGGGGAAGGTGATACATCGAGTCCAGTCCGAGACGAAAATCCGACAGCAGATTAATTTTAGCTCTCCGTGGAATAATGAGCCTGGCACGGCCAACAATGCCGAGACAAGTCATAGGTTTTGGTGTCGAGCCCGAAGAAGAACGGGCCGTATTTCGTTTGGGTACGACGGTGAGGGAGCGGGAAGAGGTGAACCTGAACCAAATTTAGCTTTGTTTGTTTTTAGCAAACATTAAACATAGTTATCCGAAAAAACGTCCTGGCGGTCCAAAAAAAGCTGGCTTCGAGCCTCCGGAAGCTGCGGGTTCGGGTCCCACGCTATGCGATTACATGGAAGCGCTGCAATCCCCCAAATTTTTGCCTCGACGATGAGCTCGGGGTGAACTATCGTCCAGAGAGCTCAAAGAAGGTGAGATCAAATGGCTCCACAACCCCTTGATCTCCTCCTTTACCCTCTACGATGGGGACAGCGAATCTGAGCCGAACCACCCAAACCATTTGTACTTCCTTGAATACTGTGCGTAAGAAGCAAATCGCCCAGTAGCATGCTGACTGATGGGTTGTGTAGGTCCCTTGGCTCGCTACGTACGAGTGAGGCTTCACCTTCGCCACCAGAGACAAACTGTGCATTGTATCGATGGCCCCAGATGAAAACATCGCCAGTGTTCAATCTCTGACGACACGGCAGGCCTAACTGAACTTGATAAAACAATGGTTACGTAGCCACGATGCCTACGGCCAAATGCAACCAGGTTGACTGTAAAGAAGGTGGCTGCAAGGAACCGTCGAAAGCTAACGCACCAATTTACAAACTTCGCAAGGTATACTTGACGGCGCGGCTCACCTCAATGAGCGCTCTTACTACACAATCTATTGACATACTCCTTGTCCTAATAAATGAACGATATCTGAGCTTCGTAAGTATATCGAGTGGCCTACGAGAATTACATGAATATCTCTTAGTCCTAGAAATAGAGTGTCCTAATAATAGAATTTATGACGTATTCTCCGGATATTTATGTTCAGAGGTGCTGGTTCCAAAATATACAACATAGAAAAGGATTATTAGGAGATGTGACGGGTTTTTCTGGGGTATAGTAGTGCAGGTTTCAGGCAGAACACAAATTTAACCGTTTGGATGTGTGGCTCTATGTCTGGAAAGTCGGTATGAGTCACGATAGAGGAGAATCGTGTAGCTTATGGTAGACGCTGCTTAGTGCAGGGGGATCGGGGACGGCACTATGCTAGGTGAAGGGCAAGCTCGCTCTTTGAAGCCTCGGGACCCGGGGGAGTTACACAAGCTCGCCCTCAGCACGCAAGGGCGGTTTCGATTTCTCGTCATTCTTCGCCATATGTCCCCCGAGTGTCTCTACTGGATATCATAAAATGCATGGAATGCACCATGCAATAGATAACCTAAGCGTTTTAGTAGCATTCATGCATCCCAGACGGTCGTAACAAGCCAGAACGCACAGTGATACAATAACCTGACTGAAGGTGCCCCAAATACTTTGATCACGTCGTCTTGCATCAATAATTCGACTTATAACGAACTTCCTTCAATAACTACCTCCCAGCTGCCCTTTTTTTTGGGCAGCTTCCTTCGATTTGAGTGGGTACTTGGCTAGAGCTTGACTCAGTTACAACCGCCAAAGTCCACGGGTAGGGCAAGGGTTTCATCCAGCTAATGGCATATGTGAATGCATTTCTCTGAGGTAGCCATTTACGATCTTCAGCGTCTCTAAAGCACACACGGGTGGACCACCCGGGTCGGAACGAACCTCAACCGACAAAGCTCTTCTCCCTTCCCAGAAAGGTCAATTTCACTTTGACCCCCCGACGCACCCAAAAAACCAGTGCTAACGGTTACCTCTTAGGTAACCAACTTTTAGAAGAGGTCTGCACCCCCCTCCCCAACAGCACGGACAAATCCTCCACCTTGTTCCACTTGCCTGCGCACTGCTATGCAGTAAGCCTGCCCTAGCTCAGCGACGGTGTGTATTGGTTCCACCAACTAATAGCGATTGCAACGTGTATGTATTTCAATTGGGTGAGCAAAAATCGAGTAGAAATACCCTGGCGAGTTCGTATCCCCCACCCCTGTCGGTCGTAGAAAGGACCATTCCTCCTTCACGTTGCTCCTAGGACGTAATATATTCGATGTCCTGGCGTATCCTGCACAAATCACAAAGTCTCCCGCCGTGAAGGCTCAAGCCCTCCTTGGAAGAATGAAAAACTGCAGTCGACCAACGACCAACAGCCTCATATAATCTCAATTATCGAGGGCCATATACTGCATACAAAATTCCAGCACAAACAGCAGCAAAAAAATAGCATTATAAAACTTACCTCAACAAACCCACGAATACTTGAATCAAAGCCATCAAAAACGGGATCCACCTATCCACACAACGAAAAAACACTATAAGCTTATCCCCACTCCAAACAACACACTCAAAATCGGACTCACGTAGACATACTAAACCCAGCAGAGCGATACAACCCCATAACCGTAAACCCAACCACAGCCGAGCCAACGAGCGCACCCCCCAGTCCCACCATTATGAAAAATATAAACACCAAAAGCGCAAAAGCCACTCTTGAACGGCGTTCATTTTTCTTGTGGGTAGCTGTGGTTGTAGTTTGTGTAGTGGATCGTCGGGAAGTTGGTGTGGCTCGTCGTGAACTTAGATGATGAGACTGTGCCTGCGCCTGTGGTGAGCGGAGGCGTTGGAGGGGTAGGTAGGCGGTGCCTGGGTGGTAGGGAGATGCTGGTGTTAAATCGTCGTGATCGAGGTAAGAATCATCTTCGATTGGGTCCAGTGTGAGGGGGTAGAGGGTGAAATGGGAGCGGGTTGGTGGGAAGGTGTAGTTGCAGAAAGCGTAAAAGCCGCAGAGGAAGAAGAATGGAGTGTAGAAGATGAGTGTCCAGTATAACGTGAAACGGAATATGTCTATACGAGGTTCGCGCGGAGTTCAGATTAGTGGCTAGTGTATGGTAATCTAGTGTGCCCGCACCGTATGCGTTGGAGAGGTATGAACCGCCGGGTTGGGTCGGTGGACGGTCTGCGATATGGAGGATTTCCAAGCCAGGGTTGTATAGTGAAGGCCATGAAGGAGGAGTTGAAGACATTGATTCCAACCAATCAGTGCATGGTCACTTGGAGAAGGAGGTAAGTATTCCGCAACTCGCAACCCGCCCAGATGTTGTGGGTTCAACGTCCAACGTTCAACAGACCCAGACCCCTCGGCAAGAACGTGATCGGGACAATCCAAAAGAGGTTATGTAATCATTTTGTGATTTTACCGCTCAGCATCTCTGTGGGGACCGTACCCCCACGGTTTTACGACACACCTGAATACCGCTCGAATAAAAAATAAATCTGCATGATATATATTACACCTCTTCAATCATATCATCTTCGTCGACCTCATCAGCCTTCCCATTTTGATTTTGAACCCCTTTCATCTGAGCTAACGCAACGCCCGCACCCGTAACAGGCGCGAAATACGTCGGTTTATTTACCTCTATTTCCTTCTCATCAACTTCGAGAATAGAGATATCCTCTCCTTCGGGTAACGTGTGTGTCGGTTCGTCACCTTTAAGTAACTGAACGAGCCGCTCCATATGTTCTGATACCTATCCAAAACGAAAAGAGAATTTAAATCATCACACAGGGAATAAATGTGTATTAAGATAAAGAAACAAACTTTATCCACGGATTCATGTTCGTGCGCAGCGCGAATAATCTCGTATACACCGTGATTGCGGAGATAATCGCGCCCCCAACGGGTATGACACAAGAGTAACAGAGTCTCGACATGTGTAAGGCGGATCGATGGATCTTCTTCACGCTTTTTATCTGGCGGGAGGAACTGGAGGGGTTCAAGCAGTTTTTCTTGATCCTGCATTAAATCAATCCCATAAGCATACCCTGTTGATAACGTAGAAGAGTAAAGTACCTCGAGATCTAATTCTTCGGGACCTGCAAGGGGTAGAAGAAGGTATGGTAGAGCATCAACGCCTGGTGCTGTAATTGCCGGATCCCCCACTGCTACACGTTCAGATTCTGGACTGAGAATGGCTTTATGGGCTGTGGCGAGAAAGGCGCAGTTTCTAGTATATGTACGTGAGTAACAGTGGAAAAAACAAGGACCAGCTTGGATGTACTTGAGCGTAGAAGCGACGCCGCCTCTTCGAATTTTATCTCTATGTTCTGTAAAAGCGACAACCCTTCCCAATGGATATGCGAGGTTTTCTTCCGGTTTAAGGATATTGGTAGGTTTTGGAGAAAGGAAATAGTTGCGCCCAATATGTGACTAGTAATTCGCTAAGCTCGTACTTAAAGGACTCCGAAAATGAAATACTCACCACGGTCAAATTGGCAAATACATTGACCAGAAAATGAAGTTCACCCTTCCGCTGACGTTTTGCCAAGTCCTTGATATCGCCAATGGTGGCACCTTGAACGAACGCATCGACAAGAAGAGGGAGGGCAGGGACTTGTCGTGGTTCGCCTGTTGGGTACGGTACGGGAGCAGAACAAGATGTCGATCTAGAGTCGACAGGGTATACACCATTTGGGAGTCGCGAATCTGGGATGACGGAAACATTTAGAGAGAGTAGGATGGAGCAAGCAGCAGAGGATGCGGTTAGATTTGAAAGGAGCATGGATGCGAGATCTGCCAGGATAGAGTGTGGGTTCTGGTGTTGTCTGAGTATCTGTTCATATATAATCGCAATATACATACAATTATGTACGATACGAGAAAGTTGATGAAGGAAAGTTCTGAAAGCGGGGAAATGAGGAGGGGAGAGTCCGAGAGATTAACAAGAGCACGGAATGCATCGTGTGCCACGTTCTGTCGGAGAGTGAGCGAGGATATGTGTAAAAAGGGTTGATCAAGACCCATACGACTTGGTCCCTACATAACAGCTTCAAGCCGTGCACGACGTCATTCTCCTTCTTCTTCTGCAAACCTCCCCCGCCGAGTCCGTCAAAAAAGATATTTCGGTGTGGAGAACCCTTGGGTGTCTGGGGTACGAGATTCTCGAGGGCAAGTGCGCGAACTTGGGGGTTACGATCGCGCAGAAATGTGATAAGCTGGGCATTAATTTAGTACCATTTCAGTAAGCAGATAACGCAGCATACCTCGCGCAGTTGGGCGTCCATGGGTTAAGTTAAAGTGGAGAGGGGGGTTATCTTATCGACACACGTGACGACAATGTATGTTTATTGCTTAGTCAGCCAATGTAAGGAGTGACTTAGTTGTCGGCGCTGTGTTCAGAGTTGAGGAGCGAACGATGGCGGGCTGCAACAGGACACGCGCTGTGGAAGAACTGCTGGCGCGGACAGACAACCAGCTACCGTCTTTCACCGTCCATCTCTACCCAGAATACTGGGTCCTCAACAATGGCTCAAAGTATCTCTACCACAACCAGACTGCGGTCCGCCTCATATTTCCATGTATATCTCCGTACCATGCTCACAACAGTCCACAGTGTATCTTCGATGATATACGCGCGCATCGTATCCCAGTAGACTTCCTTGATCTCTTCGAGGCAGCAAAGGTCCCGTTTTATGATGGTCCGTGGCCCGTATATCATGCTGCAATACCGTGCCTATCCCTTGTTTTAGGTTGTATGATCGTCGAGCTTCTTGACTATCGTCCGCAACGCAATAAGGAACCTACACCCGAGAAGCCGGAGCGTACCCGTGTAGTCCTTCATCCCAATTCCGAGACCGTATGGGCAGACATTTGCTCCCTCGGTCAGAAATACGGCAACAAATGGACGGACCTCGACGCGCTCGAATTGGAAGCTAAGATTCATGTGTGTTATGTTATCATTTTTCTTTCGTTCAGTACTGACAGCGGTTTAGCTTGCGACTGCGTCACCATTATGCCTAGACCCCGATCCGCACCTCACCCGGATCGCCAACCATGTTCTTCGGGTCACCACTCCAACTGTGCCTAATCCGCTCAAGCGCAAGGCTGCCGTTCTCGAACCGGAAGAGGATGAGAACGAAAAGTCTCGCAGAGCGAAGATCATGGCATTTGGAAATCCCACCCGTTCCAAGCTACACAACCCAAGGTATGTATCAGTTATGTCTCCTATCAAGTATCGACTTTTTTTGACACTCCCGAACAAGTTATCATCTGCTGGACTTGATGCGAGAGAGGAGCCGTTCCAAGTCTCAGGCTCCGGCTTCCCCAACCCAAGTACCTGGCCAGCAATATCTCAACCAGTCGCAACCGCAACCTCACCCTTCCACACAACCACAACCTTCAGCGGTGCCATCTGCCACTCCGGCTCCCCAATCACAACCCACAGCTGCATCTCCCACAATCCCCTCTACCGCCGACAAGAAACTTTTACCTTCCCAACAACCCAAAGCTGCAACTCCTCAAGCACCATACGCCACTCCTGCCTACGTTCAAGTGAACGGTTCTCATTCACCAATGCCTCCCCCTCAACCTGCTACAAATTTCATCCACCAACATCCCCAAATGAATTCTCCAGTTTCTGCATCAACACCGGCACAGCCTCCGGTCTACCCACCAACCGCACAAGTTGCCACTGATGCAACAAAACGAACAGCAACTCCCGCACAACCCACACAACCGCTTCCTCCAGTTCCAACACGATCTCTCCACCCTCAGCAGGCTTACGTTCATGTGCATCCGCAGCCGCCACAGCGACCACAATCTCGTACATCACCTCAAACCCAGGTTTCCCCTCAACCTCTCCCACAGAGCGGTCTTCCTCCAAGTCATCCTCAACAACCTTTGCAAGTGCAAAATTCGCCAGCACAGCAACACCATCATCTGCAACCATTACCACAACACCCGCAACCGCCACCTCAGTCTCAGCCGACCCGTTCATCACAAACGCCCATACCGATACAACATCAATCACATCTACAGCCTCCACAAGCCGTACCCTCTCCCGTTCAACACCATTCATCCCCTGTTGCAATCCAACAACATCGTCCTCCATCTCAACCCCAATTACACCCACAACCACAACCACAGCCACCTATCCCACATGTATCCCAAGCAAGTCCGCAACAACGTCCACAAACGATTCAACGCACACCACAACTGCCCCACCAACCTACTCCTGTTCTGACCCACGCCACTGTCACCGCTACAGCGAATCATCGGCAGTACACTCAATCACCTAAACCTCCTGCCCCTCGACCTGGTCCGACACCGCAGCCTTCCTCCCAACAACAAGCAGCACAACAACAACAACAACAGCAGCAGCAGCAGCAACATGCTGCGATGATGCAACAACACGCGCAGATGTTAGCTGCGTACCAAGGACAAATTCCTCCGCAATTATTGAACCAGCCTGGTGTAATGGCACGTCTCAAAGCTGCAGCCGCCGCTTCTCAACAACATCAACATCAACAACATCAACAACAAAATGCTGCAACTGCAGCTGCGGGTGGCCAACCCAGCCAACCACAACAACCAGGCGCTGGTGGTCCTGGTGGTCCTGGTGCTGCGGTAGGAAGTATGCAACCGCCTCCTCCGGGACAAGTACACCCAACACCTCAACAACAGCAACAACTACAACAAATGCTTTACGCGCAGCGTTTGCAGAGGCAGTTTATGGCGAAGTCTGGACGCGCGCCTACGCCTGCGGCTAATAACCCTGGTGGAGGTGTTAATGCTGCTGCTGCTACTGCTCAACAAAACGGTGCAGCTGCGGCGAGGGGCAATCCGGCGTTTGCGAACCAACAACAGCAACTTCAAGCTCAGGCCCAGGCGCAAGCACAAGCACAAGCTCAGGCCCAGACTGCAGCTTCTCGAGGCGTACCACAACAAGCGCAACAGGGACAACAAGGCCAACAACCACAATCGCAGCCGCAGCAACAACAACATCAGTACACACCCCAACAAATGGCGATCCTACAACAACACTACCAAATGAGAGTGCAACAGCAAGTCGCACAAGCCCAAGCGGCGGGTCTGAGTCCGGAACAGATGAAACAGCTACAAGCGCACGTTCAGGCTCAACAAAGTCAAGCCGCACAACAGGCCGCCGCTGCGCAAGCCCAGCAGCAGCAACAACAACAACAACAACAAGGTCAAGGTCAAGGTCAAGGACAGGCGCAAATCAAACCACAACCTCCCGGCGCGGCACCCCCTACAACAACTGCTGCCGCCGCTGCAGCAGCGGGTATACCGCACCAATATTATTTACAGCAGATGGGGTATGGGTATGGATGGCCAGGAATGGGGAGGGGGGTTATGCCGCCGCAGAGCGGGCCCCAACAGGCTCAACAACAGGGGGGGTTGGCTCAGCAAGCCCAAGCCCAGGCGCAGGCTCAGGCGCAAGCTCAAGCTCAAGCCCAAGCTAAGCAGCAGATGGCGGCTCTGGCGATGGGGAAAGCGACGGGTGGTCGGTGATGCGTTTTTTTGGGGGGTGGTTCTTGTTTTTAGTCTTAGTGTTGTGATTATTCTATATTTGGCTTATGCGTTGTGATTTTATTTATTTTTTGTGCTATTCCGGCATTGGATGTTTGAAGTTCAAATGGGACGTTTAGTAGATTCAAACGTCGTGTTTCCTGCTGGTACCTTTCACCGTTCTGCACCCGGGTTGTAGTGTCGTTGCTATCGTCATCGTATCTCATAACCGTGGCATTGTGGCCGCCTGGGCGATGCACGGGGGCCGTTATGGTGTTCTCAAAAACGACGCAAATCATACCAGAGCCCACACAGTAGAAGACAAATAGATGAAGGCATACTTAATGACAAACGGTACAAACGTGTAGCCAAAAAACAAAAAAAATCTCAAAGTAACTCAACCAGGGCGGCTGTTCGCAGAGATTGGCCAAGTCGGAAAAACACTTAGTGTTCGCATCTTTCCCAGATGTCGATGGTCCGTAAAGTGTCCCGCAACTACCGAAACAGCTTCCCGTCAGGACAGTGACTTTGGTGGATAAGTAATACCTGTGGTAACCATGAGGCTCGGGACTGGGCTCTGAGGTGATGTGACCGAAAGAATGCTAGAACTGATGATGAGCATCTGCGGACAAGATTACTAGGGTGCAGGGGAGAGGGGGTTGAAACACCTCTTAGCAATTATGATACGAAACCAAAGGTAATAATCCGGACGGGAAGGCTTAAGTCCAGCGACCTGCTGAGCGGGATATTATTCTTCCAAGTGCTTCATTACTTGTAGAAGATCAGATCGGCCAAGCGGTTAAATAGAATGTAGTCACTGGCCTGGGGTAAAATCGACTTCACAAACCTGCACGCCTTCGGATATGAATGTCGCGAAGAGAATGAGGGAAGGTGATATTATTAATGATTTTGTGCTAAGACACAAGGTAAGTATCGACAGGCGTATGAGTTGGTGTCTTACAGGGGTAGGGAGTCCACAGAACAATAAGAAAATCGGCAGTTGCAGAATAATCTCTCTTTATATTACTTACATTGATCCGAGGGCGACAACCCAGAAATGGATGCTGGGAGGACACGTCTGTTGTAAGCGCGGGAATGAGAAAGCTGATATAAGCTAAAACTACGACCTAGGACCATATTAACTTTTTCGGTTATTTATGGAACGCAGGGGTGCTCACGGTCTGTAACGCGAACACAGTCGAGATATCCTTCGTCGTTATAATGGGCCTAATTACTGGGAATATCTGAATATCGTTATGACTGAGATGCAATACAAACTTTAACCCGCAACACGAGCCTAAGCACCGCTACTGGCGTGCCGTTTCACCACGAACACCCAGCTTGGGCACTAATTCGATGTGCACCCACAGGGCTGGCATCTCATAGGGAAGCAGGCAAATCATTCGTGGTGGCTCCGGTCCGTCTGTTTTCCCAACGATCAACCTGATGCGGTGAAGTTTAAACAGAGCCGTTGCCCCAACTGAGATGAGGAGACCAACAGCAAGCTCTAGTAGCTAAAGCACGTCAGACGTAGACACCGACGTGGACGGAGGCGTTGTTCACGATCCGGCATTTATGAGGCATGAATGCCGTCACGGTCAATAGCACTTTGTTCCCACTCCAGGTTTGTTGGGTGTGTGATCGAATGCGCCACGGGAGGGTCGAAAACACCTGAAAGTCAATCCTGTTCCCAAAAATATTTGTGGGAAATGACAGAATATCCGCTACAACAACGATGGTTATTGCCACCAGTGTCGGCTGGTTTGCCTAGATTTCTCTATGCAGCCGGGCGATCCTGCTTCTTTAACGAGGGCTTCCATGAGCGGCTATTGTAAAGGTCAAGCTCTGCTGTGCTTTTTGAGACGGGGCAGTCGCTTGGCTTTGGGAATGGTACAAATCCAGCACTACAATGTCCAATCGTAATGTTTCGGAGCATAACGGTTTGTGGATGGAGTGACACCATGGGCGGAGAGAAGATTGTATTACATAGGTCCTCTTCCGCCGACCGTCTACTCTTTCTTATTTGAAGCCAACCCTGGAACTACGAACGACTGACGCAATGTTCACGTTGAGGGGTTCTGGGCTCCTCGACCAACTTTCCCTGATCCAGGGCTCGAAGGTGTTCGAGGCGTTCCACGGTTTACCGAGGCTTTTTACCAATTGCTTAACCCTTTCCCCTGGAAGATGGGTCACTCTCGAGGTTCCGACATGGAAGGGGACCATAAAGGGCCCGTCTGATCCACGCCTCGATTAATTTGCTGACGTGGGTTCAGAGAATCCTTTAGGCGGCTAGAAGATTGAGGCGTTGATTTGTTGACTTGGGGTTTTATGTCTTGTGTGGTGTTTTGTTCGTTTTTACCAACTAGCGGGGTAGGTGGTAACGGCTTAGTAGTTTAGGGTGTGATTTTCTCATTGGTCTTGCCTTTGCATCTTCGGGTGATCTTGAGTGTGATAACGCGGAGGTAGCTATGTGTTGGGGCATTCACATTCACGCTTCAGCACAGCGGAAGTACCCATAGACGGGAAGTCATCCTGGGGTCCAGAACCCCGTTGACGGAGATCGAGCTGTTCGAGATCATACTCAAAACACTTAAATTGGCCCGAGAGTAACCCTGAAATTCCTGTCATCCGACTCGCACCGTCCCCATAAACGGGGAACTACACAGTCATACATAAATAATCCCGGATGATCTTCTGGTGTGATCCTCGGTTAACTGATTGATCCTCGTGTTACGGGAACTTAGCCTTTTCATAAGCTTGGGCACGGATCTGCCTAATGACCAAGTATGGAAAGAATTGATACAATGTTATTGATTCACTGATATCTTAGGAAGCTTTTCACTGGGAAAAGTTGCCTACGCCGTCGTTTAAGCGCTGGAAGTATCAGGGAGGTGCCTCGTGTCCGGAGTAATTCACTCATCCGTTCCTAGCTGACAACTCACAGACAAGTCATAGGCAGACTCGTCAAAGAACTTGTTGCAACCCCCCAAAATGTCGGAAACTCCTTGAGGATATTCCATCTGAGCCTGTGTCTTTTGTGCTGACTTCCCTTGTGTAGTTTGTGTGGGTTATCGTAGAATGTTTCTCCGGGGATACGATAAAGGTCTTCATGGTTCTGCACGCCGCGCGGTGTGAGTAATGTACCCAGTTTCATGTGTTCCACGCTTCACCCATGCCAACGATGGCTCTCCAGGGATGAGCAGCCGAGCCTATCATTGCATCACAGGTTCGTCGCGCATGGTCGACAGCTTACGGGTCCATTAACCAATGGCAAAATGTAGCAGGCAGTGGTGACGTGGGGTTTTCCCATCCCTTGATTATGGGCCGGAGAGGTTGGACGGGTCGTTTGTAGGTTCACGTACATTTGGGGTGCAAACAGCGGCGGTCAACTGTCCACGTTAAGTGAGCCACGGATACCTATTCGTATAGGTGGAATCAGTGTTCTAAAGATGATATTTAACATTTCGAACAGAAAACATGGCCCAAAGCAAAAGCAAATAAGCACCCCAAAGGGTAACAAGGAGAGGAAGCAAGAAGGAAAACAATTGACCAGCATAGGGAATAGCACAGAAAACACACATCAAAAGCGCAACATAGGAGATAACAACCATAAGACAAACCCAGGACAGGAATCGAAAAACAAATAAGCTGTGACGAGAAGAGTATCGCAATATCAGAAAAGAGTCACAAAGGAGAGCAAGATCTAAAGTGGAGGCTCGGAGGGAGGAGTGCTGTTTCTCGCATCGTCTATCTGTGATCATCATCGTCATCACTGTCATCTCCGGAATCTTCACCGATGTTTTGTTGAGCAGCTTGACCATTGGATTTACCGTTAACTTTCTCCCTTACTCGTTTCTTGATCTACGAATGATGGTTAGATTTAGATTGCAGGAGGCTGATGACTGCGTACCATTTTCGCGTACACCAATCCACACGCATTGCAGAGTGTTCGTGGGCCTATCGGACAATGGTCAATACAAAACTATCCTTCACATCATAGATGTACGCAAATGCATTCTTACCCATGGGTCCGCGTCTCCACTCTGGTGTCGAAGTCGCATTACAACCCAAACATGTCTGACCTTGATTTTCTGAATTGCCTGAGGTTCCATCCTCCGTTTTCTGGTTTGTCAAATGAGTGAACAGACAGGAAGGAATTGCCAACCCAAACACACCTGTTTCTTTGAGGAAGGTGCCGCTGAACTCGTAGACGGAGTAGTGGCAGCTGCCGTAGCTGCAGCATTTCCATTGTTGGCCATGCTACCATTCATCACGCCCTCCTTCGAATCCTCCCTCATGTTCGCATTCGCTGAGATGGTCGTCGCCGGAGCCAATGTGGGAACACCGTTCGCGCCGCTCAGCGACGAGTAGCTAGAAGTCGTGGAACCGCCGCCCGCTGCTTGGTTCAGCATTTGCGAAGCAAGAGTTGCGCATTGGATCATTTTCTCTAGGAGATCCGTAGATACGACTTTTCCTCCGTCCTTCACCACGCTCCCACCATCTAGAATTACCTTGTACGAGTCCAGGAGCTGATTAAGGGACCGTTGCACAATTTAGGTCAGGCAGTGTCGTTCATAGCGAGGAAAGTGAGCCGTTTCCCACAGAAGCCGAATACGAGTCATGGGACACAAACATGCAGGGAGCCCCCATCCCGAACCAACCCAATAGACCCATTCATCAAGTCCAAACAAGTGAGGCCGGAGTTTCGATTGAACGTCAAAAGAACCAAACGGCATCCCCACAGGTTCGTCAAAGTCAAAAGGGGAAAGTGGTACCCCAAATATCCCGAAAGCGTCATAGCAGCACCCACGCACAAATCAAAAAAGTCAAACAGTCACTTGTCAGTATCCAGAAATGTCAAAGTCACAAAAATGGAACAAGAACGCACCTTGAAGAAGTCTAGCCCTGATGCGTTTCCCGGTGACACTGCGGTTGATGGAGCCGACATAGGAGGGCTTGCGAGCGTAACGGGAGTGGAAGGTTGAGGTTGTTGCTGCGGTTGCGGTTGCGGCACTGGAGGAGGGGCATGGACTGGGGCATGAGGGTGAGCATGAAGAGGATGGGATGGGTGAGGGGGAGGGGGTCCCGCGGAATGTGGATGCTGTTGATGATGATGTGTTATCGGTGAATCCCTTCTCCGGACGTTTTTAGCTGTATTTGCGCCAGCAATTGTTGATGATGACGAGATAGGTATAGGTGTAGGTGCGGATGAAATAGGTGTCGGCGGAGGTTGCTGCTGCTGTAATGGTGGCGGAGGATGATGAGCGCTGGGTGGAGGATGATGGTATCCTGCGTGTTGCGGAGCCATTCCCCGATCTTCGGTTCGGGGAGGTTCCATCCTTACGGGTTCCATTCGGGATGTATCCATTCGAGAAGTATCCATCCGCGGATCAACTCGAGCTGTATCGATTCTGGACGTGTCCATACGAGGGTCCATTCGCGATACATCCATTCTAGAGGTGTCCATACGAGGGTCCATTCGCGATACATCCATTCTAGAGGTGTCCATCCTGCTGTCCATGCGTGTATCTATCCTTGTGTCCGTTCGAGGATCCATCCTCATATCCATCCTCGTATCCATTCGTGGGTCCATGCGAGCATCCATTCTCGTGTCCATTCTCGTATCCATCCTAGGTTCCAACCTATTGTCCATCCGCCCATCCATGCGCGGATTTTCAATATTCCTAACATCCATCCTTCTAGGTTCAATAGTCGTAGGTGGGTGAGACGGAGGAGCTTGTGTGGACTGAGGAGGCAAATATCCCGAACTTCCTCTATGATGATCGGCAGTCGCGCTGGCAGGAGTAGTTACATTGTCCTGCTGCGTAGCACCAGTCGTAGGACGACTGGGACCCGTACCATAATCGGTTGGCCCACTAGATGGTGGCGGGTGTGATGGAGGGGCGCCGTAAGCGAATTGGCCGTTACCCCATTGATTTTCGTTTCCCCAACTCGGGTGGTGGGGTTGGGAGTGCTGGAGCGGAGGTGGAGGCTGTGGTTGCGACATATACGAGCCGGAAGGATATCCGGCAGGGGGTGGATGGGATGACGGTGGGGGAGGATGTGGAGCATTATAGTAAGAGTGGGGAGGCTGGTGTTGATGTGGAGGTGGCGGATGTTGAGGATGATGTTGTGGATGATGTGGAGGGGGAGGTTGGTGAGACGAGGGGGGAAGTGGGTGCGAGCTATTTGTTTGATGTGGTGAGTGAGAGTGAGTTGAAGAGGAGCTCGAGCGCGGTATGGGAGCACGGAGGGGAGGTCCTAGTTGGGGGTGACCCTGGGAATGAGAATGGGATTGTGATGGTGGATGTTGTGAATGTTGAGGATGTGAATGAGACGTCGGATGACTATCATAGGTATGTGGAGCTGGAGGCGGAGGGGGATGATGAGGCCCCGAATGTTGAGGAGGATGCTGAGGTTGGTGCTGTTGGTGGTGTGGATAGTTGTACTCGTAACTGCTCATGCTCTGAGGCTGGTGATGGTACATGTATCTGCCATCAGAAGACATCACGTCTACTGGACGAGGGGTAGAGGAGATCGCTGGCTGTTAAGAATTGTCCGTCAGCCTAGATTATAACGCGTGAAACACGGAAAAAAAGAACGGACAATGATGGACGTAAAAAGCCTGCAGGAAGCAAGGGTACGAAGTCTGATCGAAACAACTAAATTGAGAGAGAGAACTTGTGAGCTTCTGAAACGATCCGTCAACAGCCAGAGGCTGACATGGGTAGACAAAGGAAGGAGATAAGCGAGGTAACAAGTACCGGTGGGATCGAACACACGTCGCAGATTTGAGTCTATGAACGGAGCGCGGAACAAGCTGCTGCGCAATAGTAGGAAGAACGCAAGAAATACAGGCGAGGGGAGTCTAGGCAGCGGTGACCCTTGAGAGGGGAGTAAAAAACGTATGTATACTCGAGCGCCGGATGACGATAGCAGGGAGGGTAGGAAGGCCAAGGCCCCAGGAATCAAAATATATGAAGGACAATCAGGGTCGCTTTTTCGGCTATTGAATCAGCTCGTTGGCTGCTGGCCCTTTGCCTGCAGCCCTGGGACCAAGCGGGATGCAATAGGATGCAATGATTCCATCCCCACGATGCGTCATGTGTTTAGTCACGCTGGGCGCAATCCACACGGCGTTGCACACGATAATCCCTAGACACAGACGCTACGCAGGTCGCTCCTAGTCGTTGAAAAGGATTGGCACCGCACGTGTCCCATCAACAATGTCGACTAAGAGAACAAGCGAAGATCCGTTTGAAAGTGTGAGAGAACAAGCTGGCTCACCTTAAACCCTCCAACTGCCAGAAAGGCAACACAAGTAGTGGTCGTCACCGTCAACGACAACACAGAGCCTAAATAGATGTGAGAATCAAGGGGCACGAGGACGATAAAAGGACTGTTGTGGATGTTTATCGGGTAGAACAGAACTTTGGAGTTGAACTAAACATCAAGCCGCCGGCCCGCAAATAGCCGGGGGAAATGGTGAATTAAAAAAACTAATTAATTACGCAAACTAACTCCTAAATCAAATGTCATCATATCATCACCCAGGTGCCTCTCGCGTCCTCGGCCTCCCACCTCCATCCACACGAACATTAGCATTGTTAGACGGCATGGACTCATAGCCAGGACCATCATACTCCTCATCCTCAACATGCGTCTTCTCCGCAATACCAGCTGCATTCTTCATTGCAGCATTAACACCACTCGCAGCAGCAGCAGCCCGCTCTCTCGCCCTCCTTCGCCTCCTCAAGATCTTCTTCCGGTTCCTCACAGCGCGCCGATACTCTGCGTCATCACCATAAAACAGGCTATGCTCGCAGAAAGAACAGATCCACTCTTCCTGTGGAACGACGAGCTGCTGAACGTTGACACTGTTCTGTCCACCTCCATTTGCGCCTTTGCGCTTCCTGGGAGGCAACTGGGCCGAGAGAAACCGTAACGCAGGCGGCCAGAACAAGTTCACGTTCCCAGCTTGATTTGCCTGTCCGTGGATCCCACCACCACTTCCACCACCACCTGCAGCATGCGGCAATCTCGAAGGAACGTAATTCCTAAGATGATGCGGGTTCGAAGCATTAGCCAACGTCGACCGTTTCTTCTTCTTCCCCTTCTTGGGTGTTGGAGCCTGACTCGCGCTCTGATTATCACCCTGTGCTCCCTGTGGTACTAATTGCTGTTGAATCGGAGAATCTGTTCCTTTCTGCGGCATCTCCAAGAATTCCGCTTGCTGCTCTCCACTTTTGGCGTTCGCACCCGTCCTTGCCCTCTGCTGTACCCTCTTCTTCCCAGTCTTCCCCGAATTGCCTCCAGTGCCTTTGCCGTTCCTCGTAGCGATCTTGGCAGCCTTGGCCGTCTGCTTGGTAAGCTCGACTCCAAACAGGTTACGCAAGTTCGCCACCTCCTCTTGGATAGCGGCCCACCGTTCGGTAACTAAGGCATGTCAAAGATAAGACGGAAAGCGGCGGAGAGTACAAAGGAGGGGAGGGAGGAGAAACCGTTGTTAATAAAGGCTGTATCACCGCCACAGAACAAAAGTGGCTCGAAAATGAGCGGAAAGGAACACTCACTAGCACTGAGATAGTCGAACTCAAACTTTCCCGTAGGAAATGGCGCAGCATCCGGGTGCCTCCCAAGTCTCTCCAGACCTATCCTAGCCCCTCTTGCAACTCTCATCTTCCGTCTCTTAGACAATCTCACTTTCACCTCTTTCTCACCCTCTGCCCATCCCCATCCAACCTCCCAGTTCCCACCACCCTTCTCTCTCGCAGTTCCAGACGCTCCATAGTCAGAATCCGTAACAGGAGAATTCGTAGAGGAAGAAGAACCCATCGACGAGAACGACGAAAGCAATGGCGGAAAGTTTGCCGATAAAGCATAGTCAAGAGCCCAGGTATCTCCAACGGGTAATGTACCCATTATAGCTTCCAACTGCTTCTTCCTGCTCCTTATCAACTCTTTTCTTTGTAGCCCCGCAAGTGTTACAGTACTCAGCTTCGCCTTTCTGTGAAACTGTCTCTGAGGTAGCTGTCCTTCAGGCGATTGGTGTTGCTGATACGCCCCCGCCATCGACCCAGGAAGCGGTCCAAACACATCCTCTCCTCCTCCAGGGAACGTATTGCCCTCCATCGACGTTCCTTCCAATCCGAACCCAAAGCCGAAACTAAACTCCCCATCCACTTCCTCGCCTTCCCTAGACCCCACCCCAAACGCGCCTCGATAGGAAGGATAATGGTATGAATGGTGGTGATTGTGATAGTGATGCGGTGGTGAACTTCCAACATTCGCCGGAACCTTCCTCTTTTTCGTATTTCCCTGACCTTGTTGACTTGAATGATCTGCGTAATCACCATGCCCGTTTCCGTCCCCTTCATTCATTTGTCCCCTTCCCACGTTTACCGCGATGTATCCATTACCACCAGCTGCTGCGCTGGTAACATTCCCAGGAGTCCGACGTGGTAGGTAGTGGTGGTGTACGCACGTACTCCTTTGTAGAGTGGTCCAACATCACAGGATGCCGAGACAGGAGTAGGAACAGGGGAGGCATCGACACCTGAGCTAAACTCTGGTGTACTATACCCCATCGACCGATAATAGCTCTGTAAAGCCATTCTAGCCGATAAAGAATCCGCGTGCGCTAACAAACGATCGGTTTCCGCACGTAAGAACAGCCGTTCTTGTAGATCTCCTTCTGTACCCTCCAAGTCAATCTCTTCATCTCCACTCGGCTCTTTGCGTTGGGGTCGAACAAAGGAAGGACGGTATTGTGAATGTGAAGGGAGAGGTGGCGTTTGAGAATCTTCTTCGTCTTCTGTAGATTCATTAGAAGGAGGTGGAGGAGTTCGCCCCTCCTTGATGCTGCTGGGATTTATGATCTCCGACGAATGACAAATCTTTGTTGCTGTCGTCATCACCATCACCTCCATCATCATCAATCTTGGGAGTAGAATCTGTTTTCACGGGTATGACGGTGGCGACCTTGAGTATATCGTCCGGAATATGAAAGATATCCGGGTGTATCCGTCTTTCCGAATGTGAATGAAACGCATCAATCGATGATGAAAGGGTATCCGCAGCATGTGTGATAGCCTGTGCATTGGCACGGAATTGGTTGCTTGAATCTCGCACTGGAGGAGGAAAGGGAGGGAGAGGAGGATGCATGCGCGAGTGGTACGCCGCCGAGCTAACATAAGTCGTATGTGAACCCTGCTGCTGCAACGACTGAGAGGGGTCGTTCATGCCATCACCGCCACCATTAATGTTCAGAGACGTGCGACGGCGTTTAGGCAGCGGCTTGACTCGTCGGAGGCCAGGAAAATCCGGAATATCGAAAAGAGAAGGAGAAGACGTTCGGTACATCGTCCAATGACCTCTCGTCTGGTCGTTCTTCTTGTGAGTGTCGTGAAAAGCTGTCGTGGAATACATGAGGTTTCGGAAGAGTCGGTATGGGTACATTGAGGGTTAAAGTAGTCGAATGAAGGAGGATGACGAATGGGATCAACATGTGGGATGGGAGGTTTGCTGAGTTGAGAGGAAAGGATTTAGTTAGAGTTGGAATGGGTCACTTACCTAGTTGGAATGGACGGAAGAATAAGCGGTGATATGAATCCGAATGTGGTAGGGCCCTCTTTTGTTTATAAGTGTCTTTCTGTTAAGTGACGAGATGGAGATTGATTGATTAACTTTCTTTGAGAAGCGAGGCGAAGAGGAGGAAACAAAAGAAAGGGGGAATGAACGACAAAGAAATGAAATACGTTGTCCCCTCGATCATTTGATATATTTGTAGACAGCCTGGGTGCACATTCCCTGGACGCAGGTATGTAAATTAACTGACACCGAAAGGCGCAGCGCGGTGAGTGACGATGATTAAAGGTGATGGGCTCTCAGCTCAAATAAAGCCACCAGAGCAATGAAGACATTGTGAGCAATAAAATGCCGCTGTCATTACACAGAAAATCACGAATGCCTACAAATCTCAGCAGAACTGGAAGCAAGGAAAGCCAGGAAAGAAGAGTCCCGAACAAAGAGCGGCGTAAGCGGATACGTGGACTCACCTTTGACCGATTGTGACCACAAAGCAATAGTTCAACTTTTGGACGAAGACTCGGACCTGCAAGTATCCAAGCAAGAGTAGGACAATCTCTGTAGATGTGTAAGCTCGAGACCCAAAGCTCGAGATGGGAGAGTGGAAGAATGTTATGCAGCACCCGTGTCACGGTGGCCCGAGGGTGATTACGGATGCCTCCCACTCCAGGCCTGTACTTTCCCGCAATCCTCGCTGCCTATTTCTGCACCTGAGTATGTCTATTTTCCGGCATTCCTCTGACCGGTGCTAAAGCTTAAAGAGTATTTTAGGCTGAAGCATTGGCAGGGACGAAATTTACAATCAGCTGTTGCTGAAAATGGCAATTATTCACGCTCCAGCGAGTCCGCGGTCTAATTCCAATTTATCAGCTCCAAGTCAATACTAATTGCTTCTTCTTCTTAGTGAATACACTGCGCACTGCACATGTGATATTCCCCGCACTCCCTCCACTGCCATGGCCTCGCCTTCCGGCAACTGACGTCTTACTCCCATCTGAACAGAAGAAGTCTACACACCATGTCAAGGCTAGGAACATGCCTCTGCAAGACCATCCAATATGAGGTCACCAACGAGCCATTCCATTACGTGCTATGCCACTGCAACAACTGTAGAAAGTCTGCCGGATCTGCCTTCATGGCCCATTCTCTTTAGAAGCCTGATGTGCGCGATCTCTTCACTTCACTTCGACACAATAACATAAAACCCTCTCCAGCAACTCAAGATAACGAAAGGAGAATCCACCATCCGCCACTATCCAGACAAGGATACCGATAGTGGGAACACACTGACTCGGTCGTTCTGCACCAACTGCGGCTCGCCCTTGTTCGTCAAACTCGAGAAGGGAGATTCCGTCGTTATTCAGCCGAGCACCATCGAAGGCAATCAAGCTTGGGGTAAGTCACGACCACAGAAATCTCAGCCCACGATCCATCCATTAAACAATGCATCAGCGCCTAAGAAGGAGGTTTACACTGAGAACAGAGCGGAGTGGTTGAAGGACATCAGTTTTGTTACGAAACACTCCGAGTAACGAGTTGTAACATCCAATAATATGAACGAGGCGTAAATTTGCCCCCAACAAATGACCCTCGAATCCTGTGCTTTTGGGAGGGTTGACCTCGCATCTGTCCCCCATGGAAGAAAGATACGGGTCCTCCTTAGAAACTCGACAACCTGCAGACTCTTCAAAAATAATCGATATCGATAATCAATGGCCCGTGGGAGAAGTTCACTACGGGCCAAGCTTTCGAGCAGTCATTCATCTGGAAACCCTATGCATGTGCTGTGGGCGCCCTTCAGCTAACCTACATGGTTACAGCGTCTCTTCACCCTGACTAATTAAGAGGATTGCTCTTCCCAAAAAGTTAATGTAGACGCCAGTGCGCCAACTTGGGTTTGCTAGCTGATTGGTTTAATATCAGATTAGACCAGTTTACAACACTACTTCTCTAGACTTAATTGACTGAGTACAAACATGCTTTCAAGACTCCCAGTACCAATACCCCCAAAATTCAAATACCCGGTCAATCCTTCATTAATCCACAATTCATTGCTGGACATCTTGTTCCCATTTTACATCACGACATTGGCCTAGCACCTCAAAGTGTGGGGGCGTGCCCTAATCTCTGCTTTTTCGCATCTCCAACATCCGCGCAGCGCCCTGGCCATCAAATTCACAAAAGGTTCCATCCTCGGTTGTCCCCCTCCGAATATTACGGCACCGCAAAATACGGAGGTTGGGCAACGCCACAGTACTACCACCCATGGATGGGGTGAGGACAGAGATAAGGGAAGAGAGTACGCAAGTACAAGAACTCGATAAAGTCAACTCCGTTATCCCAGCAAGAATTTGGAATGTTTCCTCGAAGAATGACTGATGATCGGAGTGATGGTCTATGAAGTTAAGTTCAAGTATTCGCAGTGTTGACGAAAGGCTGGGAAATATTCTTTTCAGGGCAAAATGGACGTTGTGAAGCACTCCATTCAGGTGGAGTTTTTTGAGAGATGGAAAGCGCAACATCCTAATAATCCGACCGAAGCCGTCATCGTCGCGACATGGCCATGCGAAAGTCTCCAACTTCGTGAGAATCATTCGTTCTTGCAGTTCCATCGAGGAAGAGCGAAAAGGAGAAAAGCATTGATATGAAATAAGATTGGGGCACCCGACCAGTAGCTCAACACATTCCAGAAGAGGGGTACGGTAGAGATGCAGAACTGTGATATTCGGCCCGTAAAGTTGGATTTTGGGGCTATAGTTATACTTCCTGCAACGAAAACTGAAATGACGAAGGGCGGTGATACCCTGTAATTGGATGTCACGGTCTCTGCAAATGTGTGGCTCTGCCCAGCCGATTGAGAAGTCTTCCAACCTCGAAAAGCCACTGCTGCGTTGGGGTAACCACCCGACTGGAGGATAATTTAATCGAAGTGCCCTGATTTTCCAGGCGTATTGTTGAGAAATTACTTCTTGGATAGGTTCGAGGGACGCTCTAGGGGGGCCAATAGCCGTAGAGTCCGGAGTGGAGGAGGACGCCGGGAATTCTTGAAAGTCTAACTCGAGGGAGACGGGGAAGTGTACTAGAATTCTGCATACAGAGCTGCAGAATGGAGGCGGTTAGCCGGACGATCGAGATGCCTAGAAATATTTCTAAAGAATATTAATGTCCAGAGCGTAGGAGTGGACCAAGCAACTTGGCGCCAACGAGCACACACAGCCCCCAGAACGAGTGGGACATAGCGGCGCTCTTCCTTGGACTGCTTGGTTGAATCAGACACAGAGGCGTTCTCGTTCTCTGGAAACGGCAGGGACGATTTGGAATAAATGCAAGCATATTCAAATATAATCGAGAGGATTTCTGCGGGCAGAGCAGCATCCCGTGACCCCTCGTTGTTTGATTTGTTGAAGGACAGCGGCTCGCTGCTCGATGAATTGTTTGATGAGATTGTCTAAACGATCAGTTTCTGCAGTAAATGAGGGCCTTTTGCTTAAAGGTGCCTCCACTTGACCAAGGAGATGTCCGCAACAAGGGGATGTGGGATTATTGTGGTCTGACATGACGGTAGATGGCAGCGAAGAGAATATGTACTTTGGCATAGAGGATAGATCCTCAGACCTCAGTGGCACGTGTCGTAGTCCAAGACAACAAGGCAGGGTGATTATTCTCAGGCTACAGACCTCCTTTTACTCCATAACTAGAGCTCGTACCAATCTTTTCCATACTCGTATTACTAGGGTCGAAACTAGACGTGGCCGAGGACAGTGGTCAATGAGGGGCTTGCTGCGGGCTTGTCGCGTGCGCGTCGCTATTTGTGCTCGATAATTGAGATTATATGAGGCTGTTGGTTGTTGATCGACTGCGATTTCCCATCCTTCCAAGGAAGGTTCGGGTTTTACTCGTGGGAAACCTTCGTGGTGTGAACGGGATATGTTGGAGCGGTAAGGAACATCAAATGTGGTACGTCTCGTGAACAAAACAAAGGAGGAATGGTCTTTCTATGATCATTTGGAGGGTGGATATAAACTCAAAATATATCCACTCAATCTTGCTCGCTCCATTGAGATCAGTATACGTTGCAACCTCTATGAATTGGTGGAGCCAGTAACACACTGCCGCTGAGCCAGGATGGACTTGTTGCACAGTGATGTGCAAGTGGGTGGGGCGGGGTGGAGGAACTTGCCCGTGTCCGTGAGAGGTGCAGACCTCTGACACTGAGAATTTTTACCTGCAGGATGGTCATTGGGCTCGGATTTGGGGCGCAATGGGGGGAAGGTAGTAATTCCAGGAAGTTCGTGATCAGTGGAAGTCTCAATGTAACACGACTTGATCAAGTAATTCGGGCACCTCCGCTCCGCCTGCTGCGTTTCCAGCACAAATACTACTGCAGTGCCCTGGTGGTGTTTGATGTGGCGCATTACGTGCACCCCATGATGTCCAGTAGGGACGCTCAGTGAATTGTGGCAAGGGGTAGCGGTGGGTGCGAGATTGCCCCTGCGGCCTGAAAAAGAGCCTATGTAACTCCATTGGTCCCCTAGTTCGAAAGACTATCTTTCATTCTGCCCAGCATCTGATCTTTTCGAACTAAGCAGCACCTACACCGTTCCATCTGTGTCATATTCAGCTTGAAGCATGTGATCCTGTATATTTTCGGCGACGAACATAAATACCCTATCGAGAGTCTGTTGAGTCGTCATAAGTTCTATTATTAGGATGTTCTATTTTTAGGATTGGATTCACGCAATCCTCACAAGGCCACTGGGTGTACAAAACTCAGATATCGTTCATTTATCGGAACAAGGAGTTTACGCAGTTTGTCAATAGAGCGTTTGGCAAGAGCGCCATTTAAGGTGAGCCGCGCCATCAAGTATACCCTGCGAAGTATGTAAAATGGTGCACGGGCCTTTGTCTGGGCATTCTGAACCAAAGGTTCCTTGCAGCCGTCCTCCCTACAGTCACTACAGCTGCACTTAACCACAGACGTTGTGACTGTGTAACCATCGCTTCCTCAAGTTCGGTTAGGCCGAGTGTACCGTCAGAGATTGAGGACTGGCCATGTTTTCATCCGGGGCTATCGACACAACACGCGGTAACCCGGTTTCTCCCTAACGGCGAAGGTGAAACCTCACTCTGTACGTAGCGGGCCAAAGAACCTACTCAGCCCATGGAGCAGCGCGCTATCTTTACGAGTTGCTTCTTACGAACAGTATTCAAGGAAGTAAAAAATGATGTGGGTGCTTCGGCTCAGACTTGCTGTCCCCATTGTAGAGGGTTAAGGAGGAGATCAAGGGGTTGTGGAGCCATTTGATCTCACCCTCTTTGAGCTCTCTGGACGATAGTTCATCCCGAGCTCGTCGTCGAGGCAAATTTTTTGGGGATTGCAGCGCTTCCATGTAATCGCATGGCGTGGGACTCGAACCTGCAGCTTCCGGAGGCTCAAAGCCAGCTTTTTTTGGGCAGCCAAGACGTTTTTTCAAATAACCGTGTTTAGTGTTTGCTAAAAACAAACAAGGCTAAATTTGGTTCAGGTTCACCTCTTCCCGCTCCCTCACCATCGTACCCAAACGAAATACGGCCCGTTCCTCTTCGTGCTCGACACCAAATCCCATGGCTTGTCTCGGCATTGTTGGCCGTACAAGGCCTGTTATTCCACGGATGGCTAAAATGAATCCGCTGTCGGATTTTCGTCTCGGACTGGACTCGATGTATCACCTTCCCCTGTGCAAGTGGTTCTGTTGCTCCAGGGTTTATACCCAAATCTGGCCGAAATCCTGAATTATGTCATGGCTATGTTTAACGTCTAGTGCAACAGAGTGTCTCTGGTCGATAACTGACTCGATTGGGACTTATCTATTTTGTATAAATTGGTTTCTTGAATCCAGCATCTCCTTTGCTATCTCGTTCTCCTACTACTTCCTCGTGAACTCGCCAGAACTGCTACCCTCTCCTCCTATTATATTCATAAACCTTCGCTCTCCTGGCCCAGATCGCAACCGAAATGTCTGTCGACACGGCACTCTCCGAGGATTATCTTACCGCGACGGACGCAGGCCACAATGGAATTGGTGATAACTGGAGAGCGATCATCGGAGCGCTTGTACAAGGTCATATCCCACAACAACACGAAGATTTATCAGAATTTATAAATTACGATCTTGCGCTATCGCCTATGTCGGTAGATTTGGGGAACACTGGGAGTGCGGGCGGGGACGGCGATCCTGGCATAAACGCGATGAACCAGGGCGGTCTCAGTAATGGTTATATTCACTCCTCGTCCCATTGGGAAGGATTTTCGACTACCGTCATCGACACGAACTTCTCGGCGATTTCCAGCTCAATAGGTCTACCTCTATTATTTCCTTCCTTCCCTTGGCCGTCCTCGGCCCAAGGAAGGCAGCCCCAAGATTTCCCTCCACCATACACTTCGACCCCATTCTTGCCGGCGGTCGACCCCGTAGACTTCCCGCCGACTGTAGGGTTGAATGCGGAAAATAACTTTGCGTTCGATGGCCCTTCAATCGGCAACGGGACGAATCTAGAGACGGATCTCGGAGCGCAGCCTACCTATCCGAACTTGGATTCCGCTGGCCAACCTCCACTTTACTGCGAGCCAAGTTTGATTACACACTCGGACTCAGACCAGCATACGAGCGCCGGAGGCACTACGTCATATTTGCAGAATCCGCTCGAGTCATCACATTCTCCTACCGCAACCCAGTGTGTCTCAGCAAGGCAAGACACGATGGGTGTGAGCGGTGAGGATCAGTGGACTCAATGGAGGGACTACTACCACAGACAACGTCACCTTATCCATCCTGGGAGGGTTCGGAGGGTCCAATGGGATGCCTAATGGCGGCAGTTCAGTTTGTGAAGGCCCAACAACGGTACCAGAGCCTACAGAGACAACGGCTATGGCTGGACCTGAACGGAATTCTAGGAGTTTCATTGGGGCGCCGAATGACTTAAATCAAGGAGACGGTCTAGACAAAGGAGAGGGAAACTCACACACCACACCAATGGACGAACCACCCTCCCCACCAGAACCGACGAATAAACGACCCTGTATAATAATGGGCTGGCCGGGTCCTGAGGAAATAGTGGACATTTCTACCCATTATACCCCTCCCAGCGACGTACCTACTCCTCCAGATACCGTTCCAGCGCCCGTCGCACCTAGCTCTCGGGCGGGTAGCAAAAAAAGGGAGAGGAGCGAGGAAGCTGTTGAGGACGATTGGGATAAGGGGACGAGGGAGTATTTTTTTCACCGTACGAAGATAGAGCTGCGAGGAAGGAGGAAAAAGAGAAAAGTCGAGATACCACAGGTTCCTTCGAACAAGGGCAAGCAACGGGCGATCTCGGTCGCATCAGAAGACGATGACCAAGTACCCTCCGGCAGCTTCGATAATAGTGCCACTAGTTCATCATCCTCTCCGATGTCACTTCCTCCTATCGCGACGCTGTCTTGTGCGAGCTCGAGCAGTCAGGAGAGTTCAAGCCCAGTGTTCTAACGATAGCGTGTATTATGCGGACGTGACCAGCGCGGAATCGTCAGGTTGGGAGCAACGAGAAGAGGGAGAGGCGAAAGGTAATGCTGGGCCCATGTTGGCAAGGGCCGTGCAGATGAACGGAGGGTCGTCTAGGGGACCGGGGACCATCCTCAGGTGCCAGTGGAGCAGGGAATCACTCGGAGATGAAGAAGCGAAATACTCGCATTCCATCACCTATCCCTGGTCTTACCAAAGGACTCCGAGGACGGAGGGTCCCCAGGGTTCCCACCACCGGCGCTGGCAAGTCCGAGGGAGTAATGGCTGATCGTCCGTTTGTGTGTCAAACACCTGGGTGCTACAAAGCTTTCATGCGTAAAGAGCATCTGCAACGACATTTACGGTGTGTTCATTCGAACGAGAGAAGTACGTAATTTCTTTTGTCGTATGTTGAGCCGCAGACTGAAAAACCACACAGAGTACCTTTGTCCCTTACGATGGTTGTGGCAGGTACTTTAATAGGCAGGACAACCTCGTTCAACATTCTAGGAACGTTCATCTCAGGAATTCTGAACTACCCTTAATCACAACACCCCTAACATCCGGGAATCATTGGTACCCCCAGCGTCCGTTACTCTAGTTATGCATGTAGCTTGGCTCGGCTAGATCCGCACTCAAGCACGACGCTTTTTACTTTTATTCACATCTTACCTGTGTTCTGCTTATACTTCCTTCCATCATTACCTCACTTGGACAGTGCTCGTTTCCACCCATCCGGACGCTCTTATTCTTGTTACCGTTAACATGAAGATATCTAGTCAATCTATTCCATGCCAATATTTATTTATTTTCCTAGTATATTTAAACTCCCCTACGACTTTCGTTAGTGATCCTGCCTTCGGAGATGGTTAACGTAAAGTTGAGGACACCGTGACCTGCTTCAACAAAGTCAAATGGAAAAGCATTGAATAGGGAGGCACAACCTTCGTCGTGCCTCGCATTCTTGGGACGACCCCACTCTGCTTCGATACCCACCGACAAAAGATCAAGGCACTGGGGTTGGGAGGCGTCTCGGCCTTCTTCCTTCATTGTCGCCTTCAGTATTTCCTGCGAGGTCTCCCAGTTCTTTCTCCCTCGTATGTTATTGTAATTATGATTTGGACTTGTCTCTTTTCCCCTCCCACGTTTCTCTCTTGATTTTCTTTTTTTCTTTCGTTAGCCTGGTGTCCTTTATGGGACTCATTTGGTTTGGGAGTACATCGGTCATGTCCATAGGTGAATAATGAATTATCCTGGGTATCCGACATTCAAGTAATCATAGAAATACTTTCGTTCTCAGCTACTACCGAGCTTATCCTCCCATAACCGGCCTATCCCCTCATCTACGCCATTAGCCAGCGGCTTGACCAATCTCCACAAATCCTCAGCTACGACTTCCACACTCCGCCCAGCGTCTACGACCGCCCACTTCTTGACATCACCATCTTCGGAAGCACTCATATCTTCTCCGAGTCGATAAAACACCTCACGGACGCGTTTCTGCACCTCCTCCTTTTCATACCGTTCCTCGCCATACCCACCCCTGAGCCTTGCCCGATCCGGTGTGATATCAAGGAAGATTGTCAGATCTGGAGCTGGGAGCGAAATATCGGGTGCTCGACACCACGGTAGAGCATCATTATTAGGGAACGTCGAGGAGAGAGAAGGTTTGGCGGCTGAGAATGCGATACCGGAGAAGGCGTAACGGTCACAGAGGACTGTTGTACCAGAGTCAAGGAGGGAAATTATTGTTGGGCTGGAAGAGTTCACTTGAAATGTTAGCAGTTGGGATAGGAGGGGGGTAAGGGTGTGTGGAACGTACGCGAGTTCCCAGCGATTAGCGGAAAAGAGGAGGTGGATCGCGTGGTCGTCGAGCTCCGATTCAGAACGGAGGTACGAGTCGATCATTTTGCCGATGGGTGTCGTTCGGTCTTTAATTTATTCGTTACATGATGGGTTATCATGAATTGTAGATGTTGTTAAAGTTAATTTAGGGGAAATGGAATATGCTTTACCGGGGAACTTGAATATTTTTGTAGGTACTCGGGAAGATTCGAGGCGGGCGTGGAGGAAAGAGGTTTGAGTTGTTTTGCCAGATCGATCAAGACCTTCAATCACAACGAACGCAGCGCGCTTTGTCATTGCGTTGGTGAGGGTGGGGAAGTGTGGTGCAGAGGAAGCTCTACAGTACTCTGCTAATGAGTGCAATCCACAGTTGTTATCACAATGACAAACATATGGCTATTTATATCTTTTTTGATGTCAAATTATCTCTCGTTCCTGAGTACAACGCTAACATCTTCATACCATCCCCCCAAAACAGACAACACTGGTTCAGGTCTCAGAATGGATCCATTGGCAGGAATGGACGAAACCTCATCGGAAGATGACACAGCCTCTCAAACAACCGAAGACGAATTACCAGAAAATCAGCCTCCTCCACCAATCCCAGCTCCAGCCATACGCCCTCCTCCACAACTACAAGCCCCTCAGGTCCGAGTTTCGCGTATCAGGCCTCCAAACTACGAACTACGACACACACTACGGGGGCATACCATGTCGATCTCGGCCGTCAAGTTCAGCCCCGACGGAAAACTTCTTGCGTCTTGCGGTTAGCCTTTTTCTTATATCGGGGTTGGAGGATGTTATCTGATCTTCTGTTCCAATCCTTGTAGGTGCAGAAAAGGTTGTCAAGATATGGAACCCAGAAACCGGAGTGTTCATTCGTGATTTGAAGGGGCATACTCAAGGACTTTCGGATCTCGCC
Source organism: Calvatia gigantea (assembly GCA_025093985.1). Lineage (NCBI taxonomy): Eukaryota > Fungi > Basidiomycota > Agaricomycetes > Agaricales > Lycoperdaceae > Calvatia > Calvatia gigantea. The sequence goes on along the minus strand of JACAAK010000005.1, from coordinate 688,888 downwards.
TGGTCGTCAGACAGCGTTTATCTAGCATCAGCTTCGGATGACACCACCATTCGGATATGGAACGTCGATCTGGTGCGCAGCCCGTGTCGTTCTGCTCCGACAATTTCATCAATTGGCCAGTCATGTAGGGCTTATCACACAAAGTACTCAAAGGCCATTCAAAATGGGTATTCTGCCTCAACTACAATACTGCTTCGAATCTACTCGTGTCGGGTGGGTGTGAAGGGGATGTGCGGATATGGAATGTCGCAAGAGGTGCGTCTAGCAACAACACCTTTATCTAAAAAATAATCTCGTAACCTTTTTTTTGGAAGGAAAATGCATGAAAACTCTCCACGCCCACTTGGACTACGTTACCGCAGTCCACTTCAACCGCGACGCAACGTTGATCGTCTCCTGCGCTCTCGACGGACTCATGTAATGCCCTCCTAACGATACTGAATCACCATCCCGCTCACCTGTCTTCCTCAGCCGAATATGGAACACCGCTGACGGCCAATGCCTGAAAACACTAGCAGAAGGACATGAAGCCATCTGGTAAATCTATTCCCGCGTCTACACACCACGTTATGCCTATCCTGATTGATGACCTTCAGCCAACAAGTGCAATTCTCGCCGAATTCTAAATACATTCTCTCAACAGCGCACGACAGCGCAATTCGTTTGTGGGACTATCAGACCACGCGCTGCCTCAAGACTTACGTCGGCCACGTCAACAACAAATACTGCATCTCCGCGTGCTTCAGTGTCACAGGTGGAAAGTGGATTGTCGCTGGAAGTGAGGACAATAAGGTCTATATTTGGGATTTACAGACGAGGCAGATTATGCAGGTGTTGGAGGGGCATACTGGTGAGCTTGTACTCCTGTGAATGTCGTGTGAGACTAATTAGTGTTGGACAGATGTTGTCGTTGCGGTTGCTGTGAGTCATCCATACCCATTGCATTGCTAAGTCACACAAAGCTTATGTCTGCTCAGACGCATCCCATCGAAAATATGATCGCCACTGGATCTATCGAATCTGATCTCGCAATCCGTCTCTGGTACGACCGCGGAGCTAATTCGTGACCGGAAAAAACCAGAAAATTTTGAAAATCCGGCTCATCTCATCTCGTATCCATCTTCCAAAATGTTTTGTGGTTGCTCCTATTTTTGTTATTATCTCACATACCCTCTGTATCATTACTTTCTGATTCTGTACAACTGTTTCCGATTCAAGCATGAGCCATATAACACCTTTGTAGTCGAAAAGTAAATTTCAGCGCAATCTATAATTACACAACGATTAAACGAGTGGCTGGACCTCCCATTCGAGATCCGACACTTCCAAGATATTTAACAAAACACCCTGCCATAGCTTTACCTGAGAGGCTCCGCGGTAAGCAGCTCTGAAAAAAGTCACAAAAATGAGTACTCCAATTACCAAGTATGGGAATGGGCAAAAAGCAACTCACGTTTAGCAGCCTCCTGATCTGCCTCCGTCAACCCTGAATCGTGCGCTTCAAGGAACGCATCCACCTCATCCAAGACTTGATCATCCTCGTCCACTTCTTCTTCCTCTTCGTCTTCCTCGTCTTCGTCCTCTTCATCCTCATCTTCCTCATCTTCATCCTCCTCCTCGTCTTCGTCCTCATCGGAATCCTGAGCATCATCAATCGCAAACGGTGTTCTTTCCATTATAGCCGCATTCGCCTTCGCTACCGCTTGCAACATCGGTAAACTATCTACTTCCGGTGTCGAGGGCGTTGCTGGTAAGGCTTTACCCTTCTCTTTATCAGAGGACATTGCAGTGGTATTGGGTATGGTGGTAGCAGACGAAGCTGGACCCGTCGTGACAGCAGTGGACGTTGTAGCAGTTGCGGTCGTCGAACTTGTATCACTCGATTTAAGACTCGATTTGGATACTGATTTGCGCATGGAAGGCGTGAGTAGGGATTCGCGCGCTTTGGGTTCTTCGAGTGTGGTGTACCTCCCAATAGAAGGTCTGTGAATGACCTAAACAACAACACGCAAATAAAATCAGCTTTCGAGATAATCTCCACAATTACACAAACACGAACCTGATGTTTCCCAATAGTCTTTCCAAGCTCGTCAGTAAGCATATTGAACATCTTTTTGTTATTATCCGTCGCAATGGACGACCACAAGTCACCCAAGAATCCACCTGGATTCGATGAGATCGGGAGCTCCACCTCGGGTAGAGGAGAAAGTTTGAAGGAGGCGGAGAGGTCAGATTCGAAGAACGATTCGAGGACTTCGTCGGCTAGGACTACCATACGGAACCTACGACACAACATACGTATTCGTGTGGAGGGGATGAGGAAAGAGAACGTACGTTGCAAGATTGAGGTAAGGCTGATTTGATTCAATAGGTGGTGGTGATTGTGGTTCCTCTTCACCATCCTTTGGTTCAGGCCGGGGAAGTAATGCATCGCCGTATTCGAAGGCGTTGGTCATGAACCGACTCACGGCGCCAAGATAGGCGTCACCAATTTCATACCGGAAGATGAACTACAGGTTCCAATTAGCCACTGCTAAGGGGAACTGAACAATAATACACTCACCAAAAACGATTCCGATAACGTCAATACTTCATCCTTGGTCAAAAGCCCATCCTTGTTCTTATCATGCAAATTGAAAAACCACTCGATATTGTCCATCAAATCATTAAACATCACCCCATCCAATCCCGACACCAAGTCCTATCACAGAGCGAGAAATTCAACAACACATTTCCCAGGTAGAAAAAAAGAAAAAGAGAAAGGAAAACTCACCTGGAAAGACAAAGCACCCCTACACGACGTATCCCAAAAATAAAACAACCTATCAATAAACTCATGCTCCGCGACCTCTCTATCAATCCTCTCCTGAAACCCATTCCTCACAATCTTCTCATCCCTCGCCCACGTCGCAACCTCACTCAAAAATTGCCTAAACGTCTTCAACCCAACCCTCGTCTCCACCCTTTCCTCCTCACCCCCAACACTCCCATCCGCTGTACTTATCAACCCCGCACCCTCCGTAAGACCAGCACTCACAACACTCTGCGGAACAAGACACATAGCTTTATACAAAGCATCATAAACCAATCCAACATCCTCTTTTGTGAATCTTCCGAAGGTTTTTAAGCCTCGTACGGCGCTGCGTTTAGCGAAACTTTCGATGGAGTGGATGATCTCGCTTCGGTAGCGTTTACGTTCGTGTTGGATAGTTTCGTCGGTTATGATTGAGAATTCGCGGAAGGAGATGAGGAGGAGTTCTTGGAAGCGGGTTATGGCGCGTGCGCGTGGGTCGGAGGAGGTTGGGTGGGCTGAGTCGCCCAGGGAGGCGAAGTAGTCGCGCATGAGGCTTGAAAAAAAAAGGGGGAAAGAAACGGTGATTAGTTCAAAATGGGGGGCGGGTGTGTGAAGGGGGGTAGGACAGACTTGAGGAAGCCACCGTCATCTTGGATTTGGAGGAGTTGTTCTCCGTTGATTTTGAGAATAGCTGGGTATATTAAGTTACTCCCCGAGATTATGAGTTGTGGATTTACGAACCTAGACTTTTAGGGAGTTAGGTTCCGAGTCGGGAGATACAACGGAGCAACGTACCCGACTTGGAACAAGACTTTAGGTCCCATGCAGAAGAAACAATCGACTATCCGGAACGCGAAGACCATAGGCATGCTATTGATGAACCTGGAGACAAAATAATGAGCAATAGAACACTAAGAACGAGAAAGCGAGTCTCACAAACTGAGGAACCAAGGAAGAGACGCGACGGATAACTGAACATCGACCGCCTGGAAATGTTCATGAATCATGGGTAAACATCGTTGCACTAGAGCTTCAAAAACGCGCTGATCTAGTAGGGTACCATGCATAGACGGACTAAACCACATTGAGTACACTTATAGAGCAACCAAGATAGGTGACCCACGAATAGTATCCGGGTAAAAGACGGTCACACAGAACTTCAAGAAGCCAAAAGGCCTGTTCTTCAGACATATAGCTAACACGCCAAGTTTTAGCGTGATTCTGAAAGACAAAAAGTGGGAGCAGGCATCATACATGAGTACAGCCGCTGCAAGGATATTCATAGCCTAAACCGCCCAAAGTTAGTCAACATCACCATCACCATCACCAACACCCCAGAAAGCAAAAGCACACCCAAAACGCACCTGACAATACCCCAACTCCGGATTCTTAAACGAATACGCCTGCAACACCCTCCTCAAAGCCGAAATACCCTCCTCACTCTGATACCCCGCATATTCCGGTAAACTCCTATGCAAATCCTTCTCAATATCCTCCGTGCTCGTACTCGTGCGGCCTTTATGCTCTTCTAATAAACGTTGGTAATATCCTGGATTCGCATAGCGGAGGTATATAGATCCGGAGAGGGTTTCCCACATTTCGCCGCGGAGTCTGTTGGGGAGGCCGACTTGGACTAGACGGGTGCTTTGGGGGTATCGGAGGAGGGTTAGGTTGCGGCCGTGGGCTGTGCGTTGGAGCAGATTTAGTGCTGGTGTGTAAATTGGGTAAGAATAGCGTACCCTTTAGATACGATGTCCATAGTTTGAGCTTTGAAGCTTCCCGCAATCTTTTGGAGAAATAATCAGAGAGGGACTGCGATCAGGGGAATGGTTGGAATTTGAACGTACTTTTTAGGGTCGCCGGGGAATTTAAATTTGAGGCCTAAACCACCATGGTATGGGACTTCCGCACCAGGATCTTTATCAGCATTCACGTTGTTGCTGCTCCCGCCTTCGCCTTCAGCAACAGGCTCAGTCTCTGTAATAAGGCTTTCGGAGAAACACGTCTTGGCGAAACCCTTGACAGCTTTCATTTGTCCTTTCTGGAGCTCGATCTTGAGCGCATCACGAAGAAGACCACAGAACAAGTCTGCTGTTGGGCGTAACGATGTAAGTTGGACAATCTACCACGACTAGTAAGGCGGTAGTTCTTTTCTAGTATAGCAACCCGGGTGACGTACAATTTTCATGCCATGCCATGTCAGGAGGCTAAGGGCATAGATGCCCGCACGCGCATTGAGGCGCTCGACTCTGCGGATAGTAGACAAAGGTATCGTGAAGCGGACAGATTTGCGGTCCAGAGACGCGAAAGCGAGATACGGTGCAATGAGATATAGTCTTCCAGCCTTCGTGTACACAATCAACCTTGGCGTACACACACAAAGGTAGCAAGACGAGCGTTATACGTACATACGAATCCTCGAAGCCCACCTCTCCCAAACTCAGGACAGCATTGATCTCCATGTGGTCCACATCCTCGGTAGTAAGTTGATCTTTGCCCACATTCTCTGCGAGAGTAGTAGAAGCAGGGATGGAGAAGAAGAACTGTGTAAGTTGGTCCTTGGATGGCTCTTTAAAATTGCGGAGGGCAGTGGAAATGGTTGCCATCTTGGTCCTTGACCCTCGTGTAACGCGTGTGTTGTACGAGTGGCTCTGACTGAGGTGATGAACTGTTAAGCGTCAGGGTCCTTCCCCCCCTCCCATATCACCTTCCTTATTTGGCATCACTTCCCTTTCTCTGCTTAGTCCATGTCGTTCAAGCGCGAGTTTCCGCCGTTGTATCAAGGTTCTGGGGACCAGGCCATCGATAGACTCGCGTTCTTCCATGTCTTGGAACGCCTCAAGGTTTTTGGCGCTTTTTTAATTGTTGCGACTAGGCTGGCCGTTGACTGGATTGTCAGACGCAGAAACGCACAGGCTGGGTGAACAATAATGTCCGTCACTTATCCACACCCTCGACCATTGGCTGAACCACGAAAACAGATTCCAGATGCAGAGAGGTCCGCCCGTGCACAGATGTGACCCAACTCAACCAATGCTTAACGTTCCCTATGCAGTATCTCTGACCATATGTACCGTATGGCCGTTCTTGCCATGTGTACATCAGATTCCTCGCTAGACATCCCAAAGTACATTTATCACTTATTCCAGGGTAGTACCTTGTAATATCAATACTCTCACAGATCCGTCATGATGTGCGTTGTACACGATCTCGCGGAAGCACAAGGTACATGGACTCGGTCTCTCGTTTGACCTATCGTAATGACCTCGAGACATTTTCCCAGTTGGCGATATCGCGCCCCGAGAAGGCATACCCAAGGAAGTCAAACAACACCTCGAGGCAGAAGCCATGCATAACTTTGTTCACGTCATGCTTCATAGCTCTCCAGCTGCCCAACGGATAGAGGCGCTCTGGCGTGTATATGTCTCACTTCATCACCTTCGTATTATACCCCGCTGAAAATTCTTCAAAAGGAATACGAGGAGGGTCAAACTCCAGAAGCAAAGTTCGTCAAAGGCGAGCACTTCCGTTTCACCCTCGCGTCGCATTGATAGATGTGCGTCGTAACAGATCTTGATCGTTTAGAAATGTCTCTACAAGGTACTTATATCCACCCCCAACTATTCTTCGTACCTCTTGTTAACCCAAACAACTAGCATCGGAATACGAGAAACGGCATAGCACGTCTCTCCAGTCCTTCTTCGACAGTAGCATACCGAAGATAAACCACCCCGAAGTAAAGGCATGGGGTTCTGACTTGCTTGTCGAACGCGGCGAACAAGGAGAGCGTGTATCTAGGGGTGACGATGACATCCACCGACCATCTCACGAGAAACAATCTAATTCATGACACCCCTACAAGGCGCATAGCACGGAGGGTGAGAAAGGCCCCAAAAGGAAGTATGGTAAACGGAGATCCACAGGCGGATTGTTGTGAAAGAGTTAATCATGTCACTGTTTAGGCGATTAAAGATGAGATCTAATCATAATGTTTTCGATCAGATAAGATTGATAGACCCTTAACTACAATATTAGTTCAAGGGCACGGTCTCAATGTATGTACTTCTATGCATCGGTAATCAGCACTCAACCTAAGGAGGCGTTGAAGCGCCGTGCAGCTTTTCAAAATGTCTTTTGTTCGATCCAGTAATGGCTTCTCGCACACCCGAACCAAATATATGTATATCGTCCCAGTCTCATTCACACATTTGTGCAATCCTTGGGTTTAACAGACAAATCAGTTTCTTGTTTAAATTAGTCACTCTCAGATGGTCCGTAGCTGGAGCTGTAGCTGTAGCCGTAGCACGGCCAAACAGTGCCAACATCACTGAGCTACAATTATAGCTACGGACCATCTGAGCGTGGCTATTTTCTCGTACTTTTCCGTAAGAATACCAACAAAGTATAAGGAACGGGTCTAAGCATATGTTAGATCAACAATTCAACTCCAAATACCCCCCACCGAACTCCCTCTATCAAATAAATCTTGGAATTATTTATTTATGAGTAAACGCGTGCTACTACGGTCGGTGTAGAGATTAATCATTAGGCCAGGTGGACGGGTTGGGTCTCATTCATACATTGATGCATTCCTCGGGTTTAATAGACAAATCAGTTGCTAACTTAAATTTTTTCGCGCTTTCCACAAGAATACTAGTAGAGTATACGGAGCGGGTTTAAGTATATGTTAGATCAACGATCCACCTCAAAATATGCCCCCAACAAACCCCCTTTAATCCAGAAAAATATCCAAAACGGCTTCACTCGTCTTCTCATCCTCCCCTCCCCCAGCCACCCAATGAATCTCGCACCTAGGAACCTGCTGACAACCCGCAAACCTTTTCTCCACCATCTCCAACAGGTTACCCTCCAACTCATCTCGCGCCGCCAGGTCCATCCTATAAAGCAAATTCTCAACCCTCAACGTCTTCAACCTCGGTAAATACCACGGAGCAACCACCCCGGTCGGATCAACCTTCTTTAAAGGCAGTTCGTCCAAAACGTGATCCAAAAACAAAGTACTACACGAATGCAACGAGAGCTCCTCCAGCTGCGGGGCATACTTAAAGAAGAACGTAGGAAAGTCTACCTCTTCCTCCTCGACGGTCACACAATCAAACGCGTACAATTCGAGTTTCGTGAGAGTCCTGGGCAAATTGGCAAAGAACGATTCCCAAGGTATACGACTGAACGGCTGGACGTAGTGCAATTCCAAGCTCTCGAGAACAGGCATCCGCAAGTACATCAGAAGGTCGGTGATTGCTGGACCTTCGAACTTGGGCCACCCGAACGATTTGAGCTTGGGAAGTTCGAGAGGACCATCGAGAGACGGTTCGGTATCGAGAAACTGCCGGTAGGTGCATGAACAAGCCGAGAACTGGACCAAATCTTTGCATTGATGGAGCGCCTTGACACAGTTACGCGGTAATACGTCGGAGAGGTCGAGATGGGTGATAGACGTCCACGGAAGTTCCAGATCAAAATACCGCCAGTGCCTCAAAGCCTGGAGCATAACATGGTCGAGACGCGGTGCCTGAGTAATATCCAACCTCTGAGGTCCCTCAAATTTAGCGCGGCTGCTAACGAGAAGAGCTAAATTCTTGAGGGAAGGCATGGAATCCGAGAGCTTGTGCCACAAAGAATTACGCGGGTTGAAGAGGACGAGCGACTGGACTCTAGACTTGATTTTCTCGAGGACAGCATCCCCCCACGCCTTCTCTTTGGCCGCCCATTCGCATTCGTCCGGTAAGATGATCTCGACGGACAACGGTAAAATCCCAGAGCTGGCAACGTGCAATTTCAGATACGCCATGTAGAAATCCATAGACCATTTATGATCCGCTCCATCGATGTAGATGAAGAGATTGGTCCAAAGGCGTGGGGTAGACCGGACGATATGATGCCAGCGCGAACATACGGCGCCAAAGGTAAAATGGGCACCAGGTTTCGGAGGGTCGAATTCGCTGTTGGCATCATAGCCTTCAGTAACTTCAGAGAAGCTGAATGTTGGGCAGGCGAGGTGGAAGATGATCGACAAAGTCTCGGGTGCGAGATTCTGAATTGAAGCTCCCGCCATATCCTAGTTTTACAGAAGGGTGTTTCAGCGGCGAGCGGCTTTTCGGATTGAAACTGGAAGGGAGTATAGTTGAAATTATTGAGAGGAGCAAATGAACCGTTTGACGTTGGAAATACTGTCTTCCGAAGGTGCATGAGATTCACTTCGCGGTGTTTGATATGAGGAACTTACCTGGATCTCGTTTCGAACGGGAAAGACTGGAGCAGCCAGGCCAGTCACCCATAGCTCTTATATCGTGGCCTCTATGTCCAACGCACAGGCGGAACAATGGAGCGTCCACCTGAAGGTGTGGATGAACACTTACGGTTGTGGGCGACTGTGCGCTCGGCCAAAGCCCAGTGGTCCTGTGGAGTGTATTGACCATGCCCAGCCACCGCCCCCTTTTGGAAAGTGAGTTTCCATTTTACAGGGCACGACGCGTTGACGCAGCTCTTCGATCAAATTGCCGAACACAGGCATGTGGGCAAGCCACTCTTGCCTTCCACAAATGGAAGTCTCGTTGGACTTGGGGCGTTTCCATGATTGAGTATTTTAAATAAGTATCCAAGTGAGAACAATTAAGGAACGTCTATTGAGAGAGTAAGTGGTTATCATCTGAGAAGAGATCAGAGATAATGAAAAAGGCTCACCATTGCAACTGCCTGTCACAGCACCCCTGCCAATATTACATGTCAATGGCGGAGGATAGGTCGGGCTACCATGTATATTTGTGGCTTGGATGGTTTCAAAAGGCAGGTTTTACTACACCAAAGAAATGTGGGTGGTACGGAATGTCTTAGAGGACGGTAGGGGACCTCGGCGGCGCTTTCCTTCCTCACACAAATATCAAAGACACTAAAAGCGAGTTGGGTGTTGTGATCGCGCAAAGCCGATTTCTCTATTTCCCGACTGGGCGCGTTGTCGTCTAGTAAATTAGATCTGCAACGATAGGTGAGTAATGGTGGACTTTCTTTATGTTAGGGACGCACTACCTTTGTTTTGTACCTGACGTCTAGGGGGACAGAACGTGCCTCACTGTCACCGCGTTGGCTTGTAGAAGACCGAGGTATCCAGGTTGACGTGTATACCTCTGGTTCCTTGCCGCTGAAAAGAAAAAAAAACAGCAAGATAGTCGAACTTTGGGGCTATAAATGAGTGAAGAGCCCTCGCGTTCTCTACAGGACCAATCCTGGTAAGGCGTAAAATCATTGGCGTAGTATATTGCGACAGGAGAACCCAAGGGAACATAAGAAGTTGGGGACAACGAAAGATGCAATTGCACCAGCCCCGAAAAGGATTAAAGCGTTCACCCAGTGGGGAAAACTGGATCAGTTGCCGAACCAGGATAGAGATAAAGTGTCCAAGAGATACACAGATCCTGAAGCATGATGGATGATGACGGTCGAGTCTTATGAACAGCAACTCGGCGACGTCTGAGTGGCTTGTTGATTCACATGGACGGAGCCAGCGGAAGGCACGCCCGTTGCGGTGTCTGCAGCGCCAGTTTGTGAGTCAATGAACCGCGATTTGATGTCCCTATTGACAAACGTTAGCTGGAGTTTGGAAAGATGCGAACGAGCATAAGTACCTGACGATATCATGTCGCTGCCGGAACGACTAGGGCGCCTCATCCTACACAAGTCACACATTCGTAATTGCAGCCGGCAGGTCGTAGGTAGCAGACATTGAACATTTCCCTCATTCTGGTGTTTCGACGGTGTATCCAGCAACCTTTTGAGTTCGGACTTGGGTTCTTCCATTGTTGAACGTTGAGGCCTGGGGCCTGAGGGCCCGCCACCTGGCTACGGCGAGGAACAAATGCATCACTTGGATTCGGCGTTCCCGGGCCTGGCCAGCCACATACATTACCTTTTATAGAATTTCACTTAGACATTTCAGCTTCAACGTTGCCAAGCACCACCCACGGCTATTCACGTTTTTACAAACCACCTGGCCCCGTTGCGCATAGACCTTGTTCAAAACACATTCTTTTCTTTTCTCTTGGGCTCGGAGTGTTCTTCATAAAAAGCTTTGTGAACTCGACTTTGCACCCTATATCAATTGTCTTTTTGCTGTTATTTAAGCCAACTCAAATCTATTTAACCCCATCTCTCGACCACATACATACCCTACCTGTGCGCGTTTTCCCGTCAAGCTCGCTCCAGGTCATTGATTTCTCCAAGCTCCTGCCACTCTCTGGTTTCTCACTACCCCTCTCCATCCTGTTACCCCCAATCTGCTCCATGTCTCCCGCCTTTCCGCGCTATAACTGCAGCCTTCCCTTCCATGGGTTATGCGAGGCGAACAATTCTAGCGGCCATTGTCCTGCCAGTGAAGTAACCGCCTGGGACAAACAAGGTGAAGTTGTACTGATGCTGAAGAAAGTCCGACATCTGGATGTCCTTCTTTATCCCCTCGACCAAGAAAGGGCCAGGTTAATGCGCGAGATCAACATCCTCCAAGCGGCAACACGAAATATACCACCCGAGGTGTTATCCATCATTTTCCAATTTGCACGTCCGCCTATCAAGTTTACTCCTCGCCCAGTCCCACCGGCATCCTCAAACATTCCGGATTTAGGACGACGTCGTAATCGTGAGGATAACTTCCAACTTGTTCTGGGCGCTGTTTCATCTTACTGGAGACAAGTCGCTTGGTCTACGCCACAGCTGTGGACGACGTTCTCAATCGAGGTTCGCAAAGCGCGTTGTACCGACAGCATATCGTTGCTCAACTTGTATTTCGAGAACTCTCGGAATCTCCCTATGGCGATTGAACTGGATCTCATGGCACAAATGTGGTCATTGAAATCTGCGGATGGCGCAAAGAAGCGAGACGAATTCATATCCTTTCTGGAACCGGTGAAAAACTCTGTGTTCGTTGACAACGCGGAAAGAATACAGAACCTCATTTTGACCGGTTTTCCGATTGAATGGGTCCCCTCCATTGGCGAAAACCTCTCCCGCTGCGAGTCGATCAAATTGCATTGGCCAGGGCCTTTTGGGAACCACCAGTGGGATAGTACTTACGATCCAATGAACCTCGCTGGCCTTCCCCGTTTGCACCATGTTCACCTGGAGCGCCTGCCCAGCTCCCAAATACTCCCAGGGTCAAATATCACTATCTTGCGATTGCACCGCATGTTGACCGAACACTGTGTGAAATTATTGACTGGATGTCAAAACCTTATTACACTCGAGACCTTCGCCCCCCTCAGCAGCTCGGATTCCTTTCCCTTATTCAACCGACCTATCGTACTTGAGCATCTTGAATCACTCACCTGGTGGCATATTTCTGATGGATGGTGCCGCAACTTCCTAAGTAATGCACGTTTCAAGAAGCTTCGCATTCTGCAATTATCTGGTTTTGTTGGTGATCCTAGTGACACCCAGATCTGGACCTCCTTTACTTCCCGACTCCCCGCAACTCTCCAGATCCTCAGGTTCGCAAACACCTCAAGTGGCCGTCCCACAAGGACCCTTTTCGTCGGCATCCCCCAAGTCCACACGATTCACCTCGCAGAGTTGTCTCAGGAGTTTATATTGGAAACCTTCCGAGTGTTGAGTCGTAGGATTAGTTTTCCCGGTACGTGAATATAACACTATACCCCGTGGCGTACTCACCAATTCACGTAAAACATAAAGGGACCATGCTCTTACCAAACCTCAGGACAGTCATAGTGGATAGATACGTTGCAGATCTCTCACAGGGTGATATCGCCAACATGCTGAAGGAGCTATATCGCGATAGGACGACAGGGGAAAATTTTCGTTTAGAACTGAGGTCTGGTTTTCAGGCAGTGCCGTTCAAACGACGATTCTTAGCCGACTTGGGAAAGCTTGCGATGAAGGGATTTGAGTGGGAGATAATAAGTGGTGGCCTTGTGGTACACATGTTGTCCTCTATCGGGTGTCGTGAAGCCATGCAGATTCAGGAGACAGGTAGTTTATCAAGGGTTGTCAAGTTTCTATCTTCTTGGACTTCTAGCCACGAAAGGTAGAGGGGCAGTCCAAACAAACATATTTTAGGTAGAACCACTTATTATCTCCCACTCAAATCCCTTCATCGCAAGCTTTCCCAAGTCGGCTAAGAATCGTCGTTTGAACGGCACTGCCTGAAAACCAGACCTCAGTTCTAAACGAAAATTTTCCCCTGTCGTCCTATCGCGATATAGCTCCTTCAGCATGTTGGCGATATCACCCTGTGAGAGATCTGCAACGTATCTATCCACTATGACTGTCCTGAGGTTTGGTAAGAGCATGGTCCCTTTATGTTTTACGTGAATTGGTGAGTACGCCACGGGGTATAGTGTTATATTCACGTACCGGGAAAACTAATCCTACGACTCAACACTCGGAAGGTTTCCAATATAAACTCCTGAGACAACTCTGCGAGGTGAATCGTGTGGACTTGGGGGATGCCGACGAAAAGGGTCCTTGTGGGACGGCCACTTGAGGTGTTTGCGAACCTGAGGATCTGGAGAGTTGCGGGGAGTCGGGAAGTAAAGGAGGTCCAGATCTGGGTGTCACTAGGATCACCAACAAAACCAGATAATTGCAGAATGCGAAGCTTCTTGAAACGTGCATTACTTAGGAAGTTGCGGCACCATCCATCAGAAATATGCCACCAGGTGAGTGATTCAAGATGCTCAAGTACGATAGGTCGGTTGAATAAGGGAAAGGAATCCGAGCTGAGGGGGGCGAAGGTCTCGAGTGTAATAAGGTTTTGACATCCAGTCAATAATTTCACACAGTGTTCGGTCAACATGCGGTGCAATCGCAAGGTAGTGATATTTGACCCTGGGAGTATTTGGGAGCTGGGCAGGCGCTCCAGGTGAACATGGTGCAAACGGGGAAGGCCAGCGAGGTTCATTGGATCGTAAGTACTATCCCACTGGTGGTTCCCAAAAGGCCCTGGCCAATGCAATTTGATCGACTCGCAGCGGGAGAGGTTTTCGCCAATGGAGGGGACCCATTCAATCGGAAAACCGGTCAAAATGAGGTTCTGTATTCTTTCCGCGTTGTCAACGAACATAGAACAAGAAAGTATCTAAAATGGGTGCACTTTCGGACTTGGTTCTTATTATTCTCCTCGTACCTTTGCTGTTACCATAAATACATATCGGTGTCTCTTTCAACTCGCTTGTGCTACATACTTCGCTCTATGTTATCCTGCCAGATCCTCGTCGGTGAGACTCAAGTCCTCATCTCCATAAGTGTCATCAAACGGGGGTTCTTGGCGGACACGGGAAAGCTTGTGGTGGGAGGATCTGAATGGGAGATAGTAATGTGGTTGGCGACCTTGTGGAAGCCGATATTCCAAAACTTGAACTTAAGCCGGTCCAGGGTCAAAGCTCAACGTTCAACGCCCAGTACTCAAAGCTTCACGTAGTGGCAAACTGACATGCGCTCTACCGACAGGAGTTGACCATAGTTAAATATTGACATAGAGTCATTTGCACCCCAACAGCCTCATAAATCTCCTCGAGAAATGCGACCCAAGCTGGGAAAATCAGCCAGGACAAGGTCGATGATCAAAATGCGGACTATGAGACGGCGGATTCTCTTTCAGCGTCAGACTCTATTCGCTGTCCTTCAATCCCCAGGACGCAAAGTCCGACACAATATTGGCTGAAGTCCTAGAAAAACCGAATCACAAAAAGGCCAACACGTCGTCAAGTGAATTCGTGCGGTCCTCGCCAGCAAGGATGTCCTTCATGAACCTTGGTTTCGTTTTCCAAGCAGAACACGACCCTCCGTGTAGTGACGAAACGAACGTAGATTTTGCCTTCAAAGGGAGGTGTATTCTGCAGCAGACATTGACCATTTCCCTTATTCCATTGTTTCAGCGGTGTATCCAGCAACCAGTTGCTTTTAGGCTTTTGTTGTGGGGTCATCACCTGGCTACAACCAGGAACAATCGCATCTTCCTGGCCTTGGCCAAAGCCAGCCACCGTACCTTTCCTGTTATAGATTTTCATCTTGACACTTCAAACGACACTTCAAACGCCACTCATAATTTCTCATGGTTTCACAATTGATTTCTTCTTTACGCGTGGACCGGGTTCAAAACACGCTGTTTCCTTTTCTTGGTCTCAGAGTGCTCTTCATAAAAAGCTTTGTGTAATTCAACTTTGCACTTAAGGTTCATTGTCTATTCCCTGCGGTTTAAAAGCCAACTCAAAATCGCTAAACACCATCACCCAACAGTCTTTTAATATCCTGCCTGTGCGCGTCTTCAGGCTAACCTCGCTAGGTCATTTATTTTTCAAGTTCCTGTCAGCCTCATAGCTTCTTGCGTCGCTTCCCGCCAGGCTGTTACCCTCAATCTGCTCCATCATGTCTCCAGCCTTTTACAACCCTAGCCGCAGCCCCCCTGAGGTTTTCCGTGGCCCATGCCAGGCAGACGATTTTGGTGACCACTACCCTACAAACGGGACGACTGCGTTGAACGAAGAAGACGAAGTTGTGCTGATGCTTGGGCGAAGTCCGTCGTCTGGATGCCCTTCGTCATCCTCTCAACCATGAAAGGGCCGGGCTTTTGCGTGAGATCAACGACCTCCAAGCGGCAACGCGCCATTTACCACCGGACGTTTTATCTGCCATTTTCCAATTTGCACGGCCGCCTACTACCTTTGCTCCCCGCCCGGTCCCACCGGCATCTTCGAACATTCCAGACGTAGGACAGCGTCACAGCCCGGAGGATCACTTCCAACTCGTCTTTGGTGCCGTTTCGTATTGTTGGAGACAAGTTGCTTGGTCTACGCCACAGCTGTGGACGACGGCTTCAATTAAGGTTCACCAGGCGTCGCTCTGTGCCAAAAATGCGTCGTTGCTCAACTTGTATTTCAAGAACTCTCAGGGTCACCCTATGGCAATTGAAGCTGGATCTTAGGACACAGACTCAGTTACTGGAGTCTTCGATTGACGCGGGAAAGCGAGAAAAGGCCATATCCCTTCTGGAACCAGTGAAAACCTCTGTGTTCATTGACAACGCGGCAAGGATACGGAACCTCACTTTAACTGGCTTTCCAATTGAATGGGTCCCCTTCGTTGAGAAAAACCTCCCCCTTTGCGAGTCAATCACGTTGCATTGGACTGGGCCCTCCGGTGCCGCCCAGTGGGATAATGCCGACGGTCCAATCAACCTCACTGGCCTCCCCTGTTTGCATCACGTACGCCTGGAGGGCCTGCTCGGTCCCCACATACTTCCAGGGCCGAATATCACTGTCTTGCAATTTCGCCACACAGCAATTGACCTCTGTATGGGGTTTGCGGCTAGGTGTCCGAACCTTATCACCCTTGAAGTTTTCGACCCCCGCGATAGCACAGACTCTCGCTCGTCGTTTACCCGCGTGAACCTGCGCCACTGTGCCGTTTTTGAGAATCTCGAATCACTCGCCTGGTGGAATAATTTTGATTTTTGGAGTAGCTACTTCCTAGAGAACGCACGTTTCAAGAAGCTTCGTGTGTTGCAACTGTCTGGCCACGTCTGTGACGGCCCATCTCATAAAAATTTCGAAGATAGCCCCTGGGCCGTCTTCGGTTGCCGGCTCCCTCTCACTCTCCATACCCTCAAGTTCTCAAACATTTCAGCGGGACTTCCCTCAAAGGGAATTTTCAACAGCATCCCTCAAGTTCGCACAATTCACCTCGCGGAATTGTCTCAACAGTCTATACTGGGTATTTTCAGGGTGTTGGGGAGCTATCGCGCCCACAGTACGTGTTTATAATACTAAATTCCGAAGTGTATTCATCGATTGACGTAAAATATGAAGAAGGCATGTTTCCAGCCGCTTCTCAAGACAATCATAGTGGATAACCACGTTGCGGACTTCCCGCAGGATGACATTGCCAAAGTGCTGAGGAACATATTTTACCGCAGGTGGGAGGCAGAGGGAGGATTTCATTTAGAATTGAGGTCTGGTTATCGAGCGAAGCCACTCGGGCCGCGATTTTTGGAAGACTTGAGACGTCTTGCGAGGGTGGGATTTCGGTGGGAGACGGTAGTTGGCCATCTCCGAACCGTGGAACACAGGTTATCCTCTATCGGGTATGGAGGCGTGGCCCCAGCACGGGCTGGTAGTATCACGGCGAGGGGCTTGCGCTCTTTAAAAATTATCAAATTTGTAGCTTCTTTTCTTCCCGTCTTCCATAAGGTCTAGAAAAGAGGTTCAAACAAACTTAGTTTAGGTAGGATAGGAGAGTTAAAGGAGAGTGTTGGTTCCTCTGACTCCGAAAGAAAGTCGCTGAGGGGTTGTGACAATATGGCGTTATAACAGGGCGAACGAAGATAGGAAGGCTGGCTTCGCCGTAGCGTGAGGAACACGGATTGCCTTGGCCTCCGGATTCTCAGATAAGGAACTTTGGAAATAGTATGTTCACAAGTTAACCAGTGACACCACTTCGGAGAGTTGTTCGCCTTGGACGTTCAATCTCATCCAGACACCACTTGAGGCAGAGAAAGTTGGCGTGTATTGCGCCTGCCTAGACCTTTTATACGCTCAAAGATTCAGTAGCAACAGCCTCATTTGTGATCTCCCCACTTCCCTCCCATCCTTCTATTGCCTTCCTTGTCTTCGCACTCTCAACTCTCTCAAAGAACTCCGGTTTAAGATACCCTTTCTCATCACCCTCCGTCAATACCACGCCGTTATCTGAGAGATGGAACTTGATTCCTGCTTCGAGAGCTTTTCGAACATTGATGAATATGAGGACCTGCGAGGATTTCCTCATTCCTATAAACACAATACTGGTTTAGTACAGAGTACGAAACGCGGGTCGGTCAAGACGAGAATTGGAGGGCAGACGCACCGCTGATGAGATTATCCCCGCCAACACCTTGCGCGAGGTGAACATGATTCCTCTTCATTTTTGATAGACCCTCTTTCTGGATAATGTTCCACGCCTGATTCGTCGTACCATGCACAGCTAAACCGGAGGGTATATCCGATATACTCAATATAGGCTTGAGTTCGAGTTCCACTGTCTATTTACCCGGCGGTCGGTCAGTTGTTCGTGAGACTTCAGTGTCATAAAACTAACCTTTAACGAATGGCCTTGGTTCGCCTTAATTAACCATACGCCCTTCCCACCATCCTCACTTTCAGCAGCGTTGTAAACCAAAACAGTTCCGTCGGCTCTCTCAAAAACTAAGCTATATCGCTGCTTTGCATCGCTGCTCACGATTGCCTTCAGCTGCTCCAGTGTAAGGCCAAGAGGTTGTATCCGGCTATTCTTAAGCTAGTATCAAGCGGCAGAATCCATCAGCGAGGTGGTCAGACAAAAGAGATGAAGAGAATACACACAAGATCATCAACCCTCACATACCCATCCGTGCGCATCTCTAATCCCTCCGAGGTAGCACCATGCCTCAGCAACCACGAAAGGGTCTTTGAAGTCCGAACTTCAGGTGAATCCTTCTCCAGCCCACGGAGTTTTGAGCTGCCTCCTGCACCTCTGCCTCTTCCTCTTCCTCTTCCGCCCCGTCCACCACGAGTGCTGTCATCACTTCTCCGGTCCTGCTTTATAGCCTTCTGTTCATGGGTTTGTTGCCCATCCTGGACCTGTTCCATTTTGGGTTGTTTCCAAAAACTGAGTGCTCTGGTACGAGTATGTCGTGCGATGGTCCTATGTGAGTGGTAGTAGGATCGGGGTCAGGGGTACGTCATTATGAGTCGGATGGACGATGTGGTTCCAGTTTGAGTTGTGGACGGGGGTTGAAGATAATTCATACTTAAATAGTAATTAAGTAACTGGCATCACATGCATCACAACAAATCCGTTCAGATTATCCGTAGAGACACAAACGCCCATTTACAAGCACGAGTATACGGTCCGAGTTTAATATTTCATAACCTTAACCTTTCCTCTTCTCAACCCCTCGCACGACCCCATTTGACTCAAAGGGTTTCAATGAACCACTCAACACTAACCTTGAACGCACCCTCCTTCCCAGCCTTGACCTTCGGATCACTCATATCACCACGAACGGCAAATCCATGCGTGCACCCTTCAAAGTACTCCCTCTTATATCCAGGCTTGAACTTCCCACCGCCGAGGATCTCGTCAGCAATAGCTTGAGATTCAAGAGGGAACTGCTGATCAATCGTGCAGCTGTTGATCAAGAGAGGGACGTTGGACTTGGCATATTTCTAATCATCATCAACAAGAAAAGGTGTGAGTGGGGATGGATAATTGGAACTCGTATAGCCATTGAACGTACCTCGATATCTCCTGGAGCTTTAAGAAGGGACGGGTGGGTGACGATTGCGGTATCGATAGCATTGTCAAAAGCAAGGTCGAAGACATATCGTGCTAAAATCAAGCACAAAGCTCGTCGTCGACCCGACGCCCCAAATATAGAAATGAGAGCATACCACCGAAGCAGTACCCAACAGCACCGATCTTCGTCACGCCCTGCTCCTTGAGCCATGCGATGGTCTTATCGATCGGTGGACGACTGTCCTTCTCCGAATGCCTCGATAACCATCCCGGGATATCAAACGTTTTCTGTTGCGTTGGGATGTAAAGTAAGCAACTTAAGAAAAAGGTATTTAGAGGCGTACTCCGGGATCCAGGGCATCCCCGGGAACGGCGTCGTTGTTAAGATAGTCGGGCATAACGGTCTGTTGAAGTAGGCAACAAGCTCAACATGGGTTGGCGCCCAGAACAAAAGAGAGAATCCACATACGTAGAATCCATTCCGTGCAAAGTCGTCAGCGAGGAGCTGTTCCGCAATTAACGTCTCACGGAGAACTTGAAGGGTAACTGGTGAGAACTACCCCACCTTATTGTTGATCAAATCTAACCCGAAAATGTCTGACAGGAAGAGGATAGCCTTGTCCTTGGGATAGTCGACAGTGGGGGTGGCGATGTACTGTGAGACACCATTGGCGGTAATGGTCTTGCCTGACAGTTTAAATGTGGTTCAACTCAAGCCATCGAAGCCCACCTGGATTGTACATACCCTCGGGCGTACCTTCGTGCCTAACCCCTAGATCACCATCAGCATCAACAAGCACGATCAGAACCCAAAAAGAAAACCGACCGCTAACGCACTCCTTGCAGAGACTCATATCGATAGCAGTTGAGAGATAGGGTAGTGGGGAGGAAGCTGAAGCTAGAGTTTGGGTTTATAAATCAATAGCCCGCAGTTTTAGGGGTGTTCATACGAGCATGTGGAATACTTTTTGCCCTGGGGTGCCTAGATCGATGGTGGAACATTCCTTACCCCGCAAGGCATAAGAAATATTATTATGCGGTTGGGAATCGGGGATATCATTCATTCACGACAGTCATATTTCACATGCAAGGGAGAACGATTCAGGAGTCGACGAGGACCAGCGAGGACCCCGGATTATAGCTGCTGGTTCGGGAGTTCGGACAGGCTTCGGGCCCAAAATCGGGGGAGGCTGGTCCGCGGTTTGGACAAGACTGGGCCCACAGAAGTCAGCCAAATGGGTGGGGGCAAGCATGGCTGAGCGCTTCCAGCCATTGGCACCTCTCGCCAATTAATCTTAACCTCATCGCCTTGTACATTTATCTCCCTTCTCTCCTCCCCATTTTCTTTGTTATCCTTCGGTAACTGGGCTTGAAATTTACAATATTGTTTTCCACATATTTGCGAAATTGAAACAGAATCATGCTAGTTTCAAGCCAGCAATGGTACCTTTTATGAAACGGGTCACGGATGAGGGTAATACATAGTATTATCCATATTCAAGCATCTACAATCTTGTTCACACAGAAAAACCATTTTTGGCGATTTGTGTACGCCGGATCATCAGCTCGAACAGTTCGGACAGATTCTCACACGGAACAGGAAATTTGATTCGGGCAAATTGGTGAAAAAATGCCTATTTTCCGAAACGCTAATGGCCTCCCCTACTATAATTCGGGGTCCTAGTCGACGCTCAGCAGAGGTACAAAAATAGACATAAACACTGGTAAGCATCTTGGTTAGTTCGTCTTCGGGCCAAGTGTCGCCGCCGCATTCCTCCGGCGCTTGTTGCCCCGACGAATATCTATCATGTCATTATCTGCTTCCGGATCCTTGTTATTTCCCAACATTGGAATACTCTTCCCGAGCCCTCCTATTGCTTGGTTTTGGTGCGCTCCTCCACCCTTAGGTCTCCTTCTGCCTCCACCGCCGCCTCCGGTGTTTCCTCCTCCACTACCTGGCCCACTACCGTTCGATGACGTTGTGGAAGTAAGGGGTAGGGGGAACGGCGAAGGAATCTCATCAACTGAGAGAGAGTGCGGATTGAGGAAAGGACCAGAAGTGATGGGTAGATTGCTGATAAGTGCTGTATTCACGGGTGGACCTGGTGTTGGTGGGGGTGAGGTTCCTAGTTTGTTGCGAAGCTTACGAGTTAAGGGGGGTCTGGTGTGGGCATCAAGCGATGCGTCTGAGTATATATATAAAATCAGTAAAACATAACCAAGAAAATAACAGATCGATATACCACCCATTGCTCCCTCGCCTTCTTTTTCCTCGCGTGCCTTTCTCCGCCGTTCTTCGATACCCTCGAGTAACCGCTCCCTTACACGATCGCGTCCCCTCTTCCATTCTTCTTCTACCCTCTCCCGTTCCTCGTCGTACGCCGTCTGCGCACATTCAATAGCGTAGCGCTCTTGGTTCTCCAGTTGCGCAAGTATCGCTGAGCGTTCGATGGAGATTGGTAGTAACCTGAGGTTGTACATGGGATGTGTTTCGGGATGAAGTGCTAGCTGGACCGACATTCCATGCAGTTGCGAGATAGTTTCATGGTAATAGCGCCCACTGTACCACCAGAAAAAATTCAACGCCATCAGCTACGGTGAACAAAGTGAAGAGGAGGGAAGGAAGGAAGGGGTGAGCTCACTCTTCCCTCCTATCAATCATCTCCTTCCCAAGCTTCCCTGCAATTTCCCTTTTCTTTTTCTCCTTCTTCCCATCGTCAAGCATTGCTACGTAAGTAAACCAGGTTTAGTCCAGCTAGTGCAAGTAGAAGGGGGGTTCCAAGACGTACCATGTCCCCGTGAACTTGGACCTGGTATTGCTGCATGGCCATGGTGGGCGTATACCTGTGCTCCCCCTGCTCCTGGACCTGGACCCGGACCCATGTCACCTACGTCCGCAGCCAGATAGCCAGTTCTTGCTTTGTGTGCTGATCCATATGGAACGGCAAATAAGCCTTGCTGTGGTGGCATCCTCCCTGCGTTGGATTTGTTGTCGTGCTGTCTGGTGGTGGACGTGACTGGCGAGTATGTGTGACGCTCCTTGAAAATCCGTCACATCACATCACAAGGGGAATCGGGAAAGTGGATCTCATCATATCACAGGTTACGTACTTAAATATTTTGTTTCCCTGGTTGTCAGTTGGTTGGATACTTTAAAAATCCGGCGCCCACAAAGGGCTGAATTGCCTCGATATACCTCAAATCGCCATTGGGGCTGGTGAAAGACAGAGAACTCTCCTAATGTATTCTCGCCGTCAACAAACGTCTCCAACGGAGACGCACCCGAGAGGCTGTCCGCATCCTTCGGATGATGTTTTGTATTCCGCATCTGATTCGCAAAACAAACCCTCAATCCAATCCCATCGCTTATGTGATTTTGGCTTATATACGACCTAATTGCGCCATCTTCCTCCTTCCACCGCCACATCATCACTCCCCACTTTCCCTTATAGCCTAGACCTACGGGTTGCAAATCCAATTTGGGTGTTAGCCGGAGCCCTGCCTTAATTTACATTCGGACCGACCTGCTATGCCCGCGGCGCTCATAAAACCAAGCACGTTCTCGCTTGGGCGGCCTCAAGGCCTCCCATTAACTCCTTCCATGGAGTCTCCCACTCGACATTCACAGCGCGGATACCCCGTCCACGTTCGCAAGGTTACCGAAAGGGTTACCGAAAGTTTCTCACCCACTACAGACCACTTTTCTCCCCATCCGCAAAACGACGAGCTCCTCCTACTTCATCAAGAAATTAAGCACTTTGACAACGTCATTCGACAACTGAACGAGGAGCGAGCCGCAAAGTGTCGACGACTCAACGAAATACAATCATCCATATCGATCCTCCCTTCCAACATCCTCCGTACTATCTTTGAATTCGTTTGCCCACCATCCGAATATAACTCTTCCCACCAACGTGTTCGCAGACCCAATGCCAAGCCATTAATTCTCCCCATCTTCGCTTTATGTACTGTCTCATCGCGATGGCGGCAAATTATACTCTCAACTCCGCAGTTTTGGAGAAAACTCGATTGGATTTGGAAGTATCACCTGTCTCCGGAAAGTACATCTGCCCTCCTTCGCACCTACTTCACACGCGCCACATCATACCCCGTTGATCTCAAGCTCACGATTGCCGAGAGATGGAAGGTTGAGGACATTATACCGTACAGCGATCCTGACCATATCGATGGACACCTTGACGCTCTCAAATATACCATCTTCTTCAAAAGCCCCAACAGGATTGGGAGTCTCAAGCTCGACGCTCCCATTCGCTGGTTACACCTCATATCGAAATCATTCACGCACCTAACAGACCTATCACTCTGTTCTGGGCGTATAGACGAATGTATCGATCTATCTACCCTCCCTCACCTCACCCGGGTGACATTCGTGAATATCAAAGTCGCTCCTATCCTCCCCTGGCGTCAAATCATCCACGCCCACCTTATACGTCCCCATATCAACGTCTCCCTCGAACTTCTTACACACTGTCCCAACCTCGTCGAGTTCCACAGTCAGCACCCCAACCCAGTCAAAAGGGAGTCTATCACCTTACATCTCACATACCCTGTCACACTTCACCACCTCGAATGGCTCGACTGGGCCTGCATCGGCGGCCTATGGGACGACGCTCTCTTCCAATACGCCCACCTCCCCTCTCTCCGCAAACTCAGTCTCACGGGTGATATACCCTGGAGTCCTGAAGTAGAACACACCCTCACCACTTTCCTCACCCGTTTACCATCTCCCATCGATCTCGAGCTTGGCTTTGTGCAGGATTTCGTACATGGACCTCCACCTTCTGTCAAGGCCATCTTCCGCGCATTATCCTCTCTCCAAAATCTTACGATATTAGAAGACGATCATTACTTCCTTGAGAGAGTTCTCCGGACCCTCATACCACCTTCCTCCTCCTCACCATCTTCCTCCTCGCCGTCCTCGCCGTCCTCACCTTCCTCTCCCTCCTTCCTTTCATCCCTTTATGCACCCTCTGCCCCCTCCTCCCCTGACAAAATAATATACCTTCCCGCACTCCGCACACTCACCCTCCAAACGCCCGACCGCGAATACGCCAAAGACGATGTATTCACCCGACTCCGCGGGGCACCACAACAGTTACCCGCCCTCGTCCGCGGAGACATTTTCGTCGAACTCGTGAAGCAGAGGTGGAGGCTCCTTCATACCCCTGCCTTCCGCCTTAATCTCAATTTCTCCCCGGCGTGGAGGGTGAGAGGGAGAGATGAGTTGGTTAAACTTGTTGAGGAGGAGGGGATGAGGTTGGAAGTCGTGGAGGGGGAGGTCGGGGTCGGGTGGTTGCCTGTTTCTTGATTGGTTTATTGACAGTGTTTTTTGTTTTAAGGGTTTGAACCGGTATGTATGTATGTTGATCTCGGTTCCAATTATGTTCTGCTTAGGTTGATATGTTGTCTTTTTGTATTTTTCTTCTCGCCCATAGAGTATGTATAATAGTGAACGAGATGTATGAAATGTGTTCGCCAATAGGAATAACAACGACTTCAGTCTCTCTTTGAACTGATAAAACATCTACATATGGCTGGTTCGTCCAAGATCTCCTCTCCCTCTTCCTTCAACAACATCCTATAACAACCCCCAGAACCTTGGCCACATCCTCCGGCATCTCCACTCTCCCTCATTTGTCCGCAGCCAGCTCCTGTTCCACATCAGTTCTCCATCCCGGGTACTCGTAGATATTGCAAATGTGTTTGTCGAAGGCACAGGCGCGATGGCAGATAATGGCAGATACATCTGGGCCAGGAAACTCGTCGGATGACATCTGAGGGCCCAAAAAGGTACGTCAGGCCCTAGTCGAGGGCACTGGGGGGGGAAATTTCCACCAATTTGCGCACGCTGCAGCTCATTGTTGACATATCATGCTTGTACATTCTCTTCTCTCTCCCAACGCATGCTAGTTCACAACCCACCTACACTTATTCAGGGGAGGAGGAACAAGCACACGAAAGCGTTCGCGAACGAGGTAAGATCTATCAAGGTGAAGGTTCACAGAAAATTCCAAGGCTTACAGTCAAGGAGGGACGACGGGAGGCTCATTTCCTACAAATCACATTCCCAATCTCCTCTTCCCAGCCTTAGTTGATAGGTAAAAATTGCTGAAACACTGTGACATACAGACCAACGGCTCAGTGTCCGGGTCGAACATATTGCCAGTTCGCGAAGGACAGTTGAACGCACCTCTAATTGATGCCAACCCACTAAATATAAATATTAAATATTAAATATTTGCCCCCCGCCCCAAAATAACCTTACCCACACTCCCTCTTCCATCCGAAAACCTTTTCGAGCACAAACTATAGCCCAAGAATTGAGAAAGTAAAATGTGGAGAAAGGGCTGGAGAGGTTTCCATAGTCTCTCAGCACCAGAGAAACCTCAACTGCAAACCTTCGCCTGCTGGCGGCGTCTTGGACGGGTTACAGAGATCAAGGAGTGCACAGGGATTGAATCTTGCCAGCTCTTTTTGGCTGTCTGTCCACTCACTGACCTGCTAGGAAATGCAGTCGAGTGTGAAATGCACATTGGTGTAAAGACTTAATATACCGCTCCATTGCTCTGCACTAGAGGTGGCACAGCAGTGCAAGCCCCAGTGAACTACATTTATGCTCCGTTCAATCATCAATCACTAATATCATCCCTTGATCCTTCGGTTCCGGGGACACATCTTCCCCAACCACATTGGAGATGGAAAATACTGGGAGCTTCGCACGATCCGCAAAGCGCTCCCTGATCATTTCCGTCATTTCACTGGTAACATTGCCAAAATCGACGTTGGGGCGTCGACTGCTGACAACCAGAGTTCGAAGGTGTGGTAAATAAACTGGGCCCCTGGCTACCCCATTGTGTACGGAGAGAGCTGCGAGAACATCATCTATAAAAGGCTTCGCACACTGATGTAAAACCAATTCCCGCAAGTAGGCAGTGTGCTCGAACAAACACGTAGGGTATGAAACACTTGACGTGTCCCGGGCTAGGAAAGCGCACAATTTGAGCCTTTGGAGAGTTAAGGGTAAGTTTTGGAAAAGGACGTTCCACGACCTGTCAATTGGCCATTCATAAGTTAGCTCGAGGGATTGGAGCACTGGCATTCGCAGCTGTCCAAATAGGTTGCTGCTTTCTGATCCACCGAAGTGAGTCCACTGGAACGCTTTGAGGTGGGGAAGGGAGAGAGGAATCCGTAAAGCAGTCTCCATGATAGCCCAACGAGGATAATCTGTTGGGCTGTGGAAATCGATCAAGTTTTGACACTGGTGAAGGGCGTTTATGCAGATGTGATATGGAATCTGAATGAAATGGAGTGAGGTGATGGATGACCAAGGGAGTTCAAAGTAGGTAATTTTGGAATACGGCAGCACATGGAACGAGAGATGTTGAAGGATAGGTGCACTAGTCACTTTCAATCGCGAGATTCCGTGGTGAACCCCACCAATAACACCAAGCTTCTTGAGAAACGGAAACTCGAGAGTGGAGAGACAATCCAATGCCTCATCCTTGAGGTTCACCAAGATCAAGGATTTCAGTTTAGACGCAACTTTCGAGAGGACGTGGGCGTGGCTTCCCGCCAGGGATTGCGCTTCGAGCCACAGGGGCGGGTTACTAAATTCAAGAGATAGGAGCAGGGATTGAGATCTGGTGACATGAAGCTGCAGGAGTTGAGCGTTGTCGTGGTTTAAAACTACGGATGTCCATAGTCGGGGCGTGGAATAAACGACCTGTCGCCAGAGAGAGGACACAGCAGCGAGGGAGAAATGCTGCCGCGATTGTTTGAGACCCCCAGTGCCGCCCAGGTCGTAGCTGTGTAGGGAATCAAAGAATTCTGTGGGAGGGCAGGTGTGTTGAAAAATGGTCGCAAGAATCTCTGGGGGAAGATTGTATGTTGATGATTGGGTAGCATTGAGGGTCTTGAGAAAACTCGCTTGTTCTCTCCTGTCCTCATCGTCCGGCTCCTTCTTCTGCATCTGAGATAGTAGGGTAGCGTCGTTGGAAACAATAGGTGATTCGATTTCGTCTGGCATCAAAGAGAAGGGTTGGATGTAAGCAGCACGAGCATGCTTACACCTGGACTGACAATAATTTTAAGTAACTGGCGGGTTACACGCCGAACAAGGGGACAAAGGCGCATGGCATGACGTTTGGTCACACCAGGTATTGTGGATGCTGTGACGTTCTAGTCACACCGGATATTGCACAGATCTGTTTGGGTATGTTGACGGCACAGGCGAAATGGCAGGCAGCAGCGTCCAGTCTTCCGAACAAGCGACCTCCTCCCACTCACGACCTGCACGACCTTTGACGCCATTTAATCCTGCACCCAAACAAAATGATCGTCTCATTTCCATTCACTTTCAGTTTCTCAGTACCCGGACTCCCAAACCCCTTCTCTCCCAACTACTCGCGTCCACAAGCCCAAGCCACTTCCCCCGCATCCGAACCCGAGGTTCACACACACTCGGCATTCCAATCCATCCTTCATACCTCTGCAGAACCAACCGTGGCGCCTTTACCAAACAGACTGCAGAGTTCCCCTTCACCGTCTTTCACAAATATCACTAAACCGAATAACCTCAAGCGCGGTTGGGAGCCTGCATTTGCGGAGCCTAGTCAATCGACAACGACCCTGGCTTTGACGAGTGGCTACTTTGACAATCCTTCAAAGTATAGGGAAATGGCCAACGCCATATCCACGCGCGATCAATCAGAAGGTACGAACCCCATCTCGCCTGGTATATACACACATAGATAATCAATTGGGGTTTGTGGGTTGTGGGCTTCTGTTTCGGGTGTCGTGCGTTTCGTGATGCTTTTTGCCTCGAGGCGGACTCAAGGTTACCATGCTCCATGCACGTGTTGCTACTCACGTCACCTACTTTTTAAAACCCGTCCGCAGGGATTAAAAACCTGCATTCAACACCCCTTTCATTCCAACAATTTTCTTTTCTCTTTCACTTCACACCATTTTTTTAACTTTCGTTTGCCTCCGGGCTTCATTTCTTTTCACAACTTCTTTCAGTGGATTTGATATTCACTTTTAACACTTTCGTTCCCAAATTTCATACCGCTTCTTTTCTACCACTATTCCTGACATCGTACCCATGACTTACGCACTCATCTCTTTCGACATCGATATAGAACTTCCCCCCGCCTGCAAGAAACGCCGCGGTCTTGCTGGTTCAATCGTCTCCACCGCCGTCAGCGCCGCATTAATCGGAACCGCAGTCGGTCTTACCGTCTACCGTCTGTAAGTCAACTCTCCTCCCTCAACAATCCCCTCGCTGACAACCATCATAAATACTTACAGATGGAAAGGTCGCGGTAAAGACCAACCCAAAGCCATAACAGCATCAGCCATCCACTCCAGCCCCGAATTCGACTCCGAATCAGGGCACCACCATCATCTCCCTCCACCACCGCCTTACCAAGAACGCGAGTGGTCACCTATCTCACATCCCACCCCTCCTCCTTCATCGTTGGAAGCCCCACCCGCTCTTTTACCTGCTCCGACCCCGCGTAAGAAGGTCGCAAGGCATAATGTGAAACGCTCCCGGAGAGCGCGGATTCCTAGGACAGGGGCTGTTGTGAGCCCGCCACGTGTTGCTGCTGCTGCTGCTGCTGGTTCGAGTGCCCATCCGCAACCCGAGTTTGATTTTGGACGCGATGGAGAGCAACAGGAGGAGGTTGCTGACGATCAGGCACGTGTTTGACTTTGAGGAATAGTTTGTCTCGACTCACGGAATATTTTCAGATGGATTGGATTCAAGATAAACTAGCACAGCTGATCGAAGAAGGTAAACGGGCTCTGAACAGAGAAGTCGTAGTGATGAGCGACGTGAAAGAAGACGAAGTCGATGACGGCACTGGTGCCTGGGAGGAAGAACAAGAACAAGACCACCAACAGCGCACATCAATCTGCAGGTCCAATTCAATTAAACGAACGACGGGAAAACGATCCCGGAACAACGTATACGGAGGCCCATACGGACACAGTACTTCATCGCACCATTTATCTCAAACTTCCCTTGTACTACCCCCACCTGCCACCCCAAGAAGATCACATGCGAAAGCCTTCTCAACGGACTCTGTCACGAGTTTGTTGTTTAAGGAAGATGAGAGTGAGTGGCAGAGTCCCGAGTTGAGGGAATCGATGCAGAAGGCCCGAGAGAGGATTTTGGCGAGTAGGGGAACGTCGTAGGATTAGGGGCTGGTTTACCCTACGCCTTTGCCGTTCGATGATTTACACCTCCCGCAAGCTATGACCATCCACCCACTCGCACTGCTATCTTTACTGGAACATTCATATCCTTGGGACCCACTTAGACCCACAAACTCATCCTCCGCCGTACTCACCTCCATACCCCAATAACTCATCTACTACCTCACACGTGAACGCGCGCAATCCATGATTTTAATGCATATATCCAACCTTTCATCATAGTCCACGACCCGGCTTCATGGAAGCCATACATATACCCGCCCACTCGGGACCAACTCGTTCGTCGTCCGCCGGTGATCCGAGCGGGCGCCCTGGTTCCTACTTACCCCAGATCTAGCAACCAAGTCCCCTGTTGACCATTCTTTTTTTTTTGCTCGTGTATAACCCAGCCGCCAGTGACGGTAGTGCGTTGGGAGTTTGATACGAGCCTTTTGTGGTTCATGGATGGAGGGGGTGGATCGTGCAAATGCTTACACATAACGATGACTGACACTCATACATATTTTTGTATTTGTATCCTTTGGTTTATTTGTAACCCATAGAAGGTAATGAAACGCTCGAAATATTGAGTACATATATACGATTCTTGTTTATGATATGGGCTCCGTTGTTGAGGAGAGCCGTTGTTGTCTCTACTGGACGTGGCAGTGAGAAGATATGGAAAACTCGGGAAATCGAGTGTAGCATGTCGCAGGGGAGCAGAGACAGACACGAACAATCTGCGATCACCCAACGGGGATGTGATGGGAATTCTGCGCCTGAACACATATCTACGTGGTGACATAGTGCCCTATGTGATTATTCACCCTTGTGTTATTCCGTTGAATCATACTCTCCTTGAAGGATTAAAGATGAGAGGAACTGAAGCATAGCTTCCCCGTTCATGGCGTTTCCTTTCAAAGGTATATCTCAATGATATGCAAAAATGGACACCCCGACACTTAACCACCACTCTCCACGGTTCCCTCATTTATTCAACCTCCAAACACCTTCTCGACATATTACAACACCTTCCCGCCGCGCAGCCTCCAAAAACGCTGCGAGCTGTTCAATAGACTGGTCATATCCGGGTGCGAAGAAAGGCAGCCGTCGACTTGAGTTGATAATCGTAAACGCGCTCCGAACTTGGTTCATGTCCACATTCTCCCTGGGTTCTTCCGGTGGTCGTGGCTGCAACACTCGAAGGGCATAGTTCCAGGCTTGACTGAAGCTGATGAGGCCAGCGATGCCTGGTTCGTTTCTGTTGAGGCGGCTGAAGGCTTCTTGCCATTTGGCCGCGACTTGGGAGCGAAGTGCTTCAGAGGCCATGATTACGTGACCCAAACTCTGCTCACTTGATCATCACACTACAAACTCATCATCCTCGTGGCGGACATTTGTTGTATCACTCAAACAAGGTTCTACCCCACCCTTTCCCTCCCAAACCGAGGTCACCGACACGTTCCCCAAAATACGATTTATATTTTGGAAATGGAAATGCAAAAACGCACTACGGAACATTCATCCCCTCCATGAGAGACAAATGGGAACAAGGACTTATCCTCTCTTTAGTAGTCCTCCTTTTATTTAACTAACATGTGTGTATTCTAGTACATTTCTTATCCTGGTCTCTTGTTCCTTTTGTCTCTGCCTCAATTAGGTCTTGTCTCTTGCTCTTGTAAATTGTTCAACACGCAATTCTATACCTGGTCCTATGACTCCTTTTAGTTGCTTCCTATTGAACTGTATAAATAGCCAGTTAGATACTCAATGTATTTCACTACAAATTCCATATTCTACTAAGTATATACAATGGGGAGCTTCAACTGGACAAGATTTAAAGTGAATTCATTGAAATACTTGAGTTCATCATTGAGAACATCAAGGAAAATGGTGTTGAATCTCGATCCGTACCACTACGTTGGTTCAGTCTATTTATAGCTGAAACAGGTTCTTGAGTACTTCACTCTTGAAGAGAGATAACGGACAATGTACTAGACCGCACTCTAGGTTGCTGGTCATGGTCTATTAACGTAGAACAATGTACGCAGTATGCTCTGTATATGCTACTGGCAGATAAGACCTCACCTGTATTAGGTAGAACGGCACACAGACCAGAGACATTAGATATATAAGACCTATGTAGTATGCGTACATTCCTTAGACAATTCAGTCTACTTTCTGCCCATCATTCCTCTCAGATATCCGCTAGCTACAGTCTATAACGCGCATCTCAACAATTCCAGTGAGTACGACTCCCCTCCACCACTAGTGCAAACTATTGTGGTGTACTCGTCTTAACAGGTTATGGGCCCCGACCGCCGCTCACTCCAACCGCGTTTAGCGACGCTGGTAGAGTGTAGGAGGCTATGGTCGTACGCAACCTGGGAGACGGTGGCCCTTTGGTCCATTTGATCCCTGTGTCTGCCCCATGTTGCGACGCGTGCATCACGCACTGCAGTCCTACATGATGCTAACGCGTGTTTACCCTATTCTTAGATATGTCTAAACCGGCAGCTGCTTCGCCGGGCTTTGTTCAAACCCCTAGCGGACAGCTTCCCGTCCTTACTGGGACGGGTAATTATACTATCTGGTCGCTTCGCCTTCGGTCTGCACTGATGTGCATTTCCTTAAACGACTGCTCCTGGACTGGATGGGATTTCTCTGGAGCCATGGACGAACCCGTCCAATATGAGCAGGCCTATGGACCTGAGCACCCTGCTACCCCGGCGACTAGCACTTCGCCGGCACGTCCCGCACGACCAGGAACTCCAATTCCTGCGACTGCTGAGGAGTGCCGCAGTGTTGGTATGGCCAACAACCTCCGAATGCGTGCCCTTGGGTTGATTGAGGCAACTCTCCCCAATAGCATGTTAAAGCATTCCGCCCGGGATGCTCGCTCTCTCTGGTCTCAGTTGCAGGGCCAATACGGCCTTCCTGGACCAGCTCAGGTCTATAATGAGTTCATTCGCGCAATAACGTTTGAGCTCCCCCTCGGTGGTGATCCCTCGCTCAAGATAAGCGAGCTCCAGCAGATTTTCGGGCAGCTTGATGCCATGGATAGTGGCATCGCCCTGGAGATCGAAACGATGGTCCTCCTCCATTCCCTCCACCCGTCTTTGAGCCATGTAGCTCAGACGCTCCTCACCTCAAACATATCGCTTCATGAGCTGACGTGGGATAAGGCCCGAAGCGGCATTATAGCCACTTACGCCTCCAACCAGACCGCCCACGCGCAACGAGCGTGCTTCACTCCACAACAAGGAGGTGGGCAGCAGCAGCAGCAGCGCCAGCAGCAAGGGAAGCAGCAGCCTTCGGGGTCTAAAAAGCCCCAGCAGCAGCCCCAGCAGCAGCAGCAGCAGCAGCAGAAGCCATCTGGAGGAGAAGGCGACGGCGAGAAGAAACGCCGATGGTGCCCCCAAGGAAAAGGAAAAGGAAAGGGAAAGGAGGGAGGTGCGCAGGGCAATGCCGCCACCTCTTCCGGGTATATCCAGGACGTGGACTTTGTGTCGCAGGCACAAACTGTGCCGCCACCATCCACCCGTTCCCTTGTAGAAGCAACACGTCAAGCCAAGACGCCTCCCGTTGTTTCTAACTCCGCCGCCACTGGCAGCAATGCCACTCCGCTCGCGTCGCGCATTACTGCGCCCGAGCCCGAAGCTCGTCGCAAACCTTCGGTGAAAGCCAAGGTTACTGCACTGAAGAAGTGGGACGAATGTCTCAAATCAACCTCTTCATCGGGCGAGAGTTTGGAGGAGATGTGGAAGCGTTTTGACGAAATGGATGTTGAGCCTACTCCATCCACCGTCACAAGGGAGGAAGACGCCATCGCGTGGCCGGCCCCAGTGTATAACAGGCCGGCGATTATTAAGAAACCCAAGCCGCTCAAGAAGAAGCAGGCACCGAAGGAGATCGAGTCTGTCCTCGAGTCGGTCTTAGACGACAACGACTCGGACACCGACTACAGTTCTGACAGAGGGTGTGGGTCAGTACCTTCAACTGACTATTATTCTTGTTCTGATGCAGAAGAGGATGTGCAGCCCCATCAATGGATGGGACGGAACGATACAGACGCAGGGTCTGTCCGCCTCGGAGCGGGATGCCCTGGAGATTCCGAGGTTGAGTTGGGACGACGAGGTGGCCGCCGAAGAGAGCGGGGCACCTATGCAGATGTAGCATGTCGCCCGCCTCCTGTAGGGACTCATCGTAGACACTGCTGTACAGACTTTGTGAACTGCAATGTATGCTGGAAGCGCGCGCAAGGTGCTTCCCCTTCTGCTTATTCCACTAGTGTGACTAAGCTGGAAAGTAAGATGAACGCTACATATACTATGAATAATCACGAGTATTCAGACAAGTTAAGGTCAGATCTCCACAAAGAGCACGAGGATCTTAATCAGATCATCACATATCACATTTGTGACTTGTCTCAGTGCCAAAAGTGTAGAGAAGAAGGGAATAAACATTCTGTGAATGACGCAGACTGGCTCCTTGATTCTGGAGCATCGTACCATGTCACCGGTTATCTCTCTGATTTCGCAGAGGTTAAGATGGGCCATTTCGGGCTTATACAAGCCGCTGGCAACCGGATTTATGAAATGACAGGACGAGGGTCTGTGATTTTCCAGCATGATGTGACAGACATGGGAAAGTCCAAGAGCGCTACTTCATGTATTGCGCCGGTCTTTTACATCAAAGAAATCACAGAACGGTTAATGTCCTCAGGCCAGATTCTTCGGAACGGCTATGTTCTTGAGGCAACCGTTAAAGGGACCACCATCCATGATAAATCAGGAAGAGCTGTATTATCCGCCTGGCCTCATCGTTTGTTTAAAAACAACGTACATACGGTGCACACGTATGTCTTGCAAAATAGCAAGGAGAAACCAGTAGCGTTGACATTACGCCAACTTGATTATATCGATTGGCATCGTCGAATGGGACATCCCTCGGATCGCGCGCTCTCCAAGCTTCCAAAGCACGTAGAGGGCATCGCGTCAATTCCCGCACCATCTACTCGGAAAGGCATCTGCGACGGCTGTGCCAAGGGGAAAATGCATAATAACCCCTTTCCGATTAATCCTAAGCGAGCCACCGCAGTCTTTGAGCTATGTCACTCAGACTTGCTGGAACTGCCTGTCATTAGCTACCATAAATATAAATGGGCAATGACGTTCCTTGATGACTTTTCTTCTCACGCACACGTAGTCCTCCTTCGAAAGAAGTCCGAGGCTCCTGAAAAGCTGATTCAGCTAATCAGTGCGTTAGAGAACCTCTCCGGAATGCGAGTCAAGAGACTTCGCACCGATAATGGAGGAGAATATGTCAATGAAAGGTTATTGGCAGGACTTGCGGCACGTGGAATTACCCACGAGACCACTGCTCCATATGCGCATCAGCAAAATGGAAGAGCAGAGCGACTGAACCACACCCTACACGAGAAAGCCCAAGCTATAAGGCTACAGGCATGTCTACCTGACTCGTGGTGGGAATTTGCGTTGAACACAGCCATGCATTTATATAATCGCACGCCAGTCCAGCGTCTGCAGTGGAAGACACCTTTTGAGTGTTATTCGAGGGAAAAACCAGATTTGTCCCATATTCGTGTGTTTGGATGCGGCGCGTATGTATATCTACCCGATGAGATCCGCCCAAACAAATTGACCGCAAAATCCGAGATTATGATCTTTCTTGGATATAAAGGTAGCAAAAACTACATCTTTATGTGGCACACGACAGGCAACGTGATCTTCATATCACCAAATGCCTTATTCAACGAGGGATATTTCCCTAAATGCCCCGATTCGGTGCCAGATAGCAGTAACCAGCCTAATCACGGAGGAGAGAGAAACCTGCCTAGACCAGGATTAGAGAATGAACCACCTATTCCGCCATCTTCGGATGACGCTGGAATTGTTCCACCTCCACCTGATCATCCAGTATCGTTACCTCCAGTTTCTCCACCATTTAAACTGAAATATTCTCCGCCTACACCTCCTTTACCCAGGTGAGATTCTACTCCGCCAGACAGCATTAATTCTCGACGGCCATCACCTGGCAATACGCCACCTTGGGTTCCCCCACCTGAGTCGCCACCTTCGCGTGGAACGACCGTTGAGGAAGAACCTGATTTACGTGATAATTGGCATGTGGACAGAGATGTATGGGATACCGAGAACGAGGAGTTCCCAATCCCTGTTCCCAAATGTCGTGCTGTTGGTTCTGATCAGGTAGAGCCGCGTCGTTCTGAACGACAAGGCAGGCCTCCTGTAAGACCGGGTAATACATATGGAGAGAACAGGCGTTCAATTTCAATCGAAAGAGAAATAGATCGGACTCACCGACAAGAGCAGCAAAGGCAAAGGCAGCGCGTATGCGCCAATGCCCCTTCGGACGAGATTATTCGCGAGTGAAGAGCAAGGACTAATCATCCTGAATATGTGAGACAAAGAGTTCGTGCTGAGCGGTACCCGCCACAACCCTTTGATTTGCCTCCATTTCAGCTCCCTCCACGTCCAGAACTGCCACCTATGCCTGAAAACAATGATCCAACATCTCACGATGTAAATGACATGGACATTGAAAGGCTTGTCACTGAGGGAGGAGTAAAATTGATTGATTTCTTGATACAGACGGTACATAATACCGCACACGGAGAGCCTGAAACTTTCCGTGACATGCTTAAGCTTCCTGAGCCTATCAAGGCAAAATGGATGGCTGCGTGTATCGAGGAACTCAAAGCGTTGAAAAAACGAGGGGTATACAAACTAGTAGATCTTCCGAAAGGAAGGAGGATGGTTAAAAACCATTGGGTATTTCTCGAAAAGTCTGATGGCTGCCTGCGAGCTCGCTTAGTTGTGAAGGGGTTCTCGCAGATTGAAGGCATCGACTACAACGAGCTTTTCTCACCAGTTGTCCGCTACGAGTCTGCGCGCGTAAGCTTCGCACTCGCTGCAATCCATGATTGGGATATGCATAGCGTTGATGTAAAAACTGCCTATTTATATGGCAAACTGGACGAGGAAATATACATGGAGCAGCCCGAAGGGTTTCGACTTCCCGGGCAGGAAGGGAAAGTATGGAGACTCAAACGAGCGATTTACGGCCTTAAACAAGCCGGTCGCCAGTGGTGGAAGGAATTGCATCAATCTATGATTGAGCTGGGATTTACCTGCTGCAAATCCGACTACGCTATATATTTTCACAGACATCCGAAAACAAAAGAGCTTGTAGTAGCCATTGTCTACGTTGATGACGTGAATTTCTTGGGAAAGAAAAACTCCCCCCTCCTCAATGAGTTGAAGGGAAAGTTCATGAAAAAGTGGGAATGCAGAGATCACAGTCCCTGTGAAGAATTCCTTGGAATGAAAATCTCGAGGAATCGCTCCAAGCGTCAAATCTTCATCCAACAGGTGAAGTACCTGGATAAGATCTTGCAGCGCTTCCAGGTTCCACAGTCTGCCACGGCTAAAATACCATTACCAGCCGGCTTCCAGTTCGTAACGAACAAGGAAACTGCATCGCACCCCTTCCATCAAAAGTACCAACAATTGGTTGGATCTTTAATGTACTTGATGATCGGTACTAGGCCCGACATAGCCTTTGCCGTAGTTAAGCTGGCGCAACACGCCGCTAACCCCGCACCCGAGCACTATCGTGCTGGAATACACGTACTAAAGTACTTGTCCATGACAAGGAACTATGCGTTGAAATATGAAGGTGATACTGGGAAATCCACGGTGACGCTGGAATGCCTCAGTGACTCGGACTGGGCTCAAGATACAGAAACCCGCCAATCTGTTTCGGGAAACATTTGTATGATCGCGTCCGGTGCTGTCACTTGGACTTCGCGGCGACAAAAGACGGTTTCATTATCGTCCACTGAGGCGGAATATAAAGAACTGTCTGACGCTTCATGACAAGTGAAATGGCTGTCACAGCTTCTGGAGGAGCTCAAGATTGAGCACCCAACTCCTATTCTCTACGGTGACAACAATGGGTCCAAATTCTGGACTGAAAATCCCATTGTTGAAAAACGATCGAAGCACGTGGATATTCATTACCACTATGTGCGAGAATTAGTCGAGGAAGGTATCATTGTAATTGGTGATGTGTCTTCACAAGACAATCCCGCCGATATCTTTACGAAGAATCTTGGCATAACCAAAATCAATCTCTTCCGCCCTGAGCTAGGACTGATTTTCGGTTCCGACGTCGAAGCATGGGATAAAACCGCTCGATCGTTGAAGCGTTAATCTCCCTCCTTCAAGTGAGGAGGAGTGTTGAATCTTGATCTGTACCACTACGTTGGTTCAGTCTATTTATAGCTGAAACAGGTTCTTGAGTACTTCACTCTTGAAGAGAGATAACGGACAATGTACTAGACCGCACTCTAGGTTGCTGGTCATGGTCTATTAACGTAGAACAATGTACGCAGTATGCTCTGTATATGCTACTGGCAGATAAGACCTCACCTGTATTAGGTAGAACGGCACACAGACCAGAGACATTAGATATATAAGACCTATGTAGTATGCGTACATTCCTTAGACAATTCAGTCTACTTTCTGCCCATCATTCCTCTCAGATATCCGCTAGCTACAGTCTATAACGCGCATCTCAACAATTCCAGTGAGTACGACTCCCCTCCACCACTAGTGCAAACTATTGTGGTGTACTCGTCTTAACAAATGGGGGTGGGAGTAACCCACTTGTGACATGCAAGCTGGATTGAGAGATCCAGTCACTTATATAAAATAGCTGGTCCATGTTGTGTTGCAATGACAACAATGACAATGAGGCCATGCCTCACTATGGTAGTGGAGTGTTGGGGGAGTGGGTAGAGGGATGGGAATGACAGGCAATGTCGGAGTGGTGGGCAGTGTGATAGGTGGTGATGGGTTGATGGTCTGTGCCATAATGGCACAGGGGGGGGACTTGGTCAATTCTTATGCACTTTAACTGAACCTTAAGCATACTGGGGAGATTCAAAAAATCCGGGCCTAACTAGGCCATCGGAATGACCCTTTCCTACAGCCTAACTAGGCTGAGTTTCGAGGAACCCTAGGTGGGTTAAATGAGTCTATTTCTTCATGCCTTCCATTGCTGGTTTATACCCGAGTGGTTAGTAACACCTGTCTATATTTACATTAGTATGCACAAAGTTTGTACCCTTGAATTTTGAGTTTAGGTATATAGGCTCCAATGCAGTATGACAGGTTATATGAACAGCAGGACTTGTGATTGAAGCAAATGAAAAAATAAACAAAGTCCTAATAGTAGGACCCAGATATCTCTGATCACGTCAATGTATGGGAAGAACCGTTACCGTGGCATATATGTGCTTCTTGCTCCTTAAATCGTCTCTCCCATTCTAAGTTTGTTATCGTGACTACACTTTACAATTAGGGTAAGCATATATTAAGTGCCAACTGCAAGAGAGCTCATTTGCAGTAAACAAACAGTGTTTCGACATATCACGTAAAGAGAGATACAACACATCAAAAAGGGATTAACTACCCAATACCAGGTGGTGGAATCGCACAAATGTTATTTATACACATGTGGCCAGATTAGAACATTCATTGCTGCATAAATGATAGACACATCTGAGTTGATGGCCACAGTGTGTTCCCAGGCGATCTTTCGTAGTTTTGAACACTTAAATTCACTGAATCCCGACTTGTTGTTCGGTTCCAGTGAGCTAGCTGGCTGTGCTGTTCATCGCTACATATTTCTGATATGAGATTGTAACGTTTCTACTACCAAGGATTTAACTAGCGAAGCACAGTTATAATTTCAGTGCAGGCAACTTATCCGAATTCCGAACATGGGATTCAAATTGGCACTATATCCTCTCCTTTTGCGTTTACTGTGGCACCAATCTAAAAATATTTAATGGCTCAGTTGGAGGGGGCGAAGGTTTAGGCAGGTATTCACAGCCGTTGTGGGTCATTCGAACCACACGTCAATGCACGGCAGAGATGGACATTGAAGGCGGCGAATAATGTGCCATGAGGAGCCGATAGTGTCGTTGACGGTTAGTCACAGGGTAGGTACCGCTCTGAACTGCCCAGGTTGTTCGCGAGCAATTCTTATGGAAGACTCCCAGCATCGACAAGAAAAGTCTGCCGGAGTTTTCCGGTGTATTAAATAATTGGTAGGGAGGGACACTTTGAGTCTTGGTGCTTACCAACTCACTGGGTGGGCTAATGGTTCTCCCAGCCACCGAATCCGGGACTTCATTTCGCGGGACTTGACAAAGTAAACTCAAGAAAAAAGGACCAAAACAGTCATGGCCCTGTTTTTTCATTCATATTACATCCTGGGTCAAGCGTACGTGAGTGTGAGGCAATATGCGCAGCTCTTCTATGAAGCATGATGCCAAGGAGGATTTTCCTGATATAAATTATTCAAGCATACAGAGATGAGATTCTAGTCTATGTTTAAACTTGAGGCTGCCGAGTTCGAAGGAGACACGCAATCCCGAGGCTATTGCAACATGTCCGTGGACAAACAACACCTGTAGTTTGACGGCAGACCATACAGGTGGCAGGGTGCTTCCAAACAGTGCGAAATTAATGTCAGTCCTTGCGACTTCCCAGAAATAAAGATGTCAGCGCGCGGTTCCATGCAGTCATGAATGCGCCTCAGATGCGCATTTCCAGATCCCTTCTTGTAGGGCTGCACATGCCTGTATGGAGACCAGTTCCTAGTCACCAATGACTTGGACTTTTTCAACCATCGCGGGGGATTAGGCGGTGGATATCTGATAATGAGCGCTTAAGGATGACAACATGCGCTCGTTGAATTGCTTACAAGTAGGTCCAACATCAGGTGCTTGAAACTATTTATAAAGTGGGTAATTGGAGGGCTATCAATTGTTCCCGATTTTGCACGTATCTTGAGAACAATCTTCTTCCCAAATGGGCACCACGCACCGAATATTTAGATACTACTGCCACCAGGACTGATAGGACGAAACTCGTTTTCACAATAACCCTGGTTTGCCTGATTGCCATAAGATCGCTTGGCCCATGCCCACGTAATGCGTACCGGGTCAATAATGTAAGCTCATTCTGCGTTGGTTGCATTTTCTACGTTTTATATAGCTAGGGTAGGTTGAATAGGATGTTTAACTTCAAACTGTCGAGGTTCCGAGTCACACATATAATTTCAATATATTCCGAATAAATGCAAGGAGAACAGTTTAGTCGAAAGTAGCTGCTGCAAGCAGTGAAATTGAAGATATTATGACGATGACTGTAAGTACCCCAAAACCTAATCACCACGGATCGTACCGGTGGCGTATCCTTGATATCTGCACAGAAAGAACGGCCCCATTTAGATAAAGTAAAGACAATCCTGGGCCTTGCGCAATTATGGCAATTAGTAGAGCGTAGTCTATTCGATCATGGTTATCCGTGCGATCGAGGGAAGAGTCGACGTGAAAGGGGTGTCTCCGAAGTTTAAAGTACGAACTGCTTCCAGAATAATTAACGGTCACCGGTCGATGTTGCTCCAAACAAACAGGAATATAGCATAAGTGCGTGTGCCGCATATAAAAGATTGTGCCCATCAATCTCAAGTTTCGTCAGTCGTACACGGGTTCCCCTGCTTCCGACTACAATCAGATTTTCTTCGCATCCCCACCCTGTAAGTTGTCTCGTCTGTATCAGCTTCTTGTTCATTGACCGATGCACGTCAACTTAGTCACTTAATCTGTGCTTAACGTTATGAGTTCAGTTCGTCTCCGTGACTCCCTCCAACGGATTCAGCAGCTATACGATTCGGGTGAAGATCGATCGAAGCTTGAAAACCTTATCCGTGCATTCCGTGGTATTCAGGCTCTTCCACCCGACGATCCAAAGTCCTTCTTCCACCTCTCAGGTTTGCACGGCTTGCCTTACCGTGGACCAGGAGAAACGAACCCAGAATGGTGGGGAGGGTATTGCTGGCATGACAGTGTTCTTTTCCCTACCTGGCATCGCATTTATGTCCTTTTCCTCGAGGATGCACTCCGAAGCATCCCCAACTGTCAAAATGTCACACTCCCATTCTGGGATGAGCTGGTTAACCTGGAGTCCACTGGCGAGCCAGTGATTCCCTCTGTCCTTACTTCCCCAACCTTCGAACTAGACGGTCGCACCGACAATCCGCTTTACTCGTACATGCTCCAAAAAGCGTTAGCTGAGAATGTTGAGGGTAAAAACCACCGCTACAGCAAACCCGCAGGATATACTACTGTCAGATACCCGCTCTCAGGTGTGTATCGCGTCTTAGCGGCCCCAGCTTTGTGTTACGATCTGCGAATGCTAATTTACGTTGTCAACTAGGCTTGGTGGGAACCAAGGCAGATTTAGAGGCAACACTTGTGCATAATGCTGCGTACACAGATATAGCCCAAAACACCAAGATACTCGACGATAATGTAACCGAGTGGCTGCTGGGCACTGTCAAGATCCCGAACGACCCTGAGGATTCCCGACGGCCAGACACCTACTCCGTTCGTGCGAGATTTTTGCGATGCCTCCTTGCACCCAACTACACTGTCTTTTCGAACACCACATCCCAGAACCAGTGGATTAAAGACCATTGTCGGGAACCCTCGAGCCACTACGTCGTTTCATTGGAAAGTCCGCATAATGCGATCCATCTTGCTCTTGGGGGGTTCTACCAGGAGGGGGTGTATAATGCCTCCCCCATTCGCGGCGCCAATGGCGATATGGGCGATAACGAGACAGCTGGCTTTGATCCGATATTTTTCTTTCATCATTGCTTCATCGACTATACTTTTTGGGTGTGGCAGAGGCTCTGGGGCCTTACTAAACGTGGTAGCCTAACTCTTATTCCGGATTATCCTGGGACGACCCTGGCATACGGGCAGCCGCCGAATTTCCCTCCTGGTACCCATATTACTATGACTACACCTCTTTACCCATTCAAAAAGCCCAGCGGAGAGGACTACACTTCGGATGATGCGACTGATATAAACGAGTTGAGCATCGCTTACGGTCCGGGTTCCCTTGATCCCCTAATTCCTGTGGGCGTTGATCCGGCGAGGTCGCAAAAATCCCCCTTCGACATCATTAATCCCCAAGTTGCCGATCCCATGACGCTCGCAGGCAGCAATCCAAATGTCCCCAGTCCCTTCGCTCTCACAAAATGGGTCCATAATATCAGCCGCACTCAATACGAGGGTTCGTTTGTCGTTCGGCTGTACGCCCGGGGGCATGATGGTCAGGAGATCGAAGTTGGCAGGGAACCTATTTTGAGTCGTTGGAACGTGAAAGGTTGTCTTAATTGTCAGAGTCACCTTGACGTGGACTTGTACGTTCCCATCGACCCAGTGACGTTGGAACTTTTGGAAGGTCCGGCGGATCCCACGGGCAAGAAGGCAAAAATCGACTGGCGGGTAAAGATTCACACTCGCGAGGGGTTACGCGATCTTCCCATCAGCGCCCCGAGCGACGATGGCGGTGGTGAGCCAGTTGAAAGTCCCAAGATCGACGATCTTTGATTGCCCATGAATGTGAAGGAAGGTACTCCAATTCTGTAGTTTGTGAAATTTCTTTTGTGCGCTCCAACAGCGCCTCCGTGTATTAAAATGTGCTTCAACAGTGCCTCGTTCGTCTTCTATCTCTTTCCTTGTTTTGGTTGATGCGTTTAGTGTTTCTTAAATGTAAAATCAAATACAATGTAACAACCTTTTGCTTACCAATGACTTTGCAACAAATCAGTCTGTGGGCAGCATCTGAATCACCAGTTTTGCTGAAACCAACTGGCGTGACTCAATAAAACATGGATCGGAATGTTTGATCGCCCATCTTGGTTTAACCCACAAATTGCTGGAACAGGCGCCTTCCTGTCGTGACTTTGACTTGCTGTTGTATATCGATTCAAGCTGGAATGATTCATATATAACCTCGCCACATTAAAGCAATGCAGGAGAGTAGGTTAATGTATGAACGATTATGTGATTATTCGCCCTTGTGTTATTCCGTTGAATCATACTCTCTCCGGATCAAAGATGAGAGGAACTGAAGCATAGCTTCCCCGTTCACGGCGTTTCCTTTCAAAGGTATATCTCAATGATATGCAAAAATGGACACCCCGACACTTAACCACCACTCTCCATGGTTTTCTCATTTATTCAACCTCCAAACACCTTCTCGACATACTACAACACCTTCCCGCCTCGCAGCCTCCAGGAACGCTGCGAGCTGTTCAACAGACTGGTCATATCCGGGTGCGAAGCGAAGCATGGATTGGATACGGTCGAGTGGGAGACCACCAAGATTCGTAAGCATCCCTTCGATAAACTACGTGATAATGGGTCACTGTGAAACGAGGTACGAGCAATAAAGGGGAAGGAGGGAGACGCACCTTCCAATAAACACGCATTTGTTCCGCTTGTTGTTGCTGCGCACTTGATACAGGCTGAACAACAGCTTCCTGCGCCGCCACAGCTAAAAAAAAAAGCCAGAGAAGTCAATCATCAACCACCACACGCATCCAAAGTCCAAAACGACATACCCTGCCTCGCCATCCCACCACCACCCTCCACCCCTTCCAATTTCTCACCCCGCTCACCCTCTATCAACCGAAACACCCCCTCCCCTATCTCCTCCACAACTCCATAATCAATCCACGTCAAGAGCGCTTTCAGGGCCGGTCCACGATCCACACACGCACTCCCACCAACACCATCAATCAACTCATCCAAAGTCCATACACCCCTTTCCGAAAAAAGCTGGATGAACGCCGCTTCGAGTGGTGGGACGGTCACTTCCATTTCTTTTCCTTTTCCTCCCGGGTTTGTGTTTGTTGGTGGGGTGGTGGGGGGGAAGGATAAAGAAAGGGTAAGCGTGCCGAGGTGTGGGAGGAATTTGAGTTTTTTGTCTGGTTTGAGTTTTGTGAATGTTTCGGAGTAGGTTTGTTGGAGTGTGGATAGTGGACCTGGCATTTGTATCGTCCCTGTTGCTGTTGTAGTTGCCGAGGTGGAAGAGGATCCAGCAGAAGAGGAAGGAGCCAATGGCGGCCAAAAATGATGCGAAATAATCGTAGGATGCAAAATACTCTCCTCCACGGCCTGTACTAACCCATCTACCCTCCTCGAATCCGACATATCCCTCAA
This sequence comes from Calvatia gigantea, assembly GCA_025093985.1. Lineage (NCBI taxonomy): Eukaryota > Fungi > Basidiomycota > Agaricomycetes > Agaricales > Lycoperdaceae > Calvatia > Calvatia gigantea. Next base: position 644,459 of record JACAAK010000005.1, on the reverse strand, counting down.
CATAACTTCACACACACCCAGAGCAGCTTCACCAAATCGGAGTTTGAGAATTTCAACATTCCTCCGCTCTTTATCAATCCTCTCAACAGTTGTAGCAGAGGCGGAGGTGGAGGGGGAGGTGGAGGAGATGGGTATAGCGAGAAGACGTTGTGCGAGGAGGACTTGGAGTTCTTTAACGAAGAGGTCTTGGGAGTCGTAGATGGATACTAAGGTGGAGAGCACGTCGGAGGGTTTGTTAGTCCGGAATTCGGGTCCGGCATCGATAGGTTCTGGATCCCAGTTTGGGTCAGCGTAGTCATCCACCTGGTTAGCTGGGTTCGTGAGAAGTTGGGTATTGGAGGGCGACTGAGTAGGGCCGCCACCAGCAGAAGGCCCGGTCCCGGTGGTGGTGGTGGTGGTGCTAGGGTCGATTGTGTCGTCTAGGAGGGAGTCGGGAGAATCAGTGTCATCGCCTACGAGATTAGCTACGATACAGCGGATTGTGTCGGGTCTGTCGCGGAGGTATCGACGGATTGGATCTGCGACTTTGAAGAGGAGGACTCCTGGTGGGTCAATGATGCGTAGGCATTTGATGATAGCGACGTATTGGGAGAGGATAAGTTTCGTGTCTGCGCCTGGGTGCAGGAGGCGTTTCCGGTTCCTATATTGACATGATTATGAGGATGAGAGTGAGGGTTGTGACGAAAAAGTATAAACAAACGCTTGACGGAGAGCTTTGATGAGGGCCGGACGTTGATCGACACGTTGCAGACAATCTCGAAGATCGTGCAATGCCCCAGTCGAGTCCGGAAAATCGATAATTATATCAAAGATCTCGCGCGTCCGAAGATCGCACAGAGTTTTGTTAATATGGAAATCAAAACGCGAGCCAACACCTTGTAACATCCCCCTAGCTTCTTCAGCATTCGTAGCTCCACGAGCATAGATGAGTAACATCCAAGGGACGACTTTATCCGACATCCAATCACGCAATTCTCCCAACATCGGACGACTCCATTCACCGGTACAGGTCTCAAGGACGTGGTGTTCGATGAATTCATAGCCGACGGTAGCGATGATGGATTCGTAGCGGTCGATAAGCCCGAGAGTCTCGAATGCTTGCCAGATCGACGCATTTGGGTCTTCTGCGTCTGGTGGGGTGTCCGTTGTGATGGCGGATAGAGTGGATGCGACGAGGGCTTTGATTGCGCGTGCGAATGTGGGAGGGACGCTGGAGAAGAGATGTGTCTGGAAGGAGAGTGAGTACGCTGCGTAGATCGTCGTGCCTAGTCTGCAGCCAGTTATTATTAAGTATACAATGGCGTAATATGACAACTCACTCTTGTAGGGGAGCCCAGTGCTTGAACCACGCAACGAGACGCAAGATTAGACCACGCACAATGTCCGCGTCTTCCGTCTCGAGAAACCTAGCCATATGCTCCTCCACATCCCGCTGGATAAGCCAATACTGCTGTTTTAGTTCCTCTAAGAACGTCTCCAGTAAAAATGGCAGTCGTCGACTTGAGTTGATAATCGTAAACGCGCTCCGAACTTGGTTCATGTCCACATTCTCCCTAGGTTCTTCAAGTGGTCGTGGCCGCAATACTCGAAGGGCATAGTTCCAGGCTTGGCTAAAGCTGATGAGGCCAGCGATGCCTGGTTCGTTTCTGTTGAGGCGGCTGAAGGCTTCTTGCCATTTGGCCGCGACTTGGGAGCGAAGTGCTTCAGAGGCCATGATTACGTGACCCAAACTCTGCTCACTTGATCATCACACTACAAACTCATCATCCTCGTGGCGAACATTTGTTGTACAGTCGAACCTGCTATAACCCATACCACTTCGTGACATGCTAGGGCTATGGGTTATCACAGGTCATGGGTTATGAGAATTACACGAAAAATAAATTCCAAAAAATAAATTAAAAAATACTATGATTGCCTACACGTTTGAGAGAGGCCAGAACCTTGTAGTTAGGCGGTAATAACTAGTTAGGGTGTACTTTACGAGGGAAGTAGTCCTCAATGCGGGTATTCTTTAGGGTAGCTGCTTGTTCCAGGCGGATTGTTCTATTGAATGAAACTAGCAAGTGTTCCATTTGACGAGAGAACGGATGATCATTGACTGCAAGGTACCTGTGGATTAACGTTGATGCTTGAAGGAGGTCCTGGGTGCGAGGAGAGGGTAAATCATCGGACAAGTCATCATTAGCGTCATTGTCACCACCCGTGACCTCACTGTTGGCTTGTGCTGCGCGTGACTCCATAACTGCCGTAAGGATTTCCTCCTCAGTTGTTGTGTCCATTGTGTGCTGCTCATCAGCAGGGTTGAGGAGCAAATTGATACCCATGCGATTTGACTTCTGCAACACACCAGTCGCCTCGAGCTCATCCAAGGCGCCCTCAAGCTGGTGTTCCGCGAGCATAACTGGGTTGTCATTGTAATTATCGATGAGCGAGCTAATGGGAATGGTGGGTTGGGTAGATTGCGTGGTATTGGTAGATTGGTTGGGAAGAATGTCAGCCTTCCACCAACAGTGCCGGATTGTGTGAGTGTTGACCATGCTCCAGGCTGTGCAGGCATACTGCATGCCCTGTCTTTTTGTGATTGAACCTGGCACTCAAGGGTACGCAGGCCTTTCTCTAAGGTTTGTACAAGTAAGGTGGGCATCTTTAAGGTTGGGATAATGGTTGAAAAAAATTTCTACTGCTTCTGCATTGTTGGGGACCACTTTGTTGAATCTTGATCTGTACCACTATGTTGGTTCATTCTAAATATAGATGAAACAGATCTAGAGAATGTCACTCTCGGAGTGAGTAATATATGCTATGAATTATTGCTATGTTCTTGTAGGAAACAGCATCATACTGCACTACTTGTTGCTGGTTAGAACTATTAATTAGATAGGTGCTGTTAACACATTATGCTCTAGATATGCTATTGGTAGTAAATAGCTCTCCCTGAACCCAGGTCATAAGGTGTTTCACCAAGGACTTTTGTATATAAACCCTCATGTATATACATTATTCCTTAGACTATTCAGCTCTTGCTTTACTCATCTACAACTCTTCTTAACAACTCTTCTCTAACATCAAAGCTCTACTTTCAGTAAGTATGACTACCCTCCACTACTGTTTCACTACTGTGGTCATTTTGTATGCTCATCTCAACACACTTTGGACAAGCTAAAGACTTAATGTTGCATTCCAAATATGGGGAACTGCCATATATAGTCATGGGTGCTATGGGTTTTCACCACCAAACAGCTATAGGTTATGAGATATTACAGGTTTATGGGTTATGGCTTGATTCTGCCTGCAAACCAAGTTGGTGGGGACAAAATCCTATGGGATATCACAGGTTATGGGTTATAACAAGTATGGGTTATAACAGGTTCGACTGTATCACTCAAACAAAGGTTCTACCCCACCCTTTTGCCCCCAAACTGAGGTCACTAATATGTTCCTCACTATAGAACATTCATCCCCTCCACTCGAGACAGACAGAAACAATTTTACTGATTCTTTCCTTATCTTCAACAAACTGTATGTCCTCCACTCAGAAAACCTAGGAGATACTGGCTCTAAACCTAGATTTAATTAGTTCCCAGCTTTCTATTATCTTATTTCATCTTACTGGCTGGGTTCTGTGGCTGACTCCATAAATGTGGGCTGTGATTGTTATGAAAGTGAGGAAGATGACACTGGAAGCCACATCCCACTCCTGCAACTCCCCCACTTGCCATACTCATAATATGTCTGACCCTAGGCAAATGGACTCTTTTGATATATTGCCATACTGGCTTGGAGCCACACTTCAACCTAAGAGCTGTGGATAAAGATAGTGATTGAAATGCATTTGGAGCCCAGTGGTATCATATTGTATTTTATAGGTTCCTCCCTGGTATAAAGCAGTGGCAATTCATATAAATGAATCTAAGTGACTCTAAGACCATGCCAACCTTCTAATTCCAAAAAGAGCTCAAGACAGGAGATCCCCAGACTGTCACCCTGTCCCTGACTTGAAAATAAAGAAGTGGTGTTGAAGTTATAACGAGAGGGTACAGTTATAATGAACTTGTTCCTGTATATTTTTAGTTCACCTAGCTGTCGAAAAGGTATATAAGAGTCTCAAGGTAACCTTTGTAATTTCACCAGTTGATTCAATCCATTGTATCCTTGTCATGTGCTTTACTATGCTTGCCCTCACCATTCTCACTTTCTTCTTCTCTCAAGTCACTGTATCTCCATATCCTAGTAAAGTGATGAGGTGGCAGTTCAATAAAAAGGGGTATGACTGTGTCTGTCAGTCATAAGGCTTCAAAACCAGGTCTAGGAAAAGAAAGACAGAGGCTGGGAACAATGAGAGAACAAAGGATGAGAGTGACAATGTCAAATATGTTGTTGAGAAAGAGTCTAGAACAAGAGAGACAAGAGACTACGAGATAATGCGAGAATGAAAGGCAAGACACTCAATTTCAGAAACTTTAAGAGAGAGGGAGAGTAGGTATCAATTATTAAGTGTTGAGCCTCTACTGGCTCAACTGTATTTATACTATAGACAACTTGTCCAGTGTTCAATTTCTACAGTTATCTACAAATACTGAATCTGTATAGCAAGGGTACTGAGTCCAAAAAATGGAGGCTAGACTAGCTTGTGGTAAGATATTGGAATTTCTGAAATACAGTGAGTGGATACACAATGATGGAGGCAAAGAAATTGAATTAAAAAAAAAATGTTAGTAATGAGAGAGGTGTATGGTGAAATTTTATTAAAATGGGCATTGGTCTGAAACACAACATATGGCAGGTGAAACAGATAGTCTATAGAATGGACAAGGAACAAGTGGATCAGTGACAGATTGTTGAATGGTCAGGGTGACAGAATCTTTGGAGGGTAGACTAATTAGTGTGAGATGCTCATTGGGTGCCTTTCCAAATGCAGCCAACATGCAGTCTCCACACTAGTGTTACCCTCCAAAACAGATCTCCTGTGTGTGCCAGAATGACTTGCATGCCCAATGGCTTGATAGTAGACTGACTGGAACAGGTCACTGCTTATAGGCAATGACACCATAGTGAGAACTCTAACAGTGGATGACTTCCCACAGCATTTAGAATTCTAGATTATATTTCTAAATCACTCCAAGTGGCAAGAATGTGACTTGCCAGGAAAGCCAGGTGATGATATCATGTCAGATCTCAAAAGAGGGCCTTTTCTAAACCTTAATCTAGAGGAGGCCTCCTGTTACATGTGTTACCTTACTTCACAACTGGGCCCAGATCATTTCCACTCAGGGAGAAGTTCAACACTATAGCCCAGGAGTATTGGCAAGTCTCAATGACTTCTGTGCAGACTTCAGATCACTTCCTCAAGTAGAAGCTCATGCTTGTCTGAGAAGTCTGAGTTAAATGCCACTGCAGTCCCCAAGGTTGTTAACCTTGTAGCAGACAAGGAAAATAAGGAAGCTTGTTACTAGAATAACCTAAAGTAATACAAGGTACTACTTAGCATTATATACTAGCTATGAATAGGAGGTGAGAGCCTATGTAGTAAAAGGTATGAGTCAATGAGACTACTATAGGTTAATTGGTAAGCTATAGAATCACAGGAATAAGAAGAGAAGGTAGAAATGAGTAGATAGAAGTTTAGTGGTAGTAAACAGAAATATGACTCAAAGTGAGTCATAAGAAGATAGAGTTAGAAATACATGTGATAAATAAAGATGGGACTGGGGTATAGAGAAGGAGTTCTAAAAAGAAAGTTAATACATAAATAAAGTTTATCCATGGTAGTCTAGGGGTAAGTTCATAACATCTCCTACTCCCCTTCCTAGTTGCAGACACTTATTATAAACACTTTTTTGAGGCTCTGCCATCAATTCTCCATTTGGGTCCTTTATCTTTTAATTGTGTATGCACTTTTCTCTCTCCAAAATACAATATGCAACTGCTGCAGGTCTCCAAACAATATGGACATAATAGTTATCAAGTCAAATTATTGTATCTCTTCACCAGCTGCAACTACTTTTGAAGGATATGAGAGGCTCATCAATTTGTGGTGTGAAATTTGTCATGGCCTCAGTGGTTTGGATTTCATACAGTAGCTTGACTGATTTTTTGGCACTAAGTGCCATTAAGGTTTAGATGTTGAATCTCAATCTGTACCACTATATTGGTTCATGCTATTTATAGATGAAATGGATCTAAAGAACTTCACTCTCAGAGTGAGTAATTTTAGCTATGAACAATTGCTATATTCCTGTAGGAAACAGCATTATACTGCACTATATGTTGCTGGTTAAGACTATATATTAGATAGGTGCTGTTAATGCATTATGCTCTAGATATGCTATTGGTAGTAAATAGCTCTCCCTGTACCCAGGTTATAGGGTGTTTCTCCAAGGACTTTGTATATAAACCCTCATGTATATGTGTTATTCCTTAGACACAATTCTACTCTCTTGAATACTCATCTATACAACTCTTAGCAACCACTTCTATAACCTCAAGCTATACTCTCAGTAAGTGCAACTACCCTCCACTGCTACACTTAGTACTGGTGTTTTGTATACTCATCTCAACAGGTTATGGGCCCTGACTGCCACTCACTTGGACTACATTTAGCAATGCTGGTAGAGTTAAGGAGGCTACAGTCACATACAACCTGGAAGATAGTGGTGCCTTTGGTCCACTTGATACCTATCTAGCCCATGTTGATGATGTATGTAATCACACAGCTGTCCTTCATGATGCTGATATAATTACCTGCTCTTTAGATATGTCTGCTCCCATTAACAACACTGGTTTCATTCAGACCCCCTACAGTTAGCTCCTGATTCTTAAAGGGATGCTGAACTATACCATCTGGTCGCTTTGGCTTTGCTCTGCTTTGATGACCATTTCCTTAAACAATTGTGAATGGACCAGCTGGGATTTCTCAGGTGTGTCCTACAAGCTGCTCCAGTATGAGACTTCATATATAGAGGACTACCCCACCATTCCTGCTTCTGTTGGCAAGCCTGTAGTTCCCATGCATCCAGGCTCTCCTTTGCCTATAACAGCTAAGGAATGCAAGTCAGTTGGACAGGCTAATAACCTGTGAACTCAAGCCCTTGGGTTGATTGAGAGTACTCTCCCCAACTTGATGTTGAAGCATACATCCAAGAATGTGTGTTTGCTTTGGAGCAACCTGGCTATCCAATATGGGCTACCTGGTCCTGCTTAAGTCTACAACAAGTTTGTCCACACTGTTTTCTTTGAGCTTCCCCTTGGAGGTGATCCCTCTTTAAAGATCACCAAGCTGCAACAAATCTTTGGGCAGCTTGACTCCACGAACACTGGTCTTGCAAGCTGAGATTGAAACAATAATCCTACTCTGCTCACTACATCCTTCCATGGTATATGTCATCCAGACTCTTCTCATGTCTAACATGTCACTTAATGAACTGACATGGGACAAGGCCTGCAGTAGCATTATCACCACTTACACTTCAAACTAGACTGCTCATACACAATATGCACATTTCCAGTCCTGCCAGCAAGGTGGAGGGCAGCAGCAGCAGTATGGTAGCTATCAACAGGATAGACAGCAGCTGCAAGGCCAGCAGCAACCCCAGTAGGGCCAAGGGCAACAAAAGCCCAAACCATAGCAGTAGCAGAAACAACAACCGTCTGGCGAAGGTGAGGACAAAAAATGCCATTGGCACCTTCATAGCAAGGGCAAGGGAAAGAAGGAAGGAAGAGGACAGGCCAATATAGCTTTGTCTGAATACATTGAAGATGTCAACTATGTGTCAAAGGCTGTCCATGCATCTTCATCTAGCATGGCATGCTCTCTTATGGAGGAGGCCTGCTGTTCATGCTTGCCTCCTGCTTCAACTACTGTGGCTCTGCTACTTGCTGAGCACATCTCTGCACCACAACTTAAGTACTCCTGCTGGCCATCTATTAAGGCCAAGGTCAATGCACTCAAAATATGGGATGTCCACAATCATGTGGTGTCTACTAACAGCAAAGAAGACCTGTAGAAGAAGTTTGACTTAATAGAGATTGATGTAAGTACAACCACCACTCCACAAGCCACCACTTTAGAGAAGAAAGCATGGCTGGCACCAGTTTACAACAAGCCAGCAGTTATCAAGATTCTAAAGCCATTCAAGAAGAAGCAGGCACTGAAGGTAACCAATATATATGCTGTCAACTCTGATGATGAGATAGACTACAGTTCTGACAGAGGATGCAGGTCAGTATCTTTTATTTCACCTTCATCCTTGATTACTAAATGCTGTGAGAAGTCCTGTCAATGGATGGGACAGCACTCTGGCAACTCAGGGCATATCTGCTGAAGAGTAGGAAGCCTTGGAGATTTCAAGGATGAGCTGGGATGATATGGTCTCAGAAGACCAAAGAAAAGTTATGTAGATGCTCTCTTATCTAGTCTACCTTCTAGTGTACTGTGCATTTGTAATTCTAAGAATAAACACTGGTTATCCAATATTTCTATGCCTATATGGCATGAAAAACAGAGTATTATACTGCTTATGATGAATCTTACTTATGAGGAAAGAGTAAAGTGCAATCTTGAGGGAAATCTGCTTGAGACATATCACATTTGTGATCTCATAGAATGCCTCACTTGCAGAGGGAAAAATCAGATTGCAGTAGAAAATACAGATTAGGCTCTTTGATTCAGGGGCTTCTTACCATATCACCAGCTATTTATCAGATTTTGCCACCATTGAGATGGGCCTACTATAGAATAATCCAAGTAGCAGGCAACCAGAATTATGAAATGACAGGTAGAGGATCTGTGATTTTCCAGCATGATGTCATGAATGGGAAGAAGACCAGAAGTACTACTTCATGTATTGCACCAGTCTACTATATCAAGGAATTAACAGAACAGCTTATGTCTTCAGGCTAGATCCTTTGAACTGGTCATACCCTTGAGGTGACTGTTAAAGATACTACAATTCATGATAAATTGGATTATACTGTACTATCCACCTAGCCACATTGTTTGTTTCATAACAACATTCATACAGTGCACATGTATATCTTGTATCAAAGTAAGGATGTGCCAGTTGTGTTGACTTTATGCCACCCTGATTATGTCGATTGCATCATTGAATGGGACACCTCTCTGATTGTGCTTTTGCTGAATTACCAGCTAACACTGATGGTATTATGCCAATTTCTCTGTCCAGTTCCAGAAAGCCTATATGTGAGGGCTGTGCTAAAGGGAAAATGCACAATAATTCCTTTCCTGAGAACTCCAAGCAAGCCACCTCAGTCTTCAAGCTATGTCACTCAGACCTGATAGAATTACTAGTCATCAGTTACTATAAATATAAGTAGGTGATGACATTACTTGATGACTTTTCTTCTCACATGCACATTGTTCTCCTTCAAAAGAAGTCTGAGGCTCTGGAAAAGCTTATTGAGCTAATCGGCACATTAGAGAACCTCTCCAGTATGTGGATCAAATGTTTCTGCACTGATAATAGAGGAGAATATGTCAATGAGTGATTAACGGCATGGTTTGTGATGTGTGGAATCACCCATGAGACCACTGCTCTCTATGCACATCAGCAAAATGGGAGAGTAGAGTGACTGAACTGTACCTTCCTTGAAAAAGCCCAAGCTATATAGCTACAGGCATGTCTACCTAATTCTTGGTGGGAATTTGTGATGAATTGCACTGTGCATTTATATAATCACACACCAGTCCAGCATCTGAAGTGGAAGACACCCTTTGAGTGTTATTCAAGGGTTAAACCTAATTTGTCCTATATTTGTATGTTTGGATGCAGCACATATATTTTCTTACCTAATGAGATCTGCCCAAACAAATTGTCTGCAAAATCCAAGGTGATGATATTCCTCAGTTATAAAGGCACCAAAAACTATATTTTTATGTGGCATATGGCAGGCAACATGATCTTTGTATTACCAAATGCCTTATTCAACAAGGGATATTTCCCTAAATGTCCTGACTCTAAACCAGATAGCAGTAATTAAAATATAAATCACGAAGAGCAAAGGAAAAACCTGCCAAGAAAAACAGAGTCTAACGACTTTCTTTTTCTACTGTCAACAGATGAGTCTGGAGATGTTCCACCTCCACCTCATCTGACTCCATTTACTCCCAATATTACTCCTGATCATATCAGAGTACCTCCACTGACACCTTCCAAACCTAAGTTAAGGTCGCTACCTTTAAGTGCACCTTTATACACACCATCACCAGGCAACAAACCTCCTTCTAGGCATACCCCATCTGCATCACCACCTCACAGTGGTATGACTGTTGAAAAAGAACCAGAAGTTAATGAAAGAGATTGGCTGACTGACCCAAAGTGGTATGAAGATCACCAACACCATGAAAACACAGTCAAGGTTGAAAACCCACCTCTAAAGTGTTGTGAAATTGACCCTGAGCAGAAAGCACTGCATCATTCTAAATGACAGATTAGGCTACTTATTTGCCCAGGTAATACTTATAGAGAGCATAGGCATTCAATTTTGATTGAATGAGAAGTCAATTGAACTTACCGATGAGAGCAAGCAAGGAGGAGAGAGTATGTTCACCAGAATGCTCCACTGGATGAAGTAATTAGAGAGAGGAAACAGTGAACCAATGTGTCTGAATATGTTTAGAGATGGGCAAGAGTGGAATTTCTGCCTTTCTCCTCCTGAACTGCTTAGTTTACTGCCATTTGTCTTACCTTCCCATCTGGAATTACCTCCAATGCCACCTTTCCCTAAATCCTCTGATCTGGTAACATGTGATCATGAAGGCATGGATATTGAAAGACTCGTCAGTGAGGGAGGAGTTAAATTGATCAACTACTTAATACAACAATCCATGATACTGCATATGGAGAGCCTGAAAACTTCCATGACATGATTAAGCTTCCTGAGTCCATCAAGGCAAAATGGATAGGCTGCATGTATTGAGGAACTCAATGTGCTTAAAAAGCATGGAGTATATGAGTTGGTTACCTTACTGAAAGACAAGAAGGTGATTAAAAATCACTGGGTCTTCTTACAAAAGTCTGATGGCTACCTGAGAGCCCACTTAGTAGCAAAGGGTTTCTCTCAAGTCAAAAGCATTGACTATAATGAATTATTCTCTCCAGTTGTCCACTATAAGTCCACACATGTAGGCTTCACACTCACTGCAATCTATGATTGAGATATACATAGTGTTGATATAAAAACTGCCTATCTTTATGGCAAACTGGATAAGGAGATTTATATAGAACAGCCCAAAGGGTTTCAACTTCCTAGGCAGGAGATGAAAGTATGGAGATTATGGTGAGCTATTTACAGCCTTAAACAAGCTGGACAACAATAGTGGAAGGAATTGCACAAATCTATGATTCAACTGGGATTCACCTGCTGCAAATCTGACTATGCTGTATATTATTACTGAGACAAAAAGACTAATGAGCTGGTTATCGCTATTGTCTATATCAATGATGTAAACTTTATGGGTTCAAAGGATTCCCCCCTCCTCAAAGAGTTAAAGGGAAAATTCACCAAAAAGTGGGAATGCAGAGACCACAGTCCTTGTGAAGAATTCCTTGGGATGAAAATCTCTTGGAACTGCTTCAAGTGTCACATCTTCATTCAACAAGTTGTGTACCTGGATAAAATATTTGCACACTTCCAAGTTCTACAGTCCACAGCAGCTAAAACTCCATTGCCATCCAGGTTTCAATTTAAATCCAATAAAGACACTGCATCTGGCCCCTTCCATCAGAAATACCAACAATTAGTTGGATCCCTAATGTACTTGATGATTGGTACTAGGCCTGACATAGCCTTTGCTATAGTTAAGCTAGTACAGCATGCCACTAACCCCACACCTGAGCACTATTACACTGAATCCACATACTGAAGTACTTGTCCATGACAAGGAACTATGCATTGAGATATGAAGGCAATACTGGGAAACTGATGGTGATTCTTGAATGTCTAAGTGACTTGGATTGGGCTCAAGATACTGAGACATGACACTCTGTCTCAGGGAATGTCTGTATGATAGTGAATAGTGCTGTGACATGGAGTTCGCATCAATAGAAGACAGTTTCTCTTTCATCCACTGAGACAGAATACAAAGAATTGTCTGATACTTCATAACAAGTGAAAATGGCTGTCACAACTTCTTTCAGAATTGAATAATCAAGCACTCCACTCCTATTCTCTTTGGCAACAATAATGGTTCAAAATTCTGGACTGAAAATCCCATTGTTGAGAAACACTTGAAACATCATGGATATTCATTACCACTATGTGTAAGAATTAGTCAAGGACAGTATTATCAAAATTGGTAATGTGTCTTCACAAGACAATCCCACTGATATCTTTACAAAGAATCTTGGTGTAACTAAAACCAATCTGTTCTGCCCTAAGCTTGGACTTATTTTTAATTTCAATATTGAAGCCTGGAAAGCTTCTGCTCAATTGTCGAAAGCTATTCCTTCCTCCCTCAAGTGAGGAGGAAGTGTTGAATCTCGATTTGTACCACTATGTTGGTTCATGCTATTTATAGATGAAATGGATCTAGAGAACTTCACTCTTGAAGTGAGTAATTTTAGCTATAAACAATTGCTATGTTCCTGTAGGAAACAGCATCATACTGCACTATATGTTGCTGGTTAAGACTATATATTAGATAGGTGCTGTTAACACATTATGCTCTAGATATGCTATTGGTAGTAAATAGCTCTCCCTGTACCCAGGTCATAGAGTGTTTCTCCAAGGACTTTGTATATAATATTGAATTGCCAAACTGCTCCAAGATATGTGGAGTGCCATACTGGTCATCAGAGCACCCACTGTTGTGCCAGTTAGACTTGCTCAGTAGGCACCTATTTCATAGATAGACACTTAACATAGTGCTGTGACTCTTAGATATACAAAGTTTTTGCATATGACCCTGCCTTATGATATTGCTTAAGTACCATAGCCTTATTAGCTGAATACCTCAGTTCTCATGTGTATAACAAGTTACTGAGGTATGTTATCCTTTCTTCCATAGCCAGACCCAAGCTCATTCTATCACCAGTTTATACAGGTGACTAATATATAGAGTTCTCATGTATATAACAAGTTACTGAGTTTATACAGACTTTCTACAGGTTATGGGCCCTGACCTGTTGCTATTCTAATACAGATTATTGCTTGTGCAAATATTATGGCCTTAACTATGAATAATGCTCTCCCCTCTTCTGTTCCCAAACTTGAGCTGGCAAGTATAAACTGGGCTGTGTTTTCACTTAGGTTCATGACCAAAGTCAAGATGAAAGGCCTCTGGGGCCACTTTGACAGAACAAAGAAGTGTATGAAGCTCCCTGGACCTGCCCTGGCTGAGCCCTCACCCTCTGTGAGTACCTCTGGTGCACCAAAGGCACTAGAGGGATCAACAACCCTTTCACCTTTACCTGATGCTATTCTGACACCTCCTGCACCTACAGTCACCTAGGAGATGATTGGCACATGGGACCAAAATGAGCATGTTGTTACAACCTTAGTCTAATAAGACCTCAGGTTGTAGCTTAGGCTAAGGCTTGAGGGTGAGTAAGGGGAATAAACTAGGTAGTTAAGCATACTGAATACAGTGGATGTATATATGCTTAAATACAAGAAGGTCATTCAGTTGAATGGATGTTATGAATATCAATATTTATAGCATTATTAGTCATTATCTAGAATGACTAATCAATCATATGACCAGATAAGATTAGATCAATAATCTAATCTTATTACCAATGACTTATACAATGTCTACAAAGAGACTTGTATAACAATGAAGACATTCAAAAAGTCTTAACGTACATTAAAGATCTAAGTATATTATTTCTATAATATACTAACAACAAATACTATCTATACTACAACTAGTATAGACAACAACTATAGAGATGTTGTCAAATGTCTTAACATCTATGAATACAACAATAATAGATTATGTATACAACTTATACATAATACTATATAGTTCTACTATTATAGTTCTAACCTTCTAGAACATTATAATAATAGTATACAATTACTAATACTTTAAAGTTGAAAGACTTTACAAGTCGTACTACAATATATACTTTAGATTACAAATCATATACAAGTTGTACTATAGTAAAGTCATACTACTTTACTATTACCCTTAACCCTTATATAAATAGACATGAACTAGAACTTCATAGAATGTATATACCCTATACCCTATATACTATAACAAGTAACCCTATACCCTACTATAGATAAAACTACCATTGTTCTCCTAATGTAGACATAAACATGTACATATATGAATGTAGTATATATACCAGTCAAAACCTCCAGTAGAGCCCATCGTTTCTACTTGGTTAGGTGGAGACTCAATACTAGTCTTTTTACCTCCTCTTAATATAAACTCTTAAGATGAACTCCTATTATCTTATAAGTAATCCTGAAGACTAAAGACTAGAATTGCAGTGTCAATAAGTTCTTGATCATAGACTGAAGGTTATTTAAAGTTACATTGTATATAACTATAAATAACTTGAAGCCTTCAAAAAGGAGCCTCCCTTTGTTATCATTTATGAATAGATAATGGGTCCACTTACAGAACAAGTAGACCTCACTATAACAATGGATGGAGTAACTACATGAAATGTCCAATGACAATGGCATAGTAGTTAATATAAGTCATACTTGGAGATTGCTGAACAAGAATAGACAAAACAGGTACACAAGTAGATAGGAATGTAGATAGTGGCAGAGTATGACATGATTAGTAGAAAACCATAACAATACCCCCCAATTAGGCTTCATGCCTCAGGAAGCTCATTGAAGTCACTATTGACTACAGCAGCAGTGAGGGCCTTCTTGGTGGCACCAATAAGATATTTTCCATTGTTTGATCATGTGAAGAAGATGAGTAAGTGGCTTTAGCCATCTTGACAGATAGGGACTGGAACACTGTTGAATGGGAACTTAGTAGTAGTGGAGTTCTCCCAGTAATTCTTGACTATCATCCTCTAATAGTGTTGGTCCTTTTCTTGGCCTAGTAGTACAGTGTGGAATCTTGTGGATAAGAGAAAAACCAATACCAATTGTGGTGGGGTAATGGTTTTTATGAAGTGACAGAGGGTGTTGACTTCTTTTGACTGTATTGTGTAGGTCAGCAAGAGTAGTGTAAATCCTAGTGATAAGATTGTTGATGTTGGGGTCTTTGGTTGACTTGCCTTGACCAAGTAGGTTTATTGCCACATCGGCAAGCTCTAAGAATATGTTGGCTATGTCAAGGTGTTTGAAAACCTCAAGGGTGAGGTTGATACAGCTTTGGAGACTGCAGACATGGTCTTATTCATTGGTCATGAGGGTGGACTGATCTAGAGCTTAGAAGATGGCTGGGATGTACTGGCTGGTGGATGAGGATGCATTGGTAAAACCTGCATACATGTCAGTAAAGGTTATACAGGTAGTAGCAAGGGTGATGTGTCAATTAATGACCAATCTTTTGTTTTGAGCAGTGATAGTCTCTAGCTTGCTGTTGGTGGCTTTGTCAACATCCTTTAATAGGGTTTCAAGAAGTTCCTGAGCAGGGGATGGCATAGTAGCAAGGTTGTAATAGATGCTATGAGGCATAGGTGCTTGGCTGTTGCCTGGTTCAGGAAAGGGAATGGAGGAGATTGTGGTTGGGGTGGGATGGACAAGGGAGCTGATAACGATGCAGTTGGCTTAGGAGAAAGGCATGTTTGACTAGTTTCTTTGTCTGGGGGATAACTTTTTGGGTTTTCTGTCCCCCCTTTTATGGGTATCCTTCAGATGCCTTTTTTGGTATTCTGCTATTGCCTCTTGAGCATTTGCTAAGTTTGACTCCACTGTCCACATATTATCTTCATTACTATACCCTTTCCAATGTACTAGGAATTGATATTCCTGTCCTTGTTTTCATTGTCCTCAGATTTCTTCTACTTTGTATTCTTCTTCATTGTTGATAATTACTGGTTCGGGTGCTAGTGTTCTCTGTTGGCTTGGGAACATTGCCTTTTGCACTGGAGTCAACAACTGTTCATTGAATACATCATGGATAGCCCATCTTTCTGGTAAGGCTAGCCAATATGCCATATCTCCTATCTTTTCCTTAATTTGGAAAGGCCCATACCTTTTTTGGCCTAGCTTCTTTGACAGCTGATTGGTATGGATGTTTGTGTTTTCTAGCCACACTTCATCACCAATTTGGTGTTGTTTCATATATAATTTGCTGTTATTGTGTGTCTGTTTTATCTTTTCTTGATAGAAATATAGCACTGCCATGGAGTTATCTTGTGCATTGTGTAGTTGTTTTAGGAACTCTATGCTACTTGGGTTGTTAGTTGTTCCACACTCTTTTCTTTTCCAGAGGTATTGTCCATAGTTGAGATAGAAAGGTGTTTTGTGTGTTTTGCTGTGTTTCTTGTCATTATATTGAAATTTGGCCATAGGCAACCAATTTACCCAGTTGTTTTGTTTATAGTTGCAGTACAATTGCAAGTATGTCTCGACTTCTCAGTTGATTCTCTCTGTTTGTCCATCCATTTGAGGGTGGTAGGCTGTTGATAAGGTTCATTCAATTCCCAATCCCTTGAATAGCTCTCCAGTGAATTCTGAGGCAAACTGTGGTCCTCAGTCACTGAGGACTTTCTGTGGTATTCCATGTAGCTTCCATATTTCATTCTTGTAAATCTGCACTACTTCTTTTGAGGAAATGTCCATTCTTGTCACTCTGAGCCATATCATTTGGAGAAATGGTCAACAATCACTAGAATAGCATCTTTTCCTTCCAACTCTGGCAATGGTCTGATGAGATTGATACTTATCTCTTCCCATGGTTCATTGGGTATAGGGAGTAGATGTAGTGGTGTTTTCAGTAGTACTGTGCATAGTTTGTTTCTTTGACAGCTTTAACATATTTCTTGGTGTCATTTCATATTGTTGGCCACCAATAGTCTCTGGTGATCAACTCGATCATTCAATGTCATCCTGGGTGCCCTGCATTGGACACATTATGGTATTACTGTAGGATTTTTTCCTAGAGAGCAGAGTCTGGTGGCAGATATACACTAGCTCCTTTGTAGATTATTCCGTTAAAGAGGCAGAAATGTAATGGTTGTGGGATATAGATGTATGGCTTAGATTAAGCTGACAGAATAGATATTTAAAGATTTCTGCACAAGGCAAGTTTGTAGGGAGGCAATCTGACAATATGTGAGACAATTCCACAAAATAACATGAAATAACAATGTGTAGAGAACACTAGAATAGTTAACTACCTTCACTAAGAAGAGTAAAGCCAAGTTACACTGTAAAAAAGTGCAACTCAGTGTCCCTTATCCAAGAAGTCAACAAGGTACAGAACCTCAGATACTCTCTAAGATTCACCCTTATCAGGTTAACAACCAGAAGCACACTGTCCTACACTTGTGATATGCCAAGTACCAGGGTGTAGCAATGCAATACACTCTTAATCTAAGCTCACTTCACAAGTAAGCCCAAGGTCTTCTTTTTAGATCAAAAGGTCTCAACCTTAGCTCAAGTCACTTAGTCTAGTTAATCTTGAAAGAACTTATTACTTTGCTTTGCTCAGGCACAATAGATTGCTTTTCACTGCACTCTGAAGGCTGGGCAATGGCTAGTAGGTTCCTTGCCATGTCTAACACCTCAGAAGGGGTTTATATATTATTTGGGTGCTTGTTATGACAAGAGAATGATTACATGACTAGGAACATATTATCAAGCAAGGCATAAACTGGAAGATTAGATTGCATGCCAAGAAAGCTGCAACCTATTAGATTAGTGAGACATTGGAAATACATGAAGATTTTCAGGGTATCCATTTGTTCCGGGCTGTGTTCTAGTCCATTCTCTGGTTCTGCATTCTTCTCTAAATATGTAGAATATCTGAGATTTCAGATGTCACATGAATTGTCCTCCTATGTTTCTCTGTGGATTGTATGTGAATGCATCCATATTCATCATTAGTACTGAGTGTTGTTTGTTAATCTAACAATGGTGGCATTTTCTTGTGAATACATTGATCATCCTTTTAGATTAAGCATGTCAGACTTATTTCTTGAGTCTAGACTCATTGGAGGGGTCCCATAGCTCTGTATAGATGCATTAGAATGGTTTTACCACCTGGTCTGGTAAAGAGGCAGAAATAGAATACCAAGTGTGATATGGATGTATAGCTTAGATTAAGCTGTCAAAATAGATATTTAAAGTTTTCTGCACAAGACAAGTTTGTAGGGAGGCAATCTGACAATATGTGAGACAATTCCACAAAATAATGCGAAATAATGATGTGTGGAGAACACTAGAATAGCTAACTACCTTCGCTAAGAAGAGTAAAGCCAAGTTACACTGTAAAAAGTGCAACTCATGTCCTTTATCCAAGAAGTCAACAAGATACAGAACCTCAGGTACTCCCTAAGATTCACCCTTATCAAGTTAACAACCAGAAGTGCACTGCCCTACACTTGTGATATGCCAAGTACCAAGATATAGCAATGCAATACACTCTTAATCTAAGCTCACTTCACAAGTAAGCCTGAGGTCTTCTTCTTAGATCAAAAGGTCCCAACCTTAGCTCAAGTCACTTAGTCTAGTTAATCTTGAAAGAACTTATTACTTTGCTTTGCTCAGGCACAATAGATTGCTTTTCACTACACTCTGAAGGCTGGGCAATGGCTAGTAGGTTCCTTGCCATACCTGATACCTCAGAGGGGGTTTATATATTATTTGGGTGCTTGTTATGACAAGAGAATGATTACACAGCTAGGAACATATTATCAAGCAAGGTATAAACCAGAAGATTAGATCGTGTGCCAAGAAAGCTGCAACCTATTAGATTAGTGAGACATTGGAAATACATGAAGATTTTTGGGTATCCGTTTGTTCTGGGCTGTGTTCTAGCCTGTTCTCTAGTTCTGTATTTCTCTCTAAATATGTAGAGTATCTGAGATTTTGGATATCATGTGAATTGTCCTCCTACATGTCCCCATGGATTGTACACAAATGCATCCATATTTGTCATTAGTGCTGAGTGAGCTCGTTAATCTAACAATGGTAGCATTTTCTTGTGAACACGCCAATCAGCCTTTTTAGATTAAGCACGTTAGACTTATTTCTTGAGTCTAGACTCATTGGAGGGGTCCCGTAGCTCTGTATAGATGCATTGGAATGGTTTTACCACCTAGTCTGGCTGGAATCATGACTGGTCATATGGTATACTATTAGAATTGCTTTTAGTTAAGCACAGTGGTCATCCTGTAGCTGCCACTATCTGTCATCAATGGCCATAGTGTTCTACAGTGATCAAGTACTCTTTTATTATACTGTTGGGCTTCTTAGATTAGGTTGTACTACTACAGGAAGGTTTGATGTAATTGTTAGATTAGGCTTGTATGCCTTAGATTAGCGATTTTCATGCATGAAAACAGCTTTGCTGTTACATCTCCCCCTCACTATAGATGACTGCCCTCAGTCCTCTGTTAAGTCTGACATGATCATTAAGCAACAACTTTGCTTTCTCTCTGTTTGCTGATCTTTAAGCATGCACAGAAGCACCCAGTTCAATCAACTAGAAGTATTTTTATTCTTTACAGTGAAGTTTTCGAGGGATGATCAGATTTCACCCTCTTCAATGTTGAGTTCCCCTTTTGGTAACCCTATCACCATTAGCAGCTAATGCTTCTTGCAGCTGATATCTGCTGTTGCTATCTAAAGCCTTTCATAGCTGCCTGTTATTCTAAACATTTTTATATGTTTTATGTGTATCTTAGATACATTCCTTTTGCTAAGTATGATACTGGGTTGTAGAACCTCGCTCATCTGTTTTGGACTGTGAGATTAAGAACCCAGCTTTATTATGTTGCTTTAGCTTAACCTTTCCTCAATTGTGCTGTATATAAGAACAGCACTTGGAACTTTATGTGTTTCTCTTCATAATCTCATACTTCTATCATCATTATGGCTGCCCCATACAACTCCAACATGAACCTGGTCACCCTAGCCTCAATTCACAACAGTCTGGTAGCTCATGGATTCAAAGGAGAGGAACTGGAGAACCGAGTTGCAGAAATGGTGGACATGCTGTGTCCAGGGTGGACAGGTACACCCCTTTTTTCTTCTCTGGTACTCAGCATGCTAATCTTTGCCTCTAATCTCAGGCAGACCACTACAAGCACCCATGCTGCTTATTTGGCCAATGCCCTTATTTATCATGCTAGGCCTCCACCATTGGTCTCCCACAGAATAAAACATTTACATTCCCTCCTGTCCAGACCTCCTCTGATGCTTCTGGGCCTTCAATTAGGCTGCAGCCCATTATATACAGCCTGGGGCATGGTGCCAGGATGACTCCTTCTATGGAGTCTCAGTATGTTTTTCTTGGTAGGTTTCTCTATTGTCTTTTTCTGTTATTCTTCCTAATCTAACCCCAATATTTAGATCCTGCTGTACCTTCCACAACTCCCTCTAAGCCTAAGAAGACTCAAAAGCATTTGCGAAAAGTAAGCTAGGTTTTCATTTTCCCATTATACCTTTTCCTGACAGGTAGCTTTGTAGGAACCAGTTGAGTCAACTCTGGCCGGTAGGCTGATGTTGCCTGCTCCCTCAACTTTGAGTGAGAAAACCCCTGCCACAGCTACCGTCTCCATAGTGCCTCCCATTATGACCAGAGGCCCTATTGCAACCAGCTGTCCTCCTTGCATGGCTGCCCCTAAGACTCCAGGTGCCCTCATAGATGTAAGTCTTTTGTTCATGATCTCTTTTTTATCTTAATCTAACTTCATTTCATCTAGCCCACAGTCACTTGTCTTGCCTTGCTGGCTGCTCAAGCCAAGGCACAGGCTCGGACTTGTCAATGAGCTACAAATGCATCACCAGATGATGCTCCACCTAAGAAACGTGCTCGTAAGGCCATTATATCAGTCAAGAAGACTCTCACTGCTCCTGCCCTCTCTG
The DNA here is from genome assembly GCA_025093985.1 of Calvatia gigantea. Classification (NCBI taxonomy): domain Eukaryota; kingdom Fungi; phylum Basidiomycota; class Agaricomycetes; order Agaricales; family Lycoperdaceae; genus Calvatia; species Calvatia gigantea. Next base: position 623,480 of record JACAAK010000005.1, on the reverse strand, counting down.
TGTTATCATCTGTTTCTACAACAAGCTCTTCCAAACCAAAACCTCAGCAGGTGATCTTGAAGGTCCCCATCAGGAAGGAGACAGTAACTGCCCTCCCTGAGGCCCTTCCGGAGACAATCTGTCCCGCTTCTTTGCTGGTGGGAGAGATTGACATTGAGAAGGTCAAAGAGCCCCCCAGAAACATTCCAGTACCTGCAGAGCCCTGAACACATTGTCTTTGTAAGTCTCTTTTCATCAAATCTAGTCTTTCTTTGCTAATTTAACAGGTGCTGCTTGTCATATGGATGAGGACCTCATTGAGGAGTGCAGCTTGAAGGCAGCCACCTCCTTCTTTTCTGATGTTGGGCCAGCATTCTCGCTGCTCAACACTGAACCTTATGTGAGTGTTTTCCATAGAATATACACCTTAATCTAATACTTTTCTAAGGCAGCGCCGGACAGCTTCAATGCCTAAACTGCATGAAGCTGTTCTTGCCTGACTGCACTCCCAGTGGCAAGGACCAGAACAGCAAAACTCACAAGTGCAAGCAATGCCTTGCCCAGAACGCTGCCCACCGTTCAGATACCAAGCCGGCACCTCTCCTTCAGTACCAGGCTGAAGGTGCTCGACTTCACTCCCTAACTAGTGACCACTGTAAGTCATTTTTATTCACTTATCTAAGTTATTATGTTGGCTGACCAACATTGCTTCTTGTTAATCTAGACCTCACCAACCAATTCTGGAACCTGATGGCAGCCTATGCTTGAGTTTTCAGGCTCGAAACTTTCCTGGACATGGCTTACATGAACTATCATGCCCTCATCTACTTGTTTGCAAAGGATATCCAGATTGTGTGTCAACTCCATGGTCACAACTTTCCCTTCTAGGTTGAGTCCGGGCTTTATAAGAGCCAAAGTGACATCTCTGACCTTTTCACCTTTGTCAACAGATTCCTCGATGAAGTCCATGCTTTGGAAGATCCCGATCTTGCCCACTGGTCTTACTTCACTCATGGCCGCTTCCTCAACATGCTGTCTGGTTTGCACAGTGAGGCACCCAGGACATGGCCTGGTATGCCTCCTACCCCATCCTTCACTTTAAAACATGCTGACTTCACCGATCTCCCTGTCCCTCGTATCAAGAAGACCCACTCTGCCAAATCTAAGGGGAAACAGCAAGTAGCATCACCCCCTCCTTCCTCAAGCCTGCCTATCAGTGAGGAGGAGTTCGATTCCAGGGATGACATAGCGGCGTCTTCTAATTACAAATCCTGAGGTTCATATGGTGTTTTTTCTTGTTTTATTTTGGCAGTCTTCAGAGTAGATACATTACCATAGTAGTGTATTCTGCTTCCCCAACATCTTGCTAGGTATCTAGGTAGATCTTACTTAGATACATGTTTTTACTTTAGTCTAACAGCATCTTTGGGTGGTACCCTGGATGTCCAATATTATCTGCTTGTGTGTGTTTTTGTGTGAATCTGTAAATCTTAATCTTTTTAGAAGCAAGTGTGTGGACTCACTCAGACCCACACAAATTCGCCAAAATTTTGTACTATTACACATATAGTCAAATCTAAGTCTCTGTGGTACACACTCCCCCCCACTAAAACAGACAGGTGCCCTCACCCTTATGTTGTCCATTTCAGAGACATGTGAGAAGTGTCATTATAGTATGACATATTTCAAATCTCAGTGACTTTTTGCAATTTCAAAGCATTGCAGCTTATCATTCAAAATCTGCCAAAAACAACTGAATTTTTCATTCTTATCCTACACAGGTTTTTCCACTAATCTCAAGGTCTTTTTAACCAGCAGTTTGAGGCGTATTTCTAAATAGACCCTTTTTTGATGTAACTATACATAATCTAAACACAGGGAACTTGTTCTTCAGTTCTCCTTGCTGTATATCTCACTAGGATCTCTTGTCCTTCTCTTCATGTCTGCTGATACTATTAATGCTCGTATTGAGCTAGACAATGCGATTAGTACCTTCCAGCACTGATTGCAATGTTTTCAGCATCAGGAGAGCACACAGGCTTCCATGTTTAATGCTTTGAACAATGCTACTGCCCCAGCTGTAAGTCTTAGATTAGCACCTTCGACCATTGTTGTCGACAGCTAACATGTTTATTCTTTCAGTCTCAGTTCCTTTGTCAACTTTCAGGTGATGCTGCTGGTTTAGAAGATGAGAAGAATGTTAATCTTGTTTTCTGCACTCACAAGATCTTCAAGACTTGGCAGAATGAACATGACAAGGCCTTCAAGATGCCAGAAGTTTATAAGAAACTTCAAGACTTCTGTGCTCAGTACCAGCACTCCAAAGCTAAAGCTAAGTCAAGCTCATCTAACCCAGCAAGCCCTGCTGCAACTCCTGCATCTATGACAACTACCACTAGTTCAGGTCCTTTGACCAAAAAGGTTGGTGGAATCTTTAATCTAAGTTGATCTGTTGTTATCTCAACAATGTCCTCTAGCATTATCACAGTAAGCAAGTCATTTTGCCCAAGACCATTGATGACTTTGACAAAGAGGAGACATCGAGGACCATGAGTTACTCTGATATCTGCTATTTCCTTAATCTAATGTTGTGTTCACCACAGGAGACTATGCAAGTTGATGATTCCAGGCCCCCAGAAACAGTCATATCCCCTGATAATGACAGAACCAGTAGTGCCATGATGCTTGAGCCTTAAATCATCACCACTGCTGTCAACCAGGTGAATTATTCTTTCTTCTGTTGCCACAGCATATCATTCTCAGCTGTGGTTCATCTTGCTTTCTTCATTAATCTTGGTTAGCTATTGCTAAGACTCATTAATCTACACTTGCAGGAGACAGCTGTGGCTGATACTCACACTGAGACAGTGTGTATACCTTATGCCTTTGTGCCTGGCTTAAATATCAGCAGTAGCACTTATACAGTAAGTGAGCCATATAGCTTACTACTGGTGTGAAGCATGTTCATTTTTCACCTTCCACTCTGGAACAAGGTCAGCTTTTCAGAACCTTTAAGTTTGTCATAGCTGATAACCAAATTCCAAAAGTTGTGGCTTTAGCAAAGGTCATTGAGCTGTTAACTCTCAAGAATCATGAGCTCTATGCTCACTATGTCACTCATTGCGAGAGTGTTGTGCTTCAGACTGGCCTCCTCAGTACCAGTTCTGAGTTAATCTCAGCTGCCCAGGCATTGGAAGCCGCTGCTTGCTGCTATGGAGTCTTAGCTAAACAGCAGGAACATCTCTTTGTTCAGTTAGAGAAGTTATCAGGCCATTCTGTTTAGATTACCTCTAACTTTTCCTCAATCACCTGTTTTTACTTAGATAGTTTTTACCCTCAGTTTGTATGTGTCCACACAAACAGAGTTTTCTATCTTATGACAAAATTTGGTGTGGCCATGTTAGTTCTCAATGTCTGAGTCTGTTAGCTTTGCCTCTGACTCCTCTTCCATAATTAATCTATCTAAACTGTTCTTAGATAGATCGATTAAGTGTTCAATTTTCTTGTTCAGCATTAGCTTAGACTGCACCAAGTATGGTATTACTTTAAAAGCTGTGACCTTATTTTGCCACATGGACCTGTCCAGTTCTGCTAGAATGTACATGCCACCCTTAAGTCATTGAATCACTACCATAGGTCCTAGATACCTTGGTTTCATTTTGTGATCCACTGACATTTGTATGGCTGAATTCTTAACTAAGACCAACAATCCCAGCTTTAGGTCAAAGTCTTTTATCTTATATTTCATTTCTTTTTCTAGTTTTAACACCCTATTTAACTTTTTGTTAGATAGGTGTTTTTGCATTTCATCTATGTGATCCATGTGTTTAGCTAAGGCCAGTGCTCATAGACTGATAAGCTCTTCTGTAGATAGAAAGCATTCTGGGTACTTAACTAACCAGGTTGCTTCTGTTATATCTAACAGTAACATTGGGTGTGCTCCCATTGCCATAAAGTAAGGTAAGCATCCCATACTCTTTCTTATTGTTATTCTATCAGCCCACATTACATGGTGGAGATACCAGTACCATTTCCTGACATTGCCATTTGTGGCCTTATACAGCATTTGTCTAACATCCCAGTAGGGTCTTTCTATTGTCCCGTTAGCTTGTGAGTTGTAGGGAGAGATAGTTACTCCTTTAATCCCATACTTCTCAGTTAACCAACCAACTGCTTTCTTAAATGGTGAGCCATTATCTGTGACAATCTTCACAAGACTTCCCTATCTGCAGACAATATCTTTGAAAAGCCATTGTCTGATAGATTTGGCATTCTCTTTTCTTAAGGCTCTGGCTTCCATCTAGGATGAAAGTCCACATTGTCCATGGACAATATAACTACAACCATTTGATAGCGGAGTCATATGTATTGTATCTGCATATAAGATTTGGAAAAGCGATGGAGTATGTGTCACTACCAGTGGCAATTCTAATGCCATCTTCTGTCTAATCTGACACAGGTGACATGTCTTCACATACCATGCTATGTTACCCTCCATTTCTGGCTACCAGAACCTCTGAGCTATGAGCTTTGTGGTCGCATATGCTCCTCTATGTCCTAGCTTATCGTGACAAGTTTTCATAATTCTCATCTGATGTTCTTTAGCTAAGATGAGCATAGAGTTTCCACCACTCACAGACTTCCTGTATAAGTGACTGTTGTTGTCTAGCCAAAAGTATGAGGCTGCCCTCACAAATTTAGCTTGATTGGCATCTATTTTACTGATGTCAAATCCTTTTGGATTATTAGCTAACTATTCCCAGATTCGACTGAGTCATTTATCTTGTATTTTAGCTGTCTCCGGCCTCCGGTCTTCATTATAGGGCACCAGTTCCTCATTATCAGGTTCTTTATCTAAGTCTTCTGACTCTAAGGTAGTGACCTTATCTAAGAAAGTGTGGAGCAACTCAGGGTATTTTTCCTGGTTAGCTATTATGTGTCTGGTTTTTATGTCTTGTTGGGTAGATTCCTTAGTGTTATCTAAGTTGTTTTGGAAATCTACTGACAGGCTCATTACTTGTTGCATGTAGCCTGTTTGATTATCTATTTCTTCATAGAAATCTTCTAAATCTAATGGGTCTTCATCTTCTAGGTTAGCCTTAGATAGAATAAAGTCATCTCCATCATCCTCAGATCCATCATCAAAAGCATGTTCTACTGGGTCCCCTGGGTACCAAGGTCTTCTCAAGAGTCTGTCAGGCCCAAAGGCTTTACCCTTCTTGTATATGAGTTTGAAATGAAAGTTTGTCCATATATAATCTACCCAGTGATTTATTGTCACATTAGGCAGTCTTCTGGGGTTGTTCAGCATTCCAAACAAATACTTAGCATCTGTTTCAACAACTAGATTTTGACAACCAGTCAATAGATAAGTCTCTTCTTCTAAGACCATTCTTAGACCACACAATTCTCGCTTAGGTTGTGAATATCTCTGTTGTCTTTTGTCCATAAGCAAAGTGTTAAACTTCACATAATGGATTATCTTAGGATCTTCTTCATCTCTTTGATAGAGATAATATCCTACTGCTCTCCAGGACGAGTCAACTGATAGGACTATAGGCTGAGTGCTTGGAAACTTCAGATTTCTAGTATAAAAGCAATTTTTTATTGCTTCCTTTAGATTATCTTGTGCTGCCTGTTGTTCAGGTCCCCATTTGAACACTACATGTATCTTGCACATATTATATAATGGTGCAGCAATTATCACAAAGTTCAGAATGTGATTCCTACATCTAACAGCTGTTCCTAAGAAGGATCTGATTTTAGACACATCCTGACAAGTGCCCCATTGTAATATTACACCGATGGCATCTGCTGTCAGTTTTCTTCCTTTATATGAGCAGTCAAATCCTACAATAGTTATATGATCTGCACATATCATTGTCTTTGGCCCAGAGAAGGTACCTCCCGTGTATTTCATTCATTGTAATATGCAGTTCACCATGTTCATATGTTCCCATATGAATTGCCTAATGCCCAGATTCCCTTCTATAACCTTGTAATCACTATTAGCTAACTCATAACATGTAGGCAGTCCCTGTATAGGCACATTGTCAATATATGGAACTGTATGTTCCAGAATTTCATCTGATAATATATATGTCCCATAGGTAACGTTACTAATCTAAGGGCTCTGAATGGTGTTTGGAAAGTCATTAGATCTCTAGATGACTTAGCCAACTGTCTTTTGTCATACCCTACATATGAATCTAATATATCACTACAAGCCCTTCCTGAGAAGTGCATAGCTAGTTCTTCTGTCATGGGCAGTAGACCTGAGTGCATGATTGTCACTCTGTTTAGAGGCTCTAAGCTATGTACTAGCCTGAGACTCTTTCTGTCTTTCTTAAGTATGCAAAACCATTTAGATCTATAAGATGAATTCGAGGGTTCATATACCCCTACATCTATTTTTCTTTTGATGATTCTACACACTTCATCATAAATCGCTGGAGGAATCCTGAAATGTCTTTCTACCCATGGTATATGAGCAATAGTGGGGATCTCTATCAGAGGAAAGAACTCCTCTTTAAATTTTCCCCTTTCAGAATCATCCCAGGCAAATGCTTTATTGTATTCTGCAATTAACCAATATATTAGCTTTCACTCCTCATAAGTCAAGAAGTCTGTGTTATGAGCTGTGTCCATCTTGTCTTTCCATTCTTCAGTATACCTGCCTTTAGATTTGAAGTTTGGCAGGTTAACCGGTGTAATGGCAAAGCTATTTTCACACATGAAAATCACTAATCTAAGACATACAAGCCCAATCTAATAATTACATCAAACCTTCCTGTAGTAGTACAACCTAATCTAAGAAGCCCAACAGTATAATAAAAGAGTACTTGATCACTGTAGAACACTATGGCCATTGATGACAGATAGTGGTGGCTATGGGATGACCACTGTGCTTAACTAAAAGAAATTCTAACAGTGTACCATATGACCAGTTATGATTCTGGCCAGACCAGGCAGTAAAACCATTCCAATGCATCTATACAGAGCTACGGGACCCCTCCAATGAGTCTAGACTCGAGAAATAAGTCTGATGTGCTTAATCTAAAAGGCTGATTGGCGTGTTCACAAGAAAATGCCACTGTTGTTAGATTAACAAGCTCACTCAGCACTAATGATGAATATGGACACATTCGTGTACAATCCACAGGAATATATAGGAGGACAATTCATGTGACATCTGAAATCTCAGATACTCTACATATTTAGAGAGGAATGCAGAACTAGAGAACAGGCTAGAACACAGCCCAGAACAAATGGATACCCAAAAATCTTCATGTATTTCCAATGTCTCACTAATCTAATAGGTTGTGGCTTACTTGGTGCACGATCTAATCTTCTGGTTTGTACCTTGCTTAATAATATGTTCCTAGTCATATAATCATTCTCGTGTCATAACGAGCACCCAAATAATATATAAACCCCTTCTGAGATATCGGATGTGGCAAGGAACCTACTAGCCATTGCCCAGCCTTCAGAGCACAGTGAAAAGCAATCTATTGTGCCTAAGTGAAGCAAAGTAATAAGTTCTTTTGAGATTAACTAGACTAAGTGACTTGAGCTAAGGTTGGGACTTTTTGATCTAAGAAGAAGACCTCAGGCTTACTTGTGAAGTAAGCTTAGATTAAGAGCATATTGCATTGTTACATCTTGGTACTTGGCATATTAGTATCGTCGACTCGGGATGCACCACCAGCAGCATCAGCAAAAAACTAGTAGATGAAGAATGAATCCCCACAAAGAAACTGAAACAAGAAATCACGGTACTAAACGCAGATGGTACTACAAACCAAGGAGGAAAAGTAACAGAGACAGCAATCATCGAAATGGAAATTGAAGGCCACAAGGAAACAATCGAAGCATCAGTGGTACAACTCCAAGACAGAGCAGAAATATTCTTAGGACATGATTGGTTAATCAAACATAACCCTGAAGTAAACTGGAAAACAGGAGAAATCAAGTTTAACCGATGCCCGCTGGACTGCCAATTCCCACACCAAGACATTCAAGTCACAGACAGAATCCGAAGCATGGCTACCACCGAAGACATATGGGAAGAAGAGGAAGAACCAGACCCAACCGAACCATCTGACTTACCAGACTACATCTAACCATTCACATACCTCTTCAACAAAACAACCTTCAACAAGCTACCAGAACGAACTGAATGGGATCATGAAATAATCTTAACAGAAGATGCACCTAGAGAAATCAACACAGGGATATACAACATGACGATCAAGGAACAAGACAAACTCAAGGCCTTCATCAAAGAAAACCTCGAATCAGGATGCATATGACCATCAAAATCTCCATACACAGCCCCCACCTTCTTCATTCCAAAAAAAGATGGCTCAAAAAGACTAATTCAAGACTATCGATGATTGAACAATGTGGTCGTAAAAGACAAAACGCCACTGCCCCGAATTGGAGAAGTAATTGACAAACTAGGAAAAGCAAAATACTTCAACAAGCTTGACATCATTTGGAGATACAACAATGTTCGCATCAAGGAAGGAGACGAGTGGAAAGCAGCCTTTTTGACCAATGAAGGACTGTTCGAGCCAACCATAATGTATTTTGGACTCAGTAACTCACCCGGAACGTTCTCAAGAATGATGGCAAGCATCTTCCAAGACCTACTATGAGACGGGGACATTGTAAACTACATGGATGATTTTGCAATTCCTGGAGACACCAAGGAGCAGCTGAAAGAACGAACCATACGATTTCTAGAACAAGCGGCAAAGCACAACCTGTGTTTTAAACAGTTAAAATGCATATTTGATGCAGAAGAAATCCCAATGTTAGGAGTAAAGATAGGACATGGACATATTGAGATGGAGAAAGAAAAAGTCAAGTCAGTACGAGAATGGCCTAAACCCAAAAACAAGAAAGGAGTAGAATGCTTCCTTGGCTTTGCCAACTATTATCACTGGTTCATAAAAAACTTCAGCAAAATAGCAGCTCCGCTAAACCAGCTCAAAGGATCCACAGAATGGGATTGGAAAGAAGAACATCAATCAGCTTTTGACAAACTAAAACAATGAATCACTGAAGAACCCACCCTGACATTGCCCCAAAGGAAGGGACAGTTCCACATAGAAGTCAATGCCTCAGATTATGCACTAGGAGGAGTACTATCACAAGAACAAAACAAAAGGTGGCACCCAATCGCATTTACATCATGAACACTCTCCCCGGCCAAACAAAATTACAAGATCTATGATAAAGAATTATTGGCCATCATACATGCACTAAAAGAGTGGTGACACTACCTACTAGATGCGGAAGAGAAATTCGAGATTTGGACGGATCACGAAAACCTGAAATACTACAGAGAACCACAAAAGCTCAACGGTCGACAAGCAAGATGGTACTTATGGCTACAAGACTACAATTTCACCCTATGATACATACCAGGAAAGACAAACACAAAAGCCAACCTCCTGTCCAGAATCTATCAAGAACCAGACTAAGGCGATGAAAAATTAGTCATTATGATTCGGGACAGTTGGTTGAGAAACAAGCCAAGTAATGAAGAAGACTCCAAGGAAACCATCTTACTCCGCACAGAACTATTCCTCCAACCGACTTTCATGGACCAAATAAAGACAAACCAACGAAGAGAGATGAACATCACCACAAAACTGCACGAAAAAGATTCTGACATCTCAGAACACAATGGAGTAATCTACAAAAAAACCAGCATATACGTACCACTGGACTCAGCCCTCAGAGAAGACATATTACAACAATACACAATGCACCAGATGCAGGACACCCGGGGCAATACAGAATGATCGAACTTATCACTCGAAACTACTGGTGGCCAACATTACAAAACAATGCCAAAAAGTACATCAAAGGATGCCAGAACTGCCAGAGAAATAAGCTGTGCATAACCCCATTAAAAACACTGCTACATCCACTCTCTGTTCCCAAAGGACCATGGGAAGAAATACTGTAAGTATCAATCTCATCAGACCATTACCAGAGTCAGAAGGAAAAGACACCATCTTAGTAATTGTGGACCAATTCTCAAAGATGATATGACTCATAGCGATGACAACGGATGTCTCCTCAAAGGAGTTGGCACAGCACTACAGGAATGAAATATGGAAGCTACACAGTATGCCAAGGAAAGTCCTCAGTGACCGAGGACCACAGTTCGCATCAGAATTCACAGGAGAACTATTCAAAGGACTAGGGATAGAATGAACCTTGTCAACCGTCTACCACTCCCAGACTGATGGACAAACGGAAAGGATCAACAGAGAAATCGAAACGTACCTGCGACTGTACTGCAATTATGACCAAGATGACTGGGTACAGTGGTTACCAATGGCTGAATTTCAGTACAATGACAAGAAACACAGTGGCATACAAGAAACACCCTTCTACCTCAATTATGGAAGACATCCTTGGAAAGGAAAGGATCATGGAACAACGAACAACCCCAGCAGCACGGAATTTCTAAAACGACTTCAGAATACAAGGGACAACTCCATGGCTGCACTATGAATGTACCAACAAAAGGTGAAACAAACACATGACAATAGCAAGCTAAACACAAAAACACATCAAATTGGCGATGAAGTGTGGCTAGAAAACACCAACATCCATACCAATCAACCATCAAGGAAGCTAGGCCAAAAGAGGTATGTGCCTTTCCAAATAAAGGAAAAGATAGGAGAAGCAGCATATCGGCTTGCCCTGCCAGATGGATGGGCCATCCATGATGTATTCAATGAACAGCTGTTAACCCTGGTACAAAAGGCAATGTTCCCGAGCCAGAAAAAGATGCCAGTGCCCAAGCCAGTGATCATCAATAATGAAGAAGAATATGAAGTGGAAGAGGATGACGAAAACAGGGACAGGGATATCAATTCCTTGTACATTGGAAAGGGTATAGTAACGAAGAAGATACATGGACAGCGGAGTCAAACTTGGGAAATGCTCAAGACGCAATAGCTGAATACCATAAAAGGCATCTGGAGGATACCCATAAAAAGAGGGGCAGAAAATCCAAAAAGTCATCACCCAAATCACCACCCAGACAAAAAAACTAGCCAGACATGCCTTCTTCCCAAGCCAACTGTGTCACCATCAGCTCCCTCGTCCACCCTACCCCAACCACAATCTCATCTGTCCCCTTCCCTGAACCAGGAAACAGTCAAGCACCCACATCCTGAGGCACTCGTTACAATCTTGCCACCACCCCATCCCCAGCACAAGGACTCCTTGAAACCCTTCTGAGAGACATCGACAGAGCCATGAACAGCGAAATAGAGACAATTACTGCCCAGAACAAATGGCTAGTTGTTAATCGCCACATCACTCTCGCCACCACATGTATCACCTTCGCAGACATGTATGCAGGGTTTGCTAATGCATCCTCCTCTACCAATCAGTATATCCCTGCTATCTTCTGAGCACTAGAACAGTCCACCCTTACACCCAGCAAACAAAACTGCACCCAGAGTCTCCAAAGCCACATTGACCTTGCCCTCAAGGTCTTCAAACACCTTGACATCACTGACATATTTCTTGAGCTAGCCAACGTCGCTATGACCCTACTCAGCTGAGATAAATCAGCTGAAGATCCAGAGATTGACTCCCTCATCACTCGCATCCACACCATACTCTCCGAGCTCCACAACACCGTCAACCCCACACTACTGACACGTGCCGACACACCAATGGATGAGGAAATTACTGTTTCCATAAAAGAGAAGGTCAACTCACTCCATTGTTTCATAAAGACAATCACCCCGCCACAACTTGTATTGGTTTTTCTCCCACCCGCAAGATTCTGCACTGTACTACCAGGCCAAGAGAAGGACCAACACTACTGGAAAGAGATAGTCAAGAACTATTGGGACAACTCCACCACCGCCAACTTCCCGTTCAATGGTGTCCCAGTCCCTATCCACCAAGATGGATGAAGCCACTTGCCCGTTTTCTTCACATGTTCAAATGAAGGAAAATACCTTATCGGAGCCACCAAGAGAGCCCTTGCCACTGCAGTAGTCAATGGAGAGTTCGATGAGCTTCCTGAGGCATGAAGCCTAATCGGGGGGTATTGTTATGGTTTTACATCAATCAAACCATGCTCTGTTTCTGTCTGCATTCCATTCTACCTGTATACCTGTTTCACCTATTTCTATTGAGCGATCTCTGAGCATGACTCATGTTAACTACTACACCATACTTATCAGACATTTCATGTAGTTACTTTATTTGTTCAACCAGATGTCCTTACCGTATTTAAGCGTACATACATCCAGTGTATTTGGTATGCTTAACCACCTAGTTTCCCTCCCCTTACTTGCCCTCAAACCTTAGCCCAAGCTGCAACCTGAGGTCCTAACAGACTAAGGTCGTAACATAGTTCTGGACATGGATACAATTTGTGAACCACTATCCAACAAAGCCTCTTCTTCTCTAAGATCATTCACTAAGGTTGGAATGACTCTTAGTGAAGCCATATCTTTGGCTATTATAGTCCCATTATTATCTAAGGAGAATATATGCTTTCCTCAATCTTTTTGAGGTACTGCTTCCAAGTACTGTAGAATAGGATCAGTAATTCTCCAAGTTAGATAGGGACACCCTTCAGTGTCCAACACTTTCTCTGCAACTTTCTCTAGTTTTGCAAGCATTGAAACCTGTATTAGGTTAATGACAGGCTCTACATTTTCTGAATCAGATTTGTCATCTTCAATATGCAATGTGTTGTTAGATTTAATTGTTATGCATCTCTTAGCAATTTGGTCTTTGTATTTCTCTTGGAGTTTGGGGGAAATAGCTAACAATTCTTTGTGAGATAGAGAGACGTCTCCTTTGAGAATTCTCTCTAATATTTTATCTAATTCAACCCCATCCTCAATTTCTGTCTTGTGTTTATATAACAGCTGCTTCTGTTCACACCAGTACTTTGCAGGTACAGGTGGTACTTCTACAACTGGCCTAAGAGATCTAATGTTTTTATAGGGAAAATCATTGACCTGCTTAGATTTCATTGGTTCTGTATTTTCTTTGTCTTTGGCACTTAGATTAGGATCATCTTCTTTATCACTCTCCAATTCTGTCTGTTTCCTGGTGGGGATCTTCTGTTACGAACTTACTACCGGATTACTGCGGACTTACTTTATTTAGCGTATTAACCCCCTCTTCCATATACTCCAGTCCACTCTTTATTTATTTACCTTCTGTACTTCTATCTCCGCTTCTTATGACTTGTTCCAAGTCATCGTTTCTGTTATCCCACCATCGAACTTCTATTTACTTGTCTCCTACTTCCCATGACTCGTATTCCTTCTCTTACTACATCCCTATGACTCCGTAGATTACCAATTAACCCGTAGTAGTTTCCCATTGACTCATACCTTCTTACTACGTATTCTCTCATCTCTTATGCGTAGCTAGTATATAAACCTTGAGTAGTACAACTGTATTACCTTAGGTTATTCTAGTAACAAGCTTCCTTATCTTCACTCGTCTGCTACAAGGTTAACAACCTTGGGGACTGCAGTGACACTTAACTTGGACTTCTCAGACAAGTGCGAGCTTCTACTCGAGGGAGCCATCCGAAGTCTGCACAGAAGTCATTGAGACTTGTTGTATACTCCTGGGCTATAGCGTTGAACCTCTCCCTGAGTGGAGAAGATCCAGGCCCGGTTGCAAAGTAAGGTAATGCATGTAACATAAGAATAACCTCAACCCCTTCTCTCATTTCTACATGACTCTTACGGCCAGCTTCTGCCGATTATCCCTCCATCCAGTTGACGTCGAGAAGCCTTCCTGGTAATAGGGTAAAGAAGAGTAGAACTTCGGGTCTACTGATTGTGTTTTCATCCTCCGCTAGGTAGCGTTGAGAAGAGTGGGACTATTCACCACTAGCCTTTGTTATTTTCTCTATCATCCTCCGTGTATTAACACGTTGAGAAGCCTCCGCCTAGTAGTGTCGAGTAGAGCAGGCCTGGTTACCGCTATCCATTCTCCTTCACCACGTCTCGAAAAGGGAAACGTCCCTCATGCCCTCCTTCCTCTCCAGAATGATCATTTCATACACCAACTCAACAATCTTTGGAATCACCCACTACACCACCACCACAAAGTGCCCACCAACCAGAAGGACCTTCAGCACCATTCTTGGAAAGAATCTATCATACCCCACGAACGAGATCTCAAAAACCTAAATTACTACAAGAACTACCAGCACCAACTAGAAAATCAACCGAACCAGAACCAAGACTACCTCAAAGTGGCAAATTCGACTATTTTCAATCCAATCCGCCCAAACAAAGCCCACCGCAGGAATCGCCACCACAAACCCCATCCAGAGCCGTATCCCCATCACAGTTTGGAATTGAAAACCCTCACACCCTACCATCTATCCTCGAAAACGACTCAGACGACGAAACCTACCATCAACTGCCGGAACAGCCAAACATCGCCCAAGACATCCAAAACCGAGAAGGAGTTCACCTTCTATACACCCCAGACACCATCGAATACCCAGACATCCCTGGTTTTAAATCACATCACAAGAACCAATACATCCAGAAACCGAAACAATGGCTACTTCAACTCAAACTCAAACTGAAACGAACGTTTGACCTACAGACCAACCACTACCACATTCAGGAAGAGAATCGCCCATATTCGGAATCGGTCTACGAAGACATTCCGATAAAAGACCTCCATCCAGAGGCCGCAGAGATAGAGCGCCCTCTCCCTCCCCTCCCTCATCATGAAATTCCAGCCATGCTCCATCCACTCCATCCACTTTCTCACTTGGAGGAGGAGGACGGAGATGAAGACATCAAACCCCAGCCATTCAATTCGTAGGAAATGATGGAAACTCAAAAGAAATCGGACAAAAACCTCCAAACTTCGACAGAACAAACCCAAGATTCAAAACTTGGTGGATGCTAGTCAAGAACTACCTAGAAATGAATCCAAGAGCTTTTATGGATGATCAAAGACAGATCAGATTTGTCCTCGGCCTCATGGTCGAAGGGAAAGCTGGATCCTGGTCTGAACAATACTACAAAAATCGAATGTTACGACCTTAGTTGGTTTAGACCTCAGGTTGCAGCTCTGGCTAAGTCTTGAGGGCGAGTAAGGGAAAGAGAACAGAAGGTGGTTAAGCGTACCGAATACAGCAGGGTGTATGTACGCTTAAATATGTCTAAGGTTGTCTGGTTGAACGGATGGAGCAACTACATGAAACGTCCGGTCAAGGCGTGGTAGTTGGTACAAGTCATATCTCAGTGAATGCTGGACTATAATAACTGAAACAGGCACGCGGATAGTTGGGAATGCAGAATAGCATGGAACTCATTATGATCGGTGGAAACTCATAACAATACCCTCCGATTAGACTTCATGCCTCAGGAAGTTCGTCGAACTCTCCATTGACTACGGCTGCGGCGAGGGCCTTCTTGGTGGCTCCGATGAGGTACTTTCCTTCGTTGGATCGTGCGAAGAAGATGGGCAAGTGGCTGCAGCCATCTTGATGGATAGGGACTGGGACTCCATTGAAGGGGAACTCGGTGACGGTTGAGTTGTCCCAGTAATTCTTGACTATCGTTTTCCAATAATGTTGGTCCTTTTCTTGGCCTGGTAGTACAGTGCGGAATCTTGTTGGTGGGAGAAAAACCGATACAATCTGTGGTGGGGTGATGGTCTTTATGAATCGTCAGAGTGCGTTGACTTCCTCTTTCATTGAGACGGTGGTTTCTTCGTCCATGGGCGTGTCTGCTCGTTTGGCTGGTGGGGAACGGATGGTGGTGTGTAGGTCGGCAAGAGTGATTCCGATGCATGTAACGAGTTGATCGATGTCGGGATCTTCTGTGGTTTTGTCACATCCCAGTAAGTTCATAGCGACATCTGCGAGTTCTAAGAAGATGTCGGCGATGTCAAGGTAGTTGATGTTATGAACTTACCACATCCCCGGACTCTCCAAACTAACGTATTAACCTTCCATACAGACTTTCCATTCCTTTCCCCTGTATACCCCAGTCTGTTCTTTATTTATTTATCACATGTACTTCTACCCTTGCTTCTTATGATTCATTCTGAATCATGTTCCTGTTTCACCTTCATCCTTTCCCATCATCGTGCTTCTCTTTACCCGACTCTATCTTCTTATGCCTCATACTCATTCTTCTGTATTCATCTCACCTATCCCTACAATTCCTTAGATTACCAATTAACCCGTAGTAGTTCTCATTGACTCATATCTACTTACTACGTAATCTCTCATCTCTTATTCGTAGCTAGTATATAAACCTTAAGCAGTACTTTGTATTACTTCAGGTTATTCTAGTAACAAGCTTCCTTATCTTCGCTCGTCTGCTACAAGGCTAACAACCTTGGGGACTGCAGTGACATTTAACTCGGACTTCTCAGGCAAGCATGAGCTTCTACTCGAGGGAGTGATCCGAAGCCTGCACAGAAGTCATTGAGACTTGTCGAATACTCCTGGGCTATAGCGTTGAACCTCTTCCTGAGTGGAGACGATCCGGGCCCAGTTGCGAAGTAAGGTAACGCATGTAACATAAGAATAACCTCACCTCCCTTCTCTCGTTTCTATACGACTCCAGTCTCTTACGGCCAGCTTCTGCCGACTATCCCTCCATCCAGTTGACGTTGAGAAGCCTTCCCGGTAATAGGGTTAAGAAGAGTGGAACTTCGGGTCCACTGACTTGTTTATCTGTCCTCCGCCAAGTAGCGTCGAGAAGAGCGGGCCTGGCTACCGCTATCTGTCTTTCTTCACCACGTCGCGAAAAGGGAAATGTCCCTTACACCCTCCTTCCTCATCTCCAGAACGATCATTCCATACACCAACCCAACACTCATTTGAGTCTCCTACTACTCCCCTGCCTAAACAAACTCATCAACCAGAAGGACCTTCTGCACCATTCTTAGAAAGGATTTATCATACCCCACGCACTAGATCACAAAAACCGAAACTACTACAGGAATTACCAGCACCTACTAGAAAATCCACTGAGCCTGAACCACCGAAACCAACACAAAGTGGCAAATTCGACTATTTTCGACCCGATTCACCCAAGCAAGGTCCACCTCAAGAGTCACCGCCACAGACACCGTCCAGAGCCGTATCCCCTTCCCAATTCGGAATCGAAAACCCCCACATCTTGCCATCTGTCCTTGAAGACAACAAAGACAACAAGACGTTCCATCAGCTGCCCGAACATCCACTTGACTTCCAAGACATCCTCAATCGAGAAGGAACCCATCTTATATACACTCCAGACACCCTCGAATACCCAGATATCCCGGGCTTTGAATCACAAGAACCAATTCATCCAGAAATCGAAGGCATGGCTACTTCCACTCAAACGCAAACTGAAACAAATAATGAACCAACCGACCAACCACCACCCCGATCAGGAACTACAACCCCCATCTTCGGAATTGGACGACGAAGAACACTGGGAGAAGATCCTCCCCGCAGAGGTCGATAAGGAAGAGCGCCCTCTCCCTCCCCTCCCTCATCACGAAACTCCAGCCATGGTTCATCCACTCCGTCCTCTTTCTCCATTGGAAGAGAAGGAGGAGGTCAACGAAGACATTGTACTCCAGCCATTCAATTTGTAGGAAACAATGGAAATTCAAAAGAAATCGGACAAAAGCCCCCGAACTTCGACGGAACAAACCCCCGATTTAAAACTTGGTGGATGCTAGTCAAAAACTATCTCGAAATGAACCCTAGAGCATTTACGGATGACCAGCGACAAATCAGATTCGTCCTCGGCCTTATGGTTGAAGGAAAAGCCGGATCCTGGTCTGAACAATATTACAAAAGCCGAATTACCGATGCTCATGGAAGACCCATCCCTTGGAAATACTCTACCTTCGAAGAGTTCGAAATCGAAATCTTGAAACACTTCACTCCAGTAGACGAACAAATCACTGTGCGAAGACAATGGTACGAATTGAAGCAAAATAAATCCTCAGCAGCAGACTTCAATCTTGATTTCCAACGCCTTGCATCTATTGGAGGAATTCAAGACAATGAGGCATTAATTGAACAATATAAACGAGGACTCAATCCAAATCTCGCAAGAGAAGTATGGACTAGAAAAGAAGGACCACCCGAAACCATTGCCGAATGGTATACCGATGTAGTACGACGAGACTCAGTCAATCGTCAAGCAGACGCAATGTGGCCTAGAAACTTCCCTCGAAACCCAATTCCCTACCAACCACCCCGTTTCCAACCAACCTACCACACTCGTTTTCAACCAAATCGCCAACCTGCACGGACCATACATGAAATGCAGGTAGAACCTCAGGACCCCTACGAACCGCCTTACGAAGACGAAGAACTATATTCCCCAGAGCAAGACTACACTCATGAAGGCTACGACTTGGATGACCCCGAATTACAACTAAACGCTGTATTTACTGCTGAGCAAGTCGCTTGCTACAAAGCTGGGAAATGCATAGGTTGCGGAAAATTTGGACACCTTATCAGCAACTGTCCAAATCCTGACCCAAACTTGTCCAAGGAAAAACCACCTCCTAGACGACCCAACCCACCACAAAGAAGATTCATGCAACCACCCCGTTATGCACAACCCTCACAACCTCAAGCTTCTAGAAATTACTCTGGTGCCGCTCCTAATCAAACCCGAAAGATCTCTGCACTCGATATCCAAGCAATGATCAGAGAACTTCCAACGGATGAAAGAATGGAATTCAGAGAAGCATATATCTCTGACCCAACGCTCAAGCCCTTCGGGGATTTTTGAAGGTGTCACCCGATCCTGTAAAGGAATCGCTGGGTGACCCACAAATCAATCTAATAAAACTCCCTACCTCGGACAATAAAGCATCAATCTTTCTCCCTATCAAACTCAATCAGAACCATCTACGAAATATCCCAGTCACCGCTCTAATTGACTCTGGAGCCCAAGGAAACTTCATCTCCTCAAATTTTACAAACACCTATGGATTACGAACACGCCCTATCAAACATCCTATCAAAGTATCCAACGCGGATGGAACTCCCAACGAAAATGGATCAATTTATGAAAGCGTAGAATTGAATGCCTTAATTGATGGAAAACAATGCCAATTCGAAGCTTACGTCTCAGGAATAGGATCCAAAGATCTAATCCTAGGATACCCGTGGCTACAACAAACAAACCCAGACATAAATTGGACTACTCAAGAGTTCAAATGGCGAAACAACGATAGCATCATACCCTTAATCATAAAATCCACAAACGGACCTGCCACTATCAATGAAATCGCCTTAGATATCCATGGAATGAATGATACCAAACGCTACACCTACCTAGACGAAGACTTTGACCCACTGGCTGTAAAAGTCTTCGAAGCAATCATCCATTCGGAAGAACCTGAACTCTCTATCGATGAACTCAAACTCTACTTGGAAAACATTGATTTCAATGAATTCCATTTGGAGCATGAACTCTACGAAATCACTCAAACTCCACACGAACTCGAAATCAATACGAAGATCACCCAAGCTACAACTCTCGCACAAAAGGCAACCCCAAAAACCGATACAAAGATACCCAGGAAATACAAGAAATTCGCTTCACTCTTCGACACGAAGAAATCCGAGCAATTTCCCCCTCCCAGGCCATATGACCATAAAATCGAACTCTTGGATACCTTCAAACCAGAACTAGGGAAAACGTACCCCTTATCACCCCTTGAAACCGAAGAACTCAAGAAATTCATAAACGAAAACCTCCGAAAAGGATACATCTGAGAATCTGAATCACCCATGGCCTCATCCTTCTTCTTCGTAGGAAAGAAGGACGGGAAACTTCGGCCATGTCAAGATTACTGTTATCTAAATAAACATACCAAGAAGAATGCATACCCTATTCCTATGATAACGACAATTATGGACAAACTTCAAGGAGCAAAACTATTCACGAAAATGGACGTCCGACTCGGATACAACAACATCCGTATTCGAGAAGGAGACCAATGGAAAGCCGCATTCAAAACTCCAATCAGACTTTACGAACCGAACGTCATGTTCTTTGGAATGTGCAACTCCCCAGCCACCTTCCAAAAGATGATGGACACTATATTCGCAAAGATGCTAGATAAAGGAGGAATTATAATCTATATGGACGACATCCTCATCTACGCAAAAACTCAGGAAGAAATGGATCACCTTACCTTGGAAGCACTTCAGATCTTGAAAGACAACGATCTATACCTGAAACTAGAAAAATGCGAATTCGATAAAACCCATCTAGAATATCTTGGCATGATAATCTCCCCCGACAAGATTGAAATGGACAACACCAAACTCCGTGGAATAGAAGAATGGCCCTTACCCCGCACTACCCGCGATGTCAGAAAATTCATGGGATTCTGTAACTTCTACCGAAAATTCATACATCGCTATGCCGACATCTCTTGACCACTTAATGCTCTTCTATCCAAAACAAAGAAATTCGAATGGGAACACAAAGCAAACGAAGCCTTCAACCAACTAAAATCCGAATTCATGAAGAAACCCGTTTTACTGATGCCAGACCAAACAAAGCCCTTCTTTATCGAGACCGATGCCTCAAAATATGCCTTAGGAGCAGTCTTATCACAGCAAGACATGAACGGAAACTACCACCCAGTAGCTTTCCTATCCAAAGCATTCAACCCTACCCAACGAAACTACGAAATACATGACAGGGAACTCCTTGCCATAATCACGGCACTAGAAGAATGGAGACATTACCTAGAAGGAGCCCAACATCGCGTAACAATACGAACTGATCACAAGAACCTCACCTTTTGGAGAAAACCCCAAAATATCTCCAGAAGACAAGCTCAATGGCTTGGTTTCCTCTCACACTTCGACTTCGCAATTGAACACGTCCCAGGAACCAAAATACCTGCCGCTGATGCCCTCTCACGTCGACCAGATCACACCCCAGATGATGACAATGACAACGAAAATGTTATTGTCTTACCCGAGGAAGTATTCCTCAGGGAAATCACTGTATTACCAGACGAACTGTTCATCTCCATGGTTGATCAGGAATTACAGAATGACATCGTAAAATCATCGAAATATGACGAAATCACCATGGAAGCCATGAAATGACTTCTATCAGAATCACCAGAAGCAATAAATCCGAAATACGGGATGATTCCCAGACCACATGGACATCTTATGACATTCGAAGGAAAGGTCATCATCCCAGAAGACATGGAACTCCGCCGACGTGTCATCCAACGATACCATGACCACCCTTCGGTCGGACACCCTGGAGAACAAGAAACTTATCGCCTCGCCAAAGCTGAAGTATATTGGCCAGGAATGAGTACCTTCGTACGGAATTACGTTAAAGGATGCAGCGAATGCCAACAATTTAAAATTAACTGAAATCCTTCCCACCCTTCGTTGCAACCAATACCACCACCAATATCTACTAGACCATTCGCCTATATTGCTATGGATCTACTGACCGATTTGCCGAAATCCCACGGATTCGACTCAATTCTGTCCATAGTGGACCATGGACTTACGAAGGGGGTAATTCTCACTCCTTGTACAAAGGAAATCACTGCCAAAGGAATTGCCGATATAATTATAGACAAGGTCTACACCAGATTCGGACTACCGGACAAGATAATCTCTGACCGTGACCCCAGATTCCGAGCAAACTCCAGTCAAGCTCTCATGAAACGACTTGGAATCACCCAATCATTCTCATCAGCCTACCACCCTCAATCGGATGGAACAACAGAACGATTCAATCAGGAAATTGCAGCGTACCTATCTATCTATTGTACAGGAAATCCCTCCTCCTGGTCTAAAGCACTCCCAATCCTCGAATTCTCCCACAATTCATGAACACACTCAGACCGGAAACAAACCCCTTTTGAACTCATGTACGGAACAAAACCCCATGGAATACCCACCATTCTGGAGGAATCAAACTTCACCACTACTGAAGAACGAATAGAACTCCTAGACCATGCACAAAGAGAAGCAATTGCTGCCCACAAACTAGCTATGGAACGCATGGAGCAATGAATCAAAGCAAAATTCAAACCCTTCACCCTAGGACAAAAAGTGTGGCTTGAACAGAGAAACCTGAAACTCCCATTCAAATCAAACAAGATTACACCAAAACGCCTTGGACCATTCACCATCAAAGAAGTCTTATCGCCGCTCTCCTACCGACTGAAACTACCTGAAACATGGAAAATTCACAACGTATTCCATGCTACCCTTCTCTCCAAATACACCGAAAACAATACCCATGGATCAAACCCACAACCACCTCTCCCTGACATAATAGAAGGAGAAGAAGAATACGAAATCGAAGGCATCTTGAACCATAGAACCAAGAATAAACAAAGGGAATACTACATCAAGTGGAAAGGTTACAGCCACGAAGAAAACTCTTGGGAAAACGAAGCACAATTCTTACCACATGCCCAAGAACTGTTACGAAAATACCAACGAGAACACCACCTAATTCCCATCCCACCTAAAAGATATAAATAATCCAGGATTCACCCAACTTCTCCATCATTCCTTAACAACACTTCCACAAACCGAACTACCAATGGCACCAACCCAGAAGAACTATAAGAAGGGAAAGAAAGCGGCCATTGTAGCCTCATCCCCCTCTCCTTCCCTCTCTTCAATCTCTTCCTTTTCTACAAAGAACAATTCCCCAATCAGAAAGGCCCATTCTCTCCCCTCCTCCCCTCATATTCCTATATCCTACCCTCCCACCGTCACACCTGTGGGCCACGAAACCCCAATTCTCCCCACCGTCCAAATTAACGAACTGCTCGAAAAGCCCATTATCACCCTCCCGAATGCTGTCTTTACCAAAGACGAGCTCCAACAATTCGCAGACCAGAACAAACAATTCTGGGTCGACGTTTTCATCGGCCCAGATTGTGTCTACATTCCCCCCTCCACCGAATCATCTCCCAGTACCCCCTGGGATAGGCTCACCTACCCAACAAGAATGGGAAGCAGCTCCGCTATATCCCAACTTCGTCCCCAGCAGCCAGACGTACCAAACCCACCCAACAACCCCGAGCCAAGAGACCCACCAGTCTCTTTCTCCAGCGTCATCGCCGGAGCCACTCCCCATACCACCACCTACGACACGAAATCAACCCCACAGCGACTCCTCTGGTCACCAAAGCCAAAGTACGTCTACCCAATCCAGGCCGACAACCCCACCCCAACACTCCCCTCGGAGCGAGCTGGGATCCCGAAATCTATTAGGGCAGAACTTCCTGTCCTCAACCAACGACACATTCCCCCCTCCGCCGCCGGCCCCTCTCCAAAGTCCCCCACAACTACCACCATCAATCCGAAACCCCCCAGGTCAGCCTGGGACGAACTACACCCCACTGAACACTCGGCCGCAGGTTACATCGCAGCCAACCCATCTGACCGAGACCCCGACAGGCGAAGCAGCTTCTCCCCCGAGCCCCCCTCTGCGAACGATAGACCTTCGCCCATGGAGTTATGGGCTAGAACTGATTTCTCATCTGAGGGATCCCTCCGCACGATGGTCCTCAAGGGAGGCCATCGAACTCGCTTCCACACCGAATATCTACATAATGCCAATCAGCGAAATCACTGGCGCTTTATCTGCGACGCCATTTCACAGCTCGAACATCTTTCTCGGGATTATGAGCACGCTACCAATCGAGCGGCCCTATTTATCCAGGCATCACGAAGCCTTGGATTACCTCAGGCTTACGCCCACTACCTCAACAAGCATAGCATTAAGCCTATCCCACCCAACCAGCGAACTGGCCCTTCTAAGGTCAGACCACACCAATGAGCTGATTCCCCCACGAGAGAACCCTCCCCCGAACCACATGTACCTTCCCCATCCACATCTCTCCCATCCAGACGGACAAATCCCACCCGAACGATTCGAAACGGCCATACACAACTTAATGGGCCAACTGGATCAACTTCTAAGCCTCCGAAGTCTATTCGAAAACCCCTCGATCCTAACTCAGGATGAGGAAGAACTCCAACCCAACCCCGAGCTATGAACAACCCGAACTTCAACCCGAAGGCCTTTTGTGAAAAATGTGCCAAACTTCACCTCCCTGCCGTAGGTCACTGGGCCAGTGATTGTGCCCATACCACTTGTCCCATCTGTCGAAAAACCCGCCCTGGCCATTACCGCTGGACCTGCCCCCAATACTTCTGCCGACTCTGCGAAACTCTCAACCCAAAACACAAACCAGAAGATTGCCCGAAATACATTGATCACGTCCAAGCCGTTGAAAATATGAAACAACGTTTCCAAGAACAAATCTTGGAAAACCCTCGTGATGCATTCGACGACGAATATTACGACGACGGAGTATCCTTGGACTATTCAGTCTTATCCGCGTAAATTTCAGAGTAATTTACCTAGAGACGGGCTAATGTTATGAACTTACCACATCCCCGGACTCTCCAAACTAACGTATTAACCTTCCATACAGACTTTCCATTCCTTTCCCCTGTATACCCCAGTCTGTTCTTTATTTATTTATCACATGTACTTCTACCCTTGCTTCTTATGATTCATTCTGAATCATGTTCCTGTTTCACCTTCATCCTTTCCCATCATCGTGCTTCTCTTTACCCGACTCTATCTTCTTATGCCTCATACTCATTCTTCTGTATTCATCTCACCTATCCCTACAATTCCTTAGATTACCAATTAACCCGTAGTAGTTCTCATTGACTCATATCTACTTACTACGTAATCTCTCATCTCTTATTCGTAGCTAGTATATAAACCTTAAGCAGTACTTTGTATTATGTACTTCAGGTTATTCTAGTAACAAGCTTCCTTATCTTCGCTCGTCTGCTACAAGGCTAACAACCTTGGGGACTGCAGTGACATTTAACTCGGACTTCTCAGGCAAGCATGAGCTTCTACTCGAGGGAGTGATCCGAAGCCTGCACAGAAGTCATTGAGACTTGTCGAATACTCCTGGGCTATAGCGTTGAACCTCTCCCTGAGTGGAGACGATCCGGGCCCAGTTGCGAAGTAAGGTAACGCACGTAACAGTTGAATACCTCTAGAGCGAGGTCAACACAGCTCTGAAGACTGTGAACCCAGTTTTGTTCACTGGGTGTAAGGGTGGATAATTCTAATGCGCGGAAGATGGCGGGGATATGCTGGCTTGTGGAGGACGATGTATTGGCGAACCCCGCGTACATGTCTGCAAAAGTGATGCAAGTGGTGGCGAGAGTGATGTGGCGGTTTACTGCGAGTCGTTTGTTTTGGGCCGTGATTGTTTCCACTTCGTTGTTTGTGGCTTTGTTGACATCTTTGAGGAGGGCCTTGAGGAGTCCTTGTGCCGGGAACGGGGTGGTTGCGAGGTTATAATGGGTACCTTGGGGTGCGGGTGTGTGGCTATTGCCTGGCTTCAGGAGGGGGACTGAGGAGATCGTGGTCAGGTTGGGGTGGACGAGGGAGTTGATAGAGATGTGGTTGGCTTGGGAGGACATGTTTGGTTAGTATTTCTGTCTGGGGGTTGACTTGGCTGATGGTTTTCTGGATTTCTTGCCCCCCTTTTTATAGGTATCCTCTGGATGCCTTTTGTGGTACTCCGCTATTGCATCTTGGGCGTTTTGCAAGTTTGACTCCGCTGTCCACGTATCTTCTTCATTGCTGTATCCTTTCCAGTGTATAAGGAATTGATATCCCCTTCCTTTTCGTCATTTCCCTCGGACTTCTTCTACTTCGTACTCCTCTTCATTGTTGATGACCATTGGTTCGGGCGCTGGTGCTTCTTTCTGGATGTGGAATGATGCTTTCTGTGCCAGGGTTAATAGCTGTTCGTTGAATACATCGTGGATGGCCCATCCTTCTGGTATCGCTAGCCAATATGCCGCTTCTCCTATTTTTTCCTTAATTCGGAAAGGTCCATACCTTTTCTGGCCTAGCTTCTTTGATGGCTGATTGGTATGGATGTTGGTGTTCTCTAACCATACTTCATCGTTGATCTGGTATGTCCTCGTGTTCATTTTGCTATTATCATGTGTCTGTTTCATCTTTTCTTGATATGATCATAGTGTGGAAGCGGCGTTACTTCTTGCGTTCTGGAGCTGTTTTAGGAACTCCGTACTGCTAGGGTTGTTCGTCGTTCCGTTTTCTTTTCCTTTCCAGGGGTGTCTGCCATAGTTTAGGTAGAATGGTGTCGCCTGTGTACCGCTGTGTTTCTTGTCGTTGTATTGGAATTCGGCCATGGGTAGCCATTTTGTCCAGTCGTTTTGGTCATAGTTGCAGTATATCCTCAAGTATGTTTCGACTTCCCTGTTGATCCTTTCTGTTTGTCTGTCGGTTTGTAGGTGGTAGGCCGTTGACAGGTTTCGTTCTATCCCTAGTCCTTTGAATAGTTCGCCGGTGAATTCGGATGCAAACTGTGGTCCTCGGTCACTAAGGACTTTCCTCGGCATTCCATGTAGCTTCCATATTTCATCCCGGTAGTGCTGTGCTAGTTCTTTTGAGGAAACATCCGTTCTTGTCACTATGAGTCGTATCATTTTTGAGAATCGATCGACAATGACTAGGATGGCATCTTTTCCTTCTGATTCGGGTAGTGGTCCAATGAGGTCGATACTCACTTCTTCCCATGGACCATTGGGGATGGGAAGCGGGTGTAGAGGTGTCTTCAGAGGTGTCTTGCATGGCTTGTTTTGCTGGCAACTCTGGCAACCTCTGATGTACTTTTGAGCATCCGTTCGGATTGCCGGCCACCAGTAATCTCTGGTTACCAGCTCGATCATTTGGTGTTGTCCCGGGTGTCCTGCGTCGGGGGTATCATGGTATTGGTGTAGTATTTCCTCTCTGAGTGCCGGTTTGGGTGGCACATACATGCTGGTATTTTTGTAGATTATTCCGTCGTGTTCGGTGATGTCGGGGTCTTGGTCGCGTATTTTTTTGGTGATGGCCGTTTCTCTTCTTTTGCTCGCCTTGATTCGTTCTTTGAAGGTTGGTTCCATAAATAGTTCGGTGCGGAGTAGGATGGCCCCTTCCCATGGTTCGTTGTCATTTTTGTTCATCCACCAGGCATCTCAGATCATGGTGACTAGTTTTTCTTCTTCTTGGTCTGGTTCTTGGTAGATTCTGGAGAGGAGGTCCGCTTTTGTATTTGTTTTCCCTGGTATGTGGCGCAATATGAAATCGTAATCTTGTAGCCATAGGTACCATCTTGCTTGTCGGCCATTTAGTTTTTGGGGTTTTCTATAATATTTCAGGTTCTCGTGGTCAGTCCAGATTTCGAACTTCTCTTCTGCGTCCAGTAGGTAGTGTCGCCATTCTTTTAATGCGTGCATGATTGCGAGCAGCTCTTTGTCGTAGATTTCGTAATTTTGTTCTGCCAGTGATAGTGTATGGGATGTGAATGCGATTGAGTGCCATTTCGAATTTTGTTCTTGTGAGAGTACTCCCCCTAATGCGTAGTTCGATGCATCGACTTCTACTCGGAATTGACCTTCTCTTTGGGGCAGTGTTAGGGTGGGTTCTTCTGTGATTTGTCATTTTAGTTCATCGAATGCAGATTGTTGTTCTTCTCCCCATTCCCACTCTTCTGATCCTTTTAGTTTATTCAATGGGGCCGCTATCTTGCTGAAGTTTTTTATAAATCGGCGGTAGTAGTTGGCGAAACCGAGGAACCTTTCTATTCCTTTTTTGTTGTGTGGTTGGGGCCATTCTCGTACTGATTTTACTTTCTTGGCCTCCATTTCGATGCGTCCATGTCCTACTGTTACTCCTAACATTGGGATTTCTTTGGCGTCAAAAATGCATTTGGATCGTTTGAAGCATAGGTTGTGTTCGGCCGCTCTTTCCAGGAATCGGATCGTTCGTTCTCGCAGTTGTTCCTTGGTGTCACCTGGAATTGCGAAGTCGTCCATGTAGTTTACTATATCCCCATTGTGTAATAGGTCTCGAAAGATACTTGCCATCATTCTTGAGAACGTTCCTGGTGAATTGCTGAGACCGAAGAACATGACTGTGGGTTCGAATAGTCCTTCATTGGTTAGAAAGGCTGCTTTCCACTTGTCTCCTTCTTTGATGCGGACGTTGTTGTAACCCCAAATGATGTCTAGTTTGTTGAAGTATTTGGCTTTTCCTAATTTGTCAATGACTTCTCTGATTCGAGGTAGCGGTGTTTTGTCTTTAATGACTACGTTATTCAACCGTTGGTAGTCTTGAATGAGTCATTTTGAGCCATCCTTTTTTGGGATGAAAAAGGTGGGTGCGGCATACGGTGACTTCAACGGTTGTATCCATCCTGACTTGAGGTTTTCTTTAACAAATGCTTTGAGTTCGTCCTGCTCCTTGATCATCATATTGTAAGTTCCTGCATTGATTTCTTTGGGTGCATCTTCTGTTAGGATTATCTCGTGGTCCCATTCCGTTCGTTCGGGTAGTTTGTCGAATGTAGTTTTGTTGAATAGATGTGTGAATGGTCGGACGTAGTCTGGTAGGTCTGATGGCTCAGTGGGGTCGGGCTCCTCTTCTTCTTCCCATATGTCTTCAGTGGTGGCCATGCTTCAGATCTTGTCTGTTACCTGGATGTTCTGGTGCAGGAACCTGCAGTCCTTTGGGCACCAATTGAACTTGATTTCTCCTGTTCGCCAGTTTACTTCTGGATTGTGTTTGGTGAGCCAGTCATGTCCTAGGAATATTTCTGCTCTGTCTTGGAGTTGTACGACCGATGCTTCGATTGTCTCTTCATGTCCTTCGATTTCTACCTGTATGGTAGCCGTTTCTGTGACTTTTCCTCCTTGGTTTGTCGTGCTGTCTGCGTTAAGTACCGTGATTTCTTGTTTTAATTTTTCTGTAGGGATTTTTTCTTTGTCTACCAGTTTCTTGCTGATGCTACTGGTGGTGCATCCCGAGTTGACTATAGTATTCACTGTTATCTTTTTTGTCGGGGTTTGGATTTTTCCTTTTAGGTTTAGTTTGCGCTTTCGTTTCTGAGGAATCGTGTAGTATTCTTCTGATATCCTAGATACAAGTTTCTTGACTCTCAAGGCAGCGCCTACTCGGAGTCTCCGGAAAAATCCTGGTGTTCCTCTGGCTTGGCTTCGTCTATTGCTCGGATCTGTACCTTCTTTGGTGCGGTGCATGCTTTGGCTATGTGTCCGATTTTGCCACAGTTGTAGCATGTTAATCCTTTGGGCTTTTTGCAGTCCTTGGACATACTGTATGTCCGAATATTCCGCAATTATAGCACTTGGGTTCCCCTTTTGCATTGAACACGTGTCGCCTGCTTCCTATTTCCATGGGTTCTCCCATTCCTCCATAAGTAGTTCCCAAGTTAGTTTTCTTATCTCCTTGGTATTCAGATGCCTCATATCCTTGTCCAACTGCTAATATGGCCTCCTTCCATTCTGGGTACGTGTCGGGTCGAGCAGCTGGAGGGTAGCCTGTGATAGTGTGGATAATATCTTGTCAGGCGTTTTTTCGCAACAGGAACATGGCATGTCGGTTGTCAGTTTTCGCCTTGTTTTTAAGTACTTTGAATTTGATGAGGTAGTCGGCCATGTTCCTATTTCCCTGTTTAAATTTTTCGATCTGCCATTCTGCCTTCGCATTCATGGCATCGTCTGAAAAGGTTTGTTTGAATTCTTCGGCGAAGACTTTCCAGTCTATGGAGTCTTCTCCTTCCAGAATTTGTGGTGCTTTCATCACTGCATATGCTCCTGCTGTTCCTCCCCTCAGTCTAGCTAAGACTGCTATGGCTTTGTCGTCTGCCGTAATGACTTTGTTGAATTTCATGAAGAGTGTCATGGCTCTCCACCAGTCATCGAATTTGGTTCGGGTTCCATCGAAGAACCCTGGGTCGGGTACGAGTCCCTTTGTGTTGGGTGTTGTGGCAGGTGCAGTGTTGTCTGACATTTCTGAGTCTCCTGATTCTGATTCGGTTTCGGTGTCTTGGTTCTCCGGTTGTCCTAGCTGTTCTTCAGCTATGTCGAGTTCGTTGAAGAGTTCTGATATAACTGCTTCTACTCCTGTTGGGTTTACTCCTTGTGTGATGTCTCCAAGTTCATTGTTTGTTACAACTGTTGCAGGTACTTCGGGGTTCTCTACTTCTTCGTCTGATGAGTCAGTCTCGCTGTCTGTTTCGAGCTCGTTGTCGGTGACTTCGAGCTGGGGTTCTCTGTATTTGTTGGGGTTCGAGCTCATATAATGGCTCCTAGGTTCATCGTGGTTCGAGTCTTTTTCAACTCTGTTTCTTGCAAGGTGAGGTGGTGACGCTTAACCAAATGTTACGACCTTAGTTGGTTTAGACCTCAGGTTGCAGCTCTGGCTAAGTCTTGAGGGTGAGTAAGGGAAAGAGAACAGAAGGTGGTTAAGCATACCGAATACAGCAGGGTGTATGTATGCTTAAATATGTCTAAGGTTGTCCGGTTGAACGGATGGAGCAACTACATGAAACGTCCGGTCAAGGCATGGTAGTTGGTACGAGTCATATCTCGGCGAATGCTGGACTATAATAACTGAAACAGGCACGCAGATAGTTGGGAATGCAGAATAGCACGGAACTCGTTATGATCGGTGGAAACTCATAACATCGAATCACTGATGCCCGTGGAAAACCCATCCCCTAGAGATACTCTACATTTGAAGAATTCAAAATAGAAATTCTAAAACACTTCACACCAGTCGACGAACAAATCACCACACGAAGACAATGGTACGAATTAAAACAAAACAAATCCTCTACAGCTGACTTCAACCTCGAATTTTAACATCTTGCATCCATTGGAGGTATCCAAGACAATGAAGCATTAATTGAACAGTACAAACGAGGACTCAACCCTTCTCTAGCCAGAGAAGTTTGGACATGGAAAGAAGGACCACCCGAAACCATCGCTGAATGGTATACCGACACAGTACAACGAGATTCTGTTAACCAACAAGCTGATGCAATGTGGCCACGAAATTTCCCAAGAAACTCAACTCCTTATCAACCACCCAGATTCCCTCAACAGAACTATCACTCTCGTTTTCAACCAAATAATCAACAGAGATGCACTATACACGAAATACCAGTAGAACCACAAGACCACTATGAAATGCCTTATGAAGATGAAGAATTATACTACCCTGAACAAGAACATGATTACCTCTACGACACCCAAGATCCTGATGATCCAGAACTACAACTAAATGCAGTATTTACTGCTGAGCAAGTCACTCACTACAAAGCAGGAAAATGCATAGGTTGTGGAAAATTCGGACATCTAATCAGCAATTGCCCAAACCCTGATCCGAATCTATCAAAAGACAAACCGCTTAAACAACCCAACCCTCCACAACAAAGATTTATGCAGCCACCACGATATCAATGACCTCAGCAACCACAACCTTCACGAAACTACTCAGGTGCAGCTATGAATCAAACCTGGAAAATCTCTGCAGTAGACATTCAAGCCATGATCAGAGAACTCCCCATCGATGAACGAATGGAATTCAGAGAAGCCTATATCATGGACCCAACACTTAAACCCTTCGGGGATTTTTGAAAGTGTCACCCAATCTTGAAAAAGAATCGTTGGGTGACCCACAAATTAATCTTATCAAACTCCCTACCTCGGACAATAAAGTGTCAATCTTTCTCCCGATCGAACTGAACCAAAACCATCTACGAAACATCCCAGTCACCGCATTAATCAACTCAGGAGCCCAAGGAAACTTCATCTCCTCCACGTTTACCAACACTTACAGACTACAAACCCATACCATTGATCAACCTATCAAAGTATCTAATGCAGATGGAACTCCCAACGAAAACGGATCAATCTACGAAAGCGTAGAACTAAACGCTCTCATCGATGGAAAGCAATGTCATTTTGAAGCCTATGTCTCAGGAATAGGATCGAAAGATCTAATCCTTGGATACCCTTGGCTACAACAGACAAATCTGGACATAAATTGGACTACCCAAGAGTTCAGCTGGCGGAATCATGACCATATCATACCCCTTATCGCAAAATCCACAAACGGACCTACCACCATCAACGAAATTGCTCTAGACATTCATGGAATGAACGACGCCGAACGATACACCTACCTAGACGAAGACTTCGATCCACTAGCTGTAAAAGTCTTCAAAGCAATTATCCATTCCGATGAACCTGAACTCTCAATCGATGAACTAAAACTCTACTTAGAAAATGTCAATTTCGACGAATTTCACTTGGAGCATGAACTCTATGGAATCACTCAAACCCCACATGAACTCGAGATCAATACAAAAATCACTCAAGCCACAAGACTAGCGCAGAAATCTACCCCGAAAACCCAAGCTAAACTACCCCGGAAATACAAGAAATTCACTTCGGTATTTGATAGCAAGAAATCTGAACGATTCCCACCGACTCGCCCCTATGATCACAAGATAGAACTTCTGGACACGTTCAAACCAGAACTAGGAAAAACGTATCCCCTATCTCCCTTGGAAACCGAAGAACTCAAAAAGTTCATACATGAGAACCTCCAAAAAGGATACATCCAAGAATCCGAATCTCCGATGGCTTCTTCTTTCTTCTTTGTAGGAAAGAAAGATGGAAAATTATGCCCTTGTCAGGACTACCATTATCTGAACAAACATACGAAGAAGAACACTTACCCCATCCCCATGATCACAACTATAATGGACAAACTCCAAGGAGCGAAACTCTTCACCAAAATGGACGTCTGACTTGGATACAATAACATCAGAATTCGAGAAGGCGATCAATGGAAAGCTGCCTTCAAGACTCCCATCGGACTATACAAACCGAATGTCATGTTCTTTGGAATGTGCAACTCCCCCACTACGTTTCAGAAAATGATGGACACTATCTTTGCCAAAATGCTTGACAAAGGAGGAATCATAATCTACATGGACAATATTCTAATCTATGCCAAAACTCAGGAAGAAATGGATCGCCTTACTCTGGAAGCCCTCCAGATACTACAGGATAACAATCTATACCTAAAATTGGAAAAATGTGAATTCGACAAAACCCACCTCGAATATCTCGGCATGATAATCTCCCCTGACAAAATCGAAATGGACAACACCAAACTCCGTGGAATAGAAGAATGGCCCTTACTCCGCACTACCTGTGATGTCAGAAAATTTATGGGATTCTGCAACTTCTACCGAAAATTTATACATCGCTATGCTGACATCTCTCGGCCGCTTAACTCCCTACTATCAAAAACCAAGAAGTTCGAATGGGAAACCAAAGCAAATGAAGCCTTCAAATGACTAAAATCAGAATTCTTGAAGAAACCCATCTTACAAATGCTGGACCAGACCAAACCATTCTTTATCGAAACAGATGCCTTGAAATATGCCTTAGGAGCTGTCCTATCCCAACAAGACACAAATGGAAACTACCACCCAGTAGCTTTCCTATCCAAAGCATTCAACCCTACCCAACGAAACTATGAAATACACGATTGAGAACTCCTTGCCATAATCACCGCTTTAGAAGAATGGCGGCACTACTTAGAAGGAGCCCAACATCATGTAACCATATGAACCGATTACAAGAACCTTACCTTTTGGAGAAAACCCCAAAATATCTCCAGAAGACAAGCCCGATGGCTTGGATTCCTCGCACATTTCGACTTCGCGATTGAACATGTTCCTGGAACAAAAATACCAGCAGCAGATGCACTTTCACGAAGACCAAACCATACTCCTGACAATGACAATGACAACGAAAATGTTACTGTCCTTCCAGAAGAAGTATTCCTTAACGAAATAACAGTATTGCCAAACGAACTATTCATCTCCCTTATCGACCAAGAATTACAAAATGAAATCACCAAATCATCCAGATACGATGAAATTACTATGGAAGCAATGAAACGACTTCTATCAAATTCACCAGAAGCAGTCAACCCAAGATATGGGATTATTCCCATGTCACTAGGACACCTCATGACTTTTGATGGGAAAATCATCATCCCAGAAGACGTGGAACTCTGCCGACATGTTATCCAACGATACCACGACCATCCTTCTGCCAGACACCCTGGAGAACAAGAAACATACTGAATGGCCAAAGTGGAAGTATATTGGCCAGGAATGAGTACCTTTGTACGAAATTATGTCCAAGGGTGCAGTGCTTGCCAACAATTCAAAATCAATCAAAACCCTGCTCATCCACTGTTGCAACCAATTCCACCACCAAACTCCGCTAGACCATTCGCACATATTGCAATGGATCTATTAACAGACCTGCCAAAATCCCATGGATATGACGCAATTCTGTCCATAGTGGACCATGGACTTACGAAGGGGGTAATTCTCACTCCTTGTACAAAAGAAATCACTGCCAAAGGGATCGCCGACATAATTATAAACAAAGTCTACACCAGATTCAGACTACCAGACAAAATAATCTTCGACCGTGACCTCAGATTCCAAGCTAACTCCAGCCAAGCTCTCATGAAACGCTTAGGAATCACCCAATCGTTCTCATCTGCCTACCACCCTCAATCTGATGGAACCACCGAACAATTCAACCAGGAAATCTCCGCTTACCTGTCAATCTACTGCACAGGAAACCCTTCCACCTGGTCTGAAACACTCCCTATCCTCAAGTTCTCCCATAACTCAAGAACGCACTCCGACCATAAACAAACACCTTTTGAACTCATGTACAGAACAAAACCTCATGGAATACCTACAATCCTTGAGGAATCAAACTATACCACTACTGAAGAACGAATAGAAGCACTGGATCATGCATGAAGAGAAGCCATCGCTGCTCACAAACTAGCCATGGAACAACGAATCAAATCGAAATTCAAACCCTTCATCCTAGGACAACAAGTGTGGCTAGAACGAAGAAACCTGAAACTCCCATTCAAATCAAACAAAATAGCACCGAAACGCCTTGGACCATTCACAATCAAAGAAGTCTTATCGCCACTCTCTTACCAACTTAACCTACCTGAAACATGGAAAATTCACAACGTATTCCATGCTACTCTTCTCTCTGCATACACTGAAAATAGTATTCACGGACCAAACCCACAACCACCCCTCCCTGATATCATAGAAGGAGAAGAAGAATATGAAATCGAGGGAATTCTAAACCACTGAACTAAAAGTGGACAAAGGGAATATTACATCAAATGGAAAGGTTATGACCATGAAGAAAACTCTTGGGAAAACGAAGCACAACTATCACCACATGCCCAAAAACTATTACGAAAATATCAAAAAGAACACCGACTAACCACCGCCCCACCTAAACGACGAGGAAGACATAAATAGACCAGAAAAACCATCAAACTTCCTCATCACCCCACAACAACACCTTGCGAACTAAATCACCAATGGCACCCACTCAAAAGAACTATAAGAAGGAAAAGAAAGCTGCTATTGTAGCATCATCCCCTTCTCTCTCTTCTGTATCATCCCTTTCAACCAAGAACAACTCCCCAATCAGAAAAGTTCAATCCCTTCCCAACTCTCCTTGCACCACTACTCCCAACCCCCCTACCACCACACCGGCAAATCACGAAACTCCCATTCCTATTCTCCCCAACGTCCAGATAAACGAATTACTGGAAAAACCAATCCTAACCCTTCCAAATGCCGTCTTTACCCAAGACGAGCTCCAACAAATCGCAGACCAAAACAAACACTTTTGGGTCGACATCTTCATCAGACACGACTGCATCTACATTCTCCCAACCACCGAATCAACCACCCACAACCCCTGGGATAAACTCACCTACCCCAGCAGAATGGCAAGCAGCTCCCCTGCACCCAGACCCAGTTCCCAGCGAACTACAACACATAACCCGCCCCGCGACACCGAACCCCGAGACCCCCCAGTCTCCTTCTCCAAGGTTGTCACCGGAACCACTCCCCATACCCATGCCTATGATGTGGGCCAGCAACTCCTCTGGTCGCCAAAGCCTCAATATCTCCATCCAATCCGAATTGACAACCCCGCCCCAGCACTCCCCTTGGAGCGAGCTGGGATCCCGAAATCTCATAGGGAGGAACTTCCTCCCAAACCCACTGACCCAGCCACCCCCTCCGCTGCCCACCTCACCTGGGTCGCAGCCAACCCCGCTGATTGAGACCCCAATGCTGCCCCCAGATTCAGCCCAGAGACCATTCCGGATGATGGATCTGTGGCCATGGAGCTATGGACTCGAGCTGACCTCTCATCTGAGGGATCCCTCCATGCAGTGGCACTCCAGCGAGATCATCGAACTCACTTCCGCACCAAATATCTACATAGTTTCACTCAATGAAACCACTGGCACATTATCTGTGACGCCTTTTCACAGCTTGAACATCTTTCTGGGGATTATGAGCACGCTGCCGATTGAGTGGCCCTATTTATCAAGGCATCACGAAGCCTTGGACTACCTCAAGCTTATGCCCGCTACCTCGACGAAAATCGCGTTGAGTCTCTCTCATCCCACCCACAAACTAGCCCATCTCTGAGCCGACCACACCAACGAACCCATTCCCCCCAGAGAAACCCCTCCCCCAAACCGAATGCACCTCCCCCAGCCTCATCTGTCCAACCCCGATGACTGGATTTCCCCCGAACGACTTGAGACAGCCATATACAACCTAATGGCTCATCTGGATCGACTCATAGTGCATCAAATCCCCCACGAAAACCCCTCTGAACCAACCCAGGACAAGGACGAACCCCAACCCAACCCCGAGCTATGAACAACCCGAACTTCGACCCGAAGGCCTTTTGCGAAAAATGTGCCAAACTCCACCTCCCCACCGTAGGTCACTGGGCAAGCGACTATGCCCATACCACCTGTTCTATCTGCCAAAAAACCCGCCCTGGTCATTACTGATGGACTTGTCCCCAATATTTCTGTCGACTCTGCGAAACCATCAATCCAAAACACAAACCTGAAGACTGCCCAAAATACGTCAACCATGTACAAGCCGTTGAAGCAATGAAGCAACGCTTCAAAGCACAAGTATTGGATAATCCCCGTGATGCCTTCAAAGACAAGTACTACAATGACAGAGTCTCCCTGGACTACTTCTGTATGTCAGCGTAAATTTCGGAGTAATTTACCTAGGGACGGGCTAATGTTACGAACTTACTACTGGATTACCGTGGACTTACTTTATTTAGCGTATTAACCCCCTCTTCCATATACTCCAGTCCACTCTTTATTTATTTACCTTCTGTACTTCTATCTCCGCTTCTTATGACTTGTTCCAAGTCATCGTTTCTGTTATCCCACCATCGAACTTCTATTTACTTGTCTCCTACTTCCCATGACTCGTATTCCTTCTCTTACTACATCCCTATGACTCCGTAGATTACCAATTAACCCATAGTAGTTTCCCATTGACTCATACCTTCTTACTACATATTCTCTCATCTCTTATGCGTAGCTAGTATATAAACCTTGAGTAGTACAACTGTATTACCTTAGGTTATTCTAGTAACAAGCTTCCTTATCTTCACTCGTCTGCTACAAGGTTAACAACCTTGGGGACTGCAGTGACACTTAACTTGGACTTCTCAGACAAGTGCGAGCTTCTACTCGAGGGAGCCATCCGAAGTCTGCACAGAAGTCATTGAGACTTGTTGTATACTCCTGGGCTATAGCGTTGAACCTCTCCCTGAGTGGAGAAGATCCGGGCCCGGTTGCGAAGTAAGGTAACGCACATAACATCTTCCATCCAGGAGATAGTTTCTTCATTGAACCACTTAAAAACCTGACTAATTCTTTTTAGAGCTGTCCTTCTTTTGAGCCAAAGCCAATATCTTCACAAGCTGGCTAGCCAGGTCATTAGAATCATTTTCTTCATTAGACACTGGCTCAGAATCTTTAGCTTTGCATGATTTCACAGGCTTAGTGCCAGATAGCAATGTTTCAATTGTATTAAGATGGCCTTTTAGATTTTCTAGTTCTAAGCTGCATCTATCTAACACTTGCTTACTCTCTTTAATTATACTATCTCTAGTATCTTTGAGTTGGTTTGTGTAGATGGAAATCTCAGGTGCATGACCATAAGATTGGTAGGGACCTAGATCAGGCACTTCCTCTTCTTGAGGCAATTCGGGTTGCATGCCTAGGCATACCAATAGCATGTTTGGCAAATACTTCACTATAATAGCCTTAATAGACATCCCTTCAATTCTAGGTATGGGTGAGCCATCCACAAATCTAAGTTGATTTCCATCAACTTTAATTTTTCCATCTTTCACATCCTGGTTTTTTTCTGGACATGCAAGCTAGCGATGCTTTGGATCGAAACAATAGTAGCACCCTCTGCCTATCCTGGCTGCAGTCTCATTATTCTGTCTCGGCTGTCCCTGACTATAGTTTACAGGATTTGCAGGATATGTAAATTTTGTTTACATTGTAGCTTTTATAGAATCTATAAAACTCTGCATATTTTTCTGATTGACAGCCAGAGTATTTTTTAGATTAGCAATCTCTTCACATAAGTCCAACTGCTGCTCAACAGGTTCGCATTTTACTTGCAGTGGTATAGCTCAAGACATAGTATCTGGATTATTGTCATATTTTAATGCTTTAGCTATAGTCTTTCCACTGACCAGCTCTACTGCTTTAGCAATGACTTCAGTCCAATTATATGGATCTTCACCTCAGGCCATGCCTCCTGCACAGGCACGACTGTTGATACTTAATCTAGTATTCAAGTTCTCTTGGAAGTGCTTATCGAGACTTCCAACAAACATTTCTACTAGTTCTCAGTTTGTTACGAGTGGCAGATTTGTTAGACATTTGTCTGCTTGTAGAGAGAACTTCCTCTTGAAGGCTAAGAGGCATTCTTTGTCAAACATACTAATGTGTTTGTATTCTCATCCTAATGCTTGTAATCTAGCAACTGGACCTTGTTCTTCTGTTACGAGCTCTGGATACTCCTGCTTCAAATGATCTTTAAAACTATTCCAGTCTGGGGTTATATATTCTGGGAAGCTTGTCCATTCATCTCATATACTAGGCTCTATATAGCTAATGGCCCATTTCACTTTATCTTTAATGTCTGTGATACCAGAGACATCGAATAGGTGTTCTAGATGCCATAGGAAGTCTCGGAGTGTGGCTCCTCAACTATCCCATCCTGGGGCTTCTATAGCCATGGGGTTTGGCATAGCAGGGCTAGGCATAGCATTTGGCTGATTTGAGTTTGTTTGAGAGGTAGTTTGGGTCTGAGGTTGTGTCTGTACTGGTAAGTTTCATGCTAGATTAGGTGAAGGGTCCATGAAAACAGCAGGATTTACTGTTTGTGAAGTGCATTTGCAAGCAGAACTTTCACCAAGAGTATCTGAGCATTAAGAACAGCAGGTGTTTTTAAGCAACTGCTCTGGATTATCTAGCTTTGGTAATTGCTCTGTTCTTCTAGAATTTTGAGTCTCTTGACCTTTGGGTTTTGTTTTAGATTGTTCTGGAGCAGGGTGTGAAATAGCAATCTGCTTTTTATATGTGCCAGGTGGAGGCCCGAAGCTCATTTTGAGAACAGTAAAAGGGTGTGGAAATAAAGTGGCTCTCACACTGAAACTCCCCTCATGGTGGGCTCCAGATAAAGAGGCAGAAATAGAATACCAAGTGTGATATGGATATACAGCTTAGATTAAGCTGTCAAAATAGATATTTAAAGTTTTTTGCACAAGACAAGTTCATGGGGAGGCAATCTGACAATATGCGAGACAATTCCACAAAATAATGTGAAAATAATGACATGTGGAGAACACTAGAATAGCTAACTACCTTTGCTAAGAAGAGTAAAGCCAAGTTACACTGTAAAAAGTGCAACTCATGTCCCTTATCCAAGAAGTCAACAAGACACAGAACCTCAGGTACTCCCTAAGATTCACCCTTATCAAGTTAACAACCAGAAGTGCACTGTCCTATACTTGTGATACACCAAGTACCAGGGTGTAGCAATGTAATACGCTCTTAATCTAAGCTCACTTCACAAGTAAGCCTGAGGTCTTCTTCTTAGATCAAAAGGTCCCAACCTTAGCTCAAGTCACTTAGTCTAGTTAATCTTAAAAGAACTTATTACTTTGCTTCACTCAGGCACAATAGATCGCTTTTCACTACACTCTGAAGGCTGGGCAATGGCTAGTAGGTTCCTTGCCATGCCTGATACCTCAGAGGGGGTTTATATATTATTTGGGTGCTCGTTATGACAAGAGAATGATTATATGACTAGGAACATATTATTAAGCAAGGTATAAACCAGAAGATTAGATCATATGCCAAGAGAGCCACAACCTATTAGATTAGTGAGACATTGGAAATACATGAAGATTTCGGGTATCCATTTGTTCTGGACTGTGTTCTAGCCCATTCTCTGGTTCTGCATTCCTCTCTAAATATGTAGAGTATCTGAGATTTCAGACATTGCATGAATTGTCCTCCTATGTGTCCCCATGGATTGTACATGAACATGTCCATAATTGTCATTAGTGCTGAGTGAGCTTGTTAATCTAACAACGGTGGTATTTCTTGTGAACATGCTGATCAGTCTTTTAGATTAAGCATGTTGGACTTATTTCTCGAGTCTAGACTCATTGAAGGGGTCCTGTAGCTCTGTATAGATGCATTGGAATGGTTTTACTGCCTGGTCTGGCCAGAATCACGACTGGTCATATAGTACACTGTTAGAATTGCTTTTAGTCAAGCACAGTGGTCATCCTGTAGCTGCCGCTATCCGTTATCAATGGCCATAGTGTTCTACAGTGATCAAGTACTCTTTTATTATACTGTTGGGCTTCTTAGATTAGGTTGTACTACTATAGGAAGGTTTGATGTAATTGTTAGATTAGGCTTGTATGCCTTAGATTAGCGATTTTCATGCATGAAAATGGCTTTGCTATTACACCACACCTGAAGTCATAGTAGTTTCCTTTTGTAGAACCACACTTCCTCATGTATATAAACCATAGCTACTTTATCTGTAATCCTCAGTCTGAAATCTACTTAGCGACATGCTACTTCTGTTCTATCTCTGTCTCTGCCTCTGTCTCTGCCTTTTGTTCTAAAGTTAGGACCACTCATTGGCAAGAGGGTACAACACATACATTGAAGCTATGGTCCTCCCAAGTTCGCCTGCTTTGTCCACCTTCATCTGTACCCATGCATAATCCCCAGGCATCTAGACTTTAGTCATTGTCAGGGACAACCTCTGACAGTCCCCTCGGACCGCCCCACAACCCTATGCTCTCACCCACTCTCAGCCACACATGACATGAGTAACAACTGGAGACCCCAAAGGACAATGATGGACTTATGTACATAACAAAACAATAGGACAATGGACAGTAATACAGTATATATTAACCTGTACACCTGCAGGGAACCCTTATCTGATTCTCTAAGGATTTCCCCACAGGTATGTAGTTTACACAGCCGCTTGTAATACAACTAAGGATTCCCCCGCAGTTGTCTGCTCACCCGCCTTGTGAGAGCTTCATGTCCCTGAGCCACTCGGACTGCAGGTTGCCCTTACAGAAGAATCAGATCTCATGAGAGACCTAGTCGCCCACTGGGAATGACTCCAAGGAGTTCCCCTTGATCACCCCCCACTAGCTGACCCTGTCTCTAACCGCCTGACCCGCCTCCCATGTCAGACCAGCCCCAGCCACAACAGCAGCAGGGGCAACCACAGCAGGATCAACTACAGCCAGTGCAGAGCATGTCTTCCTTGGAACAAATACTCGCACAGCTGCAGAACAGCCTGCAGGAGGTGATAAATCGTCAGGTGGCATCTGAACTAAGAGTATATGAAACACTCTCATCATTACAAGGTCAGATCAGTACAGTGGCCGCTGCAAACACCCCTGCTCCCCATGCACCACAACCTCCTACCGACCACACCCCCACACCTCGGCCACACTCCACATCCACCTGGGCCAAGGTAGCCACCCCATCTGACTTCAACAGAGACTGCTCCAGAGGTCACGCATTCCTTAACTCCTGCCACATCTACCTTCAGTTGTGCAAGGATCACTTCCAGGACAAAGACGCCCAGATCCTATGGGCATTATCATACATGAAGAGCAGCTGTGTGGCTAAGTAGGCCAAGAATGTAATGCGTTGGGAAGAGCAATACCCAGGACAAACCTGTTTCCTTGGTTGGGAAGATTTCTCCACTGAGTTCCATATGTATTTCTTCCCTGTGGATGCAAAAGCTGCTGCAGTCAATGTTCTAGAGGGCACAGGGTACCACCAGAGCAACCAGAATGTCAATGACTACCTCGACGACTTCTGCAACCTCATTGCAGACTCAGGATACACTGACCCGAAAGTAGTAGTTGTGAAATTCCAGTATGGACTTCAGCTGACGATCCAGAATGTGGTAGCCACTATGGTCTCAGGATGCCCCTGAGACAACAACATAGAAGGTTGGTACGCCGCGGCTCAACACATTGACCAGATGAGGGCAGCCAATGACGCTTTCCAAGCCACCACCTGCTCTGACCTGCCACTTCCAAAACCCAAACCCCTCCATTCCCTTCCATTCCCACTGGTCACCATCCCACCTCCACCTGTTTGGCCCACACCATCTCTCAGTACCCCTGCACCTATGGAGGTAGACACTTCTCACAAACCCGCT
This sequence comes from Calvatia gigantea, assembly GCA_025093985.1. Taxonomy (NCBI): domain Eukaryota; kingdom Fungi; phylum Basidiomycota; class Agaricomycetes; order Agaricales; family Lycoperdaceae; genus Calvatia; species Calvatia gigantea. The sequence goes on along the minus strand of JACAAK010000005.1, from coordinate 580,832 downwards.
CCACTCCTGTCTACCTGCTATCATTGCAAGAAGGTTGGGCATGTCAAGGCTGAATGTTCACTCAGATATGACGTATGCTACTTGACTGCGGAGGAGGAAGATGACCTCCTTATGAGACTCCTGGCCAAGAAAGACGTGAGAGAAGCAGCGGACTTGGCTCAAGTGGCTGAAGAAGTGGATTTTCTGTAGAGCAGCAAATGGAGAGTGCACCCTCACTGCAGAGTGTAAATAGGTTTAGTGTGCTACCCATAGACCAAATAGACAACCATTCACCCCCACCCGCACCTAAACTGAAAGCCACACCACAAAAAACCCCTTCAACACCTCACTGTCCTAAGTGGGAAAAGTGCTTCCCACCCAAATCTGTCATAGCCACTCTGGACCAGTGTGGGACTTTACTCATGCTACAAGTAGAACTGGAAACTACAGACACAGCAGAATGCCATGGAGTATGTACTCTCATGGATAGCAGTGCAACTGGCTCTTTCATTAACTGAGATTATATGCAGACCAACAAACTCAACACCCACACACTCTCCCACCTGCTCACAGTCTACAACATTGATGGCTCAGAAAATGAGGTGGGTTAGATAATAGAGGTTATAGACATTATTCTTCACTACTGCAACTACTCAGAATGCTCCCTGCTTGCAGTCATAGGACTTGGCCACCAAGACTTGCTTCTTGGATACACTTGGCTCAAACAACATAACCCCAACATCAATTGGTAGACAGATGAAGTCAAAATGTCCTGCTGCCCATTCAAGTATGAAGAATGCAAAGTTGAAGCTAAAGCTGAGGCCCATGCCCAATGCCTCCAGACCCGCTGCATCCATGCCTGCACCCTAGGCTCTTTTCCTGCCTTGGTAGAAGAAGTGGAAGAAGAGGACGAGCCATCCACCCTGCCATCCACTCCCACAGATCTCTATGAGGATGATGACCGCATTTTTGCCATCAATCTCCTTCCCCATCCAGAAGAGATTCACACAACAGGTACCACATCCCAACAGCTAGCTGAGACCTTCCACCTACAACTCCCAGTCATCCGACTCACCTGCTGGGTTCAGAGAAATCATCCCCTTCTACCTCCACGAGTTCAAAGCTGTGTTCACCAAGGAGTCCTTTGACACACTACTGGAGCATTGACCATGGGACCACGCAATTGAGCTCATCCCAGGTGCTGACCCAAAGGGCTGCAAGGTATACCTGCTCTCATCCACCGAGCAGTCATAGTTAGACGAGTTCATCCAGGAGAACCTCTCGTCTGGCCACATCTGCTCCTCTAAATCCCCTATGGCTTCACCTGTCTTCTTCATCAAGAAGAAGGATGGATCCCTCTGCCTCATTCAGGACTACTGAGCTCTCAATGCCCTCATGGTAAAGAACAAGTACCCTCTCCCGCTCATATCTGAACTCGTCGCACAACTTCGCAGAGCCAAGTACTTCACCAAACTGGACGTTCAGGTGGGGATTCAACAATGTGTAGATTAAGCCAGGTGACGAATGGAAGGCTGCATTCCAGACAAATCGCGGGTTATTTGAGCCACTCGTCATGTTCTTCAGCCTCACCAACAGCCCTACCACCTTTCAAACTATGATGAATGACATCTTCTGCAAGCTCATCATGGAAGGCATGGTCGTGGTATACATGGACTGACATACTGATCTTCACGAAGACTGTTGAAGAGCACCGAGAGGTCACCCACTGGGTCCTGCAAATTCTTGAACAGCACCAGCTTTTCCTTAAACCTGAAAAGTGCGAAGTTCGAGAAGACCCTGCATTGAGTACCTTGGCCTCATCATATCAGAGAACAGTATGGAGATGGACCCTGTCAAGGTCACAGGAGTACGAGACTGGCCTGCTCTGGCCAATGTGGGGGAAACGCAAGCATTCCTAGGGTTTGTCAACTTCTACTACTGCTTCGTCCATGACTTCTCCCATGTAGCCCGTCCCCCTCTTCGACCTCACCAAGATGGATACCAAGTGAAAATGGGGCACTGTGAAAGAAACAGCTTTCCAAGTACTCAAGGATGCAGTTACCTCCTCCCCTGTTCTCCTCTTACCCGACTGACTCTGCTCCCTTCCGTGTCGAAGCAGACAGCTCAGACTTTGCGACAGGTGCAGTCCTCTCTCAGAAGGCGGCGGACTCAGACCAATGGCATCCAGTGGCGTTCTACTTGAAATTCCTCTCAGCAGTCAAATAGGAACTACGAGATCCACAACAAGGAAATGCTAGCAATCATTCGTGCACTAGAAGAGTGGAGACACTTCCTCGAAGGTGCATGCCACCAAGTTGAGATCTGGATGGACCACAAAAATCTAGAGTACTTCATGTCCACCAAGAAACTTAACTGCTGCCAAGCTCACTGGTCCCTCATACTCTCCCACTTTGATTTCCACTTGCACCACCATCTCAGCTGAACCATGGGGAAACCTGATACATTGTCCCATAGAGCTGACCATGGCACAGGAGCCCGTGACAACAAGAACATCACCCTCCTCCCTAACAGACTCTTTGCCATTCGCACACTTGAAGGGATTTTGATGAAAGGAAAGGAGCAGCTCCTGGTGAAGGATATCCACTCTGGAAACTGTGCAGGTGAACAAGAGGAAGCAGTTGCTAAAGCTGCACGGGAACTCAAGCAGTCATTCGACCAAAACTGTGAGGAGTGCAGAATGGACAGAGCAGGATGGTCTACTCCTGTTCTGAGGGAAGATCTATGTCCTAACGGGCTCTGATCTTAGGCAGAGAATAGTAGCTCTCCACTATGACACAAAGATTGCAGGACATGCTGGGCAATGGAAAACGCTAGAACTCATCTCCCACAACTACTGGTGGCCCCAAATGGCTTGATACATTGGTCAGTACATCTCTACCTGTGACCTCTGCATGCGCACCAAGCCCATCCGCCATCCACCACAAGGAGAACTCTATCCGCTTCCCATCCCTGAAGCCCACTGGGACATGCTTAATATAGATTTTGTGGTCGAACTCCCAGAATCCGCAGGCTACAATGCTGTCATGACAGTGAATGGACTCTATTTCTAAATGAGCCCACTTTATCCCAACCCACACCACTGTCTCAGCTGAGGGCACAGCACGGCTCTTCCTCCACAATGTCTGGAAGCTCCATAGGACTCCCCAACACTGTCATTTTGACCGCGGACCACAGTTCATCGCTGCATTCACAAAAGAGCTTTACCGACTCTTAGGGATCAAGATGGCCACTTCAACTGCCTGGCACCCACAGATTGATGGGCAGACAGAGCTGGGTGAACCAGGAACTTGATCAGTACCTCCACCTCTTCAGTAAACGAGTGACAGAATGACTGGCATGACCTCCTCCCACTTGTGGAATTCCAATACAACAATTACATCCATGCTTCCACCCAACACTCCCCCTTCCTCTTAGATACTGGACGTTACCCAGTGCATGGGATTTGAGCCATGTCAGCTGTACTCGAACATCGAATCAGTCAACAAGTTCATGAAGCGAATGGAGTCAACACTAGAGGAAGCGAAATCCACACTGGTCAAGGCGAAAGATGACATGACCTGCTACTACAACCAATGACATACACCCTACACCCACATACAAGCCAGGCGACAAAGTTTACCTCGAAGCAGATGACATCCAGACTACCCGCCCATTGAGGAAACTTTCTCACCAATGCCTTAGACCATACATCATAGACAAGTAGGTCAACGCTAATGCCTACTGTCTTCGCCTCCCCCGCTCCATGCAACTGCCTCCACCTGGTTTTCAACTGTCATTAAACTCACACCCACACCACCTGATCCAATCGAGAACTGCCGTACGAAACCCCCATCCAATCCTATCATCGTCAATGAGAAAAAGGAATGGGAAGTCGAAGAAGTCCTTAACAGCTGCATCTACCGAAGACGACTTCAATATCTCATCAAGTGGAAAGGCTTTGGAACGGAACACAACTCATGGGAGCCAGCCAATGGAGTCCACACCCTAGAACTAGTCCAGGAGTTCTACTGCAAACAGCCTGGCGCCCCCCACCTCATCCATACACTTACTTTCGGCTCACTTCCCTTCCAATCAATCCAACACCATGCATCGAGACTGCTGCGATTTTGAAGGGGGGGTGGAATGTCAGGGCAACCTCTGACAGGTCCCCCTGGACTGCCCCACAACCCTATGCTCTCACCTGCTCTCAGCCACGCAGACATGAGTAACAACTGGAGACCCCGAAGGACAATGACAGACTTACGTACATAACAAAAGACGTTGACCTAGAAGTGCCTGTTTTGGTCTGCAATTTGTTGGAGCTCATCTTTGGTAAAGATGGCATTTGGCAGGGTTAATATGGGTTTCTCCAGTAGTTCATTTATTTGGACATTGGGAAGGATTGGGATGGGGATTTCATAGTTCACAGGTATGACAGTCAGTACAGTAATATGAGGGGAGGCAGGGAGAGATTGGACTTTTCTAGTTGGGGAGTTGTTTTTTGTAGAAAGGGAAGATACTGAAGAAAGCAAAGGGGATGAGGCTATGATAGCAGCTTTATTTCCCTTCTTATAGTTTTTCTGGGTGGGTGCCATTGATGATTTAGTTCACAAGGTGCTGTTAAGGAGTAATGAGGAAGTTTGATCATTTTTCCTTGTCTATTTATGTCCTTTTCATTATTTAGGTGGGGCAGTGTTTAGTCAGTGTTCTTTTTGATATTTTCATAATAGTTCTTGAGCATATGATAGTAGTTGTGCTTTATTTTCCCAAGAGTTTTCTTCATGGTTGTAACCTTTCCATTTGATGTAATATTCCCTTTGTCTGTTTTTGGTTCAGTGGTTTAGGATTCCTTCAATTTTGTATTCTTCTTCTCTTTCTATAATGTCAGGGAGGGGTGGTTGTGGATTTGGTCCATGGACATTGTTTTTGGTATATTCAGAGAGAAGAGTGGCATGGAATATGTTGTGAATCTTTCATGTTTCAGGTAAATTAAGTTGGTAGGAGAGTGGCAATAGGACTTCTTTTATTGTGAACAGTCTAAGGCATTTTGGTGCTATTTTATTTGATTTGAATGGGAGTTTCAAGTTTCTTTATTCTAGCCACACTTGTTATCCTAGGGTAAAAGGTTTGAATTTAGATTCGATTTGTTGTTCCATGCATTCCATGGCTAGCTTATGGGCAACGATGGCTTTTCTTCATGCATGATCCAGGGATTCTATTCTTTCCTCGGTAGTGGTAAAGTTTGATTCTTCAAGGATCATAGGTATTCTGTGAGGTTTTGTTCCATACATGAGTTCAAAAGGCATTTGTTTTTGATCAGAATGTGTTCTTGAGTTATGGGAGAACTCAAGAATAGGGAGTGTTTCAGACCAGGTGGAGGGGTTTCCTGTGCAATAGATGGACAGGTAAGCAGATATTTCCTGGTTGAATCATTTGGTGGTTCCATCAGATTGAGAGTGATAAGCTGATGAGAATGATTGAGTAATTCCTAAGCATTTCATGAGAGCTTGGCTGGAGTTTGCTTAGAATCTGGGGTCACAGTTGGAGATTATTTTGTCCGGTAGTCCAAATCTAGTGCAGACTTTGTCCATGATTATATCAGCAATTTCTTTGGTGGTGATTTCTTTCATACAAGGAGTGAGAATTACCCCCTTCATAAGTCCATGGTCCACTATGGACAGAATTGAGTCAAATCCATGGGATTTCAGTAGGTCTGTTAATAGATCCATTGCAATGTGTGTGAATGGTCTGGTGGAGTTTGGTGGTGGGATTGGTTGCAACAATGGGTGAGAAGGGTTTCAGTTAATTTTAAATTGTTGACATGCACTGCATCCTTTGACATAATTTTGTATGAAGGTACTCATTCCTGGCCAATATACTTCCACTTTGGCCATTCAGTAAGTTTCTTGTTCTCCAGGGTGTCCAGCAGAAGGGTGGTCATGGTATCATTGGATAACATGTCAGCAGAGTTCCATATCTTCTGGAATAATGATTTTCCCTTCAAATGTCATAAGCTGTCTAGATGACATGGGAATGATTCCATATTTTGAGTTGATCACTTCTGGTGATTCTAATAGAAGTCATTTCATAGCTTCCATAGTAATTTCATTGTATTTGGATGATTTTATGATTTTGTCTTGTAATTCTTGGTTGACTAGGAAGATGAATAGTTCATCTGGTAATATGGTTATTGTGTTGAGGAATACTTCTTCTGGAAGGACAACAACATTTTCATTGTTGTTGTTATCATCAGGGGTGCAATCTGGTCTTTGTGAGAGTGTATTTGCTGCTGGTATTTTTGTTCCAGGGACATGTTCAATTGCTAAGTCAAAGTATGTGAGGAATCTAAGCCATTGGGCTTGTCTTCTGGAGATATTTTGGGGTTTTCTCCAAAAGGTAAGGTTCTTGTGATCAGTCTGTATGGTTATGTGATGTTGGGCCCTTTCTAGGTAGTGTCACCATTCTTCCAAGGCAGTGATTATGGCAAGGAGTTCTTGATCATGTATTTTGTAGTTACACTGGGTAGGGTTGAATGCTTTAGATAGGAATGCTACAGGGTGGTAGTTTCCATTCATGTCTTGCTGGGATAGGACAGCTCCTAAAGTGTATTTTGAAGTGTCAGTTTCAATGAAGAATGGTTTTGTTTGGTCTGGCATGAGTAAGATGGGTTTCTTCAGGAATTCTGATTTTAGTTGCTTGAAGGCTTCATTTGCTTTAGCTTCCCATTCAAACTTCTTGATTTTTGATAGTAGGGAGTTAAGTGGTCAGGAGATGTCAGCATAGCAATGTATGAATTTTTGGTAGAAGTTATAGAATCCCATAAATTTTCTGACATCACAGGTAGTGCAGGGTATGGGCCATTCTTCTATTCCATGGAGTTTGGTGTTGTCCATTTTGATTTTATCAGGGGAGATTATCATGCTGAGATATTCAAGATGAACCTTGTTGAATTTGCATTTCTCCAGTTTCAGGTAGAGATTGTTATCTTTTAGTATCTGGAGGGCTTCCATTGTAAGGCGATCCATTTCTTCTTGAGTTTTGGCATAGATTAGAATATCGTCCATATAGATCATGATTCCTCCTTTGTTAAGCATTTTGGTGAATATTGTGTCCATCATTTTCTGAAATGTAGTGGGGAAATTGCATATTCCAAAGAACATGACATTTAGTTCATAGAGTCTGATGGGAGTTTTAAAGGCAGCTTTGCATTGGTCACCTTCTCAAATTCTGATGTTGTTGTATCCAAGTCAAATGTCCATTTTAGTGAAGAGTTTCGCTCCTTGGAGCTTATTCATGATAGTTGTAATCATAGGGATGGGGTAAGTGTTCTTCTTTGTGTGTTTGTTCAGGTACCAGTAGTCTTGGCAAGGGCATAGTTTCCCATTCTTCTTTCCTACAAAGAAGAATAAAGAGGCCATCAGAGATTCAGATTCTCAGATATACCCTTTTTGAAGGTTTTCATATATAAACTTTTTGAGTTCTTTAGTTTCTAGAGGGGATAGGGGATATGTTTTGCCTAGTTCCAGTTTGAATGTGTCTAGAAGTTCAATTTTGTGATTGTAGGAATGAGTTGGCAGGAATCATTCAGATTTCTTGCTATCGAATACTGATGCAAACTTCTCATATTTCCTAAGTAGTTTGGCTTGGGTTTTCAGGATAGATTTCTGCACTAGTTTCGTGGCTTGAGTGATCTTCATGTTGATTTTGAGTTCATGTGGGGTTTAGGTGATTCCATAGAGTTTGTGTTCCAAATGAAATTCATTGAAATTGACATTTTCCAAGTAGATCTTTAATTCATCAATTGAGAGTTCTGGTTTATTGGAGTAAATGATCGCTTCGAAGACTTTTACAGCTAGTAGGTCAAAGTCTTCGTTTAGGTAGGTATATCATTTGGTGTTGTTCATTCCATGAATATCTAAGGCAATTTTATTGATGGCAGTGGATCTATTTGTGGATTTTGTGATGAGTGTTACGACCTTAGTCTGATGTGACCTCAGGTTGCAGCTGTGGCTAAGTCTTGAGGGCGAGTAAGGGGAGAGAACTAGGTGGTTAAGCATACCAAATACAATGGATGTATGTACACTTAAGTACAGTAAGAACATCCGGTTGAACAGATGGAGTAACTACATGAAACGTCTGATAAGTATGGTGTAGTAGTTAACACGAGTCATGCTCAGAGATCGCTCGACAGAAATAGGTGAAACAGGTACACAGGTAAAACAGGAATGCAGACAGAAATGGAGCACAACTTGATCGATGTAAAACCACAACAATATCCCCCAATTAGGCTTCATGCCTCAGGAAGCTCGTCAAAGTCACCATTGACTACGGCCGTGGTGAGGGCTTTCTTGGTGGCTCCAATAAGGTACTTTCCCTTGTTTGAGTGCGCGAAGAAGACAGGTAAATGGCTTCATCCGTCCTGGTGGATAGGGACTGGGACACCATTGAACGGGAAGTCAGTGGTGGTGGAGTTGTCCCAGTAATTCTTGACTATTGCTTTCCAGTAATGTTGGTCCTTCTCTTGGCCTGGTAGTACAGTGCAGAATCTTGCAGGTAGGAGAAAAACCAATATGAGTTGTGGTAGGGTGATTGTTTTTATGAAACAGTGGAGTGAATTGACCTCTTCTTTCATGGAGACGGTAGTTTCCTCATCCATAGGTATGTCAGCGCATGTCGGCGGTGCAGGGTTAATGGTGTTGTGGAGTTCAGAGAGTGTGGTGTGGATGCGGGTGACAAGGGAGTCAATCTCTGGATCTTCAGCTGATTTATCTCATCCAAGTAGGGTCATAGTGACATCGGCTAGTTCAAGAAATATGTCGGCAATGTCAAGATGCTTGAAGACCTTGAGGGCAAGGTCAATGCAGCTTTGGAGACTTTGGATGCAGTTCTGTTCGCTGGGTGTGAGGGTGGATTGTTCTAGTGCTTGGAAGATGGCAGGGATGTGTTGATTGGTAGAGGAGGATGCGTTAGCAAATCCTGCATACATGTCTGTGAAGGTAATGCATGTGGTGGCAAGGGTGATGTGATGGTTAACAACTAGCTGCTTGTTCTGAGTGGTAATTGTCTCTATTTCGCTGTTTGTGGCTTTGTCGACGTCTCTCAGAAGGGTTTCAAGGAGCCCTTGTGCTGGGGATGGGGTGGTGGCAAGATTGTAATGAGTTCCTCGAGGTGTGGGTGCTTGGCTGTTGCCTGGCTCAGGGAAGGGGACAGAGGAGATTGTGGTTGGGGTAGGGTGGACAAGGGAGTTGATAGTGACATGGTTAGCTTAGGAAGAAGGCATGTCTGGCTAGTTTCTTTGTCTGGGTGGTGATTTGGGTGATGACTTTTTGGATTTTCTGCCTCTCTTTTTATGGGTATCCTCTGGATGCCTTTTATGGTATTCAGCTATTGCATCTTGAGCATTTCCCAAGTTTGACTCCACTGTCCATGTATCTTCTTCGTTGCTATACCCTTTCCAATGTACAAGGAATTGATATCCCTGCCTCTGTTTTTGTCATCCTCGGATCTCTTTCACTTCATATTCTTCTTCATTATTGATGATCACTGGTTCAGGCACTGGCATCTTTTTCTGGCTTGGGAACATTGCCTTTTGCACTGGGGTTAACAGCTGTTTGTTGAATACATCATGGATGGCCCCTCCGCTCGTTCCACCCCTCTATGGCACATGTCACGCAAACCCACCTAACCCCAACACTATCCCCCAATTAGGGATAATGCCCATAGTGGTATACTTCACCTTACACTTCCCGAGGAGGGTTTCTTGCAATGTGCATGTTTTACTCCCCGCCAGCAAGGCCAGGGACAGCAGCAGCAGTGTGGCTAGCAGCAAGGAGGAGGGCAGTGCCCACAAGGGCAGCAGCAGCCTTAGCAGCAGGGCCAGGGGCAGAAGAAGCCCCAGCAGCAGCAGCAGCAGCAGCAGCAGAACTAGTCTGGGGAAGGCTGGAGAGAAGAAGCGCTGCTGGCACCCCTACAGTAAGGAAAAAGGGAAGAAGGAGGCAGGTGGACAGGCCAACCAAGCCTTGTTATCCAGTTATATCAAAGACGTGTCCTATGTGTCGAAGGCTGCTCACATGCCTCTGCATAGTCCGATGCATGCCCTTGTCGAGGAGGCCTGCTGTTTACGGTCTCCTCCTGTAACAGGTTTCCAACGCAGTTCCCCTGGCTGAGTGCATTGCCTCACCAGAACTAGAGCACCACCGCCACCCCTCTGTGAAAGCAAAGGTCAATGCCTTGAAGGTGTGGGACGAGTACAACCATGCGACGTCCATGACTGGGAGAGGTGGACCCCTGGAAGAAGTTTGACCTGATGGAGGTTGAGACTAATGTCTCTCCACAGGTCCCTGTCACGAGGGTGGAGGAAGCTTGGCTGGTGCTGGTGTACAATAAGCTGACAACTATTAGGATTCCCAAGCTGCTCAAGAAGAAGCAGGCGTCAAAGGACGAGGTTGACGATATCCTTGCTCACTATTGCTCTGACAGTGATAGTGAGACTGACTATGGTTCTGATGGAGGGTGCAGGTCAGTAGTCTCTCTTTTTCCACCTTCATCTCTTGCTAATAATGATCAGTCCCATCGACAGATGGGACAGCACTCTCCAGATACAGAGCATGTCTGCCAGGGAGCAGGAGGCTTTGGAGAGACCCAGGATGGGCTGGGACAACATGGTCAGTGCCAATCAGGAATTCGCTATGTAAATGCGCTCTGTAGTCCACAATCCCCACTTCCTGTATGATCATTAGCTAGCAATAAATCATGGATTGAATTGTGCTCTACTTCTTTATGGGAAGAAAGTGTGAAGCTGATCCCATGTGAGATGATTCATGAGGAGCAGGAAATTCCTCCAGCCTGTAATGAAGCTTAGCTATACTGAGCAGGTAAAGGTGAACCAAGCCAGCAATTTGATTGAAACATATTATAGTTGTGATTTTTCCAACTGCCTGGCCTGTTGCCATAAAAGGACTAAAACAAGTCCTGCTGATTAGTTGCTCAATTCTGGAGCATCTTACTATGTCACCAGATATCTCTCTGACTTCGTGGAAATTACAATGGGAGATTTTGGTACTATTGTCGTAGGCAGGAGACTGAGGCTACAAAATGGTCAGACGTGGCTCTGTTATCTTTGAGCACAATATCATGGATGGAGGAAAGACTCGTTGCGCTACTTCACGTATTGTGCCGGTCTTTTATATCAAGGAAATTTCAGAATGGCTCATGTTCTCGGGCTAGATACTTAGATCTGGTCATATGTTACTGATTGGGTTATGCGGGATATCGGCCGAGGTTAGCTGCCAGGTGATGTCGGGTGAGAACGTACAGAGCGGGTGAATTCGGACGAGTACTGAGATTTGGACTCAGCAGGCTTCAACGTATGTGTTGCATCTTCCTGCTGTTCGTCGAAGTCTGTATTTCAGGAGGGAGTGGGGTCAGAGGGTCAGAGGAACAGAGACAGAGGGGAACAGAATCAGAGGGCGTAATTCGTGGTCAATAATCAGACTAAGGATTTACAAGTGTGGGGACTAGGTTTATATACTAGTCTGAAAAGCAGGAAGTACGAAAGTAATGGTGAACGAAGAATGGACGGCTGCCGAGGGCGGCCGGCTAACAAGACACTGGAATCAAGTTTTAACTATGTATAAGGTGATAGTGGAGAAGTTGAAGGGGATAGGGATTAATATAGAAAACAGGATATTGGACCGACTGACAGAAAGAATGAAGAGCAACCCAATGCAGCCGGACTAAGGTAACGATGACTATGAGTGGGGGAAGTGGGTGAGAGCGGGCGAACATGCGCGGGTCATGACAGTATCCCCCCATTAGGGCCGAGCCCTCGAGGCCATGAAATCGGACCTGTGGGAATCTCCAATTAGACTTTTGATGGTGCATGTAAATTTCGTCACCTTGGAAATTTTACGGTCCCATTCTCTTACTCTAACCACCACCACCTCGACCACTACCATGTCGAGCCCTATCAAGAAAACTGCCGCGGAGAAATGGGCTGAGCTAGAGGCCATGCGTGAACGCAAGCGACTTGAACTGGAAAGGCAGGAGGAGGCGGAATGGCAGGCCGAACATGAGCTGTGCAAATTGGAGGAGAACGAGGAGTGAGAGAGGCAAGAACGGGTGGAACAAGAAGCATGGGAAAAGAAGGAGCAAGAGGAGCAAGAGGAGCGTGTGGGCAAGCAGACGCGAAGGAAAGCGTAAGGCCGCTGATGAAGCGGATAAGAAGATAATGGCCGAGAAGTGACATCAATGGAGGATCATGAAGGAGTGGATTGGGAAGGCGCCACCATCGTTGAAAAGGAGACGCGTCGATGAAGAGTCAGATTTCGGGGGCAAGCCAGACCCGGACTGGAGGGAATCGGGCGAGGATGAGCCACCTGCAGTCGACGGAAAGAAGGTCAAGATGGGTGGCCATAATAAGTGCGAGCGATGTCTCGACAATGGCGATCCTTGCACAATCAGGGAGTCGACGTCAAGGTAAGTGGCACTTAGCTTCCCAGTGATTGTGCTAATGGCTGTTCTAGTCGTGAGGTCACCAAGTGCCTTGAATGTTCACTGTTGAAGAAGGCTTGTCGCCTTCCATCCGCCTGTTGTCGGCCGATCACTGTTGCCACTCAAGTATCTCGGGTCAGCAATGATCAACTTGCGGCTCTCCTTACTCGCCAAAACGATATCCTGGAGAGGATTGTGTCCATTATGGAGGATCAGGGGGTGAGGACGGATAGGCTGATTGAGGTTGGAGAGGAGCAGTTGCTGCGGCTGGAGTGGGCGAATGAGCTCAGGAGGAATGTTGAGGCCGCAGTCATCAAGAACGGCGGGTATCAGTGCAGCATTGGACTGATGGTTCAGCAGGTAATGGATGCCCTGGGACTGGCTGACGATGATGATGACAACGAGGATGACAACGAGGAGGCCCGCACACTGGGTGAAACCCAGGAGGAAATGGAGGTAGTAATGGAGATGGAGGAAGACAATGGAAACAAGAGTGAAGAGGAAAAGGAGGAAGAAGTGGAGGAAGCGGCTGAGTTGGGTGAAACTGCCCAGTGATCCACGGCTGTCTTCTCCTCATATTTTGGACATTACATAATTGTTGATAGTTGATAATGTGCAATAAACTGATTTGTCTGTGTGAATGAAGTGTAAAAGAAATTTAAGTAAAAAAAATCATAGAGGGTTCAAAGGTCCAGGCTTAGAAGGATAAGAGGAATGAAAGTCTGCAAGAAGTTCAGCCGCATGTGCTAGCTCAGTAGCAGGTAACCAGGAAGACTCTTCTTCAGTGTCTTTATAACCTAACCAGATAACTTTGTACAAAAGCTTGCAAGCTCGACGGCGGTCGATTTTCAAGTCAACGATGCAAGCAATTTCGTACTCCAGTTCACCTTCAACTGCGACAGGCGGGGGAGGCGGCTCAGAGCAGCCGTCGAAGGTGTTGGGTGTGGCAGGTTCTAGTATAGAGACATGGAACACTGGGTGAACAGCGCAAAGTGAGTCAGGGAGTCTGAGAGTAAATGAAACGGAACTGGGTTGTGCTATAATCTCATAAGGACTGAGATACTTCTCAGAGAGCTTTTTGGATGGCCGAGTCATGCAGAAGAACTTGGCCTTGACAAAGACTTTCTGACTGATAGTGAAGTCGGGCGAAGGAAGTCAGCGAGCATCAGCAGATGTCTGATAATGTCCTTGAGCAAGCTTGATCTCAGCCTTTAGCACGTTGTGGAGTTTGTCAAGGTCGACAATGAATTGTCGGGCCCGTCTAGAAGTTAAATCTCTCTCGGGGTATACTGTGATGTTCGGGTGATAACCCTTGTTAGCGAAGAATGGGGAAACACCAGTCGTGGCACTAGGAGCATTGTTGTAAGTGAACTCAGCTAGTGGAAGTAATTCTGCCCAGTTGTCCTGCTGATAATTGCAGTAGACACGAATGTATTGCTCAAGGGTCTGGTTGGTCCATTCGGTCTGTCCGTTGCCTTCCAGGTGGTAACCCGAAGTGAAATGCAACTTCATGTCCAGTGCTTTTCCAAGCGACCGGAAGAAGTGTGAAACGAACTCAGAACCGCAATTGGACGTGACGTGTTTGGGAACACCGTGCTTCGAGAATATATGAATGACAAATAGTCGGGCCAACTCGGCCGATGTGATCATGTCGTGGGTAGGAATGAACAGGGATTGTTTGGTGAGTCTGTCAATGATAACGAGGATAGTATCGAACTCGGAGGAGGTAGGGAGCTTCTCAATGAAGTCCATAGAGATAGAGTTCCAGGGTCGTTCAGGGATGGGGAGTTGCTTGAGAAGTCCGTATGGCCTGTGGCGCTGTGGTTTAGATTGCATACAAGTGACGCATGACTTACAGAAGTCCTTGACAGCCGACCAGATGTCGGGCCAAGTGTAGTCTCTGCGGACGAGTTCGAGAGTCTTGTTCTGACCAAAGTGGCCAGAGAGGATGTGATCATGTTTGTACTGTAAGACTCAAAGTCATAACTTGTTAGCATCAGGGATGTAGATCCTGTCATCAAGGCGGAGAAAACCAGCTGAGTCGACGGACCATCGTCCTTCTGGTTTAGCTATGTGAGTGGCTGTGGACAGGTCAAGCGGGAGAGCTGAGAGGATATCAGAGTGGAGTTGATCAAGGTCAATGATCGTGGCTGCGCGAAGGGAAGGGGCATATAGGTATGTAGCGTGGACAGAAGCTGAAAGCTGTTCATGAGTAAAGACGGGTCTGAAGTTGTGAGGATTGACCGTAGCGTAGTCATTATTCCCCCCTTTAGGGTAGATGTCCCATCGTCTAGTAAGAGCATCGGGTTTTGTCCCTAGTCAGGCCAGGGCGAAAGCGAATCATGAGGTTGAACTGGGAGAGGAACTTGGACCAGCGGGCTTGTCGGCAGGTGAGGATTTTCGTGGTACAGAAGTATTCTAGATTCTTGTGATCAGTAACAACATCGATCGCAAGAGGGGCACCTTCAAAGTAGTGCCGCCAAATCCTGAAAGCTTCAAATATAGCCAGGAGTTCCTTGTCGTGGGTATCATAATTCAGCTCGGCCGGACTGAAGGTGCGGGAGTGGAATGCCATGGGGTGAACTTCACCATCCTCGGTAATGATGGAGAGGATGGCTGCTAGCGTGTAGTCAGATGCGTTGGTCTCGACAATAATCTGAGCGTCAGGTATCCAGTGAGTGAGGACAGGTACTGAGATAAAGGCATACTTCAATGATCTGAAAGCTTCTCAACAGTCATCGCTGAGCTTCCACACCATGCCCTTTCGGGTGAGGTGGGTCAGTGGGATGACGATGTCAGAGTAGTTGTAGATGAAGTGACGGTAGAAGTTGGCGAAGACGAGGAAAGACTGTATGTCCTTGACCTTCTTCAGTTCGGGCCAGTCCTGGATGATCTTGACCTTTTCCTCAGACATTCTGAGACCTTCGGGGGAGAGGACGTATCCAAGGTATTCAACGGTATCGGATTCAAACTCACACTTATCCGCGCGGGCGTAGAGGCCATGTTTGTGGAGCTGCTTTAATACACCTTTAACCTGCTTGTGGTGGTTGCTGAGGTTGTTGGAGTAGATGAGGATATTGTCAAGATAGACCGTAACGCAAACATCTAGGAGATCCTTGAAGATGTCGTTCATGAACCACTGGAAAGCAGCAGGTGCATTAGTGAGGCCGAAGGGCATAACAAGCCATTCGAACGAGCCGTAGCGGGTCCGAAAGGCCGTCTTCCATTCGTCACCAGCCGCAACGCGAACGAGATGGTAGGCGTGGCGGAGGTCGATCTTGGTGTAAATGCAGGCTTTGCATGGAGAGTCGAGTAGGTCAGATATGAGCGGAAGAGGATAGCAATCCTTCTTCGTGATACAGTTGAGACCTCGGAAGTCGACACAGAGTCTGAGGGAGCCATCCTTCTTCTTGACAAAAAGGACTGGAGCTCCATGAGGGGAGTTGGAAGGGCAGATGAAGCCAATGGCAAGGTTTTCCTCTATGAATTCATGGAGGGCCTCCAGTTCAGTCTGGGACAGAGAGTAGATGGTACCAACGGGAGGTTGGCCACCTTCTTCCAGATTGATTTGGAGGTCATAGGGTCTATGTTCGGCAAGTATGTCGGCCTTTGCTTTACTGAAAACATCGGCAAACTTGCGATATGCTTCGGAGATGTTAGACCAATCATCGGGTTCCTCATTGATGGCAGCCGAAGCGGCTGACATCGACGGGTTGTTGAGGTTAAGACTGAATTGAACTGAACCAGGAATGCGCGTGGCGTGCAGGAATGCAACAGCGTTCACCAGGGAAATGTGGGGATGCGTGGAGCCAAAGGGCAGAGAGGACTGTGGATCTATGGGAGCGGGTGCGGCCGAAATGGGCACCGAGGAATGTGTGGATGCAGCAGAGGCAGTCGCAACACAGGGAAGAGTGACAGGAATTTCGAGCTGTGGTGGTTGGAAAGTAATACTGCCCAAGGCCCAGTCAATCAACGGATTGTAGTGGGTGAGCCAGTTGTATCCCAGAACCATGGAGCAAGAAGAGTCGAGTCGAGTGACAAAGAAGTCCAGAGTCATAGATTCACCACAGCCAAAGGTGACAGGGATTTTTGCAAGTTCAGTAATAAAGGCATTAGAAGAACTGTTGAAAAGATGGAGCTCAACAGGAGGAATGGGCGAGGTCAGGAGGTCATGAGAGCGGATAAAGTCAATATCCATGAAGCAGTGTGTAGAGCCACTATCAATGAGGGCCTTGAAATGGGTATCGGAGGGGGAGCGGATGAGCGAGGAGGAGATAGATAGTTGAAAGGAGTTGGGATCAGAAAGAGTGGATGCGTTGAGTTGGAAACACTTTGTGGCACAAGTGAGTACAACGCGGTCCTCAGCTAGTGCAGAGTCTCAAGGACCGCTACTTAGTTTCCCGAACTCTTATCAGAGTTCCTATCGACCACCTCAGCGAGTCGGGCCACAGCCTTCACAGCCGAGGCAGCTTTCTTCCTGCACCCACTCACCTTGTGTCCTGCATTTCCGCAGAACAGACAGAGGTTGTTGTCCAAGTGCCATTTGCGCTCATCGGTGGTCAGCTTGCCATCCTTGCCAAGCTTGTCGGTCAAATCAGGCTTCGCTGACAAAGTGGACTTCGAGGCAGAAGAGGGGGTAGCAGTGGATGTCGGGGGTTTGGAGTTGTTGCCCTTGTTGCTGGTGTTGTTGGGCTTGTTGCTGGTGCTGCTGGTGTTGTTGGTGGAAGAGGACAGGTTCTGGCCAGGCCTCCTGCTGATAGAAGCGGATGTTGTTTCGGCGGCCGACTTTGCCCGAGTCTTTTTGCACTGATGCTCCCAATAACAGTTATCAAAGAGGAGAGTAATCTCCCGCATCAGGACGAAGGTGGTGGGCTTACCAGTGGGGCGACTGGACAGGGAGTCCTGGAAACGATCCGGGAGCCCTTTGTAGTATCGGTGGCAGAGCACCTCATCATTCCAATTGAGCTGTGATGACAGCCGCATGAATTCGACATTGTAGTTGGTGATTTTGTCGGAGTGTTTCATCCGAAGGTTGTCTAGGAGCTCGGCGGATTCGCCGCATGGGTCTGCAATCCCGAAATTGGTTTTCAGCTCTAGGATGAAAAGGTCCCAGTCGGAGGTCCATGGGTGGACAGTGCCAAGAGTCTCCTCTTGGTCGATAGCTGTTTCGAACCATCGGAGAGCAGTATCAGTCAAGTAGGTGAGTACGAAGTTCACCTTATTATTGTCAGTCGGGAAGAGCGAGGGGTTGGAGCGAAAGTAGAGCCAACATTGGAACAGGAACTGATGGAGTTCCTCGGGGTTAGCACCGCTGAACATGTTAGGTTCACGGGCCTTGGTGCGGGGGGTTTGGGGTACTTGGGGCGGCTGAGAACGGGCCTGATCGTCTAACTTGTCGGCCAAAAGTGCAATGGCATCCACCATTGTCAATCCTCAGCGTTGTGGATTTGGGGCACTGCCATCACCGGCATTACTGTCAGGAGGGGCTTCACCATCGTCACCACCATCGTCACCATCACCAGGATCTGGGGGTCCCTCGTCGAAAGAGTCCTGATTTTGGTTCTCACCTTGGTCGGGTAACCAGTCCTCCTCATTTTCATGATCGGGATCGGGCCCTTCCTGCAAGACCTCTTCGACAGGGGTTCTTTGGAGTGCTACTACAGGAGAAGCTTTGCATTGAGGGGTAACATAGGAAAGTGGTGTGGTGGCCTTCCGGCTTCTGGCAACAGAAACCTTCTGGGCTTTGGAAGCAGTTTGTGACCTGGTGGTCATGGTAGGCATAGTAATCAGTGGTGAGGGGACAAAGGAATGACAGAGGAGTGGAGTCTGATTATACTGTTACGATTGGGTTACGTGGGATATCAGCCGAGGTTAGCTGCCAGGTGATGTCGGGTGAGAATGTACAGAGCGGGTGAATTCGGACGAGTATGAGATTTGGACTCAGCAGCTTCAACGTATGTGTTGCACCTTCCTGCTGTCGTCGAAGTCCATATTTCAGGAGGGAGTGGGGTCAGAGGGTCGGAGGAACAGAGACAGAGGGGAACAGAATCAGAGGGCGTAATCGTGGTCGATAATCAGACTAAGGATTTACAAGTGTGGGGACTAGGTTTATATACTAGTCTGAAAAGCAGGAAGTACGAAAGTAATGGTGAATGAAGAATGGACGGCCACCGAGGGCGGCCAGCTAACAAGACACCGGAATCAAGTTTTAACTATAAGGTGATAGTGGAGAAGTTGAAGGGGATAGGGATTAATATAGAAAACAGGATATTGGACCGACTGACAGAAAGAATGAAGAGCAACCTAATGCAGCCAGACTAAGGTAATGATGACTACGAGCGGGGGAAGCGGGTGAGAGTGGGCGAACGTGCGCGGGTCATGACATCATACCCTTGAGGTGTCCGTTGAAGGCACTACAATTTACGACAAGTTGAGTCATGCTGTATTGTCCGCCTGGCCTCATCTTGTTTTTCACAACAATATCTATATGGTACACACATATATCTTGCACAAGTGCAAGGATGAGCCAGTTGCATTAGCATTATGCCACCCTTCTTACATTGACTGGCATCATCGAATGGAACACCCCTCTAATCACGTGCTTGCCAAGCTTTCAGCTAACACTGAAGGCATTGTGCTGATTTCTCCATCTCAGGACAGGAAGCCCATATGTGAGGACTGTGCTAAAGGGAAAATGCACAATAATCCCTTTCCTGTTGACCCAAAGCAAGCTACTTCGGTCTTTGAGCTATGTTACTCAGACCTGATAGAAATGCCTATCGTCTCATATTCTAAATATAAATAGGCGATGACATTGCTTGACAACTTCTCTTCTCATGCACATGTTGTCCTTCTTTGAAAGAAGTCTGAGGCTCCGGAGAAGCTCATTGAGCTAATCAGTGCATTAGAAAACCTCTCCAGTATACAGATCAAATGCTTCTGCACTGATAATGGAGGAGAGTATGTCAACGAGCGATTAATGGCATGGTTTGCGACACGTGGAATCACCCATGAGACCACCGCTTCCTATGCTCACCAGCAGAATGGTCGAGTGGAGAGACTGAATCACACCCTCCTTGAGAAAGCCCAAGCTATATAGCTACAGGCATGTCTACCTGACTCTTGGTGGGAGTTTGCGATCAACTGCACTGTGCATTTATATAATCGCATGCCAGTCCAGCGTCTCAAGTGGAAGACACCCTTTGTGTATTATTCAAGGGTTAAACCTAATTTGTCCCATATCCATGTTTTTGGTTGTGGCACATATGTGTTTTTGCCCAATGAAGTCCACACCAATAAATTGTCTGCAAAATCCGAGTTGATGATATTCCTCAGTTATAAAGGATCCAAGAACTATGTGTTTATGCGGCACATGGCTGGCAATGTGATCTTTGTATCACCAAATGCCTTGTTCGATGAGGGATTCTTCCCTAAATGTCTAGACTCGAAGCCGGATAGCAGTAATTGGCAACCACGTCATGAAGGGCAGGGAGGAAACCTGCCACCACCGAGGAGACCAGATGATGATGTCCCTCCTTTTCTGCCACAACTGAGTGATGCTGGAAATGTTCCATGAGATGACCTACCTTCTTGATACCCCAATATTACTCCTGATCATAAAATCAGATCGCCCATGCCACCTAAACCACGGCAGCAGACTCCTCTGTCTAGCACATCCTCTAGGCATTCAATGCCTGGAGGAGAAGCACTACCACCACCGCAAATCCAGCATTCTCCCCTGCCAAATTGGCCTGAGGGTAGAGGATATGATGAATTTCCACAGGATGAACGTGGATGGCTGCTTGACCTGAGATGGTATGAAGACCATTGTGACCATGACAATCCAGTCAAGGTCGAGGATGAACCCACTTAGGTTCCCAAGCATCATGCTGTTGACCCCAACCAGCTGGAAGAGCCATGCCATTCTGAATGGCAGACTAGGCCTCCACTGAGACTGGGTAACACATATGGAGAACGCAGGCATCCTATCTCTATTGAACGAGAAGTCGATAGAGCTCACCGATGAGAGCAGGCACAGAGAAGGGAATATGTTCGACAGAACACTCCACTGGATGAAGTTATTAGAGAGAGGAGACAATACACGAATGCTGTAAGGGCAACCCGCAGTCTGAGCGGCTCGGGGATGTGATGTTCTCACAGGGCGGACGAGTGGGCAACTGTGGGGGAATCTGCGGGGGAATCCTTAGTTGTATTACAAGCGGCTGTATAGACTACATACCTGTGGGGGAATCCTTAGAGAATCAGATAAGGGTCCTCTGCAGATGTACAGGTTAATATATACTGCGTTACTGTCCATTGTCCTATTGTTTCATTATGTATGTAAGTCCATCATTGTCTTTCAGGGTCTCCAGTTGTTACTCATGTCCACGCGGCTGAGAGTGGGTGAGTGCATAGGGTTGTGGGGCAGTCTGGGGGGACCGTCAGAGGTTGCCCTGACATCTACCCCCCCTCCAAAATCGCAGCGTCTTGATGTGTGGTGTTGGACTGATTGGAAGGGAAGTGAGCTGAAAGTAAGTGTGTGGATGAGGCGGGGGGGGGGCGCCAGGCTGTTTGCGGTAGAACTCCTGGACTAGTTCTGGGGCATGGACTCCATCGGCTGGCTCCCATGAGTTGTGTTCCGTTCCAAAGCCTTTCTATTTGATGAGATATTGAAGTCGTCTTTGGTGGATGCGGCTGTTAAGGACTTCTTCGACTTCCCATTCCTCTTCCTCGTTGACAATGATGGGATTGGATGGGGGTTTCATGCGGCAGTTCTCGATTGGATCGGGTGGTGCGGGTGTGAGTTTAACAATGTTGAAAACTGGGTGGAGGCATTGCATGGAGCGGGGGAGGCAAAGACGGTAGGCATTAGCATTGACCTGCTTGTCTATGACGTATGGTCTGAGGCGTTGGTGAGAAAGTTTCCTTGATGGGCGGGTGGTCTGGATGTCATCTGCTTCGAGGTAAACTTTGTCGCCTGGCTTGTATGTGAGTGCAGGTGTACATCGTTGGTTGTAGTAGTGGGTCATGTCTTCTTTCGCCTTGACCAGTGCAGATTTTGCTTTCTCTAGTGTCGACTCCATTCACTTCATGAACTCGTTGACTGATTCGATGTTCGAGTGCAGCTGATGTGGCTCAAATCCCATGTGCGGGTGACATCCAGTGTCTAAGAGGAAGAGGGAGTGTTGGGTGGAAGCATGGACGTGGTTGTTGTGTTGGAATTCTGCGAGTGGGAGGAGGTCGTGCCAGTCATTCTGTCGCTCGTTTATGAAGAGGCGGAGGTACTGATCAAGTTTCTGGTTCACCCACTCTGTCTGCCCATCGGTCTGTGGATGCTAGGTGGTTGAGGTGGCCATCTTGATCCCTAAGAGTCGGTAAAGCTCTTTTGTGAATGCAGCGATGAACTGTGGTCCGTGGTCCGAAACGATGGCATTGGGGAGTCCATGGAGCTTCCAGACATTGTGGAGGAAGAGCCGCGCTGTGCCCTCGGCCGAGACAGTAGTGTGGGTTGGGATAAAGTGGGCTCGTTTAGAGACAGAGTCCACCACTGTCATGACGGCGTCGTAGCCTGCAGATTCCAGGAGTTCGACCACAAAATCTATACTAAGTGTGTCCCAGCAGGCTTCAGGGATGGGGAGCAGATGGAGTTCTCCTTGCGGTGGACGGTGGATGAGCTTGGTGCGCATGCAGAGGTCACAGGTAGAGACGTACTGACCGATGTATCAAGCCATCTGGGGCCACCAGTAGTTGTGGGAGACAAGTTCTAGCGTTTTCCATTGCCCAGCATGTCCTGCAATCTTTGTGTTGTGGTGGAGAGCTACTATCCTCTGCCTAAGATCAGAGCCTGTTGGGACGTATATCTTCCCTTGGAACAGGAGTAGACCATCCTGCTCTGTCCATTCTGCACTCCTCACAGTTTTGGTTGACAACTGCTTGAGTTCCCATGCGGCTTTAGCGACTGCTTCCTCTTGTTCACCCGTACAGTTTCTAGAGCGGATATCCTTTACCAGGAGCTGCTCCTCTCCTTCCATCGAAATCCCTTCGAGTGTGCGAATGGCAAAGAGTCCATCAGGGAGGAGGGTGATGTTCTCGTTGTCACGGGCTCCTGTGCTGTGGTCAGCTCTACAGGACAGTGCATCGGGTTTCCCCATGGTTCGGCCAGGACGGTGGTGCAAGCGGAAATCAAAGCAGAAGAGTATGAGGGACCAGCAGGCTTGGCGGTGGTTAAGTTTCTTGGCAGACATGAAGTACTCTAGATTTTTGTGGTCCATCCAGATCTCAACTTGGTGGCGTGTGCCTTCGAGGAAGTGCCTCCACTCTTCTAGTGCGTAGATGATTGCCAGCATTTCCTTGTCGTGGATCTTGTAGTTCTGTTCGACTGCTGAGAGGGATTTCAAGTAGAACGCCACCGGATGCCATTGGTCTGAGTCCGCCGCCTTCTGAGAGAGGACTGCACCTGTCGCAAAGTCTGAGCTGTCTGCTTTGACGCGGAAGGGAGCAGAGTCGTCGGGTGAGAGGAGAATGGGGGAGGAGGTAACTGCATTCTTGAGTGCTTGGAAAGCTGTTTCTTCTGCGGTGCCCCATTTCCACTTGGTATCTGCCTTGGTAAGGTCAAAGAGGGGGTGGGCTACATGGGAGAAGTCGCGGACAAAGTGGTGGTAGAAGTTGACAAACCCCAGGAATGCTTGCGTTTCCCCTACATTGGCCAGAGCGGGCCAGTCTCATACCTCTGTGACCTTAACCAGGTCCATCTCTACACTGTTCTCTGATATGATGAGGCCAAGGTACTCAATGCGGGTCTTCTCGAACTCGCACTTTTCAGGTTTAAGGAAAAGCTGGTACTGTTCAAGAATTTGTAGGACCCGGCGGGTGACCTCTCGGTGCTCTTCAACGGTTTTCGTGAAGATCAGTATGTCGTCCATGTATACCATGACCACACCCTCCATGATGAGCTCGCGGAAGATGTCGTTCATCATAGTTTGGAAGGTGGCAGGGCTGTTGGTGAGGCCAAAGAACATGACGAGTGGCTCAAATAACCCACGATTTGTCCGGAATGCAGCCTTCCATTCGTCACCCAGCTTAATCTGCACATTGTTGAATCCCCACCGAATGTCCAGTTTGGTGAAGTACTTGGCTCCGCGAAGTTGTGTGATGAGTTTGGATATGAGTGGGAGAGGGTACTTGTTCTTCACCATGAGGGCGTTGAGAGCGCAGTAGTCCTGAACAAGGCAGAGGGATCCATCCTTCTTCTTGATGAAGAAGACAGGTGAAGCCATGGGGGATTTAGAGGGGCGGATGCGGCTGGACGAGAGGTTCTCCTGGATGAACTCGTCTAACTGTGACTGCTCGGTGGGTGAGAGCAGGTATACCTTGCAGCCCTTTGGGTCAGCACCTGGGATGAGCTCAATTGCGTGGTCTGTTACGTGCGTTACCTTACTTCGCAACCGGGCCCAGATCGTCTCCACTCAGGGAGAGGTTCAACGCTATAGCCCAGGAGTATTCGACAAGTCTCAATGATTTCTGTGCAGGCTTCGGATCGCTCCCTCGAGTAGAAGCTCATGCTTGCCTGAGAAGTCCGAGTTAAGTGTCACTGCAGTCCCCAAGGTTGTTAGCCTTGTAGCAGACGAGCGAAGATAAGGAAGCTTGTTACTAGAATAACCTGAAGTAATACAAAGTACTACTTAAGGTTTATATACTAGCTACGAATAGGCGATGAGAGATTACGTAGTAAGTAGATATGAGTCAATGAGAACTACTATGGGTTAATTGGTAATCTAAGGAATCATAGGGATAGGTGAGATGAATACAGAAGAACGAGTATGAGTCATAAGAAGATAGAGTCAGGTAAGGAGAAGTACAATGATGGGAAAAGATGAAGATGAAACAGGAACATGATTCAGAATGAATCATAAGAAGCAAAGGTAGAAGTACATGTGGTGAATAAATAAAGAACGGACCAGGGTATACAGGACAAAAAGAATGGAAGGTCTATACAGAAGGTTAATACGTTAGTTCGGAGAGTCTGGGGGTGTGGTAAGTTCATAACATTAGCCCGTCTCTAGGTAAATTACTCCGAAATTTACGCGGATAAGACTGAATAGTCCAAAGATACCCCGTCATCATAATATTCGTCGTTGAAGGCATCACGAGGGTTTTCCAAGATTTGCCCTTGGAAACGTTGTTTCATATTTTCAACGGCTTGGATGTGGTCGACGTATTTTGGGCAATCTTCTGGTTTGTGTTTCGGGTTGAGAGTTTCGCAGAGTCGGCAGAAGTATTGGGGACAGGTCCAGCGGTAATGGCCAGGGCGGGTTTTTCGACAGATGGGGCAGGTGGTATAGGCACAATTACTGGCCCAGTGACCTACAGCAGGGAGATGGAGTTTGGCACATTTTTCACAAAAGGCTTTTGGGTCGAAATTCGGGTCGTTCATAGCTCGGGGTTGGGTTGGGGTTCTTCCTCGTCCTGAGTTAGGACCGAGGGGTTTTCGAATAGGCTTCGGAGGCTTAGCAGTTGGTCCAGTTGGCCCATTAAGTTGTGTATGGCCGTTTTGAATCGTTCGGGTGGGATTTGTCCGTCTGGATGGGAGAGATGTGGATGGGGAAGGTACATGCAGTTCGGGGGAGGAGTCTCTCGTGGGGGAATCGGCTCGTTGGTGTGGTCTGACCTTAGAAGGGCCAGTTCGCTGGTTGGGTGGGATAGGCTTAACGCTATGCTCGTTGAGGTAGCAGGCGTAAGCTTGAGGTAATCCAAGGCTTCGTGATGCCTGGATAAATAAGGCCACTCGATCGGTAGCATGCTCATAATCCCGAGAAAGATGTTCGAGCTGTGAAATGGCATCGCAGATAAAGTGCCAGTGATTTCGCTGATTGGCATTATGTAGATATTCGGTGCGGAAGCGAGTTCGATGGCCTCCCTTGAGGACCATCGTGCAGAGGGATCCCTCAGATGAGAAATCAGTTCTAGCCCATAACTCCATGGGCGAAGGTCTATCATTCGCAGAGGGGGGCTCGGGGGAGAAGCTGCTTCGCCTGTCGGGGTCTCGGTCGGATGGGTTGGCTGCGATGTAACCCGCGGCCGAGTGTTCAGTGGGGTGTAGTTCGTCCCAGGCTGACCTGGGGGGTTTCGGATTGACAGTGGTAGTTGTGGGGGACTTTGGAGAGGGGCCGGCGGTAGAGGGGGGAATGTATTGTTGATCGAGGACAGGAAGTTCTGCCCTAACAGATTTCGGGATCCCAGCTCGCTCCGAGGGGAGTGTTGGGGTGGGGTTGTCAGCCCGGATTGGGTAGACGTACTTTGGTTTTGGCGACCAGAGGAGCCGTTGTGGGGTTGATTTTGTATCGTAGGTGGCGGTATGGGGAGTGGCTCCAGTGACGACGCTGGAGAAAGAGACTGGCTGGTCTCTTGGCTCGGGGTTGTTGGATGGATTTGGTACGTCTGGCTGCTGGGGATGAAGTTGGAATACAGCGGAGCTGCTTCCCATTCTTGTTGGGTAGGTGAGTCTATCCCAGGGGGTACTGGGAGATGATTCGGTGGAGGGGGGAATGTAGACGCAGTCTGGGCCAACGAAGACGTCGACCCAGAATTGTTTGTTCTGGTCTGCGAATTGTTGGAGCTCGTCTTTGGTGAAGACGGCATTTGGGAGGGTGATAATGGGCTTTTCGAGCAGTTCATTAATTTGGACAGTGGGGAGAATTGGGGTTTCGTGGCCCACAGGTGTGACAGTGGGAGGGTAGGATATAGGAATATGAGGGGAGAGAATGGGCTTTTCTGACTGGGGAATTGTTTTTTGTAGAAAGGGAAGAGATTGAAGAGAGGGAAGGAGAGGGGGATGAGGCTACAATGGCCGCTTTCTTTCCCTTCTTATAGTTCTTCTGGGTTGGTGCCATTGGTAGTTCGGTTTGTGGAAGTGCTGTTAAGGAATAATGGAGAAGTTGGGTGAATCCTGGATTATTTATATCTTTTAGGTGGGATGGGAATTAGGTGGTGTTCTCGTTGGTATTTTCGTAACAGTTCTTGGGCATGTGGTAAGAATTGTGCTTCGTTTTCCCAAGAGTTTTCTTCATGGCTGTAACCTTTCCATTTGATATAGTATTCCCTTTGTTTATTCTTGGTTCTATGGTTCAAGATGCCTTCGATTTCGTATTCTTCTTCTCCTTCTATTATGTCAGGGAGAGGTGGTTGTGGGTTTGATCCATGGGTATTGTTTTCGGTGTATTCGGAGAGAAGGGTAGCGTGGAATACATTGTGAATTTTCCATGTTTCAGGTAGTTTCAGTCGGTAGGAGAGTGGCGATAAGACTTCTTTGATAGTGAATGGTCCGAGGTGTTTTGGTGCGATCTTGTTTGATTTGAATGGGAGTTTCAGGTTTCTCCGTTCAAGCCACACTTTTTGTCCTAGGGTGAAGGGTTTGAATTTTGCTTTGATTCGTTGCTCCATGCGTTCCATAGCTAGTTTGTGGGCAGCAATTGCTTCTCTTCGTGCATGGTCTAGGAGTTCTATTTGTTCTTCAGTAGTGGTGAAGTTTGATTCCTCCAGAATGGTGGGTATTCCATGGGGTTTTGTTCCGTACATGAGTTCAAAAGGGGTTTGTTTCCGGTCTGAGTGTGTTCGTGAATTGTGGGAGAATTCAAGGATTGGGAGTGCTTTAGACCAGGAGGAGGGATTTCCTGTACAGTAGATAGATAGGTACGCTGCAATTTCCTGATTGAATCGTTCTGTTGTTCCATCCGATTGAGGGTGGTAGGCTGATGAGAATGATTGGGTGATTCCAAGTCGTTTCATGAGAGCTTGACTGGAGTTTGCTCGGAATCTGGGGTCACGGTCAGAGATTATCTTGTCCGGTAGTCTGAATCTGGTGTAGACCTTGTCTATAATTATATCGGCAATTCCTTTGGCAGTGATTTCCTTTGTACAAGGAGTGAGAATTACCCCCTTCGTAAGTCCATGGTCCACTATGGACAAGATTGAGTCGAATCCGTGGGATTTTGGTAAATTGGTCAGCAGATCCATAGCGATATGGGCGAATGGTCTAGTAGATATCGGCGGTGGTATCAGTTGCAATGAAGGGTGGGAAGGATTCCGGTTAATTTTGAATTGTTGGCATTCGTTGCATCCTTTAACATAATTTCATACGAAGGTACTCATTCCTGGCCAATATACTTCAGCTTTGGCGAGGCGATAAGTTTCTTGTTCTCCAGGGTGTCCGACCAAAGGGTGGTTGTGGTATCATTGGATGACACGTCGGTGGAGTTCCATGTCTTCTGGGATGATAATCTTCCCTTCGAATGTCATAAGATGTCCATGTGGCCTGGGAATCATCTTGTATTTCGGATTTATTGCTTCTGGTGATTCTGATAGAAGTCGTTTCATGGCTTCCATGGTGATTTCGTCGTATTTCGATGATTTTACGATGTCGTTCTGTAATTCCTGATCAACTACGGAAATGAATAGTTCGTTGGGTAATACAGTGATTTCCCTGAGGAATACTTCCTCAGGTAAGACAATAACATTCTCGTTGTCATTGTCATCATCTGGGGTGTGATCTGGTCAATGTGAGAGGGCATCGGCGGCAGGTATTTTGGTTCCTGGGACGTATTCAATTGCGAAGTCGAAGTGTGAGAGGAAACCAAGCCATTGAGCTTGTCTTCTGGAGATATTTTGGGGTTTTCTCCAAAAGGTGAGGTTCTTGTGATCAGTTCGTATTGTTACACGATGTTGGGCTCCTTCTAGGTAATGTCGCCATTCTTCTAGTGCTGTGATTATGGCAAGCAGTTCCCTGTCGTGTATTTCGTAGTTTCGTTGAGTAGGGTTGAATGCTTTGGATAGGAAAGCTACTGGGTGGTAGTTTCCGTTCATGTCTTGCTGTGATAAGACTGCTCCCAAGGCATATTTTGAGGCATCGGTCTCGATAGAGAAGGGTCTTGTTTGGTCTGGCATCAGCAAAATGGGTTTCTTCATGAATTCAGATTTTAGTTGGTTGAAGGCTTTGTTTGCTTTGTGTTTCCATTCGAATTTCTTTGTTTTGGATAGAAGAGCATTAAGCGGTCGAGAGATGTCGGCATAGCGATGTATGAATTTTCAGTAGAAGTTACAGAATCCCATGAATTTCCTGACATCACGGGTAGTGCGGGGTAAGGGCCATTCTTCTATTCCACGGAGTTTGGTGTTGTCCATTTTGATCTTGTCGGGGGAGATTATCATGCTGAGATATTCTAGATGGGTTTTATCGAATTCGCATTTTTCTAGTTTCAGGTATAGATCGTTGTCTTTCAAGATCTGAAGTGCTTCCAAAGTAAGGCGATCCATTTCTTCCTGAGTTTTTGCGTAGATGAGGATGTCGTCCATATAGATTATAATTCCTCCTTTATCTAGCATTTTTGCGAATATGGTGTCCATCATCTTTTGGAAGGTGGCTGGGGAGTTGCACATTCCAAAGAACATAACGTTCGGTTCGTAAAGTCCGATTGGAGTTTTGAATGCGGCTTTCCATTGGTCTCCTTCTCGAATACGGATGTTGTTGTATCCGAGTCGGACGTCCATTTTCGTGAATAGTTTTGCTCCTTGAAGTTTGTCTATAATTGTCGTTATCATAGGAATAGGGTACGCGTTCTTCTTGGTATGTTTATTTAGATAACGGTAATCTTGACATGGTCGAAGTTTCCCATCCTTCTTTCCTACGAAGAAGAAGGATGAGGCCATGGGAGATTCAGATTCTCGGATGTATCCTTTTCGGAGGTTTTCGTTTATGAATTTCTTGAGTTCTTCGGTTTCAAGGGGTGATAAGGGGTACGTTTTCCCTAGTTCTGGTTTGAAGGTATCCAAGAGTTCGATTTTATGGTCATATGGCCTGGGAGGGGGGAATCGCTCAGATTTCTTCATGTCGAAGAGTGAAGCAAATTTCTTATATTTCCTGGGTATCTTTGTATTGGTTTTTGGGGTTGACTTTTGTGCGAGGCTTGTGGCTTGGGTGATCTTCGTATTGATTTCGAGTTCGTGTGGAGTTTGAGTGATTTCGTAGAGTTCGTGTTCCAAATGGAATTCATCGAAATCAATGTTTTCCAAGTAGAGTTTGAGTTCATCAATAGAGAGTTCAGGTTCTTCCGAATGGATGATTGCTTCGAAGACTTTTACAGCCAGTGGGTCAAAGTCTTCGTCTAGGTAGGTGTAGCGTTTGGTATCATTCATTCCATGGATATCTAAGGCGATTTCATTGATAGTGGTAGGTCCGTTTGTGGATTTTACGATTAAGGGTATGATGTTGTTGTTGTTTCGCCATTTGAACTCTTGAGTAGTCCAATTTATGTCTGGGTTTGTTTGTTGTAGCCATGGGTATCCTAGGATTAGATCTTTGGATCCTATTCCTGAGACATAGGCTTCGAATTGGCATTGTTTTCCATCAATTAAGGCGTTCAATTCAACGCTTTCATAGATTGATCCATTTTCATTGGAAGTTCCATCCGCATTGGATACTTTGATAGGATGTTTGATAGGGTGTGTTCGTAGTCCATAGGTGTTTGTAAAGTTCGAGGAGATGAAGTTTCCTTGGGCTCCAGAGTCAATTAGAGCGGTGACTGGGATATTTCGTAGATGATTCTGATTGAGTTTGATAGGGAGAAAGATGGATGCTTTATTGTCCGAGGTAGGGAGTTTTATTAGATTGATTTGTGGGTCACCCAGCGATTCCTTTACAGGATCGGGTGACGCCTTCAAAAATCCCCGAAGGGCTTGAGCGTTGGGTCAGAGATACAGTAAGGGACAAAACCGTTCCAATATTTTGAACTTCTCAGAAGATCAGCTCATATCTCAAGGACTACTGTGGCTGTGCACTTCCTAATTTAATTGTAGATAGTCCAGTATCTTATCTAATCATATGCAAAGTATGATTATGTAATCCTTTGTTTTAGGGGAGTTATTAATTAATTAATATTTTAAGTGCATTGGAACAGTTTTGTCCCTCTTGAAATTTATATACAAAATGGGTATTCTAGTACCTGGTATAAGCTCCCTTGGCCTGTAAAACTGCCTAGACCCTCCTAGGCATACTCTCTATCAGATTCTGACACACTTCTGGTTCTATGTCATCCCACTCCTTTTGTATCCTCTCCCATAGGGTATTCATGCTATCAGGAGGAGTATCATACTCTCCCAGCTTATTCTTGAGGTGAGTCCAGAGATGTTCAATGGGATTAAGGTCTGGAGACTGTGGGGGCCATACCATAACCTCCAATTCAGACTCATCTAGCCAGTTTGTAGCCTTTTTGCTCTTGTGTTTGGGGTCATTGTCCTGTTGGAAGACCATATCCTCCTCATTCTTCCCATACCACCTGATGCTCCTCTTTAGTTCATCCCCCAAAATTTGAACCAATTTACAACAAATAATGTTAGTATTTGAAAACAATCATTAGTTAAAGATATAATTGAAATAGGAG
The DNA here is from genome assembly GCA_025093985.1 of Calvatia gigantea. Taxonomy (NCBI): domain Eukaryota; kingdom Fungi; phylum Basidiomycota; class Agaricomycetes; order Agaricales; family Lycoperdaceae; genus Calvatia; species Calvatia gigantea. Next base: position 549,930 of record JACAAK010000005.1, on the reverse strand, counting down.
ATAATTTTATTGCAAATTCTTAACCAACAAAAAACAATTCATAAAGGTCAGCATCCATCTTCCCTTCAATTTTAGTGGCAAACCCCACTCCATCCCACAGCATACAACCCCAGATCATCACATTTCCTCCACCAAACTTGACTGTTCCCTCAACCAATCTATCATTCAGCCCCTCTCCTGCCTTTTTCCATACCCAAACCCTTCCATCTGATCCAAACCGATTGATTTTGGACTCATCTGTCCAAATAACCCTCTTCCAGTCCTCCAGGGTCCAGTTAACATGTGCTTCTGCCCACTCCAACCTTTTCCTCCTATGGACAGCAGTAAGTTTAGGTCGTTTCTGCTTGACTACAGCCTTCATTCCAGCTCCTCTGAGTGCCCTGCGCACTGTTTTGGTGGATACAGGCTGGGCAATAACATTTTGAAGTGATTTGGTGACTTGGGAGGCATTGTCAGCCTTGCGAGAGGTGATGAGGCGAACAGAATAGTGGATATCAGAGGGAGAAAGTTTAGATGGGCGGCCACCAACAGATTTGGAAAGTGTTGATCTATGTTTGGAGCGAATCCTAGAAATAGTACTGACTCCCAGTACTGACTCCCAGACCAGTAATAGAAGCAATATGATGAGCAGATTTCCCTTGGTCCAGGTAAGAGAGGACTCTATTGGTCTGAGTAGAGGAAAGAGAGCGCATATAGTTGTAAAGGTATAGTGGGGGAGTTAATTTGCACCTGAGAATAAGCACATCCATTTATACATCACCCTACATGGTCACATGATTTTATTTGTATTTATTTGATTGCAATAAACGAAGTCATGTGCTCAGAATTTGAGAGGGACAAAACTGTTCCAATGTACTTAAAATATTAATTAATTAATAACTCCCCCAAAACAAAGGATTACATAATCATACTTTGCATATGATTAGATAAGATACTGGACTATCTACAATTAAATTAGGAAGTGCACAGCCACAGTAGTCCTTGAGTTATGAGCTGATCTTCTGAAAAGTTCAAAACATTGGAACGGTTTTGTCCCTTACTGTATATGCTTCTCTGAATTCCATTCTTTCGTCCGTTGGAAGTTCTCTGATCATTGCTTGGATATCGAGTGCAGAGATCTTTCGGGTTTGATTAGGAGCGGCACCGGAGTAATTCCTGGAAGCTTGAGGTTGTGAGGGTTGTGCATAACGGGGTGGTTGCATGAATCTTCTTTGTGGTGGGTTGGGTCATCTAGGAGGTGGTTTTTCCTTGGACAAGTTTGGGTCAGGATTTGGACAGTTGCTGATAAGGTGTCCAAATTTTCCGCAACCTATGCATTTCCCAGCTTTGTAGCAAGCGACTTGCTCAGCAGTAAATACAGCATTTAATTGTAATTCGGGGTCATCCAAGTCGTAGCCTTCATGAGTGTAGTCTTGCTCTGGGGGATACAGTTCTTCGTCTTCATAAGGTGGTTCGTAGGGGTCCTGAGGTTCTGCCTGTATTTCATGTATGGTTCATGCAGGTTGGTGATTTGGTTGAAAACGAGTGTGGTAGGTTGGTTGGAAACGGGGTGGTTGGTAGGGAGTTGGGTTTCGAGAGAAGTTTCTAGGCCACATTGCGTCGGCTTGACGATTGACTGAGTCTCGTCGTACTGCATCGGTATACCATTCAGCAATGGTTTCGGGTGGTCCTTCTTTTCTAGTCCATACTTCTCTTGCGAGATTTGGATTGAGTCCTCGTTTATATTGTTCAATTAATGCTTCATTGTCTTGAATTCCTCCAATAGATGCAAGGCGTTGGAAATCAAGATTGAAGTCTGCTGCTGAGGACTTATTTTGCTTCAATTCGTACCATTGTCTTCGCGCCGTGATTTGTTCATCTACTGGAGTGAAGTGTTTCAAGATTTCGATTTCGAACTCTTCGAAGGTAGAGTATCTCCAAGGGATGGGTTTTCCATGGGCATCGGTAATTTGGCTTTTGTAATATTGTTCAGACCAGGATCCGGCTTTCCCTTCGACCATAAGGCCGAGGACGAATCTGATCTGTCGCTGGTCATCCGTAAATGCTCTAGGGTTCATTTCGAGATAGTTTTTGACTAGCATCCACCAAGTTTTAAATCGGGGGTTTGTTCCGTTGAAGTTCGGGGGCTTTTGTCTGATTTCTTTTGAATTTCCATTGTTTCCTACAAATTGAATGGCTGGAGTACGATGTCTTCGTCGACCTCCTCCTTCTCTTCCAATGGAGAAAGAGGACGGAGTGGATGAACCATGGCTGGAGTTTCGTGATGAGGGAGGGGAGGGAGAGGGCGCTCTTCCTTGTCGACCTCTGCGGGGAGGATCTTCTCCCGGTGTTCTTCGTCGTCCAATTCCGAAGATGGGAGTTGTAGTTCCTGATCGGGGTGGTGGTTGGTCGGTTGGTTCATTATTTGTTTCAGTTTGCGTTTGAGTGGAAGTAGCCATGCCTTCGATTTCTGGATGAATTGGTTCTTGTGATTCAAAGCCCGGGATATCTGGGTATTCGAGGGTGTCTGGAGTGTATATAAGATGGGTTCCTTCTCAATTGAGGATGTCTTGGAAGTCAAATGGATGTTCGGGCAGCTGATGGAACATCTCGTTGTCTTCATCGTCTTCAAGGACGGATGGTAAGATGTGGGGGTTTTCGATTCCGAATTGGGAAGGGAATACAGCTCTGGACGGTGTCTGTGGCAGTGACTCTTGAGGTGGACCTTGCTCGGGCGAATCGGGTCGAAAATAGTCGAATTTGCCACTTTGTGTTGGTTTTGGTGGTTCAGGCTCAGTGGATTTTCTAGTAGGTGCTGGCAATTCTTGTAATAGTTTCGGTTTTTGTGATCTAGTGCGTGGGGTATGATAAATCCTTTCTAAGAATGGTGCAGAAGGTCCTTTTGATTGATGAGTTTGTTTAGGCAGGGGAGTAGTAGGAGACTCGAATGAGTGTTGGGTTGGTGTATGGAATGATCGCTCTGGAGATGAGGAAGGAGGGTGTAAGGGACGTTTCCCTTTTCGCGACGTGGTGAAGAAAGACAGATAGCGGTAGCCAGGCCCACTCTTCTCAACGCTACTTGGCGGGGGACAGATAAACAAGTCAGTGGACCTGAAGTTCCACTCTTCTTAACCCTATTACCGGGAAGGCTTCTCAACGTCAACTGGACGGAGGGATAATCGGCAGAAGCTGGCCGTAAGAGACTGGAGTCGTATAGAAACAAGAGAAAGGAGGTGGAGGTTATTCTTATGTTACGTGCGTTACCTTACTTCGCAACCGGGCCCAGATCGTCTCCACTCAGGGAGAGGTTCAACGCTATAGCCCAGGAGTATTCGACAAGTCTCAATGATTTCTGTGCAGGCTTCGGATCGCTCCCTCGAGTAGAAGCTCACGCTTGCCTGAGAAGTCCGAGTTAAGTGTCACTGCAGTCCCCAAGGTTGTTAGCCTTGTAGCAGACGAGCGAAGATAAGGAAGCTTGTTACTAGAATAACCTGAAGTAATACAAAGTACTACTTAAGGTTTATATACTAGCTACGAATAGGCGATGAGAGATTACGTAGTAAGTAGATATGAGTCAATGAGAACTACTACGGGTTAATTGGTAATCTAAGGAATCATAGGGATAGGTGAGATGAATACAGAAGAACGAGTATGAGTCATAAGAAGATAGAGTCAGGTAAGGAGAAGTACAATGATGGGAAAAGATGAAGATGAAACAGGAACATGATTCAGAATGAATCATAAGAAGCAAAGGTAGAAGTACATGTGATGAATAAATAAAGAATGGACCAGGGTATACAGGACAAAAAGAATGGAAGGTCTATACAGAAGGTTAATACGTTAGTTCGGAGAGTCCGGGGGTGTGGTAAGTTCGTAACATGGTCCCATGGTCGATGCTCTGGTAGTGTGTCGAAGGACTCCTTGGCGAATACAGCTTCGAACTTGTGGAGGTAGGAGAGGATGATTTCTCTGAACCCAGCGGGTGAGTTGGACGACTGGGAGTTGTGGTGGAAGGTCTTAGCTAGCCGTTGGGACGTGGTACCATGTTGCGCAAATCTCTTCCAGACAGAGAAGGAGATTGATGGCAAAGATGCAGTTGTCATCCTCATAGAGATCTGTGGGAGTGGGTGGCAGGGCAGATGGCTCAGTCCTCTTCTTCCACTTCTTCTACCAAGGCAGGAAAAGAGCCTAGGGTGCAGGCGTGGATGCAGCGGGTCTGGAGGCATCGTGCACAGGGCCTCAGCTTTAGCTTCAACTTTGCATTCTTCAGCACTTGGATGGGCAGTGGGACTATTTTGACTTCGCCCATCTGCCAATTGATGTCGGGGTTATGTTGTTTGAGCCAAGTATATCTGAGAAGTAAGTCTTGGTGGCCAAGTCCTGTGACTACAAGCAGGGAGCATTCTGAGTGGTTGCAGGTAGCGAAGGATGATGTCTACGACCTCTGTTATCTGACCCACCTTGTTTTCTGAGCTATCGACATTGTAGACTGCGAGCGGGCAGGAGAGCATGTAGGATGTTGAATTTGTTGGTCCGCACGTAATCTCAGGTCGATGAAGGAGCCAGTTGCACCACTATCCATGAGAGCGCGTACTCCACGGCATTCTGCTGTGTCTGTAGTTTCCAGTTCTACTTGCAGCATGAGTGAAGTCCCACATTGGTCCAGAGTGGCTATGACAGGTTTGGGTGGGAGGCGCCTTTCCCACTTAGGACAGCAAGGTGTTGAAGGGGTTTTCAGTGGTGCGGCTTTCGGTTCAGGTGCAGGGTGGGGGTGAATGGTTGTCTATTTGGTCTATGGGTAGCACACTGAACCTATTTACACTCTGCAGTGAGGGCGCACTCTCCACTCGCTGCTCTACAGAAAATCCGCTTCTTCAGCTGCTTGAGCCAAGTCCGCTGCTTCTTTCACGTCTTTCTTGGCCAGGAGTCTCATAAGGAGGTCATCTTCCTCCTCCGCAGTCAAGTGGTGTACATCATGTCTGAGTGGACATTCAGCCTTGACATGCCCAACCTTCTTGCAATGATAGCAGGTGGATGGGAGTGGAGCAGGTTTGTGAGAGGCGTCTACCTCCATAGGTGCAGGGGTACTGGGAGACAGGTGTGGGCCGAACAGGTGGAGGTGGGACGGTGACCAGTGGGAATGGAAGGGAACAGAAGGGTTTGGGTTTTGGAAGTGGCAGGTCAGAGCAGGGTGGTGGCTTGGAAAGCAGTCATTGGCAGCCCTCACCTAGGTCAATGCAGTTGAGCCGCTGGTGTACCAACCTTCTAATGTCATTGTCTCGGGAGTGTCCTGAGACCATGGTGGCTACCAGCATTCTGGATTGTTGGCCAAAGTCCGCGCCGGAATTTCACAATTACCACCTTCGGGTCAGCATACCCTGAGTTCGCGATGAGGTTGCAGGAAGTCATCGAGGTAGTCATCGACATTCCAGTTGCCCTGGTGGTACCCAGTGCCCTCTAGGACATTGACTACAGCAGCTTCTGTGCATCCACGGGGAAAAAATGCAGTACAGAACTCAGTGGAGAAATCTTCCCAACCGAGGAAGCAGGGTTTGCCCTAGGTGTTACTCTTCCCAACGCATTACATTCTCAGCCCACTTAGCCGCGCAGGCCGCTCTTCATGTATGATAATGCCTATAGGATCTGGGCAGTCTTCGTCCTGGAAGTGATCCTTGCACAACTGAAGGTAGATGTGGCAGGAGTTAAGGAATGCTACAACCTCTGGAGCAGTCTCTGTTGAAGTCAGACGGGGTGGCTACCTTGGCCCAGGTGGATGTGGAGTGTGGCCAAGATGCAGGGGTGTGGTCAGTGGGAGGTTGTGGAGTGTGGGGAGTGGAGGCATTTGCAGGCGGCCACTGTACTGATCTGACCTTGTAATGATGAGAGTGTTTCATATACTCTTAGTTCAGATGCCGCCTGACGATTTATTACCTCCTGCAGGCTGTTCTGCAGCTATACGAGTATTTGTTCCAAGGGAGACATGCTCTGCACTGGCTGTGGTTGATCCTGCTGTAGTTGCCCCTACTGCTGTTGTGGCTGGGGCTGGTCCAACATGGGGGGCGGGTCAGGCGGGTAGAGATGGGGTCGGCAGGTGGGGAGTGATTGAGGGGAACTCCTCGGAGTCATTCCCAGTGGGCGACCAGGTCTTTCATGAGATCTGATTCTTCTGTAAGGGCAACCCACAGTCTGAGTGGCTCGGGGATGTGATGTTCTCACAGAGCGGACGAGCGGGCAACTGCGGGGGAATCTGCAGGGGAATCCTTAGTTGTATTACAAGCGGCTGTATAGACTACATACCTGCAGGGGAATCCTTAGAGAATCAGATAAGGGTTCCCCTGCAGGTGTACAGGTTAATATATACTGTGTTACTGTCCATTGTCCTATTGTTTCATTATGTACAGTAAGTCCGTCATTGTCCTTCGGGGTCTCCAGTTGTTACTCATGTCTGCGTGGCTGAGAGCGGGTGAGTGCATAGGGTTGTGGGGTGGTCCGGGGGGACCGTCAGAGGTTGCCCTGACAAATGCACCAGAGTATGTTCAGGAGGAGAGCTAGGCAGGAATTTCCACCATACTCTCCTAAACCTCTTGGTTTGCCTCCATTTGTTCTCCCTCTGCATCTGGAACTACCTCCTATGCCGCCTTTCCCTAAATCCTCTGACTCGACATCACTGAGATCATGAAGGCATGGAAGACATTGAAAGACTCATCAGTGAGGGAGGAGTAAAATTAATTGACTACTTGATTGCAACGGTTCACAATACCACATATGGAGAACCTGAAAACTTCCATGACATGATTAAGCTCTCCACTGATATAAAGGCAAAGTGGATGGCTGCATGTATTGAGGAGCTCGATGCACTAAAGAAGCACAGTGTTTACGAGTTGGTCGACCTGCCAAAAGGCAGAAGAGCAATTAAAAACCGCTAGGTCTTCTTACAGAAGTCCGATGGCCACCTGAGAGCCCACTTAGTAGTGAAGGGTTTCTCTCAAGTTGAAGGCATTGACTACAATGAATGATTCTCTCCAGTTGTCTGCTATGAGTCCACACGAGTTGGCTTTGCCCTTGCAGCAATCTACGATTGGGATATGCATAGCATTGACGTAAAAACTGCCTATCTTTATGGCAAACTGGATGAGGAAATTTATATGGAACAGCCTGAAGGGTTTCAACTTTCCAGGCAGGAAGGGAAAGTATGGAGATTACGGCAGGCCATTTATGGTCTTAAACAAGCTGGATGGCAATAGTGGAAGGAATTGCACAAATCTATGATTCAGCTGGGTTTTACCTGCTGCAAATCCGACTACGCCATATATTTTTACCAAGACAAAAAGACGAATGAGCTGGTTATCGCTATAGTCTATGTCGATGACATAAATTTTATGGGTTCAAAGGATTCCCCCCTCCTCAAAGAGTTGAAGGGAAAATTCACCAAAAAGTGGGAGTGCAGAGACCATAGACCTTGCGAAGAATTTCTCAGGATGAAAATCTCGAGGAACTGCTCCAAGTGTCACATCTTTATTCAACAAGTTGCATACCTGGACAGAATTCTTGCACGCTTCCAAGTTCCACAGTTAGTAGCTGCCAAGATACTGCTGCTGTCTGGATTTCAATTCAAATCAAACCAGGACACTGCCACTGGCCCCTTCCGTCAGCAATACCAACAATTAGTTGGTTCCTTGATGTACTTGATGATTGGTACTAGGCCTGACATAGCCTTTGCCATAGTTAAGCTGGCACAACATGCCGCTAACCCCACTCCGGAACACTACCGTGCCAGGTATCCATGTATTGAAGTACTTGTCATTGATGAGGAATTATGCCCTTTGTTATGAAGGCAATACTGGAAAACCGCAGGTAATACTTGAATGCTTAAGTGATTCGGACTGGGCTCAAGACACTGAGACACGACGCTCTGTCTCCAGAAACACCTGCTTGATTGCAAATGGTGCTGTCACATGGAATTCGCATTGGCAGAAGATGGTTTCTCTTTCATCCACTGAAGTGGAATATAAAAAGTTGTCTGATGCTTCATGACAAGTGAAATGGCTGTCACAACTACTTACAGAGTTGGATATTTCACACCCTACTCCCATTCTTTTCGGCGACAACGATGGTTCCAAATTCTAGACCAAAAATCCTATTGTTGAAAAATGCTCGAAGCACTGTGGACATTTCATTACCACTATAGTGCGAGAATTGGTTGAGAACAGTATTATTGAGATTGGTGATGTGTCTTCACAAGACAATCCCGCTGATATCTTTACAAAGAATCTTGGCATAACCAAAATCCATCTATTCCGCCCTGAGCTCAGACTAATTTTCAATTCTGATGTCGAAGCTTGGAAAGCTGCCACTCGATCATTGAAGAAGCCTAATCCCCCTTCCCTCAAGTGAGGAGGAGTGTTAAAATCTCAGATCCATACCACTATGCTGGTTCAGTCTATTTATAGCTGAAACAGATTGTTAGAGTTCACTCTCAGGATGAGAGACTTTAGCTATTATTCCTTGCACTTTGTATGTAGGAAACAGCATCATACTGCACATATTGTAGCTGGATGGACTATTCTATTAGATAGTTGCTGTTAATGCATGTTGCTCTGTTTATGCTACTGGCAGTAAATAGCTCACCCTGTTTCAGGTTGTAGGACGTTTCTTCTTAGGACTTTAGTACTTAAACCCCCATGTATATGCATTCTTTCCTTAGACAATTCTACTCTGAATACTTGTCTACTCTACATCTTTAGCAACTACCTCAACTTACAAAGTCTATATTCCCAGTGAGTAACAACTACCCTCCACCACTGTATATTACTGTGGTCGTGTAGTATGCTTGTCTCAACAGTATGCTTGTCTCAACATTAGAAATTGGATCTAGAATTCTAAATCCTGTTGAGATAAGCATACAAAACACTACAGTATTTACACAGTAGTGGAGGGTAGTCATACTTACTTGAGAGTATAGTTTGAGAGGTAAGAGAAGTGTTGCTAATGTTGAATCTCAGACCATCTCACTATGCTGAGTCAGTTCACTTATGTGACTGTAATGGTGCTTCAAGTATTTCACTCTTGGGTATAAGTGAATACAGACTACAGACTTTGGACTAGTAGTATATAGAGCACTATACCGCACTATAGGTTGCTGGAATAGAAGGTTCCACATGCTTCCATCAGAACATGTGTTAAAAGTACTCACATATGCCTATTTATACTTAGTTATGCTACTGTGTAGATAATAGCTCCCCTGTTTCAGGTTGCACAGCATTACTCCAGAGACTTGTATATAAACCCTCTATGTAGTGTAATTATAATAAGAGACAACAAAGACTGCTCTTGCAGTTACTCCTTCCTACTCGTCTAATACTCTTAAGCATGAGTTCCACTCACGCCACCATGTATCGCTGGCTCTAGCTGCTACATGTACTGACCTTCCTTACCAGTCCCTCTGGTGTCTACTACCTTAGTTGGTAGAGTACAACTACCCTCCACCACTAGCGTCCCTGACGTGGATAGAATCCACTACAGGATTACACTCCCCTCTTGACAGCTAAGAGTTGTAAATGAATATGAAGTAGAGTAGAATTGTCTAAGGAATAAACACATATACATGAAAGTACTTATACTAAAGTCCTTGGAGAAACACCCTACAACCTGGGTATAGGGAGAGCTATTTACTACCAATAGCATATCTAGAGCATAATGTGTTAACAGCACCTATCTAATTAATAGTTCTAACCAGCAACTAGTAGTACAGTATGATGCTGTTTCCTACAAGAATATAGCAATAGTTCATAGCTAATATTACTCACTCTGAGAGTGATGTTCTCTAGATCTGTTTCATCTATATTTAGAATGAACCAATGTAGTGGTCCAGATCAAGATTCAACAAATCCTATGGGAAGTCATCCAGTGCCCATACCTGGCATTCTAGCCACACCAGATATTGCATAGATCTGTTTGGGTACATTGACGGCACAGGCGAAATGGCAGTCTTCCGAACAAGTGACCTCCTCCCACTCACAACCTGCACGACCTTTGACGCCATTTAATCCTGCACCCAAACAAAATGATCATCTCATTTCCATTCACTTTCAGTTTCTCAGTACCCGGACTCCCAAACCTCTTCTCTCCGAACTACTCGCGTCCACAAACCCAAGCCACTTCCCCCGCATCCGAACTCGAGGTTCACACACACTCGGCATTCCAATCCATCCTTTATACCTCCACAGGACCAACCATGGCGCCTTTACCAAACAGACTGCAGAGTTCCCCTTCACCGTCTTTCACAAATATCACCAAACCGAATAACCTCAAGCGCGGTTGGGAGCCTGCATTTGCGGAGTCTAGTCAATCGACGACGACCCTGGCTTTGACGAGTGGCTACTTTGAAATCCTTCAAAGTATAGGGAAATGGCCAACGCCATATCCACGCGCGATCAATCAGAAGGTACGAACCCCATCTCGCCTGGTATATACACACATAGATAATCAATTGGGGTTTGTGGGTTGTGGGCTTCTGTTTCGGATGTTGTGTGTTTCTGACGCCTTTTGCCTCGAGGCGGACTCGAGGTCCACGACTCCGCGTACCATACCATGCTCCATGCACGTGTTGCTACTCACGTCACCGACTTTTAAACCTGTCCGCAGGGATTAAAAACCTGCATTCAACACCCCTTTCATTCCAACAATTTTCTTTTCTCTTTCACTTCACACCACTTTTTTAACTTTCGTTTGCCTCCGGGCTTCATTTCTTTTCGCAATTTCTTTCAGTGGATTTGATATTCACTTTTAACACTTTCGTTCCCGAATCTCATGCCACTTCTTTTCTACCACTTCTTTTCTACCACTACTCTTGACGTCGTACTCATGACTTACGCACTCATCTCCCTCAACATCGATATAGACCTCCCCCCTGCCTGCAAGAAACGCCGCGGTCTTGCTGGTTCAATCGTCTCCACCGCTGTCAGTGCTGCAATAATCGGAACCGCAGTCGGTCTTACCGTTTACCGACTGTAAGTCAACTCCCCTCTCTCAACAGCCTTTGCTAACAACCATTCCATATACTTACAGATGAAGGCCGCGGTAAAGAACAACCAAAAGCCATAGCAGCATCAACCATCCACTCCAGTTCCGAATTCGACAACGAACCGGGGCACCACCATCATCATCACCATCTTCCTCCACCACCGCCTTACCAAGAACGCGAATGGTCACCTATCTCGCATCCCACCCCTCCTCCCTCATCGTTGGAAGCCCCACCTGCTCTTTTACCTGCTCCGACCCCGCGTAAGAAGGTCGCGAGGCATAGTGTGAAACGTTCTCGGAGAGCGCGGATTCCTAGGACAGGGGCTATTGTGAGCCCGCCACGTGTTGGTGCTCCCGCCGCCGCTGGTTCTAGTACGCACCCGCAACCTGAATTTGATTTCGGACGTGCCGAAGAGCCACAGGAGGAGGTTGCTGAGGATCAAGTACGTGTTCAACTTGGGATCATAACCACCTGAGTTTATTTAAACTCACGCCCAAATTTTAGATGGATTGGATTCAAGATAAACTAGTGCGGCTGATTGAAGAAGGCAAGCATGCGTTGAACAGAGAAGTTGTCGTGGTGAGCGACGTGAAGGAAGACGAAGTCGACGACGGCACTGGCACCTGGGAGGAGGAAGAAGAGGAGGAACAACGCCCATCAATCTCTAGGTCAGATTCAATCAAACGGACGACAGGAAAACGATCCCGGAATAACGTATACAGAGGACCATACGGACACAGTACTTCCTCACACCATCTATCCCAAACTTCCCTCGCACTACCCCCACCTACCACCCCAAGAAGATCACATGCGAAAGACTTCTCAACGGACTCTGTCACGAGTCTGTTGTTTAAGGAAGATGAGAGTGAGTGGCAGAGTCCCGAGTTGAGGGATATAGGGGCTGGTTTACCCTATGTCTTTGCCGTTCGATGATTTATACAGCCTGCAAGCCACGACCACCCACTCACTCACACTGCTATCTTTACTGGAACATTCGTCGCCCTGGAGCGATTTATACTCGCCGTACTCATCCGTTGCCATACCCACCTCCATACCCCACTAACTCATCTGCTACCTCACACACACGTGAACGCACGCAATCCATGATTTTAATGCATATATTCAACCTTTCACCATAGTCCACGACCTGGCTTTGTGGAAAACCGTACATATACCCACCCGAGACCAACTTGTCCATCACGCACCAGTGATCCGAGTGCGGGGGCGTTTGATACGAGCCTTTCGTGTTCATGGATGGAGACAGATACTTACACATAACGATAACCGACACTCATACATATTTTTGTATTTGTAGCTTTTTGGTTTATTTGTAACCCATAGAAGATAATGACACGCTCGAAATATTGAGTACATATATACGATTCATGTTCATGATATGGATCTCGTTGTTGAGACTGAGAGCCGTTAGTGTCTTTATTGGAAGTGCAGGCTTACTGATGAGAAGGTGTGGAAAACCCGGGAAATTGAGTGTAGCCTGTCGCAGGGAAGTAGAGACAGACGTGAACAACTCGCGATCACTCAACGGGAGTGTGATGGGATTTCTGCGCTTAAGCATAACCAGCGCTAGCTCAGGCGCTCAATGTGGCCGTCACAACAGCTTGAGGCCTAGGCGCTCCTTGCTTCTTTCCATCGTCCCTCACCACACGATCCACGATGCTCTTCGATAGTTTGTTCGACCGCCTCGTCCAGTGTCTCAGGCGCTCCAGACGTCAACAATCCGATCCATTCCCCCCGGACCCCACCGCCACGGAAAGAGGTAGCTCAGATTGCCCGTTTTCCGATCAGTGCACTAAATGGGTCATGGATTTTAGGTCCATCGCAACCACTGTACGGCAATCGACACAGATATGGCATCTTCAGCGGCGCAAATAACTTTGTTGTCAAACAGCCAACGTTCATCGAAAACCGGGGTCAGATCGTCCAGAACTTTGCGGCAGGAACGCCAGGTGAGCAACCCCAACTGCAATCTTAACCGCCATGAGCGTTAAGCGGAGAATACCTCGGAATTTAGAGCTTCACCCAGTGCTTGAACGCATCGCACCATACGCCAACCTCGATGCTACAGTGGACTCCAGCGCTCGATTCCCGCCTCCGCTATGTCATCCTGGTACACGCTTAAAAATTGGGGGTAAACTATTCAACTGGTTGGCAGGCCCTGAGCGCGACTGGAACATGATGTGGCTTCATGGTCCAGCTGGCACCGGGAAATCTGCGGTCGCGCAGACGCTTGCTGAGCACTGTGCCGAGATTGGGCGTCTAGGCGCTTCCTTTTTCTTTTCCCGACCCAACGATCGTAACGACCCCAATACTGTCATTCCCAGCCTCGTGTACCAACTGGCCGTGTGCCTCCCCGAATACAAATCCCTCGTAGCGGCTCAACTTGCTAACGACCCTGAGTTGCTACGAAAAAAAGCGCGCCGCACGCAATTCAAGAAACTTATCATCGAGCCTTTGTCATTTCTGCAGGCCCAGGGGCACCAAAACGTACAGGAACCGCTTCTTGTCGTGTTGGACGGATTGGATGAATGCAAAGGAGAGGACGCCCAAAGGGAGATCATCGAAATGATTAGCGAAGTCGTTCGACTGAAGAAAGACTTCCCACTTCTTTGGCTGATCTGCAGTCGACCAGAGCCACATCTCAAGTGCGTTTTCTCGCGAGCGGACTTCACTGTCAACTGTGGTCGCGAGGAACTCGTGATTGACGCGGAGTCAATTGCCGACGTCGACTTCTATCTCCGGGATGGGTTGGCAGGAATCAAGGCCGACTTTCAGGATGTCACAACTCCAACGTGGCCGTCCATCACCATCTTCCTCCACCACCGCCTTACCAAGAACGCGAATGGTCACCTATCTCGCATCCCACCCCTCCTCCCTCATCGTTGGAAGCCCCACCTGCTCTTTTACCTGCTCCGACCCCGCGTAAGAAGGTCGCGAGGCATAGTGTGAAACGTTCTCGGAGAGCGCGGATTCCTAGGACAGGGGCTATTGTGAGCCCGCCACGTGTTGGTGCTCCCGCCGCCGCTGGTTCTAGTACGCACCCGCAACCTGAATTTGATTTCGGACGTGCCGAAGAGCCACAGGAGGAGGTTGCTGAGGATCAAGTACGTGTTCAACTTGGGATCATAACCACCTGAGTTTATTTAAACTCACGCCCAAATTTTAGATGGATTGGATTCAAGATAAACTAGTGCGGCTGATTGAAGAAGGCAAGCATGCGTTGAACAGAGAAGTTGTCGTGGTGAGCGACGTGAAGGAAGACGAAGTCGACGACGGCACTGGCACCTGGGAGGAGGAAGAAGAGGAGGAACAACGCCCATCAATCTCTAGGTCAGATTCAATCAAACGGACGACAGGAAAACGATCCCGGAATAACGTATACAGAGGACCATACGGACACAGTACTTCCTCACACCATCTATCCCAAACTTCCCTCGCACTACCCCCACCTACCACCCCAAGAAGATCACATGCGAAAGACTTCTCAACGGACTCTGTCACGAGTCTGTTGTTTAAGGAAGATGAGAGTGAGTGGCAGAGTCCCGAGTTGAGGGATATAGGGGCTGGTTTACCCTATGTCTTTGCCGTTCGATGATTTATACAGCCTGCAAGCCACGACCACCCACTCACTCACACTGCTATCTTTACTGGAACATTCGTCGCCCTGGAGCGATTTATACTCGCCGTACTCATCCGTTGCCATACCCACCTCCATACCCCACTAACTCATCTGCTACCTCACACACACGTGAACGCACGCAATCCATGATTTTAATGCATATATTCAACCTTTCACCATAGTCCACGACCTGGCTTTGTGGAAAACCGTACATATACCCACCCGAGACCAACTTGTCCATCACGCACCAGTGATCCGAGTGCGGGGGCGTTTGATACGAGCCTTTCGTGTTCATGGATGGAGACAGATACTTACACATAACGATAACCGACACTCATACATATTTTTGTATTTGTAGCTTTTTGGTTTATTTGTAACCCATAGAAGATAATGACACGCTCGAAATATTGAGTACATATATACGATTCATGTTCATGATATGGATCTCGTTGTTGAGACTGAGAGCCGTTAGTGTCTTTATTGGAAGTGCAGGCTTACTGATGAGAAGGTGTGGAAAACCCGGGAAATTGAGTGTAGCCTGTCGCAGGGAAGTAGAGACAGACGTGAACAACTCGCGATCACTCAACGGGAGTGTGATGGGATTTCTGCGCTTAAGCATAACCAGCGCTAGCTCAGGCGCTCAATGTGGCCGTCACAACAGCTTGAGGCCTAGGCGCTCCTTGCTTCTTTCCATCGTCCCTCACCACACGATCCACGATGCTCTTCGATAGTTTGTTCGACCGCCTCGTCCAGTGTCTCAGGCGCTCCAGACGTCAACAATCCGATCCATTCCCCCCGGACCCCACCGCCACGGAAAGAGGTAGCTCAGATTGCCCGTTTTCCGATCAGTGCACTAAATGGGTCATGGATTTTAGGTCCATCGCAACCACTGTACGGCAATCGACACAGATATGGCATCTTCAGCGGCGCAAATAACTTTGTTGTCAAACAGCCAACGTTCATCGAAAACCGGGGTCAGATCGTCCAGAACTTTGCGGCAGGAACGCCAGGTGAGCAACCCCAACTGCAATCTTAACCGCCATGAGCGTTAAGCGGAGAATACCTCGGAATTTAGAGCTTCACCCAGTGCTTGAACGCATCGCACCATACGCCAACCTCGATGCTACAGTGGACTCCAGCGCTCGATTCCCGCCTCCGCTATGTCATCCTGGTACACGCTTAAAAATTGGGGGTAAACTATTCAACTGGTTGGCAGGCCCTGAGCGCGACTGGAACATGATGTGGCTTCATGGTCCAGCTGGCACCGGGAAATCTGCGGTCGCGCAGACGCTTGCTGAGCACTGTGCCGAGATTGGGCGTCTAGGCGCTTCCTTTTTCTTTTCCCGACCCAACGATCGTAACGACCCCAATACTGTCATTCCCAGCCTCGTGTACCAACTGGCCGTGTGCCTCCCCGAATACAAATCCCTCGTAGCGGCTCAACTTGCTAACGACCCTGAGTTGCTACGAAAAAAAGCGCGCCGCACGCAATTCAAGAAACTTATCATCGAGCCTTTGTCATTTCTGCAGGCCCAGGGGCACCAAAACGTACAGGAACCGCTTCTTGTCGTGTTGGACGGATTGGATGAATGCAAAGGAGAGGACGCCCAAAGGGAGATCATCGAAATGATTAGCGAAGTCGTTCGACTGAAGAAAGACTTCCCACTTCTTTGGCTGATCTGCAGTCGACCAGAGCCACATCTCAAGTGCGTTTTCTCGCGAGCGGACTTCACTGTCAACTGTGGTCGCGAGGAACTCGTGATTGACGCGGAGTCAATTGCCGACGTCGACTTCTATCTCCGGGATGGGTTGGCAGGAATCAAGGCCGACTTTCAGGATGTCACAACTCCAACGTGGCCGTCCGAAGATCGGGTCGCTACGCTTTCTGATTATGCCTCAGGTCACTTTGGTTTTGCCTCAGCCTCACTCCGATATATTGGTGACCCGACTTATGCGGCTCCAATGGCTCAGCTTGATGCCCTCTTGTCCTTCCTCGGCGGCGTTAGGATTGGAGGCTCAAACCCTCTCGAGGCACTGGATGCTCTCTATACCCGAATTCTTCTTGGTGTACCAGAAGAGATCCTCCCAGCGACAAAGCGAATACTTGGTTACTCCGTGAATAGAGAGTTTGTTGTAGACTCTATTCAGTCAATCCAGAGCCTCTGCAATTTCCTCCGCATAGACCAAACCACATTTTACAAAGCTCTCCGAAAGCTGCATTCTGTGATTGATGTACCCTTACCTGAAGCTGCTTTCCGAAGGCACCTGCAATTTTACCATGCGTCGTTCCCGGACTACCTCCTAGATCCCAGTCGCTCGGGTCAGTTTGCCATGAACGAACAGGATGTATGGCTTGATTGTGCCAAGTTGTGTCTCTTCTGGCACAAGGCTTATCTGGAGTTCCTCTATACTAAGCGTGAGCTTGCTATCACAGACTCTGAGGATGATATTCTTACCACCTCTTAGGACTGGCCGCAAGATCTGATGATTCATATGAACCTACGATTTTGCCAGACCTTGAGTGGGTTTCAGAATACAATAAAAATGAAATTTCTCTCGAGATTGGAGAATTTGCAGAAGAACACTGTTGGTGGGCCTGCTCCCAAGTGGCCAGGTGGGATGGAGCTCTACTCTCTCAAGTTCAAGACTTTGACTTTAGGTGTATTCAAACTGACCTTGAGAAGTTTTGTGATTTTGTTAACAAGTTGTGGAAGGTAAATGTGCTGGATCACTGCTGTTGCTGCTTGCTCCTATACTGATACTTCTTGACTATACAGCATTCTCCAAATGATTTTATTCGTACAGAACCTCATAGTGAGGTAGATATCCAGCTACTGGAATACATGGAGGTTATGACTAGGTCATTGTGGATCAGTAGGCCAGCTATGTTTCCCCTTGAGTTGGTAGGTCATTTTGCTAGCCCTCTTTCTACAGCTGTTTTCTCAAACTCTGGACAGAGAGGTAGTGGTTGTGGAGGGGATTACTTTCTGCTTGGATATAGTTCAAAGGCTGCCATATTTTGGACTACTGGGTTTGAACCTTATATTGGGTGGCCCCCTGAGTTCAGCATGTTGAGCTGCAAATGGGCACCATCAAAGGAGGACATTGATTATTATCCTGTATGGCATAGAGCAGTGTAATACTAGGAACCTTTTTTCTGGAAACTGGGTGACAGGGGCATGCTTCTTAGAATCAAAGTAGAGATTGTAGATGATCATAAGACAGTGTCTGAATGTAGCTTCATGTTCGACATCACTGAAGAATCCAACATAGGCAACAGAAATGGAAAGGGCATTCCTGAGAAGCACAGACCCATCAAAAGTGTATTCATGTCCATGATGTCTCAAGAGTAAGTTTCCGCCTTTATGGTTGAAGGGCAATAGAACCACGAGGGAGCCAAACATGTCCTTGCTGTGCAGAGTGTCCTAATGTACTTTGAAAAATGAGCCTTCACCCGAGCTGAACATCAGCCACTGCCATAAACAAGGGCCAAGGAATGTGGTACCGTAGACATTGAGTTTGTACAACTCGAAGTGAGTGCCCCTGTCGAGGGAACCCCAGGGAAAGAGGCTAGAAGCAAGCCTACTTAGGATTGAAGTTCCATAAGAATTTGCCTGTGTCGAGCTTGCAGGCTTTGTGATACATCTCGTCAAGAACATCCTTTTGGTTGAGGCCAAATATAGCAGGTTGGCACACGTCACTGAGATTTTCCACCTGAGCTGGGGTGAGGCTCAAACCCAATCTGAAAACTATGGGCAGGTCAACAAGAGGCTTGCAGCTAACTGAATGTGAAACACTCAACCTTGGAGTGCTGTCCTGCCGTTCATAAAAGAGGATGGTCTCAGGGAGTCTGGGGAGGTTGACGACGCCAGAGGTCCAAGGCTCATGGAGAACATCCTTGTTTGTGGTGGCCTGTTGGAGTAGCTCGACAACAATGTCTCGGCCTTTTCACTATTTGGTTGCATGACTCCAGCCTTTGTTGCTAATGTGTGAGAAGGATAGAAGGACAAATGTTTGTTTTATGGCATGAAAATCACCAGCTGTTTTATAAGTTCAACCTTTCAGATTGTAGACCCTGTCCTGACTAGAGTCATATTCCCGCATTTCCGGATTATGTTACACTTCCAGAAAAGTTTAATGAGGGTATGAGCAAATGACTTGACACTAATTACTTAGCTGACCTTTGGAAGCAAAACCCGCATTTGCTCATCGTTACATGCAGGGTCGTGTTTTGCTTCAAACTGGGAAAACGGGCCCAGGGTTCATCGTTACTGGTGAGGCCGCATGAAGTCGTTCGAGACCATGATGCTGGTCCTTCCGTTGTTCGGGTTTTATAAGGTGATTTCAGCTTCAGCCATTGCAACTTCGCGAAATAGGTGTCGAAGGACAACCAATGAACTGCGGAAATGAAAGAAAATCCACTGCTTCATATCCACAGCATAATGATCATCAACCCTACTGTCTGAGCCCAGCTCAGCCAAACTCAAGATGCGTGAGTTACCTTGATTTGTATTTGTGGCGCCTCTAGCAACTCAAAGCTCAAGCTTTAAGTCCAGCTCAGCTCCCAGCAACATTACACTGATCCCAGGAACGCCAAGGATAATTCCAGATTTTGTATGATCCTGTAATACAACAGTCCAATGATATGTAAAACGAAATCAACAACACCTAACCACCTCCTTTCCTAATTCCCCTCACTTGTTTAACCTTCAAACACCTTCTCGACATATCACAACACCCTCCCGCCTCGCAGCCTCCAAAAATGCTGCGAGCTGTTCAACAGACTGGTCGTATCCGGGTGCGAAGCGAAGCATGGATTGGACACGGTCGAGTGGGAGACCACCGAGATCCGTAAGCATCCCTTCGATAAACTACGTGATAATGGGTCACTGTGAAGCGATATGGGCGATAACGAGACAGCTGGCTTTGATCCGATATTTTTCTTTCATCATTGCTTCATCGACTATACTTTTTGGGTGTGGCAGCGGCTCTGGGGTCATACTAAACGTGGTAGCCTAACTCTTATTCCGGATTATCCTGGGACGACCCTGGCATACGGGCAGCCGCCGAATTTCCCTCCTGGTACCCATATTACTATGACTACACCTCTTTACCCATTCAAAAAGCCCAGCGGAGAGGATTACACTTCGGATGATGCGACTGATATAAACGAGTTGAGCATCGCTTACGGTCCTGGTTCCCTTGATCCCCTAATTCCTGTGGGCGTTGATCCGGCGAGGTCGCAAAAATCCCCCTTCGACATCATTAATCCCCAAGTTGCCGATCCCATGACGCTCGCAGGCAGCAATCCAAATGTCCCCAGTCCCTTCGCTCTCACAAAATGGGTGCATAATATCAGCCGCACTCAATACGAGGGTTCGTTTGTCGTTCGGCTGTACGCCCGGGGGCATGATGGTCAGGAGATCGAAGTTGGCAGGGAACCTATTTTGAGTCGTTGGAACGTGAAAGGTTGTCTTAATTGTCAGAGTCACCTTGACGTGGACTTGTACGTTCCCATCGACCCAGTGACGTTGGAACTTTTGGAAGGTCCGGCGGATCCCACGGGCAAGAAGGCAAAAATCGACTGGCGGGTAAAGATTCACACTCGCGAGGGGTTACGCGATCTTCCCATCAGCGCCCCGAGCGACGATGGCGGTGGTGAGCCAGTTGAAAGTCCCAAGATCGACGATCTTTGATTGCCCATGAATGTGAAGGAAGGTACTCCAATTCTGTAGTTTGTGAAATTTCTTTTGTGCGCTCCAACAGCGTCTCCGTGTATTAAAATGTGCTTCAACAGTGCCTCGTTCGTCTTCTATCTCTTCCTTGTTCTGCTTGATGCGTTTGGTGTTTCCTAAATGTAAAATCAAATACAGACAGTGTCTGAATGTAGCTTCATGTTCGACATCACTGAAGAATCCAACATAGGCAACAGAAATGGAAAGGGCATTCCTGAGAAGCACAGACCCATCAAAAGTGTATTCATGTCCATGATGTCTCAAGAGTAAGTTTCCGCCTTTATGGTTGAAGGGCAATAGAACCACAAGGGAGCCAAACATGTCCTTGCTGTGCAGAGTGTCCTAATGTACTTTGAAAAATGAGCCTTCACCCGAGCTGAACATCAGCCACTGCCATAAACAAGAGCCAAGGAATGTGGTACCGTAGACATTGAGTTTGTACAACTCGAAGTGAGTGCCCCTGTCGAGGGAACCCCAGGGAAAGAGGCTAGAAGCAAGCCTACTTAGGATTGAAGTTCCATAAGCATTTGCCTGTGTCAAGCTGGCAGGCTTTGTGATACATCTCGTCAAGAACATCCTTTTGGTTGAGGCCAAATATAGCAGGTTGGCACACATCACTGAGATTTTCCACCTGAGCTGGGGTGAGGCTCAAACCCAATCTGAAAACTATGGGCAGGTCAACAAGAGGCTTGCAGCTAACTGAATGTGAAACACTCAACCTTGGAGTGCTGTCCTGCCGTTCATAAAAGAGGATGGTCTCAGAGAGTCTGGGGAGGTTGACGACACCAGAGGTCCAAGGCTCATGGAGAACATCCTTGTGTTGGAATATAGGTAGACTTCTGTTATCTTTTTCTTACAGTAGATAATCACTTCACTATCACGTGACATCACACTCATTCGCTGGCCTCATACCTTGCACACCCTCAGTCTTGTTCCACGTCGACTGAGGTCTATCCTAGGTAATTACACAATCTAATATAGTCTTGTTCCACGTCGACTGAGGTCTATCCTAGCCCTGTGCGTCATATCTTTCCTTTAGGTTATGGGCCCCGGTGTCACGACCTATTGAACCCATTCACTCGTTTATCAAACTGCTGCTCATTTGTTTATACCCTCCGACGTTATCCTATCAACATCCTATTCTTTTCCCGCCATTTTCGTTACCCCTGCTATACTAGCACCTTCGAGCCGAGCAACCTCTCTTAGACCCACGTTATGTCCCAAGCTAGCCAGGCATCCAAGGTAGACTCTGATGGTCGCCAAGGATCTGCCAGTGGTAGACTTTCGTTGCCATTCGGACAATCTGAATCCGCAGACTTAGGTCGCGAGAGTCAGACCAGACAGTCCAATACCAGGACTATGTCAGTGGCTTCGGCAGGCGTTTTGGTCAAGCACGAGGAGCCGAGCACACCACCTAGGGGGAAGGCACCGTCAAAACCCAACAAAGTCCATTGGACTCTTAATGTAGCTCACATCGAGCCTAGTCGTTATCAATACATGATGAACCTCCCCGTTAAACTTAATGTGTTGAACTATAAGATATGGGTCCAGCAGATGTGGACTCAATTCCAAATCTTTGACGTTTACAACTACTGTACCAGTTCTGTTCAGGGTGACACCAACAACGCAGAACACGGTGAGAGATGGGCTCGTACAAACGCTATTGTCTGCGCCATACTCTCAGCCAACATGGTGGAGGATATCCAGATACAATTGGGTTATCACGAAATTGCTGCCGATATGTGGGGGGAAGCTCAATCTATATTCACAGGACAGTCTATAATGGATTGGACTCTGCTCCTGAGCACCCTTATCACAACGAAATACGTCAACGGTGAGGATGTTATCACACACATCACTATGATGAAGACACTATGTCGAGACATTGCGGCTATTAAACGCGACATCGGAGATGATTTTTTTGCCTGTATCCTGCGCCTATCTATGCCACCCAACTGGAGCTATGTATTCGCTGGCCTACCTGAAAACTACACAGCCACTGAAATTGAACGTCATATTCGCGAAGAGGATGGTGTTCAAAAGAATCACCAGGCTACTGCCGCTCTCACATACTGCTCTATGGCCAGGAACAACAACAACAATAATCAGCGAAATCAGACTCAGCAACCTGGTCAACCCTTCTGCACGAACTGCAAGATTTCGGGTCATGACTGGAAGGACTGTTGGTCGAAAGGGGGTGGGGCTGAAGGTCAAGGACCTTGCCAGAGGAAGAAGAAGAATAAGGGGAAACAAGGAGGGAACTCACGTCACAGAGCTAATCAAGCTCAAGCTGATGAAACTATGGACAACAATCGATCTACGGCTAGTGGGGGGAACTCTCTTGCTGGGGACTCAGCCTATATGGCTACCACCAGCTCACAGCCGAAATCGGACACTTGGATTCTCGACAGCGGTGCGACAGCACACATATGTAACCAACGATTGGCATTCACAACATTCACACCTCACAACGATATTATTGGAGGTATCAATGCCGACGGCCCTCAGCTACATTCCACAGGTGTAGGGAACATTGAGCTCCTCGTCACTGTGAAAGGCCGTCCTGCTTGCATCGTCACTCTCCTCGATGTCAAATACTGTCCCAATGCTCGCGACAACCTCATTTCTGAGAGCTGAATGGATCGAAAAGGCCTCGAAATTCGAAAGAAGGGGGGATTGGTCCAAATTAACAAGAAGGCCGAAATTGTTATGGAAGGACATCTCCAACGAAATGGCCTCTACCACCTCACCTGCTCTTATCCCCTCGAGACTTCACCTCCATCTTCGCTAGCCTTCGCTGCTATCTCCTCTGACATATCGTCACTGGATCTCTAGCATCGCCGACTTGGGCACCTCAATGAGGAATACTTCCGACACCTAGCTAAGCATCAGATGGTCTCCGGGCTTGATCTCAAGACCTCGGATCGACTCAATGCATGTGCAGGGTGTGCCCTCGGCAAGCATCCACAAGCTCCCTTCCCTCAGCAAGCTTTGCGATGAGCGAAATGACCCCTTGAGTGCCTTCATGCCGATCTCCAAGGCCCTTTCTCCACTTCTATTGAAGGGTACCACCATGTCCTCATTGTCGTTGACGACTTTTCGAGGATGGGCTGGAAGATCTTTCTTAAGCAGAAGAGTGATGCTCGACAACACCTCCGAGACCTCATCACCTCTCTCAAGAACTGAATTGGCAACAAAGTGGTCTATTTTCAATCAGACTGCGGTGGCAAATTTACAGGACATGCACTCAAGTCATACTTCAAGGACAAGGGTATCACCCACGAGATGTCAGCTCCACACACTCCTCAACAAAACGGTGTAGCCGAACAATTCAATCGTACTACTCATGAGCATGCCCTCGCCATGTTGAAGGAGGCTGGTATGGCTGATGGCTTTTGGCCTGAAGCTCACCAGTATGCTAGTGACGCTCGTAATCGCAGTCCAACCAAGACACTCAACCACATCACTCCTTACCAGGCATTCTTCAATGAGAAGCCCAGTGTCTCCACCTTCCGAATTTTTGGATCACGCTGCCATGTTCGCACACCACATGAACTTTGACGAGGAAAGCTTGATGCCCACTCTATTGAAGGGGTATTCTGTGGCTTCGATCCTGCCTCCACTTCGTAGAAGATATGGATCCCTTCGAAGAGGTCATTTCAGGTATCTCGGGACATCATCATCTATGAGACAGTGAACCACCCAGGTATTGATACATCTATGCCTCCTGTCATGAGTGAGGGGGTGAACATCAACAATCCCACTCATTCTCGGAGTCATCCCAACTCCATCCCTATACCTGAGGAGACTGGTTCGCCTTGTTAAGACGAGTACACCACAATAGCTTGCGCTAGTGGCGGAGGGGAATCGTACTCACTGGGTTTGTTGAGATGGTAGTTATAGACTGTGGCTAGAGGATATCTTAGTGGAATGATGGGCAGAAGAGTAGACTGGATTGTCTAAAGAATATACGCATACTACATAGGTCTTATATATCTAATGTCTCTGGTCTGTGCGCTGTTCTACCTAATACAGGTGAGGTCTTATCTGCCAGTAGCATATACAGAGCATACTGCGTACATTGTTCTATTTAATAGACCATGACCAGCAACCTAGAGTGTGGTCTCGTACATTGTTCGTTATCTCTCTTCAAGAGTGAAGTACTCAAGAACCCGTTTCAGCTATAAATAGACTGAACCAACGTAGTGGTACAGATCGAGATTCAACACGCCTCTCCCTCATTCATCTCCTATACCTTCTGATCCTCCATTCACCACTCCTCCATCCATTCCTGATCCTCACCCAGCTCCTTCAACTGCTAATCCCAATCCTATTCCTTCCTCCATTCCTAATCCATCTGAGCCTCGACGAACTACCCGAATCTCTCGACCATCATGGATCAAACAAGCCAATGAGGAACAAGCAGTTAAGGAATTCGAAGCCAAGAAACAGCATCAGAAAATACGTGAAGCTCGAGCTAATCGTCTCAACAATCCAACCTCCAAATACCAACTACCTTCTACAATTCCTGAGCACGAAGCTATCGAGCACACTCCTGAAGGCGACCTCGCTCACATTGCCTACCTAGCTGCCTATGGCCCAGTCGTCCCTCAGAGCTTCGAGGAGGCTATCACTGGACCTGATGCCGACAACTGGTGGAAAGCTATGAGGGAAGAGATATCTCTTCACTCTACTCGAGGAACCTGGAGAGCTGAGAAGATGCCGAAGGAGAGGACTGCTGTTGGTTGTCGATGGACCTACGCGATCAAGTTCGGACCTGAAGGAGAAGTACTCCGATACAAGGCTCGTCTCGTCGCCCAAGGTTTCAATCAGATCCCTGGTCTCGAATATGACGATACCTTCTCTCCTACCACTTGTCTGGAGTCAATCAAGCTCATCCTTCACCTATCCACTACCCTTGGTTGGGAATGTGCTCAAGATGATGTCACTAGTGCTTTCTTACACAGCAACCTCGACTGTATCATCTACATGAAGCAACCACCTGGCTTTGAAGATGGTACCAACAGGGTGCTACTACTCATCCGAAGTCTGTATGGACTCAAACAAGCTGCCCATCTCTGGTACAAGTACATGGTTGAGCGTCTTACATCTATCCACTTCAAACAGCTCCACACCGATAATGCGGTATTCTATCGCAAGCTGGAGTCTGGTACTACCATCATCGCCATCCATGTCGACAACATGTTCAGTACTTCATGCTCACAGGATGAACTCAAGCACGTTCGCTCCCAACTTCACAAGCTCTTCGACATGAAGGAGGAGGATCCGAATTGGCTCATGGGATTTCTTCTCATTGAGGACCATCTAGCTCAAACCATTTCCATCTCTCATCACCAGTACATCGATACCACTCTCAAGTGATTTCATATGCAGAACTGCCATCCTACATCGCTCCCACTCGATCCTGGCTGTAAACTCTCTAAGGCTGATGGACCTCAGACCAAGGAAGAGAAACAGCAAATGGCCAAGACTCCCTATCGTGAACTTGTAGGAGCTCTCACCTGGATATCGCTCATCTCTCGCCCAGACATCGGATTCACTGCTCGCTTCCTTGCTCAATTCAACTCCAACCCTGGACCAAAGCACTGGAAGGCTGCCCAGCATGTACTCCAATACCTCGCTGGTACTCGTGATATTGTCCAAGTCTTGGGAGGAAAATCCAAGGATAATTGTCACCTGACCCTTACTGGCTATTCTGATGCATCTGGAGCTGAGGACCCTGACGATCATCGAGCTGTCACTGGTTGTGTCTTTCAGATGGGTGATAAATCTATTATCACTGTCAGTAAGAAACAGCCTACAGTTGGGGACTCATCAACTGAGAGGGAATACATGGCTGGAGCTTACACTGTCAAGTATGGATTATGGTTGGTTCAACTTCTAGCTGAACTGGAGATGCCCGTTTCACTTCCCATCACTGTCTATATGGATTGCACCAGCAGTATCGATCTCACCAAGGACTCTCGTTTTCATGGAAGGACCAAGCACATAGACATCAAACATCATTTTATTCGTGAACGTGTTTCTGATGGGACCTTTACTATCTGTTATTTATCTACCAAGGAAATGACTGCCGATATTCTCACTAAGGCTCTTAAGGAGCCAGACTTCATTCATTTACGTTCTAAACTAGGTCTCCACATACCTTCAGTCTAAGGGGGTGTGTTGGAATATAGGTAGACTTCCGTTATCTTTTTCTTACAGTAGATAATCACTTCGCTATCACGTGACATCACACTCATTCGCTGGCCTCATACCTTGCACACCCTCAGTCTCGTTCCACGTCGACTGAGGTCTATCCTAGCCCTGCGCGTCATATCTTTCCTTTACCTTGTTTGTGGTGGCCTGTTGGAGTAGCTCGACAACAATGTCTCGGCCTTTTCACTATTTGGTTGCATGACTCCAGCCTTTGTTGCTAATGTGTGAGAGGGATAGAAGGACAAATGTTTGTTTTATGGCATGAAAATCACCAGCTGTTTTATAAGTTCAACCTTTCAGATTGTAGACCCTGTCCTGACTAGAGTCATATTCCCGCATTTCCGGATTATGTTACACTTCCAGAAAAGTTTAATGAGGGTATGAGCAAATGACTTGACACTAATTACTTAGCTGACCTTTGGAAGCAAAACCCGCATTTGCTCATCGTTACATGCAGGGTCGTGTTTTGCTTCAAACTGGGAAAACGGGCCCAGGGTTCATCGTTACTGGTGAGGCCGCATGAAGTCGTTCGAGACCATGATGCTGGTCCTTCCGTTGTTCGGGTTTTATAAGGTGATTTCAGCTTCAGCCATTGCAACTTCGCGAAATAGGTGTCGAAGGACAACCAATGAACTGCGGAAATGAAAGAAAATCCACTGCTTCATATCCACAGCATAATGATCATCAACCCTACTGTCTGAGCCCAGCTCAGCCAAACTCAAGATGCGTGAGTTACCTTGATTTGTATTTGTGGCGCCTCTAGCAACTCAAAGCTCAAGCTTTAAGTCCAGCTCAGCTCCCAGCAACATTACACTGATCCCAGGAACGCCAAGGATAATTCCAGATTTTGTATGATCCTGTAATACAACAGTCCAATGATATGTAAAACGAAATCAACAACACCTAACCACCTCCTTTCCTAATTCCCCTCACTTGTTTAACCTTCAAACACCTTCTCGACATATCACAACACCCTCCCGCCTCGCAGCCTCCAAAAATGCTGCGAGCTGTTCAACAGACTGGTCGTATCCGGGTGCGAAGCGAAGCATGGATTGGACACGGTCGAGTGGGAGACCACCGAGATCCGTAAGCATCCCTTCGATAAACTACGTGATAATGGGTCACTGTGAAACGAGGTACGAGCAATAAAGGGGAAGGAGGGAGACGCACCTTCCAATAAACACGCATTTGTTCCGCTTGTTGTTGCTGCGCACTTGATACAGGCTGAACAACAGCTTCCTGCGCCGCCACAGCTAAAAAAAAAAGCCAGAGAAGTCAATCATCAACCACCACACGCATCCAAAGTCCAAAACGACATACCCTGCCTCGCCATCCCACCACCACCCTCCACCCCTTCCAATTTCTCACCCCGCTCACCCTCTATCAACCGAAACACCCCCTCCCCTATCTCCTCCACAACTCCATAATCAATCCACGTCAAGAGCGCTTTCAGGGCCGGTCCACGATCCACACACGCACTCCCACCAACCCCATCAATCAACTCATCCAAAGTCCATACACCCCTTTCCGAAAAAAGCTGGATGAACGCCGCTTCGAGTGGTGGGACGGTCACTTCCATTTCTTTTTCCTTTCCTTCCGGGTTTGTGTTTGTTGGTGGGGTGGTGGGGGGGAAGGATAAAGAAAGGGTAAGCGTGCCGAGGTGTGGGAGGAATTTGAGTTTTTTGTCTGGTTTGAGTTTTGTGAATGTTTCGGAGTAGGTTTGTTGGAGTGTGGATAGTGGACCTGGCATTTGTATCGTCCCTGTTGCTGTCGTAGTTGCCGAGGTGGAAGAGGATCCAGCAGAAGAGGAAGGAGCCAATGGCGGCCAAAAATGATGCGAAATAATAGTAGGATGCAAAATACTCTCCTCGACCGCCTGTACTAACCCATCTACCCTCCTCGAATCCGACATATCCCTCAACATAACTTCACACACACCCAGAGCAGCTTCACCGAACCTGAGTTTGAGAATTTCAACATTCCTCCGTTCTTTATCAATCCTCTCAACAGTTGTAGCAGAGGAGGGGGAGGTGGAGGAGATGGGTATAGCGAGAAGACGTTGTGCGAGGAGGACTTGGAGTTCTTTGACGAAGAGGTCTTGGGAGTCGTAGATGGATACTAAGGTGGAGAGTACGTCGGAGGGTTTGTTAGTACGGAATTCGGGTCCGGCGTCGATAGGTTCCGGATCCCAGTTGGGGTCAGCGTAGTCATCCACTTGGTTAGCTGGGTTCGTGAGGAGTTGGGTATTGGAGGACGACTGAGTTGGCCCGCCACCAGCAGAAGGCCCGGTGCCGGTGGTGGTGGTGGTGGTGGTGGTGGTGGTGGTGGTGCTAGGGTCGATTGTGTCGTCTAGGAGGGAGTCGGGAGAATCAGTGTCGTCGCCTACGAGGTTAGCTACGATGCAACGGATTGTGTCGGGTCTGTCGCGGAGGTATCGACGGATTGGGTCTGCGACTTTGAAGAGGAGGACTCCTGGAGGGTCGATGATGCGTAGGCATTTGATGATAGCGACGTATTGGGAGAGGATGAGTTTCGTGTCTGCGCCTGGATGCAGGAGGCGTTTGCGGTTCCTATATCGACATGATTATGAGGATGAGAGTGAGGATTGTGACGAAAAAGTATAAACATACGCTTGACGGAGAGCTTTGATGAGGGCCGGACGTTGATCGACACGTTGCAGACAATCTCGAAGATCGTGCAATGCTCCAGTTGAGTCCGGAAAATCGATAATAATATCAAAGATCTCGCGCGTACGAAGATCGCACAGGGTTTTGTTAATATGGAAATCAAAACGCGAGCCAACGCCTTGTAACATCCCCCTAGCTTCTTCAGCATTCGTAGCTCCACGAGCATAGATGAGTAACATCCAAGGGACGACTTTATCCGACATCCAATCACGCAGTTCTCCCAACATCGGACGACTCCATTCACCCGTACAGGTCTCAAGGACGTGGTGTTCGATGAATTCATAGCCGACGGTAGCGATGATGGATTCGTAGCGGTCGATAAGCCCGAGAGTCTCTAATGCCTGCCAGATCGACGCGTTTGGGTCTTCTGCGTCTGGTGGGGTGTCTGTTGTGATGGCGGATAGAGTGGATGCGACGAGGGCTTTGATTGCGCGTGCGAATGTGGGAGGGACGCTGGAGAAAAGGTGTGTTTGGAAGGAGAGCGAGTACGCTGCGTAGATCGTCGTGCCTAGTCTGCAGCCAGATATTATTAAGTATACAACGGCGTGATATGACAACTCACTCTTGTAGGGGAGCCCAATGCTTGAACCACGCAACGAGACGCAAGATCAGACCACGCACAATATCCGCGTCTTCCGTCTCGAGAAACCTAGCCATATGCTCCTCCACATCCCGCTGGATAAGCCAATACTGCTGTTTTAGTTCCTCTAGGAACGTCTCCAGTAAAAAAGGCAGCCGTCGACTTGAGTTGATAATCGTAAACGCGCTCCGAACTTGGTTCATGTCCACATTCTCCCTAGGTTCTTCAAGTGGTCGTGGCCGCAATACTTGAAGGGCATAGTTCCAGGCTTGGCTGAAGCTGATGAGGCCAGCGATGCCTGGTTCGTTTCTGTTGAGGCGGCTGAAGGCTTCTTGCCATTTGGCTGCTACTTGGGAACGAAGTGCTTCAGAGGCCATGATTACGTGACCCAAACTCCATCACACTACAAACTCATCATCCTCGTGGTGGACATTTGTTGTATCACTCAAACAAGGTTCTACCCCACCCTTTCGCCCCCAAACCGAGGTCACCGACATGTTCCTATCCCAGGAGGCACTGACTCTAAACCCGGATTTAATTGGTTCCCAGCTTCCCATTATCTTGTTTCATCTTGCTGGTCAGGTCTCATGGTCGAGTCTCATGGTCGATTCCGTACACGTGGGCTGTGATCCTGGTGGAAGTCAAGGAGATGGCGCTGGAAATCACACCCCCACTCCTGCAAGCCCTACTTGCTGTTCTCGTGATACGTCGAACCCAAAGTAAACGGACCCTATCCTTCTGGCATGTCGCCCATAACTGGCATGGTGTTGTACTTCGAGCCCAGAGCGGTGGACAGCGGTGGTGGGCGAAATGCGCTTGAAACTCGATGGCACCACATCTTCAACCGTTTCCCCCCCCTCCCCCTCGGCACTAGAGTGGTGGCAACTCATATAGGCGAGTCTAAGTGGCTTTGCCCGCGTCTGGACCCTTTCCGCAACCGATGAAGGGACAAAGATGGAACGGAAGAGGTGACGGACAGAGACACGCCAACCTTTTAATTTCAAGAAGGGCGAAAGACAGGAGGTTCCCAGACTGTCGCCCCGTCCCTGACTTGAAAATGAAGAAGTGGCGTTGAAGTTATAATGAGAGGGTACAGTTACGATGAACCCGTTCCTGTGTATTTTTAGTACGCCTAGCTGTCGAAAAGGTATATAAGAGTCTCAAGGTGACCTTCGTAATTTCACCAGTTGATTCAATCCGTCGTATCCTCGTCATGCGCTTCACTCCGCTTGCCATCACCGTTCTCACTTTCTTCTTCTCCCAAGTTACTGCATCTCCATATCCTGATGTTGCAATCCAAAAACGGATTTTTTGTACGTGCTGGGATGACTCGCGTGCCCGATAACTTGATAATAGACTGACTGGAACGGTTCAACGCTCATAGGCAATGACACCATAGTGAGAACCCTAACAGTGCTCATACCCGTACAAATGCCTAATTATGACGTGCTATCACAATATTAATGACTAGCCTTGTGGGTGTCTCCTTTTGCTACCTCGTTTTGTCGAGCTGACATATGACGCGCCGTTTAGGCCCACCTGGTTGGTATTGTTGTGGGCCAATCATTGTAACTCCCGAAAATGTCGGTACCGGGACGTAAGTTCTTCAAAAGTATAGTGTTGTGATGACGATTTAAATATTTACGCGTCATCATCTTCTCTTGCAGCTGCTACAAGGGAACGAGGGAAATCTGTCCTTTGTAGGGGGGCCGGTTTTCGCCTTCCTCTGTTTTGTTGTCAATGTGGCCAATACTAGCATTCAGTACTGAGCTGCGAAGTTCCACCATGATATGAAATATTGAAACCTTCTGCTGAAGCTATCTTATCACGGGAGTGCAAGTGAGAGGCACCCCGCTCTCTAGCACCGTCCTTCTGAGTTCCCTCCATATCTTTGAGCGGCCCTGCAAGTTGGCTTCATAACGCCTCTTGTGCACGCTTGTAAGAGTGTGTATCCCTTTGTATCGTTACTAATTAAAATTGGCTTCTACCTACTTAAAGGAAGTTAGAAATCTGACAAATTTCAAAAGGCGCAAGCTAATCGCTGGGGGGGTTACCGTCCTGCGCTGGGGCCACACCCCCATACCCGATAGCAGACAACCTGTCACAAGATGGCCAACTACCGTCTCCCACCGAAATCCTGTAAGAAACACTAAGTCTACGATACATGAGTATATGTAATGATTATTAAAGCTAATGATGCTCACCTCGGTCACTCGTTATACGCACGAGAACTGAGGGGCTAACTACTACGAAGCTGTTGTATTTAAGCATGAGAGAGAAAGGGTCGTATGTCTAGTAGGGGGATGTTTTCGTATGTCTAAAAACCACGCGGCGTGTCCACCAAGACACGCCGCCCCGTTGTCCTTCCATCCCCTCGTTGATCCGTCGTCCTCACGTCCACCTGTTGTGGGTCCGCTTTCGGCATCGGACCGTGTTTGTAAATCCAACAAATCCTTCCATCGCAAGTTCTCTCAAGTATCCCAAAAATCGCGGCTCAAATTGCTCCGCCTTATAACCAGATCTCAGTACCAAATGAAAATCTTCCGTTCTCCCGGGTCACCTGCTATAAAATATGTTCCCCAGCATGTCGACAATCGCATCCTGTGGGAAGTCATCAATGTAACTATCCACTATGATTGTATTGAGGAACGGTAGGGAGAGGGTTCCTTCATATTTTACGTGAGATTAATGAGTACACTTCGGAGTTTATATTCACGTACCGCGACGCCCTAACAACCCGAAGGTATCCAATAAAAACTTTTGGGACAATTCCGCGAGGTGAATTGTACGAACTTGAGGGACCCCTGTGAAATAGGCTTTTGATGGGGGAAGCCATGAAGTGTTTGTGAATCTGAGGGTCTGGAGAGTGACAGGAAGTCGACAAGCAACGTAGCCCCAAAAGCTTTTGCCTCCTATAGGATCATGGACATCACCAGACAACTGCAGAACACGAAGCTTCTTGAAGCGGGTGTGTTTAAGGAAGTAGCAAGACCATTTGTTATGTTCAAAATGCCATCAGGCGAGCGATTCAAGATGTTCATGTATGTTATCTCGGTAGGGCGCTCTGGGACGCTGAGGGTCTGGGCCGCCAGTGCGATGGGAGGCGAAGACTCCCAGCGTAACAAGGTTCTGACATTTAACCGACAACAGCACACAGAATTTGATTGACATGTGGTGTAATCGCAGGACGGTGATAATTCGGTCCTAGTGGAAGTATGCGGGGACCGGGTAACCGCTCTAAATGTACGTAATGCAAACCGGAAGAGCCAGCCAAGTTGGCTGGACAGAGACTAAACCATTGGAAAGTAGCGGAAGACCTGTGACTCTGCGAAGCTGACCAATGCAATGTGATCGACTCGCAGAGAGAGAGGTTTTGTTCAATGAAGGGGAGCCATTCAACCGGGAAGCCAGTTAAGATTAGGTTCCTTGTCCTTGCGGCATTATTAACGAATACAAAGTTTTTCACTGGTTCCAGAAGATATATGATTTTATCTCTCTTCCCTGTACCGTCTGCGGAGCTCAATAATCTAGCTTGCGTCGTGAGATCCAGTTCGATCGTCATAGGGAGACCCTGCGAGTTCTCGTAATACAAGTTGAGCAACGACATATTGTTGGCACAGTGCGCCTGGTGAACCTTGATCGAAATTGATGTCCACAGTTGGGGCGTAGACCAAGTAACTTGTCTCCAGTAGTACGAAACAGCATCGAGGACGAGTTGAAAATCACTCCCGAGATTGCAGCGTCGTCCGAAACCCGGGAGGCTCGAAGATGTCGGTGGGACTGAGCGGGGAGCAAAACAGGCAGGCGGCAGCGCAAACTGGAAAATGACCGATAACACCTTGGGTGGTAAATGGCGCGTTGCCGCTTGAAAGTTGGTGGTCTTGCTCAGCAGGCTGTCCGTTTCTTGGTTGGGGGAATAACGAAGGGCACCCAAACCGCGGACCTCGCCCAGCATCAGTGCGGCTTCGTCTTGCTCGTTCAAGGCAATTGCCTCGTTTGTAGGATAACAACCACTAAAGTCGCCCACATCGTGTAAGCTATAGGGAGGAGGACTGCAGTCAGGATGCGAAAATACTGGCGACATGGAGGAGCGGATTGAGGGTAAGGGGATGGGGTAGCGAGAACGTATGAGACTGGCAGGAACTTGGGAGAATTCGATGACCTAGGGCGAGCTTGACCAGAATACGCGCACAGACAAGGTATTCGCGCAAGAGATTGGTAATGTTAATGAGGTGTGTATGTGCTGGAGGGCTTTCAAGAGATGGCGTTTGCTTTGGGTTGCTTTCAAATCGCAGCGAATTAACAATAAACTTTGAGTGCGTGGTTGAACCACACAAAGGTTTTTGTGGAGGACTATCAGAAAGGAAATTACTGTGTTTTGAACATGGTCCACGTGCGCAACGGGGTCAAGTCATTTGTGAAAACGTGAAGAAACGTGAATATTTGAATGGTGATTGAAGCTTAAGCGTCTAGGTGAAAATCTATAAAAGGAAAGGGGTGCTGACTGCTTTGGTCAAGATCAGGAACGTCGAATCCAAGCGGTGGTTGTTCCTCGCCGTAGCCAGGTGACACCACCCCCGACAATAACTCAGGAGAAATCAGGCCTCAAGCTCAGAAAGCTTGTTGGATGTGCCACTGAAAGAATGGAATGATGGTCGGTGTCAGACTTTCTTCCAATTGTCCGGGTCAGTGTCTGCTGCAGAGTTCACCTCCTACAACCTGCCAACTGCAGTTGAGGCTAAGTATATAATTTAGTACTGGGACGGAGTGATGCATTTCGGATCATAAGGCTTTAAGGTACCCGCTGATAGGCGCTTTCTTTCATTTCAAACCTTTCGAAAAGGGTTCACAAACGAGATAAGATCTACCAAAATCTAACAATTCATACAAGACCTACGGAGACCAGTCTCCTACTAAACGCACTCTCAACCCCCTTAATCCCAGCCTTGAAACCCAGAGGCCGAACCAAAACCCCTCGCATTACGACGAAGGCTGCCTTCCCAACCCGACCCGCCTCACCATATCCCCCATCCACGCCACACCATTCTTAACCCTATCCTGCGCCCGAAACATACTAAACCGCACATTAAGCGTAAACACACCCCACTGCGCAGTCAACTTCTCCGACAAAGTAGTATACAACGGGTCGATAGGTCGCAACCGTTCCAAATCAGCCGACGAGTCACTGGAATCTTGTAAACCAACCCCTCGGTCATTGTCGTGGTCGCAATCATGCTCGTGCCCGTTGTCCGAGTCCGCACTAGTCCGGCGACGGGGTAATAAATGAAAACACCCAGCGGGGGTCTCAAAATCAGATTCGTCGTCGTAAGGTTCGGGAGGGAGAGGTGGTGGCGAGAAACAAGTGCTCCGATATGGGTATATCGGGACTAGTTCCTCGACGTAGTATAATTGTCCTGTGGTTCTTGATACCCTCCCCAATCTCCGTTTATACGTAGCAACATGCTGGCCTACATGTTTTTTTGTCTTTCTAGCGGAGAAAGGTACATGGCCGGGCCCGTGAACGGGGCGATCTCGCTCGACGAATTGGACTTGACGCTCGTGGTAAGGACGGGGTGGTTTTGAGCGCTGCCGGCGGTGGTGGTGGTGGTGGGTGCCGTTGAAAGATGATTGGAGGATTGGCGGCGAAGCTGGTGGGGGTACGGAGGTGCTGAGAGTGTTGTTAGTGTCGGTTCTGAGGATAGAGTTTTTACGTTCGGCTTGGGCGTTGAGTGATTGTGCTCTTTTACGGATGATTTGTTCGTGGTGATGAGAGGGGGAAAAGTATTGTGTGAAGCTTGATCTTCTTGATGCCTTGTTGTTGTCTGCAGTCTTCATTAGAATGAGAGGAGGTCAAGGGTGTTCTTGTGATAGGAGAAGGTATCATGTTGGGGATATCGTCCAGGGGAAGGGGCTGGATGGGACTTAGGTCTGACTCGGAATAGGAGAGCGCGCATTTGGTAGGTGGTAGGTGGTCATGGGGCACTTCGTTGGTCACGATAGGGAGTCTGGCGCGGGTATACATGAAGTAAATTTGCGTCTGTGATAAAGGAGAGGTAACGTTGGGGGTGGTGCGAGAGCTTCCATACGCGTTACTTGAGCAATGAAAAGCTCGGACGCGACAGCGCCTTTGGCTAATGTTATAGATTCCTTTTCCCCTTTTCGGTCACCACCACCGGCAGTGCTACCCGTTTTACTTCCTCGCCAGTGAGCGTTCAGAGCGCCTCCTTCCGTACCGTACTCTTCTGTATCGGTTAACAAATTCATGTCGTATAGTGGTAACCCCCGTCCAACGAGTCGACATGACATTGCACCTAGAGACCCTTCTATCACAGGAAGTCCTTCCTGCGTGAGTGAATATTCTATATCTGGGTCTGTGAAAGGTGCTGGGTATAGGTCCGGTCGAGAGAACGCGACGGCATGTTTAGATTGTGTGGAAGAGAGGATGTTTATGACCATGTGTGCCTTAGTGCCATTAGGGGTAGGTGACGACGCGACAGAATTAAGAGTTGTCGCCATACGCGAGGGGATCCGTAGTGCGAATGTTATGAGTGGGTATGGGTCCATTGCGATGGACGTGAAGGAACTCAACGTTGCACCATGATGAAGCGCTTGATAGTTGGTGCTAGGTTCCGTGGCCTTGTGTGAAGAAGACGACGAGGAAGGCATAAACGCAGTCACAACTGCTACTGGTTGCGCAGTCTCGCGTAGAAGTTCACGGAGTTGTTCCCGGATACATTTCTGTGATTGTTGTCGTTGATCGGGACGTTGTTGGACATGGGTGCTTGTCTTGAGGGCTGTTGCTTGTGAATAAGAACGTGCAGGTGGAAAGATGCGAGGACTATGATGAGATATACGAGGCAACATGCAAGGAATGGTGTTGTGGGACGGTCAAGGAAATCTGTGAGTGGGGTGAACGCGCTAAACCGGTGCCGCCGGAAGCCGGCGGCTGCGGATCACATCCGAAGCTCCTGTCAATATCTGATGTTGGACATTTATGTACTTATGCACTCAAGCAGCAATCTGCGTACCACTGTCAACCTTGCCGAGTTCGGACTCACGCTGGAAGCACCCAATCTGTTGCTTTAGCATCAGTCATTGTATGACGCCACACCCCGGTTGCCGTTTCGCCAGTGCCGCAGGCTGGCTGTTCTTTGGTGTGTGAGCAGGCACCCATATTAGTCCTTTCTCCTCGGCAGCTCGTCAGCTATCGTTCGTCCCATTGCAAACCATTCTGCATTCTGACGTGCTTTCTTCGGGATTATCGTCCATTTAACAAAATGACGAACGTCCGCGGTGATATAAAGCCGAGGTGCAGAGGAGTAAAAACGGTACATCTTTATTGCATAGTGATTTACCCACGCAGTCTTGACCTTAAGC
Source organism: Calvatia gigantea (assembly GCA_025093985.1). NCBI lineage: Eukaryota > Fungi > Basidiomycota > Agaricomycetes > Agaricales > Lycoperdaceae > Calvatia > Calvatia gigantea. Next base: position 512,693 of record JACAAK010000005.1, on the reverse strand, counting down.
TCCTGTTTTGACGTCAAAGGACCGGAAAATGCTATTCTTGACTGCCGGTGGCCAGTGATATAAAGCACTCAACCATTGGAGCCGGGTTGTGTTTTTGGCCTACCCGGCTTCTTCTGTCTTTATGTTGTGTCACCATTACACCAACAGCCATCAACCGCAAGAGGAGGATGGCGTTGTCGAGCAAACCCTAGAGAAAGCCACGGTACCTGACTATGAGGCATCTTCAGACAGGTAAGCCTCTTGTCAACTTCGATTACCCACATTTCGCTAAGAAACAAAGCTCGCTGAAAGTATGTGCGTCAGCGGAGGTCAATAAGGTAGAAGAGGAAAACGTTTTCTGGGTGTGTATAAACACTCGAAGCCATGGTTTCTGGGTTAGTTCACTCATCCGCTATCCCAGGTTGACTTTGAACCCAACGACCCCAGAAACCCAATCAATTTTTCTCGGCGCAAGAAATGGCTTATCACAGTCATTGTCTGTTTCTCAACGTTTCTCACCTGTACGCTCCTATTCAATTCCTTCACCCTCTCAACTTTGATCTTCTCATCTATATCCATCTCCTAGCCGCGGGCGTCTCCGCCTACAACCTCGGCCTCGAATCCATGATTCGCGATCTTAACTGCACCGAATTCCAAGCAACTGTCGGTCTCAGCGTCTACCCTCTCGGATTTGCTATCGTACCCATGTTCACTGCAGCCTTCAGTGAGGAGTTCGGCCGACAGCCTTTGTACTTATGGAGCAGTATCGGCTTTGAACTTATGTTTGTCATGGTCGCATGGTCCGTACTAGCACACCTGACCTTGTCAGGTTCAACACCCGCTGACCGATCTAATATGTACAGCGCAAAGAATATCCAGACGGTTATCGTCGCGCGGTTCTTGCAAGGTTCGTTCGCTTCGACGGGTGCTACCATGGTGGGTGGATCGATTGCTGACATTTGGGCCGTTTCCGAGTAAGTTCTTTGGTTTTACTTACCATTCCATCGTTCTTGTGAGTTCTTACTGCGGACATCGATCTAATCTGCCCTATTTTCTGTTCTCTGCTTCATCTCTCTTCCGTGCTGCGTGTGAACGACCACCACCCTGCATCTCACCGGCCCAACGATGAACCCGGGCGGATCAACAATGTCTCTAATAATCTACCTCGTTGAATTGCGGCATGATGACGCGGCAACGATTATGTAGACGCGGCTTACCAATGGCTCTGTTCTCGTTGTTTGCTATTTCTGGGATGGGTGTATCACCAGTCGTAGCGGGCTGGATGGAGATGAATCCGAAATTGCAGTGGCGGTGGATACAATGGGTCCAAATGACGTGCGTTTTTAACCCGTCAAACAAAGTTTTCGTCCTTTGTTCCTTATGAAGTCGAACAGGTTTTCGGGCGCGTTCATCCTTATGGTCATATTTCTTCTCACAGAGACACGGTCTACGATCGTGCTGCAGAAAATTGCGAAGCAGAAGCGGAAGGAGACGGGGGATGCGAGGTATAAAGCGCGCGTGCCAAAGCCGAATATGGGGAAGCTGATTTGGATAAGTTGTACGAGACCTTTACGTACGTCTTTGAACTTAAGATTATCGTTATATTTTTGTTCGTTATGCTGATGCTGGTGTGCGTTGTTGTAGGATTGCTCTTGACTGAGCCTGTTGTGACGAGTTTTAGCGTGAGTCCACCTGGACCTTTTATTTAATTACGCCGGGGGGTATTGACAGACACTTACCTGGTAGCTATGGATTGGGTTTTGTTGGGGTGTTCTCTTCTGCCTCATCGAATCTATCTCTGGCGTTTTTCGGACACTGCACCACTTCAACACGGGGCAGACAGGGACTGTTTTTGTCACTCTAGCGTACGTGTTCTCCGTTGTCTCTTTATCGATTATCCTCATCTTCGCACCGTGTAGGATTGGTGCATTCCTAGGACTCTTGACTAATATTTACCAAGAAAAATTATACAAGTACATCCAGCACAACAACATTGCGGACGCAAACTGAAATTCTATACGCGATAGGAAATATTACCCAGTCAGGCAAACGGAAGCACGACTCATAGCACCATGCTTCGCTGCATTCTTACTACCAACCGGGATGTTCATTTATGCATGGTGTTCATTCCCTTCAATACACTGGATATCATTATGCATCGGTATCATCGTATGTCACCGTTCGCTGGCCTTCTTCAGACTTGATCTGAATTGACATTTAGATCTACATGTGGGGAACGTTTATAGTCTACTTAGGTGTATTCTCATACCTCGCGGACTGGTACGTCTTTTGGCCAGTTTCACCGCCCACGTGTGTACTAATGAGGCGGTCAGTTACGGCCCCTACGCCTCCTCTGCACTCGCCGGTCAATCCCTCGCGCGTAACATCCTTGGAACAGTGTTCCCTCTGTTCACACAACAGATGTACCGCGGACTCACATACAAGTGGGCTAATACACTTTTTGGGTGCGTTGCACTGCTGATGCTACCTATACCCTTTGTACGTTCCTCTCCCTCTCCACAATTGGGGGTGTTGGAGGTGGCTGATGTGGGTTTTAGGTTCTGTTCTATTACGGACCAAAAATTCGGATGATGAGCAAGTTCTCGAGGAAGGTTCTTGAGGTTCGCGGCTCGGCATGATTCAAGGCACCTTAAGTTGGTTGATGGTCCGAACACATGGATAATGAGCTTGACCTTCCTTTTTTTCCTGGATTCATCATTTGGTTGGTGATACACCGAAGTCATACTATAACCGACCTAGACTGGAACATTGTTCCTTGTGTTAGTAGCATCTCATCTCTGCATCTTATAGAGCTATCAAATTATTCATACATTTTGGTTCCAATATTCCGAAGGAGTGGTGAGAAAATTTGAAATTCGTGCAGGGATATATCTACGATGTATTTACAATAGTCATCGTGAAACGCAGTCCTTTGGATTCTCAGCCTCGTTAAGTAGATTGTTATAAATGCAGTCAGGCAACAATCGGTTAGGTCTGTCACGCATCACAACTCACGTGGGTCGCGTCAATTGCCTCCCAATCTCATTTCCACACTTGGACGTCCCACATTAATGACAGACCGATCGCGACGCTCTCAACAGTCTAAGTCGGATGCTCTCGCGTCCTACAAACTCGCTAGACAAGGAGGAAAGCGTGTTTTACAGGTGAGCAACGCATCGAGGAATGCACTTTGCGACCAACCCACTCAAAGCAGAGGACTAACAGGAGGAAGACGCGAGTATTTACGATGAAGTGACGGAGGAGGAATACAAACATATCGTCAGAGGGAGGTTACTGAATGATGATTTCGTGGAAGAAGATGGTGTGAGCGGTTACACGGATAATGGGATGGACGATTGGATGAATGAAGATGTGGGGGAATCAGAGGAGGAGGTCCGTTCGAGTAAGAAAAGTGCGTAACACCGGATGCGGTATCTTTCTCTAAATTGACGCAGGGATTAGCCAAGAAAAAGGCTCAGGAAACATCTGGCAAACCAAAGACAAAACCAAAACCACCACCAAAACCTGCAGCGCCTTCAATTAGTGCATATCGTCCCGCTGTATCGGCAGAGCAGGAGAATGACTTTATGGCATCTCTTCTGGGGGAGCTGGATAAAGCGCCGGCAAAAGTCGAGTTGCCAAAATCCCGAAAACGAAAGCCGGTGCCGAAGTACAAATTTGATGACGACGACGACGGCCCCTCACCTGCTCAATTAAAATTCGGGTCTTATAGGAAAAGGACCACGTATGCCGATCTTTCATCCGATGGACCCGCTGAAAGCAGTCTTCCGTCAAGCGATGTCGACTTCAGTCCGAAGAAGAAGATGAAGCTCGACGATGGCACCGTCTCTCCTGCCATTGAGCAACTCGCAGACCTCGATGTTTACAGCAGCTCCGATGTCGATTCTTCGTTTTTTGACGATATCGATTTTAATGAGCCTATGGACATTGATGAAGCTGATTTCGACAAGCCAAAGTTCATTGTGAAGGAGGAGCCAAAACCTGTTACACTCAAACCTGCCACTGCCAAGGGCAAGTCAATCGCGAAACCTTTAAAGATAGAGGAAGATACCAAACCTACGTGGTTATCCGTTTACGATTCGTTGAACGTTGAATCCCAAGACTCCCTCGGACCTATCAGCGCCTCGCATTCATCTGTGAACTCCGCGGATATATCAGCCCTCGAAGAGGACGGCTCTTTCAAATTCTACTGGATCGATTATCTAGAGCTGGAGGGTAAAATCTATTTCACCGGCAAGGTGAAAGATAAGAAGACAGGCGCGTGGGTATCGTGTTGTGTCACAGTTGAAAATCTACAACGTAACCTCTTCTGCCTACCGCGCGAAAGGCGCGTCGAACAAGATGAAGATGGAGATTTCTACGATACAGACGTTGTGCCAACTTTGCAAGATGTCTACGCTGATTTCCGATAAGTACATGTTTGTCCACAAACAGGGTGCGGACCAGATGACCTGCCGCCAGTACGAGCACACGGAAGAAAGAACGAAGTGTGCACCCAGCCTCGGAGAGTCCTTGTCACCGCCGACCCCGTAGTTCCGAACAGCCCCGGAAAAGTCGAAGACTGGACAAGCGAACTGGAAGATGAGCAACAAAGTCTCTGGCGGGGAATTTAAAGCCGGGGAGTTGAAAACTTTATGCATGCGTGGGGATCTAATTTTTGTTAACTGAAGAACCAACGTCTCGGCCAGGAAGGGGTCGGGATATTGGGGTGGCAATTGAGCCGCTGTTCGATAGGGAAGGTGAAAGTGCCGCCGTCTACGAAACATGAGGCTTGACCAACGACGCTGACTACGATTAACTTACCTGATTCCAGATACTAAGGAAGGAAGGATTGGGCAGTTAGACCACTAGTCCATGACTTTTATATCCTGGCCACAGTTTCCGGCGAAAAGGGGGAACAATGTCCACTCAAGACGGGGGTGGCCTTATGTGGGTGTAAGTCCCAAATCCAGGAGACGTCCAGGAACAACACACGAGCAAAGTGAAGCCACCACTTGATTTGCCACCTTGCCCAAACCGTGCCCACAATTCCCGGAGTAATGCTCAAACGCATTCGACCCACATTGTTCTTGAAAATTCGTACTTCGAACGTGGGTGAGCAGGTGAGCGTTTGCTACTCTCTTCGGATGCAAGCCCCAGTTATCCTCAACCCTCGTCAAGGTTCAATATTTTCAGTTCTCGCACGAGTGCTGTTCAAGTCACGAAGGTGCGGGTGTGATACACCACTGAAATATTTTATTGAGGGGTGTCTGAAATGATCACGTGTTTGAAAATGCCAACTTGCAGCCCAGACCCTATAGTGCAGGCCTTTACAATTTTCTGTGGGATGTGCCTCATTAAGTATCTTCATGCACCTTTTCTGAAAGTCTGGGAGTGCGCAAAAGCATTCAGGTAATTGCAATGTACACTAAAAGGTATTTCATGCCCGAAGTTCGCGTCGATACCCAGACCTTGCGAGGCCTTCTGCACCGTCCGCAGTAAAAAGACCTCTACTTATATTATAATATATCATGAATTGGGTCATATACCAGACCGAAGGCTATAGGTTCCAACGCCCGGCGCAACAACGGTCAACCAGGCCGTCAAGTCCCGCTTCATGTCAGCGCGACATTTGTGTGACGTTAATTTCAAGCGCCTAATAAGGCCTTCACGTCCCACGTTTACATCCATCGTCGGTCTGATTTGTCTTTCTCTTATTTCCGCGTCCCGAGCACCAACGGTCGATGTCTGACCGGCGGCCTCAGGCCAAACTTGGTGCGCTCGAAGCTTACAAACTTGCTAGGGCAGGAGCAAAGCGTATTTGGAAAGTGAGCAACGCGTTGAGACACGCTCCTGACTGGGTTACTAAAAAATAGCACAGGAGGAGGACCCGACCATATACGATGAAGTGACGGAAGAAGAATACAAGAGTATCGTCAAAGGGAGGTTACAAAGGGATGAGTTTGTAGTTGAAGATGGTGTAGAGGGCTACATGGATAATGGCATGGATGATTGGATGGGTGAAGCCATGGAGGAATTAGAGGAGGAAGTTCGTACAAGCAAGAAAAGTGCGTAGCGCGTGATCAGTTTTTTTTTCTTTAAATTAACACGGTAAATAGTCAAAAAGAAGGCCCAGGAGACATCTGGCAAACCAAAGGCAAGACCAAAGGCAAGACCAAAGTCACCACTAGCACCTGCCGCGCCCTCAATCAGTGCATATCGTCCCGCTGTATCGGCAGAGCAGGAGAATGACTTCATGGCTTCTCTTCTGGGGGAGCTGGATAAAGCACCTGCAAAGGTCGAAATGTCAAAATCCCGAAAACGAAAGCCAGTGCCTAAGTATATCTCCGACGACGACGGCAACGACTCCTCACCTGCTCCATCGAAATTCGGATCTTATAGGAAAAGGAGCACCTATGCCAATCTTTCATCCGATGGACCCGCTGAAAGCAGTCTTCCGTCAAGCGATGTCGACTTTAGTCCGAAAAAGAAGATGAGGCTCGACGATGGCACCGTCTCTCCTGCCGCCGAGCAACTTGCAGACCTCGATGTTTACAGCAGTTCCGATGTCGATTCTTCGCGGTATCGTGTTGTGTCACAGTTGAAAATCTACAACGTAACCTCTTCTGCCTACCGCGCGAAAGGCGCGTCGAACAAGATGAAGATGGAGATTTCTACGATACAGACGTTGTGCCAACTTTGCAAGATGTCTACGCTGATTTCGAGCTCATCAGGAAGGAATTGGGGATCAAGTCGTGGAGGGCGAAGTTTGTGAAGCGGAAGTATGCGTTCGGGGAAAAGGACGTTCCTCGCCGGGAGAGGCAATGGCTGAAAGTAGTCTATGGTTTTAATGGTGAGTTCCTCGATGACTTACTCCCCGACCCAGGGTTTTGAAATATTGTTTCAGAGCCTCAGATCCCTGCGAAAGCCGAGAGTCCAAATATTGCTCGGATTTTTGGCACTAGTACAAACGCATTCGAGTTACTGGTGCTCAAGCGGAAAATTATGGGCTCTTGCTGGCTAAAGATTAAGAACCCCGTTGTTGATCACAAGGGCGTATGTCCTCAATCCTCGAACAGTCTGATCTCGTTCTCATTACGCTTTCAGGTCTCTTGGTGTAAACTCGAAGTGACGGTCTCGGACCCAAAGGATATTAACCCCGTCTCGGATTCCGACCCTGATACGCCACCGCTCACTGTTATGAGTCTCAGTGTTCGTTCTATCGTAAACCACAAAGAAAATAAGCGCGAAATTGTTTGTACCAGTAGTCGGACATGGCAAAATCGTAAGTATACGCGCAATTTTCCGTGTTCTCGTCACAACTTATGTCTGGCCAGTACAAATCGATGACCTGACACCACCGGATAAGTTACCATGCCGGGTTCAAACATTCGTCCGACCGCTGGATACGTTTCCGCCCAATTTTGAAGCCCGGGCAAGGGCGAACGGAAAGGGCGCTATGTCTGCTGTCACCAACGAGACGATGGTACTCAACCAACTTATACGTGAGCTTCCTACCACATCTTTGTAAGCGGGACGCTTACAGCCCGCAGAGGAAATCTACAAGATGGACCCTGACGTAATCGTTGGCCACGAATTCCTTGGTGTCTCGCTAGATATCCTGTTAAACCGCATGAAGGATCTGAAAGTCAAGCATTGGTCGCGCCTCGGTCGATTCAGACGTTCTAAGTGGCCACTCATTGGTAGACAAGGTACCAATATCAAATTCCTCAACGGTCGCATGCTTTGTGACCTCGCCAGTGATGGGGCCAAGGTCTGTTGTGGATTATCAATAAATTCAGTATTGTCGGCTGAAAAAGCATAGAGTATGATCTCCTCAACAACTTGGTCCCTCACGGAAATGTGCAGGACCCATCTGAACTTTGAACGGCCAGAAATCGACCCCGATGATACTGCCAGCTACCTTGATGGAAGTCTAAGTACTCCGAATCGTATGCTGGAGTTCGTGCAACATTGTGAACTCGATGCACATTACCAAATGGCCATCGCTGCCAAGGTGCAGATCCTGCCTCTAACGAAGCAGTTGACCGGCTTGGCCGGTAATGCATGGTACAGACCCTATCCTTCTGTTTGCCACACCTTCTGCTTATCTATTCCTTTAGGAATAAGACGCTCAATGGAGGGCGTGCGGAGCGCAACGAATACATTCTACTACATGAATTCCACCGCTTGAAGTACATCGTTCCTGACAAGCAATATGGCAAGAAAACTGCGCCTGTCGTGAAACAGGACGACGACGATCCAGACGCGCCGAAGACGAAAGGGAAGAAAGACAAGTATAAGGGTGGTCTCGTATTTGAGCCGAAACGTGGTCTATGGGACAAGTACATACTTGTCATGGACTTTAATTCGCTATATCCCAGTATCATCCAGGAGTACAACATCGATTTTACAACCACTGAACAATTCGAAGTAGACGAGGTGTGTTTCTATGTCAGTTTTGGGTGATCATGCGCTAATTACATCTTCCCCAGAACGGTGAAGAGAAAATCCCTGACCCACCTCCCCCAGGGACCGAGAAAGGTGTCCTTCCTCGACTTATTGCCACTCTTGTCGAACGTTTTTGACGATATTGACTTTAATGAGCCTATGGACATTGATGAAGCCGATTTTGACAAGCCCAAACCCATTGTGAAGGAGGAGCCAGAACCTGTTACACTCAAACCCGCCATTGCCAAGGGCAAGTCTGTCGTGAAACCCGTGAAGGTAGAGGAAGATACCAAACCTACGTGGTTATCCGTTTACGATTCGTTGAACGTTGAGTCCCAAGACTCCCTCGGACCTATCAGTGCCTCGCATTCGGCCGTGAACTCCGCGGATATCTCAGCCCTCGAAAAGGACGGCTCTTTCAAATTCTACTGGATTGATTATCTAGAGCTGGAGGGCAAAATCTATTTCACCGGCAAGGTGAAAGACAAGAAGACAGGCGCGTGGGTATCGTGTTGTGTCACAGTTGAAAATCTACAACGTAACCTCTTCTGCCTACCGCGCGAAAGGCGCGTTGAGCAAGATGAAGATGGAGATTTCTACGATACAGACGTTGTGCCAACTTTGCAAGATGTCTACGCTGATTTCGAGCTCATCAGGAAGGAATTGGAGATCAAGTCGTGGAGGGCGAAGTTTGTGAAGCGGAAGTATGCGTTCGGGGAAAAAGACGTTCCTCGCCGGGAGAGGCAATGGCTGAAAGTAGTCTATGGTTTTAATGGTGAGTTCCTCGATGACTTACTCCTCGACCCAGGGTTTTGAAATATTGTTTCAGAGCCTCAGATCCCTGCGAAAGCCGAGAGTCCAAATATTGCTCGGATTTTTGGCACTAGTACAAACGCATTCGAGTTACTGGTGCTCAAGCGGAAAATTATGGGTTCTTGCTGGCTAAAGATTAAGAACCCCGTTGTCGACCACAAGGGCGTATGTCCTCAATCCTCGAACAGTCTGATCTCGTTCTCATTACGCTTTCAGGTCTCTTGGTGTAAACTCGAAGTGACGGTCTCGGACCCAAAGGATATTAACCCCGTCTCGGATTCCGACCCTGATACGCCACCGCTCACTGTTATGAGTCTCAGTGTTCGTTCCATCGTAAACCACAAAGAAAATAAGCGCGAAATTGTTTGTACCAGTAGTCGGACATGGCAAAATCGTAAGTATACGCGCAATTTTCCGTGTTCTTGTCACATCTTATGTCTGGCCAGTACAAATCAATGACCTGACACCACCGGATAAGTTACCATGCCGGGTTCAAACATTCGTCAGACCGCTGGATACGTTTCCGCCCAATTTTGAAGCCCGGGCAAGGGCGAACGGAAAGGGCGCTATGTCTGCTGTCACCAACGAGACGATGGTACTCAACCAACTTATACGTGAGCTTCCTACCACATCTTTGTAAGCGGGACGCTTACAGCCCGCAGAGGAAATCTACAAGATGGACCCTGACGTAATCGTTGGCCACGAATTCCTTGGTGTCTCGCTAGATATCCTGTTAAACCGCATGAAGGATCTGAAAGTCAAGCATTGGTCGCGCCTCGGTCGATTCAGACGTTCTAAGTGGCCACTCATTGGTAGACAAGGTACCAATATCAAATTCCTCAACGGTCGCATGCTTTGTGACCTCGCCAGTGATGGGGCCAAGGTCTGTTGTGGATTATCAATAAATTCAGTATTGTCGGCTGAAAAAGCATAGAGTATGATCTCCTCAACAACTTGGTCCCTCACGGAAATGTGCAGGACCCATCTGAACTTTGAACGGCCAGAAATCGACCCCGATGATACTGCCAGCTACCTTGATGGAAGTCTAAGTACTCCGAATCGTATGCTGGAGTTCGTGCAACATTGTGAACTCGATGCACATTACCAAATGGCCATCGCTGCCAAGGTGCAGATCCTGCCTCTAACGAAGCAGTTGACCGGCTTGGCCGGTAATGCATGGTACAGACCCTATCCTTCTGTTTGCCACACCTTCTGCTTATCTATTCCTTTAGGAATAAGACGCTCAATGGAGGGCGTGCGGAGCGCAACGAATACATTCTACTACATGAATTCCACCGCTTGAAGTACATCGTTCCTGACAAGCAATATGGCAAGAAAACTGCGCCTGTCGTGAAACAGGACGACGACGATCCAGACGCGCCGAAGACGAAAGGGAAGAAAGACAAGTATAAGGGTGGTCTCGTATTTGAGCCGAAACGTGGTCTATGGGACAAGTACATACTTGTCATGGACTTTAATTCGCTATATCCCAGTATCATCCAGGAGTACAACATCGATTTTACAACCACTGAACAATTCGAAGTAGACGAGGTGTGTTTCTATGTCAGTTTTGGGTGATCATGCGCTAATTACATCTTCCCCAGAACGGTGAAGAGAAAATCCCTGACCCACCTCCCCCAGGGACCGAGAAAGGTGTCCTTCCTCGACTTATTGCCACTCTTGTCGAACGGCGTCGACAGGTCAAGTCACTCATGAAAGACAAGTCAGCATCACAAGCAAAGCTGCTGCAATATGACATCAAGCAGCAAGCGTTGAAGTTGACGGCTAACAGTATGTACGGGTGTCTCGGCTTCGAATACTCAAGATTTTATGCGCGACCATTGGCGGCGCTCACAACATACAAGGGTCGTGAGATTTTGACGCACACAAGGGAGTTAGCGGAGAGCTTGAATTTGGATGTGCGTCCAGGTTTCTCTACCGAGGGCACGCACTGACGTGAGTGGGGTTAGGTCGTTTACGGTGACACGGACTCGGTATTCGTCAATTCTGGCGTGACTGAACTCTCAGAGGCTTTGAAGACCTCGGCGATATTCAAAAAAGCCGTCAATGATCGATACAAACTCCTCGAGATTGATTTGGACAGCATCTTCCAAAGATTACTCCTGTTGCAGAAGAAGAAATACGCTGCGCTGAAGGTTGAGGATGGTGGACGGACGAAGACCGAGGTTAAAGGTTTGGATATGAAGCGCAGGGAGTATTGCGCATTGTCCAAGAACGTTTCACAGTAAGAACCCGCTTTTTACACAAGAGAACGTCTTCTCATGCACGTTTGAAAGATATGTTCTTGAACAAATCTTGTCTGGCGAGGCGACTGAAATTGTCGTCGAGAATATCCATGAAAACCTAACCACAATTGGACAGAACGTGCGGAGTGGTTCCATAAAGCTGGAAGAATTTATCATTTTTAAGGTCCGCATCACCATTTCCCCAATTTGCTATTAACATACCATTCTGTTTCAGCGTTTGGGTAAGAACCCAGAAGATTACCCCGATGCCAAAAATCAACCCCATGTGCAAGTCGCGCTCCGCATGAAGACAAGAGGAGGAAGTGCGCGTACTGGCGACGTCATCCCCTATATATTCTGTGTCAAAGAGGGAGAGGATAGCCCGAAGACTGCCCAAGCAGATCGAGCTAAACATCCTGACGAAGTGAGAAAAGCAGATGGAGAGCTGAAGATTGGTAAGTTTTCTGGGGGGGACGAGTTGAGCTACGTGCATCTGATTTGGTATAGACTACGATTTCTACTTGTCCCAGCAAGTGCTACCGCCTATCGAACGTCTTTGCGAGCCGATAGAAGGTACTGACCGGTCAAGGTTGGCTGAATGCCTTGGTAGGTCTTATATAGTCGGACATGGCAAAATCGTAAGTATACGCGCAATTTTCCGTGTTCTTGTCACATCTTATGTCTGGCCAGTACAAATCAATGACCTGACACCACCGGATAAGTTACCATGCCGGGTTCAAACATTCGTCAGACCGCTGGATACGTTTCCGCCCAATTTTGAAGCCCGGGCAAGGGCGAACGGAAAGGGCGCTATGTCTGCTGTCGCCAACGAGACGATGGTACTCAACCAACTTATACGTGAGCTTCCCTCCACATCTTTGTAAGCGGGACGCTTACAGCCCGCAGAGGAAATCTACAAGATGGACCCTGACGTGATCGTTGGCCACGAATTCCTTGGTGTCTCGCTAGATATCCTATTAAACCGCATGAAGGATCTGAAAGTCAAGCATTGGTCACGCCTCGGTCGATTCAGACGTTCCAAGTGGCCGCTGATTGGTAGACAAGGTACCAACATTAAATTCCTCAACGGTCGCATGCTTTGTGACCTTGCCAGTGATGGTGCCAAGGTCTGTTATTGGTGACCAAGCAATTTTGTATTGTCGGCTGAAAAAGCGTAGAGTATGATCTCCTCAACGACCTGGTCTCTCACAGAAATGTGCAGGACCCATCTGAATTTTGAACGACCAGAAATCGACCCCGAAGACACCGCCAGCTACCTTGACGGAAGTCTAAGTGCTCCCAATCGTATGTTGGAGTTCGTGCAACATTGTGAACTCGATGCGCATTACCAGATGGCTATCGCCGCCAAGGTGCAGATCCTGCCTCTAACGAAGCAGTTGACCGGCCTGGCCGGTAATGCATGGTACACACCCTTTCCTTCTGTTTGCCACACCTTCTGCTTATCTATTCCTTTATAGGAATAAGACGCTCAATGGAGGGCGTGCGGAGCGCAACGAATACATTCTGCTACATGAATTCCACCGCTTGAAGTACATCGTTCCTGACAAGCAATATGGCAAGAAAACTGCGCCTGTCGTGAAACAGGACGACGACGATCCAGACGCGCCGAAGACGAAAGGGAAGAAAGACAAGTATAAGGGTGGTCTCGTATTTGAGCCGAAACGTGGTCTATGGGACAAGTACATACTTGTCATGGACTTTAATTCGCTATATCCCAGTATCATCCAGGAGTACAACATCGATTTTACAACCACTGAACAATTCGAAGTAGACGAGGTGTGTTTCTATGTCAGTTTTGGGTGATCATGCGCTAATTACATCTTCCCCAGAACGGTGAAGAGAAAATCCCTGACCCACCTCCCCCAGGGACCGAGAAAGGTGTCCTTCCTCGACTTATTGCCACTCTTGTCGAACGGCGTCGACAGGTCAAGTCACTCATGAAAGACAAGTCAGCATCACAAGCAAAGCTGTTGCAATATGACATCAAGCAGCAAGCGTTGAAGTTGACGGCTAACAGTATGTACGGGTGTCTCGGCTTCGAATACTCAAGATTTTATGCGCGACCATTGGCGGCGCTCACAACATACAAGGGTCGTGAGATTTTGACGCACACAAGGGAGTTAGCGGAGAGCTTGAATTTGGATGTGCGTCCAGGTTTCTCTACCGAGGGCATGCACTGACGTGAGTGGGGTTAGGTCGTTTACGGTGACACGGACTCGGTATTCGTCAATTCTGGCGTGACTGAACTCTCAGAGGCTTTGAAGACCTCGGCGATATTCAAAAAAGCCGTCAATGATCGATACAAACTCCTCGAGATTGATTTGGACAGCATCTTCCAAAGACTACTCCTGTTGCAGAAGAAGAAATACGCTGCGCTGAAGGTTGAGGATGGTGGACGGACGAAGACCGAGGTTAAAGGTTTGGATATGAAGCGCAGGGAGTATTGCGCATTGTCCAAGAACGTTTCACAGTAAGAACCCGCTTTTTACACAAGAGAACGTCTTCTCATGCACGTTTGAAAGATATGTTCTTGAACAAATCTTGTCTGGCGAGGCGACTGAAATTGTCGTCGAGAATATCCATGAAAACCTAACCACAATTGGACAGAACGTGCGGAGTGGTTCCATAAAGCTGGAAGAATTTATCATTTTTAAGGTCCGCATCACCATTTCCCCAATTTGCTATTAACATACCATTCTGTTTCAGCGTTTGGGTAAGAACCCAGAAGATTACCCCGATGCCAAAAATCAACCCCATGTGCAAGTCGCGCTCCGCATGAAGACAAGAGGAGGAAGTGCGCGTACTGGCGACGTCATCCCCTATATATTCTGTGTCAAAGAGGGAGAGGATAGCCCGAAGACTGCCCAAGCAGATCGAGCTAAACATCCTGACGAAGTGAGAAAAGCAGATGGAGAGCTGAAGATTGGTAAGTTTTCTGGGGGGGACGAGTTGAGCTACGTGCATCTGATTTGGTATAGACTACGATTTCTACTTGTCCCAGCAAGTGCTACCGCCTATCGAACGTCTTTGCGAGCCGATAGAAGGTACTGACCGGTCAAGGTTGGCTGAATGCCTTGGTAGGTCTCATAAATAATGCGTTTACACGCAAAAACTTACTCCACTGTCTTCTCCAGGCTTCGACCCATTACGATTCAAGAGCTTAACATCCGGTGGCTCTGATGTGAAAGCGCTTTTACCCCTCGATTCCCTGATCTCCGATCAAGAACGCTTCAAAGACGTTACACCCTTCCTAATCCAATGCCGAAGTTGTAAAGGCCAGCTGAATTTCTCCCCGCTTCATGACCGTGAAGTAAGTCGTATTTTGCTGTCCTATCTCGCATTCTGAGCACCGCCATTAGCGGTCAATCGTTCAACCCACGGGATTCATCTGCCCTGGCTGCCAGGCACCCTTCTCAATAGACAGTCTTGAGACACAGCTCGAAGTCCAGATCCGCGAAGTGATAGGGCAGTACTATGAGGGTTGGACTATCTGTGACGACCCCACTTGCCGGAACAGAACGAGGATGATGGGCGTTTATGGAAGGAGGTGTCTGAAGCTAGGATGTAAAGGTGGCGTCACATTCGAGGTGAGTCACCCCCATAGTTCGGAAGACAAGCTCATTTCGTATTCTCTCCCAGTACACGGACAAACAAGTGTATAACCAACTTCGTTATTACGCCTACCTCTTCGATGGTAACAAAGCTATCAAGGCCGCGATCGGTTCGACAACCTCAGGTATGTGGTATTGCCAAACCTTTCTGCCACCATTTTTTTTGACACCATCCTTTATCAGATGCTGTGGTGCCAATTGTTAATAATAAGGATAACTCTGCCGCCCTTGAGAGATTGTCACTCTGTGTTGACAAGCACCTGAATATGTGTGGGCACCGGTGGGTGGAACTGAAGAGCTTATTCTCGTTCATGAAGATATGATATCCCTGCTTATGGTGTTAGTCCCCGCTTTTCTGCTTTCTCGCTTTGAGGAGTCATCCTGCAAACATCTTAATGACGCTTCCTAGCTTACTGTCCGAACTGTTTGTATTATACCACTGGATATACCATGCTTTGAGCAAATCCACTCCTTAACCCACCCAACTCCCATAGAACAAACTCACAACTTGCCATGCCCGGCGCTTTTGCTCATACCGTCCACTACCAGGGGTACTGAGAAAAAGATCCTGGGCCCGGTACCTGTCATAGCATGCAACAGGGTTCGCATAATCCCAATATTCTAGATACTTACACCATCACCGAGGGTGATATGTAGCATGCAAGGAAAGTTGTCCCCAACCAACTCGCATACCCCAAGTCAACGATATCCGCCAGATGACCATCCTCCACCACAACGCTCCAAGGCACGAGGTCCCCATACCTAAAGACGGCTCGATAGTCTTTGCCTTGCAGTTGCTTGGCTGTTTGCATCAAAGCGTCGTAATTTATGACCTCAACGTTAGAAGGCCAGAGATTGACGCTTCCATGCAAGTCATGTGGATTCCCGCTCAGTGCACACTTACGGAATGCCAACACAGTATTTCTGACGAAGATCCCAGCTTTCTATTTTTACAGCCCCCCTTACCACCGCCAGATAATCCACTCCATCATACCGGGATTGGTGCTCTCAAAGGTATTAAGTCCCAGACCTGCTACAAACGCATAATGACCGCAAACCCCTCACGAGAGAACTTGGCCATCACCATGCATCCAGATAGTGGCTCATACCCAGATGCATTTCGCAGACTGGGCTGGACTTGGGTCTTGTAACATAAAATCGAATGCACCCTCGAAAGACTTTGTGACTCCACAAACTGGTATAAAGCCGTGCGCAGAGCGAACTGCGCACTCTCAGCTTACGTCCCTTAATCATGGCTCTTGAATCAGGTATCTATATCATCAGCTGTAGGGGCACCCAAGGCTACATCGGCAGGAGTGTAGGAGAAGATAAATCCTTGTTGCCCAAGCGTATCATCAGCCTCCCTCAGGGTGTCGAAGCTCCACGCTTCGTCGTCGAGAAGTCGCCCACGTCCGAGGACTGCTACATCATTCGGGCCATGGAGGGACTCGTCGCTGAGAAGGACAACCTTCTGTGGGCTTTCCTCATCCACGGCATGGCTCCTCCCACTACGACGTGGCTCGTTAATCCACAAGTGCAACACGGTCAGAGTGTCTATACGCAAGTTTTTCTTTATTTGGTGCATTTACAGGTCGTGTGCTGATTTGATTCGGAATTTTAGTGTTGAGAAACCAAACCGCTCCGCAGGCTGGGTTGTTCCTGATAAGAAACCAGAGACTCAGGTGAGGAGTCACAGAAACACATTCCACGTCTTCAGCTAATCGTCTACTGTCAGGTCGCTGTCAAGCCACTTGTAGTCCGGGAGTCCCTACCTCCTCAATACTTCCCCGAGGCTCTTTTCGAATTTGTTAGGATTGACCGTGATTGACACTGTGTCCTATAAGATGGAGCTTGAGCATAACATCTCTGTACCTTGTATTTGATACGAAGCGTTGAAAGAACAATGTGACAACTTGCCCAAACCAGCTATGGCATCCAATGCATTGTCATATCCCGACATCATGGCCGTTGCCAACATGGAGGAAAATAATCAAACGTAGGCAAGTTGATTAGTTGCGAAAGGGAAAAATTAAAAATTGAGGAAGCATCGCAATCAAGGACACAAATCTCAGTTCACTGCCCGTGGCAGATGAGGACCACCGGCTATACCGGAGCGTAAAGAGAAATTGAAACCCTAGGCCAGATGCATAAAGGAAGTCGTGTGGGGCTCGTGCATAAATGACTCCCCACTCCTTGATGGCTGATGCGGATGATTGAGGAGCGCCTATAAATTCGATAAGTCCCCAAACATCCGACACATGATGAATGAGCGACTTTTTTGGTTGATAGGGGGACAGGCATGATAAAGCCCGGAATCAGCTTCGTTATAATTCCTACCTCTCGATGGTAGATGAGCTATTAAGGCTGCAAGGTTCGGCAACCTCAGGTACTTAGTATGGTTCGCCTTCCTGCATCGCTTACTTAGACGACACCACCGCCCCCTGTTAGATGCCATGTTGCCAGCAGCGAGGGAGAGCTCCAAAGCCCTTCGGAGATTGTTGTATTGTGTTGACAAGGACCTGAACATGTGTGGGCACCGGTGGGTGAAACTGAAGGGCTTGTTACACGAAAATATGATATCCCCTGGTTCTGCGCTTTTCTGCTCTCTTGCTTTGTGTGACTATCCTGCAAGCACCTTAACGATGTTATTGCCTAGACTGTTTGTACAGCATCACTGGAAATATTACGATTGCAATTCAGTTAGCCTGGTAATGTATTCTTAAAATGAGGGACTTCGCCTTTAATGGCGTCGTGAGTATATAGTAAGTGTTTGGTTGAATCCACCTATAAATCCATCCACCCTCCATAGAGCAAACCTACAACGCCCCACGTCTGACGTTCTTGCTCATATTTTTCGCTTCCAGGGATCCTAAGAAAGAGATCCCGAGCCCAGTACCTGTCAGAGCCATAGCCTGCAACAGGGTTCACATAATCCCAATATTCCGGATACCTGCACAGTCGTTGAGATGATATGCAGCACGCAAGAAAAGCTGCAACTCACCAACCCGCGTACTCCCAGTCAATGATACCCGTCAGATGACCATCCCTTACCATGATATTCCAAGGCGCAAGGTCCCCATGCCCAAAGACGACCCGATAGTCTTTGCCTTCCAATTGCTTGGACGTTTGCATCAGGGCATCAAAATTTTCGGCCCTGAGGTTAGGGGGCCAGAGGTTGATGCTTTCATGGAAGTCTTGAGGATTCCCGGTTCGCGCATACTTACGGAATGGCAGCAGAGTGTTTGCAATGAATTCTCCATCCAATCCGCAAACAGCAGTTCCATATGGACTGGCAAAGGCGCGCATCTTGCCGAGGCACGCGCCTACTTCGGTCATGATGACGTCGAGTTCTTCATCAGAGTAAGAGTCGTAAACTTCTGATAGGGGCTTCCCAGGGATCCTGGTCATGAGTATAGTGTTTTTTTTCTCCCTAGGTCCTCTGCTGCTGTAGCCAAGAATACGAGGCACGGGGAGTCCCATGGCACGAGCCATCATGGTTGCATGCGCCTCACGTTCCACATCTGAGTCAATGTGACAGTACTTAACAAGAAGGTTGAACGGCAGCTGGTGGATGTGATGGAGATTACGAAGAACCTTGATACCGCGCCAACGAACATAGTGTCCAGAAAGGGTGATAAGGGTCTTGTTGATAAATGCCCAGAAACTATTTAGCCATGACCACCTGCGCTTTGGCATCCATGCTATAGGGTAAAAAGATGGCTGGAAGAAGTATAGCGTGTCAGATAGCGATTAGATGAGAATTTGATTACGAACTTACTGATGACGCGTCAGTCATGGTCAACGGAAGAAGTCAACCACGTCGACTCAAACTTGTTCAACAGATCACGTGGAAATTCGGTTAAACAAATCCCAATCGTTCGAGAGACCTCTATCCATCCAGCGACCACTCCAGCTTATTCACCATGTGATGAAACTTGAGTTGAGAGTTTCCGAGACCTGGAAGAAGGGGTGGTGTTGGTGCTGCATCGGGGCGTTGATGTCGCCTTTAATCGTGAAATTATACTTTTCAATAAATAGAGATTAGCGAACGGTGAAGGTGTTGTAATGACCGTTGAGTTAAACCTTTGGTTGTTAGAGAATTATTCCGGTGAACGGAGGATTAGTGTCGTTGATTGCACCTCGTTAAATTGTTGTTTCAACTTTAACTTCAAAGTAAGAAAATAGAAGACAAGTAACGCAAGATATATAGGTATGTGCAATTCCATAACTCCTATCTACTTAACAGTATAAAAGGTGCCGAGACATCAGGATGCGATCCGGGAGAGGCCCCACCTTTCCGTATGCAAACATCTCTTCGGCTTGTCGGATTTCCTCCCAGAATTGAGTCTCGCCCCTAAACTTCAGAAACCCAGCACTCTCCAGCCGTTTGACTGTCACCCACACATAATCCAGGCTGGAAGCTAAGGCCAAGGATGCAATGTTCCCATCCCCTTGAGTAATGACCCGTTCGATTGCGTTCCAGTCCGATTTGGGTCTTGCTTTTTCAGGTGCTGCCGTAGCGGCCAGAATGGCTTTCTCCTGGGAGTCCACGTTTTGTTTCAGGACAACGGCGAGGCACAGTTTGAATGTTGCAGTTCCTTTAAGGCTCAAAACATCATGAATAAACATCGGAGAGTGGTCTGCTTCCACGCGCGGTGCTTCTCCCCTCACAGCCCACCTCATTCCTTCTCCCTCCTTGCATGAGTATAGTGAAAAGCGGATGTTTTCAGAAAGCGGTTTGGTTGCCGGGTGAATGAGCATATATAGACCCCCTTCATCAAATCTGACAGTATCAGCTAGGCTAAGCTAGTGAAAGGGGAATTGTGGCTGAGGGGGCGCAAGAGACCGATTCGTGGTGCTATGCGGGCGCTCGTACAGGGAAATAGCAGGACGGGTGGATGCTGGAGTGGTCTGAGTACGTCCGAGAGGCGGGTTATGGGCGGAACGACCAGAGTTGTCCCGCTTTTCCTGTTGGGTAGATTTGTTGTCCGACATGAACGCAAAATTGTGGTTATACCTGAGATGAGACGTCCAAGCTTTATATGGCGATACACAGCTCCTTCAGGTACCTATAGCGTTGAGGTGACTCCTACTATCGATAATCGACTTAATCATCTGGAACTGAGCAAAACTAGGACCCCACCAGCGGTGACAGCTTTACTGATGCCATCGAATGTGATGGCGATAATCCTTGTTCTACTGACACAGGGTGCGCCATATGCTGTATTGAGTGGGCGCTACCCGCAGCCCTTACTTATTTATGAGTCAGTCGTTTCTCCATGCGACAAAGTAAATGAGGATCACATGTAACTTGAGTCTTCTGTTGTCGAATGCGCACAAAAAGGTAGCTCTTATCGTGTTAAGGTCCAACCGAATCAATGCCTGTTTTAGGAGGTATCACATTATTCGACAAATCCAATGACTACAACGATTTCCCGCGAGAGGCGGGCGGTCTAGTCTCGTATGACTCTGAGAAGGGTGGCCCCGCCGTTAATTTATAAGTAAGATGTATTTAGCATTTTGCCACTTTTTGCTATATCTTCGGCTCCAGGGATCGCCGACCGCAACCTCTAGCTGTGCGATCAGTCGCTTGGTCACCACGGAGCAGTCTTTGGCGGGAGGGGATGAAGGAGACGCCAGGCCTGAAAGCCTCCATGTTTGAAGTTCCCATCATTCACGTACAGGTGTCATGCTGAGCATGTTCAATAGTCCACCTCAGGTAGCTTTTGTAGATCATCCCGTAAAATATAACTTATGTAAGGGAAATACTGACTGCTGATTTTATGTTCATTTCAGGGGTCACCAAAAGGGCAGTGTTGCATTCTTCTTTTAATGAAAAAGAGTCATGCTTGTGTGAGATGTTGCCTGAGGGGATGGTGATTGATCACCTCCTCTCTTTTTCGGCATCTAGGTTGTGTAGAAACGCAGTAAATAATTGAGGGCCTGGCATGGAGCGGCCAGAAACACCGCATTCCATTAAGGTGAATAATTATCTGTACACTAATTCGTTGCGGTTCTCGCCTGACTACCCTCAAGGTCATAGGGTGGACCTGGGGAAGACTGAACTATCCAGCTCCGATCATATTCCCGATGACTCAAAAAATTAGTCAAATGCGCCTTCAAATATATCCCACACATCCCTGAGGGAATTGTTTAAACTGGCTACAATGCGGTATCAAAAGAGAGAGGCAAACCTTGATCTAGGCTTTAGAACAGTATAGGTAACATGCTCTACCTCGAGCTCGTCGTGTTCTTCCGCGTTTTGGTCGCCATCATCTGGTGGGATTTCTTCATCCCCGGTGGTGCAACGCTTCGCGACGGGTTGGACCGTTATGTTCCTTTTCAAGATAATCCGCTTGAAGGCTTGCTTTCGCTCATCAAACCCCGAATGGTCCAGCTCGCGTAGATTTGGCAGCATCTGCGCCAAATTCATAATCGCCAGGTGCATTTTCTCATTTTGGTATCCCACCGCCGTCCATATAGCGTGACCGCGTAGCACTTCTAAGCGAGGAAAATGGGAGAGTATCTTATATAAATCACCCTGGTAAAAACATTGTAAGAGTGTCCCAATTTGTAAGAAAAATCCAACTTACCATTTCGACTTGCTTAGGATATGCCGAGCCGGAAGGCAAATGTACGGTTGGTAACCAAAGCCATGTTATCCCAGGAAATGTATCCCCCACCTGACACACGTCAACTACATCGTGGAACGTGTGCAATTTGAGTTTGCGAAGAGCTGTAGAATCCATGAAGTGCCGGTGGAATTCAACCAAGGACCGCGCGTCCAGAGAGCGTACGTCAAGGCATTCTATAGGGCGCCGAATTGACCCAGATGGAGATGGTAGAGCGGTATTAGTTTCTCTCGGGTCCTCAGTAATCGGGGGGAGAGACTGAAAAGCGGCAAACGACATAGAACTCGGAGTTGGGGGTGGAGGAGCTACAGATACTAAGCATTCAACAACATGTCGGATTGTGGTCAGACACTTGAGGTTCGGCAATGCGTCTGAGTTCAAAGACGGAAGGCCAAGAGGAAACCACCAAAGTTTCTCTAGGCTCGGATGTCGCTCGATGAACTGGGAACGAGTAAAGTCAATCGTAGCCGATGCACCGGTTAGAAGTGGTAATTTGAGATCCTTAAGCATAGGGAATAAGCAATGATGAAGATAAACAAATTCCAGGGGTAGTTCAAGGTGCTGGTAACGAATTAGTAAAATGTTACGGTTATGGTTAGTGTGTACGAAACATACTTCTATGTGGGGCACATTCAGTAAAAGGCGGAAGACGTGCGGCGCAATCGCAGGCTTCACCCAAGAATCTCCTAATAGACTTAGAAATCTCAGGTTCGAAAAACGCCAGAGCTGAAGGTATCCGTGAGAAATATGAGTAAATAGAGGAATAAATACTTACGGGGTACTGTTGGCTTTCCGTATCAAGATGAAGTGATGGAGCATGAGATCCGAAAGGACCAATGAGAGCGAAATATTCCAGTGTTTGTCTTCGTCGAAGGGCCCGCAAGATGGCGTCTTCGTGCTCAGGCAGAAGGGTTGGTTTATCGGGAGGCTTCATGTTGAATTCCCAGACGAAAGACCGGAGCGATTTCATGTTTTCAATCGCTTTACATATGTTCCGTATCCTAACAGCTTCAAGGACCCGAGGATGACTAAGCTCTCGCGGGATCAGAGGATCGACGAGGGTTCTAGGGATTCTATCTGGTTGAAGACATGTGTACCTGTCGCTTATGTGTACGTGAGTGATGGAGCTTGCAAGGTCAGTTCTTTGAGCTAAGTGAGCCCAGAGCTCAGGCCGAGAGTGCCTGATGCGGAGGATGCGGTACTCGGTATGTCGGGGGATTGCAAGAGCAGCACAAGCATGGCTAGCGAGTGCAAAAGCCAGGATATGGTCGTGGGAGTCAATAAGAGAAAGTATGGCATCAAGAATTTCGGAGGGAAGGTGTAGAAGGGACGCAGGCATTACAGTTAGACGCCCACAATCTTACCGCCAATCACTGCATCGAGTTTGTTGTTGTTTGGTTGGAAGGCTCAACTGACCCCATCAACTTTTTTCTTTGTTTTTCATTTCACTTCTTTTTGTAGGGCCTAATCTGCTAGCACACTTGAGACCGTGCTACTGATATTGGAGTAATGGAGGAACATTTTGACAGTGCCGCGGCAGGACCAGGGACATGAAGACAAGATCTGTGATTATTGTGATATGAAGAATGTGCATCCCCACATCTTTCAGCGGTGATCCGGGGAGGACTGTCTGCTCCGCTTAGAAGAGTAATCGTTAATATAACTCAATATTTTTCACATCTTCCGCTTCCTCCATGCGGTTGGGAGCCTCTTGCAGCATTGAATTTTTGAAATGCTCTTAATACCGACCCATGACTGCCGTTCCACTACCTGGATAGACCTCAACGTCTCAATTTCATTCGAGCAGTTGAGGTCATCTCTGACGACGGTGGAGCAGTCTCTTGCACCAAGCAGGACGCCGACATAGTGTGATGAAACAAACCGAACTCATGTCGTGTGCAACCCCACTGCCATGAAAACCACGATATGCGTAACACTACCCGCCCGCTCGAGTGATAAGCTTTCTGCGTTCCTTGGGGTACTGTAACTAGGTTTCATCTCACTGGGTCCTGACGAGGAATGCTCCTAAGCTCAGCTTCCAAGGACAAATATCATATTCCGACGATTCCGACGATTGCGAATGTCCCAGCACTGGCACCGTACAATTCTGTCTAGTTGTCCCCCTATTTTAAGTCGGTGTTACTTATATCTTGAAAGAGATAACCCCCCCTGTCATTTACGGAGGATCGCCAAGCAGGGATTGTAGGGAGTGCTAATAGGTATCGCCTACTTTCCCTACTAACGTATATCGCACTTGTTTCAGAGCTCACTGTTTTGCCTGGAAGGTGTAATCATGGGCTTACAACGACCGTGCTGATGTCATCACCGAAACGGGTAACCGTCCCAAATAGCGATACCTCTACTGACCCGCCCCTTACAACACAACCATATCCTTGACCATATCTGCTCTGTCTGTATACGCGTATATCAAATCATCGAATACACCGCCCGTGCCTGCTTATCCGTTGGATCTCGTGAGTGACGTCTGCCTATACGCAGACTTACAGAAGGTTCTGCAAGCAAGGCTTGTTGGGTCATTATCGAGCAGGATTGCACTGCGAACGTTAACTGTTTTCAGAATTGGGTCTGTCGATGAGCGCAGGAAATGATGTAATCGAGTAGGTTGACAGCAGGATTGTTCGGGCCTTTGCGTGTCCGACCGTCTTTCATTGGATTCCATGTGTAACCCTGGGCCAAAATGTACTTCGATTCCCTTCTGGACAGAAAAAAAAACAACTTGGTACCACCTACTCATTGAACCGAATTGACTCCGATGGCAAATGGCAAGACCTCTGGAAGTCGATTCTCGGGCCTGCGGTCAAGTCACGAGGACCTACCATTAAGGCCTTCGTTTCGGACATTCGCCTCACAAACGGTGATGCACCTGGGGGATAACTTTTACAAATTCTTTTCTTGGCGAGGGAGGTTTGCTTGGTGGCTTACAGGAAACTGGGTCTCGTGTTCTTATCTCGGCATCGGTGATTGAACCAACCTCGTAAGCATCAGCAAGGCCCTGGAATCACCAACACAAAAATGGCATCGTTGACCAACCACGTCTTCCGGCGTCTATACAGCGTTCAAACGTTCAGGTCTCAGGTATGAACGCTCGTTCGAAAAAGAAAAATTTTGACGTCTTCCCTTCTCTTCCTATCTTAATAGCCGTCGAGACCCTTGCTATTGGGGATTTCTTCTGATTTCTTGTGCGGGCAAAGGGCACGTTACTTACGTTCATGACCTGTTGACCGTGGTGCTCACAGTGCTCACACCTAGCTGCCACGTTTGAACTCGGCAATGATCGAATGTCATTTCTATTCGTCGACGAAGCGGTTCTGCCCGGCCACATGTACTACAGCGTGTATTACGTCATCTGAGGTCGATTCTTCCCCGGTCGTAGTCGTTGCACAGCAAAACGACCATTGATACCCATGGTTTCAACTTCTGAACGGGCCTCCAATCAGGCGCCTCTTCTCTATACCCTCCCGTAACACTTGGCAAACGAGTTGTGCTTCAGTATGCTCATTGTCTCACGCTGGAAATTTTTGGCTTAGAAGGCGGTATAGCTCCAAAAAGCACGTCCAGGACCTTGGCGAGTTCGCGTCACTGTTGACGAAATCATGAATTTCCCCTATACTCGGACGGGAGACTGACACAAGGACCAGGGCCACTGAGCGATAAAGGCTCTCCTTCCTAAAGATATCTGGTGACTTCATCAAAATCGGCCATTAATACATTATGCTGATTGTTACAATAGGCATCTATTCAATCGTCCTTATGTATAATCTCACGTCTGTCAGAATGCTTCGGATGAAATGGTTCAAGTACTAGTGTGAGGCGAACGTCATACCATTGTGTTGTGCTGTGGTCGTAAACTTTGTTCGCCACCCCCCCTCCGCTGCTCAGGTAGAACATGCTCCTTATTCGCGTTAGCGTCCTCCAGGGATGATCGAGCCCAGACTGAAGGAGGATCAACTTGTTCCGAAATACCCTGCAAGGATCTTGATTCCAGATCGAGCGTCAGGTGTAATGTACATTTCTAGGTATCGCAGGGTCACTCAACAAAACTTTTTTTTCATCTGGGTCGGGGATCCCTCTGCTTGGATTATAAGAAGAGTCCTACGCCCACTCTAGCATCCTTGGACAACTTTAACCCCCCACCTTCTCCGGAAACTACTCTCAAAAAGCGAGGCGCTCTCTTCAACCTACCTCACGATGTCCAGCCAAGCACACGTCAGTGAACAAGCATCGGGGAGCAAGATTCCGGGGCCCCCTCACAACCACGACTACGATGTTAAGATGCGAGAAAGCTTTGAAGCATCCAACGACCGTCTCTCCCCAATGTCGAATTATCGTGGCGAAGCGAACACTTTCACTCGTTATCGGTGAGCCCTCCAGCGACTTACCCCCCCCCTACCAAGAGAAGTCTCACCTCCGCAATAGGACTATCCTCTTGGAATACGCTGGAGAGTTCTTCGGCACTATGTTGATCTGCATCTTCGGTATTGGCGCTAACTGCCAAGCCGTGCTGTCCAACAACCCCCTTGTGTCAGGCTTCCCTGCAGGTGTATGTTTTCTTCTGCCATATTGCTGTCACTAGTGGATAATGTTTGTATCCCCAGAACTGGACATCTCTGAGTCTTGGATGGGCTACAGGTATGTCACCAAGCGATTTATCACATCCTCCGCGTGTCTAATCGGGGTGAAGGCGTGGCCTTCGGGGCCTGGATTTCCGGTGGTCACATAAATCCTGCTGTAAGTGCAACCGCGCCCATCCCAAACATTCGTACAATCTTATGGGCGTACCATTAGGTCACCCTCGCGCTAGCCGTTTGGCGCGGATTCCCTTGGAAAAAAGTGCCTTTGTACATTCTCGCCCAGTTGCTTGGTGCACTTGTCGGTGCTGCCATCGTCTACGGTAACTACTTCCATGCCATCGACGCCTTTGAGGGCGTTGGCGTGAGGACGATGAAGACCGCAGGTCTCTTTGGCACTCTTCCAGTAAGCCGTTAATGCTCGGTTTCAGACCGCTATGATTCCCGAATATGAAATACTGATCGGAACGCCTCTCGTAGGCACCTTTCATGACTAATGGATCAGCATTCTTTTCCGAATTCCTGTGTACCGCCATGCTCACTCTCGGCATCCTCACCTTGACGGACAAGAAGAACAACCTACCATCTTCCTACGTTCCCATCGGACTTTTCATCATCATCTATGGCATCAGCGCCTGCTTAGGTTTTGAAACAAGTACGTTCTCGCCTGCTCTTTTGGCGCCCGTTAGGCATGTATACTTACCCAAATGGCAGGTTTCGCCCTGAACCCGGCCCGAGACCTCGGGCCAAGGGTCCTTAGCGCCATGGTTGGATACGGCGGCCAAGTTTTCAGCATGAGGAGGTGTGCTAACCTTGCTATTTATGCATGCTTCGACATGTTGCTGACATGTGTGATTAGCCAATACTGGCTTTGGTGCCCCATTATTGCCACCTCGCTGGGAGCACAAGTTGCGACATGTATCTACGATCTTCTTTTCTACACAGGAACCGACAGCTTGATTTTCAAGAAGTGAGAATCCCCGTTCTGTTTCCCTCCCCCCTTGTGCTAGATTCATTGCTAACCATAACTCTATTCAGACTTGGTCCTAATCGCAGTGAAAATGCTAAATCCGCTAGTGGCTCTGCTGCTATGGTTTGAACTGAAAAAAAGGGAGGATGTTGCACGCATCCATCAGTTTTTTTGGGTTGATGGCTCGTGCTTGGCGCCTCGCTTTTATGTTTCCGTGCGGCTCTAACGCTCCAAAGCTGCTATTTTTCCAGATATATTCTGTCCCACCTTCCCTTTTTCTATCCCTACCACCTGCTTTTCTCGACGCATTTTATTCGACCTTTCATCTCTCTTGCACATCTTTCATGGAATGTAAAGTAGGACCTGTATGTTGTAACACCCCTACGACATCATGACCGGAATCCTACACTGCTTATTATTATTGGTATATTGAGAGCCTCTTGTTGCTCTCTCTTGATCTACGCCCAAGTGCGAGGGTTCTTCAAGACTTCTGTCACCCTAGCCTCCTCTGTTCCTTCCTTCCGAACCAAGGTCACTCATGTATTCCCATCTTGCAGTTTCCGGCAAGCTCATAAGAATACTCTCAATACGCGCCCCAGGAGTCATCAATCCAAACTTCGTGCCTCTATCGTAGACGAGGTTAAACTCGACATAGCGGCCACGTCGAAGAAGCTGCCATCGGCGGTGATGAGGTGTATAAGGCATCGAGTGTCGAAGTCTGAGTATAGGAATATATGAAGGTACAAAAGAATTCCCAAGATCTTTGACAAGGGCGAAAATCTCGTCTGGCCTTACAGGTCGTTTAACCTCGGAAGCGGGGCGAAGGCGTTGATGCGCTCCCTCGTTAAGATCATCAAAGAAAATACCGCCGATACCACGGGATTCACCACGATGGGGAATGAAGAAGTATTTGTCGCACCATTCCTTGAAGGAAGGATAAATCTGTGGGCCATGTGCGTCACAGGCTTTCTTAATCGTCGAATGAAAGTGTACCGCGTCTTCTTCGTAAAGATATGATGGAGTCAAATCTGATCCTCCACCAAACCACCAGGCAATGACATCAGGTGCTGTCTGGATGCCATCGGAGTCGGTTGTTGTTTCGGGTTCCGTGATCTCGAAGTAGCGATAGTTGGCATGTACGGTTGGTGCGTGTGGATTGCGGGGATGAATGACGAGGCTGATGCCCGCTGCGAAAAATGGAAGGCCATCTGGCCGGTCTGGGAGGGGCATGGAAGTGTGATCCGCACGCATTTGTCTGATGGCTGCGGGTGGAAGGGTGCCATGAACGACCGAAACGTTCACGCCAGCCTTCTCGAGAATAGACCGGTGGCTATCAGTAGATCGTGCTTCATCATCATAAGGAACTGCGAAGACACAGGAACGACCGCTCCCTCCCTGCGCACGAACCCAATAATCTCGCTTGAATGGTGGGGATTTGGTATCTAATGTCTCGAAGGTGGTGACAATTTGCTCCTGGAGTTCGTTAACATATTCTTCCATGCGCTGCCGCATGGGTTTGATGGATTCGTTTGACATGGAGGGCTATAGTTCTGACTGCGATGCAGGGTAGGCAGTCAGTCTAGTCAATATATTTACGGCGATAAGAAGGAACTCACTTATAGCACGATCCAAGTGATGGGCATGCTTATGAAGAGGGCCGACTCTGGACAGGGCCCGGATCACGGTCCGGAACCGACCCGTCGTCAGCCAGAGCTCGAACAGTCAGCACTTGATTTTTACAAGATTGGGCTCCAGGACCGTGTCGGCTTTCACGGACGTTGAAGTAGCGGCCAGACCACCATGCAAAAAACAGTTCGGAACCTCTTGCAGTGCGGGTCCCCCGAGTGTTGGACTCTTGGATCACAGCTTCCTCTTGTGATTATTGTTCGCGGTCTATCTCTTGTTTCAATTCTTGCGCATCTCCGAGTCGAGTGGCTGACGTTAGCTTGACTTGCACCCTATTTTTTCACCAATTTCTCAATTACTGGAGAATGGTGGTCGATAGTTGTTGCAGCAGGACGCTTGAGCCTTGGACGCCCGACAAACAAATTCGTCAGCGTGATATATTCAGTTGCAATTTGATCCAGAGCTGTGACACACATGATAACGTCACACTTTTGATATTTTTCCTCCTTCGACGGTACCTATGGGTCGTCTACGAAGGTCAAGAACACACCATGCCCAAAGAGATGTCCATAGGGCATCCAGAACTAGAGTATGTATCTTCCTTGCCGAAATATTAAAGTTACGCTCAAGTTAACCAAGGCTCGGACGAGAGATTTGGACCAGATCCAACTCATTGATTTAGACCCCAAAGTACGTCTCTGAGAAATTCAATATCCATGATAGTAAAATTTGAGACGTCTCCTTGCTCACAGAATAGGGCTGCTCTAGAAGCTCAACCGATTGACTATGAAAAGCCAGGTCTGGCACAACACTACTGCGTCGAATGCGCCAAGTTCGTAATCCACCCCGTTTTCCGACCTTGTATCTCATTATCGGTTGCTCCTCAGGTACTATGAAACCGACCACGCCCTTAAATCTCATTGGCGGAGTAAAGTTCATAAGCGACGGTGTAAACAATTACGAGAGCCTGCGTATACGATTGAAGAGGCTGAAAGGGCCTGCTGGGCTGGGACGGGAAGGAAAGCAACCGACACGAGACCGTGTGGATATCGAGATGAGCGCAGCGACACCGGCATAGTGGCACAAGGGATGTGACATTCCTTGAGTACTTTGATGTAACTCTCTCGTACGTTGTCAGACGCCCTCCAAACGGTTGTTAAACAGGCAGCTTCGATTAGTAGTACCAGCAAGGCTGATCGTTGTATATTGGACTGCCGGGCTCCGCGATTTCCCCTTTCTTCGACCATCAATCTCCCTTCCAACTTGGGCATCTATTAATACCCGTCGTAGAAATCATGATTGTACGCCTATTCCACGTATTTGTTCTGATACTATTTCTGGATATTATAGGTGCAATACACGAGTATTCACCTACATTTCAACCTCTGCGAAGGCGTCTCTAAATGCCCCAAATTTATTCAGGTTGCCTACTTTCTCATATACAGCGAATACCACTCGCCCAAGGTGGCCCCTAAACTCTGGATCGAGAAGGATATTCTTCATCTCGGAGGCGACCAGCTTCGGTGGAGATTTATACACGCCACACCCGAGCGCCCCTATCAATGGAATCCATCAGTTTTCTTTCAATCCACGAAATCGAGCATAATGTATACCCAAGACTAGGTATCTCTGCTTGTGACGCGCTGCCATCCGGTAGACTAACCGAATCTTTTCTCTTAAATCCTCCAGATCACTCTGTCTCACAAAGCTCTCTCCATCCTCCGTTAATGCAGGAAGTCTGGGACCAGCGACCGTGATAACTGAAACAACTCTCCTCTGGCCCTTTGGTAACTCCACACACTCATGGTCTATGTCATCTTTGAAAATCACTACGCCAGGAGAGAAGATCTCTGCCGCAGAACCTGGGCCTAAATTAGGCCATGGGTAGTAGGAGGGCCTAAGCGTGATATAAAGGGTGGAGGAATAGCAGAGGGCTTCTTCCTAAAATGCCACAAGCGGTCAGTGAAGCAGCAGTCAGGTCAGCGAGCCAAGTCCTGACACATACCTGGGTTTTAGTGAGAGATCTCAACCACCCTCCTCCTGGTTCTTCGTCGCTTGCCAAGTTTAGAACTGCGACGCTGCCCTTGGCCTCGGGATGTTCGTCTATTAATTTACGAGCGGCTGTGAAGGAATCGCTATTGATAACGTCGATGGGATGTTTGGTCTTGGTTTCAGGTGTGTTGAGGGCCGGGAGGGTAGGGAGTTGTTCGGAATAAAATACTGAATCCCCTGTCGCACCCTCGTTGGCATGTTCCTCAATGATGGATCTTGTTTGGTCGAGCGTGTTCTGAGCTATTTGTTGCAACCCCTCGTAGGTGTCAGTAAGTGAAACTGTTTGGCGGGCGGCCATGTGGGCGGCCTAATTGTGTTGAGAGCAAAAGGGAAAGAAGTGTACCACCTAGAAAAGGGTTTCACGTCCTACGTATGGAGGAGTCTTCCCTCCATACGGTTTTTGTAGCCAGGCTGACTCGGTCATCAATTACACCATCTTACTAGACCGTTTACATATGCCGTGTTCCCATGGACAGATCCCCTAGAATAAAATTATATATCCCCACCATGGGATATCTTCCACGCCCATTTAAAAGGTGCTCTCAGCATTCAATCATCTGCCTTATTGAGGCTGGTTGTCATATACTAGCTGGTGTCTGGGAAGATACTATGGACCTGCACCCGCGAAGTTGCGATGTTGCCAGACGAAATATGAAAGAGAAACCGGACCAGTCGCGTTATGGAGCATATCTACTCACAAGGTGTGTTTCGGGAAGTTCCAAGCGCAGGATCGGCTTAAAGGAGGTGGGCGATGAGGCGGTTAGGACCACCACCACGGCCGCAGCCAAGGATATCCCAATCGCTTTGCCGTCGAGTTGTGTAAGGAAGCATAGTCTTCAGACATCAAGAAGAAGGAAGTTGAAATACAGTAAATCCCCGTTTAATTGGGTCTTGAAGGTATACGCGACTTCCTGGCGTGACAACTCAAATATGGTCAACGAGGAAAGGGTTACCTGTTTCACAGGTCTACCAAAACCGCAGCTTGTAGCTAGGCATTGTGTGTTGGTATCAAGTATCCGAAGTTGCAAGAGAGCAAAGACGGGAGGGGCATAGGGAGGAGCGCCTCCTACAAAGGACAGATCCTGCTAGTTCCCTTGAAGCAACTACAAGAGAAGATGAGAGGAGCGCAAGGAATTCTCAGAATTAGCTCTAGTAGTAGGTGCTGAGGAACTCACGTCCCACTCGGGAGATCGAGTCCACCGATAGTCACTTTGGTAGCTAATCTGCAGCAATACGAACTAGCTGGGCCTGAACGTAGAAATGTATCAATTGAGAAGACAGGCCGGAGCCACAAAAAGGGACACTCACAGGACTAAGTAGTCAGGAGCATAGTTGTGTATCCAGTTAAAAGCGAGAAGGTCAAATGCTTAAGAAGGTTCCCATCAAATTTCGACCACCTAGGAGTGCCAAATCGTTTTAGTCAGCGTATTGTTGCTCCAAGTTGCAGGCAATTCCAAAAATGTACAGAGGACCGGTCTTTCAACTAGACCACTGGGATACGGAGCTGCAGTGACTTGGCGGGCAGGGAGGGCGAGAACAGTGAAGGCCAGTGGGACGAAGTGCATGATGATGTTACGAGCTGGAACCACAGGAGGAATTGGAATTGAGTTGGTGACTGGGGGCTTCTTACATGCTGCCTCAGACCGTTCCTTAAGCTAAACAAAGGGTAGGTTCAAGGGCCCCTGCATGTTCATCCAACATCCACGGTTTGGAGGAGTCCGTTTGGCCAAAGACTC
This sequence comes from Calvatia gigantea, assembly GCA_025093985.1. Lineage (NCBI taxonomy): Eukaryota > Fungi > Basidiomycota > Agaricomycetes > Agaricales > Lycoperdaceae > Calvatia > Calvatia gigantea. The sequence goes on along the minus strand of JACAAK010000005.1, from coordinate 479,967 downwards.
GACTGCATCTCATCGGTACTCAACCAGTCGTTCTAACCTTTTTGGTGGCCACGGTCGTACTTGTTTCCTCCGCGTCTCTTCCGTCCTTCTTTCCTCTGAAATATCAACGTGCGGTCACAACAAAAGTCAGTTGAATGATGGATAGGTACATGCACTCTGGAGATGCGAGTCGCCCTACACTGAGGAAAATGCTGAATATTGTCTCTAAATTTGGGTCGGCGGCATTGGAAGGGTCAAAGCGGGGGCACAATTCGGCTTACACCAGGCCAGTGTCTGACTCTACGATTACATTGTTGCCAGCCGAATTGAAGGGATAAAAGCGAGTTGGACGTATGGTATTGTACACTATATCTCGGGGCTTTCCCATCATTTTCCGACCAGCACAAGTTCGAGTCTACCGCAAAGCGTCAACCCAATAGATACTCACCGTCCTTCTCTAACAACCAGCTCATGCCTGACGCACTCCCAACATTGATCTTGCGAAAAGTCCCAAATGGCTCAACACCTTTGGCTGGAACGTGGTACCATTGTTCACAGATAATCAGGGTGATACTAGTTATCATTGAAGAGAAACTGTGCACTTTCTAGAACCCTAAACATTACTTTGAGAAGGGGGAGGTCTAGGTGCACATAATAAAAACCGCGTGACTCATGCCAACCATATAGATACAACACAAGTGGTGTACGTCTAACACGTTACCGAGGTGTGAAACTGCGCTCCGGCGCAGCACGGGTGGCTGAAGACTGCCTACCAGCTGCCTGGACTTCGCCTGACCATCCCCCCATTGCACCGCCCTCGCACAACGCCAGCACATCACGTCCAACACAAAAGTTTATCATGCCCAAGCAGAATTTCTACGCCGTCCGGAAAGGATGGGAAACCGGTGTATTTCTCACTTGGTTAACTACTCGGGTTATCAGGGGACATAGCTTGTTAATATATTCCTTCAGGACCGAATGCAAGAAGAGAGTTCGACTGTACCCGGAAGCTGCGTTCAAGAAGTTTTCAACTGCGGCCGAAGCTGAAGCTTTCGTGAAGGGGAGATCACCTGCTATGATGGCAAAGCGGGAGCAGAGATTTCTGTGGAGCAAACCAACTGGTCAGAAGCGAACCTGGGATGATGAGGTTGCAGTCAACCAGTGGGGAGGTCTGAGTCGTGTTGATGTGTATACTAGCGGGGTGTGTAAAAGAGGTGAACAGGAAAGGGACGTAGCTGGAGTTGGCGTATATTGGGAGCCGGGCGACCCACGGTCAGTACCTCGCGCATGGGGTTATGCAGCCGTGGATTTATGAAATGCAGCAATATCGTGGAAAGATGTCCTGGACGGCAGACAAGTTATCGCGCAGATCTAATCGTATGTCTCCTCCCCTTCATTTTCACGTTGTTCTGTATGTACCTTGATGACATTGGGTAGGCAGTCATTCGCGTTCTTGAAGCGGCACCAGTGAATATAAAGCTTTTAATCAAGACAGGCTCCCAGTATGCGGTCAACTGTGAGGATATCATTTTCCGGCGGCTGGACGTAGCTAATCGCCGTTTGAGGCTTTGATCAGTGGCCTCAAGAATGGCAAAATAACAACATATTGTATACCAGATGCTTTCCGGTGACAGATATCGGGATTATCAAGTATATGCTGACGCTATTGGAGGAACGGAAAAAGAGAGGCCAGCAAGTCTGTCTACAGTATGTACAAGCTAGTTGTTACAATGCTGGTAACAATGGTGCAGCTGCACGGGCAAGTATTGGCGCCACACTCCGGCCTCCACCAGACTCAGACTGGAAGTCCTTAAGGGATCAAGCTAGCCAAACCATTGATGCCGTCGCTGACACCATGACACCTCGATATCCAATAGTTAAAACCGAAGCCTCCGACGGACGCCCCACAAAGATCTCAAGGACATCAAGCTCAGCGATATTCGCCGGGTCGGATTCTTCAAGACCAAAAATGGGCAAATCGCTGGGCGGGTCCCATGTGCCCGGAATTACCCCAAGACTACCACTACCCCATACACCATCCCGACCCCGCTTCAAAGTCATTAATTCCAGAAAAAAATATCAAAACTCCCCACGTCAAGCGGCCACGATTAATCCGAAGTCCCCAGCTGTTCCCGCAACACCGTCACTACCTGTCGCCACCCAGCCGAATCCAACTCCCCCGGATATTACAAATCTTCACAAACGACCCTCCTCACCATCACAAACTCTACATACCCAACCTATACCAAAGTCAGAACCCCTGAAACCCTTGGTTGTCTCGAAACCGCCGCTCAAGGTTTCCACAATTCTTCCACCGCTGGTTCCAGTCTCCGCAAGTGATATTAATTTTGACGTGAGTCACCACTCTTTTTTGTCAATAACTCTCATCGCATGTGCTTCCCTTTAAGGACTATCGGGATTGTCTGTTACAAGGCGATGACTGGGCGAGAGAGATTAAGGACCTGTGATATCCTCTGGACCTGCAATGCCGTATATGCAAATACATTATCTGCAAACACTTTCTTAGACCATCACAGTGGGGGAGGTGGCCAGTCGTCATTGGTCAATGGCCAAGGGGACGGAGGGACGGCCACGAGGAGGGAGCATTATTATTTGGTTTGATTAGCTTAGTGTATCCTCTTGTACCCAGTGCCGATAAATTCTCAGTCGCCCCTTCAGCAGGCGGAGCGGCAGGTCAATCGGCACAACGGATCAAAAGCTTCATGGCGTTTCTTGATCGTCCGGATCAAGCACGGCTTCAGAGTAACGAAGCAACCAAAATCACCTGTCCAGTGTCTCCCAGAAGCAGTGGAAAAGACAAAATACACCCTGCAATGTTCCGCCGCGGGAACCGCCCTCTCCGCATCAGAGCAGCCGCAAGCTCCTAGAGGAGGAGTGGCTCAACATTCTTACGCTGCTGTGCCGCCATGAGCGGCGCAAATAATAGTTGGCCATTAATACCGCTGAAATGTTCACAACATCCCGAAATTGCCTCAGCTTCGTGGAGCGCCTAGCCTTACTTCCAGACGGTCCTAGTAATGTTACAACGACACCCTCGTAGCTAACACGTTAAACGAATGATTGTGATATGTTTTAAAACACCCCAATTCTTAGCGGCCGCTAATCGCCTCCACAGCGGGCCTTTATAAATCAATTGTATGATTGATGGTTCATGTTATGCACGTTGTTTTCACGACTGTCAAGTGGCGAAGAAGAGAAGACTGATTTTTATATTGTTTACGAAAAAAAAGGTACCGCTAGACTGATGCACAACGATCGAGGCCCGTCATCTGTGGAAGCCGTAGTAGATAAAGAGATCGGAAGGAGCAGGGACCGCAGTTACCGAGGGGTTATGGGATTACGACCCAGCCGAGCACCCTGATTACGCAATCCAAATCCAGTTGAAATAATCCCGACAGTCGTCACCTAGAATGACTGCTGTCCCACAGCAGCCAAAATAACTTAGATTAACTATGATAATCCAGTTACTATGAGTTATATAATCCTGGTTGAACGCAATATAATCCTGGTAGAATAACCAGGGTCTTACAAGATGATCCTAGCTAATCTGTAACTAAATAATACAAATAATCAGGTTTATCCTAGATAATCTAAGTGTAGTGTTTGGGATATTGCACAACGAGGAGCGGGTCGTTCGGGTCAAATTTGGGCGTGTTAGAAAGCCCTTGTCAAGGCGTTTAAGCAGAGCCTAAGATGGAGAAAATCGGCGCGGAATTGACCTTAAGGTAGGTGGTGGAAGCTGATCGGGAGAGGTAATATGACATGTTGGCAGATGGTCCGCCCAAACGGGATTAAGAATCATCGAAGGTAGACATGTTTCTTAACTGGCACCAACTGGTGCCCCTGTTAAGGAGGATTTACCGAGAAAACCTCTCTACTTGATTAAATATAATCACAACCTCAGGTACGATAGTTTCTTAGGGCCTGAAATCGAGGTTTGTATGAGAACGTGCTCGACATTGGCTTTGTTAACATACTTTGTGTAGCCCCCCCTATTTGTAGGACGAAACAACCGCCGCTTACTTATGCTCAGAAATGCAAAACGACATGTCGAGAACGGCTTCACTTTGTTTCATCGAATTTTAATTCACGGGACGATTCATCCGCCGCACAACGCGATTAAGGAATCAGAAACCACCCAGAACATGCGCAAACATTGTCTTTCAAAATGTATAAAAGCCCACCGGATTCTTTCCTAAGTCCCCAGTTCAGAAGCTTTACCAGCATGCTACAGGCAACAGCGTTCAGCAAGCAAGCAATCCTCTGGTCGGCTCCCTTGCTGGTCTTCTTGGGGGTGTTCTTGGCCCTTTTACTGGTCAGGTCGGTCTCGGTTGCAACCCCCTTTCCGTCGTTGGTGTTGGTGGCAATTCTTGGTAGGCTTGCTACCATGTCACGGTGGAGCAACACGATTCTGATTGTCTTCTCCTCTCTAACAGCTCTGCTCAACCCGTCTGCTGCACGGGCAACAGCTTCACCGGCCTCCTCGTCATTGGTTGTACTCCCATCAACATCAACCTCTAAGCCCATAACAAGGCACGGTACCGAATGGTTGGAGGTGGTTTAATCGTATCTGAATTCCAAGAATGCATTATGTCTTGATTTGATGTTAAAACCCCACAATTTATCTTTCTTCTCTCATTTGTGTGTGATTTTCGGCGGGAAAACTTTTGGCCAAATCGTTCTTCGAAAGTAACAATAAAGGTAGATGGATGACTAAACATAGTGACCCGGCTCTAACACTCTCAGGCCAATCCCTAGTCTACATTGGGATTTTTCTTGTAGTGGATTGTTTTTGTAGCTCTTCATTGAGAGCAGGGTCACTAACGACCTAATGAAAGGCGTGTTGGGAAATATTGAATTGAGGGTTTCGAGGGAATTATCTCCATCTGATTGAACAGCAAAAGCCAACGGCTTTTGTGGGGGTATCTGCCTAACAAGAATACTTACGATGGTTCTGCCAAAAGTCAGTACTTCTAAGGTGACTTCTGTGACTCCCTTCCAACTCGGTGGTTATGATCGCAAAGTCCTGACTTAATTTTAGCTCTCTTTAAGTCCCAGGTCAGGCCACATGAGCGTTACATCCGAGATTAGATATGGCGGATCAAACTTTGAACGGAGGTCTCAATATCGTGAACTGTACTTACTCCCTCGCAGAATGTCGCTTCAGCCTCAACAACACAGCGACAAAGAGCGCTATGTTCCTTGTAACTGGAAGTCTCGACGGATCTAGCAAAACAGCCCAAGCCGCTCTTTTTCCACGCCCACCTCAAATCTTCCGGAGTACCTACAAAATTGTTCGAAGTCCCTGGTAAACAGATCCCATTTCCATCAAATTAGTAACGATCTACAACTCGCATTTCACAATTCACACAAACTATGTATGTTACACGTTTCGGGCGCGTTGTGCGCCACGGATAAATCAAGACCGAACGACGCTCGTCGGTGGGTTGAAGGTCTTGATTTGACGTGTTCCTAACAGTGACCTTGAAATGACCCGTCACCTTTGGCCAGGACGCAGTTACCCCTGGTCGCCCATAGTATATGGTAACGCGGGTTATCATTGATGAGGAACTTTGCACTCTCTTCAGAGCCTCACTCTTGGAACATTGCTTCGAGAGGGAGGCTTAGGCGAGGACCCTGGATAATCCCTGTAAACGTCGTGTACAAAAGTCGGGTTTGGGGCCAAAGTTTTGTCCGAACAGACCCCACCCGATATAGCAAATTTTGTCCGAACCCCGCATCTGGCCTCTGGAAACGGCCAAATTTTGTCCGAACCCGACATCCAGCTTCGTAAAAATCTCCAAAAAATTTGGTTTTGTTATATTTACGCTTAGTTCCACCGCTGTACACCTTATACATCATTATTTCTTTTCCTAAAAAGCTCCATTGCATGCGAGAGCTGTGGCAGGGTACCCGGCTTTCAAGCTTTTGAAAGTGTTTTCATCCACCAATGAGATCATCAGACCCTCCCTCGCTGATGTAAGCGAGGGGTGACAGGGAATTTCCGTGATCGTGATCGCCATGATCGTCTTTCGTTCGAGAGAAGTGACTATCAGTTAGAAGAATGAGAAAAGGATTGCAATGACCATACCTTGGGCAAGCATGACCCCTGATTGGGTCTGTCTCCAAGGTCCATTGAGTTTAGGATACAACTGGGTGTTCACTGCACAACTTGGGACATGGCCCGCAAATATGTCACGAGTTACTGTTTGGAAAAATGATATCACCATATTTCAAAAAGTGCTACAGTCAAATTCAAGATTAAGTCACTTGTATAGTATCTCAGTCCTGTAGTGTGTAACATAGTGGGTGTTGGAGCCAGAGTCATTTCTACCAAGGTGAAATCTGACCCTGGAACGCTCCCTTGTGAGTGCCCCTTTGGATGGCCTCAAGTCAGCTTTTGTCCGAACTTGCCTCCGGGCTTCGCCTGCGGGGGGCAGTGCCTGTCCGAAGGACCCCCGAAAACCCCTGGGGATCCCTGAGGCACCTCCGGATAAAAATATGAGGACCTCTGAAGAACCCTATGCTATTTTGCGGATAAAATTTAAGAATTTTTGGCGGGAACCCTAACACCATTTCCGGATAAAATTTCGGTTTGCGAGGGAATCTGGGGAACCCTGAACATATCCGGATAAAATCTCCCTATGTAGGCGGTCCGAATTTCAGGTGGGGCCCGTAGGGCCCCGTCCGACCGTGGGCCTCCGCAAGCAGACCTTACTTGGTCAAACCGCCTCATTTGATGCCTGCAAACTAAGCAAGGCACGAAACAACCGTGCTAGGGCCCTCAGAAAATGACTATGTTTGGAAAATGTTGAAAAACAGCTGAGAAATGACCCACAATCGTCTTAGGGAAAGGTATGTCGCTATACATCTCACATGTAGTCAGTTCACTAACTCCCATACCAACATTATAGTTGTTGCCCTGTACAAGAAGAATGGGGCTGGTTCAGGCCCGACATGCACATTGAGCTTACGTCCAACATCATGGCCACTTCATATATAGCTTGTTGATTTGCCAAACCGCTCCGAGACACCCGGAGTGCCATACTGGCCATCAGAGCGCCCACTGTCGTGCCAGTTAGACCTTGCACGATGGGCACCTATTTCGTAGACGGACACTTAACATAGTGCCGTGACTCTTAGATACATGAAGTTTTCGTGTATGACCCTGCTTTATGATATTGCTTAAGTACCATAGTCTCATTAGCTGAATACCTCAGTTCTCGTGCGTATAACGAGTTACTGAGGTATGTTATCCTTTCTTCTGTAGCCAGACGCAAGCTCATTCTATCACCAGTTTATACAGGTGACTAATATACAAAGTTCTCGTGCGTATAACGAGTTACTGAGTTTATACAGTTTCTACATAGCTGTTCAGGTGTTTGAGCAGGACATTGGTTCTCTGTTCCGAAACGTGCCGGCCAGCTGGGTATTACAGACACCACACTTCGACTTCATCCCACCCACCTCATTCTTTGCTGCCTTAAGATCAATTCCTATCTGAACGCCTACTGGGCCAAGGGTTTCTCGCGACGATTTCGCCACCTTTGAAGAGCTTCAGTGCAAAGTTGTGATTACGGAGGCTGCCATAAAGGAGCTCCACCGACGGCTGAAGCGCTAGACCGCTAGAATTGTTTCGTGGTTTAATTATCTCACCCAATACACGCATCTAATGTTCTTATTCATAAATAGAACACTATCTACAATGTAAACAAGGCAGGGTGGGGCCATTTCTGCAGTGGGCGCGTTAGCGCCGAACCCTCAGGTGAGGTCCGGATAAAAATTGGGGGGTCCGGGGACCTTGATTTTTTTTTCGGATAAAAACCTCAACATTTTTCGAAAATTGGTCGCGGATAAAAATCTCAAAACTCGGATCAGGGATCCCCTAGGGGTTTTCGGGGGTCCTCTGTCCCGAACCGGTACACAGGGAAAAGCCAATTTTTGGCCAATTTTGTCCGAATCAGTATACGACATATATAGGAATTATCCAGGGTCCTCTTAGGCGCCTACAATAAAAATCGCGCCCCTGACCGTAATGATGTAACACGTCGCCGAGGTTTGAAACTGCACTGCGACGCGGTTCGAGTGGTTGAACGTTGAAGGCTGCCTGCCAACTCCCAGCCGCCTGGACTTCGCTTTACTATCCCTCGGCTACGTGTCCCCCGCGTGACGCCAGCACATCACATTCAACAACCATGCCCAAACAGGGCTTCCTACGCCGTCCGTACAGGAAGGAAAGCCGGAGTATTCCTCAATTGGTTCGTTACTCAAAATACTGTGAAAGGTAATTTATTGATATTCCCTCAGGACCGAATGCGAGGAACAAGTTATAGGTTACCCGGGTGCCCGCTACAAAAAGTTCTCAACTGAGGCCGACGCTGAAGCCTTTGTCGAAGGGGGGCCACCTGGTATGGTAGCGCAGTGGGGACAGTCGGAAAGTACACCAGCAGGCCAGAAGCGAGCTCGGGGCGACGCTGCGGGACAACTTGAAACACGATCGCATTGTTGTGTATCCTGACGGGGTGTGCAAAAGAGGTGGACCGAGGAAAAGAGGTGGCTGGAATTGGCGTATATTGGGGACCAGACGACCCATGGTCAGTACCTTATGCACTGAGCTATGCAACCGCGAATTTATGAAATACAGCAATATCGCGGAAAGATGTCCTGGAGAGCAAACAAATTATCGCGCAGATCTAATTGTATGTCTCCTCCCCTTCGTTTCTATGGTGTTGTGTATGCTCCTTGATGACATTGGGTAGGCAGTAATTCGCGTTCTTGAAACCGCACCAGTGAATGTCAAGGCTTTTGATCAAGACAGACTCCCAATATGCGATCATTTGTGAGGATATCATTCTCGGCAGCTAGGACATAGCTAATCGTCACTTAAGGCTCTGGGCAGTATTCACAGAAATGGAAAAAGAACAGATTCTCGAATACCAGAGGCTATCCGGTGAACTAATCCCAGACTCATCAGGTATATGTTGAAGCTGTTGGAGGAACGGAAAAAGAGAGGCCAGCAAGTCTGTCTCCAGTTCGTACAAGCTGGTCGTGGTGAACCTGGAAACGATGGTGCGACTGCACAGGCAAGCATTGGCGCTACGCTCCAGCCTTGGTCAGATCTAGACTGGGTGTCCTTAAAAGATCGGGCTAGTACAGCTATCGGTGCTGTCCCCGATGCCGTGATGCTCCGGCCGGCAGTGTTTAAATTTGAACCCGAAGTCTGAGGAACGCCCCACCAAGATCCCAAAGATTTCGGAATTAACAATGTTCGCGGGGTCAAATGCTTCAACACTTAAAACGAGTAAATCGCTGACTTCAGCTGTTCTTGCAACACCAACACTACTTGTCGCAACCTGGCCAAGTCAAATTGTCATTGCAGAATCGGCAACCTCCCAATACCACAAGTCTTCGCAATCACTTCTCACCGTTACAAACCACTCATATACAACCTATACCAAAGCTAGAACCTCTGAAACTCTCAGTTATCCCGGAATGGCCCTTCAAGGTTTCCAAAGCTCGCTCCCCACTGGCTCCTATTTCCACAAATACCATTGATTTTGACGTGAGCCCATCCCTCCCTCTTTTTTTGCCAATAATCCTCATTCCGTATGTACTCCCCTTAAAGGACTATCGGGATTGTCTATTAGAGGGTGATGACTGGGCAAACGAAATCGCGGATCTGTGATATTCCCTGGACTTGCAGTGCGTTATATGCTCCTCCAATATGTGCGAAACGCTTTCTTATACCCGTACTGGTGGAGTAGATGGTCAATGGTCAAGGACAATCACGAGAAGGATGTTGAAATGGCAGCCCCGTTCCGAGGCACCCGGAGTATTCCTGCTATGACAGCGCCCACCGTTGTACCGCATGGACTTGCGCAGTGTACACCTATTTCGAAGACGGACTTTATAATTTATACTATAGCGTAGGGACCTTTAGATGCACGAAGTTTTCTACGATAGCCCGATCTTTCTCTGCCTTTAAGTACCATACTCACCAGTCGGATGCCTCAGTTCTCGTGCGTATAACGAGTGACTGAGGTATGTTCTATTCGTAGTCAGAGTTATCCTTACTTTCTTTATAGTAATTTTGTTGTTTCTTCAGCAGAGTTCTTGCGCATATAATGAGTGACTGAGTAATTTTCTGTTTCAGCAGGAGAGCACCCACAGTGCTTAGATTAATTAGCTTGACTTGCCCTGCATCAATGAATTCTTAGTCCTGCCTAGGCCGGTGGAGCGCATTAATAATCCCCCGGATCAGGACATTCATTAGTCAGGCGGCGCGAGCATCGCGCCCAAAGCCGCACTTCAACCGAGCCATGGGTGATATTAATCGATTAATAAATGGCGTAGATGGGGAATAAACCGGTTGTGAGGGGACAAGCTCGGTGGTACGTGAGGTTGAAAATATTTTCGTTATTATTTGAATGCTGAATACCCAGCATAAATCGTCTACGGGCATAATCGATGTACTTCCAAACCAAAGATAATCCTCGAAGGAAGTGAGGTTAATGAAGGGAAAAGAAAAAATAAGAGAAAAAGAACGTGGGAGACATTTCAATCATAATTACAATACGCCAAAGGGAAACAGAAAGAACCGAGGGATCTCACAGAAAAATAATGAAGATGACAAATGAAAGTGGGGGGCTCATAATGGCATAAACAGCCCATCCATCCACACCTTTAAAACGCGAAAGATACACCTCGCCCAATGTCCTCTGTATTGTGGCTTTCCGTTGTCATGTGGCCGATGAGAATCGTGAGACAAGCACCGCGAGAACAATTAGGGCACCCCACCGCCATTTCTCCCACAGGAGTTGGCTCCATGACGTAGTCCACCCTGCTGCTGCGTTCCGCACTTCCTCCCTTTTGTCGGCAACTGTGGGAGCCGAGGGGGCTGTCCCGGTAGCTCGCGCCACTACGGGCGCTCGAGGTGGAACAAGAGCTGCCGGAGTTTCGGGGGCCGCTGTTGTCGTCGTTGTCGGTGGCGGTGGACCTAGAGCGTGTTTCACGGAGTCCGCTTGGCCGGTGGTGGTGGGGGAGGCTGAGGGCTGTGGTGGTGAAGAAGGCGAAGCCGTCTTTTCCTTTTGTCCCATATTCGGAAGGTCGCATGCCGTCGGTGTGCAAAACTGGAAGAAAGAGATCATTAGTACAGGTTCGGAAAGGGAGGAGGATGATAGCCGGGGAATAGTGTAGACCGATGATCGACGAAGTATGGAATGGAAAAGAAAGAGGATGATATTACCTCAGGGAACACCTCCCGGAAGCGGGGTTGCGTCAAGTTCCATTCATGACTCCTAGCGGCATACGCCCGTCGAATATCATCCGATGAGTTGATTGATCCCGTTGTCATCTCGTCCGAGAGCATGAAAGAGAGGAGGCCGGTCAGTCTGCAACGGCAAAAAAAAAACAATCAGTAAGAGGTCACAGGTTTTGATCATCAGTGGCGAAGCTGTGGACTTGTCAGGGAGGCTCGTTGTCCTCGAATCTGCCACGTCGGGAGGCAAAGTCCATCTGATGTTGGTTGTGACTGCCACTGCCACGAAAAAAGGGGGTGGAGTGGGGTGGGAGCAAGATTGGACACTCACATCGTCGCAACACTCCAGGCTGGGTTCCACTGAATCGCCGAGTCAGCACAAAATCACAACATTTAACAGTGAACCACGGGCAGAACTCACCGTTCCAGGATGGAAATCCGACATCGAAAAGCAAATTTTCTTGTCAGGCTGAAATCTCCCGGATGGTGTGATCATCTAAGTGTAGTGTCAGGCGCTTCCATTCATTGAGGTGATATCGCAAGTGAAGGTCCCGGGAGCGAACAAAATACGCACTTTGATACCAGGAGGTTTGAAAGGGTATTCAGGGGGGAACATAAGTTGTCCATGGTACTCTCCGGCTACGTAGGGTGAATCTGGGGGGCCCCGCTGCAAAAAAGAAAGATAAGCGATTCAGCTCCAACGACGACCCGAGCTGGGCTATAAACGCACAATGATGTAGTCCCCTGGAAGGAAAAGGCGTATATGAGCATCGAAAACCAAAGAAGGCGGGGTAAAGAGCTTCAACTGCGACGACGCACATGTTAGGACGTTCTTCTCGTCAGGTACCGCCCAAACAAATGGGGGCGGCTCCTTTTGCATAGCAACATACTCTCTGTTAAGCTAGAAAGCAAGGTTTGGTGAGCTCGGGGCGCGCCGAATGCGATGAGCGTAGGATAAGACGACGTACACGTTTCTGGGCGACTTTGCTGGCCATGTCTGTGCATGGTGTGGTGGTGAGGAAGAGTGTTTATCAGGGTCTGGCTTACGCCGTGGGTGTTTATTTCCTTCTTTGGGGTTGGCAGCCCTGAGTAACTTTGGGACGTTAATGGGTATCGGCAACCAACGCTTGACAAGAAACGAATGTTGGGATTGCTTCCGTGGTTGCGTCTCACACTTATATACCACTGCACATACTCCAGCTATAACAAGAAATTATAAGAGTACCGTTGTTTCTCATTCCAATTGCTTTCTCATGTAGGCCTTCGTCCAAAACCCGAAAGTACTGCTATGATAGAACACAGGGTTCACACTAATTCCATGCTACAACAGGAAGAGGTGCGCTGTTAGCATGTGTTAACTGCGGGGGAATTATCAGATATCCCCTCAGCGGTGACCACGAGCACAGACTGGAACAGCATGGGATCCATCAGAGAACTCCCATTGAACGCCGTTGTCCTATAAATACCATCCCTCGGCCTTTAAAGGTGCACATCGGGTTCCGCGGTATCCATCCAGCGTTGTGATTGCCAAACGATTTGGAAACCCACGGATATGTTTTTCGCACCCAAAATGCTACATCTGCACAACTTGTAAAGTCACCGGGCTCTTGGCGCCCGATGTCGATTGAGTGTTGAGTGCTAACCCCACTAGACTCCGTCGGTGCCTTCTACCCGTTAAATTATCCACCGCGGAGTGATACGGAGCCAGCGCCTACGATATCTCCTGTGGAATTGGCGAGGGCCATGCAGATTCACACCGACAGTTCTTGTATCGGTACCGTTCGTTTGATGCGAGGATCAACTGAAAGGTTCAGTTGGACTTGAAAGTCGAACTATTCCCTAGAGCCACACAATAAGCTAGATCTACTACCTGCTCTCTTTGGTATACCCAGCAATACCGGTAGGACCATGGGGCTCCTCAGTATATACCTTCAAACTCTTAGCTAGCACCCGCGGTTTCGCCAACAACCACGGTAACGATCGACTCCAGAACAAGCCAGGTTCAAACCTAAGCAGCACCGATACCCCGCGCAAGACCACGGAATCGCCTATCATCAAGACGCAACCAACCCGTTGCTGCGTTGTGATTCGAGGCGGTGTATTTCGACGCGAGGTCATCAGATATGTACCATGCGGACGTGATTAATATGTGTGATTTCAAGTTCTGACTTAACTTTTTCGTGGTTAATTTTGCTTCACTTCGAACCTCAGCCCTTCGGCAGCTTGGAAACATCTTCCCCCGATGTCCTGATTGTTCCGTTACTCCTCTCTCACCTTTCTAAAACCGTCAAGCGTTTCTTCTTTGTCCATTCCGCAGGGACACAAAAATACAAACTACGCCCGCTGCCGTATCCTACTGAGTCCAAACCTCTCATCATATCTCTATCCGACTCGGACCTCTACTGCTTTCGGGACCATCTAAGACGTACCATTCGGTACTCCTACTCATATCGTATCAAACCCAGACACTTCAGTGAGGTATCAATCATCATGTTCTGAGCTATGAGGGGAAGCCATAGTTCCTTCGTCCGTATACGAAAATGATCTTTCGTCCTCAACAATCTCGAGGAAGCAAAAATTCCCAACTAAATGAAGCTCTTGGTAAGAGGCCTCTCCAAACTTTGCGACCTGGCTATGCCACAAAATCTTCTGGAGTCACCCCCTGTAACACTGCACATGCTCTCCGCTCGCTCCGGGGCGCCCACAATTTAATTTTGATGGGTTCTCTAAACAAGTCTCTCTGAGCCGGTGACTCAGGCGCGGGTATCCGGAGGGGGCATTGTTGAGTGTTTGAGCAGCCTCTAGGTCCGCCACAAGAATTTTCGTTGCCATAGCCTCCCGTAGCCGATTCCTCCGGCAAGGGCATCAGCACCCTGACCACTACCGAATGACCGGATGACCTTTACCCGTACATCCAACACATTGTCGCCTCCCGGGCATCTTTTCCGAATCACTCTCCATACGAGATAGCAATGCGAGGGCGCTCTTTACTTTTTTTGCTTAGCAGGTCCTTTTGTGGAACTCAGGGGCCAGGCCGAGAGGAAGATAATGAGACGGGGATAGTAAGTTCCTTGCAGTTGATTCTCGCCTTCCAGCTGACTGTAAACATTTCCCTATATTTGCTGTGCTCGCACGAGCACTCATTGCGGACCTCAGTACGGCGAAGTGGTAATGAGCGCTCAAAAAGACTTTTCCACATTCTCGATAGCTCTTTCTTTTCTGAGAAAGTGAGCATGATTTTGTGGATCAGTTACTATCCCACTTGAGATGGACACCAGAGCATATGCTCATCTTGATCGAAATAATGATAGTCAACACAAGAGTTGCTAGTTACTGACACAACGTGCGCACCAATAAACCAATTAGAAGGATTCCAAAGTTAAAGCTTAAAGATCCTGGATGTTATTTATCGCGACCCGGTTACAATTGATCAAGGAAAATTCACGGGAAAGCTACACCCTAGGGCGCTCCTGTGTTTCATAGCACCCCGAGCCATGCCGTCCTTTGATTTATGGATTATTATGATGAAATGATCGTAGCTTTGCCGAACTTGCCTTTAATATGCCGGCATTGTGATATCGAGCCGTGATGAGATGAGCTCGGGATAGCGCTCAACCTGCTGGGTAGTGTGTATGTAGTGCTCAAATCGAAGTAAAGCTAAGCAGGCGAGTTGCTGGAAAATGGGTCTATTAAACTTCACCCAATACTGTAATGCGCCAGCAAATAAGTGGTAAGGAGGTGTTCATAGTCCTTAAAAATGAGCGACCCGATTGCCCCCTAGTTAATGCCTACATATATTTGGAACTCGTTCAGCATCCAACGTGGTCCAGATCATTTCCTCGCTCATACTTAACAGCAGCCGGGGTTTTCGGGCAGCTCAATCAATTCTCTCCATCCAAAAGAGTGGCGTGAGAAGTGCGTCGGGTGTGAAAGCTCAACTGGCGCCCAGCATTGTTCTAAGAAGGGTTGTAAGTTGGTCTATCCACACCACCCCAGACGATCAGGTCCGACCGGAAAGCATCGACGAGGCCAAATCATGAAGGACCCGCGAGAACCCGTGGACAGGCAACAAGTTCACCCACTGGAGGATACTTAAGAAAGAAGTCTGGCGTTGAAAGAGGTATATTTCCCATTAAGTGGCGAAAGGCATTTGCGAAGGAATGGATCTGATTCAAGTATTGATAAAACCAGGACCACCAGAGAATATTATTCGCGCCGATCATTCTCTCCTTTGTTAACTCTTCACTAGTACTTAAATCCAGTCGAGCACCGCCCTGCTCTCCTACATTGCTTGCGAACTACCGCAACTCACCCGAGCCCGCCAACTGAAATGCTGGAATAGCTTCAAACCATGCACTACCTCTCAAATTTGAGTCTTGGCTTCCCTCTCAACTTCCTGGAGCGCACCTCCATACCTCGATGGCAATTCCGCATGTAGGGGTGTTCCCCTCGCACACATGATTCAGGACTAAAAACACTCGTTGACTTGTTACACAGTACGAGCATCGCGGTGTATAAAAAGGGTGGCAACGAGGAGAGAAAGGTCCAACACCTACTAGTGTTTTGTCTACGCTTTAAAACTTCCAATGGTCACAATGCTCTTCCGCCCCCTCGTCACTCTCAGCCTTTTCAGCATTGCCCTCGCCTCCCCCTTCAGGAGGGCTGAGAACCTCAATGTTTCCGTCGCTGGTCCCTCTGGAGCTGTCAGCTCCATCGACGACCTCAAGTTCATCGCCTCGGTCACTAACACCGGCTCTGAGGCCGTCAAAATCTTGAAATACGGCACCATCCTCGATGGCAAGCTCCCGACCAGGTCCTTCACCGTTACAAAGGACGGGAAGGGGGTCGCGTTCACCGGTGTAAAGGTCCGTATGCCCGGGTATTGGGAGATAGAGTATAAGTTGATATCCATGGAATGTAGATGACCATTACTTTAGAAGACGAAGCTGTGTACACCGTCATCCAGCCCGGTGAGACCGTCGCCGTGGAGCATGAGAGTAAGAATTCACTTCTTTCTTAAACTAACCAAAGCTTACCCAATTGTTTTCCAGTCGCCCACCTTTTTGACTTTGCCACTGCTGGTCCCGGAAATTACTCCTTCGCCCCGGTCACAAACTTCTCCGTTAATGAGAACAACGCCGTGGCCAAGATGTCCGTGGATTCTACTGCCGTCGAAGTCGAAGTCACTGGCGACCTGGCAAAGCGTGAACTCCCACAACTCAACAAGCGCGCTGTCAACATCTGTAAGACCGGTTCGCGCAAGTCCTTCATCGATGCGAGTTACTCAGAGGCCAAGGCTTTGGCCCGGGATGCCTCATCTTACATCGCTAGCCGTGGAACTGGAGATTCTTTATACAAGGCTTACTATGGCACTAACACTGCGTCGAAAATAACCAGTATCTTGAACGCTATTGCGAACGAGAAATCGGGCTCTCGCACGTAAGTCATTTTTTCTCATAGGCGAAAAAATATGACTGACGCGAATCGCTAGCTTGAGCTGCATTGACTCCTTTGGCCTTTGCGATGACGGCGTGGTTGCCTATACCATCACCTCGACCACCAACGTGAGTACCAACAAAAGTCGACCCTCCTAAGTCATCATTCTGACTTTGATCCCTGCATAGATCTACTACTGCAGCATCTTCTTTGAAGAGGTTGCCACTTCCAACCTCTGCAACAGTACAACCGTCGCTTCCCGCAACGTTCGTGGTGGCACCACCTTGCACGAGGTATGATCCGAGATCAATGTATCCTCATCTAAATCTGATCCCAATTCGCTACAGTTCACCCACGCTCTCGGGGATACCGACGACATCACCTATGGTTGCTCTGCCGACCAGGCCCTCCCTGATAGTCAAAAGATGGCCAACGCTGACAACTACAACGTGAGTTCTTTTGTTTTTCGCCTCTGAGGATTTGACCAAAGAATTTATACAGTGCTTCACCACTCAGGTCTATGCCAACACTGTCTGCTGAGCGAGTGATGCGGATTATACCCAGATGTGTAGCAAGAGTGTTTCGTTTAATAGGGTAGACATAAGCCTCCGGATATAATATATACTTGACAACAAAGTGACGTTGATGATAGGCGACCGTTATTCCGTATTCAACTTTTGTCCACGACCACTTTCCACTTTTTGTTCGTAGTAATATTCGCTTTTTTGCTGCTTGTGTTGTGGATAGTGAATCCGGTCATCCCCCACCTACGAACGCACAGGCTCACAAGGTATTACGTGCCTTACGTCAGTGTATGGGTGGGCAACCACTGGGAACCAGTACAACCTGATAGCTCAATGGTAGAGCATCTGATATATGTCTGGAAGGTCTGGGGTTTGATCCCCCATCTGGTCAATTAAATTTTCTATGATTACATTACTACGGGATACCTAGTTACAACAGCTTGTGATGGTGAAGAAATTCATGTTCAATCTGAGAGTTGACTGAATACTTGGTTCAGCATCAATACAGAATGGGTTACTTACCGCAACCTACCATTGCATCTTTTCAGCTTTGCAACAAGTGCATATAAAGCTCTCCTTATGAGCCAGCATGTCCCTCGGAAGCTCATGGGCTCCAGGGCAGAACTCAATTATTTTATGGTCCCATAGCCAAGGCCCTGTGTTATCAAACACCCAAGGCATCCGGTATCTGTTGACCAGTGCCAAGATCTCTAAGTCTTCAGAGGATGCGGAACCTTCTGGTGCGCTTTGGGAAAAAAGAGTTGTTCGCCCTCGGCACATCATGTCAATGTATTGTAAACACTAGTGTCCTTTTCCCCCCCGCGCTTGACCATACGAAATATCAGGGCAGTGAGGAGCGGGAACTCGGAACTACTGGACATGGCGATTTGTGAGGAATAGTCTTCAGAGAGCATAGAGAATGGTCTTATTTCGGGTTTCTGCCCACTCTCTATTGACGTGGTCGATATCGTCGAGAGAAAATTCCACGCCCTCTTCACCAGGTGTAAAGATAGGCGATTTGAACCGTCCACAGAAAGCCAAATTGATACGGTTTGGTAGAAGACATGGACCACGAGTTTTCTGCCAACATCTGAACTATGTTTGGAATGCCCTCCAGCGTTGGGTAATCTCGACGACCCCCTCATATTTAACTTGTTCCGTTTTGAGTTCTTGCAAGCATTTATTATTTCAGGCTGAGGTGGTTCCCACTTTATCATGGCGTGTTAAAATTTTCATTTCGGCGTAACAAACTCTCTATACCTTTTCTTGTCAGTTTCTTTGGCTCTGATGGAGCCCGGGTGCTTGTCGATCTCCCCACGAGTAACCTCCTGAACCTCTGATTCTGTCCAACCTGCATTCATAACCGTCGGGGACCTGGTACTTACCAATCTCCACAAGTTTGACAAAAATACTAGGAGACATTGTCAGGCTTGCCCATTGTGTGATGAATAGAAAAAGCTTACGCGGCCCTCCTCGCAAGCCTAAGTTGGTCTAATTCTCCATCCCTCTCATTCCTTCGGTTTTGTTCCCACCTCTCGAAAAGGTTGGAACCCTGTCAAATCCACTTGATTAATCATAGACGTCTAATCTTCTTTTGAATTCTACTGACCTCTCTTCTGGCCTCTTTTTGTGTGTGCCTTGCGTGGAGGTCCGACCATTCAGAGCTGCCTTTGAACTCACGGTAGTCGTGAACTAACCAGAAAATTTGCCCCTCTGCATAATGGGTGATCCCACTTGAGGTAAACACGAGAACATATGCTCATCCTGATGCCTCCATATCTTGATCGAAATGGTGAGAGTCAACACAAGAGCAGCTAGTTACCGACTCAATGTACACGCTGGTGAACCAATCAGAAAGATTCATCTGAAGGCACTCAAAATTAAGGCTTGGAGATTCCGGATGTTATTTGGTGCACAGCCCGGTCATAGTTGATCAAAAAAATTCACAGGAAAGCTACACCCCAGGACGCTTCTGTGATTCATAGCGCTCCGGACCATGCCGTCCTTTGATTTATGGATGACTATGATAAAATGATCGTAGCTTTGTCGAACTTGCCTTTCATATGCCGGCATTTGTGATATCAGAACCGTGATGACATGAACTCGGAATAGCGTTGCTTGCTGGATGGCATGTATGTAGCACCCAAACCGAAGTAAAGCAAAACTGGCGAGTTTCTGGACTAATGAGTGCTGTACCATACTAGCGAGTCGGTGTTTTAACGTGTTTAAAATGTGTGACCCCATTGCCCGCCAATTAAGGCCCAGACTTGAGATCTTGAGACTTGGAAGCCATTGGCATCTAATGCAGTCTAGATCATTTCTTCGCTCCCAACTGCAGTCAGATATTTCAGACAAATCAATCAATTATTGCCATCCAAAAGGAGGCGTGAGAAGTGCTCAGGTTTGAAAGTGTAACTGACGTCCAGCATTGTTCTCAGAAGAATTACAAGCTGTTCTATCCTGTGCATATCTGATATCACCCCAGACGATCGGGTCGGACAGAAGAGTAGAATTAGTCCACGTCGAGAGGCCAAGCCCCGAAGGACTTGCGAGGGCCCATGGAGAAATAGCCAGTTCACCTACTAGCGGGTACTCAGGAAAGAGGTCTGGGTGTTGAAAGAGCTATATTTTCCAGCTTGTGAAGTCCTGGACGACCTAGTATACGGAACTCCATGAACCCTATGTATATGACGGTTGAGCGACCTTGAATGTCGATAAGCATTGAAGCAGTACTGGCATTGGAGCGGTATGACCCCCGTATGTGCCAACATGTGATCTTTTAAAGAGGTAAGCGCTCCAAGGTAGAGGGAGAAACCGGTTGGTACCCACTCCGCAGGTTCTGATTGGACGTAAAGGAATCTCCACAGATCTTGCAGGAGAATCTTCCACGATTTTTGCCTGCGACAGTCACTTCGATGTTGCGGCTGTTATTTAGGCACCCTAATCGAAGATGTAGCTCAGCCTCCCAGGCTCATTAAAAGCAGCATTACGACGCCAACAAAACCAGAGAGATAAGCCTCTACATCATTCGTGACGTGCGAAATCGGCAGTCTGCATCTTGAACGACTAGGTCATTGGGTGTCTGGATGCAGATGAGCGAATTATTCCGGTCACCCTGTCAATAGTCAGCCAACAAAGATTTTGATATAATAAAGGAATGCACCAATTTATATAGCCAGGCAAGAAAATCACAGAAGTTACTCGGCTGGCCTCTTATGTCTCCGAAGTTGAAGTATTCTAATTCAGTGACAAGACTGGGAACATCTTTGTCGGAAACATGACGGCACACTTTCCACCCAACAAGGGATGAGTAATCCCTCAGATCCGAAGTAATTTCATCCACTTCCACTTCGCTATGAACCCACGCTGGCTTGGGATATAATGCCGCAAACGGGTCTTAGCGAAAAAAGGGTCGGATTTGACTGGGTGTTCAGCAGAGCATTTTAGTGTCTCACCTTCTTTCCCTTCCGTAACATGCTTAGGACACCTCTGCCACTTTAGGGCGTGAATTGCAACATCGAGATGAACTTCGGATTTATTGATTGAGAAAGGTCCAGATCGAGGTGGGTCGCTGAGATAGTCTGCAAACGAAGCATAGTAAAAGCGAAGGGAATGGCGATGGGCATCCATTGTGGTAGGTACATCAAGGACTGAGTATAGGTGCTGTAGTGAACGATAGAAAGTGGCCTGGTCAAGGCAGAGGAAATTGGCCTGAGTGTACGCTGTGAGTAGAGGGTCAGGATACGTTATGGACAGAGCGAGGATGCGCATGGTCGTTGGAAGAGTGTCGCTGGGGAGGTCAGAAAGTTTTTGTTTTTAGAGCAGATCGAGGGCGTGCAACGGATTCACGGCTCCCGGTACCCCAGAGCCACCGAAGAAGTGGATACAGAGATCAAGCTGGCTGCAAGGATCAGCTCGGTACCCGTCCCCAACAAACCTGATGATTGCTTCCGCAAAGGCAAGTGACCGGAAGCAATCGTCGAGATGCGTTGTACATGTTCTTTAGATGGCCAGCTTGTGTCAAGGCGATCGTAATATTTTTGCCGAATGCCTTGGAAACCAGCCTCAAGAACGCGAGCGACATCTCGCTGAGCCTCGGCGTCGTCAACGGAGATGTCCTCGCGTTGACAGGTAACCTGGAAGTCCGGTTGCGAGAGCGAAGCTCTTCAAATGCCATTCTGGTCGGCTGCAAACCATCCAGAGGAGCGGGAATTCTTCCACTTGCCGGACGTGGTCGCTGATGAGTTCAATGAACTCACACTGTGCCTTCACGCTTCTACATTCATCTAACCCATCGAGGATAATCAACAGCGGCTGTCGAACGACCTGGGCACGTTGGGTCATGAGGATTTGGAAGGGTTCAATAATAAGCTCCTTGAATTGTGTTCTGCGGTTCTTATTCAAGATCGTGGCGCTATCAGCGAGGCGTTGTGTAATGATGTGCTTGTATTCGGAATATCTATCAGCGAGTTGGAACGCGAGGGTGGGGATAACACCGTCGGGATCGTCTCTGTGGTTAGGTCGCGAGAAGAACTAACGTGGCGCCAAGTCGGCCCGAGTCACTGAACTCTTCTGCAATTGTTTGTGCAACTGCCGATTTCCCGACACCCATAGGACCCATGATCCATAGCATCCTCCAATGGCGATCTAAACCAACAACCCAATCAACGATCCGGCGCCTTAAGCTCTTGCGAGTGTCGGGGTGACATGTGGGCGGGTCCTCTCGGGCTGATGAGTCGACCTCAACACCAGGAATCATCTTTTGTGCGAGAAGCTGCAAGACTGACAGAAGATTGATTAGAATCCAAAAGAGCGTAAAGAAGGACGAGCCTACCTATTCCGCCAGAATAGATGATCTGGGCAATCATAGTTGGGTTGTTTATGACAAGATTTTGTGCATAGGGGAAGAAGCTTGCGGCTGGCACAGCCGGGGCCGGTTGCTCTGGGGACAATAGGTAGCAGGTCTGGGTTGATTTGCTGCCCACTTACCTCCATGGAGTGGCCCGGTGTCTGGACCTGGTACACTGTCTGCTTTAGCGCCGGTGCAGGCGTTATCGGATGATGTGGCTTGGGCAAAATCGGTTGTAGGTTTTGGTTTTTTAACAAGGCCTGGGAGTGGTTGTGTTTGTATATCTGACCGCTTGTGTTTCCTGGAGCGGATTACGAGGGACTTGATAGTTTCCAATAGCATGAGTAAATGGAAGTTGGGAATCAAGATTCAGTACTCAGTGAATGCCCGTCAGCGCCCAAGCCTCTACCAGTAATATTTAAACGCGTGACGGAGGCAACGCAAGATTAACTTGACGCGTGCTGTATGCGCTGAATGTCATGACTAAAAACCTCTAATTCCTTTATGTCACGACAAAATAGAATGGGTGGAATTGGGGCGAATGTCTAGTAGTTGACGGTGTCATCGTGGATGTGAAGATGTAGATAACTTGTGGCTTGGGTCCAAAGCGCCAAAATGTGCGTCACAGAGCGCTGGAAATGCGTGTCTGTTGTAGAAATGGCCCTATGGACTAAGTTCGGACAATTAACTGATTGTTTACCATTTCCGTTAACTATGTTTGCGGCATCACTTTTCCTTACATAATCGCGGTTATTTTCGCTACCAAGTAGGATGTACACCTCAGTTTCGTTCTCTACGAAGACTGAGGTGAGTAATCTAGTATACCATTGTATCTTGTTCAATATCTGACATTAGTCTCAGATTTACTTCTTATTTTAGGTATTTAATATATCTTAGTTTCGTTCTGTACGAAGACTGAGATTTACTTCTTAATTTAGATCCTTCGATCTACGACGTTCATTATCCTCTCACATCAGTGTCTGCCTTCAAAGCTTCATGTCACGAACCGTTTTGACATCATTAAGTCCTTTGCAACTCCGATGTGCTCCCAGGTGCTCCCCCGCCCCTGATGAGGTGCTCCCTTGGGCTCACTCAAGGACCATACGGACTCCGGGGGACCCATGCTTATGGAGCTAGCCGGTGACTTAATCTAGTTTGACACCCCACTACAAATGAACGACTATCTCAAGAGATCAAACGAGCTAGCCGACCGGTCGACACTCCGGAGGTTGCGCTGACATCAGAAGCGAGTAATTTCATACGGGTATAAATCTGCCGGAGCATTGAAGAACTTGTGCAGTCCTCTTCCTCTCTTCTTCCTACAAACCATGACTTTCAAGGCCGGGGAAACTTGCGTTATTCACAACATCGTAGACCCCCGCCCGGTACAACGAACAGGTCCTGATCGTCCGTTGACTCTCGTTAACAAGCTCAACTGTTTTGCAAAAGTAAGTCTCCACCCCTGCCTTTGGTATTAGAAGACAGCTTACGGTTCACCTGCAGTGGATCATCACTAATAGTGGCGACTGCGAACGATATATTATTCGGAATGCGACGACTAACGGTTACGCTGATTGCAAAGGACGAAAAGTGAGCGCTGAACAATCCCCATGCAAGTCGTTTTCCGCAGCTCAACCTTTTTTCCACTGCCCCCCCTCAAGGCCGTCATTGAAAGTCTTAACCCCCTTACCCCGTGGAAGGTGGAGGTTGTCAGCCGATGCATGTACCGTGTAATATCTTATACCCAACATCTTATACCCACAACCACCCTCTAACGGCTCTTTTATAGATCTATGACCCGACCTCCCAGCTTTTCTGGACAAGTCGTCCAGACTCGAACGAGGTGAGTTGACCTGGGTCGTGCGCCCGGACCCGAGGGAATTAATCAGTCACCGATTATAGATTTTCTTGGAACCTTTTTCGGCCGGTTCAGATCAGTGGTGGGCGATATCCTCTGAGGCTTAGTGCAATTAGGCGTCACAGGCAAGGCACTCGTTGTAGATGCGTTGAGCACAACAGTTATTTTGCACATATGTAATAGCGGAGGACTATGCTGATTGTACCATTCCCGTAGTAATGTCGCACCGTGGCAACCAATGCCAGTACTCCTGGAGTCAAACAAGAAAGGCGCGCACATACAGTAGCTCCATTTTCTCAGTGGACGTTCCTGGTGCCGCACGATCCAAAGGTCGCAAGGTCTTATGATATTCACCAGTGGTGTCGGTGGGTGAGCTAGGAACGTGAGCCAAATAGGCGCTCGGCATCCCCGAGTAAGCATCAGCGGATTTCGTACTATGTCCTTCCGAAGAATAATTAACGAGTGATCTCTTGTACTCCAACACACCCTCATCTCCGACTTCAGGGCTGCCACTTTGACATGCGAGATTTATCCGAACCTGGATCCCAGTGTCCCCCCAGCTTTTAGCCTTTAATTATTGTTGATCTGGAAATGGACTCAATGCCCTCCGGAGCCAGTGAGGACAGGTGGATGAGTCGTCAAAAGAGAGTGGAAGCATGAGGTTGGCGCTCTAAGGTTTTTGAACTTCCCAGGCGCGCCCATGAAAGGGTGTAACAACAGATTAAAAATAATATAGATGAGTACATTGGCGGCTGGGAACGGGAAAAGGGAGGCGGGCGATATAGCAGCAACATACCCCTATGCCACTTATAAGTTCATCCTACTGGGGAATGGAAATGCAAAGTTTGTCAGACCTCCACACTTGAATATGTTCATTGGAGCACCCTCTAGTTAAACCTGCCCAAGGCCACCAGCTCTTCAAACTCCCCCAAATACATCCCTCGCCTATCTTCCACCCAAATCGCCCGCAAGCCGATTTCCAATGCCCCGTCCAATTTCGTGTCCTCGCTGTCAACACTCTTTCAATATCCCGGCTAGTGCGCCAGCTAGCCATAGTATTACAAATATGCTAGCTCAGGCACAGCGGGAGGATGTGGCTCCCATCCGGACGAACTACATCACCTCGATAACCTTATCTATCCCCTCCTCCAAGCCAGGGCTGGGCTATTGCGCAGAATCAATAACGTCCAAGCAGCCACGGGACATTTGCCAACGGAGGTGTTAGCCATCATCTTTCAATATGCACGGCCGCCAATTGATTTCAGTGCTCGAACAACACAATCAAACTTCCCGCATGTGTTCAATGCAGGGCGACACAAATATGGGGTTGTTCTGGGTGCTGTTTCGTCTCACTGGCGCCAAGTTGTTTGGTCTACACCGCAATTGTGGACGACACTATCAATTGAGGTTCACCAAGCACGCTGCAACAACAATGTATCGCTTCTCAACTTATACTTCAAGAATTCTCGGACTCTCCCAATGACGATTGAACTGGATTCTCAGTGCACAGCTCTACTTGTTGGGGTGCACTGATGATGCGGAAGAACGTGCCAAATCCATATCTATCTTGGAACCTATGAAAACCTCCGTTTTCGTTGTCAATGCGGCAAAGATACAGAACTTCATCTTGATCGGCTTGCCCATTGAATGGGTTCCTATCATTCGAAAAAACCTCTCGCGGTGCAAGTCGGTCACTTTATGCTGGCCGTCATCGCACACCATTCTCTGGTCCAGTCGTGTTTCAGTCAACCTCACCGACCTTCCCAGTCTTCATTCTGTCCGTATAGAAGGGCTATACACCCTATTCTTACTTCCGTGGTCAATGATTACTGTCTTACAACTACGTGGTGTGTCCATCGGGCACTGTGTCGAGTTGCTGATCAAATGTCCCAACTTGGTTGATTTTGAGGTTTCTAGACCCCATCAACTCGCGTCCTGCAGTTGTCTGTTGCTCTAACCCAATACGGGCACCCGGATTTGCAACGCTTGTTCACCTCCTTTGTTTCCAGACTCCCCAGCACCCTCCAGACTCTTAAGCTCACTGGAGTCAACTACTCCTACTCTGTGTTGAAGGAAATTTTAGCCAGTGTCCCTCATGTTCGCACAGTTCACGTCACGGAAAGTTCTTGCGATACTATAGGTTATATGCTAGGTATGATCGGACATCCCCTTGCGGGCTTAAGGAAAGACACTATGCCCGGGTGGGTGATTATCGATCCCCACAAATCCGACGGACCCAAAATTCTTCCGTTCCTCAGAACATTTGTTCTGGACAGCGAGATCTTCCTCTTTAGGCTGGGTCAAATTGCTAGAATGCTCGAAGCCCTGCATAATGCAAGGTCAACAGATGAATGTTTTCGTTTGGAGTTGGAGTCTGGCAGTGACCTCTCCTCGTGGACCCCAGAGGTTTTGGCGAGGTTCCGGAACCTCGCCATGTCCGGATTTAAGTTGGAGGTAATACATGGATCACGTATTTGGACTACATGACTGGATCTCGACATTGGCCCTTGTGATATATGAAATTGTATTACTCGGTTTAGGCGCCTTGCAGTGTAGGTCCCTTTGTCTTTGTCACGCTCGCTCCTGTCTTGAATATGTTGTTCCGTTGGGCCAAAAACAGGAATATTTCGGGCCGCGGCTCGTAGGATTGTCCCCAAGCTTAGCATCGCGCACCAACACCTTCTCGTGATTTTTCTGTTGCTACATGCTGCACCTTGCTCCCGTTGTCTTCCAGCTCCTTCCTGATTAAACCACCCTTCCACTGATATAAGTAAAAAGGCTTGCCCTCGGTACTAAGATCCATCAAAACTCCGAGCTCTAGTACGTAGCCAGCCAGGAAAGGGTATGTTTACCCTGTGGCTCTATCAGAACTCTCTTATTCATCTCAGCTAGTCCATATCAAAGCTGGTGCATAGGCTCGGGCGCCTCAGCGGGCTCGCAGTTTCCACCGATGCGATTGGAGATTTTCGGGCTAATATCACGCACAAGTTTTCATCGGATTTGGAATGATCTGGTGCTGGACGGCTGGGTATCTGACAGCAGCAAGTAGTACATCTAGGACAGCGTCGAACCAGGGAGTGAAATATTGAACGTAAGGAACGGCTGGGACTATCATCTTCTACGCCTCCCCCCACCTTTTCCTTGGTTCGCCAACCTTTTTCTCTCCCGTTCCTCCTCCCGCGCTCGTGCACCCCTCTGCCTCGGATCAATTACTTCGTAATCCCTCTCTGCCTTGTCAGTCTCCTCTGTATTATCCTTCGGGAAATGCAGCGCATGGTTGAGGAATCCTATGTCATCATCCACTTCTAATCCCTCCTCTTCTCCAAGACCTTCGGGAGCAACGGCATCCTTGTCCCTTGCATCGTCACCCGTTTGCGCGGGGGCATTATCGGCGGCCGTGGGTGCCTGCAATTTCCCTCGGAAGCTATTTAGTGCCTCAAGAACGTCGCTCTCATCCTTCTTTCGCCCACCCTTTCCTTTCTTATGCAGCCCGCGGCCCTTTGAATATTTAGAAAGCTCTTCCTCCAAATATGACTTCTTGGCTTTCTTCTTGGACCGCTCCTCATCACTACCTTCACCTGCTTGGCGTTTTGCAATCTTGCGAATTTCATCCTCCATTTTCTCAATTTCTGTGCGTCGGGCATTTCTGTCACGGGAGTTGAGGGGTGAAAATTTGATACTGGCCTGGCGCCATATAAATCAAGGCTCACTGTGCTGCGGCTTGTTCTTTCGCGTGTTGCTCCCGTATTTTGGTAATATCGAGCTCCCGCTTGTCTTTTTTAGGCTTATCGTCCGCTTTTGAGCTAGACTCGGAAGACTCCACCGTCTTAGGTAGGTGATTGAGAATACTGGGAATATTGGCGTCTGGTTTGTCAACCACTGAATGTCACAGACCGTTAGCGATAATTTCCGAACATATAACACATACGACCCACGGTCAGGCCGAAATAATGCCTTCTTTTTAAACGCAACCGGCTCCTCCTCTGCCTCCTCATCTGCACCAAAACTGAGAAGTTTTGTGTCCCTATGATCCCGATGTCTATGTTCAAAGAAGGAACAGGAGGAAGAAGCAACCGCCGTACTTTTTGGCACCCTTGCGTCGTTCTACTTCCTCACGTTCTCGTTGAGCCTCCTCTCGCGCCTTTTGCTGTACTCGTCGCTCAGCAGCGGTAATCCGTGGAACTATATCAGGGAATGGGTTGTCTATGATGCGAATTGTCCTAATTTTAGGGGGACTGTAATAGCATGTTGGAGCTAAGTTGGAAGAAGGGGGAACCACCGTACATACTAGATTGGCCTTTCAGTTTTCTTGTCGATTTCTTGAGCAAACGTTAAGCAACGTCCGAGGTACAACAAATCATGACATACCCGCTTCACCAATTTTCACCACATCTGGCCAAGGTGTTAGCCTTTTGGAAGCCGTTGTTCAATGGAGTTGAGAACGTACTATAGATTGTATCACCCATTACCCTTCCGAAGAGCGTATGTTTTCCATGTAGTTCATCGGCGCGATCTGGGTGGAGTTAGCTTGGGCAGGAGGGAAGACGCGTAGGGCACGAACCTAGTGTAATGATGAATTGCGAGTCGTTCGAGTTACGCGTTCCGTTGTTAGCCATAGCGACAAGCCCTCTGTGGGGAAACCGTAGCCGAGGATGAATCTCATCTTCGAAAGGTTCTGTGTGGCATTACAATGTCAACCACTGCGCTCCGGGTTGACCTTGGTGGACAGCATACCTCCATAAAACGACTCTCCTCCCGCGCCGGTACCCGTTTTGTCACCTGTTTGAACAAGGAATCCAGGGACGACTCTGTAGATTCATCAGGCCTCAGGACTACATTTAGTTTCGAGGGATGTTGTGGTACCGGTGGAATATAACATTATCATAGTATCCTGCACAAATTGTTTGTCAATAAATACGGAAGGCTTAGAAAGAAAACTCACGGACCTTCCATAGCAAGCGCAAGAAAATTCCGGCAAGTCTTTGGTGTTTCCTAAAAACGACTTTTAGGATTGAGAGAAGTATGAATCATACGGAGTAGAACCTACCTTGGACCATAGCTCAATGTCTATCTCACCGGCCGTTGTGTCGATAATTACTCGGCCTTTAGTTGGAAGCGCCATTGTGGACTTTTGACGTTTAAAACATTCTTAATATATGATGCAGATGATGGGAGGTCCTTTATTTGTCAGAAGCTTCGTGTCCAAACAAGCCCGCGTCTTTAAATGGCACACCAGATTGGACCAGCGTTCCCTCCACACACGAATTTAAAAAGCATAAGTATTTCTCTAGCTCCCGTCTCGAAGCTGACTCCGCATGACACACCCACCCTCTAGAACTGTACATCTGGTGATTATTAAGGAGTCCCATCTTGGTATAAATAGCAGAGACGGCAGAAGAGATCCCCCGGCGGCAGGACCGTTCGGAGTGCCACCTCTGCTCCTACCGAAGGAAAAATAAACCGGAAATCACAGGCACCCAATTTGTTGGTTAGGATAGGTCCTGAAAAGACAAGAAAATTTGTCGCAACGTTCTCATTAACCCTGCGCAAGAAATCACTCGTGATTTGTCATGAACAGTATATATATTTGTTCATGATGATGCCAGGCCTGATTTATTCACCCCTCATCCGTTCCGAGATAGCGGAGTCTAAATGTCTTCCACTCTCTTGAGGTCAAGCACTCGCTTACGCCAGCTTTTGGAGAGTTCAGATCTCATCGTAAGCCCAATCACCACACTCCGCGATCATAGTTCAAACGTTCAGGACGAAACCTCTTGTGATCCAAAGATAGCCCCAGGTGGGTTACGGGGGACAACTTGAGAGAGATATTGTTTATTTACGAGCTCAGGCGTGTATGATGGCATATCTGCCCGTTTGGCCCTCGAAGCCGGCTTTGATATCTTATACATGAGCGGCGCTGCGACCACCGCTTCCATGCTCGGTCAACCTGATCTTGCGATCGCGACGCAGAATGACTTTATCCAAGTATGTTCTGGGCGAGCAAATAACATGATGTAGTCGGACCAACTCATGAGGGCAGAATGCGACCATGATCGCCAGTTTAAAACCTCAAATCCCTTTAATTTGTGATGCGGATACAGGGTGAGCCCCTTGGTCGCTCATCCCATTTTAGTTTAGGAATGGCTTCGTAGGTTTGGTGGTCCAGTAATGGTCGCCCGGACATTGACGGCATATGCAAGAGCCGGTGTCGCTGGCTTCCACATTGAAGACCAGGTAGGAGCATACTTCGTCTTCATCAACCGGACCACTGGGTCCTGACTCTAAAAAATTGCCAAGGTTCAGTCCAAGCGTTGTGGGCACTTATTAGGAAAGCAGATTGCACCCCTTCCCGAATTCATCTCTCGCATCCGGGCCGCCGTTGCTGCTCGTAGGAAGATTCCCGGGTGCGATATTGTGATAATTGCCCGAACGGACGCAGCACAAGCATGTGGCTTAGATGAAGCCCTGGAAAGGCTCAAGAC
Source organism: Calvatia gigantea (assembly GCA_025093985.1). NCBI lineage: Eukaryota > Fungi > Basidiomycota > Agaricomycetes > Agaricales > Lycoperdaceae > Calvatia > Calvatia gigantea. The sequence continues at coordinate 449,561 of JACAAK010000005.1, read as the reverse complement.
TGCTATCAAGGAAGGGGCAGATGGTACTATTGTCTTGCACTGTTCTAAGAAAAGTATCCTTACCGCGCTGAAATGCAAGTGGCCTTCCTCGAGGGTGTTCGAAGTGAGGAGGAAGTAACGAGGACTGTACGCGAACTCGCACCCACACCTGTACACGCGGTGTTCCAAACATTGCAGTCAAAACCAACCACTGATTTGTTTCCTACAGGTCTTACTTAATATTGTGACCGGAGGGCATACCCCGGATTTTACTGTTGACGATGCGAGGAGAATGGGCGTCAAAATCGCGAGTCTGTTATCTCGGGTAATTCTAGGACTTGCCTTGTTTCTGATCGGCTCCAATCAGTATTTCCTCTGATCACTGCTGTTCCTGCAATCCACGGTATGCGTGAGGGATTAGCTGCCCTGAAGACGCAGGGCACAGATGTTGTCACTGCTCGAAAGGTGGGACCGAAGCAGTTCTTTGAAATTATGGGTAAGTTACACCGATGCGTTTCTGCGGCGTCCAGGCCTCACAATGGTATAGGATTGGATGAAGCTATCCAGATCGACAAGGAAGCTGGTGGCGAAGCGTATACTTCTGTGTAAAGTCGGGTATGAATTAGGTACACTAAAACTTCAAGTCCAATTGTACGTATATATCCATATTGAAACAACGGTTGACACCTCTGTGGAGTCTAATGTAGAACGAAACAGTCCGGTTATACCAGTATACTATGTACAGAAAATAGCATAATCAAGGTAAACGCTATAACTTAGACAACCGGTTTCGCTTTCGTTTCACTCATCTCGAGGTCTTGGAGGATGCTGCTAGGGACGAGCTCGTCGGCAAAGGTTCAGAAAGGGCTCTCGATAAGGAGGGCAGCTCGGAACCGTCTTCCAAAGCAGAAGGCACAGACGCGGATCCTCGGTGCGTTGGTCTTGTAAGTGCCGGAGGTGGTGCTCTCGCCACCCAACCAAGTTCCGACCCTGCCCAGGTCATGAATGTTGACGTGATCCCTCTTGCCCTCTCGTTGCAAGAAATACCAGTGGAATCAGAGTTGGGATCTGTCAGAATGAGGACAGTACTTTGCGGGACTGGGGATTGTTTGGTCGTTCGACCACTGGGAAGGTTCGAGTGCCTCCTCGTCATTGGACCATCTTCCGATTCGGAGTCACTGTCTTCTGAGCTTGACCAAAATTTGGTGTATATGTATGTGACCACGACGAGGAGATTGCACACGGTCAATGTTATTGTGGCCTGCGCAATACGACATCAGCTCAGCCAAGGCAGACATTAGCCGCGCAGAAATCTCACTTTGAGATTCACAACCACTCCAATGATCAGGCCCCTAGAGCTCCCGAATACATCACCACGGATGACCACAACTGCGTACGCTATTCCCGCCAAGGAGCTCCAGATATTTGCTGCGAATAGCCAGGAAAGCAACCTCCGTCGCGATCGCCGCATGCGTACTTTCCAAAGAAATTTGAAGGATACGAGGGTTAACACAGCGTCCGCGAGAATGTCGCCTGGTACGTGAAAGAGCGTCAGCCATCTTGTCTGGTAGACAAAAAGTACGCGAAGAAGTACCAGCTAGACTTAGGTAGCCCACTGTTTTCCCGATAACGCACTGGATGCTCGAATTATAATGCCACGCCGTTGAACGGGAGCACACGTAGATTTTCTGGAATAACATGCCACCACCCATGAGGCCAAATGCCATGGTGAGTATGTATACCCATAATCGAACTCGCACAGCAGTATGTCGAACATCGAGACGCGCGATCGAGAGGCATATGCTTATTCGTGCGGACCTAGTAGTCGAGTTAGGGGTCGTTCGGTCTATGATTGGAGTCAACAATTTACCACACAATAAGAGCAGGAAGCGTTGCGGTCATCCAGAATAATATAATCCGACGTTGGCGTTCTACCCCATCTGCTTCTGCGCCGCCTACCGGAAAGTCACGGGTCAGAAACAAGATACCAATCAATATCCGTCCTCACCGAACACTTCTTGCCTTATCCACACCGTCGTAAAGTACCCCAGGTCGACCACAAAAGCAAAGAAAGCCCAGTAGTCATCCCACCAAAGATTTTTCGACTTGAGCCTACGATATAATCTGAAAACTGCCAAGCTCAAAGCCAGGACATGAAATACGGTGGAAACGGCTGGCTCGTGAGAAATTATAACTCAGAACGTCCTCAAAGGACTTAAGACTTACCTTGAAACGCTGCGAGAGACAGACCGAAGCGCATGTAGGTTCTGAGGAGAGGGAGCAGGTTGGAGAGCCATTTTTGAGTGCGGGGCCTTCCAGACGTGGCACTGAATGTACATTCAGCGTAGGGTCATATCCTCCAGGAACTATAACATAAACGTCTTACCCAAAAAAAATAAGGTTTGCAGTCCAGCCTTGTGGGGCATCCGCCGATGTCAAAAGGACTGCCCACGCACGGACGTTATGTTTGTTGTCTCCAAGGTTCTGTTTTGCGGCGACCTGCACGACGCAGTGCAAGTAGTCCAAAACAGACCCGCATGGGTGTCTCCACCCCCCTTCAAATTAGCTCACGGGGGTTTTCCAGATCCAGGATGTTGGCAGGTACGACGCATCCCCCGATCAATTAAATCAAACCACAACCGGGACTCGACTTCGGAAGAATGACAGGCACCTGCAGGAACAAGTCATGATCGTAAACCTCACCGGAATCAGAATCGCTGGATCGAACATGTGCATTATATATTTCACCAGACCTGGAGTTAAATATATTTCAAGAACCTCAACGCGTCACCCCATCACGAGCACATGACACACTCCATGGCAAACCGCGCAACTGCAGACCACAACTTAGTTCGCAATGATAGCACCCCCAAGAACGTCAAGGGCGGCTAGCTGGCCCCAGGTAGTGAATCCCTGGGGCGGGCCATGCCAGTTCGAAGAATATGTGTTGCCGTTAGCAGCTAAGTCGAGCAAAGCGTTATACTGGAGCAAATGTCATTTTAGTTATGGGGGGGCTGGGAATATCGAGGGTCACGAACCTGAACGTCGATATAACTGTGCAAGAGGATCCGAAGGTCGGTGTTGGAAGGATTTCTAGCGAACGCTTCGGCAAGGCCTCGAATGAAGATCGCTGCAGAACGCGTGGGGTTCAGAACAATACGACCGTAATGAGGAAACGACCTTGCCTTTGAATCCAACGCCGTCATTGTTACTCGTTGTGCTTGCGCCTTCGGTGATGATGCCGTCACTACCTTGCCATGCGGTACTTTTAACTGCCACCGCTGCGATGGTGACCATACTAGAACCGTGTCAACTGGAACTCAATCCTAGACAGAGTTATTACTCACAGAGACCGCCACTGGGAATCACCCGTGACATCTGCAAGGACGCTCAAGCCCTCAATGTATTTTCCACTGTTATATGTGAACAACCATGTTGACGGGGACCTTGAGCAGTCGTGGGCATTCACAGTGTCTAATACGATATGGTTACTATTGATGTTATGGTTGCGGATCCATTGAGCACTGAGAATGGCTGCGTTTGTGTATTTGGAATCCCCTGTTATCTCGGCCAGAAGAGCTGATGTTCTGAAAAGACTATCAGGATCCGATGGTTTGTCATGAGTGTCCAGAACGTACGTTATATACAGCCTGCAAACGTCATCGTTAGAACGAATAAGTCTAGTCTGATAACATGGTGCCAGTTTCCACATACCCAGTTGTAATGGAATTGATTGACTGGTCGTCAGTCGTGGGTCGCTTGGGGACTTCGTTTAGTCAACAGTTTCGATGAAGTGAAACAGGTTCCTACCCAAAAGACGCCTCCCGCCATAGTGGCTTTCAGGTTTCATCAATATGCTGTATTCGACTGTAAACTTGCAGGACTTACTGCCTTCACATTGTCCTGCTAACTGGAAATTCTTATTCGGGTTCGAGCCAGAAGAAGCCTGAGCTTGGGTGATTACACTAGATGGCAAGACACCAGTCGGATCCCGGCCACAACACGAAGGGATGGACACTGACAAATTTGTGACGTGATTCCAGACAGCAACTGCATGCGAGAGCAGGTTATTATCCCTGTACGCCCGAAATCCTGCGATAGCAGCCTGCGCCCACCACCTGGAGAAAGGTATCATTTCCTGGATCCTTCAAGTATTTAGACCATGCTCACATTGCATCATCGTTGAACTAAGCAGATAACAGGGAATAAAGAATTAATACATGTAGCCCAACAAGGCGAGCGCTTACCCTAAAAGACCCATCAGTCTCGTGACGTTAAGCGCAAAACATTTACTCACCCAAATTGATCGTAGTTTGACCTCAAATTAAACACTAAATTCAAGTTATTCACGACCTGGGCCTTATTCACGGTTGTGCCCGCATAGCGATCTTGATTCGCCATCGCCGTCCAAACATTTCCACTTTGCCAATACCCGATGCCTTGAAGCAACATCAAGTTCCTCAATCCCGTTCATAAGACGAGCTGTATCAACGTACCATTGAATTCTCCGATATTGGTTCTCAGTTGTGGCAGAATTGCATTGATTCCATTCTGCGAAATCGTAATTCTCTCGCTGAGGGGTCGCGTATTATTGAATTTCTGCAAAGGACCGTCAACTAGTCAGTTTGGCTTCCGATTTGATATGGAACTTACCCTCCAACTCAAAGGAACACCTAAATCTTGAGCATGGCCAAGCGCCGGCATAACTGCTAAAACTGCTAATAAAGACCTTAATACCATTGTACCACTCTCACGCTTTAGCGGGCGTCCACTGGGTTTGAAGCAAGAAGAGGGAAGGGTCCACGAGAAAGAAAGAGCACCACCATATGAGGGGGAGAATAAATACGGGCTCCAAAATATTCTTAGGGAAGCCGCTGCGCTTTTGATGGGTGATCCAAAATTAAACAGCGCCGTCGTTTCAGAGTATCGGTAACCCGTATCGGCTTCTGGTGCTCTAGCATGTCCGGTATATCTTCCGTGGAGCCCGAGACACAATTCTACTCAGGATTTTGGCGAGAAGATTCGGGAATGTTTTGAAAAAGAATCCGTAACTCATTGCACGAAACTCCCACGAACGCATGAGCTATAGCACGCATGACGTTAATGTACAAGTTTCGAAGAAATCAGCAGGTCCTGTGAACTGCCTTCTCGTATTATCGAAGAATAGACGAGGGGGGGCTGGGAGAACATGGCCGGAAAACGTAGCAGAGAAGCTGGGTGATTTGTATTATGACCATGTGGCGCGAAGTTATTTACAAAGAAATCGTATGGTCGTGACCTGGGTTCAGATCCCTTGTGCAACAGAGTTGACGTTGAATATTGAATCAATGGAACTAAGGATCGCTCCTTTAGGAATAGGAAGGCACAAGTCCAAAGTCCTCGTCAACCCTCAACTGAACTGGACCTCCAGCAACCTGGCGACGTCGATGGCATAAGCGCCGAGCACTCACTTGGCACCATGGCGTTGGAATTAACGTTTCATTTAGGACGGGGGGTGACCGTTGACAAGAGACCACACCGCGCACACATTGTTCCTTCTCGCTAGAAAAAAGGATTGGTTTGTTGAAATTTCAACTTAAGTTGGCGCAGACGCATGTCTGAAATGTTTCCCCTCCTTCGCCTTTAAATACACTCAACACACATCCTCTACCGGCTGCCTTACGGCATGATAGAGTCGACGGGAATGAAGCAGATTTGAGGCTACACAACTCCGCTCGTTCGTTGAGACCCTTTGAGACACTCAAGGAGACTCCTTTCAGAACAAGAATACAACCGAAACACTACAAACGCCGCCTGGATCCAACGTTTCACAGTCGAAGGGTAACGCACATCAACATACATGCACAAAAATCACCACATATTATCATGCGACGAACATCACTGAACACTCTTTCACTCCAAGTAAAGAAAAAACAGCCAAGGACCACCGAAAGGCTAAAGTCATGCTTCCTTCACCAATCTCTTGATTTCATCAACACCTTCGTCATGCTCCCAAAAGCCGAAGTTGCCTTCAACCTGTGGTCCTATCTCGGCGGGCAGCCCTACCTTCTCTCCGGGCTCAACTAGATTTATACCCCTGGCTCCGTCAATGTTGCCAGCCAGAAACTTCTCCTTCATGATTCTCTCCTCTCTCTCCCTTTCTTGCACCTCCCTAGATCCCTTCCACCAAATCCTTTCTATAACGTGCCTCACGATCACCCTAAGGATGAGATACCCATGCGATGCTGCAAGCGCTACCAATATGGCTTTCAATAGCAGTTCTTTGGTGGCGTCATACGTGGCTTTGCTACTCCCATCCACACCCCAACTATTAGAGACATTGCCACCGGAAGCGTCGACGAGGTGTTCTTCAGCTCGGAGAACGTTGACTGTGGAGGGGAGGGGTGACGATTTGAGAAGTTCAGGTGAGAACAAATAAACGAGGGCAGAGTTTGTAAGAGCGCCGAGCCAAGTGAGGAAAGTCAGTGCATCAAGCCAGGGACCTATCGTGTCCGTGCGCGTGGGTAGAGGTCGACGATAGTGGACCGTCATTTTGAACGCGTCGGATTGGAGTTCGAAGATGTTGTTAATAAGTGCCATAACTACAAAGAGGGTCGTCAGGCAGTCTAATTCAAACAAGAAATAGTGATACGTACCACCTGCCAGGGGCCAAATCGTTGACCAAAGTGCAACATATCCAAACTGCACAACCATCTCACTATAATCTGCAAGTAAATCATACTCCGGTAATGCAACCTCTTCGCGGACTTTATCCAAAAACACTCTCTCCTCCATTCCCCCTTTCTCCTTCTCATCTTCAAATACAACCCTCTTCTTCGGCTCGCTTCCAGGGGAGTTCAGTTTCGGCACTCCTTTGCCACTGCGGGCAGACGACACAAATCGTGTGATGTACGGCAGGCCGACCTCAACGAAGGTGTTGACGATTTGATTTGTAACTGTGTATGCAAACATCTGATTTCTAAGCCTCGCAGGATTCAACTTTCGTCTTGCACGGCCGACATCCATGTCCCAGATGCTACCACTAGGGGCGGGTACGAACTTCACGTCCATACGTCCATCGGTAGCGACGCTCGAATCGGCAAAGGTACCATTAAGAACAGCGAGGATTCTAGATGTGAAACTTTGATGGGATTTGGCTCTCACAGCCCCGGAGAAGAGCCATGATTGCACATATCGCATGACACCTTCACCAAAAGGCACGTAAACAAAGGCGCTCAATCCAAGAGACATGTAAGCAACGATGGCGCTGAGTGCAAATGTTTTAAGAGTCAGAGATGCGTTGTGAGTCGATTGGTGAGCATGATTCTCCCATGATGTGAGACGGTTTGCAAGAGCTTGGTACAACGCGAGGACCCGAGGAACCAGAGCAACAAAGAGGATGGTTGGAAAGAACGTCTGCAGAGGTGTCAGTTCTTCGAGAAAGGAAGGTATGTGTAACCACGTACAATGAGACGTTGACCGGGTCCTTGGTAGAGCTGTGTCACGAAGGCTTCAAAGACAAAGATGGCCGTAAGGAGGGCGACGAGGACTCCAGCGAACAGTAGTATCATGGGTAAGCTCGCAAGAATGCGAAGCTCCCGCCCCCACCACGTCTGTCCCTGCTTATGCGTGACCCGGCGCTTTTCAACGCGGAAGGAGCCACGAGTTCCAAAACGTAATGATAGGATCCGCTCCCGCACCCTCCACCACTCAACGAAAAACACAGACCAGATGCACAGCAAGATGGAGTAAGCGGGGGAGTATGGTGAGAGGAAGAAATATGAAAAAAGTCCAAGTGCGGCCGGGAAGAACAGGAACTGCGTATAACTCGAAAGGAAGGCAAAGTATAGGGCAACGGAGTCCCCAAACTATGGACGATATGGTTAAAGCTTAAGCAGGAAAGTGAACTACGGTGCGCACCTGCTCTCGAATCCGACTGAGTTGTATAGAAGCTATCTTGCGCAGTTTCCATGACCGAACCCATGTATCATTGAAACTGCGATCATGCAAAAGACATATAGACTCAGCCAGGTCCCACTCTGAGTGTCCTGGAGAGATGCCAAGACCACCGTTGGTCGGGCTCGCCGATATATAGTCGTGGACAAGCCTTATCCTGTCGGCCGGTGACAGAGGTTCAATTATACTGTCTGTCGTCACTGGTGTAACAGGAAGGCCAGAAAGAAAATCTGAATGCCTAAGCAAGGAGGTAAAATATCAAAACTACCTCAGTTCCGTTCTGCGGCAATTCCGAGAATTGAAATCTGCGCACCTCTCCCTTCTAATCAAGCTCTCCAGGTGATTTTTGGGGCACGTTACAAATACCAGAAGCTGCCCCAATGCCTCCCCTCGCCTCCCAACGGCCTTCAATCCAGCATAGGTCAATGTGTCAATTAACCGTAAATACTGTTGTTCAGCCTTCTTCGCTTCCTCTCGAGTCTGTCGTTTTGAATAACTGTGCTTGCTGGTTGCGCGGAAGACGATGACGAGGTCAACGTCCGGCGGTATTCCCGGACTATCCGCCATAGTGGCGAGGAGAAATGACGGAAACGGACGGAGAGAGGAAAGATTAATGATGGCGAATGTTCTCTTGAACCGAACTCCAATGACGACAGGCAGCAACATGTTCAAGCGTCCACGTGATATAGGAACATCTTATCAGATAATTGGACTACACAAAATCTACACAACTGGCACAGTGTACAAATCAACGGGAGTGCAATCGGTAGGGCCATCGTTCGGAGAGGTCTTGTAGTAAATCTGGAAAGGCGAGTCAGATTTCAATATTTCAATGGTAGCCTTGGAAAAATATGCCTACGTCAAATTTAGTCGAACCGCATGCATAGAACCCTCCAGTATAATCCACGACCAGCTTCGCTCCAAGTTGCGAGTTCTCAATAAACGACTGAATTTGGAAATTCCCATATTTTGCGCATTTGTTTGAAGACGATCCTTGGACGAAGCCCAGAGGGCCGCTCTTGCTGCATCCGGTGGCGGTTAAACTCGTGTTGATAAGGGGTCTCAAAGGATAGCTGCCACCGTTGGGATCAACGACGACTAGGTTTCCTTGCCAGAAATACCACTTCGGGAAAGACCCGCTTCCCAACAACGTCGCCCAACTTCCACCTCCGCTTGGGAAACGGAGTGACTAGATCTCATCAGGCCTACACGTATCTGGTCCTGGGAAAGTGAACGCACCAGCAGGTTGTGGGATTGGCTAGAGGAAGATGCGACAAGGTAGAATAAGGGTGTATCGGCGTTAGGGATTGTCACCGCATTGACTGTTGCAGAACAAGCAAATGTGATGAGCGGGACAATCAAATTAGTGAGCTTCATCGTGTTCCGAAGGTGAGTGGACAACTTGTCTCCTTCCCCTTCCATGTACTTGCATAAATACTCAGAGCTCCGTTCAAGACCCCAAGAGGCCCGGTCTGATGCCCTAATGTTCACGTAAACGCCAATTCGCGCTTCCTGTATGAAGGGGCAACCGCAGGGCAAATACTATTATGAGTGGGCATTACTACCCGTGTGTCGCAAACGCGTTAAACTACTGATGTTCCTGGCACATTCTGGGCCTGAACCACGGGAAGCTTTCACCGTCCTGAAAGTCAACCGAGTGAAAGGTGCCCCACTGACCTTCATTAATCATCGTGCGCGCAGAGACCGATTCAAAAATGCATGACGAAGAAGTCATCCCCAGCAGATATTCAGGCGTCCTTGCGCCCCTCTATCTTAAACAGGGTTCTGCTGGACGGAGACCAAAATGGAGACGTGTCGGCATTTAGCGGGGACATCAGAAACGGGGGTGCTAAAAACTCATTCCCAGACCGAATCGGCTATCACCTAGCATTCTGACGGCCAATCACGGACAACAGATGAATGAGGCAGCTGAGAGGCAAAGCGAAAGGAATGGTGTTTGAACGGGAAGCCGGGCCGTGTCTTCAACGTTACTTACTCCGTCCCCCAATCAGAGAGGTGATCATACAGTGTATTTTGTTGCACCTCGAGTGAGTTGGGCAGATACCTTTTTTTCCTCTTCCAACATTCGCAGTTGAGGTGAGTTGAACAAACTGATTAAACACCTCTATCTCGTGTATGAGAAGTAAGCCAGTTGCTTGCCCTCAAACACGACAACATACCGTCTAATACTACACAGAAGATCTGTCCAGGTCGTGATTGAGGCAAGTTGAAACGCTAGTTCTGTGTCCCGTCGCTTGATTTTGTGGTAGTGTATCCTAACAAAGTGTTATTGCTACTTCCTTCGGGTTAAAAGGCCTTCCCGTACTAGGACACATGGTGACGGGTCGTGAAGTGACTCCCGCAATTCCACTTGTATCATTCATAGTCTCCTATACGAACGTCCTTCAGAACGTTAGCAATCATTTCAGGACATTGTCAAGTAAATCCCTAGGACACTTTGAAAGGGAGCTGTCGAGGGTGTACCTATGCCGGCTGGGTTGAGTATGTGAAACAGATGAGGCTGGGGGCTGAGGTGATATAGGAATCTAACATCATTTTCCCTCGTTCCTTGGTTGTAGTCAATCAAAAGCTCTCTGTTCCGGTGTGCATTGCCAGGGTTAAAAATATGCGGCTCCGAAAGCCAACGGACCCGTTGTCTAAATGGGGCCACCAACCCTTCTCAGGTGGCGGGTTCGGACTTACAAAGAGAATGGAATCAGCTAGCTGGATGAAACCATCCTGATAGGCGTTTTGTCTGTACTACATTGCTGATCCGAGATGTGAAATGAGCTACGGCAGGAGATTTTCATCGACAACCACTCACATCAAGACGAACTGTTTGATCGCCAGAGTGTCAGCGGAGTTACCGTTAACAGATGTAATTACTGCCTCGTCTTGCTTTTCTAGAAGGTAGAGGACATGATGAGCAGGAGAAAATACTCCTATATCAACGAATGAAACGAGTGATGGTAGTGGCAAGAAACGGACTTGCCACTCCCGACGTGCACTGACTCGTTGATTGTCGTGACTCTGGGCAGACGAAGGCGATGCTGAAAGTGCATTACATAATCTACTTTCCTCGCTCTGCGGTTGGCTCACGACATCCTCTTGGGACTTATCTCTGCCATTTGGGAAAGGAACCCTGTCCTAGTATTGGCTGGGCGGTGTGAATATCCAAACGGATGAGGCGATGCCGAAATAAACCGGGCTTCCATGAATCCATTATTGACATCACCCCTTTCCTCCGATGCTATCTCCCGGTACCTGCTGTACTAGGCCTGACTTATAAAAAGACCTTTTGAACAAGGGCTTATGAGCCTTGACTTCGACCAGGGCGCAATCCGTTTATTAACCACTGCAACACGGAACCCGATACTTCGACCCCAACAACCATGTCTACACGGTCCGCTACCACCAGCTCATCGTCGAGTACGAACAGCAGCAACCTTTATCAATCTTTGGTACGTCGTTTGTTTTACCCCACTGACAGTCACTGAAACAAGTCGTTAGCGCACACCAGGGGATGTCCCAACTGCCGTCAAGCAGTTGCTAGCATCGACGAAAGACCTCCAGGATGTCCTCAGGCATTGGAGTCTACGGCAGGCAACAGAAACTGACGTTAGCAATATCTTCATCAAAGTCGGGACTGACTTCCACACCACCATGGACGCGTTCGCTTATCATGGCATTAACCTCAAGTGAGTCATCACCCATCCAGATTCTAACCCGACCCTGAATCCGAATATTTCCTAGTCACATTGGCACTTTCACAGAGGATCTACGCGCCGTTCTCGAACAATGTCTAGCTGAAGAACAGGCCCCTGAATCTTTAAGCCAATTCATGCCGGAAGTCCGGAGGGTCCTTTACACGTTGCTGAAGGGTTTACAGGCACGTCAGGCAGCGTGGCAGAGTGTCAGTGGAAAAACGCCTTTCATGTCGGGGGATGAACGATTTTGACCGCGTCAAAGGTGGCTCTAATTTCCTAAATCTTCATCAATAATCTCGCTCATTCTCTAGAAAAGGTCAGGGACGAGGTTGAGGCTTAGAAATCCCCTTGGTTCCCGTATATGTGACTTATTATGGTTTGAATCCTTCCGATATCGACGGACACAAGGCTGGAAGTAAATACTTCACGAAACGCATTAGATATCACGCATAGGGTCAAGGTGCAGGGTGTTTCATTTGTGGGAGAGAGAATCAACTGTTGTTCCTATGACCCAAAAAATTGTCCTGCACGTATTTATGTATTTCATTTATTTATAGATTAACCACCGTGATACGTCAATGAGCCGTCCCTCGGTATAATGTTGGGAGCGACCTTCTTGAACGACATGAGGATGGCGAGTTATCCCGATACGGACAAGCCTTGTATTTTGCCTGGGAGTTCTTATTCACAGCTGGCCCCATACTTGGGACATTTTTAACTTTCCTGTCTTCCTCAGAGCAAGGCCCCCGGCGTTTTTGGAGCTGGGAACTTCAGGTGAGGTTTCCCGATCCTTTGCGACGCTGGAACCCTTTCTGCAAACCCGTCCATCGGTATCGATTTCAGGCCTTCTTTGTTTTTCTTTTTTGCCCTGACCCCCTTTCCCTGAATTTGGAATGCCTGAGTTGCCCAAGCATATGAAAGAAGTGAAATCGTGTGATGCAATGGGACAGTTTCCCGTTGCGGGCGTAACGCGCCTTAGAGTTTGCACTTAGCCTTTACCTCTTCCCCCCACTTCCGTTCGGGCTCTTTTTCCTGACACTACCAGAAACTACGGAAAGGAAGACGCCCATTATTTGGCTATACATAACCCGTCTTTGTAATGTGTTTACGGGGCTCCGGCGACCGCTGATCCTACCCTGCGGTAGCGCCTTCGTCTCACAATGCCAAGCCAAAGTGCCACTTCCATTGTATTTATCACCTCGTTGTCCATGAGTTCTCTTTACTTGCATGACCTGAGGTCTGCTTCTCTGGCTTGCCGAACTTACCTTTGGGGGAAACGCTCAATGTGTCCCATGCACATGCCTCCGCAAACTATTAGAGGTCCCATATGGCCCTGGTCTTTGGAGGAGGCGGATCATGTACCGAGGCGCGGCACTTTATTCCAATCCTTGTCACCCACTCTTCCTAATTGTCTGATTGGTAAACTTCAACTTGACCCGGAGGAGTGCGCCATGTGCATGAAGGCTTGCCCATGCGAGTCGACTCGGTCCTCGTGGAGTGGCACGATGACAAGGAGTATCCTCGTCTGAACATCCAGGACGAACCGCTTAAAGCTGTGGGGCACAACCTTATGATATCTGTCTACTCCTCTCGAGCGACACAGAAGAAACAATGAAACTCGGCTTTGCTTTCGTTCTCGCTGCTATCACTGCTGTGTATGCGGCTCCTATCACCAAGGAGGAGATCAAGTCTAAATCAGCCCAAGGCCTCCGCCTACTGAGCTTGGCTGAGGATGCTGAACCTGTATGGAAAACCGAAAAGGAGATGATGAAACTCATCCTGGATAATGTTGGATTCGTAAGGCTTTCAAATTCACCTCAAACTATCAACGTGGCTCAGCTCTGTCATCAAGTTTGACGTTACAGATTATTATGATCCAAATGCACCTATTACAACTGCTGGAGACGTCAATGTTCTTGCCTGTGCGTTGGCTTGATCCAAGTTGCCTCCTTGCATTGATCGGATCCAACAGACCCGTCTGGGCCGACCAGGCAAACAACCGTGAACCCGATCATCTCAACTTTGACTGTCGGTCACTTGCAGAGTTACCTCAACACCTACACCGGCTTCAACAACCGTTACTATACATCAACCACAGGTGTTCAAGCCTCTGATTGGCTCTACACCACTATCAGCGGTGTGAGTGCACCTTTCAATCCGCAATGCGGATCGTTTGCGCCAGGGCAAACGAATGCTCACTGATGGTTTCCAGATCATCTCTGCAAACCCTTCGAGCGGTGCAACTGTTTCCCGTTTCGCCCACACCTGGGCACAAAGCTCCATCATTGCCAGATTCCCGGGCACTCAGAGTGGACCCATCACAGTCATTGGTGCTCACCTTGATTCCATCAATGGTGGTAGCCCTTCAACCGGTCGAGCACCCGGAGCCGATGACGATGGGAGTGGAACCGTTAGTATTCTTGAGGCCTTCCGCGCTCTCGCTGTTGCTGGGTTCAAGCCACTAAACACAGTTGAGTTCCAATGGTAAGCGCCACTCCATCAAACTCTTGGCTGTGTGGTATCATGACTATTCTGGTCTAGGTATTCTGCCGAAGAAGTTGGTCTCCGCGGTTCTGCCGCCATAGCCGCGAACTACAAGAGTAGTGGTGTCGCGGTCAAGGGCATGATGCAGATGGACATGACCGCTTAGTGAGCCTCGGATCATTCTCTCTTATCTAATGATATATGATCTTGACCTCCTGTCCCCAGCGTGAAGCCCGGAACTACGGAAGTCATTGGGTTTATTCAAGTACGGAACCTAGACGAAGGTTGTTTTACTATTAGGCTGACACTACTTAGGATTTTACCACCAGCACGCTGAATAGCTATGCAACGAAACTTGCGGCCGCGTATAACTCCATCCCTGCAGTAAGCGGAGGATCGGTATGTTGTCTCTGCCATTCACCATCGAATCTCACGCTGATTTGTAATGTCGGCAGTGTGGATATGGTTGCTCCGATCATGCAAGTTACAATAGGAATGGCTATCCGTCAACATTTCCATTCGAGGCCACGTTTGCCAACCAGAACCCTGTTATTCACACATCCAGCGATACGACCAGCGTTGCTGGCTTCTCCTGGACCCATATGTTAGAATACTCCAAGCTTGCAGTTGCTTTCGCCGTTGAGCTTGGTAATGCGACCGTTTGAGGGTGTAACATGTTTGATTAACTACCTTCACTTCATGTGTACTAAGGTATATCAGAGTGACCACTTAAAGTTACTGGGGACAGTATCATTGTATAAATAAACTCGTCGGTGTAAAACAGTGAAACAATGGATATACTCGCTCACATTCAATGCGCGTCATTCTCAATTAGTACCAGTTGATCACAAGCGCCCTGAGGAATCGTAAGTGAGCAGTTTGTGAGCAGTTGATAAGCGGTGAGCGAGGCCACATAATATGTATTTCACAGAAGATCAAAACTATTAGCCGAAGAAGGGCCACCTACCAGGTCGTGCTTGCAACTTATTCACTCTGACTATGACACGACAGTATAGGCATTGACAGCTTGCTTATGTATCAGAACGGCTTTCCCGAAAAGGGCAACCAAGACCTCTGGTCGTCACATGATCGATCACGTCCTGAGATTTTCACTCCCAAGAACGGAAAAGGGCTCAGGTAATTTTCATCACGTACTGATACAATGCTGACTTTCGAGCATGTTACCCACCTGTATTTAATGCGTCATGTCGTGGAGGTGAATAATGCAGTTCAAGTCTCTCCTCATCCACCTTGCTCTCCTCCCTATATATATTTCCATTGGATCATTCCTCGGTCTCATCCCAGAATCCTACAACTTGGCTTCACTCACCCGACTCGCCCGAAACAACATTCCCCGGTTCTTTAACCAGACAATACCCTCCGCAAAGCTAACAACCACATCCACCAATACAACGATGACCTCTGGTATGAAGTTTGTTGCCCGCCCTAGTCATGAACGCGGCCACGCCGATCACGGCTGGCTAAAGACTTTCCACACATTCTCCTTCGCCATGTGAGCCCCGGGTAACTTGTTGCAACGTTTCACCGATGCTCATTAAATATCGCCTAGGTACCACGACTGGGATCATGAACACTTTGGTCCCCTTCGTGTCATTAACGAGGATCGTGTCGCACCTCGGAACGGTTTTGGCACACATTCCCATCGTGAGTTCGAGATATTCTCCTACGTTGTGAAAGGGGAGCTCGAACAGTGAGTTATTTTCACCTGCACGACGTAAAAAGAATCCGCCTCATCCCTGTCGTAGTAAAGACTCTATGGGCAACACCGAAATCCTCAAACGCGGTGACCTTCAGTTGACATCCTGCCGGAACCGGTATCTCGCACTCGGAAAAGTGCTACGGCGGCAAGGAAGTCCACTTCCTTCAGATCTGGTCCCTTCCCAAAACTTCTCGCCTCCAACCCAAATACTTCACCCGCCACTTCACAGACGAAGAGAAGGCGGACAAATGGGCGAAGATTGTCGCACCCGCAGGGGAAGATGGAGTGAAAGGACACTCGTGAAACGGACGGTCCCGCACCTGTTCAGAGTGCTCTAACTCTGTACGCTTCTATCATGAGCACCGGCAAGACGTTAGAGCGACCGCTACAGGGCAATAAGGGTTATATCCATGTCATCCAGACAAGCGGGTACAACCCACAGAGGTCCGAAGGTGCAACAGTCAAGATTAGTGGGCCAGGCTACGACGAGTTGGAGTTGAAAGAGGGTGATGGGGCGTATATCTTTGTTGGGCAGAGAGGCAGTGCCCTCAAAGTCGAGAACGTTGGCGATAAGAAGGCAGAGGTCTTAGTTTTCGACCTCGATAACCAGTAGACTTGATTCGTACATTAATGTCGCAATTTTTTTTTTCGTTTGGGACTTGTAGTCATGTATCCATAGCAATATTAGAACATTTTTAGCACTTTATTTCTTGTAGATGAGGCAGAGACACGGTATTTGCGAAGTTGCTCCGTCGTTGAGCACGGGGTATATCCAAAGAGTAGCAACCCCGTGGCACCGCCGAAATTGGCGGAGGATATTCAACCGTGAAAACCGGATGTCCGAGGTTCCAACCATAACTTGTTGAGAAACCACGACCATCGGAGGCGTCCTTGTGGACCAGATGTTGGGGGGTTTGGTGGAGACCCGAATTCAGTATGGGTTTGGAATGGTAAAGGTCACAAGTATCTCAACACGTCGATTAATGGAGAAGCGGGGTATAAGGTTTTAACCTGCTTTCCACCATTCCTATTCGGGTTTGCGATCAAGCCTCCGAAGTCTCATGGATTTGGAAGCCATAGATTTTCAGGAAAAACCGCCAAGAGTTGTTGGAGAATGTCATGATAAATGGAGAATTGAACGCGAAGGCTATAAGGTTTAGAATGAGACTATAACTGGGGGGGAAGGCGAAGGATGTGTTTTGAACCATTGGGAGGAACCAAAAACGGTAAAGGAGCGCCACTATACGGCAGTAATGTGGAGAACCAAAGTAGCTAAGACTGAATCCCAAGGGTGAGGGATTGGAAGGCATCACGCGCTATAGTATAGCCTCGCCAAGGCCACAAGCATCAATGATATTCTTCCTGACCTCGTCAATGCCAAATACCGGTTTCATCTGGGTGCTTGTGATGATAGGTGGGAGACATAATGGTGCGGCGTCGTGGATATCCTTGCGGAGTTGCTTGATAACCGCAGAAATATCGTTGGAAGGAATCGTGTCAGCCTTTGTAACAATAGATTGAAGAGTCCATGGTTGCGTTCCACGAGGAGTTATTAACACGCTTGACAAATGCGCAAGCATATCTTTGTCATACGCGTTCAGTTGGTGTTTTGCATTGAATAAGATATACACTCGACGGAGCCTATCACACATCGGTTCAGCACAATCTCAGCACCAGAAGATCAGATCCAACTGACTGTTTTCGGGTTCGTAGATATTCATCAAACATCTCTCCCCATTCGGGCCTCCCCCGAGCGCCGTAACCAGGTGCGTCGACGAGGACAAGTTTCCCAGGTTCTGCTCCAACACGATAGAAGTTCAGTTGGCGTGTACGACCCTTCACGTAAATGTTTTGAGTCCGAAGGTTGCCTAGATATCAGAGGCGAACGTACAGCTTTCCTGCTGGTGTGCAGGAGCGAACTCCTGGCCAAAACCGCGTTCAATAAAGACGACTTCCCAGCATTAGCGCGTCCTGGGATAGACGTGAGATCCCCAGAGTTAACGGGTTTGGCATGGAGAGGGTGGCGAATATGGAGATACCTGTTACTATGACCTTTTCAAAATGTGAGCATGCACCTAAAAAAGTAAAAACCAGAGGCGGACCTCTGGCAGCCCGTGTAACTTGGGGATACTGGTCACATTCGCTGCCGCAGCTATGAAATCTGCTGATTTTGGATCTGCAAATGTCCTCTGCGCTTTTGTCGAGGTATGGGCATTCCTTACGAATGATATTCGCGCTAGCCTTGAGGTGGAAAGAGTGGGAGACTGACATAATTCTTAACTGTGACAAGGGAATTTCAAAGGATCAAATTACAAAGAGGAATTATGTCACCTCGAGGAACGTGAAATTCGTGACATCTTATGACGCAAAGCTTGTCTACCCTTTCCGGCACACCTCGGTTGGTGTGTTAATACTGCACCTGGGCGACTTCTAGAAACAGTGTGTCTTGCATATCATGGTTTGGTACCAGTGGCCTGGAAAGTGCTAGACCTCGTGTTGCCGACTCGGACAAGCCCCGCTCCGGACGACAACCAAATCAAGCTTTGAGTGCTCTTCGTGTAATGAGCCCTCTGCTGTTATCTATATTCATAGCCAATCCGCAGTATCGACCCATTCCCATGGACCTCAAACGCTTTAACAAAAATAACACCGAACTTGATTCTATATCGATGAGCATTCGAACCTTGAGCGCCTTGGTCTACTTCTGAAAGAAGCTCTCACTTCTAGCCGTGCTCGATCTCTATATCAGGAGCCTAAAGAAAGATATGGAACAGACTAGCACATTTCTCACACCCACACCAACATGAAAGCTCAGCGCTCAGAACCCATTGGTGCAACTTCCTCGTCAAGATCGCTTACACGGACTGCTATCTTGATAACAATAACTGATCTTGTTGTGATGGCACGGGCTTCATCGATATAGGGATACGTTCACCACACCAGATAACTGTAGCTCCGGTTTGTCATGGCGCCAAGGAGGCATTGCACCCGTCATTCGACGAGAAAGTCCTACAACATCTAAACCCCAACACGTTTTGGTCGAGCCCAAGTTCGTACTCTTTTTGTGTTGATCGCTCCCATACTGAGGATCGTAACAGGTATCTCCATTCTCGATTTCATACGTCAAGTGGACGGTGTTCTTGTCTTTGTGGCGCTGCAGCGCCTTTGAAGGAATGTTGTTCGCTCGAGATGTTCATAAAATCACCGCGTAAATTGAACCACCTCCAATTCCCACTCCAGTGCTTCTAAATTACATCGAAGGAGCTCGGAGTGTAAAAAGAATTTTCTTCTAATAGCTTTTGATTTCTTCACCGCATCTCATTGGGCCCCTGAAGAGAGATTCGATGTAATTAACCGTCCTTTATTCAGGAGTATGGGAAGGTTGCCGACTCCACCGTCCTACACATCCTTCGCGTCAACGTTGACGAAAACCCATTGTTTGGGGATACCGTAATTATGTTCATCATTCTTTTTGTCTCCGAAGCACCCACCTTTCACTTCACTAGAAAATAAAAAAAGTCAGCTGAATTGGCACCCAGGAGCTCCGTGTATTTAGACGCCATTAACACACAAGTTTTGGGCGGGATTCCTCCGTTGATCCGCTCAGGCGCTCGGAAGCCCGCGAGCGCCAGCTTTGCAGGACTCTTCCCGAAGCTAACGAGAACTGTGGTCACTGTCACTCTTCCTTCCTGCGCCACAAAATCCAACGAGCTCATCCACAATCTTGCTGTCGAATCTACTCTCACACGTCTCCGCAACTGGGCGGAGGCAGTACGTTCATTCTCATGCTTGTGGTGTGAGGAAAAGCGGAAATCCACCCTAAGTCCCTTCGTGAATTTGAAAATGGAGTTAGGTCCCCGACAATGTCTCCAGGTTACGAGAGCCGCGTGAATTCTACACTCCAGTAAACGAACATAATCGGTGCAATCGAAACTGATATACATAAATCGTGGCTGTCCCTTCAACTCCTCAGTTCCTGTGACAACTATGTACTTGGCCCCAATCGCTGAATCCCATACAGTTTACGATCCCATCCTCAGAGTTCCCTGATTAGCTGCAGTTAGCCGGTCACACGCGACATGCCTCTACATGAACTCTGCACTTAACTCCTTCAAGAAGTCAATTTGATTCATTACATATGATGTCATCTCCATCAGTAGCAAACGCCAAGCTGGAGGCAGGACGTAATGGAGGTGTTCAGAGCGAGTCCTACGTTTTATTTCCGAAGGAAACGCGCCCCGTTTCCCCCTTAGCTACGCGGGGGAAGTCGGGGGTATCTTGCTTGGCGACTTCAAACTGTCAAAATTTGATAGGACACAGTGATTTGGGGAACCTACAGGCCGCTACTCTCCTCCAGATGGTCTGCGACCTCAAGGCTAGCATGCAGGTGATTCTTCGATGTGGGTCGGTGTCTTGGCCTCAACTGACGTCCAATGGGGATAAGATTAGTCGAAGGTCCGTGTCGTCTGCGAGAGTGGATAATCATACGAGTGGGTCCTGTTCCATTGGTATGTCCTTGGTTCAAGCCACAAATACCAAGGCAGTGGAGGATTCAGAGTATCACAAGGAACACAAACCGGAGAAGGGCGGGACGTATTGTTCAACCACCGTTCGACATATGATACTGTACACTCGCACCTTACTTGCCACCAGCTCGAAAATAGCCACCGACATATGACAAGACAGAAGTTCCCGAGATTCCAGCCCAAGGGCAGTGAGTGGGGAGTCCTTGTTAGCCTGGGTCCCGCTTGCCAATATCAGAATCCTCGCTCTTCTATCAGGGAACTTAAGTCCCTTTCCTGTGGCCTATATGCAAGGGCACTTGAATCCTCGTTTACCCTTGTTCCTGAACCACGGACACGCTCGCATCGGACGAAAGTTTCGATCCACCGCTGAACGTTGAACGTTGATGATTACAGAAGCCCATACGGACCAGGTCTAAGTTTTATGAAAATTCATGCCGGAATCACTGATCTGGTCCTGCTCTCGTAATTTTAAGTGTCATCCGCTGTCACACGCCCAATTTGTTGTTATTTTCATAGTCCTCACCAGGCATGCGGCGCTGTAATCTCAATGTTCGCCGGTCTAGTACTGACAAATGGTTCATCTGACGCCCGGGCGCTAAGTACAATACACTCCGAACACTGCTTCGAAGCCTCTTACTTAGTCCTTGTAGTCTACCACCCTAATCTCACGCACAGGCACACTCATTGTAATTATAACTAAGCCATTTGATAACACGTCCCACTAAGTCCATAGACAAAACTGGGTGTTTTTTAAATGTCACTGCTACGATTACACTGTGAGCACAATTGCCCCTAATTTACAGGTGGGATTTCTCCAAATTATCAGCGGGGGTACACTTCGAGCACTGGTGGGTTGGCGCCAGAATTCCATCTCCCAGGCGGTCATCCCCGGCTGAGTAAGCCGAAAGTACACAGCTAATTAGAAATTAAGCGAGGAAACAAAAAGAAAAAGAGCCATTTAGTCACATTCAAAGAGTTACGGGGTTCCAGGACCCCGGCCACAGGCCATATACAGCTCGTTACATGCAAACTTAGACCTGGTCCCTATGGGCTTCCGTATATGATAGTGTGAGAATAAGAACCCCAGAATTCATTTTGAAAGTATCTCAACCCCAAACTTTAATCAAGCAAACAATTTTTCAAAGGCACCAAAACAGAGTAATTAATAAAAGTGACTTAGCCTGCCGCTGATTCTGTATCAGGGCAATGAACAAATTTATTCGAACAACCAAACTCGCTGGGAAGACGGCCCTGGGACTCTGTAGATTGAGGAATGTTTCAATTTACGTTCCCTTGACTTAGTGTCGCCCTTGCTTTCCTAATATTCACCGTGCACCAGAGTGGTGATGCCACACCACGCCTCATACACTTCGTCCCTGGATCCACGGGGGCTGGAACCTTGATTAGATGAAATCAGCTGTAACTGGGGCTGACAGCGCAAAGGCGAACTTCTAGAACTGTTTAAGTTACTCAGACCAAACCCAGAAATGATAAGAACAATCTGAGGTTAGCTTCCGCAGACGATTCATTTATCGATTTGACAAGTGTTGTGCGCCCAGACTCTGAATACTCTGTATATGAGCGATTTGAAAGCCTGATCCTGGAGACTCGAGTTAATAACGATACACCGTATGTCATCATTAATCCAGCCACCGAACCCCTTGGATCGCCAGCGCTGCGCCCCAGTGTTATATTAATAACACACCACAGGTAATTAAACCTATGACCCTACATTGCGCCCGATAGACACGGAAACCCTCATGTTCGGAAGGACAGGCCGTTTCCGGCCGGATTATGGTGTAAATGCTAAGTGCAAGAGCGGTGCTTGGTGCGATATCGGCTTACCAGTGTATCTGCGACTGATGCCGGCTTGAAGGTTGGTGATCGGCGGCACAAGTACTATCATGTTCGTCCTAATAATCCAGGTATACTGGAGACCCAGGATTCCCTGGGACTGGGTATTGCAATGACTTTAGTTCTTCTCCATGCTTCCACGGCCACTTCGCACTTTCTCGCCCATACAAGCAAAGCACCTCGTATTAAAAGGTGCGCTATTCGGAGTGTTAATTTCGTCGGCAGCTTTGGACCATCCCCAGGGGGTGAATATATTCATCTTTCGCATTACGTAGGTGATTCTCCCTCTCCATACCGTTAAGCAACTTACCTTGTGGGCATTGCAGTCGGCACGGGTGAACCTATTCATGGAAGGAGGGCGCGCTCGCCTTTGCTGCATTTCCTCCGATAATTGGCTCTAGATTCTCCTCAGCTCCCCCGGCTTTTGGATAAGTCCTTACTGCTCGCTCCAGCTACTTCCCCTTGGGTTACCGGCACTACGGACAGTCCTTTGATATTTCCTTAAGCCATGGGTATTCACAATCCTGTGTATAAAAGCCTACGACATCCAGAAGTTCAAGACAACGTCGTCTTGAACAATGTACAAACTCGTCTCACTCTTGTTTGCTGCTATCGCTATCCAAGGCGCGATCGCCTTGCCGGGTCCATCTGCTGATCCTATTACATGTGAGCTGCTCCTACTGCGACACTTTTTAATGTGTTGGCTGACGGTGGTTTAATCGGGCTTTTCCTCCTGCAGGCCACACCCAGGAAGTAAGTAGATCAGCTAATGTTCGCGATGTCCCGCCTCTGATTTTTCACGGATTTTTTTAGGAATGTAGATGATTTCATATATTTTTAGTTAATGCAAAAAAGGTACTAAACTATAGTAGGCCCATACGGTCTTACCTGCTGCAACGGTTTCCCCGACCCTGTGTAAGTAAAATAATTGGTTGCACCCAAACCGTCAACCCACCATTCACCGGTTTTAGTTGTGTCAAGTTGCCGCCTGGCATAGTCTGCTGAGGGGTTGGGTTCCGACTCCCTTCTTCCACGCCCCTGTAGTTAGATATCCTGTATCCTTGCGGATGGCACAAAGTTCCCCGTGCCTCCGTACTGACGTTTGTGAAATCCGAGCTGTTTAACAAGTAAGCTTTCCTGAGTGTTGTGCCTGCTGTCGTGATCCCAACCGGCAAGTGGCTCCGAAAGATAACTGCTCAAAGCTACCGCCTCTGCACTGCAGGCTGCCGAAATTCAGCGGGCGACACTACGGCGTTTTGGTGATTCATCTTGCTCCGCCAGCAGGAAAGATAAGACCCATAACCCGGTACGACAAACCCCTACGCTCGCCACATCGATTTACGCTCCTTGGTGGGCGAGGACAGACTGGTACAACGATCGGTATCTGCACTCCTTGGAAGGTGCATTTATCAGAGTTTTACACCATTGGACTTTGTTCTGACAATTCACATGCACACAACACCCGATGCACTTAGGAGGTGGCATGCTTCAGAGTCGAAATTCGGTGCGCCATGTGATCCAGGTCCTGAGACGGGGCCAGAATACCACAGATACCTCACCAAGTTTTATTTTCCGGTGGGTTTAACGAAGGACGCGAGGTCGTAGTTCGAATAATACCTAACCAACTTCACATTCATACAGGAGGTGAAAATCCTGGCCAGGAAGCACCGCCAGGCAAGGGCCTATCTAACCCCAGAGGAAGCACTTTTCACCCTTCCTGGAAGGACAGGGCAATTTCCAGTTGGGAGATGTAATTACTTCGTGGGTTAGCGCAGAAGTGGTTCTTAGCATAGGTGCCGGGTCACCAGTGCGATTTTTCTGTGACTGATGACCAAAATATTGCACTATTTTCGTCCCGAACAATATCCCTTGGCACACGCAAACTCAGAACTGACGATTGAGATGTTTTTTGTTTTTTGTTTTTGCATGTTTCCAAGGCTGTTTTGCACTTTTTTTCTTCAAACCACCAAACGCACCTCGTATCAAAGAGCCCTTTATCCAGAGGGGTATGTATTTCGCGAATGACTCTGCGCTGTCCTCAGAGTGTTTCGCCTCTTGGATTACGTGGTTGGTTTTCCCTCTCCGTGGCATCGAGCAACTTGCCATTGGTGTGCGGCAGCCGGTGCGGATGAAAAGATTCTTGGAAAGGGGATATACTTGCCCTTGCCGCACTTTCTGATGATGACCGGCTCTGCATTCTCCTCCGAGTCGGCTACCGGGCCCTTGGATAAGTCCTTACTGCTCACTCAAGTCTTTCCCCTTGGATTATCGGCATTACGGACAGCCCTTTGGTGTTTTCCTCAGCTGGGGGTAGTCACGGTCCAATGTATAAAGGTCTGCGGCACTCAGGAGTTCAACGCAACGCTATCTCGAACAATGTACAAACTCATCTCATTCTTGCTCGCTGCCATCGCTATCCAAAGCGCGGTCGCTTTGCCAGGTCCGTTTTCTGACAGTTATCACGTGTGAGTCTCTCCGACCTGCGGCGCTTTTTGACTTGTTGGCTGATGGTGGTTTAACCGGACTTTCTTCTCCCGTAGGCGCCCAGGTTGTAAGTTGATCAGATAGTTTTCGCGATATCCAGCCTCTGATTTTCCAATGAATTTTTAGGAATGTAGATGATTTCATACAACTTAGTTGGTGCATCAAAGAAACTCAATTTATGCCATGTTCAAACGGTCTTGCCTGCTGCAACGGTCCCACAGGGCCCATGTAAGTAGAAAATTAGCTGCACCCAAACCGAAGTTGACATACTATGAACTTATTTCAGCTGCGTCGAGTTGCCTCCCGGCACACACTGCCGCTAAGTGGTGGGGTTTGGCTCCCCTGTGCCATGCCTATGTAGTCAGACATCTTGTATCTTTGCGGATGGCCCTGCCTCCGTACTGGCGTTTGTGAAATCCAAGTTGTTTGACAAGTCATCTTTCCTGAGTGGTGTCTGCTGTCGTGGTCTCGATCAGTGATAGCTCCAAAAGCTGACCGCTCGAGCTACCTCCCCTACATGCACGCAGCCAAAGTTCAACGGGTGAAACTACAGCGTTTGGCGGTTCACCTTGCTCTGATCGCAGGAAGGATAGGATTCGTAATCTGATATAACAAACCCCTTTTCTCGCTGCATCGATTTGCGTTCTTCGGTGGGCGAGGACAGAATGGTACAATGATCGGTATCCGCCCTCCGGGAGAGGTCGAAATTCGGTGCGCCATATGACTCATATCCTAAGACGAGACCGGAAGACCACAGATACCTCACCGAGTTTTCATTTCCGGTGAGTTTAAGAAGGGACGGAAGGTCATAGTTCAAATTATGCTAACCAACTTCCTGATGAGGATCCTGGCCAGGAAGCATCCGAGGCTCCTCTGACCCCAAATAAAGCAATTTTCTCCCCTCCTGAAAGGATAAACCGTTTCCAGTGCGAGATGTTGCAATTACTTTGTGAGGTTAGCGTCGAAGTGGTGCTAGGCGTGATGCCAGATCACCAAGTGCAGTGTATCTATGACGATGCCGGTGACCAAGAGGCCGAGAGAATGAACTATTTTCGCCCCCATAATCGGTAGCACACACAGAGCCAGCACATCGTATCAAAAAGTGTGTATATTTCGTGAATAGCGGAATCGGTGACCCCGCGCCTCCCCCAAGGTGTTTCACCTTGGATTACGTGGTTGGTTCTCCCTCTCCATGGCGTCGAGCAACTTGCCATGGGCGTGGAGCAGCCGGCACGAATGAAGCTATTCCTTAAAAGAGGGCGCGTTCGCCCTTGTTGTACCCCCGACGATAACTGGCTCTGCATTCTCCCCAGCTACCGGGCTCTTAGATAAGTCCTGACTGGCCGCTCAAGTCCTTCCCCTTGGGTTATCGGCATAATGGACAGTCCTTTGGTGATTTCCTCAGCTGAGGGTATTCAAGGTCCAGTGTATAAAAGCCTGCAATGCTCAGCAGCTCAAGGCAACATCATCTCGAACAATGTACAAACTCGTCTCACTCTTGTTTGCTGCCATCGCTATCCAGGGCGCGATCGCCTCCCCAGGTCCGGCTTCTGGACTCTATTACATGTGAGCCGCTCCGACTGCGATTTTTTGACTTGTTGGCTGATGGTGGTTTAACCGGACTTTCTTCTCCCGTAGGCACCCAGGGGGTAAGTTTATCAGATAGTTTTCGCGATGTCCAACCTCTGATTTTCCAATGATTTTTTTTTTTTAGCGATGTAGATGATTTCATACATCTTTGTTGATGCATCAAAGAAACTCAATTTATGCCAGGTCCATTCGGTTATACCTGCTGCAAGGGTTCCCCGGACCCCGTGTAAGGAGAACAATTGGCTGTACCCAAACCGAAATTGACCTGTTATTGATTTATTTCAGCTGCGTCAAGTTGCCGCCCGGTGCGGTCTGCTGAAGGGTGGGGTTGTGAATACCTTCTGCTGCACCTTCAAATTATAATTAGACGTCGTGTATCTAAGTTGACACAGAGTTCCTCGTGCCTTCGGACTGGCGTCGCCGAAATCCGAATTGTTTGAGCTTTCTTTGCTGTGTCACGCTTGAGCGCTGCGTTTCAGGCTGCTGCTGTGACCTCAACTGATGATAGACTCTAAAAGATGGACCACCGGCTCCGCACACGCCAGGTTTCAAAGACTACAGCGTGTCGGCGATTTATCTTGCTAAGTTCACAGGGGCGCAGGATTCGTAATCCGATATGACAAACTCCTCTTTGGACGACGGGCCTTGTTAAGTCGACTTGAGTATGTTCATCAGTGGGCAGGACAGAACGGTACAAACTTAAGATCGATATCTACCCTCGCAGAGGGCTCGCTGCAGTTATCGGAGTTTGATACCAGATCGGACTCTGTTTCCTGAACAATTCACATGCATAAGTAAATATAACAGTGACGCAATGAAGAGATGGCATGATCACGAGGTCGAAATCTGACGCATCGTGCGTCATGTCCCGAAACAGTACTTACTGGAAAATACAGATCCCTCACCGGCGCTTCGAGTTCTTTTTTCCAGCCGGTGGGGTCGAGAGAAGGCACGAGGTCATAGTTCAAATGATCCTACCCAACTTCTTCGCCTGAGACATTCACACAGGAGATGAAATACTAGAGCGTTAAGGCCTGTCTAACCCCAAACGAAGCGCTTTTCGCTCCTCCTTTGCTCTCACCGTTTTCTCGTTTCTCCGGACCAGCCATCCGCTGTTCACACGACCGGTGGGACGACACCGGCATCGGACAAGGACGCTCACCAGTGGGATTGCATGACCAGTTCAAGCGATCGCAGAGACATCGCAAATGTGCACCCCGCGTTTGATATGGTGAGCAATTTGAACGGCGTTTAGATCCATATTTCCGAGCTGTGCCGATGGCGGGAATTTGTAATCGGAAATTGGATCCCTTGGTGGTACTTGTCAGTTCAATACTCCCTATTCGGACGCGATCTCTGACGGGAATTATTTTAAATTCGGCGTTCGGTAACCTTGAGTAGAGGAGGTCTATGTAAGAGTCAAATTAGAGATACAAATTGAGGCGTTTAAGCTGAAGCTCTGACGTTTGCGATAAATATAATGACAAAGAGACCCTGAAAGAATGGTCAAGAATTTATCTCCGCCCACACCCTCGCTTGTTCTTATGCTCTGAGCCAGGCCCACCTTGAAGCATCGCGTCACCCCGAATGGATTTTCAAACTGTACAAGTGACGTACAATCAACATGCATTATGTACAATAATCAGCGAGAGTGATCAAGCAAAAAACCCAGTCGACGTTCTAAATACTTGAGTGAGTAATGATTAGAAGTGAGGATTGTGTTTGTGATTAGAAAAAAACCAGGGGTCGGGAATGAGAATGTGCAGTAAGAAAACAAAAAGTGGATGGAGAGGCAAGCGATGGTTGGATGGGTAACATGACATGTATGGTACTACGCAATAGAGCGGAAAAGTAAATAGGTTTTGAGAGTCGAGGACGAAAGAAAGCATTTAAAAAAGAATAGAAAACCAAGATAATTGCAAAAAAAAAGGAGATCTGTATCCAGTTAAAATCTTCCATTCGCAAATAACCCCTCCTCACATCCGAGTCGACAAGCGATTAGTATCAGGACTGCCTCTACCCCAGGCTAGCCGTCCTTCGATACGGTACCGCCGCATCATCTCAAATCACCATCCCGCACCCACGCCTACCCCACGCCCCTACAGCCGCCCGTTCTATCTCCCCCTCTTCCGACCGCAACACAAAAACACAGGTATATCAGCATCAGGTGACCACCCTATCACTCTTACCCTTGCAACTTACCCTAACGCAGGAACGCTGCAGTACCCCAACAGGCTTTACCTCTCCCCCCTCCTCCTTGAAAGCGCCTATGTACCATTCATGCACATCACCCGACACTGATACCGCCCCGATACTCCTACCGAAATGAAACTGAAGACGAAAGGGAATGATAGAAGATGGGAGGCTTTGCCTGAAGGCAGTTTGGACGTAATATGGGCGTCATATCAATCAGAAAAGCTAATGTACGACCTCGAGGTCGTGATCAGACAATAATGATTGTTTGATTCAGGCGCACTAGTACCGGACTGGAACAGCCACCGAGTTACGTCCTGACGCAGTCGAGTCTTCTGCGTTGCGAGCGGATCCACAAGGAGGTGAATTTTGGCGGAAGGTGTAACCCTGCCTCGGGGTAGATGCAGCGGAAGGACAACTACTCCGTTTGAAGTGGATTGGGGCGTGGCAGGACGGCGTAGGCGGAGAATGTGAAAGCGCAGGGGAGGTAAACAAAGCAGAAGGAGGTGTGTTTGAACGCTTGGGAGACGGAGACGGAGACGGAGGAGACGTATCAAGCGGTTTCGACGAGGGGGGATTAGCAGGGGGGGTGCTTCCCCCCTCATCACAAGCACCGCCTTTATCGCCGTCGTTGTCATCGTCATCATCCAATTCGATCTCCATGTCATTCACGTAGATGACATTCTTCTTCTTTGTCTTTGGCGTTGAAGGCGTGGGAGGTATGGGAATGGGAGCGCTCGAAGCTCCGAAGCCTGTGCGTCTAATATGATGTGGATCATTGATCCAGCGATCGGAGGACAGTACGTTGTCTTCCGAGTACATCGGAGAGTTCTTAAAATCTAGGTTATTACTTGGGGGGAGCTGCAGAAAAGACGGCTCGGGCGAACAAGAAGACGCACGCGACAATGGACTACTGTCCAATGATGCGTTCGTAAGTGAGGGCGTAGGTGGGTCGTGTGACACATCGCTGTCGGACGGAACCAAGTCTGGTGACATGCTGCGTTCAGAAGGAGGCGGTGAAGGCTGCGGCGAAGGCGAGGGAGATTGAGATTGAGAAGTGTCTAGCAGTGGAAGAAAAGCGAAACGGGGTTTCTGACGATTTATTGGCGGTTTGGCAGCGGGGAGGTGGCTGAGATGTGGGGGATGCCAGGTCGACGACTGAGGGCGTGGTATTGAGGGTGCTGGGGTGCGGACTGTGCGCCAAGACGTCGGAGAGAACGTCATAGTAGAAGCGACGTTTGAGGTTGGTGGAAGGTGCAGTGTCCGTTTCTGGTAGGAGAGGTAGAAGACCAATTGGGACCGTGGAGAGATAATGCGAAGCCGGCCTGCCTCCTATCAGGTCAGCTGGCTGTTGGGCCATAGGCAGCGACCTTTGGATCGCTTTCAGCTCTAGGATATCTCTGTGGATATAAAAATTCAGTCTGAGTGCGAATTCCTCATCCACAGCATCACTGACTGGTACGAAAGATGGCGTGCAGGCTCGCTGGGTGTGCGATCCCACTCATCAGCAATAAAGATTTGTTCCAGACCATGAGCATCAAAGACAACAGTCTTGCGAGGATGGTGGTCATTCGTTGGACTAGGTGCCCGCGAGGGTTGCTTGAGACAGCCCTTCATGGTGAGGATTGGATGGGGAACTGGCCAGTTCACGCCGTTCACCGGTAATATTAGCAAATATGCTGGGAAAGTTAGTCCACAAGAACAAACCGATGGCTGGAGCCCCGACTCCGTCCGTTTTCCGTCTCTGTCCGGTCGTCTATTCTCCTCCACACCTCCTCCCGCAGCCTCAGTTTCCCCGAAATTTCATAAATCAGCTCCCAACAGGTTCTTCCTCAGCCATTCAAGTACTCTCTGATTAGTTTTGCCTCACTTTCCAGCGATACGAACGCTCGAACGCTGAAGTCACGTGCATTCAATCAAGGCACATTTGTTCCCAAGCTGGCCTGATTTCCACTCGGATGTTCCGCTGTCATTTTGACAAGTCCTCATGACCCTATTACGACCATTCACGACACACCAAGAACACGCCCAGTCCTGGCGGTTTGATCTCCAAGCCCACTCTCACCGCCCGGCGGGCGGCCTGTCCAGCGGCGAGCCACTTCAACAGCGAATGATGCACAACGCCATGTCCTGTTCCGTCTCCGTCTTACAGACGCCGACGCCGGACAAATTTTCCTCAAAGGTGTTATCTGCGGCGCAACCATTCTTTGGTTGCTCCTACTACGAACTGCCGCCACAAGCTTCTCCGATTATGACGACCGAAGGTGTGAAATCAACACCTTTGGTCAGGTGTTTTAAGATTTAATACAACCCATCCACCTCATTGTCCCATGTGGATAAATATATACTAGGATAAATTTATATCAACCTTCTTTTCAGCGCATAATCCGAAAAAGCACCCTTAGTATTAGAACCAGTTCTTAAAGACACGGTGAAGCGCTAGCACCGAGCCAACTGCTCCAGAACCTCGCAAATTAATTCCCAAGCGGCGCTCTGAGGGTCCCAGCGCCTGTAACAGAAGGTTGTTCGTTAGAATGGAACACCATTATCATCGTCAATCCCTACGTCAATAATTCGATAACACTAAGTGGCAACTGATATCGTACACCTCAGCGTCTAACATCCAGGGACTTTTTGGCCATTCGACGATGGAATTTAGATTTGATTTTTAAAAAAGAAGCTTTTTGAGCGATTTCGAAATGCTCACAAGCCTCTGTTCGCATCCCGACCAAGAAGTAAAGCAGATTAAAGAGCCTGGTGGAGACGAACCCACGAGCTCCAAAACATCTCTCCTGTCGGTTTTGCAATGTATGGGAGTGTGAAACTTACGAACCGTCGAATTCCCTTAAGTTATCGGCCGTGACCCTGGGTTACTTTTCCAAGGTGAGCTTATGATGTTACCCGCGTACGTAGCGTGTTGTCGTGACCTTCCATGTTAGTGGTCCCTCCCGGCAGTACATCTTAGGGAAGGTTCGGTCAATGCGGCGCCGACGTCGATTGCGCAGCGGAATTTCTTTTGTCTTTTCTCGGGCCCAGGAACTCTTCTTCGCCTTCCTGAGTGGCGGGTGGAAAAATCGATGATACTTCCCAAAACGCCACTCTCCAGTCTTTCCCTGACCGCTTCATGGCTATGATGGTTGCGATAAGTGAAATGGTCATAGTCTCACTACTACCGCACGACAGGGCGTCGTCCTTCCCACCGTATGCCACCATTATGAAATCGAACTCTGATGAAGGATGTATGTACATAGCCATACTAGACTTAAACGCCTACCCCATACCTCTGGGTTTCATACGTCAACCCCACATTTCTCACACATCGGAAACCCGTACTTATACGGCGTACCTCACCACCTCGAGGATGAGCCCTGAACGTGGAATGGGTGGCTTTTAGCCCCATATACAAAATAAATGCAGCCTTGCGTCGCAGTGTTTCACCGTAGACATTTTACACGAGTGCTACGGTAAACATCATCCGACCATTCAGGATGCCATCTTCGGAACGATTTCGTTACGCCTTTCGTCTAAAGAAGGCACTGGGAACCAAAAGGTCGAATGCACCTGAGCACCACCTCTTCCTTCGATGCATCTGCATCATTCCTCCGAGTTCACAAGAAACCAATCAGGCTCGGTACCAGTCACCGATAGTACAACGAGCCGAAATCATTATTATATAAAGAAATTTTTCGGCTCGTTGGTACTATCAGTGACTGGTACCGAGCCTGTTTGGTTTCTTGTGGTTATTCTCAGGAGTTCGGGTGGTTTACCTTGACACCTCCCACGATTCTTTCTTTAGTTAAAATGACTGCATTGATGAGTCGATGTGACACAGGTCATATCGAAATCATATCGACTTCAAAAAGTGTAGAGTACGCCGTATTGAAGAATACGCTCCTCAAATTCACTGCGATATCAATATGACTGGGTGCCACATTGACTCATTGGTGCACCGTACACATGGACCCATCATAGAAGTGTTCCCTTGTACGTTTGGTACGAAAACGGAACAAGAGAGGGGACTTAAGAAGTCCAATCAATCGTTTACCTTTCCCACTGTTAGGACTCCGCATCGAGACTTAACTCAATAAAGGGCCCTGTGGGATTTCCGAGTGTTTGTTTAATGGACATCGTTCATAGGCAACATACGCATCGGATAAGGAGATGGTGATCAGCTGTTGATACGGGATTGTGATCAGCGTAGGTGTACTCATGGACGTGACGATGCTTTGGGTCGCACATTTGATACGGCCGAGCTCTCACGCTCATTCATTCTAGCCCTTGGTTGCGTAGTCGACACTATCCCATCACCCCAAATCAAGTTCTGTCCGTGAAAAGGTTCGAAGCCAGTGACGTACCGGTTGTTCAATACTTTGATTAAGGGTGTGCGCACATCTACGCAGGGAAAAAAGGGGGTAACTCAAGCCCCATCACAAGTCCGCAAGTGATAGTCCTCAAGGCCTCCTCACCATCCTCCGAAATCAGACAAGAGTCCAATCATCTGAGATGACGTTTATCATCGCGGAATCTACGACGGGTCGTGTAAGCATGCAGGTAACTATACCCACTGCCTCCTGCGGACCGGCTTGGCGATTTGCCACTCTCATCCTGATTCCGACAGGATGGATGGAAGTCGCGTCATATCCAGCATCTCCGCCTCTTCTTTCCGTTCTGAGTTGCTGGATGGGTGGGAGTAGGATCCCACACTGATAAATGTACCGGTACAGGGGTGAAAGCTTAAAGACTTGATCGTTCTCGGCAAACCTTCATACCCAGGATACATGCCGCATGCTGAATGATCAAAGCTCGAATTAGCCTCAGCACAGGCGGCCGTGACGATGTCATGTGAAAATCGGCGACAGGAAGGGTTTATTTGTTTGTGCTGATTTCGCTGCAGCTTGTGCGCGGCCCGATGGGGGCAATCTGAACATTCTGGCGAACTCAGATACTTATTAACTTATTCTATGTTCAATCCACGCCAATATGGGACTGCACAAAAGTCTGCTCTCGCAAAATCTATACACCCAGAGGATCTTCAACCGAATGAGGTTGCACACAGTCGCCGCAGGCAGTCATTACCTCCCACGATAACTGCGGCAGCAACCAGAGAAATCCGCCTTGGTCCCGGTCATGCTACTCGAGGCAAAGGCGGTATGTTTGCGTATCAGAGGGGAGGTCCGTCCGCCGGCGTGTCTTATTGTGCTTTGGAGCAGTATTTTCTCATTTTGAATTTCATGTAAGGTATTCGGGCTCCAAGGCGTAGTGGGATGTCTTCAAATCTCTCGTCACCGTCCCCCGACGCAGCAAATATTAATAGAAATATGAACGCACAATCCTCTACGCGTAATACGTATCCGCTCCCTCGACGTCCTTACCCGCTTCCAACTAAGCCACGATTCATGCCAATGGTGCCTCTCGATGTCCAGTCATCTCTAGCTTCGTCCTCTCGATCCGAGGACCCTCATCCTCCCAAACGGCGAAGGGTTAATAATCCCTCTTCTGAGCCCCTCCACTCTCGGGATGCAGAAGGGCCCAAGATTCAGCAGGACTACTTTGAAGGATGCGCCTCGACATCACAATTCCAGCCAACCACCGCTCAGCGTCAACCTTCGGGTTCAGCTTTTGTGCAGCGGGATCCCGCACACATTTCAGCGGTGCGTCCTGCACCATACGCTGCTCCGCCCCCGCCCTTTAGAGGATCGTTACCTCTGCCTCCAAAACCACCTACATCCTCAGCCAAGTTTGATGCCGAACTACTGGACAAACCTCCACCTCCACACGACAAAGGTGGATATCTTTATCCAGCTAGGCCGCACAGCACAGACATACCTCGTTTTGTGTCCCCTAATCTGCCTGCAGCCGACCAAGGTTTGTCCCAAGGGGCTTGTGTACCTAGCAAACGGGCACCTTCAGTAGAGGCGCCTTTGGAGTTTGACAAACGGCCTCCAACTCAGCCACGGGCACATACCCTACGCCATGCTCGCCTTCCCGTACACTCTCGGTACAAGAGGGAGCCTTGCGATACACTTCCCCCTCTTGATACACCTATGCCATCTCGGTCGCTTCTTGTCCAAAAGCCGTCCCCGCGCGGGGGGCTGGTTGTATCTAAGGTAAAGACAGAAGATAGCAAACTCCTGTCACTTGGACCCACGGCCCTACAAATCAGAGTTGAACGCATGTCTGTTGACGCCCACACTTCGATCAAACAGGAGTTACCCGACCCTTCCGAGGTCATCATCCCAGAGCGAAAGCTCATCACTGAGTCTTGTTCGTTTTACCCCATTCCTGACGATTGTCGGAAATCTACACCTGGATACAAGGAGAATCGGGTTTCTTTTTTCCAGAAGGAATACAAGCGGTTACAGAGTTTTGGATTGAGAAAGCGGAGAGTCATCTTTCGGTTTGTCGTATTCGCTTTTTTTCTTGGGGTATTGCCAAAGATTGACATTTGGTTAGGGATGACGGTTTAGCCATTGAATGGTATGACTTTGATTCCAACAATTTTCTTTTCATTCACTACCTTTCGTAGGACGAGCCCGGTTCCCGTTTGGTCGGATACATTACTTCCTGAGGTAAGACTCAAGTTCCGACTGCGTTGGTCATGTCGCCTCATGGAGCTGGGAACAGGAAGGAACCCAGGATGCAACCTAAAGGTTTGGTGACGTCAGTCAGCTGTTCACATTTGATGGTCCAAACCCATCCCGCAACCGCAAACAACCTCTCAACACCAGAAGTGCAAGGGAATGCTTTCCCAGGTCAGTTGTTCTTTTTGTCTAAGTTCGTCAGGGAGCTTATTAGTGATAGCGGTCCGCGATAAGAGCAGGACATCGAGCCGGTTTGCCGAGGGTGCTCTTCACCAATTCCCGCATATGGAGCACAGCACTCTTGCTGGATAGCCACCTTTTGCACCTAATGACTTAGAACTAAGCTATACTCCATTTCTGGTGTGCTATCACAATCCGTACTAGCGCCAAACCAATAGCTGATGCTTGGAAGCACAGTCGCACCCATAATAACTCCTGGGAAGCTGTTATCCAGTAGGTGGGTTTTACAGCTGCCATGCCTTGAGTTAAACTCATTCCACCCAAAATTAAGCCGATGGTGGACACGAACTTTCCGTGATGCCCGCAAACATAGCTCCTCTCAGCATCGAGGGCTGGATCTTCTCCCTGAGCCGGTGTGTGGTGAAGCCTCTGCGTAGGGGGAAGAATTCCTGGATATTCGTGGTGGACGAAGTCCCACCCCTCCCGACCGCAGCAGGCTCTCTCACCGTCATTATAGACGAGAGTATGTGTTCCATACCCAGGCACCATTATCGGACCGAAAATTCGTTCACATAGTAAACCATCCCAGTGGATTAGGGACTTATGCTCAAGTCCCGGTTTCTCATGGCGTCACTTATTCGTACTCCAGCTTACAATCCATAAATCAGGATTTCCTGGTCCTGGAGTCCTCGTGGTGGATAGAGAACTTAATTCCAGCCCGCTAAACTATATCGTGGACATGTTCCATGCATGCCATGATTCTTGACTATGACCCTTTGCGTCATTGGGGCCGCATCGATACTACGAATGAAAATGTCTTCTAAACTTCAAAATGTGAAGATGAGATATTAAGCCTTTATTAAAAAAATCTTGGTTAACATGACTAGCCATTTTCCCATGACTGGAATTGGTTGACAGGCTCTGAAATGCTCGTGTGAGCCTCATTTGCATTGCGGTCGGCTGTTCATCTGTGGGAGAGAAGGGACGGAAACACCAATCGCTATGCCCAAACATGGACATTTTCGTTGGCCAGACTCCAAAGATACCACACAACGTTCTCGCCAATTCCGATACGCAACAGTACGAGGAGTTAATAACACGGGAGTTCTTGATCACCCGACATACGCCCCGTAGCATGACGGTTCAGAAAGCCCGATCGGGTAATCTGTCACAGCTCCTTGCCAACAAGAGGCTTATACAAGGCGCAGCGAGTGAATCTTGTGCCAGCTGACCCTTCGTCTATACAAAAGCGATCGATTGCCAGACGTACCCTTATCGCGTCTTCGCTGCGTGAGCATTGAGCTAGGGCGACCTTGTGGTTCAGTAACGTACTCATTTCATGCTGTGGCCCAGAAAAACCTCTTCCCAAACCATGTCTGTGGTATATCATTCTTGTCCCCCCATGTATTCAATGTTGCAGAAAGAGCTTGTTTGTTTACAATTCAGAAGGACACCACAAACTATAGAAGTATCATCAATATATCTACAAGGGGTTCTGTCCCCGTACCATTACCCCGACTGTAATTCAACAGTGACCTCATGATCCAGCGACACGGACATACACATGGTGATCATGGACACCCCATCAAAACCTAGGAGCACATCTTTCCCATCGCCCATACCTAAGGTCCGGTAACTTGTGTCCAGTGAGCGAAACCCATCAGGTGTCTTCTCCGAAACGTGTTTTGAACGCCGCCTTATCTCCTAGGGTGGCTACTCTGGACGGTCACTAGAACTATTTTTGTTCACTGTCACGGTGCTAGCTCACATCGGATGTGGAGATGATGTTTGAGATGGTTGTATGTTCGTTTATTGACAAGGCTGTCAGTGTGAGAGCGGGGGGTATTCCCCTCCCCCGGTATTCGCGCGTTCTAAATTGACATTTGAGTTGAAGCAGATTGAGAGGGTTTGGGGTGCAGAATGGAGGGTGCGGCTGTAACAATATGAATTAGATTAGGGAGATTTCTAAAACCAAGAGCCATAGATCTGGGGGGGCTGGAGCCATGCCAGTTGTGCAGGTAATGCATCCAACTCCATTGTGAGAGTACACTCTGTGAAGATGAATGGTGATTTCGCTTGGATATCGGCAGCAGCGATCCCAGAAGGGATTAGTGAGCGTCAATATCTCATCTAACTAGTGCGAGATATAGCCCGCCGCAGGCTATGCTTACTGTGGGTTGACGCCATGGCATTAACTTGAATGGCCAGTTCCATGCCAGAACGTGAGAGCCTGAAGGGCCGACGAGTAGTGGCTCCTACCAAAGCCAACCAGATGTTTATCGTGGCCTGCATGTTCCAATGCACGCCACCACGGTTTCCGTTCGGAACCGGTGGCATTTCAAATTTGGTAGCTACTTCAATTGGCGCTGAAATTTCGTTCCCAAACAGTAACCGACCGCTTTCATCGCAGATGCGGTACACATTTTGGACCCTTCACGACTCCTCGAGGCCAACTTGGAAGTATTTGGACGCCGTGTGGCCCTTGTGACACGTCTATTATTTTCCCCTTTCTTTGTCCACTACCTCCCTGTGGCGAAATCTTTGGCACCAGTGACCGGTTCAAAACAACCCGTGACTCGGCGGGGTGTCAAGAAAAGTATATTTATCAGTGATCATCGTAGCTTCATTTAGCCTCGTGTTGACGGCATTGCGTATTGGTATCATGGGGTGCTTTATCGTCATGCTCGAGCAGAGAGTGAACGCGTGGGGCGTGTCCTGCCAGGCTTGCTACCTGGTGGACAAAAAGAAGATGAGGGTCAGTGAACGGGCGCAGAGAGCTTGATTCGCTGCGTCATCGTATTCGTGTCATTTACCAGACTCGGATAAATAACTCCTTATCTTTTGCTTGTTCCGACAACTTTAGATGGGATCTCAGCTGACTGCATGAAGCGGACGTCAAATCACCGCCTTTGCTACACGACTGAAACGCGGACCTGTATGTAACGATAGACACCGTGAGTAGAACGGTGTAAGTATCGGAAAGGAAAGTGGAGGAGAAACATCACAAGGCTCATCCAGGTGCACGACTCCGTAAATTCCACCGCCCTTGAAAGGTCCTGTTGGATGATCCTTTTGTATCCCCGTTGCTTGTGTGATGCAAGGAGATTTGTGCGTTGCCGATGCTCACGAAGGAAAGCTGAAGGATTCGTGATGTTACACTTCAATTCCGAAAACTGGGACATCCAACTGTTAAGCCACGAGGTTCTTTTAGGATCTGCGGTCTGTATCCTGCGATTCATCGTCAAGACCGGGAACCCGAGCTTTCCCCACGCCTGCCCACACTCTTCTCCCACCGCCAACTTGATGAGCTCGTGAACACAGAACACCGTGACTTTGGGTCCATTTTGCCGTTGGGATGGACCCTAATCCTTTCGACGTATTATACCGACTTTTTCACGGGAAAGGAACCCCTGGTCAATCTTTTTACCGGGGACCTTCCTATCGATAGTTGGTCCCTCAGTACTCAGTACCAAATTTGTCTGATGTATATGTTTCTCTGTTTTCCGACTTTTCGTTTGCCAGACTCTCCCCCAAAGTGCCAAGGGCATGGCACTGAAGTCAGCTGGGCCCAACTGCGTGTTAACCGCAATATTTGTGTTTGAGCTGTTGTTGATGCCTTTAGTTTGGATTGCCCCAAACGGAGCTTAAGACAGTCCAGACTGTGTGCCGTGTGGACCATTAGTCTCCTGGACCGCGTTAAGTTACCCATGCCTCGCCCAAGATCGCTCAGAAAGCACACGTTGATGTCCTTGGCGTATAGGCTATCCTCTTCCAGTGCTTTGGGTGATGTATCACACAGAACTGCGGATTTTCTAGATTTTTGCTGAACCAAGCCCAGTTACCCTTGCACCCCACTTATACCGGCCCCATCGGACGGCAGTAGGCGCTCCCACCATGAGGCTTCACACTAAACCTCCCTTCATCGGAAAGGCGGATATCCATGTTGTTCCCGAATCCCTTCGAAAATCCAGGGAAGCCAGCTCTGCGTGAACGTTGCCGGCTTTAATCATGTGTGCGGACATTGACTACGCAATCACTTGCCTTCGGTCCTTCGCTTTTAAACAGGGGTGTACACGTTTTTAAAAGAAGCAACTTTTATGACGAAGGGTGTCCGGGCGATTGGGTTTTTCGTGTACCATAAATCAGGTGGCCATTAAGGGTTTGAGATCTTGGCAGAGGATTTAAGGTTGACGCGCCTTTGGAAACTACTCAAACCAAGATGACGAGACTCAGGTCCCGCGCAAGTGGGGTATGGAAACGTCCTCGTTCCTCAAGATGAGTTTGCTGCAAGAATTTAGGCCTTCCTGCCCGGTGACTAATCAGAAAATAAGTTCCGCTCACATTGATAGAATTGGCACCGAAATTCACACTGGTTCCGCTCCAATGCTGTTTACAAAACTGCTTCCGGATTTCTTGAATTTAGACGAACCTGAAAGGCATGCGAATCAGGCTCAATGCACGACGTTGAGAGTTGATGTATACAGCAGCATTACCTCCCCAAGTTCTCCTTCACGTAGCTTTGTATGGTATCTACTTCCGCCCGTGCTCCGCTACTCTATGGCAGCCACAATAACGACGATTGATGCTTCCGTCAGATTGGCGTGCCTACGAATTAAATTTGTCGCATAAATCAGTGAGGTATCTTACTGTTGCTCCTCGTGCCTCTGTCGCATGATTGATGCTGTCTACACTGACGGTGGTAGCCGTGCCTTTAAGGCTTTGTTCTCTAAAATGTGTTTCTGGGTGTGACGTGGGTCTTACGTTCCCCGAAAAACTAAATCGGGGTAGGATCTATGTTCAGCATTGAGATTGTCAGGGTTACTTGGTCCTCGAGTCGAGTATTGAGCAATTAAAGCAGCTAATATATATGCCAAGCCTCGTTACTGAGTGACCATTTATTCTGAGCGAGACTGTTTACAGTAACACGTCTGTGAATTCTGCTGTAACACATAGCCTTGATTGTTTCAGAGCTGATGGGCGTGTCGGGACGTGAGATATCTTACTCCTCCCCTTCAAGTAACTTCCTAGCCTGGCTAGTGATTTCGAATCCTTGGCTATCCCTGCAAATGCGCTCGTCGCCAATTTCATCATAATGAACAGAGCACAATAATACCCCCACTTGAGTATCTCGTTGTGAAATCTGTTGTTGGGCATGGCAACAAGATGAAAAACAGACCCGATATTGAATAATATTGATACGATGCTGGATCACAAAGCAGATACAGGATGGAGTACACACTTTGCGTTCTGATATTAACTA
Source organism: Calvatia gigantea (assembly GCA_025093985.1). Lineage (NCBI taxonomy): Eukaryota > Fungi > Basidiomycota > Agaricomycetes > Agaricales > Lycoperdaceae > Calvatia > Calvatia gigantea. The sequence continues at coordinate 409,068 of JACAAK010000005.1, read as the reverse complement.
CAGCATTTATGGGATTGGGTCGAACGTGAGTGAGCGCCCTCTGTTTGAAACGTTAACTGATGTGTCCTGCGTCACCGTGCGTCATCAAGACAAAGACACCTGCCGCAACTTTTTGAGCGTAAAGGCAACCCTGTATTTTTATGTTACATGTGATCTCATCGATACTAAGTGAGTTAGTTCCCTATCCACGCAACTAGAAGTGTATATCGGGGCAATGGCTACCCTGATAGTACCGTTCAAAGTCCGGGTTCTGAGGTGAGATGGTGACACAGGTAAGTAAGAATATAGAGATGCTTATTTTATTGATGGTCATGATACATGAGAGATGGGAAAAGGAGGCTGCGTGAATGGTGAACTGACCTTCCACGGGGTTCTACTTGGATTGATGTTCTCTCACTCAGAGGGTCCAGCCATTCATCATTGTCTGTCAAAATCAACTGGAGCCCAATGCAGTATGTTACAGGGCCGGTAAAGGACAAAAACCGTGACAAGCCGCGAAGCTAGTTGATCCCAATAAGGCAGGGCGAATCAATGAGATATGATGCTGAAAGTTTCCAGAGAATGGAGAAGTGGTCAGTTTGTCAGTTGGCTACTTGATAGCTCACTTGACCTGGGTCCACGAGACGCACTGCAAGTCAGACTTGGCACCTGGTCCGTACTTGTTCCTCTCCCATCTTGGTCTCAACGAGGCGTGTGTTCCGTTGGGTCGCATTTTCTCAGAGTCGACTATTTGTGGCGTGATCATACGGCGAGGTAAACTTGTGGGTTGTGTGACATTCGACCAATGTACTGTCACAGCAACTTGCCAACTGTTGCGATAGTTGTGCAGTGCGAAAAGCCAAGAACTGAAGACTGAAATAGACCCGACTCGGATGGAGTACACGCTGCGCACCATCCAACACAGTCTAGAACAACACGCCTCTGGGGAGGAGTGGGAATAAATCTCCCTGCGAGCATCATCTTATCTCAGAAAATGCCTAGTTGAGCCACGCCAGGTAAGGCCGGACAGGGGATTCGGGTATCGAAGCATCCCAACCTCACATCTCTCTCGGCTGCACTAAATGCCAGAAGTGCTGTGTGGGGGTGTTCTTTCAATTGTACGAATCACAATCCACGGTTGTCGATGAACTCGTGGGGTTGATGAAAGCTGTAGTATTATAAATGGACCCGGATCAAAAATGTGGTTGCCGCCCGTGGGAAGGTATGTGACTTCGACGGGTAACGAGAGAGTGGGATAAGTAAGTCCTCCACCGCCAAGTTCGCTGGATATTCGGTGTTACACTCAAAACGTCACGCTTGGGAAAGGTCGATTTGTATTCCATGACGGGTGCTCATCACTCTACTTTGGGGTTGGAGCTGCCTCGAAAGTTGTGATGGACGGAGGTTTCTTCCTGGTCTGGCTAGACGATCAACGATCCCCATCTTGATTTAATTCGTATTTACCGAGGAGAAAGCAGGAAACATGCATTGCACGAGGTCGTACGGTAGCAATTGGGTCTTTATTCACCGATAGCACGATAACGAAAAGAAGATCGAGAATATGATCATTAAATGACCTCAATTTCAATGACGACGGAGAAGAAGTTTTGTAATTTATGAAGCGAGGATTTTAACTTTGGAGGCCAATAGGATTCACGATGAAAGTAATAAGACGTTGTTACAATGCTACGCTGTGCGGAAGCTGCTCCGATAAACTACCGTCGTTGCTCTGCTGGCCTTCGCCATTCCAAAGTGTGTGGGCTTCGGTGGGATCATATCGCATGGAACGAATAACGTCGGGCTGTGCACGCCGGTTTGTCGGCTTTTGTCGGTCGGCAAGAGTTTCCTCTCGCGGGCACACCACAAGATCGTCACTCTGGGAGCGCTCGGCGAAATATCGTGGACAGCTGTGAGTGTCAGATGGTTTTGTTCACCGGCACGAATTCCAGGTCGCAGAAAGGAGGTTATTATGGCGATGGGAAAATCAACGCTTATATGGGATTTTTTTACATTCGCAACAGGACTCGGAAGAGATGTGATGGTGATGATGAGATTTGAGAACGTGCACCTGGCTTGCTTCGATTGAGACGAGACAAAGGCGGGGATGCAGGAGAAGCATCTTTTACCAATGTTGGACAATGTGCAGGGAAGTAAGATTAGTATGACTGATGGCCAAGATGTATGGTAGCAAGTGTGTCTGCGCGGTCCGCTGGGTTGTCAGGTGGCATCGTGCACTTGCCAAGCTTGTAGCTCGCAAAAGCATGGGGGCATGAGATGCGGTGGCATGTCCTGAGGGAACCCAAGAGTACCCCAATTGCCCATCGCCGGAAATATAGAGCGGGAGCGACCAAAACCGAGCGATAGACTGAGGTTGTTGTTTCAGCTGAAATAGATCACAGAGTATCCTGACAGAAGTTGGTATCCCCACCAGGTGTCTTTGTCAAAATGAAATGTTCAAGAATGTTCAAGTATGATGGTCGAAAGGATGGAGAAGCGCTCTCCAAACAAGAGTCATAGCAATTTCAGCTTCAGAGAACCGAGGACAAGTCGTACCCTTCGACAAGAATTATACAAGGAAGTGTTATAAAAATCGGTGGGAAACGCAGTCTCGATTGGGTGTCCCTCCGGAAAGTTAATCAAATAGTGGAATGACGAGCGATTGGCGGCGGACGTAGTACGACAGATGGAACAGGGAGACCTGGTGACCGGTTACACAGGTCCAAGATATTCGGATGGGTACAGAAAAGGTGAAGGGGATAATAGGGACGGGACACAGGTACCCAGAAGGAGATTTTTTGCCAGCGAACAGCTATAATACTTCCAAATGCATCTTCCTCCAGTAGGGTACATTTTGATATTGTTGAGGTGGGCGCACGGAATGAATCAAAGAGCCATGTTGACACGGTTGTCGGTGTCCGAGAAAGGCACCAGGGGAAACGTAACCTAGCACTGTAACCTGATATTTTCGAGTGGCAACAGTTAAGTGCCAAGGAATAAAAAATTCATCGCCGGCCAGTGCATTCTAGTGTGTGTTGTCGCATTCTATCGTAGGCCTAAGCAGAGAAAAGCGTCCATCTCACCTCACGGGAAGAATTAGCCTGTAACAATAGTGGTCAACGACGACCAACAGATATATTACATAAGCAGGGGGTGTTGGACTTGTTTGGGCGTCGAGACAAGTCGCAACGTCCACAGCTTCCCCGCGCTCATTGTCAACGACAGCGAGAACGCCCATAACGCCCTCATGCCTATCAAACATCTCGAAAGTAAGGGTACAGCGAGGTTATAATTGAAATCCCGTGCTCAAATATTTGAAAATTTTCTCCACAGATTACCTCCATGAGCGCAAACATTTGCAGACACTTCAACTCAGTGTTCTTTCCGAGTCTCGCCTCGGTATAGATGCTGCCTACTATCTCCAACAACTACTTGAAAGCCCTAGTTCGAAGGAACCCCTTCTCGCTGCTACTGGCGGACTCCCCCTTGCACTAGCTCAACGCATTGAAGCCGACCTTCGCGTCCTGGAAAAACTACACATCAAACCCGTGTTCGTATTTCCAGGGCTTCTTCCGAATAAACGATCAAGGCAAAATCAACACTTTGAGCACACTGAGGCGTGTAGGGACAGACGGGATGCGTGGACCAAATACGAGTCGGGGCAGGAAGAGGCCGCGACCAAACTTTTTGAAGGTCGCCATGGACTTGCTCAATGGGACATGTGGCGGATGGTATTAAGAATTTTTAGGAATAGAAACGTCGAGTTTATAATTGCCCCTTATCTTGCCTGGGCTCAGGTTCGTTTCTCTCCAAAAAATCGTTTACATTATGATCTGCGCTCATGCGTCACCTTTTTTTTTATAGTTGATCTATCTTTTGCGTCACTCAAAGTCGTACATCCACTCAATTTATGGCCCAACGGAAACAATGCTATACCCTGGTGTCGACAAACTCATCACATCGTTAGACTTGAGTGCCAATCCGCCAACTTTCCAATTTGCCTCGAAGCGTGTAATCATGCAGGACCTCGGCGTCACTGAAGACCAATTCCTTGATATTGGACTCCTCGTCGGATTCGACCAATCCCCTCCTTTCCCTCCCTCTGTCCACGAACAAGCCCTGAAAGCAACTGTAGACATGGTCAAATATTACAAGACGGGCCATGCTGCTGTCTCGGCTTTCAGTGAACACCCTGCGGTGAAGGCGATTCAGTATAACGACCATTTTGCCCGCACTCGCTCTCTGGTCAAATATTCCCTCGTACTCACCTCTGAAGGTGTTGTACAACCCCTCGCCATCACCAACCCGCCTCCCGGACCAACTGGGACCGGTGGCCATCACGGCCAACATCACCCTACTGCGGCTGATATCCCTAGTGACCTCCACGAGATATTCACCCACCGTTTCCCTGACGAAGTCTATTTCTATCTCTCACGGGGACTCATGGGCCCCCAGGCGCTCATCTGGCTTGCCACAGGCCAGATCATCGAAAACCCACCATTGGATAACGGAGAAACGAATGAATACAAGCGGTTCGTAAAGGAAGTAATTACAGATGGGCAGACTGGACCTCGTGCGACGGCCTTGGCTTTGATTAGCAGCGTGTTACATACTTTTTGGGGGAAGAAGCAAGTATCTGGATTTTTCTGGTTCGATCAACCAACGCCCCACGCCCAGAAGGCAATTTCGCATAATACACCTCAGACGACTCAACTGGCAGAACGTGTTACTGGGTGGAACGTTCCGTACCCGATCGTGGAAGATGAACTGAGGAGGCAAAATGTGAGCCCAGTTGTTGATACATCTGTCATTCCCGAGTAACACAGTTAACTGATCGGATGTTTAGTCGGCGACAATTGACTTTGCGCTGTGTCTCGGAGCGACTTCATCAGACAAGTTTGCCCAACGCACCAAGATGAAGACCAATACTCCACTTGATAAGAAAGATGAAATGGTAGCCAATGTCATCTGGCGATTCTTAGAATTGCGCGGGTGCGTGATAAAGTGTTTTCTTCCGGTATAGCGTCATTGCTGAATTTCCGGGTTCCCGTTAGGTTCTTATTAAACACGCACATGCATTCACCATTAGCACGTGCAATGTACGTTGCGTTGCGACAGGCGCGGTTGAACGATAAATTCCAGGATCCTCTATATTTGTTCCTAGAATTGGTACGAGCAGGTGTAATGCATGGTCATTTGTGGAGTGGCCGTGCATTTAGCGGTGGGCCAAGCTTTGGAACCGGTATGTGTGGTTTTTTTCGCTGAGAAATTTCTCACGATGTTGGGCTCTTCGAGTGACAAAGAAGCTGACTGGGAATTTTTGTTTTGTTTTCCTGCATGATTCTCTGCTTCTTTCTCTCCGTTGGCCACCGGCTTTTACCTCTTTGTGTGGGATTTTCGTTGTGTTGGAATGCCGATATCGGATGTTAGATGACGAGAAATCATGCATGCTCCTTGTGATGCGGGTGCTCAGCATTGTCCCGCTAAACTTCTTGGTGGGTGATTCCACGCTCTTGGTATTCAAAACAGCGGCTGACTTTCCAATGCGCGTTGGGTGTTGATTTCTTTAATTGGAAATATGATGTTCTTTTTCCGTAGCCGCAACCTTGGTCAGCGCCCCTATCGCGGGAATTGTTGGTGTTCAACTCCTTCGTGCGCGGGCTCACGAGGTCGCTGCGGACGCTCTTGGAAGTGACGATACTAAATATGTTGTTGCGGAACGATGCAAGAAGGCCCAGAGATGACCTTTTGGACATTTCGCTGTCATTGCCTTTCCAGACTGAGGTCAATACCGGATTCGGTGTCCTCGCCAAGGTCTACTTGGACGCGTTGACGCACATCAACAATAGGGAACGAGTAAGGGATCCCAATGCGGAAGGAGTAAAGGAGGCGAAGGCTCTCGCATTGGAAATCTGCGAGGAAACGTTCCCCGGTGTAAAATCTCCCAAGATGGAGGTTGACAGAGGGTTCAGGTTCTGGGACATTGTGGGTGGCGCTCGTCTCATGTGGAGAAGAATTTGATTTGCTGATAGATAGTACCATACAGGCTCTCACAGCAATGCGGCAGTTGCATTCAGAGGGACAGGTCTTGCGTGAGCTGATTGACCAGTTCGAGGCAGCGGAAGCATGGCTCGCGCCGATGCGACCGTGAATGAGGTGAGGTCATGTTTGGTGGAGATAGCTGTTTTTTTTTCTGCCGACTTCTTTTCTTATTATCGCTATCAACGGCGCCATTTCGGAGTGCGAGGCAGAGTGCAAAAATGGAATGCGTGAGAGAGAACGTGGAGGACCGGGACGCAGGGAGGCGATGGGAAGGCGAACATGCTGTTGTTGTGCTTGTTATGTTTGTCTATCGAGTAGCGTTTTGTGGTGTAACTCTTGGCTCGTACGAACAGGATGTTTGTTGCGAACTTGGCATCTTAGATGGGGAATTCTAGCGCCGGAGGAGAGGTGGCTGGGAGGAGTGAGGCTGACGGTCAAGCCGCCCATGACGGGTGTGCGGTGAGAAGGTGACTATGTGACGCAGGGCTCAGTAATTGGTCACGGTGCGCGTGACTGTGGGATCTCGATTTCTGTGGGAAGGATCGGGATGCCTGGATCTTGCCTGGGGAAGACGTCGAAGTGTGATCTTACGATGATCGATCTGCGGAGGATGGCCCGATTAGGTGCGTGACTTTGTGACACAAGAGTTGATATAATGGCCTTGGGTGAAAGAGACTGGACTACACACCTGCCCAAGCCTCCCCAAGTCATGTACCACGACGCCCCCATCATCGCTCTCGACCCCCACAACGCTGACCATTATCTTCCCCGGGACAAGTATGACGAGAACGTTTTCTACGTCCAACAACCACACACCGTTCAGATCATCCAGCTAGTAGAGGGGCCACCTCCTCCAAGACACCTGGCCTCAGTCATCACTTCATCGTCATCGTATGCCTCATCATCGGCCTACTCCGAGTCAGATGGTGAGGAGATTGAAGATGAGGAGGTCTGCGAGTCCTACTGCTCCTCCGAGGAAGAGGAGACACAGGATCCCCGCACGTCAACCACAGACACCTACTCTCTACGCATGAAACGCATTCTTGCCTGGCGTGAAAACTTTTCGGCACACCTCAGCGCAACACTTTCAGGTGCGTACGTTTTGGAGCACTTTTCAATTCAATCGTGGCTCATGGTCATCATCCAATCTCAGAACCTACACTACCATCATCGCTAAAGCGCAAGTTATCCATAGATGAGGCTGACACTGTATGTGCTTTTTATTAATTACCAGTGGAGCGGAGACCATCATACTGATAATGGTCATGCGTAGGCGTCGCAGTCGTCAAAACGTTCACGATCCCTCGCCCCATCGAGTGTCTCTTCACTGGGACTCCATCCATGCCCGGCATGTGACGCATCGTTTGACTCAGAACAAAGCCTCCGGCAACATGGCACCGACGCTACAGCCAACGAGGCTTGCTCCGTTGCAGTGGAATATGCCTTTGAATGAACGAAACGGCTCATGACTCCACCTAAACGTAACGAGTTGACACAAGAACGGACCGCGCCGACAACTTTTCTCCCATGCCTCGAATTTTCAGCGACAACATGCAGCATTTTGACACACGGCCCCCACCCCGCACCTATCCACCCCCCCTACCCATTCACTGCCTTGTGAAAATGAACGCCGCTATCTCCCCATGTCACCTATTGGGCTTTGAACCCCGAGTGACACCGACCCTGTCCTCTTTCCAGGCCTTGAGGGACTGGTTTTGTGGTACTGGCAACCCTGAAGCCTCATAGTCCTTTGTCTACTTAGACATGCCCATTAAGGCCAGATCCTCGAAAGCCCGCTCACCCACCGGATTGCTCTTGGCTTCATTTTTGTTGCATAACTTATTGCAGCCATCATCACCATTCTCTATTTCTCACATCTATATTCACACACCATGCCACGCTCCATCACCGAGTAATGGCTTTCATCACCCGCAACACATCCCCGGCGAGAACTGGCCTTCATCTTTTTTCTCTCATGCAACTATCGACCCGCATAACACATTCTTCATCTGTATTTCACACACGCAACACTTTCACCATCTCTCTCACACTCGCATATGTTTTTCTCATTCCGCTAGCCGGTATTCACGACTTGGCTTTTTGTATTGCACTGTCGTTGACGTCCGTGTTCCGTCGTCACACTTCTCCGTGTTCTCGACCATGCCCGTTCCCATCAACATCCACACTTTTCGCCTTCGGCATTGGCTTCTGCTCTCACTTTCACTTGGTATACCGCACACCACTTTTACGATAACGCCCACGTCGAAACGGATAATACTTGTCCGCAGCACTCGATATTATTCTTGTCCGCAGATTTCCCTCGCCTTGTCCTTCCGCAAGTTTAGTTTTCCCTCTATATCTCATCATCACTCCCGACATTTTCTCAGTTCACACATCACGCCTACGTTACCCACATCATCCGAAAGCTTACTGCTCTCCATTAATAATTACGTTCGATTACTCTACTTACTACCAGCTCTGCGTTACTATACCAAATTAATATAACCTTTGGTTTCTTGGCTATCGTATACAGTACCTGTTGTCCTGGCTTTCCTGGCATCCATTGTGGTGATACCTCTTAATGGGCAATGATATTTCTTTTCTCCTGTTTGCAACTGATGAAAAGCTAAGTTTGGTGTGGGTGTCGTTCGCACTCGTCGCTGCTCTCACGATGGGTGGTAGCGGTGTAGGGTGGAAACAGCATACACACACACAGCCTTTCAGGAGATGAAAGCTATCGATCAATCACTAAAGCAGGAGACGCTGTGAGCGTAATGCTACTTTTGTCTCTGTTCGTGCATAGCGTAACAAACACTTCAATCGATTCCCCCACGCTGGCTATATCGGAGCAAGGCTATTACATTCTAGCACTCGCGACCCTTATCCCTTGTAACCTTCATAACGATTAGATAGGAATCTATTCTTTCCCCGTGTGCGAATGTGTAATAGAAATGGGTATAATGTATGGGAACATTGGGAAGACACCGCCAAACTAGAATGAGAAAAGGAGGGTGAACGGGGTATAATGCGCATCGTGTATACTCCGAGCCGTGTGTGGGAGATGTAGCGGGTTGGGGTTTGGCGGAAGTCATCAATCAAAATCAAAGCTGACTAGTGACTCTTGCCATCTTCCGCTTCTGTCGTTTCTTCCGTTCTTCCCAGGATGCCGGGAGGGAGAGGGTCGACCCCTTGGGTTCGGGACGCGGCCTGAGACCTAGGCTTAGAACTCGGTGTGGGTGGTTTGTCCGCACTTCCCTGCCATATGGCGGGTGGAAGCGAATAAAATAACGGCCGTTTGTCGCTGCTGACGCCGAGACCATTCTCGAATTTGGAGGGGGAATACCTCGGCCCATTAACGTGCGACAGTCACCAAGGAGGGGGCCTTGGCTATGAGTAATGAGGCTTTGAAGTTGTGCAAGTCGGACGTCAAAAAAATTGAAGGAACCCTCTTTGTCATAACAGCAATGAGCGTTTCACCGAAGAGAACCTCGGTCGCCAACTCGTGTTCAGGGAGAATCCAAGGCCATGGGAGAACTAGAAGCTATTGCGGTGTACTCTCATGGCAGGCGCCCCTCCCCATACAGCCATTGGCAGTTTCCCATAAAATTTACCTTGTCCATACGTACCCGTAGTAAGAGTTGTGTCTGTCCCAATACCTCGGAGTCGGAACGGAAAGGAACATTTTTGAACGTATTTCCCACCCTTTGTGATAATCTGTTTGAGCGCTGAGCCTGAGAAATAAGCTAGAGGCCAAGGATTTGTGCTTCGTTGTCAGTTGTCAGCGGAAATGGCTGGATCCATCCCAGTGATCCAGTAAAACGAATGCGCTCCACACGTCCGAGAATTCTTCCGAAATCCGGAACCAAGAAGAAGACAAAAATTAGGAAAATTCCGTTGACTCTAAACCCGCGTACATGTCGGGCGTCTTATGGCCTGCCTGGGGTATATGGAACACCTGCCTATTGTTGCGCCGCAGAGCAGTTTATTAAATTTCTTTATCGTGTGATCCCACGCTACACCTTCGTCGCTCGCCTCTCGTGTATCATCGAAACACTTCCTGTCAGTAGAATGTTTAAAGCGAGAACCTCACACTCATGTCCTTGGGTCGGCTGGATTCGCTATGATCGAATGGGGATTTGAGGTCCTTGGGAGTAGTGATTGTTGTCCATCCAAGCTTTTGATGGACAGTGGGAGGTCCGTTACTCATCCGACAGTAATCTTGACTACTGAAACAATTTCACATCCTGAACTGGACTTATCAATCCTTAGAAACGCAACGTAATTCAAATATTCATGGTCTACGGAGATGGACCCCCCAGTTTGTTGCTCAGGCGTACCAACGCTGAGAAGCTTACGCCGGTATCTCACACTCGGGCAGTGACGCTTTTGCTGGCGCACCTATGCCTGTGGTGAGGGCGCTCCAAATCTCCCCCTCCCCTATTTTTGCCGCTCCTAATGGGTTCGAAAATTATGAGTAATGAGGACTTGAGTCGTCGGTAAAATGACTGGTTGGCGATTTCTTGTGCACATCATGGATGATGGAAGCAGTTTAGATCACACAGCATTGTGTTGTTTCCTTGGAGGTGTGACATGGCGCTGCTGATCTCGAGATTCATATCGTCAATGAAATGTATATAATCTATGCGCCGAAGCGATGTTACTCATGCTCCTTAAATCATTACCGAGTTACTACCCTTTACCGTCACGGGGAACCTCAGTGAATTTGCGCTCGTTTCAGAATCTGATACCTCACCATGAATTCCGGACTTCCTGGACGTATACTTTCAAAGGGAGTCGACCCTGGGTTTGCTCGAAAGCTTCTTATGGGAGGAAGACCCTATAAACGACTTCAATCGGGAAACAACCTCCGTCATAGTCGTATGTGGGGTAACGCAGGTTGTAATACTCCGCATCACGCTGGAATGGTGTTACATACACAATTATATTCTCGTTTGTTGGGGTTCTAGTGGGTAGAGGGAAATCCACCGATGTGTAAGCACCGCTCCCCTAGAAGTCAATACCCGAAAACCGGGAAATTACCCATGATCACCTACACCTGGTGTGACGCATGTAAACTAATCACTCTCCTGTGACTGCAGATACCAAAAATACATGGAGTTTACCGACATGTCGGATCGAATTTGGAGGAGTGGACAGTGAGGGAGACTCGAGACGTTAGTTAACCAAAGCCCACCGGAATGGAGGGAACGGCATTTGGAGGTATTGAACGGCAGAATGTGTGAAATTCGCACCCATATCTCACGCAAGTGCTGCGGAAAAGTGTCGGAAGAAACCCACTGTTCGGTACTCACACACACCCCGCCACAACTTCCACAGCCCAGAGTGTTAAATTTGGTGGGCTGTCACGGAGTGAGAGGACTCAAACGATCCATCCTTCATGCCCGGGGATCACTAATGAAGCTATGCCAGACTTCTATCGTACTTTACTTGGCTACCCACACAGCACCCAAGTTGTCGGAAATGCCAGGGCTGGTGGGCTTAGGGTGTTAAATACTCGAAAGGAACGTGAAACACTCTGGTATCACTCGGGGACTATATTTGGAATATTTTCCTACTGTACCGTCTAACTCTGATATAACGTCGGACTGGATGCTTTGTGACATTCTGTGGTAGAATGTTGATAGTGCGCCTCCCCCGTGTCCCTGTTTGAAGGGGATATGCTCAAGTGCCCACACAAGACAAGTTTAGTTGACGAATTAGTGCATTGCTTTTAATACATACACCAAAAATATCGCAGGTGCTTTGGTTGATCGGAACCTCCAATATTCCTTTAGTGAAAGTAGAAGGTTTTCTTTATTTTTACCGCTATTATTCCTAGCGGTGCTCCATGTCCTAGATTGTTATCTTGTAGGAAAGAATAAGAACTTGGAGACTGCTCAGGACTCTCTTCTGATCATCACCTGGGCCAATTAAAGAGCTAAATAAAACTCACCATCGGACTGTTGTGACTGACATGTCCAGGGTTCCCGGCGCGTCATGAGTTTCTCCTAGAGGAAATTCGAATTTGGAGTTCGGTAGGGGCGTCCGGTGAAGAGTTCTGTCATGACACCGTCTGCGTAATTTGCAACATTTTTGATGAAATTGAGCTCAACCAATGATATTGAGGATGCAGAAGAGCAGTGCCCTACTTATATGGCCACGTTCCGTGTTTCGGAGGGTACCATGCCAGTGCCCGTCGTAGGAGCCATTGTAAGCTCGACTGGCAGCTGCTGGTAGCACCGTCCGTTCGGCGCTCAGGGGCCTCTCATACTCAGTGTGGCGGTGTCATTACTACTGTGAAGCCTTTAATATTTTCCCTCAGGATTCAAAAACTGAATGAGACAGGAGTTGTGGCTCAATGACGCTACCTCCGGTTTGTGGGATTTTGGTGTCACTTATGATCGATCTGAGCTACTTCTTGCTTCGAGAGATGTTTGCGAAGCGTAGGGTGAAGGGGTAGCAATGGGAATAGGGGATAATGAGGACCGCTTTCACAAAGTGTGATGAGGTGGCATATTAACGCCGTTGGTGCTTCTCAGTTGTGACGGAATTCAAAGCGATTGGACAATTCATGACCAGGGTCATTACAGAACCATGTTGCCAAGATGTTTCATCTGATTTGATGGAGGGGCCGCGGCTTGTGCGTTGCCATGAGTGGAAGGTATGCGTTCATGCCGGTTCAAGACCAATGTGACTGGGATATAGATGTTGCGCCATACTCGGAATATTTGACCATCGAAGCATAAAAAACCTGGTAGCGATAGCGCAGTGGTAAAAAAAACATCAGGGTTAAATATGACCCCTATCACCAGGGTTGATGACGGTGATAAGCCACCGACTTGCTAATCATGCCTTGTTTACAGGACCCGAAACAGTGAATCACCATCTGACGCCGCAGGCTCAATGCACATTCCTGTTTCGGATTCGAAGGAACGATAGTGCACCTTTGGTACTGCGAATACCACCGACGCACGAGCCTAGCTAGGCGGATTCCAATCATCGCCATCAAGTAAGGACTAAGCGCTCGGCCGCGGAGATGAAGTTTGCGGAGGACCATCACCTACTGGTTTTCCCTGGATTTGGCTTCCTCGCATTTCGATATGCTATTTGTGGGGCAGGACAACGTGCGTGGCAACCCGAGGCTTCCTCTCTATGCCCTCGTGGACAAATTGAAGCTTTGAGTATACATAGGTATGCAATATGCTTAAAGCTACTAACAGTGCCCGAGCAGATATTAGAATAAGCCGGCGGTAACACTCTAAGGCTGGTGAACGCGAACGCATTACTGAAAGATTGCCTTAGTCCCATCATGTTATGGGCCATGGTTAGCCCGTCCAGCGGCACCCAATTTTATACACCCAATTTTATTCAAGGATTTGTGGGGGATCAGGGATTCTTTTTGGATTGGGTTAGTCCTGACCAGGACTGATTCCCGCCATACTGTTCTCTTGGTTCAAATTGCGTGTGGCATTACCTTAGCGGGCTTTCGCCATTCCTGGCCAACAGATCGAAAGTCTGAGGACCGATACTCCGGACAGAGACAAAAGAAGCTCAAGTTGTGGTAAGCTAATCGCTCTGAAGTCTCTCGTACTTTGTTTCCGTAAATATCATGTTTGCCCATGGCTAGAAAAACAGAATTCGTCTCCGTGCCAGTACATATTTCTGTAGAATACTGCCGAGGGCGCTCTTCTGCAAATTTCGCCGTTACCTAGAGATAACAACAGAAGAGCACACACGCGGGCATGGAGGAATCTTGTGGTGTCGCAAAGTGGAAAGGAAATATTCGGGGTTGGGAACGTGGAGGCTGTGGAAGTTGAGCATGAGAATGAGCGACGAATTACCGTAAATTGGCCGAGTCGAGAACACTTGTGTGGCTCAAAATGCGCTTCCGTACCTAATGAAAAGCGATTAATTGGTATAATTTAATGCGAGTGCACACAAGAGAGGATAGTCCAGGAAATCAGAGGTGGGGGGAAACCGGAACGGGCCAAAACAGAGTGCATATCCAAGCTCAGTGAATGCGAAAAGAAGAATGTCGGGAAATTCCTAAATGGGTCCACGCACATCCTTGTGTGACCATCTCTTCTTAGATTTCGGTATACGCCAGAGGAGTAATTAATTATCGCCGAAAAATCGGGATAACGTTCCTACTTGACTCTTGCGAGGAGGCCATGCGTGTGAAGTATTTAACTTGGCAGTTCAAGCCCGACCAGGTGGGTAGGAAATGGAGGAGCATCAGCGCCAGATGTACGGTTCTGAAGAGTTGTCTCCTGCGTATTCAAACCGCCTTGTGGAGCCGCGCATGCTTCTATGTTCTTGGAGGGCATCAGCGTGGTGCAACGTGGTGGCGTTGACGGCTTGCTTTGGAGGGATAGGGATGAGTTGATTGTGGATTATTCGCATTTTTTTCGGTGGTCAAGGGGAGGTTCTGAGTTGGTCCTCGCTGATCGTGGTTGAGATACCTTGGACACACAGAGAAGCCGTTTATGGAAAAGAAATTCAAAACAACTGGCCTATGGGATTTTCGACGCAAGTTTGACAATCTCCTTGAGCTTGTGGCGAGGAATCCAAATTTGTACGTCCAGTCAGTAAAGTATAGGCAATACTTATCAGGCCGCGCAGGCGAATGAAAAACGATCATGCTTTCAGGCATCAGCCCGGACGAATATGACTACCCCGGCTTCGATGACGCTGAAGACTTCAAGAACGGGCCGGCCAACGGAATCAAATCTCGATATGTAAGGTGAAGTTCCGCCTCTATTTATGATGTCCGAGTCGAAGTCTGGCATTGACGCTGAGACATTTGTCCCATTCTTGGGAGACAATATCCCACAGCAGGTGTTCGAGAATCCCCACCGGATTTCATCGTCCGTTCAGAAGTTGGGCGAATACTACGATCATCGAGATCAGTATCAGTATCAGCATAATCCGATAGGAGCCACCAATTCAGCTTCTTCGGGGTGTCTTCTAGCAGCGTGAAACGTGTCATTGGAGGGCCTCATGTAGGGTCTTCACACACACACACGATAGCAACGCCTGAAGGTGGAAGATCGTGCAAAGCTCGCTTCGACATCTATCCATATTGATCCAAGTTTCCGAGGTTAACCAGTGGATACGCATCGATGGTATCGACAGGAAGGCGATGGTCCCAAACCTACTCTGGACACTTTTGTGGTACTCTCCCATGCACCTGCGTTACTTGTTCCATTTTTATCCACTGGGCTGCCGATTCCTTAGTGTGAGAGGGGAATGGGGGACTTTAGGGGGAGTGTTGGAATGAACGACTCTGCATCAATAACGTTTGAAAACGGGGTTGCCGTGGCCCGTGGCGTGGGAGTTGGGGCCCCATGCTAGATCGTCCAAGGTTTAGCGCACCCTAGTCACACCTCGTGGTTCTCCTAGTAATTAACATAAGATATGGATGTAGGAAGGTACACTGATTTTTGGTGGGGAATCGAGGAACCCCAGCGCCTGTTGCACCTGTAATTCTGGAAAATCTGAGCTGGCGGGAATCATTCTCCAGGACTGTAAAGGGTTTCATAAACCCGGGTGAATGAAACAGCAATAATGATCATGTTCAGCTGCGGAGGGTCTGGGTTAAGACAGGGGCCCGGGCCGACCCCTCACGCCAGACTTTCATTGTTCTGGAGGGGCATTGTCGAAAGGGGGCTGGAAACTATCAATTCATCGAGGAGACGCACTGTCATCGGAAGAATCTGTAACATTTTGCAGGCGGGTATTCTTTAGAGAAGCAAGACGATCCCACTTGGGTGATTGAGAGTGGGTCATGTCATAGCCAAGACCAACAACCGTCCGTTCTCAGCCCAGGGTGAGCATAAGATGTTGCCACTTGCTAGAACCTTGGAGCCTTCAGGTGGGAACCCTCATATTCCGTTTGATGTGTTGCTGGGGCGCAGTTCCGACGTAGTTCTCGAGGATAACTCCTCACATTCTGAGTCATTGAACGAAAAACGAAGTCAGTAGTCAGGCTAGTCAGGCGCCAGAGTTGCAATCAGTCGGAATGTTGAACACGATCACTGAGAGGGGCAGACGTGGGAAGTCGAGTCCTTGAGAGAAGTCATACAAGAATAGTCCAAAAGCTGGATGTCCTCCCGAGGGAAACGGCGGTACAAGAAAGGAAGGCGGACAACTACTCAACTAACCACAATTCTGAATTTGGTCGTGACAAATAGAGTGTGTGACGGACAATTCGCATGTCGTATGGGTTGACAGCCTGAAACCCATTTAGAAAGAAGGGAAGGTTCTCTTGTCGAGGATCCATTCTGTCACGCTCTTCCAGGATGTCATACCATTGATTTATACAACAATGTCTTGTACTTGCTTCACCTTGGAGATAGGCGCCTGGGAAGTGTCCAAAACAACTTTCTCTGGGCCCATTTCGTGTGAGTGGACTCAGTGGAGGTGTTGATAGTCAGGTGAGAGAGGGTACGCAGCATTACATCGTTCGGAATGTTTCCTCTGTTCTGGCGTGAGATAAGTTTAAGTTACCTCCGTTGACAATGGATAGTCAAGTTTCATTCTGTTATTTTTTTATTAACTCTTTTCTATCATCGGATATCCGGGCCTGTGGAGACCACCAAACTAGAACCTCTGGTGAATATGTTTCACCAACGTCTATTTAAATGACTTAGTCATGCCACAGTAGCTCTACGCCGTTTACCATAGGATAAGGATTCGTGGGTGGGTGGCGACGTGGGCCGAAGTTAACCAGCAGTTTCGTGACGTGGTGATCACGGAGTTAGAAGACTTGTGGAAGTGATTGTGAGAGAGTGTTCATGATTCCAGTTCATAGATGTCAGAGCAGGGCGGCAACAACAGATATGGATGTGTTGTTGTAAAGCCGTCTTGGAGAAGTAGTCACCGTGACATTTTGGCATGAGAAGAGGTAAGCCAGGTATTGCAGACACACAAGAACGTGCCGGTGGGAACGTCACGGTAACTCAATGAAGGCCGAGGACGGCCATTTTCTATTTTTGAGTGCTTGAACGTAAGTTGTGACGCACTGTTAAATACCAGTTTGCCGTAACACTTTTCCGTGGCGGAGTGTGTGAAGCCTCGAGGACTCCTATGTCCTGGGTCGGAATTTCAGGCTTCAAAGCTTCAGGCGTCGTTGAATTTCAATGCGTGGGGCCGTACATTATCGACTGATCAATATTCGGCGAATGAACTCAACCTTGTTCTTGGTGATTAATCCTTTAACGTATTTTTTGTCTGCGCCGCGTAAGGATGTCCTGATGTTTTCCATCGTGTTTGCATTTTAGCTATCGTGGGAGCCTAAGGTCAGATTTCTGCAATAAATGAAAGGATCCAGAATGGAATTTGTGGACCTCCATGGCAAATGGTCCGGAGTGGTAATCATTGCCAAGCTGAGACCGCAGTTCGAACTACCAAGCACTTCCCAGGCTATCCCTCCTCTGTAAGTAAAGAAGTCACCATTCTTTGTTTCTATTGCGAGGATTTTCTCACTTGTCGGCGTCTCTGGGTGCGTGTGGGGGAGGGCCTCTCACTTTGGTTTCTTGTTTTCAAAGTCTCCCTCTTTACGATCCTGCCTCATGACCCTCTGGGAATAAATATACCATCAAACCCAGCCAAACCCTCAGCTTGGAGTGTAAAAGGGCGCTTGGTTTGTTCCTTCCAGGGCTGGTCTGCGCTTTAGCAGGCGCCACATGCCGCAAAAGGTCCGAGCTTATGAGGTTACTTTCTCTTCATGTCCCACATGATGGATAGGCTTGGGTACCTACGCATTGATGCAGGGTATCGGGTTACCCGGCGTTCTACTTGAATTATTGTATGCTATTTTCCCAGGCCAGCGCCGCCATAGAACTTCCAGATCCATATAGTTACGTTAACGCTGCTCTGGTCGAGGGAAAAAGCACCACTCGCACCATCTTAAACACAACCATTCACCGCTTGACATCCGTGAACAATTTTTTCCTGGGGTTTGAGTCCATGGATGTTAGACGTCGAACTTGGCACCGTCTGGACCTGGCCAAGCCGGGGAGGAGTAGATAAGGGGGTCAAATTTATTCTCACACAACTCTTTAAGTATGTATCATGGGACTATGGATGTAGGTGCCGAGCCACGGGTTGGAGGCACCTGAGGCAGAGTCCGACGAGGTCCAATGTGATGTCGGTGAACGTTAACCTTGATGTGTCCAAATCGGGGTAGTTATATGTTTGGTTGATCCTTCAGATCAAAACATTACGTTTGCATCAATTAGTTTTTATTTTATTTTCATTCTGTTTTCCAAGCGGTCGAGTATGGCGGCCTTACTTCCTCCTCCAAAACGTCAGAAACTATACCATGGTGTTCCAGAACCACCGAAGGAGGAACCAACGCCTACTCCCAATATCGTGGTTCAGTTTGTCTCCGAAAATGACGGCAAGGCGCTGGCTCCAGCTGTGAATATTCCTGCGAATGTGACCAGGGAAGCCTTGGAACTCCTTGTGAACAAATTATCACCTGAGGTGTGTGGGATCGGGGACATCAAATTTATTTCTCTAAGCATAATACCCAGGAAGAAGATCCGGTACCTTTCTCTTTTCATGTGACACTCCCTGAAGACACAAAGAATGGCCAAAACTTTCCTGCTCGGATTGTTGTTGCCAAATCCATAGAAGAAGATGTATTGAACCATCCTTCTGGTCAATTCACGCCGGAAGACATTATCGTTGTGCATTGTTCTCCTCAGAGTGTCTTCCGTGTCCGTCCCGCGACAAGATGTTCATCCACACTTTCAGGTATTTACAGAATCTTTGGGAACTGTTTGACTCAACCGAATTATCCTGACCGATTTCCAGGTCACTCCTCGCCAATTCTCTGCGCTTCCTTCTCGCCAACCGGTAGAACTCTGGCAACTGGTTCAGGAGATACAAATGTACGACTCTGGGATCTCAATACAGAAACACCATCACATACCCTTTCTGGCCATAAAGGTTGGGTTCTCTGTGTTGAGTTCGAACCGATGGAGAGAAAACTTGCGAGTGGAGGTCATGATGGACACGTTCGACTGTGGGACCCAAAAACCGGGAAGCCGATAGGTGATGCCCTAAGAGGACACTCTAAGTGGATAACGTCGCTTGCTTGGGAGCCTATTCACATGTACCTTTTTTTTTGCTGGTTTACTGAACAATAGAATTTACTCTTAATGCGTCAGAAATTCCCCGGCACCCCGTCTTGCATCATCTTCCAAGGATGGCACCGTTCGTGTTTGGTCGCTTGCAACGAGGAGAGTGGATTACACACTGGGAGGACATGCTGCCAGTGTTAATGTTGTGAAATGGGGTGGCGCTGCGGGTACATGTGGAGTCTTGTATACTGCGAGTAGTGACCGTACTGTACGTATCTGGGATGCAGAAAAGGTCAGTGCACCAATACTCTGACGGACCACTTCTCACCTTTCATAGGGTCGACCTCTGCACACGCTCAAAGATCACGCTCACTGGGTGACCACCCTCGCCCTCAATACCGACTTCGTCCTCCGCACAGGCCCTTTCGACCACACCAACAAACAACCCTCGTCCGATGAAGAGTGTGAGCTTTTTCACTCCTTCAAATAAATGTCATACTGAGCATTTTGCACTATAGCTCAAAAACTCGCCAAAGCACGATACGACAACATCCTCAAGACAACCCCTGAACTTCTCATTTCTGGTTCTGACGACCACACCCTATTCCTTTGGTCGCCTTTCCCCTCCTCTTCCACGGTAGCACCTCCGACAAGCCCAACGAAGCCGATTACTCGATTGACAGGTCACCAAAGACAGGTCTGCCATGTCGCGTTTTCACCGGACGGTCGATGGGTCGCGAGCGCTTCGTGGGATAGTAGTGTCCGGCTGTGGGAAGGACGTACTGGCAAATTTGTCGCTACGTTGCGTGGTCATGTTGGTGCTGTGTATCGATTAGCGTGGAGCGCCGATAGTCGGATGTTGATCAGCGCAAGTAAGGATAGCACGTTGAAGGCGAGTCGTCTCCCGATACTCCTTTAGGTTGTGTACTAAATGTGGTGCTAGATCTGGGATTTGAAGACATATAAAATCAAGGTCGACCTCCCAGGTCATACAGACGAGGTTTATTGTGTGGATTTTGTCGCTGATAAGATCGTAAGTGGAGGAAAAGACAAGGTTGTAAAAATGTACGTGGTGATTATATCCGATTTCGTGCATAACCTCACTAATGTCCACCAGCTGGAAGCACTAGTTGCATCTCTACACTAGTTAGATTCTGCGAAGTACTGGGTTCGGCTGACCCTTACCGCCACGCCAAGCGAGGGGGGCAAATGATATCTACGGTGTCATGTTATACAGATGAGAGACAGACAGGATACAGGTGAACTACATGGAGACGACAAAGGATAGGGTTCGAGTTCACAATCCAGCCAGAAAAAGGCAGGAGCAGCATGAAAATCTTTCTATTTCCCTGTTTTCGCCAGTGTCTCTGCCAACTTGCGAGCCGCAACACCATCATCCACTAAACCACCTCCCCCATTCCCAGTCCGTTGGTTCCGCCCACCTGTAACTAGTGAAAGCCGTCTCAACCTCCCTACAACACCAGTCTCATTTCCCCGTTTCCTGCTCGCATCTCCGTTGTCAGGATTACCGCTTGCTTCAACGCTTCTACTGATGTTTCCAGACCCACTTGAGCCACTCGTCACGTTAGCAATCCTAGCAGTAACATTTGTCGTATGAAGTGCGATGGCGGGCACTGAGAACCTCTTCGAGCGCCTCGCAGTGTCCTCCTTCCGCCTCCTGGGTGACGCACTCGGCGGATGTGAGAACTGGTCCATGGAAGATGGTGAAGCGAACCATGTGTCATCTGCTTCTCCATTTGACTCCGAGCTTTCCTCAATCGTGGAGTCCATAAGGGCGGTGGGAGGAGAGCCATGCGGGTAACCTTGGCCCTCCTGTTGGAAATCCTCGAGAATCTGGTGATAGCTCTTTGGTCGGGAGAAGGATTTGAGTCGGATCCGCCCGTTTCTTCCGCCTTCGACCTCCCGCTCTTCTGATCCTGCTAAACCAAAATCCTGTGGGGAATCCAGATCCAGCGAGAGATCAGGGTCAACCATTAACGCTTGTGCTTGTGGCCCTTCGGTGGGTAAAGCGGGCATAGACACCCACAAGGGTAGCTTCGATAGCGATGTGATCGTATCGTTGCCGGGTTGGCTGGTGCCCGTAAAGGAGGAAGTGGGGCTCCTGGAAGGTCCAGCTTCCGTGGGTGATTCTACCACTGGAAATACAGTTTCGTAGCAAGCGTCGCAGGCGCGGGCGGGTTTGGATGAAGTTTCTTTGGGGTTAGTGTCGGCTATAAAAAAGGTCTTTCAAATAGTGTCAGTAAGGAAATAACAGTAAACGATGGAGAACACGGACCCTCCCAGAGCAAGATGCACAGACGCATCTTCCACACAACCTACAATGATGTCTTCTCCTTCTCCAGTTGAATGGCCTCCCGCAACGCATGCAGGAATCCGTTTTATCATCAGGTATCCATATCGCGGGAACCCAATGTTCCACCTTTCGCCGCCTCTCAATTAGCTTGGTTCTTTCTTTATTCCTGCCCTTGTGGCTTTCCTCGTTGATTTCGTGCCTGCTGAGTTCCATGTCATCCTTCGTGCTTCGTACCGCACGAATTGTGGCGATACGCTCGTCGGTTGGTGGGAATGGTAGAGCTTGTAATGAGCGCCGAACGTGGTTTGTTGATGCCGATGAGGTGAGGGTAGAGTTGGGGTTGATCATGTTGAGGGAGGCGAGTAGTTGAGCTTTAGCTTGCCTAATCTCGGAAACCCAGTCTTCTCTATCCTCTTCGGAGCCTACCAAATATAAGAATCAGATGGGCAGAGGGTTTAAACAATGTGCCCAAAACACACCGGCATAAAGCGCGAAGCTACCTTCGGGACTCAAAACCTCAAACCTCCGTTCATCCCCTACCTCCCGCGGAGGCACGATGATGACTTCAATATCAACCAATGACGCCTTGCCCTTAAAGATCCATTTTTCATCACCAGTACTCGCGAGCCTCCTGGGTACGGGTGGCGATGGGCGAGTGTTTTTCTTCGTTGGAGATGGAACAGCAACCGAATATCTTTGAGGAGTCGTCGAAGGTGTGCCGCCAGAACCTAACTTGTTGAGTTCCGCATCACTCTTGTTCTTATGGCGAACCAACCGGGGCCTTGTGGGCGTTTTGGGATTAGAGCTACCGGGATCATTTTTTGAGCTCGTGCTCCAGCCAAGATTCCATGTGCGTTCAAGCTCTTCACTGGCGAGCCAGATCAAACAATCGGAAAAAAGTAGAAATTCACGCTCGCGCGGCGTGGAACTGCGCTCGATTTGAAGTAGAGAACCACGCTTTAGGAGTGTGCGACCAGGTTCAATGAGTTGGAGGGGAAGACCAGTGGTGGAGCGTTGAAGTGCAAGGAGGGAGAGAATTTGGGCATGATTTTGAAGCGAGGTATCTAGTGTGGACGTAACTGCAGAGTCATTAGAGTCAGGGCAAACTGAGCAATCGTGGAAGCCTACTTTTCATCACCAAAGCGAGTACGGAATTGAGTCTGGCGTGTTCAGGACTTTGTTCGTCTGTATACTTGATAAGGTCTTTGAGAAGGAGCAAATACCGCGGACATCGCTGAACGATCGTTAATAGCCAATCCCGCAACTTCAATCTTCCACAACGGGGATCACGTTCTTGTGTGGCGACGAAGTTCGCAAATGCCTGGTTGTAACGCCCGTTAGGACGGTGCGTAGATGAAGGTGTGATCATGTCTGTCAAAGTGGAGATCATTGAAGGAAAAGATGTGATGAATGGATTATAAAGGGACAGGTATGGGAAGTGTGAAAGTAACAGTGGCGATAATGGAGGGGGGATGGATGTAGGGTCTTGTCCGAGGTGGTCCGTGAGTGCAGAGAAGAAAGAGCGATGAAGATTCCATATATCAACAAAATTAGAAAATACAGTGGTAAGAGAAGTCCGATCCAAAAGCGGTTTCGACGATTCGAGGGAAGCAACGATTGGTGCAAGGAAATTCTATATTCGCGTGAGGGGGCTAGCCAACAAATAGGGGTCTCACTCACCGAGTAGATGAGCTCAAGTCCTTCGACATAGGTCTTCTCTGTTGCATAGAATTCGTCAACAACTTGTTTCCGTAGCAACGCCTTGGAATCGTCGGCAGGTTTATGACCGCTATTGCGCTGTCCCCTTCGCCTTCTTGGCGACTCAACGGACATGGGCCTGCTCCTAATGGGGCTTGCGGGGAGGGGTCTCATGAGCCGAGTGTTTGTCGGGTAGGTGGTTGGAATGACCATCCCAGGTTGAGACTCTTCGTTTTCGGGTAGCGAATCAAAGGAAGAAACGCTCACAACAGAGTCTCGGTGAGGCTTGTGTGGTAATGACGGTAAAGATATTCGTCGAAACGGCCGGCTGAGGGGTGCAGGTCGGAGAGGGGTTCGGGCGGATGACTCGGAGACCGGAAAGCTCACGCTCGAGAGTTGGTCTTGTTGCGTTTCAGACTCGGTCTCGCACCGCAAGGATTGATACACCATACCTGAGTCAGCCGGCGCAGCCATCGTCATTTACGAAGGTCGATGTACGGGTTGAGACTAGGACAAATGATCGGCTCAAACGTCGTCAGACCTGGCTGTATTGGTTAGTTCTGTGTCTCGCATTGACCACACACGAGATGACACACGTTTCTCACACAAGAATATGCTCCAGGCAGAACGGCATCTTCACGAAGTCAAGCTGCGCTATCCAAGTTGGCCACTTCTGGATTAGTTATCCCAGCGCTTGAGGTCATTTATTTACTGGAAGCCTCCCGGACAAATAGTTTACCTAAGCCAACGCTCACCGAAACTTGAGCCCAAAGACTCAACCATGCACTCAAAGCCAAGCAAACACGACGACTAGCATGAACGCTGGGCATTGGCCAAGTTTGAGTTCAAGACTAGGTCAAATTGGGAACTTGTCAACTTGTTTTATTCTCTTCTCTTGAATCAATATCAATGTAATTCTTTCTTCCCACCCTCACTGGGATACCTTAGCTCCAAACCCCTTACCTCATGACTGGCCGACTATAAATTGGGATATCCATTATTACTAGAGCTGGCCAATAAACTCCCTACCCCGACCAACGTCTTGCCCTACACCAGTGTCTCATGAGGTTGAACCCAAGCCAGCCACCTACTGAACACATAAGGAGGGTTTATACCTCATCCCCTGGGTCAGTATATCTCCTCCCAACGGACGAGTCAGAGCGCATTAGGTGAGTCTGGTTATCTTGTAACACCGCGGCAATGTTTTGAATTTTTTCCGGTCAGGTTTGACACCCAGCACAAGAGTATTACTCATGGTTTCAACGGCAAACTCATTCTGTCCCCCGTAACTCTCACCAGGTGATAAGGTCCTCGACTCTGGCGCAGGGTCTTGTGCGTTCTGAGGCTCCATATCGGAGGCCAAAATGTTAAAGCATCTCCTAGGTAGCTGGATTTTAGACCTCGCCGCCATCGTCCCAACAGACGTCGAGCTCTACGCTTCCGATGTCGAGACTCGTCTCTTTCCTGTCAAACCTCCACATAACCTCAAGCTTTTCAAGGCATCCGCAACAAATTTCCCCGAGGAATGGACGAATTCGTTCCAATTGGTCCACCAGCGCCTTCTCATGAGCGCTTTGACCTCAAAACAATGGCCAGTAGCCGTCAGTGAAATCTTCCGTGTCACGAAACCAGGCGGCTGGGTCGAATTATGTGAAGCCGGTCCGGGAATTGACTGTCCCTCCCACCCCGACCACAAAGCCACCAGAACGGCCGAAGTTGCATATGGCGCAACCGGCCACGTTATTCAGACGGCCACATTGTTACCGCAGTGGCTACGAGACGTTGGGTTTACCGACGTTCGCTCTGTGGAAGGTAAATTCCCAATTGATAAATGGGCAGGTCCAGATGGGGAGTACGCTCGCGATGGTATGATCGGTTTCTTTAGGGCTCTGAAGACCCCTATCTTGAGCAAAGGGGGCTTAGGATTTGCAGAGTCGGAGGAGGAGTATGATGCTATCGTAGATGACTTCGAACGTATTTGTGACGAAACCCCGAACACCTTTGGCCGGAACTACACTATTTACGCTCGCAAACCCCTATCTGTAAACTCGGTGTGTTCCAATCGCCTCACTACTTCACGTAATTTAACTCTTTTCAGCAGTTGGTCAAGCTGTAGCTGTTAGCACTTGATGCAGGAGGCGCCCTTGTGAACATGATGTACTCATACACGAAAGTTTCGTGGACGGCGTGGTATTTATGAAATATTCGCTCCCATCTGGCCGATGAACCAATTACCTGACCTCGTTGTTACTGCTTCTACGGCCCTCAGTAACGCCATGAATTATTCCCATGTTTGTTGGCTCAACACATCAGCATCCCCATCATCATGTGAGTTGAAAGTGACATCCAGGATGAAATGGAGCCAATTATATTTAACACACCACTACGCCTCTACACTACCACTGACATCGAAACACCTAAAGGAATCTGAGTGTCTATCTGCATCGCCGGTATCATAGAGGGCGCCGGCGGTTATCTATAAACCCAACGGGACTGCGATACCGTATGGGGACCTTCTTCAGTTCGCCCGTCAAGACCAAATCATGGATATGATCTGTCTGTGCAGCCTTAACGACCTCCACCAAATTCAGCTCCTGAACACTTGGTCTCCTTGACTGAGATTCCAAGTGTACGCTGGCCCCGCCAAATACACCAATAAGGTCAGCGCCGGAATAGTCGCATTCAACCACCACCTGGTCCTGCTCATTCCTTCCACCACGGCATGAAGATCCTGGACACTCTCGTCACTTCTCGGCGAAGTCTGCATGATGCCGTCCAACATGCTAATTACGGTCTCCTTCCACAATTCCTGAGCGAGCACGCAATACATCTCCGCGTCATTGCTTGATGTCAGTGGACCAAGTACTCCGCCCCTACACCTTATATGCATGAACGCCTGCCCAGGACCACCCCACCAAGTCGGAATGGACATGCTCACAGAGTCAGCAACACACGTGCCCGTATCGTTGCTTGAGCATCCCACAGTTAGAGGACGTTGCGGCGTCGGAGACTCCACTCCCTCTTTCCTTGGTTCTTTTGGCTCCATCGCTACCCAATGCATGCATAAGGCGAAATGAAGTACCCCATCTGAGGTCGTGGTCGCATTTGGAATCAGCCCCGTCATGTTACTGATCCACAAATATTGTATGGCGGCCGCAGAAATTCTCGTTGGCGCAATATATAACGACAGCGCTGGAGCGATGTACTCCGTTCCGTTAACCCAGATCTGATAAAACTCGTCGTTGTGGGTGTAATTATCCCACCGATCCATCCCGTAATTTTCGGCCCTCCAGGAAGGGCCTTGCTCGCCACGACACTCCTCGTGTCTGTTGCAACCAACCAACCTCTCAGTGCTCCATCGTGGTCCCTATTCCCGTTTAACCCCCACGAAATAACTTTCGAAATCGCTTCCAAATGCCCAGCATTGTTGCCGCGCCCTCTCACATTTGCTGAATCCGGCGTTGCTGTCATCGGATTGAATGAAAACGTAAGCTCAAGCGTAGTGGGTTCCTTCACGATCGACAAACCGGTCACCAACGAAATCGCCGTCCCGATTCCCAGAAGCGTGAAAACACAAACGGAAAGCATATGGTTTCTCTTCCTGAACAAAAGGAAGCACGCATCATTCAAGCTTCCTCTGATCGCCCCGAGAGTTACTGTATGTCAAGGTTCTTGATTGTGTTTCCTTGATGCATGAGGATGAACCATGCCTGAAAGGCGCTAAGTTTAAGTATCCCAGTTGAGGAGATCATCACGCCCGCTTTTAGCCAGTAGGACATGAACGCCTGGAGCAGCTGGAAGGCGTTGCCTATGATTGGGTCGTAGGTTCCCGGGCAGATTGCTGAGAGGGGACAAGTGTGGATCTTGGGAAGGATAACCGCATGCGTTAACCCGATGCCCAAGAGCATGATCAAGATGCTCGCTAGGGCCCAGACATATGTTTTGCGTGTGATATATTGCAAGACCCCCCACTTCAGCGTGCCCGAGCGAGCAAGGAGTTGCGTTTCGTGAAGGTCCATGGATGTTTGACTCGGAGACATTGTACTTGGGATCGGTTGGTCATTGAGTAAAACCAAATGAGTTTCATGCGAGGTGGCTAGAAGGGTATGCGTCGAGTCCCTGGATGACGGAAAGGAGGGGTGGTATATAGTATGGTGGATTTTGGGCTCCGCCGCACCTGGAGGTCTACCAGTAGAAGGGTCACCTCTGGTGGTATCACTGACCGCCGGACAGGTCCCAATATAGTTGTTGGAGGTGTGGTATCTTGGGGTGACTGTCTGCTCGTCATGCCGACATAAATCACCCGGAAAGCCTTTGGAATTATGCCGCGGTAAAGTTTACCCTACGGCTAACTCAGCGGAATCGTCACTAGGTTGTGAGGTGAATTTGAGGCGAAGGAGAAAATGGAGAGTTGGTTGACCTCTGAAGCTGTCGATTCTGCGTATAAATCCTCCACTGGCTTCCAGTCAGCTGATTTCCAAACGCACAGAGATTAACGGGCTTTTCCCATCTAATAAATCAAACTGTTGGGACTAAACGACTGTCAGGACCCTGGATGATCGAACATGGGCTGGTAATTATCAAGCTTACCACCCCAAACCTTCACATTCGTTGGGTTTGTGCTCGCTGTTACTCACCACCTCACCACTTCCATCAGGTCCTCCAAGTAAAGACACTCCAAAGGTCATGGGACGTAGAACGCTACCCTGCTCACCCTTTCCAGACGCTCCTCATTTCTGCTTTGACTGCAGCATTGAGCTCCTGTCCTACCTCGACAATCATGTACATATGATCGATTCTAAAAATATCACTGACAGAAACATTATTAGCGCATCGCGTGTGAGCTTTTGTTCCATACATAGACCTTTCGCCATCAAGCAGTCGATAATCAGCCCACGGCTCCACTCCGTTCTCTAATTTCTGAGTATCACCTGATGTTTATTCCTTCCGGCATTGCACTCAGATCCACGCCCATCAAGGTATGGAGCAAGTGGGTCACCGAATGACGGGCGCGGTGGGAGAACGAACGATAGCGGGTTACTTCGCTACTACGATACTTGCCCAGTTTCCATCCTATGAAACGTTGGACTTGCACTGACTTCACGAATGACGGGGTGTGACTATTTCTCCCACATTCCACCTGGGAGTAACTCGATGGATGGCGTTTACCAACCAAACCAGCCTCGCCGTACTACGGCTTACGTTCAACTATTGTAATGAAGACAGCCTTTATGCTACATTGGCTTCGCTTATCCCTCGGTGGGATGGTGAAGGACGAGCTGACGAGAGGCGGTACCTGACGAAATTGAAGATGTTGGAGGTTAGGGGTTGTGCATCAGATGACGATTATCCTGTCGTTGAAGCCTTGAGTGAATCTTTTGGAGACCTCGTTGCGGACTTGTTGATTGGGCGCGCAAGCGCAGATCCAAACTCTAGCTTGTGCGTCAACCTCAGATTCGGTGGGATTAGATGGACGCCGGAGACGAAGGAAAGGTTGCGAGAATTTAGTCAGGCGGGTACGGGAGTGCGGTTGTTACTAGAAGGAAAGCAGATAGATTGGTTATAGGATAGCTCTCGCAGTCGGGGGCGAAGTTGGAGGTTTCACTTGCGTGGTTCGGGGTGTCAATTCGGAGAAATATAGGTATGATACATTTCATGTAAGATAGCAAAATTTCAATACCTGTACATGAGAGAACTTGGGTTCTCAAGTACCAAAAATTGCCATCATGGGAGCTGAGCCTTTCTCAGCACAACAACACAGCATTGCCCAATACTGGATGACTTTCCGTAGGATTTAGAATTCTAGATCCAATTTCTAAACCTTAATGGCACTTAGTGCCGAAAAATCAGCCGAGCTACTGCATGAAATCCAAACCGCTGAGGCCATGACAAATTTCACGCCACAAATTGATGAGCCTCTCATATCCTTCAAAAGTGGTTGCAGCTAGTGAAGAGATACAATAATTTGACTTGATAACTATTATGTCCATATTGTTTGGAGACCTGCAGCGGTCGCATATTGTATTTTGGAGACAGGAAAGTGCATACACAACCAAAAGATAAAGGACCCAAATGGAGAATTGATGGCGGAGCCTCAAAAAAGGGTTTATAACGAGCGTCTGCAACTAGGAGGGGGGGTAGGAGGCCTCCTCTAGATTAAGGTTTAGAAAAGGCCCTCTTTTGAGATCCGATACGATACCATCACCCGGCTTTCCTGGCAAGTCACGTTCTTGCCACTTGGAGTGATTTAGAAATATAATCTAGAATTCTAAATGCTGCGGGAAGTCATCCACTTACTTAGACGCTCATCAAACCCAACAACATATCCCCGTTAGATCCGGACAATGTCTGGATCGGGGACGTTACCACTCTGCGTTAGCGTCACATGCGCTCAAGCAGCACAAGGTCCATTGAGGTTGATATATTGATAGGCCGCACCCGGCTGTGGTCAAATTTCCACCTAGCAGCCGCCTTGGGGCCCATGCACAGTCACTTCAACTCCAACGACGAGATCATTCCCTCTCCAGCGGAACTCCATCAACCGAACAATGTAGCTCGGAATGTCAATGATGAACAAGAGGAGCCATTACTACGACAGGTGGACGCATTGCAGTCGAAAACAAGCGCCCTACCACCAGAAATACTTTCCCTCATCTTCCAGCATGCTAGTGCACTCCGCAAAGCAAACGAGGTGTTGGTAAATGAACACCCAAGAGATGGTCCTCTCTTCCCTGTATTCCTCGGCTCCATCTCGCGTGTCTGGCGCCAGGTTGCTTGGTCAACACCTCAACTTTGGACGACATTATCTCTTGTTATTTCCGCAGATAGGACCAGAAAATCTGCCTCATTGTTGGATCTCTATCTCACTAACGTTCGCGGCCTCCCCATCACTCTTCACATCGAATTTGATTACCGGTATACTCCAAACCTTGAGGATGATCCTGTCTATCAGGTATTCTTCAGAGAGGAGAATTTGGGGAAACTCGGCGCCCTAAAATTGAGTCAGCCCCCAACCAGCTGGCTATGCCGTTTTGATGGTCCGTTCTCGCGACTTGTCGAGATCCACCTTGACCATAGCGATAAGTCAACGTTGCCTGCAGATGTAGCTTTCCTCACAAATGCGCCAATGTTGAAGAAAATCTCGATTGAGCGTATGTACCCTCCACTCAAGGCGCCGTGGTCGTTGATCACAACCCTGAAACTCGAAGACGTTTCCGTCGCCGTTGCACTCCGATGTCTTCTCAAATGTCCGAACCTCGTCGAGTTTCACTACATTTATGCAGCCTCTGATATTTTGGAGGACGACAATGACGAGGAACACGAGGAACCACCAGAAATGCCCAATGTCCTCATTTTGCAGCATCTTGAAACCCTTCAATGGTCGTTCGCGCCTAATCACGCATCTGACCTGTTCCTCCGCCGAATCCGACTCCCATTACTTCGCTCCCTCCACTGGGAGCATTTCACTGATACATTTCCCCCAGAGATCTGGACCTTCTTTCAAAACCTATCCAGTGCCCCACTAACCACCCTCTGTCTCCGTGGGATTTTCGACATGAATATGACCCTTGCAAAGCATATCTATTCAGAAAACCCACGAATCGAAAACCTTTTCTTGGAAGATTGTGATGAAGAGACGCTTTACATTGCATTAGCTTCGCTAGTTCCTGGGTGGAATGGCAAGGGACAGGCTGACGAGAGACGATACTTGACGAGGTTGAGGATGCTAGAGATTAGAGGTTATGTATCGGGTGAGGAATACCCTGTGTATCCTGTGGTTGAAGTTTTGGAGGCATCGTTTGGAGATATCGTTGTGGACTTGTTGATTGGGCGCACAAGCGCAGATTTCGGATCTCGCTTGTGCATCAACCTCGTTTTCAACAAAATGGCGAAGATCAACTGGCGACCGAAGGCGAAGGAAAAGCTGCGAGAACTCGACCGCATTGACGCAGGGGCACAGTTGTTGGAGGACGGAAAACAGATGGATTGGTTGTGGGATAGCTCTCACAGTTGATGGCAAGGTTGAACGCTGAATTTGGGTCTCACTTGGGTGGCTTGACTTGTACTGAGATAAATACGTACTATGTTTATATAAGGCAGTATTTTTTATCATATGGCAGTTAATTAGATTGTATTTCTTGCCTATTCTGTTGTCATATCGCCAAAACCCATAATGTATTGGTTGAATGGTGGACTTGGGTTCGTTGGTTGAACCCGGTGTGACCTTACTGTTCTGTGTTACATAGCATCACATGCGCTGCTTGGGTGTCACAATGTCACATGCCCTGGTCGCTGTGACCTGTCCAAGGGTCGATCGGGATTAATAGGTTTCACTTCCACTAAGTTTCAGTGAATTTTCCACCTAGCGGTTGCCTGGAGTTCAACGTTCAGCGTTCAACATTCATGCACATGCACAGTCACTTCAACTCCAAAGACGAAATCATTCCCCTCCCAGTGGAACCCCGTCAGCCGATTGGTGCTGCCCAGGATACCAGTGGTGAGCAGGAACCATTGCCTCAACGCCTGGACTCTTTGCAGTCGAAAATAAGCGCGCTACCACCTGAAATACTTCCCCTCATCTTCCAATTTGCTTATATGGCCTACGGGGTAGTCGGCATAAACGAATTGTTGGCGAATAAACAATTACATAGGCCCCTGCTCCCTCCATTTCTTGGCTCCATCTCGCATGTCTGGCGCCAGATCGCTTGGTCCACCCCTCAAATTTGGACAACACTATCTCTTTTAATTTCCGTGGATAGGGCCAGAAAATATGCTGTATTGTTGGACCTTTATCTCACTAACGTTCGTGGCCTTCCGATCACTCTCCACATTCAATTCGATTCCGGGTATACTCCGTGCCTTGAGGAGGATCCTGTCGGTCAGGTTTTCTTCAGAGAAGAAAATTTAAGGAAACTCGGTGTCTTGAAACTATTCCGGCCACCGGCTAGTTGGTTATGCCGTTTCGAGGGACTGTTACCATTCTCGCAACTTATCGAGATCTGCCTTGACCATTACGTTAAGTCTGTGTTGCCTACAAATGCTGCTTTTCTCACAAATGTGCCGTTCTTGAAGAAAATGTCGTTTGGGTTTGTACACCCTCCACTCGAGGCGCCGTGGTCGGTAATCACCACTTTGAAACTCGAGGGCATTCCCGCTACCGTTGCAATCCGGTGCCTTCTCAAATGTCCGAACCTCGTCGAGGTTCACCACACCGATGCGAAGGAGAAGGACGACAGCGAGAAACGTGAGGAGCCACTAGAGATACCTGACGTCCTCATTTTCCGGTATCTTGAAATTCTTCACTGGTCGTTCACACCTGGTCATGCATCTGACCTCTTCCTCCGCCGAATCCGACTCCCGGCACTTCGCTCCCTCACCTGGGAGCAGTTCACTGACACATTCCCCCCAGTGATCTGGACTTTTTTCCGGAATCTATCCAGCGCTCCGTTAACCACTCTATGGCTCTATGGGATAATCAACATGAGTATTACTCTCACAAAGCATATCTACCATGAAAATCCACGAATTGAGAGACTTATATTGGATGATATTTATGAAGAGACACTTCACGTTGCATTGGCTTCCTTGATTCCTGGGTGGAATGGGAAGGGACAGGCTGACGAAAGACGATACCTGACGAGATTGAAGGTGCTGGAGATCAGGGGTTACATATCGAGTAAGGAATACCCTGTGTATCCCGCGGTCGAATCTTTGAAAGCATATGTCGGAGATGTCATTGCAGACTTGTTGATTGGACGTACAAACGCAGATTCGGACTCTAGCTTGTGCATCGACTTCATTCCCTATTCCGCGATCAGATGGAGGCCAGAGACGAAGGAAAAGCTGCAGGAATTCAGCCGCGCTGGTGCAGGGATACAATTGTTGAAGGATGGGAAGCAGGTGGATTGGTTATAATAGCTCTCACGTTCGACAGTGAGTTTCACTTGGGGGTTTCTGATCGTCCCAAGTGTGAATTTGTATCTGCTCTTCCTGGTACTGAATTTTTAAAGACATGAATAAATACTCTGCTCAAGGCGGTATCTCTCCCTTGTCTAAACTGTGCATTCCTTGTATACGTCGTTGATGCATTGTAGTATTAAGTTCAATAAACATCAACTCCGGAGTACCAGTGATCGCCAATCAACCGAGCCCAATGCAATACGGGTCACATCGAAATCGTGTTGACTTCAAAAAGTGAAAGGTGCGTGAATACACTTTTGGATTCGATATGATATCAATATTGACTAGTCGGCACACAGTGCGTTAGAGCTGCAAACCCGGGCTGGTATGACGTTACTATTCTATGTCAGCCTCACACGCGCTCATTACTGGACAAGTCCCCTATATTCAACAGGCTGCGATTAACTTCCCACATAGTGGTTGCCTTAAGCTCATGCACAACCAACCCAACTCCGACGAGACTACCCCCATTCGAACGGAACTCCATCAACCAAATGTCACGGCTCGGGAGACTGATATCGGGCGGGAAGCATCGCTTCGGTGGCTGAACGCATCGCAATCAAAAACGCGGATTCTACCACCAGAAATACTTTCCCTCATCTTTCAGCACGCTTGTACATCCCCCGAGGTGCCCGGCGCAAACGAGATATTGGTGGATATCGGTAAACGCCCAGGAGGCAAACCATATCTCCCTGTATTCCTCGGGTCTATTTCGCACGTCTGGCGCAAGGTCGCTTGGTCGACCCCTCAACTTTGGCCAATACTTTCTGTTGCCATTCCCGCAGCTCAGGCCGAAAGATATGCCTTGTTGCTAGATCTCTATCTCGCTAACGTTCGCGGACTTCCGATCTCTCTCCATATGGAATTTGATTCCGGGGATGCCCTGAATTCTGAGGATGACCCTGTCGGTCAGGTGTTCTTCAAAATGGAGAATTTACGGAAACTCAGAGTTTTGAAACTAAGTCGGCTGCCAACTAGCCAGACTCCTACCCAGCCACCTGGGACGCTCTTATATAAGCGGACGTTGATCCGAAGTGATACTGAAACTTCGTCAACTGCTAACGCATCTCAGGGACTGGCACAAATGTACGGTTCATGTTTGGCTACAGCCTTGAATAATGTCACACTCTCATGGAAGGGCGCCTTTCCCACGCATCCCCCCTAATTAAGCAATACTCCCGTACTTTCTCATGTCACCATCGAAGCCTCTAATTCCCTCAGTAGAACAAATGTGCGAAGATGTCAGGAAAAGATTCGGTGTGTATCCCTGCCTGTACCAAGTGCATGATGCACTAGCACAACTCCAAAGGGAGGACTGCATTACCATTGTAGCCACCATAGATGAGCCCTCCAGATAAGATGACAATGCTTGGCTGATATTGAATTGTAGTCCATGCTGTGGTCTTGTCAGTTCAACTACTTCTGCTTGGAGACATTGTGTCACTAGGCTGAATGCCCAGGAACACATAATCTCTGGTAAGTGCTCATACGGCAGATCCATAATTTGAGTGGTCTGATCCAATACTGAGTGCCGAGCTTCAGGTGGCCCACATCCCAAAACCCCTTTCATAACCCCCAGAATAGTCAAATTGGTTTTATCAAGGACATTAAGAATGTATGAGAGGGATGGAGTTAGTGATTATGGCAGAACTGATTTGGGTTGGTTCTGCTGGCAGAATGGCAGAATAGCAACTGCTAGGGGTGGCAAATTCTGGCAGACCTTGATTTAGTAAATATGGCTGAAGTTCACTACATGCTGTCTATATCGCTGCTCACAATGTTACTCTCCTAGTCCTCCAGTTGCCAACAGGTTCCTGATACTCCAGCTATTGTCCACACCTGCCTCTCCCATGAATAATGTAGCATCCTCTGGTTTCAGCAAGGGTGCTGTACCCTTATTGAGCTTGTTGAGCTCCTTGAAATTGTAGACATCCCCTGCCAACACACTACCTTAATTTACAGGCCCCATATTTCCACTTTCTATATCAATCTGCACTGTTGTGAACTTTCACTGACTGTATCGGCTCTGTACCTGTCTGTATTCCAATTGTCTTCTGTGCCTGTTTCAGCTATTCATGTTTCAGTGATCTCCAAGTAGTGACTCATAGAACTACTATGCCATTATCATTGGATGTTTCACATAGTTAACTCTATCCATTCAACCAGATATCTCTTGTATTTAAGCATACATACATGCTCCTGTATTTGGTATGCTTAACCACTTAGTTCTCTTCCCTTACTCACCCTCAAGACTTAGCCTAAGCTGCAACCTGAGGTCTTAACAGACTAAGGTCATAACATGCACTTCCCTCTCAAGTGCCATGAATGCCTCTTCAATCTCATTGAGTGAGACTGATTCTGTTGAGATGAGTACACTACAGTAGCGAATGTGCTAGCAGTGGAGGATAGTCATACTCACTGGGATTGTTGAGGTGTGCATTATAGACAATTGCTAGTGGATATCTTAGAGGCAGTGTGGAAGAACGACTTAATTGTCTAAAGAATCTACACATACTACATAGAGCTTATATATATAATGTCCCTGGTCTGTGCACTGTTCTACCTTTACAGGTGAGGTCTTATCTGCCAATAGCATATACAGAGCATAATGCATACTACACATGTATCTAATAGACCATGTAGCCAGCAACTTAGAGTATGGTCTAGTACTGTGTCTGTAGTCCATTATCTCTCTTCAAGAGTGAAGTACTCAAGAAGCCATTTCAGCTATGAATAGACTGAACCAATGTAGTAGTACAGATTAAGATTTAACACTTCTCCTCACTTGCAGGAGGGAGATCAATGCTTCAATGATCAAGTGGCTTTATCCTATGCTTTGATATTGGAACTGAAAATAAGTCCTAACTCAGGACGGAAGAGGTTTATTTTGGTTACTGTTACGACCTTAGTCTAATAAGACCTCAGGTTGCTATTTAGGCTAGGTCTTGAGGGCGAGTAAGGGGAAAGAACCAGGTGGTTAAGCATACCAAATACAGGAGTGTATATGTATGCTTAAATACGGAAGGGAGCATCCAGTTGAATGGATGGAGATAACTACATGAAACGTCCAGTGACTATGGCATAGTAGTTATGAGTCAGGACTCGGAGATCGTGCAGACAGGAATAACTGAAACAGGTACACAACGAGGGGGAATGCAGATAAGTGCGGAGCTGACATGAAAATAGGCGAATGTTCACAACAGTTACACCAAGATTCTTCATAAAGATATTGGTGGAATTGTCTTGTGAAGACACATCACCAATAATAATAATACCCTCCTCAACTAATTCTCGTACATAGTGGTAATGAATATCCATATGCTTCAACTGTTTTTCAACAATGGGATTTTCAGTCCAGAATTTGGACCCATCATCATCACCATAGAGAATAGGAGTTGGGTGCTCAATACTGAGCTCCTCCAGAAGCTGTGACAGCCATTTCACTTAATGTGAAGTGTCAGACAGTTCTTTATATTCTGCCTCAGTGGACAAAAGTGAAACTGTCTTTTGTTACCATGAAGTCCAGGTAATTGCACCGGATGCGAGCATACAAACATTTCCTGAAACAGATCGGTGGGTTTCAGTATCTTGAGCCCAATCTGAGTCACTGAGGCATTCCAATATCACCATCAGTTTCCCAGTATCACCTTCATATCACAACATATAATTTCTTGTCATGGACAAGTACTTTAGTATGTGGATTCTGGCATGATAGTGCTCAGGTGTGGGGTTAGCAGCATGTTGCACCAGCTTAACTGTGGCAAAGGCTATGTTGGGCCTAGTACCAATCATCAAGTACATCAAAGAACCAACCAATTGTTGGTACTTCTGAAGGAAGGGGGCAGAAGCAGTTTCCTTGTTTGTGATGAACTGGAAGCTGGCAGGCAATGGCATTTTAGCTGCAGCAGACTGTGGAATCTGGAAGCATGCAAGAATCTTATCCAAGTATTTGACTTGTTGGATGAAGATTTGTCACTTGGAGTGATTCCTCGAGATTTTCATCCCAAGAAATTCTTCACAGGGACTGTAGTCTCTGCATTCCCACTTTTTGGTGAATTTTCCCTTCAACTTTTTGAGGAGGGGGGAATTCTTTGGACCCAAGAAGTTTATGTCATCAACATAGACAATGGTGACTATCAGCTCATTGGTCTTCAGATGTCTGTAAAAATACACAGCATAGTCAGATTTGCAGCAGGTAAAGCCCAGCTCAATCATTGATTAATGCAATTCCTTCCACTACTAGTGGCCAGCCTGTTTAAGGCCGTATATGGCACACTTAAGTCTCCATACTTTTCCTTCTTGCCTAGGAAGTTGAAACCCTTTGGGCTGTTCCATGTAGATCTCTTCATCCAGTTTGCCATATGAATAGGCAGTTTTTATGTCAACACTATATATATCTCAATCATGGATTGCAGTGAGTGTGAAGCTTACACATGCAGACTTGTAGTGGACAACTGGAGATAACTTGTTATAGTCAATGCCTTCAATTTGTGAGAATTCCTTTGCAACTAAGTGAGCTCACAGATAGCCATCAGACTTTTCGAGAAAGACCCAATAGTTTTTCACCATCCTCCTTCCTTTTGGTAAATCTACCAATTTATACACTCCATGTTTCTTTAACATGTCGAGTTCCTCAATACATGTAGCCATCCATTTTGCCTTGACAGACTCAGGAAGCTTAAGCATGTCATGGAAAGTTTTGGGCTTTCCATATGCAGTATTATGAACTATCTGTATCAAGAAATTGATTAACCTTACTCCTCCCTCAGTGACAAGCCTATCAATATCCATGTCATGCACATTGTGAGACATCGGATCATAAGGTGGATTTTCAGGCATTGGTAGCAGTTCTGGATGTAGAGGGAGCTGAAATGGAGGTAAATCAAAGAGTTGTGGTGGGTACTGCTCAGCACGAGCCCT
Organism: Calvatia gigantea; assembly: GCA_025093985.1. Taxonomy (NCBI): domain Eukaryota; kingdom Fungi; phylum Basidiomycota; class Agaricomycetes; order Agaricales; family Lycoperdaceae; genus Calvatia; species Calvatia gigantea. The sequence continues at coordinate 371,067 of JACAAK010000005.1, read as the reverse complement.
CTGTCTCATGTATTCAGAATGATTAGTCCTTGCTCTCTGCTCATGGATTACTTCATCCAGAGGGGCATTGGCATGAACATGCTGCCTTTGCCGCTGCTGCTCTTGTCAGTGAGTCCTGTCAATTTCTCTTTCAATAGAAATTGGATGCCAATGCTCTCCATAAGTATTACCAGGTCTTACAGGTGGCCTGCCCTGTCATTTAGAACAATGTAGCTCTACCTGGTCTGGACCAACAGCATGATGCTTGGGAATGGGAATTGGGAATTCTTTATTTGTACAATCCCATACTTCCCTATCCACTTGCCAGTCTCTGCTATCATCCTCAGGCTCCTCCTTAACAGTTGTTCCATGTGAAAGTGGCGACTCAGGTGGGGGTACCCAAGGTGGCAGACTGTCTCCTGGTGAAGGAGTGCATGATGAAATGCTGTCTGGTAGTGAAGGTTCATGCCAGAGTAATGGAGATGTAAGTGGAGAATATTTCAGTTTGGAAGGTGGAGAAGTCGGAGGTAAACAAACTGGTTCCTTAGAGGGAGGTGGAATATTTCCAGCATCATCTGAAGATGGTGGAAAAGGAGGCAAATCCTCTCTTCTTCTGTTTGGCAGGTTTCTCTCTCCTCTGTGATTTGGCCAGTTACTGCTATCTGGCACTGAACTAATGCATTTAGGGAAATATCCCTCATCGAATAAGGTGTTCAGTGATATAAAGATCATGTTGCCTGCCATGTGCCACATGAAGATGTAGTTCTTTGAACCTTTATAACTGAGGAATATCATCATCTTGGACTTTGTAGACAATTTGTTCAGGTGGATTTCATCAGGTAGATATACATATATGCTACACCTGAATACATAGATATGGGACAAGTTTGGTTTTTCCCTCAAATAACACTTAAAAGGTGTCTTCCACTGCAGACGCTGGACTGGTATGCAATTATATAAATGCACAGCTACATTCAATGCAAACTCCTACCACAAGTCAGGTAGACATGCCTGTAGCCATATAACTTGGGCTTTCTCATGTAGAGTGCAGTTCAGTCACTCTGCTCTCCCATTTTGCTGATGCATATAGGGAGCAGTGGTCTTGTGGGTAATTCTACACACTGCAAGTCCTGCCAATAATTTCTTATTGATATATTCTCCTCCATTATCAGTGCAAAGTCATTTGATGTGCATACCAGAGAGGTTCTCTAGCACACTGATTAACTCAATGAGCTTCTCAGAAGCCTCAGACTTCTTGTGAAGAAGGACTACATATGCATGACAAGAGAAGTCATCTAAGAACATCATAACCTATTTATATTTATGGTAGCTGATGACAGGTAGTTCCAGCAAGTCTGAGTGACATAGCTCAAAGACTGCAGTGGCTCACTTGGGATCAATCAGAAAGGGGTTATTATGCATTTTCCCCTTGGCACAGCCATTGCAAATGCCTTTCCAAGAAAGTGGTGCAGGAATTGGCACAATGCCCTCAACATACTTTGGAAGCTTGGAGAGCATGTGATCTGAGGAGTGTTCCATTCAATAATGCCAATCAATATAGTCTAGTTGGCATAAAGCTAACACAACTGGCTTCTTCTTGCTGTGATACAAGATATATGTATGCACTATATATATGTTGTTCATAAACAACTGATGAGGCCAGGCAGACGATACAGCTTGTCCAGACTTATCATGGATGGTGGTCCCCTTAATGGTTGCCTCAAAGGTATGTCCAGTCTGAAGGATCTGGCCTGAGGACATTAACTATTCCATAATTTCCTTGATATAAAAAACTAGCGCAATACATGAAGTAGCACTTCTAGTTTTGCCCCCATCTATCATATTATGCTCAAAGATGACAGTACCTTGTCCAGTCATTTCATAATTCTGGTTGCCAGTGGCTTGAATAATGCTGAAGTGGCCCATCTTTAACTCTACAAAATCAGAGAGATAACCAGTGATGTGGTACAATGCTCCAGAATCTAGGAGTCAGTCTGCATCTTGTACAACATGTTTTTTCACTTCCTTCTGACATGACAAGCAATTCACAAGATTACAAATGTGATAAGTCTTGAACGAATTAAGCTTGGAGCATTCTTCATGTAGTCACTCTTTCTTTGACTCAGAATACTGATATGTGATTTGTGGATACATTTCACTTTCCAGCTTAGGTTTTCTAGTAGAATAAGCAAAAGAAGAAGTACTACCAGTACACTTCCAGCATATTTCACAATTCATGAAGTCTGTACAACAATGCCTACAACATAGTCCTACTGGCAGTGGGCATACAGCTACATTTGCATAGGTACCATGCCATCTACTTTGGCAGCCACCTGCTTGTCCCAGCCCATCCACAGAATCTCCAAGGTGTCCTGCTCTGAGGCAGACAGACCCTACATCTGGATCATCTTGTCCCATCCATTAACAGAACTGTACATCTTCATCAGTATCCTTGAAGGAGAAATAGTCAGATGAAGTTACTGACCCACACCCTCCATCAGAACCATAGTCAGTGTCTGAGTCACTGTCCTCAAGGACAGACTCTAAGACAGACTCTGAAACCTTTGGTGCCTGCTTCTTCTTGAGCAGCTTGGGTTTCTTGATAATTGCCAGCCTACTATACTCCAGTGCCAGCTATGTGATCACATCTTTCTTTCTTGTGACAGTGGAAGGTTTGACAGCTCCCATTGGGGCATCGACCTCCATCAAGTCAAACTGCTTCCACATCTCCTCCGAACTCTCACCTGATGAAGAAGCTACATTGAGACATTCATCCCACTTCTTCAGTGTAGTGACCTTATGTTATAGTAAGATTGGCTTTGTCCTTTGCCAACCTGATATCTACAGGCAGTTGTAATATCAAAGGGAACTCCTTCTCAAAGGCTTTATCAACTATTTATAGCTACACACAATGTAGTTATAAATAGTCTTAGGTCTATGATTAGTCATCTGTTAACCTTCAATATATATCTCTTATGAGATCTTATAAAGTAAGCTTAATAACCAAGAAGAGATTTCTTAAGATCAGATTATAAGAGAGGATGATAAGAGTTATAGATTGAGTCTCCACCTAACCAAGTAGGAATGATGGGTTCTACTGGTCAAGTTGAGGAGTTTATATACTACAACAGTGTACTACTGTATTGTACTGTATTGGTATGTTACTTGTCTATATATGGTATATAAAAGTCATACAACTTCAAAGTCATACAACTTTGAAGTATTATATAAGTATCTATATTAGTCAAACAATGGAGTTCTAATTATAGTCTATTAAATCTAGGTATGTTCTAGATAGGTCTAGATATATTATGACCTTAGTCTGGGTAAACCTCAGGTTGCAACTTAGGCTAAGACTTGAGGGTGAGTAAGGGGAGAGGAACAAGAGATGGTTAAGCATACCAAATACAATGGGTGTATGTATGCTTAAATACAAAGAGTCATCCAGTTGAATGAATGGGGTAACTATGATGAAATATCCGGTAAGGTAGGCATAGTAGTTAGTACAAGTCATAACTGGAGATCACTCAACAGGAATAGGTGAAACAGATGTACTAGCAGTGTAGGAATGCAGATAGGAATGGAATGCGAGGTGATTGGTTAAAAACTATAACAATACCCCCCAATTTGGCTTCATGCCTCAGAAAGCTTCATCAAAGTCACCATTGACTATGGTGGAGGTGAGAGCTTTCTTGGTGGCTCTGATAAGGTATTTTCCATTGTTCGAGCACATGAAGAAGACGGGCAAGTGGCTTTGACCATCCTGACAGATAGAGACTAAGACACTGTTGAATGGGAAGTCAGTTGTGGTAGAGTTGTCCCAATAGCTCTTGACTATTGTTTTCCAGTAGTGTTGGTCCTTTTCTTGTCCTGGTAACACAGTGCAGAATCTTGCAGAAGGGAGAAAAACCGATATGAGTTGTGGTGGAGTAATGGTTTTGATGAAACAGCGGAGTGAGTTGACTTCTTCTTTTATGGAGATGGTTGTTTCTTCATCCATAGGCATGTCGGATTGGGTTGGTGGCATGGGGTTGATCGTGGTGTGGAGTTCGGAGAGGGTGCTGTGGATCCTGTCGATGAGGGCATTGACCTCTGGATCTTTGGTGGTTTTATCACGTCTGAGTAAGTTCATTGCTACATTGGCGAGCTCTAGAAAGATGTCGGTGATATCAAGGTGTTTGAATACTTCTAGTCTGAGGTTGATGTGGTTGTGGAGGCTGTGGACATGGTCTTGTTCGCTGGGTGTGAGTGTGGATTGTTCCAGGGATCAGAAGATGGTGGGGATGTGCTGGTTGGTGGATGAGGAAGCATTGGCAAACCCTACATACATGTCAGTAAAGATGATGCATGCGGTGGCAAGGGCAATGTGCCTGTTGATGACTAGCTGCTTGTTTTGAGCGGTGATGGCTTCCATTTCACTGTTGGTGGCCTTGTCAATGTCTTTCAGTAGGGATTCAAGGAGCTCCTGTACTGGAGACAGTGTGGTGGCGAGGTTGTAACGAGTGCCCTGAGGGGCAGGTACTTGGTTGTTGCCTAGTTCTGGAAGGGGAATGGAGGAGATTGTGGTTGGGTTGGGGTAGATGAGGGAACAAATAGTGACACATTTGGCTTGGGAGGAAGGCATGTCTGGTTAATTTCTTTGGCTTGGTGGTGATTTTTTGGTTCTTCTACCCCCCTTTTTATGAGTATCCTCTGGATGCCTCTTTTGGTAATCTGCTATTGTGTCTTGAGTATTTGTCAGGTTCAATTCCACTGTCCATGTATCTTCTTCATTGCTGTACCCCTTCCAATGGACTAGGAATTGATAACCCCTTCTGCATTTCCTTCATCCGCAGATTTCTTCCACTTTGTACTCTTCTTCATTATTGATGATGATCGGGTCAGGCACTGATGGTTGTTTTTGACTTGGGAACTCAGCCTTGTGGGCTGGTATCAAGAGCTGTTCATTGAATACATCATGGATGGCCCATCCTTCTGGTAAGGCTAGCTGGTATGCCACTTCTCCTATCTTTTCCTTAATAAGGAAAGGGCCATACTGTTTTTGGCCTAGCTTCTTTGATGTCTGATTGGTATGGATATTGGTGTTTTCCAGCCATACCGCATCACCTGTTTGATAAGTTGTGATGTGGGTTTTACTGCGGTTGTGTTGTTGTTTCATCTTTTCTTGATATGTCCATAGTACTGATGTGGTATTATCTCGGGCAGCCTGAAGGTGTTGTAGGAACTCCATGGTGATGGGGTTGTTTGTTGCTGGTTCATTCTTGCCCTTCCATGGGTTTCTCCCATAGTTTAGGAAGAATGGGGTCTCTTGTGTCCCTCCATGCTGTTTGTTGTTGTACTGGAACTCTGCAATGGAGAGCCACTCTGCCCAGTTGTCTTGGTCATAATTGCAGTACAGGTGGATGTATGTTTCCACTTCTCTGTTAATACATTCTGTTTGTCTGTTGGTTTGTGGGTGATATGCCATGGATAGGTTTCGTTCTATGCCAAGCCCTTTGAATAGCTCCTTTGTGAATTCTGATGTGAACTGGGGCCCTCAGTCACTTAGCACTTTCCTTGGCAGGCTGTGCAGCTTCCATATTTTATTTCGATAAATCCTTGCAATGTCTTTAGATGAAACGTCCATTGTTGTCACTATGAGTCGTATTATCTTTGTGAATTGATCGATGATGACCAGTATCGCGTCCTTCCCTTCTGATTCTGGCAGTGGCCCGATCATGTCAATGCTGATTTCTTCCCAAGGCCCATTCGGTATGGGGAGGGGATGAAGCGGCAATTTGAGTGGTGTTATTCTAGCTTTGTTTCTCTGGCAGGCTTGGCACCCCTGGATATACCTCTTCACATCTTTTCTCATTGTTGGCCACCAGTAGTCGTGGTTGATTAGTTCCATCATCCTATGCTGACCTAGATGTCCTGCATCTGGGATGTCATGATATTGTGCCAGAATTTCTTCCTGTAATTTCGGGTTAGGTGGGACATATGTGCTATTTTGTCTGTAGATAATTCCATGGTCTTCAGTGAGCTTGGACTCCAGTTCTCTCAGCTCGGTAACAACTGCTGTCTCGTGCTGGGCCTTGTTCTGGATCTGTTCCAGGAATGTTGGCTTGAAGAATAGTTCAGCTTGTAAGAGCACCGTGTTATCTATGTGTTCTGTTTGCAGCCAGCTTTCTCAGATTATAGTGACTAGTTTGCCTTCTTGTCCTTCTGGTATTTGGTGGATCTGGGACAACAGGTCGGCCTTTGTGTTTGTTTTTCTGGGTACATGTCACAGTGTGAAGTCATAGTCTTGTAAGCATAGGTACCATCAAGCTTGTCATCTGTTTAGTTTTTGTGGTTCTCAGTAGTATTTTAGATTTTCATGGTCAGTCCAGATTTCAAATTTTTCTTTGGTATCTAGCAGGTAGTGTCTCCATTCCTTCAGGGCATGGATGATGGCTAGTAGTTCTTTGTCATATATTTTGTAGTTACGTTCTGCCAGTGATAGCATTCGTGATGTGAAGGCAATTGGGTGCCATTTGGCTTCCTGTAGCTGTGATAACATGCCTCCTAATACATAGTCTGATGCATTGACTTCTACCCTGAACTGTCCTTGTCTTTGTGGTAGGGTTAGCACGGGTTCTTCGGTGATGTACTTTTTAAGATGATTAAAGGCCACCTGGTGCTCTTGATTCCATTTCCATATGGTTGCTCCCTTGAGTTTGTTTAGTGGCCCTGCAATCTTGCTGAAGTTCTTGATGAAACATCAGTAGTAGTTGGCAAAGCCCAGGAATCTTTCTACCTCTTTTGTATTTTTGGGTTCTGGCCAGTTTCATACTGATTTGACTTTTTCTTCTTCTATTTTGATTCGCCCATGTCCCACTTTGACTCCTAACATAGGGATTTCTTCTGTGTCAAAGATGCATTTGGTTTCACCCCATTGTGCATGGATCGGGCTGTTCAATTCGAGTTTACTCCCCGTCAGATCAAAGCCTTCAATAGACCTTATCCAATTACCCTCGTGTGGATGACTTTTTCTGCATTCCTCCTGACCTGGCGTATACAGTAGGGACAAAGCCTTCCAGGGTATCGCACTTCTAACGCTCGCCTCTTTCAGCTACTGGGCTTGCACTCCTTGAATACCCTCGAGGGCATTGGACGGGATGCACTTGCCTCTGTATCTTTCGTTAGGCCGTTATTTCTAAGTTCAATTTAATGAGGCAAAGTTTCCCTTTACTTAGTACAAGGGCTACTTAGCCCAGACAGCGCTTACCTGTCCAGGTCCGCCCACTTGGCACCCATCGGACTACACCTCTCTGGTTCCATCATCCTCCTTTGCCATCTCCGTAGATATCCCCTCAGGGGTTCCACTCCTCCCTCTCTGAGGACAGGATTTGAGGTGAGGTCGGACTCTGCTACCGGATCCATTCGCCTTGGCAGCAGTTTGTAGTTTAATCTGTTCGGTTTGGGTGTTTGTCCTGAGTACTTGACGACTGGCCGTACGCGGAACTCCTCGGTTGCAATCGGAAATTCATCGCAACCTCTCTAGTATTTTCCTGCACCCTATGAGCCCACGCATCGCCATATCATCAGATTCCTCGCGAATGGTCCCCATTGGTTCATACAGCACCTTCCGCGTTCTCACCAAACGTATCTATCTTGAATGTCCAGGACACCAGCTCGATCTCCCCTCCCTCTTCGTTCCCCCAGGAGTCTTCACCCTCGCCGAACTCCAAACTATGGCCGACGAACACACCAAAACCCTTGAGGGCCCGTCTGTGAATCATATCCCACCAGTTGGATCCAATCCCCAGTTTTTACTAACCTTGATCCATTTTTGCAAGTCAGTGCCAGGTTTCCTGCAGATTGGGACACCTGAGGAATTGTCCTACCTAGGATTCTTCTCTAACTTCTTGAACTTCAACAAAGGTGCTAGACTCTCTCCAGGAATCATCGTTTTGAACTGTTAGTTTCCTTGGAAGACAGCAATCGATCATGATTTTAACCATCACATCTTCAGAGTCATGACCATTTTGCCTTACCGTGGGCCTAGTAGTTCGAGATTAGCTCCCGTTATTTAAAAGCCCGTTGTCAGGAATCGACTTCCATTTACCTCCTTCAGCGATCCTCTTCATTACCTATTACCATTTCGTCCATGTTGTCCTGCTTTCAGGATCAGCGTATCTCAAGCTGCGGGCTGATACTTTCCATTCAATGAGTTAGTCGGTACTACATGACTCCCAAGTTCGGATATTAGTCCTTGCTCTAGCACTATAATTCATCACACCCTTAAGGCGAACCCTCCGAAATTCAGAGGCAAGCTCTAAAGGTCTACGCTTCAGATAGCACTGCTTCCCCTAGGATCCATCTCCCTGTCCACTTCCCTTCGACAACCGCCTCCTTGTAAACTCCCACAGGAGTCTGCCAAGGCGTGAATACTCCCCGGGTTCTCGGTGTCCACACCTCTTCAATGCCCATTAACAGTGACTCTGGGCATCCAAGCCGTCCACACTAGGAACCAGGCCATTGCAGTGCCGTCTGATCTATGTGTCGGCGAGGATTGATTAAGACGTAGCGTGCACTGGCGATATCCGGAGCTTTTGGGGACACCAATTTCGACTATTCGTCAGCACCATCTCCCTATTTTTATGAAGCGCCTCATGGACTCCAGCTCTTATTTCACACCTCCCACTGCGTTAGCCCCAAGATCTTCCGCCCAATCCGCTTTCTTCATCCCGCCTCATGCTGGTCGAATTCCCTTCCTGCCCCTCGTCGCAAACGCCTTTCACGGAACCATCAACAGTCCTTCTCAACTCGAAATTTTACCCAAAATCGTTTGGATCATCGGCAAACATACGCCCTCATCCAGGCACTCCGAGCCGCAGCTTTTACCGCATACCCTAGAGATAACATCCTTGGAAAGGTTGCTGAAGATGTAAAATATAGCAAAGCTGTGTTGGACGCAACCTTCAGACGATCAGAGAAATGCAGGGTTAGAAGCGGGCGTGGCGTTAAGTGTTGTCTATCTTCCTAAACATGCGCACTAAGACCCTGAATAGACCTTGATGCGCGCTTTGCCAGAAAATAGCCTAAATAGCGAAAGGGAAAACCCTAATATTTACGAGTCTATGAGGGACCTAATGCACGAGAAAGACATCGACGAATCTATTTCTGCTAAGAAAAGGGACTTTTCCTAGTGAAGATAATAGAACTCATTTCAAATTAACTATTAGGACTCTTTCTATTTGCCAACTTATTAAAATCTTGTTTATTTAGTTTACCCTTCCATTTCCCTTGGTACTCGACTGCCATTCCCATACCTGCCGATTGGTGTTGAGTTTCCTATTCTTAGCTTCTCTCCTTTTGCTTTCACACACTACAATCCTTTGCCATTATTTCTTCGGACTATCTAGTATAATTAGTTAGATCTCTGAGTAGCAGTTGTGGCTCGCCTCTATTTCCAAACCTTTTCAGAACAGGCCTGTTACAAGTGTTTCCCTTCTTTTGCGCATACTTGACAGGTCCCTGGAGGTTCCCTCATAATAGGTCTCCGCTTTAAGTCATTGGGATGCAGTATGTCGCTTTGGGAAGAAACGACAGGTAGTGGATAACATCAGATGTTAGAGGTGAAAACCATTTACAGTTCTGGAAGACATATCTTGAGGAATTCTAGAACTCTTCGCCGTCTTGCATCGAAGAATAAAGCCAATCACTGGTAGTATACAGGATTATTGGTCTGATTGAGAAAAAGAGGTTATGGAACAATTCGTGGGCAGGGGCCTTGTATGGAATGCCATCTTGATACTGGCTCGAACATGATATTTAGATTCAAACTCCAAGTTGATGCCAGTCTGAAGACAACCTGCTATGTGGCTTTTTTACTTGGAAATACCGAAAAACAAGGATTAATAACTTTAGCTTCCTTGATCAAGCAAAGGATTACATAATCATACTTTGCATATATTAGATAAGATACTGGACTATCTACAATTAAATTAGGAAGTGCACAGCCACAGTAGTCCTTGAGTTATGAGCTGATCTTCTGAAAAGTTCAAAACATTGGAACGGTTTTGTCCCTTACTGTATATCCTCAAATGATGTCAAGTTTATTGAAATACTTGGCCTTTCCAAGCTTGTTGATCACCTCGCCAATTCTTGGTAGTGGCATTTTGTCCTTGATTAAATCTATCATTCAGCCCCTCTCCTGCCTTTTTCCATACCCAAACCCTTCCATCTGATCCAAACCGATTGATTTTGGACTCATCTGTCCAAATAACCCTCTTCCAGTCCTCCAGGGTCCAGTTAACATGTGCTTCTGCCCACTCCAACCTTTTCCTCCTATGGACAGCAGTAAGTTTAGGTCGTTTCCGCTTGACTACAGCCTTCATTCCAGCTCCTCTGAGTGCCCTGCGCACTGTTTTGGTGGATACAGGCTGGGCAATAACATTTTGAAGTGATTTGGTGACTTGGGAGGCATTGTCAGCCTTGCGAGAGGTGATGAGGCGAACAGAATAGTGGATATCAGAGGGAGAAAGTTTAGATGGGCAGCCACCAACAGATTTGGAAAGTGTTGATCTATGTTTGGAGCGAATCCTAGAAATAGTACTGACTCCCAGACCAGTAATAGAAGCAATATGATGAGCAGATTTCCCTTGGTCCAGGTAAGAGAGGACTCTATTGGTCTGAGTAGAGGAAAGAGAGCGCATATAGTTGTAAAGGTATAGTGGGGGAGTTAATTTGCACCGCACATCCATTTATACATCACCCTACATGGTCACATGATTTTATTTGTATTTATTTGATTGCAATAAACGAAGTCATGTGCTCAGAATTTGAGAGGGACAAAACTGTTCCAATGTACTTAAAATATTAATTAATTAATAACTCCCCCAAAACAAAGGATTACATAATCATACTTTGCATATGATTAGATAAGATACTGGACTATCTACAATTAAATTAGGAAGTGCACAGCCACAGTAGTCCTTGAGTTATGAGCTGATCTTCTGAAAAGTTCAAAACATTGGAACGGTTTTGTCCCTTACTGTACTTGGCCTTTCCAAGCTTGTTGATCACCTCGCCAATTCTTGGTAGTGGCATTTTGTCCTTGATTACCATGTTGTTTAATTGTCTATAGTCCTGAATTAATCTCTTGGATCCATCTTTCTTGGGGATAAAGAAGGTTGGTGCTGTGTATGGGGATTTTGATGGTTGTATTTGTCCCGATTCTAGGTTTTCTTTGATGAACACTTTGAGTTTGTCCTGTTCTTTGACTGTCATGTTGTATGTTCCTGTACTTATCTCCTTTGGGGCATCCTCCATTAGAGTTATTTCATGGTCCCATTCGGTTCATTCTGGGAGCTTGTCGAATATTGTTTTGTTGAACAGATATGTGAACAGTTGTACATAGTCTGGTAGATCTTCCAGTTTAGTTAGGTTGGGTTCATCTTCTTCTTCCCATAAATCTTCTGTAGTGGCCATGCTCCATATTTTTTCTGTGATGGGGATGTTTTGGTGGGAGAATTGACAGTTTGGTGGACACTGGGTGAACTTGATTTCTCCATTATTCCAGTCTACCTCTGGGTTATGTTTGACTAGCCAGTCATGTCCCAGGAAGACCTCCACACAGTCTTGTAGTTGTACAACTGACACTTCAATTCGTTCTTTGTGTTCTTGGATATCTATGTCGATTGTGGCTGTTTCCATTACTTTGCCACCCTGGTTTGGTATTCCATCTGCGTTTAATACCAAGATTTGTTGTTCCAGTTTTCAGGTGGGAAGTTTTTCCTCATCTACCAGTTTTTTGCTGATGCTGCTGGTTGTGCATCCTGAGTTGACAATTGTGTCCACCATTATCTCTTTTCTTGCCATTTGTATTTTTCCTTTTAGGTTTAGTTCATGCTTTCTTCTCTAAGGAATCATGTAGAATTTGTCTGATATCCTAGATACAAGCTTTCTGACTCTCAAGGTAGTGCCTACTTGGAGTCTTCAGAAAAATCCTTCTTTTCTTCATCAACTTCTTCTACTCCTCAAACCTGTATCTTCTTTGGTGCGGTGCAGGCCTTTGCTATGTGGCCTATTTTTCCACAGTTGTAGCAGGTTAACCCCTTGGGTTTCTTTCAATCTTTGGCCATATGTCTGAAAATGCTGCAATTATAGCATTTAGGTTTCCCTTCAGCATTGAAAATGTGGTGTTGGCTTCCTATCTCCATTGGTTCTCCCATTCCTTTGTAGGTTGTTCCAGTGTTGGTTTTCTTATCTCCTCGGTATTCTGATGCTTCATATCCTTGTCCTACGGTGAGGATGGCTTCTGTCCATTCTGCATAGGTGTCTGGCCTAGCGCTAGGTGGGTAGCCTGTAATAGTGTGGATGATGTCTTGCCTGGTGTTTTTCTTGAGTAGGAACATTGCATGTTTATTATTTGTTTTTGCCTTGCTCTTTAGGACTTGGAATTCAATTAGGTAGTCAGCAGTGTTCTTGTTTCCTTGTTTGAACTTCTCAATTTGCCATTCCATTTTGCTGTTCAAAGCATCATCAGAGAAGGTTTTCCTAAAGTCTTTGGAAAATGCTTTCCAGTCCACTGAGTCTTCTCCATCTAAGATTTGTGGGGCCTTCATTGCTGCGTAGGCTCCTGCTGTTCCTCCTCTCAGTCTAGCTAAGACTGCTATGGCTTTATCATCCACTGAGACTATTTTATTGAACTTCATGAAGAGTGTCATTGCCCTCCACCAGTCGTCGAACTTGGTGTGGATGCCATTGAAAAACCCTGGGTCTAGCACTAAGCCTTTCCCACTGGGCACTGTCATGGGTACTACTGCATTGTCAGTCATATCGGAGTCAGTCTCTGATTCTGTTTCGTCTGAGCTTGATTTGTCTGATTTCTCCTGATGGACTAACTCTTCCTCTGCTAGGTCGAGTTCATTTAGAAGTTCTGATAGTACTTCTTTTTCTGCTGGGTTTGCTCCAGGTTCATCATGTGTTTCTCCAGTTGGTTCTTCAGGTACTTTAGGGTTCCCTGTTCCTTCCTCGTCTGATGTTTCAGATTCATCGTCAGTGACTTCGAGATTTGGTTCTCTGTATTTGTCTGGGTTTGAGCTCATATACTAGCTCCTGGGTTGTCTTTTGTTCAGGCCTATTTCAGCCTACTCCTTGCAAGGTGAGGTGGGGATGCTTAACCAAATGTTATGACCTTAGTCTGGGTAAACCTCAGGTTGCAACTTAGGCTAAGACTTGAGGGTGAGTAAGGGGAGAGGAACAAGAGATGGTTAAGCATACCAAATACAATGGGTGTATGTATGCTTAAATACAAAGAGTCATTCAGTTGAATGGATGGGGTAACTACAATGAAATATCTGGTAAGGTAGGTATAGTAGTTAGTACAAGTCATAACTGGAGATTGCTCAGCAGGAATAGGTGAAACAGATGTACTAGCAGTGTAGGAATGCAGATAGGGACAGAATGCGAGGTGATCAGTGAAAAACCATAACATGAAGGGCTATATGATCATCATTGATGGCCTCAACAAATATACTGGAATCAAAGTACAACAGGAAATAGTTGAAATCATTGCAAAATCAGTTCAAGATGGGATAACACCCTTTCGCTGGGTGTTTTTCAGTTGCCCACAATCTCACATCATCATGTCCTTCACATCAGACTGCATGTGCCCACTATCCCTACACCTCAAGCTTCCAATGTCCCGAGAAATTGACTATGAAATTTTATGCTACCTAATATCTGAACTCGAGAAGATATGTGAGAAGCATGATCTTCCATCACCATGGCCATCTGAGAGGGATCTGGGAATTCTGGTTGACTGCTCAGCAGGGTTGTTCATCTATACATCCACTGTTGTCCATTTTGTTGGCAAGTGCAATTCATTAGGACCCATTGACCAGTTACACCTCATTCTTTTACTTACAAATCAGGCTGCGGGTAGCACTGGCTCAGGCCATCCCTTGTCAGAACTTGACCTATTCTATATGCTCATCATGTGATCTGTCCCCTCAAAGATCCTTCTAACAATCCAGAAAATCCTGCTGCTCCACAGTGCAACCCCGTGGTATTCCGATGCCAATAGTTATATGAACATCTATGCAATTGCCAATAGCCTTGGCTTATCCAAGTCAAAAATCCAGAATGCTTGTGCTGCTCTTCACTCCATATCAAGACTCGGTCCCTTGACAATCAAATTTTATCATGCATCATTCATGGATTTTCTCCAAGATCTACTGATGTGACATATCTTTGTAAGTGCAGTATAGGTGACAATGGTACTCACAGGCTTCACAGTGGACTAAGGTCCATGAAAAAGAACTGGGTTAGAAGAAACTAACTACAAGTACAGCTTGGTATGAACCTGAGGTCCACAGAAAAGAACTGGACCTTGAGAATACAGGAGACTACATATAAGTGAGAAAACAGTAATGTACACTTATTTACAAGACAATACAAACAAGACTTTTGCAGTGGAATCGGAACTGAAACAATGGAACAGAATGAATATGGAAACCCGAAAATTCTTCATGACATCAGCACATGACACTGAGCTGCCAATTTTCAACACTCCCACTCAGCAAGGTGTTAATTTTTGGGTAGGACACCTAATATGGTCCTAAATTTCATAAAGGCTTCCTTGGGCAATGCCTTCATAAAAATGTCAGCTAATTGTTGTGAACTTTCACTGATCACATCGCATTCTTTATTTGTCTACATTCCTATCTCCTGTGTACCTGTTTTAGCTATTTCCTACTGAGCGATCTCCAAGTATGACTCCAACTAACTACAGTGCCATCCCTGTCAGATGTTTCATATAGTTCCCCATCCATTCAACTGGATGTTCGTGTAGTATTTAAGCATACATACATACTCATGTATTTGGTACACTTAACTACCTAGTTTCTCTCCCCTTATTCACCCTCAAGTCTTAGCCTAAGTTGCAACCTGAGGTTTACTCAGACTAAGGTCGTAACATTTGGTTAAGCATCCCCACCTTACCTTGCAAAGGAGTAGGCTGAAATAAGCCTGAACAGGAGCAACCCAGGAGCTAGTATATGAGCTCAAACCCAGACAAATACAGAGAACCAAATCTCGAAGTCACTAACGACAAATCCAAAACTTCAGACAAAGAAGAAACAGGAAACCCCAAAGTACCTGAAGAAACACACGATGAACCCAGAATAAAACCAGCAGAAAAAGAAGTATTATCAGAACTTCTAAATGAACTCGACCTAGCAGAGAAAGAGATAGCCCACCAGGAGAAATCAGACGAATCAAGCTCAGATGAAACAGAATCAGAAACCGACTCCAACATGACCAATAACGCAGTAGTGTCCGCAACAACGCCCAGTGGGAAAGGCCTAGTGCCAAACCCAGGATTTTTCGATGGTACCTGCACCAAGTTTGATGACTGGTGGAGAGCAATGACACTCTTCATGAAGTTCAACAAGATAGTCTCAGCAGACGATAAAGCTATAGCAGTTCTAGCCAGACTATGAGGAGGAACTGCAGGAGCATATGCAGCTATGAGAGCACCAGCCATCCTGGAATCCGAAGATTCAGTAGATTGGAAGGTCTTCTCCAAGGAATTTAAAAGGACCTTCTCAGATGACGCCTCAAACAGCAAAGCAGAATGGCAGATCGAAAAATTCAAACAAGGAAACCGAAACACCACTGACTACCTAATCGAATTCGAAGTACTGAAAAGCAAAGCCAAGACCGATAGCAAGCATGCCATATTCCTACTTAGGAAGAACACCCGACAGGATATCATACATACAATCACAGGCTATCCACCTTCCACTAGGCCGGACACATATACAGAATGGAAGGAAGCCATATTATCCATTGGACAAGGATATGAAGCATCCGAATACCAAGGAGACAGGAAAACAAACACCGGCACCACCTATGGAGGAATGGGTGAATCCATGGAGATAGGAAGCAGGCATTACATCTTCAATGACAAAGGAGAGCCGAAGTGCTACAATTGCAGCATTTTTGGTCACATTGCCAAGGATTGCAAAAAGCCCAAGGGGTTAATATATTACAACTGTGGTAAAAAGGGATACATAGCTAAAACCTGCACCACGCCCAAGAAGATCCAAGTCCGAGGAGTAGAAGAAGTCACCAACGAAGAAGAGAAGGATTTTTCCAAAGACTCCGAGTAGGCACTATCTCAAGAGTCAAAAAGCTTGTATCTAGGATATTAGACAAATTCTACATGATTCCTCAGAGAAGAAAGCGCAAACTAAATCTAGAAGGAAAAATACAAACAGCAGAAAAGGAGATAATGGTCAATGCCATTGTAGACTCAGGGTGCACAACCAGCAGCATCAGCAAAAAACTAGTAGATGAAGAAAGGCTCCCTACCCAGAAACTGGAACAACAAATTTTGGTACTAAACACAGATGGGACACCTAACCAAGGTGGAAAAGTAACGGAGACCACCATAATCAGCATCGACATCCAGGGACATAAGGAACAAATTGAGGCCTCAGTCATACAACTACAAGACAGAGCAAAAGTCTTCCTAGGACATGATTGGCTAGTCAAACACAACCCGAAGGTAGATTGGAACAACAGAGAAATCAAGTTCACCTGATGCCCACCAGGCTGCCAATTCCCCCATCAGAATATCCCTATCACCGAAAAAATATGAAGCACAGTCACTAAGGAAGACCTATGGGAAGAAGAAGACGAACCAGACCTGACCAAACCGGAAGACCTACCAGACTATGTACAACCATTCATGCACTTATTCAATAAAACGACATTTGACAAGCTTCCAGAACAAACCGAATGGGACCATGAGATAGTCCTGATGGAAGATGCCCCAAAAGAAATAAGTGCAGGAACATACAATATGACAGTTAAAGAACAGGACGAACTCAAGTCATTTATCAAGGAAAACCTAGAATCAGGACGAATATGACCATTGAAATCCCCATACACAGCACCGACATTCTTCATCCCAAAGAAAGACGGATCCAAAAGGCTGATCCAAGACTACAGATGACTAAACAACATAGTAATCAAAGATAAAACACCATTGCCAAGAATTGGTGAAGTAATTGACAAGCTCGGAAAAGCAAAATACTTCAACAAGTTGGATATCATCTGGGGATATAACAATGTCAGGATCAAAGAGGGAGACAAATGGAAAGCTGCCTTTCTCACCAATGAGGGACTCTTCAAGCCGACAGTCATGTATTTTGGCCTGAGCAACTCACCAGGAACATTCTCCAGAATGATGACAAGCATCTTCCACGACCTTCTACAAAACAGAGACATCGTAAACTACATGGACGACTTTGCCATCCCAGAAGACACTAAGGAGCAGTTAAAAGAATGGATAGTACAGTTTCTGGAATGAGCGGCCTAGTACAACTTATGCTTCAAGTGAACCAAGTGCATCTTCGATGCAGAAGAAATCCCAATGCTAGGAGTTTGGGTAGGACACGGACAAATTGAAATGGAAAAGGACAAAGTAAAATCAGTACAGGAATGGCCTGAACCCAAGAACACCAAAGGGGTAGAAAGGTTCCTGGGTTTCACAAACTACTATCATTGTTTCATCAAAAACTTCAGTATGATTGCAGGACCCTTAAACAAACTCAAAGGAGCAACCATATGGGAATGGACACAAGAGCACCAGGACTCTTTCAACCAACTCAAGAAACACATCACCGAAGAACCTGTCCTGACGTTACCACAAAGACATGGCCAGTTCAGAGTAGAAGTCAATGCATTGGACTATGCATTAGGGGGGGTACTTTCACAGCTACAAGAAGACAAATGGCACTCCATTGCTTTCACATCACAAACTCTGTCACCAGCAGAACGGAACTATGAAATATATGACAAAGAGCTGCTAGCCATTGTCCATGCCTTGAAGGAATGGAGACACTACCTTCTAGATGCCGAAGAACAATTTGAAATCTGGACCGACCACGAAAACCTCAAGTACTACCAAGAACCACAAAAGCTGAATGGATGACAAGCATGGTGGTATCTGCGGCTGCAAGACTATAACTTCACACTACGACATGTGCCAGGAAAGACTAACACGAAAGCCGACTTACTATCTTGAATCTACCAAATGCCAGAAAGCCAAGAAGATAAGCTAGTCACTATGATCCAAGAAAGCTGGCTACAGACAAAAGGCACAGACAGCACGATACTCTTACGAGCAGAATTATTCATCGAACCAAACTTCCTAAGACAAATCCGAAGCCAAACCCGACAGGAAACAACAGTCCTAACCAAACTAAAGAAGCAAGGATCACAGCTCACCAAAGATAACGGAGTTATCTACAAACAAAACAGCACATATGTTCCACCCAACCAAAAACTATGAGAAGAGATCCTAATACAGTACCATGACATGCCAGATGCAGGACACCTAGGACAACACAGGATGACAGAACTAATCAGCCGAGACTACTGGTGGCCATCAATATGAAGGGATGTAAAAAGATATATCCGAGGATGCCAAGCCTGCCAAAGAAACAAATCAAGAACAACGCTGCTCAAATCACTACTATATCCCCTCCCAATACCAAATGGACTTTGGGAAGAAATCAGTATTGACATGATCGGACCACTGCCAGAGTCTCAAGGAAAAGACGCAATATTAGTCATTGTGGACCACTTCACAAAAATGATATGACTCTCAGTGACAACCATGGATGCATCATCAAAGGATGTCGCAAGGATATACCAAGATGAAATATGGAAGCTACACAGATTGCCAAGGAAAGTACTTAGTGACTGAGGACCTCAATTTGCATCAGAATTCACCAAGGAGTTGTTCAAAGGGCTCGGCATCAAATGAAACCTATCAATGGCGTATCATCCGCAAACAGATGGACAAACTGAACACATCAACAGAGAAGTGGAAACCTACATCCACCTGTACTGCAACTATGACCAGGATGACTGGGCGGAATGGCTCCCCATCGCAGAATTTTAGTACAATGACAAACAGCATGGAGGAACACAGGAGACACCATTCTTCCTAAACTACAGAAGGAATCCATGGAAAGGCAAGAATGAGCTGACAATGAACAATCCTGCCATCACAGCATTCCTGGAACAACTACAGCGCGCCCAAGACAATGCCTCATTAGCACTACGGACATACTAAGAAAAGATGAAACAGCAACACGACCACAGTAGAACCTGTACCAGCACATATCAAACAGGAGATAGAGTATGGTTAGAGAACACCAATATCCATACCAATCAATCATCAAAGAAGCTAGGCCAAAAACGGTATGGGCCTTTCCTTATTAAGGAAAAGATAGGAGAAGCAGCATATCAGCTGACACTACCAGATGGATGGGCTATCCATGATGTATTCAACAAACAGCTCCTGTCACCAGTGCACCAGGCAGAGTTCCTGAGTCAAAAACTGCCATCAGCACCAGACCCAGTAATCATCAACAATGAAGAAGAATACGAAGTAGAGGAGATCCGTAGATGGCGAAAATAAGGAAGGAGTTATCAATTCCTGGTCTATTGGAAGAGGTACAGTAATGAAGAAGATATGTGGACAGTGGAGTCCAATTTAGAAAATGCGAAAGACACCATAAGGGACTACCTGAAAAGGCATCTGGAGGATACCCATAAAAGAGGGGGCAGAAAACACAAAAAAGCATCAAACAAACAACCCAGACAAAGAAACTGAACAGACATGCCTGCCTCCCAGTCTAACTGTATCGCTATCGACTCCCTCGTTCACCCCACACCTACCAGAATCTCCTCCCTCCCATTCCCTGAACCAGGCAACAGCCAAGCACCTGCCCCCCAGGGAACCTGCTTCAATCTTGCTAAAACACCATCCCCTGCACAAGGCCTCCTTGAAGCCTTGCTCAAAGATGTCAACAAGGCAACCAACAGCAAAATCGAAAACATTACCACCCAGAACAAACGACTGGTAGTAAACCGGCACATTACCCTCGCCACTGCTTGCATCACCTTCGCTAATATGTACGCTGGATTTACCAATGCCTCCTCCTCCACCAACCAGTATATTCCCACCATCTTCTGAGCACTAGACCAGTCCACCCTCACCCCTAATGAAAAAGATTGTGTCCAAGGGCTCCAGAGCTGAATCGACTTGGGCCTTGAGGTCTTTAACCACCTCGACATTGCCAACATATTCCTAGAGCTCACCGACATAGCTATGAAATTACTTGGAAGAGACAAGTCAAACGAAGACCCCGACATCAACACCTTGGTCAACAGGATTCACATCACCCTTTCCAAACTGCACAACACCGTTAACCCCACACCAGCCCGTGCTGATACCCCTATGGACGAAGAAGCCACAGTTTCAATGAAAGAAGAAGTCAATGCCCTCTGCCGTTTCATAAAAACCATCACACCACTGCAACTCATATCGGTTTTTCTTCCACCCACAAAATTCCACACTGTATTGCCAGGACAAGAAAAGGACCAACACTATTGGAACTCGATAGTCAAGAACTACTGGGACAGCTCCACTACCACCAACTTCCCATACAATGGCATCCCAGTCCCTATCTGGCAAGATGGATGAAGCCACTCACCCATCTTCTTAGTGCATTCCAACGAAGGAAAGTTCCTCATCACTGCCACTAAAAAAGCACTTGCCGCCACAGTAGTGAACGGAGACTTCGATGAGCTTCCTAAGGCATGAAGCCTAATCGGGGGGTATTGTTGTGAACTTTCACTGATCACATCATGTTCTTTATTTGTCTACATTCCTATCTTCTGTGTACCTGTTTCAGCTATTTCCTACTGAGCAATCTCCGAGTATAACTCCAACTAACTACAGCACTATCCCTGTCAGATGTTTCATGTAGTTCCCCATCCATTCAACTGGATGTTTGTGTAGTATTTAAGCATACATACATACTCATGTATTCAGTACGCTTAACTACCTAGTTTCTCTCCCCTTATTCACCCTCAAGTCTTAGCCTAAGTTGCAACCTGAGGTTTACTCAGACTAAGGTCGTAACACTAATATGTCCCTTGTGGACATGTATTTTAGGTCAACCTCATTGTTCTCAATATGTTCACAGATGAAATGGTGACATATGTCAATGTGTTTGGCATGTGAGTGCCCAATGGGATTGTGAGAAAGAGCAATACAGCCCTGGTTGTCAACATGGATTGTCATTGCTGTCACTTGTGGGTGGCCAAGCTCCTTCAACAAGGTTCATAGCCAAACTGTCTCTTTTACAGCGTTGGCTAATGCAACATATTCGGCCTCAACAGTTGCTCCTCAGTAGTCACAGGAATTGGGGTTCCTGGTCGTGCAGGATGTGCCGGCGTAGTGCCGGAAGCCGGAACGGCAGGGTGAGCAGGTCTATAGAGCTGCTCATATTGCACTGGTTCATCCTGTGCTCTAGAGAAGTCCCATCCAGTCCAAGAACAATCGTTTAAGGAAATGCACATAAGTGCAGACCAAAGGTGAAGCGACCAAATGGTGTAGTTACCCGTCCCAGTAAGGATGGGAAGTTGCCTGCTAGGAGTTTGTACAAAACCCAGTGGAGCAGTAGCCGGTTTAGACATATCTAAGAATAAGGTAAACATGCATTAGCATCATGTAGGACTGCAGTGCGTGATGCATGCATCGCAACATGAGGCAGACTCAGGGATCAAATGGACCAAAGGGCCACCGTCTCCCAGGTTGCGTATGACTGTAGCCTCCTACACTCTACCAGTATTGCAAAGCACGGTTGGAGTGAGCGGCGGTTGGGGCCCATAACCTGGTAAGACAAGTGCACCATGATAGCTACGCTAGTGGTGGAGGGGAGTCATACTCACTGGGCTTGTTGAGATGCACGTTGTAGACTGTAGCTAGGGGATATCTTAGAGGAATGATGGGCAGAAGATAAACTAAATTGTCTAAAGAATATACACATACTACATAGGTCTTATATGTCTAATAGTTCTGGTCTGTGCACCGTTCTACCTAATATAGGTGAGGTCTTATCTGCCAGTAGCATATACAGAGCATACTGCGTACATTGTTCTATTTAATAGACCATGACCAGCAACCTAGAGTGTGGTCTAGTACATTGTTCGTTATCTCTCTTCAAGAGTGAAGTACTCAAGAATCTGTTTCAGCTATAAATAGACTGAACCAACGTAGTGGTACGGATCGAGATTCAACACAACCAACTACGACGCCATCCCTATTGGATGTTTCATGTAGTTCCCCATCCATTCAACTGGATATTTGTATAGTATTTAAGCGTACATACATACTCATGTATTCAGTACACTTAACCACCTAGTTCTTCTTCCCTTACTTGCCCTCAAGTCTTAGCCTAAGTTGCAATCTGAGGTTTACTCAGACTAAGGTCATAACACATGGCCAAAGGAACCCTCATAACGAATAGTCTTTACCCCGTATAAGTCCTGTAAATATTCTTCAATGGCCTTCAAAACTGTCAGAGAGGGAACCTGGGGAACTCCAAGCAAGTGATGTGACCAGGAAATTTTAGACATCTAGGAATCACTAAAAGCGGCATGAGGAAGATGGTGTATGATATCCAAGACACAAGACTTTACCAGATGTAATAGATGAGTCAGTGAATATGTTAGACCAAGGATATTTTAAAGCACATACCTGTTGGTCCGGCCAGGGATACCACACAGGATTTTCGGATTCTTGGTGCTCCTGTGTCCACCTCTGTCGTTCGGAACCATAAATAACATTTGGAGCTGTAAGTAGCCATCAGCATTTGGCAGCCACTAGGGAATTGAACCTTACCTTGCTCTGTCGGCTCAAGTTCCAATGGGAGATTGTTGTTGTGCTCTTCCCCAGAACTATCTGAGTAAGTATCAACTCCCAGCCCATCACACAACTAAGCCACTAGAGATTGTGAAATATGATCATGTTTGGCTTGTTCCAAGGAAGGCTCAAGTTCTTAAGTTCACCTTCGAGCTGTGTTAAATCGATATTTGCCAAGTCAACAAAGCCCACCATAGCAGGGATATCTGCTGATATATCATCCAAGTCAACCATAGGAGCAGGTTGTGTGAACTCTAGGTCAGTGGCATCATGTTATGAGTTTTCACCGATCATAACAAGTTCCGTGCTATTCTACATTCCTACTTATCTGCGTACCTGTTTCAGTTATTCTAGTCCAGCGTTCTCCGAAGATATGACTCGTACTAACTACCACGCCTTAACCGGACGTTTCATGTAGTTACTCCATCTGTTCAACCGGATAGCTCTAGATGTATTTAAGCATACATACACCCTGTTGTATTCGGTACGCTTAACCACCTTCTGTTCTCTTTCCCTTACTCGCCCTCAAGACTTAGCCAGAGCTGCAACCTGAGGTCTAAACCGACTAAGGTCGTAACACATCAGTATTAAAACCCAGCATCATCCCAAGTTCAGCCAATGCTCATATCAACGGGCCCCTGGCTCCCCGAAGTTGTGCTTCAAATCAACCCCTTGTTTCATGCAATGCCGGCACTTCATATATGGTATAATTCCAAAGGCTGATTTGGTGCTTTGCAGATTTTTCGTGGCAAATGGCATGCCAAAGAGGTTGAATTCAACCATCATCACAGATTGTGCACTTCCAGAAGGTGTCATCATTGTATTTCACCTCTTCCCAGACTGTAGATCACATTATTGAGCAGCAAACAAACAGGAAAAAAGCATGGCATACCAGAAGGGTTGCTAAACATAGCAGCAATGAGCTTTGATTACAATGAGCATAATGGATCTGATAATGTTCCCCTGATTGACGAAAATGGGTATATATGTGTTCAAAACAGGATAACCAGATGTATTATAGAATGGTGCTGAAATGGGATGTTGCAAACATGTTTCCATGATGAAACAAGCATGCACTTCAAAAATGCGTGACAGTTACAACCTCTACACATAACCATTCTGAAATCAGACTGCATAGCTGCTACGTATTTTGTTGCTGCATAACAATTACAAACTGAAGCTCTGGCCATGTATATAAGTAGACGTTGATCCAAAGTGATACTGAAACTTCGTCAACTGCTAATGCATCTCAGGGACTGGCACAAATGTACAATGTTCATGTTTAGCTACAGCCTTGAATAATGTCATGCTCTCATGGAAGGGCACCTTTCCCATGCATCCCCCCTAATTAAGCAACACTCCCATACTTTCTCATGTCACCATCGAAGCCTCTGATTTCCTCAGTAGAACAAATGTGTGAAGATGTCAGGGAAAGATTCGGTGTGTATCCCTGCCTATACCAAGTGCATGATGCACTAGCATAACTCTGAAGGGAGGACTGTGTTGAGAGAACGAGTAGACATCCCAATATAAGTTCACACTACCTAAGTGTATAGGCGTCAGCGGTGGAGGGTAGTCGTATTCATCTGGAAGACGGTCCAGTAGGAGAGGCACATGGTAGCGGACATGGTCCTGCTTATACCATCATACTCAGAGAGTCTTGAGGAGAGGGGAAGCGATGCTTAGGGAAGCTAGCGTAGAAGAGAGAAGACATAGTGTCTTACGCCAAAGGGCGTCGCTAGAAAGCGTACATACTACAATGCTACATAAGGGTATATATACTAATATCCCTGGTCTGTGCACTCTAAACCCTTATACGGGTGAGGTCTAACTACCAGTAGCATAATTGGAGCATACTGTGTACGACGCATGTACTAGAAGGTTCCATGCGGAGTGAATAACCGACTACCAGAAGGGCAGTACAACTACTGCGTACGTAGTCCGTGATGGTCCGTTATTATCGACCCTCTGAAGGTGAAATACTCGAACCCCGTTTCAGCTATAAATAGACTGAACCAATGTAGTGGTACGGAGCGAGATTCAACAGACTGCATTACCATTGCAGCCACCATAGATGAGCCCTCCAGATAAGATGACAATGCTTGGCTGATATTGAATTGTAGTCCATGCTGTGGTCTTGTCAGTTCAACTACTTCTGCTTGGAGACATTGTGTCACTAGGCTGAATGCCCAGAAACACATAATCTCTGGTAAGTGCTCATACGGCAGATCCGTAATTTGAGTGGCCTGATCCAATACTGAGCGCCGAGCTTCAGGTGGCCCACATCCCAAAACCCCTTTCATAACCCCCAGAATAGTCAAATTGGTTTCATCAAGGACATTAAGAATGTGTGAGAGGGATGGAGTAGCCATTTTCCAAGAGGAAAAATTAGATTATGTTTTTTATCCTACTTTGATAAATAGCCTCGTGGCTCGTACGGTACAACGTGATCATCACAATCACTTATCGGACTTACCAAAATTGATCAGACAGTCGGGAGTGCTGCCTAATTTAGGCAAAAAGGGCAGGGAGGGTACATGTTATGATGGTGTGACACAGGCTGTAGCCAAACATGAACATCGTACATTTGTGCCAGTCCCTGGGACGCGTTAGCAGTTGACGAAGTTTCGGTATCACTTCGGATCAACGTCCGCTTATATAAGAGCGTCCCAGGTGACTGGGTAGGAGTCTGCCAACTAGCTGGCTATCTCGTTTTGATTGCCCGTTCTTGCAACTTGTACGGTCGCCGAGAGGGACATGGTCTATTTTTTGATGAGCACCTGCCATATTCTGATGAACTGAAAACTTGCAAGTGTGACACATCTGCTTTCCTCCCAGTCCAGGCTTTATAGGGGATAACTCTCTTTAACCCTAAGGTAAGTGTAAGACTTCAAATATGCACTGCATACATGAAAGCCTCCCCCCAATACTTCAGGTCAATGCCAGCTGAATGCAACATGCACCGGACCATCTCAAAGAACACAGTGATCATATGTATATTTGGCTATGCCATTTTGCTCAGGAAGGTAAGGATTTGTTGTTTCATGTATGATTCCATTGCGACAACAGAACGAATCCATTGTCTTGTTTATGAATTCAGTGCCATTATTAGTGTATAAGCGTCGAACTTTGACACCTGATTATCATTTTAACATCACCAGAACATCTCTCACTGCATCACCAACAACATCCTTAGACTTCAACAACCTCCCAACAGAATAATGGTAGCTAACCTCAATGACAACAAGAGCATAAAGATATCTATCCCATGTGGGAACTGACATTGGACCTGTAAGATCCATTATGACCAGCTCGAGTTTTGAATACTTTGACAAGCTAATATTTGGTATAGGTAAATGGTGGGACTTTCCATGAGCACAACCACTGCATATATGGTTGAACTCAATGGATTCATTTATTACAAGTCCCCTGACAATGTCTTGATATTTCATTGCATCAATCATCATTGGGCTCAAATGACCCATTCGCCTATGCCACAAATGCATTGATTCTCCTTGAGCTAGAAGAGCAGCTTGCCTAGAGTTGGAATCATAGGTACATTGGATGAAATATAAGGTCCCAGTCACTCCAGCAAGAACAGCACAAAACAATGGTTCTCCCTTGAGTAAGACAACTAGACCTTCCTTGTCACTCTGTATAGTCACTCCATTACACTGTAAGGCACCAAGGCTGACAAGATTCACTCTGAGATGGGGAACATGAAGCACATTATGAAGAATGACAGTTGTGAAACCATTAGAGAGCTTCACATGGAACTTGATTGAACTATGTCCAATAACAGGCACACAATTTCAGCCACCAATGGTCACAAATTCCTTGCCTGATGTTTCCACATATTTGTCAAAACATTCTCATTGCATAAACATATGAGATGTTGCTCCACAATCAAGCAACAACTCTAGTCCCAATGTTTTACCTCCCACTGCCATTAACATTTGCCCAACCTCCCTTTCGCCCAAAAAAGGTGAATCCTCAACAGCTAAGTTCGTTGACTTTCCTCCTGACTTCTTCTCACTTTTCGGCGCACTTGGACAGTTAGACTTCCAATGGCCCTTTTGGTGACAGTTGAAACATTCATCCTCTGGTTTTGGCTTTCATTTGCCTTTCTTTGACTTCTTACCACCTTTGCCACTACCACTCCCACTCAAAGAGCTACCTGATTTCAAGAGTAAGGCTAACTGTTCAGCCTTCACCTTCTCTGAAATTTCTTCAGCCTGCTTGTCATGTAGCAAATGTTCATGCACAGTGATTAGCTCAGCAATGACCATCTCCAAGGTAAGGTTCCTCCCTTTGTCAAGAAGGTTTTGCTTGACAACCTCCCAGACATTTGTACATGGAAGGGAAAGAAGGACAGCATGAATGATCTGTGTCTCATCCAACCTCTCTCTGGCTTCAATGATTTGATGGCAAATTCGAAGGAAATAACCAAGGTGATCAGACATGGGTGTTTTCTCATCCCATTTCTTTGAGTAGATGTCTTGGAAGAGATAATGGACTGTTATCCCTTGACACTGTGTAACGTGAATGGATCAAAGCAAGTCCCACATCTCTTGTGAAGTTGAAGCACTTGTAATGTGCTCACGTTGAGAGAAATCAACTGCACCTCGAATTAAGCCCATCACAGCACTGTCAGAACACAGCCAATGTCAATAATCTTCCTGATCTTGCTTCCACTCCTTATACTCAGCCATACTTTGCCCAAGGGGATTCCCTTGACTGTCAACAGGGGCCTTAACTGATGGCTTTGGAGAGCAAGGTTCCTCTCCCTCAATGAACAGCCAAAGATAATGGGCTTGTAGGGTGGCTTTCATATTATCTGCCCAGGAATTATAATTGATCCCTGTGAGCTTTGGAAAGTGAAGTGTCTTAGACATTGTGTTATGACTTCTTATTCTAGCATTATCCTTTTATGGACTCGTTCCTTTCTTGTCCAATCTTTATTTAATCATCCTTGTATGTACTTTAGTTTACCCTTCTTCCTTTTCGCTGGCTATCTCGTTTTGATTGCCCGTTCTTGCAACTTGTACGGTCGCCGAGAGGGACATGGTCTATTTTTTGATGAGCACCTGCCATATTCTGAGATGAACCCGGGGTCCTGGGACCCCGTGACAGACTGTCCATCATACCAACCTCGTTATTTCCACGTCAAAATCTAATAAATATTATAATGAAGATATTATTTCACAAGTATTAAACCCAGTACACCTGGGCTTTTGTACGATAGCTGAAATATCCTGTTGGATTTACAAACGCGGTCCGATGCCGAAAGCGGACCCACAACGGGTGGACGTGAGGACGACGGATCAATGAGGGATGGAAGGACAACGGGGCGGCGTGTCTTGGTGGACATGCCACGTGGTTTTTAGACATACGAAAACATCCCCCTACGAGACGTACGACCCTTTATCCTTTATGTTTAAATACAACAGCTTCGTAGTAGTTAGTCCCTCAGTTCTCGTGCGTATAATGAGTGACTGAGACTTAGTGTTTCTTACATATTCCATGGTGTAATTACTCAGTTACACGGGGAGATACACACCGGAATTGCCACTCTGGCGCTCGATTTCTCTGTTGATTAGGAAAGGTGTCACAAATAGCGCCCGACTAGAACTGTTTATAACAGCCACGAGGACCAGGCAAGGCCGTCCGCCCTCTCTATTTCCAACCACCATGTCCAGCGCGGATTTTCAAGGGGCTCACAGTTTTGTGTTTCACCAACTTAATCAGACTGTCAACGCCGCCCCTGCAGGTTCTGGTGAGTCCTCTCGGCTCCTGGGTGACAAACGACCAACCAATGGTGTCAATCAGGTATCGAGAAGCTCCTCGAAGCATCAATGCCTGAGGCCTTTCACGACTCTGGTGCTCGCGACCCACCCCGCTGTCATCCAGGCACTCGCTTGGATTACATCAACAATATTTCTAGTTGGGGCTCTGGCACCCCGCAACATCCCGAACACATTCTTTGGATGCAGGGGCCTGCCGGAGTCGGAAAATCCACGGTAGCACAGTCTTGTGCGGAACTCTTGGCCGACCGGAATCAACTAGGAGCCGCATTCTTCTTCTCTCGTCCTAACCAAAGGGACGACCCTACCCACTTATTCACCTCTATCTCCTACCAAATCACGACCATATCTGACGTATACGCTGACATTCTCGATCGTAAGTTACGGAGAAACCCAACCCTTTTGGAGAAGTCACTGCCACGGCAGTTCCATGAGCTTCTTGCTAAGCCTCTGGGTGAATTGAGGGAGGAGAAAAATGACATGAAGGGCTATATGATCATCATCGATGGCCTCGACGAATGTACTGGAATCAAAGCACAACGGGAAATAGTTGAAATCGTCACAAAATCAGTTCAAGATGGGACGACACCCTTTCGCTGGGCGTTTTTCAGTCGCCCAGAATCTCACATCATCGCGTCCTTCACATCAGACCGCGTGCGCCCACTATCCCTACACCTCGAGCTTCCAGTGTCCCGAGAAATTGACCACGAAATTTTATGCTACCTAACATCTGAACTCGAGAAGATACGCGAGGAGCATGATCTTCCGTCGCCGTGGCCATCCGAGAGGGATCTGGGAATTCTGGTTGACTGCTCGGCGGGGTTGTTCATCTACGCATCCACCGTTGTCCGTTTTGTTGGCGAGTGCAATTCATCGGGACCCGTTGACCAGTTACACCTCGTTCTTTTACTTACGAATCAGGCTGCGGGTAGCGCTGGCTCGGGCCATCCCTTGTCGGAACTTGACCTATTCTATATGCTCATCATGCGATCTGTCCCCTCGAAGATCCTTCTGACAATCCAGAAAATCCTGCTGCTCCACAGTGCAACCCCGTGGTATCCCGACGCCGATAGTTATACGAACATCTATGCAATTGCCAATAGCCTCGGCTTATCCGAGTCAAAAATCCGGAATGCTTGTGCTGCTCTTCGCTCCGTGTCAAGACTCGGTCCCTTGACGATCGAATTTTATCATGCATCATTCATGGATTTTCTCCAAGATCCACACCGGTCGAAGGAGTTTTGCATTTACGGAGATTGCTTGGACACCGTCCGGCAGGATTTGTTAGAGCGTTTAAGCCATGTACATGCTCAAAGTACAGGTACGCGATAGCGGGATTTTTTGTAACAAACCAAATTTCTCATGGGCCTTTCAATGTTTCTAGAGAGGCTGACCATCAACTTGACGTGGTCACGTGGTTACGTTACAGAGGACCTGATGTACCAATATTTGGTCAATGCCTTTTTCCTCCTATGTTCGTACCCCCGCCCCTTGCTCCCTTTGACAGTTGCTGGTCTGTTCGAATTCCAGTTCGGGGTACTCCTTCGTCTGTACCCGGGTAGCACTCGCGGTGGCAGTGAGATAGTTCCGGAAAAGCTGAGACAAAACATGATTTTACACCTTTGCCTTCAAAATCGCGCTGTTGATGTAGCTCAATTAGATTCCGACCGAATTTTGAAACAAGGTGATTCGCCGATGCCACAACCCTGTTGTATATCTCTACAGACCGCGAGGTGCAACACGGGACTGGGCCTACGCTCTTGGGGAGGGGAAAAGCAAGGTTGTATGCTGGGCATGGGGTGATCTCTCGAAACTTGCTCCATATCCTGCTATCTTAGATTAACTAGGACTTAGCCTTTTATATAATCCTAACGCACCATCATCGGTTGACTTGAGGCATGTGTCGCACCCCATGGCAACGGGCCTCAGAAGCCAACACTGAATAATGTCTCTGAGTATGTGATTCCAATTGAGACGATGAAGAGATGAGGCGGCGGTTCAACGAAAATAGGGTGTGACTGCGTCCGTCAGTCACGAGGCTTCGAAACCGGGTCCAGGAAAAGAGAGACAGAGGCCGGGAACACAAGAGAACGAGGGGTGAGAGTGACGACGTCAGATATGTCGTCGAGAGCAAGTCCAGGAAAGAGAGACGAGAGACTGCGAGACGACGCGAGGACGAGAAGCAAGACACTTAATTTTAGCAACTTCGAGAGAGAGAGAGAGAGTGGGTATCCAATTACTAGGTGTCGAGCCTCTACTGGCTCGACTGTATTTATACTGTAGACAACTTGTCCAATGTTCAATTTCTACGGTTATCTACAAATACTGAATCTGTATAGCAAATGTGTTGAGTTAGTATAATGAAGGTTAGGCTAGGGAGCTGTGGTAAAATGTTGAATTTTTGAAATACAACGAGTGAATGTGCAACTACGGAGGCGAAGAGTCTGAATTAGAAAAAAAATGTCAATAACGAGAAAGATGTGCGGTGAAATTTTATTAAAGTGGGTATTGGTCTGAAACACGACGTATGGCAGGCGAAATGGACGGTTTGTGTAGTGAGCGAGGGACGAGCGGATCGGCGACGGATCGATAAATGGTCGGGGTAACGAAATCTTCGGAGGGCAGACTGATTAGTGTGAGATGCTCGTTGGGTGCCGTTCCGAAGGCAGCCGACGTGCAGTCTCCACAACAAGGTACATATAGTGTTCCAAGGAAATTAAACAGTTTACAAGGCCAGCCACGTTCCATTATTCCAACTTGATACCTGTTTGGGCCCAGAAGTTGAGCTCGTGTTAAGATTTCAGGAATAATTGTGAATTCCTTGTCTTTGCGTCACGCACGCAACCACCAGTCATCCGTTGGCTTTGGCTTCACTTTCATCAGTTGTTGTATCAGGAATCCATGAGTGAGTACCCCGAACTTCATATACATTCCCCGGGATGTCTGTCGCCACCGTTCTTTCACGTTCTCCACCCTTTGTCCAGCTTCTTAACCACACCAGCCAACTCTTTTCCAACCACTTTCCTGAATTCTTGCCCAATGGATGAATCGCATAGATTGCGTCCAAGGGGCCAGCTCGGTAAAGAGGACGTGAAATATAAAACTTAGGTCACCGAACGGAAGACCTGATAGCCCTCAGCCCATTGTATCCCGGCTTTGTGGCCGGAGCGCAGAGGCATAGGTGCGTGATGGTGATGGCTGTTGTGGCGATCAGAGCTACTTAAGCCTCAAAAACCGGATTGAGGTTACACAGGCCATGGGCCTTCGGTTCTTAAGTTGTGGCTAATCTGGAGCATCTTATGTGCTATTTCGTCGGATGGTGTTGAGAAGAATTTCCACTCAAGTTCTCCGTAGCATAAATCCCCTGATGAAAAACACAATCTAGAAGCTCGGGTAGGTTCAACTGAAGGTCATTAATCCACGCGAAAATGAAGGGATATCTATAAACGCGTTTGTAAATCCAACAGGATATTTCAGCTATCGTACAAAAGCCCAGGTGTACTGGGTTTAATACTTGTGAAATAATATCTTCATTATAATATTTATTAGATTTTGACGCGGAAATAACGAGGTTGGTATGATGGACAGTCTGTCACGGGGTCCCAGGACCCCGGGTTCATCTCAGAATATGGCAGGTGCTCATCAAAAAATAGACCATGTCCCTCTCGGCGACCGTAGACTTGTCGAGATTCACCTTGCCGATGGCGGCGACTCCGCATTGCTTTCAGAGGCTGCCTTCCTCACAAATGCACCGGTTTGCAAAAAAATCTCGCTCGAACGTATGCACCCTCCATCCAGGGGGCCGTAGTCGCTAATCTCCACTCTGAAACTCGAAGACATTTCCGTCGCCGTCGCGCTCCTCTATCTGCTCAAATCTCCAAATCTCATTCATTTTCACCTCCTTTCTATAACACCCGATGATTTAGAAGATGGCGGTATCGATGTGAGCGAACTATCGGAGATGCCTGATGTCCTCATTTTACATCACCTGCAAACCCTAGAATGGACCTTTGCACCCAATCATGCGTCTGACCTCTTTCTCCGGCAGATCCGACTCCCGGCACTTCGTTCCTTAATTTGGGGCCAGTGTTGGAACCCTTTCACCGGCGCATTTTCTGAGGCGATTAACACATTTTTCGCAAATCTATCTGGTGTTCCGCTAACCACTCTCCATCTCTGCGGGGTGTCCGACATGAGGGCTTCCCTTGCAAAGTGTATCTATTCGGGGAACTCAAAAATCGAGAACCTTCTGCTGGAGTGTTGTAATGAAGGGAGCCTTTATATCGCATTGACTCTGCTGACTCCTGGGCGGAACGGCAGCGGACAGGCTGACGGTGAACAGTACTTGGAGGAATTGAAGACGTTGGAAATCAGGGGTTACCAATCGGGCGAGGGATCCCCTACACATCCTGTGATTGAAGTCTTTGGAGAGTATATTACAGGCGTCATTGCGAACTTATTGGTCGAGCGTGCAAGCGCAAGTTTCAGCCAGGCTTTGTGCGTCAACCTTGCTTTCAATAAAAGGATAAGTATTGAGTGGAGCCCGGAGACGAAGGAAAGGTTGCGATCATTCAGTTGCACCGGTGCAGGGCTACAGTTGTTGGAGGACGGAAAGCGGATGGATTGGTTGTAGGATGGCTCTTATAGTCACACGGCGGGGTTGAGGGTTTCCATTTAGATTGTCCCAAGTGCTGCTTTGTACGCGCTCTTCTTGATACCACAGTTCCAGGGATTGACGGTACTACGTTTATTGAAGGTAGTTATATACATTGTTAGTGTTCCGATAATCCTTGTCCGTGGCATTCTATGTTGAATACTGTGCAGGCGCTGTGTGCGCCACCAACGTACCTAAACTATAAGTTCAAATGAGTGTCTATTATACCGGGTATATGGCAATAACCCCCCAAACCAAAGCTGTAGGCAAACCGGAAAATACTTCGTTTATAAACTGATTCCAAATCACAGAGTACTAAAGGCGGCCATTACCAAAACCTGGTCCTCCACAGTTCCACTCCCGCCGCACTCCTCAACAACACAATATTGGCGGTCAAGCTCGAAAACCCGTTCCCAATAAAGAGCTCCGCACGTTGTCCAACGTACATGTCCATAGCTTGGGCAACATATTTCACTTCCCAGCCCAACTCCATATCTCGTGTTGTCGAGATTCCATCCCAGGACCACACAAAGTCGTAGTCGTACTTCCCAGCTGCGCTCAACCTTTCTTCCTGGGGGGAGCGGCGAGCGGCACTGCGTTGGGCGTCTTCATACAGTGCATTTTTAAGCTCACCAAGCCACTCACGATCTCCATTCGTCATCACGTATACCTTCCTCAACATCCCGTTAACCCTCTCTTCAACGTCTTCATCGACCCACCAAGAGCGAAGCCAATCCTCCCAGCTCACTCGGCGTTGCCTCTCAATTTCCAGCCTTTCCGCCCTCCACTCCTTCACGGCTCTAACAACCCTTTCTCTTATTTTATCCACATCCATGAGGCACTTATCAAAATACCCCGCTCGGATTTTGTCTTCGCTCATCTCAGACCGCAATGTTTCATTTTCTGCGAAGAAACGATCAGGGAAAGAAGGTAGGGTGTTATAACCGTTGTACTTGGCCCTCCATTGATAAAGGACTTCACAAGTGTTGGACGAAGTCGCCGCGTCGGAGGTGGAGCGCGAGAACGGGGAGGCTCGTGGTTTGTGTTGTAGGTGGTGTGGGTACTAGTGCATGTGGTCGGACATCAGTGTTAGTGGTGCTGTCGGGGGATTCTCTTGAGAAGTAGGAGGAGAGTAGCGAAAGTAATGAGAATGATTGTGTGTGCGTAGATGTAAATTGGTGTTGATTTTGTTGAAATGCATAGTGGATTAATGGGGACCAGGAAAAGTCTTTCACGATGGGTGAAGCAACGAGCGATGGTATAATGTCATGAATGCGCGATGTTCCTATGAGCCTGGGACCACGAAATTATTGTTGCTTCTTGAATTCTAAAAATAAACTTGGGGCCCATACCAGATGTCAAAAAGCTGATCCGTGTCTTTTTGGATCTCCACACATCGG
This sequence comes from Calvatia gigantea, assembly GCA_025093985.1. Classification (NCBI taxonomy): domain Eukaryota; kingdom Fungi; phylum Basidiomycota; class Agaricomycetes; order Agaricales; family Lycoperdaceae; genus Calvatia; species Calvatia gigantea. Next base: position 336,465 of record JACAAK010000005.1, on the reverse strand, counting down.
TCATCGATGCCCCGGAGCATTTCGACCCAAATGTTGAGCCTCTCAAGTGCAGATGCGTCAGGAGGAACTGCGTCTCTGAAATAACTAGAATGGAGAAGGTATGGATGGGGGCATACTTGGTTATAGTAATGCCTCGAAACGAAACGTGGGTGTGACAGTGCCGTGGTCGAATCCGAGTATGGGCCTCCAGCAAGGGGACCAGCAACGAGTACAGAGAGGGGAACTCGCGAGGGAATAAGTCTTCCGTTGAAATCAGAGTATTCCGGGCCGTCTCGGTTCCAAGTATAATTATCAAACACGAACCTATATAAAAAGAAAGGAAAACCAAGTGGAATTAAATGTCAGTCAATGATCCAACAGTTGCTTCATGAAAACATGACTGACGCTCTACCGGAGGAATATGCTAGGTGTGCGTTCATGACCATCTCCTGCATTGTGTTGCCCCAGCCTCCACCCCAGGCATGGTTTGCGAAGAAGATGAAGTTAGCATGTGAGCCTTCCGGGAAGGGAAGAGAGCCATCATGCTGGGGTAAAGCCTTCTCGTAAGCGGTGTATCGCTCGTACAAGGGAGGCTGTGTATCGTCCGTTGGTGGTACGTTGTAAGGGATGGGATATGTAGGGTATGCCGGTAACCGTTGTGCATCACGCGGAATGAAGAAAAGGAATGCAAAGAGGGTAATGAGAGCGAGGGCGGAGAAACGAGAGTATCTGCGTGATAGAAAGACGCTCGTTATGATATTGCATCTTAGACGATCTAAGCCGCTGTAAGTTGAGAGAAACGTGAATGGGTATGCCATTGTAGAATCGTGGTGGTTGGGCAGCACAACCACATTGCAATGAAATAAGGGCCCTCCTAAATTTGCCACTAACGCGTGACGTAAAATTTTAATTGTTCATTAATGCACACCCTGTAAACCTCTTTAAAGCCTCTCAGACCCACACCTTTGCGAACGAGGCATTTATCTACACGATGCTTTCGGGTTTATCATGTCATACTAGCTTGATAGAAAACTTTCTCATATTCTTTATCGACGAGCTGTTTGGGGTGGTTAACAAACCCCACCTCATTGTGGTGGCTCGGACAAATGAAGGATTCCATTTTCATGTAGTACACGTTGCATCCCAGATAAAAATAGCTAGTGCCTGACGATGAAGTGGTGCATCTGAGTCGGTGATATGGACATGGCATGTGAGCGACGATTCTTGTGAAGATTTCTGCGGGGGAGAACAGGCGAGACTGGCAGGAGGATGCGAGAAGGCAGTTCTCGTCCTTTGACATCTGGCATATTCTCAGGCATTCTAGGCTTACCCTGGTTGATCCCAGTTCGCCTCCCCCCATTGGATTTGAAATAGTCACTGGTTAAGCCGGATGGCTTGGGCGCCCTTCCTGGAAGTGACAGGTACGTATTCTCACAGCCTTACGAAATCGAGTCGAAAGTCAGCGCTGTATGTCTTCCATTCCACCCATCTTACTGACTGAGGTGTATAGAAGAGGTGGGTGGCGGCGTTATTTGACTCAGCTGACGTTCCGGGTTATATGTCCGGACGCGTCCTTAACGGCTGGAAAGCTAACATCAGTACCAACTCTTCCAATGTACATAGGTACGGCGTGAGTTCTGGGAATTAGTAGCTATGTCGGGTCGGGTAAATACACCGAAATTCATATGGTTAACCTAGGACTTGGGCGGACGTCGGGTGTGGGAATCGAAGAATGCCGCATATTCTTAAAAACTTCTACAGATAGTGACTGCGAGAATACCTGCCTGACGGAAGTCACGGTGTGTGTGTCCTCCGGAGCTGGACCTGCTTTACTTCTCTAGGCGAGCGACAAAAATATCGAGGCCGATACCAGTTGGATTGGTAGATGAGTGAGAGAAATTTGGGGCAAGTATCACAGGTAAAATATGCGCGCCTTGTCGGGAGTTGAGATAAGGATAACAGGATGTCCATTCTGGACTCAGCAAGATGAATGTCGGGTCCAGAGCCCGTGACTGTGGGAAAGTGGTTATCCTCCCCTTTAGCGTCGTGCTAAATTTGGACCACGTCCCCAACAACGACACTGACGCGGTTCGCTGCCCCTTAGGCCTTATCCTCCCTTATCTATCGCTGTCTTGATTGGCAGATAATTTCTCTTTGCGATGGCACGCAATGGTGTTACTGGTCGTTCGATTTGTTACTTGTTCGGTTTTCGTATCTTCCTCAAACTGAATTCATATTTTGGTTTCTCTGCTGTCGAACAGGTTTAAGCGACCTGCTGGTCAAGTTTTCCTGCGTCGGAAGTTACCCAGTAGCGATCGCCACCCACTGCAGCGTTTTATACTTGAAAAGTAACTAAGCGCGTGATACGCGGGATGCGCCGTCCACTACGGTTTCTCCCGAACCACGTTACGATGTCAAAAAGGCACGTCCATCCCGTGAAGTTGCCCTGGCGGAATTAACCGGTCACCTAGGCTCTTTGTGTGAGATAACCTTCAGGGCGAAATAATTCCAGGCTGACTGAGCCTTAAGCACGCTCTTCACTCCCTCATTGTACCATGTCCTCGAGGGCGGCAGGAGGACGGAAACGCCAACTGAAACCTCTGCACGAACAAAAAACGCAAGCGGTTTTGGAACCGTTGGCATACAAGTCTAGGAAGGGGTTTCTCTCAAGGTTGAAACATCTAACCGCACCTCCTCCCGCTCCCATGATTATCCCTCAACCCATTGCGGTGTGTCCTTCGCTTCCTCCTTCTGCACCCACACAGGTCCCGTATGGGGTGTCGAGTCCATACCTCGTTCCTTCCTCAATTCTCGATTCTCAGCCGCCTGCAATACCAGCAAAAGCCGTTCCTCAACAACACGGTTTAGAGTTGGACAGGACGCGAACTCTTCAGCCAAAGGACGTAGCGATCCTCGAGCCCTTCGCGAAAACGTGTGCTGATGTCTCATACAAATCCCAAATCCCAGTCCATTCATTGTCACCACGTCCCCACATGAATACTGTGGTTCCTGCCGAAGCTCGTTTGGCGGCTACTCAGGAGAGTACCCTCGCTCCCATTCCCTTTCATCCTCATCAATGGCAACCAAGACTATTGCCCTCCTACCCTGGAGCTCGGCCTTCGACAGCTAGTTCCTTGGTCGTCCCACCATCGCCTTATCAAGACACCACGCTACTTGTTCCTGGGGACTCCCGCCCGCCATTATGGACTGAATCACAAAGCCATCTATTAGGTTTGGGGAGACCAATTACCACACCACAGGGAGGGAATGAGCAGAGGGGTCTCCGTCTGCGCACTTTCTCATTTTCTGATTGTCAACATCCCCGTGGAAATAGCGGCGTCAACGACATGGGACCATTTGTATACCCGCCACCTCCGAGTTCGAGTCCGCGGATGACACCATCTTCCTTGCGAACGATCGCTTCGTCTTCTGATTTGGACCATCTGAGCTTCGGAACCACTCCTGCTGATGCACCCTTATTTGTCTCTCCCAAATTATCCCCTCCTGTCCTCCAGGATTTTCCTCGTCACAAAGCTATGGTCGCTAAGTCTATCGTGTCGGGTTCGTCAGGCTCTTTTCGGAGCTCATGTTCTTCGAATTCCGCTGCGGATTCCAAAACTACCTTCATTCTTCCTGGATCGAGGTCGGCTGCACGTCCGAGAGTGTCGACTAGAACTGGTACCCCACAGAAGATTAAGGTTCAGCCGAAAGGACAGGAGGCTGGGGATGATTGTGATCATCACCTCACGTACCGAAAACCAAATACCTATTCCTCCTCATCGCTGAATTTATCTCCATCTTCCACTCGGACTGGGTCAAGTTTCTCAAGCGTACCAATGTATATCACCAGTCCTGGAGCGAATTTGGGGGTTACCGCCAAAATGAGGTCGTCCACGGCCTCATTACCTTGCACAAACGATGCAGGCAGGGGGTTTGTATACCCTTCTTCTCGTTCTCGTGCCCACCCGCGTCGCGACCCTCCCCTTGGTCGGAAGAAGAAGGATGATGTCGTCGGGGCCAGTGTGGAGAAGAATGGCAAGCCAAAGTTTTCGGGGCTCGGGATCTGGTTGAACAAGAGGAGAGGAAGCGTAGGGTCTGTTGGCGATCCCAACGTGGACAAAAGGAGTTCAGAGCTAGTGGAAATGTTAGATACCGGGGGACCAATTTTTGAAGCCAGTGAGAGTGGAAGCCGAGGTAGCAATGATAGTAGCGTACGGGTGGGGTATGGATATGGAGAAGGGTATACAGGGCCTTCACCTTCGCACTCTTCCGCTCCGGCGATGGATGTGAATGTGAGACGGAAGCAGGTCGGGGCGAAAGGGAAATTTCGGTCATACCCTCTTGATCCGTATGACTCCCTTCTGCTCGACAAGTGGGTTTACCTTTCAAGTATTCGTGAAGTCCTTCTGACGAGTTGTTTCTAGCGACCGGCATACTAGTGAACTTTTGCGCAGGCTCAATACAACAAAAACGCCGAGCTTCGGTAATTATGGCAATGTGCCACCTCGGTCGGTCTTGGATTTGGGTTGTGGGCAAGGGTGAGCTAACTGCGTTCGTGTTAACCTTTTGTTGTTTAATATCTTTCCCTCAGGCATTGGGTGCTTGACGCTGCGATTACATGGAAGGGTTATGGAATTCATATCACAGGATTTGATAAGGTCGACGTTATGAAACAGACCTGGGCGGGGGCAGTCAGTCAGGGAGTTGCAGACAACATCACATTCGTACGAGGAAACTTGTGAGTACCCATCACCTCAACATGTTTTTGCATTTCAACTGACACTACATTACAGCCTGGAGGAGCGGCTTCCGTTCCCTGATGGCAACTTTGACTTTATCCGAATGTCCTGCCTTACGCTTTGTATCCCCTCCGACTCTTGGGAATCCGTCCTGCAGGAGGTCTTTCGCGTACTAGCCCCTGGCGGACGCCTGGAACTCATAGACGACTACCTCTTCTTCCCCTATGGCAAAGCACCACCCCTACCTGACGTTTCCTTACCGCCCTCCCCTACTCCAACGTCTCCATTAAGTGTTCGTCCTCGTACTTCATATGGTGCTTCGACATACTCGACATGCACCTTTGACACGGGGAGGACTAACCCCGGCCTTGAACTCGCTCTATCAGAAGAGGAATTGACTATGAGTGGCGTCCACGGCCTGTATGGATTATTGGGGGAGGATGTGGCTGGTGTAGGTGGGATTGGTGATGACAAAAACGACGAAACTGATACCGCAACACTGCACGGTGCCTCACAGGAGAAGTCGCAGAAGCCCTTTGTCCGGGTGGCACTGACTCCGCAAGGTGTGTTCCAACCGACACAACCCTTGACGGTGCGCGAGTGGAACCAGCAGCAAGCGGTTAGCAAGGACCTCGAAGCGCTCTTTGGGCACCTGTTGACACAGAATTATGGCATCCACACGAACTCGTTGCTCACCCTTAAGATGTTGAAAGGGGTATTTGGTCATGCGAGGGAAATGGCGACGATGCATCTGACGTTTCCTCCTACCGATGCCGGAAATTCTTTAGGGAGAGGAGAACCAGATGCGAATCAAAATGGAACAGGTGTCTTTGCGGACTGTCCAGGACTTATATTGTGGCCTTCCACTCTGGTACCGATGTCGCCAGCAGAAATTGAAGTCCATACATCAAAGCATTCGAGGGTGCTGTTATCATGCAAGAACAACTTGATAAAGCATGCAATAGAAGCAACGGGGGACAAGGAGATCGACGAAGAGACCGTTTTGGAGGCTCTTTGGGAGTATGAAAAGTGCGCTTGCCTTTCTTAGACCCCGACAACCTGCTGATGAAGGGACTGTGGTAGTTTTCTTCGCCAACGATTCTGTCCCCCACCCGGCGCAGGTACTGAAAAACCAGCCGCTTGTCCTCCGAAACTTCGAGAACTCGAGCCGGGACAGAAGCCCTCATACCAGTCTACTTCGTCATCTTCGAGGATGTCTGCGATCTCAGAGATGTCTGCGTCCGCCGAGAACCAGGACGCAATGCGGGAATATCAGTTGTACGCATCTTTGTCGAGCAGCCCAGTTTTCGTGGTTTCTGACATTGAATCAGGGATTTCCTCCAGCACTTCGCATGGCCAGACGATACAACTGAAGCTCAGGACATCTTTTCAAGGACACCCGGGTTAGGTACAGCGAATGGTACCAGGTCGCCTTTCCCAAAACCCGTGAATAAACGGGACACTACAGCGTCCACAGTCGCTACGATTGTACCACCTTATTCTCACATTGAATCCACCCATGTGAGGACGTTCCGAGTATATGAGGCCATTAAAATGGACGAAATGTCTCTCGGAACTCTGTCTGACTCTCACTCCTGATTCTTTTTCTACCGTTATATATTGACTATTTTATAAAGTTAGATTATAACAATGATCTGTCTGTTTTGTAAGGTTACATGGTCTGGAAGTCGACTCAAGAACACACAAAACTCGTAAACTGCGACCTGTGCCACTGGTGGTGTCGGAGCCGCTTCGGAACAAAGGATCAGAGTCCAAAACGTCGAACAACATGTTACTTGCGGAAAGATTCAGTGTAAACAAGGGATGAACGAGTCATGAGCGAAAAGGGTGGCCATTAAAAGTCTCCTACACCGCTCCGAATACAGCCGGAGGCTGATTTCACTGACGAGAAATGATGGGGGGACTTGATCATGGAACTTGAGGGGAGTGAGGATGTTCTCCATGTCTTCCTAGGGCATTGGATATGATCTTACCCAGACGAGGCCGCCACCGGCTATCGAAGGATCCATGAGGCAAGAGAAATGGGTCGTCTCGTTGCAGATAGGATATGTCTGCATCCAGCGCTGAACGTCGCGAACTTCGACATGGGGGGCACTTAAAGCACCTAACTCAGGGGAAGAAGCGATATTCCGAGCGCTGTCCGTTACCCAAAATTTCTCAACGCACGTTCGGCGCTCGATGCTGAGGAACATGAAATTGATGAAACTTGAGCCAACAATTACTTTGGGAAAAAACTTTCTTATCTCTGTCCACTTCGACGCACTCCAGGCTTCCATTGACTTATCGTGGTTAGTGACGGCTAGGAACGAGAAAGAAGTGGAGACGGTGATGTTTGTGAGAGTCTTCTCGATTACCATAACTTCTTCGGGCGTGCAGATGGCGAGGAAGCATGGTGAGGTCGGTGTCCTGGCCATGAGACAACGGATCTGTTGGAGAGTAAGTGGTGGAGTGTCTGAGAGAAGTAAGGTTCGGAGGTGGCTTGGAATTGAGGGTCGGATTCCGAGAAGGACAAGAAGCTGGCGCCAGCGGTTTTTGAATAGGAAACGGAGAGCGCCGGGGAAGTACGATAATTCATGGATATGGAAAGGCCGGACCCGTGTGGGGACAATCAATAGACGTCCTGACGCTCATCCATATGAATACTAACCTTACGCCCGTCAAGACTCCGACGTAACCAGCGTAAGTAACTCCTCTGTGTGGGGAGTGCGATGTCAGCTAAGCCAGCGGGCCTAGGATAAACACACCTTGCAACAATTTCTCCCCCTCGCACATACTCCACACAGATGATCGTTTGCCTCAAAGGCTCCATACCCCAATCTAACCCTCGAAAATGTATGATCTTCGTGTGGTCAAAATCTGAACCGGCATCCTTAACTCGGGCTCCACCGCTTGTACATCCCGAGAAGAGATCCAAAAAAGTGTTGAACGCGACAGCGAGATGTAAGGAACCCCGGTGATTTCAGAGATACCCTTGATTTATTGTGTCTCCTCCGATGAGCGTACCCTCCTAAGTAAATGCCTCGCAAAGAAGTCACAGAAACGGGGGAAAGGTGTTAGTTGGAGGATCACATAGTATATGGATACAAGGTCCACTATTTCCTGCAGGTAGTCTTGGCATATAAGCTTATACCGTTCCTTAGGGGGTTGAGAGAGGTCGATTCGGTAAACTGGAAGGGAATCCGTCGGCTGCCTTCGTCTTGACGTGTCCAGGGGGTTGACTCGCCGTTAATGCTCTCATTGGACGGGGCTGTGACTAGAACTTATGTTCAAGAGCCGAGTCAGCGTTCTGGTTGGGTAGGAAAGCTGGGGTCAAGACGCGAAGCTTGTGGAACATACCAGCTGCTTAGTGGGGCCAGTTATATTGATGACTCAGGCGCCGGACGGGTTATGGCCGTAGGTTTGTTCGGTACAACCAACGCGAGACGAAAGCTGCAATCCCCGCAGAAAGTGACAGGTGAGATTATAATTAAAGTACTAAAGGACGGTCTCGGCCACGACGCTTGATCATATGAAATCTTTTTTCGGATTTAATTGCCACCCGTGCTCGCCGAACCCCATTCCATCGAATAAACCTCGCAGGGACCGGTGTATACTTCATTAATTTACGAAGGATAGGCCTGGATGGACGGGCGTTTGAGTTTTCTACTTAATAAGCTCACTAAGCTGGTGGGCGTCAAAGCTTCACCGGCACCGGCCCTCACGGGTCTCATGGGCCACCCGTCACCGAAAGCTCAGCACCTGGCAGGCGTAACTGCGAGTTCCATTCAACGAACTACTTCCTAAGTTCTGAACTAACCTCAAATTCCTGGCAACACGCGCCTCTCCCAGAAGAATCTCCGGCCCGAACCGGAGCGCTACAATGTTGAGTTGCCACCACTGAGGTGGATCTCGACAAGCTGAGGCCGTCAAAACGGCGTAGCCAGCTAGCTGGGGGCAGTCTTAATTTAAGGACACCGAATTTCCTTAAAGACTCCTCTCTGAAAACACCTGAGCAACAGGATCGTTCTCGGGGTTCGGAGGGTACCGGTGATCGAATGCAACACGGAGAGTGATCGGGAGGCCGCGAACGTTGGTGAGATAAAGGTCCAGCAATGGAGCGAATCTCTCGGCTTTCTCTGCGGAAATGACAAGAGATAGTGTCATCCGGAGTTGAGGGGAAGACCAAACAACCTGGCGCCAGGCATGCGAGATAGAACCAAGAAAGACAGAAAAAGGGGGTCTTTCCTTTGGCTGTCCACTTATGGGTAAGTCGTTATTAAAGCGGGCACCCTGCGGGGGGCAGTTGCATATTGGAAGATGAGGGAAAGTGTTTCCGGTGGTAAAACACTTGTTTTTAACTGCAGCGCGTCCAGCTGTCGAAGCAATGTTACCCGTTTGCTACTGATCTCCCGAGTTGCATCGTCCAATTGACGAAGTTCTGCCTGTATAGACACCATTTCATCGCCGGAGATGGAGTGACCGTGCATGAGCGCTTGAGGCAGCCAGTTGAGTGGAAAATTGGCGCCTCCTATCGGTTTCCGCGATCTGAAATTCAACGTAAGGTCACATGACTTGTGGGGTGGGCCGAATACTGACATCCACGGCAATCACGCAGGACCCACAGTTGCAGAACTCGCAAAATGTTGGTAGAGCGAACGGCATGGTTTAGACAAGACAGCATAATCAAGAGGTCAGGTGTTGTAGGGATTTTCAGTGCAACGCTTCCTTTCAGTCCAGTCGACACACCATCTTGATGGTGCCACCCACATGCACAACATGGGAGGGGATTAATCGCCTTTGCTTATGCGCAGGGTGCTGGAGGACCTTTGTGGTCAAGATTGGCACAGAAAAGTGTGCTTTGTAAATTCTTACTTGGAATGAGGGCAGCGTGGATGTCTTCTTCAGCTTGGAGAGTAGGTTTTTTGTGTAAGGTTGAGAGAGTGGATGAGGGATGTGTCTGTGAGGCGGGTGGTGGTTAGGGTGGAGGAGAGGGAGTGGTGGTAGTGGTGGCCTGTAGATGCTACGGGCTTTTCGACCCATTGCACGCGGAGTGAGTTGTCGGATTGTGTATATGGTTGTGAGGCTGAGCCAGTCATTAGGGACTTACCTCACGTTTTTCTGACCTTTCTGCGGGTCGACTGCTACCACTGGTACCAGAACCGTCTGATCGTTCACCAGCACTGTCGTAATATTCATGGAATTCTTGACGGAGACATTGGTCCTCGAGGTAGTCTTCGGCATGTGCTGTGTATAACCGCTCTCGATCGTTTCTGTGATCCGCTTTTGCAATCGATTGCAGTGCGTTCTTTTATGGATGTGAGTTTGTCCTTTGCGAGGTCGTTTGTACAGCCCATATCTATCAGATATGACAGACTACTTGTTTTGATAGCTATCAATTAAGATCGACTCGACTGTGTTTCACGTAGGTAAAATTAGTCCTCTCCGATTTTCTCCATCGAGGCATCAACGTTAACTTAAGAGCCATGACGCCTTTATTTTCTCCTTTATTTTGGATTGATGCGTCAGGGTGGCCCTGGTGGGAAATGCAAGCCGGGGGAAAAGAAATAACGAGATCCAGACCAGACTCCCTCCAGTCGTTTAGATGCTTTATGTAAGCTACGTTGATCCGAAGTTGTTCCACTGTTAACGCATCTCAACGACTGGCACAACTTGCATTTGGATATGTTTGTCCTTGTCCTCACTTATTGTGAGCTGCCTAGCAAATAGTGCGGACTCTGGATCCAGACACCTTCTAATTCAGTGTCATACATACTCTGCAGAATTTCAAGAAGAGATGAAGGGTCCCGGCTGGCGTTGTTCTCGGGGATTCGGCTGTCCATACAGTGGTGTTATCCTTGTGGGAACCTGAAGCTGTCTGAAAAGACTCTTTCTCTGGCTCCTACTTCCACTTAATGCGGAATTAGATAGCTTAAGTGACAGGGGCACCATGTCTGTGTATGATTCGAATTTGTTGCTTGCTCACAGAGCAGATTCTTGCCCCTTTCGTCCATCGAAAAGATCGGTTTGTCACCTGAAATAGGAGGAGCGCCAGGGTCAAGGCGTTGCATTCGGGAGCGCTTTCTCTAAATGAGTTCTGACCTGGTGATCCCCCCGGGTACAGGATTTATTGGATTGGCAATGATTTTCCTCAGCCTGAGCAGGCCGGGACCCCCTTGCTGAAGGTCAGACTGAGAGTTCCCCTGAGTTTGGGAACGATTATCCTCAGTGGGTCCAGTAAGTTCGACCGTCGGGCACGAAAAAGGCGCATGGAAACTAAGAAAAAAGAGTGTCAGACGACAGGGACTGGACCAAATTCCACATCTCCAGTGAACGGCGTACCGCATCTCACTTGTTGTGTGATTCTTCGCATATGTGGTATCTTTACATTACATTGCCTTCCTCATGTAAGGGGACACTGCCATCCGGCGCCTTATATCTGACAACATACGTGAGGTGAGAAATAGAAGCGCACGCCCTACAACAAACAGTCATCACATCTACCTGAGGCATTTAATCCTATCAGCCTCGGTTCGATCGGGCACATACTCTTATACCCCACCAAGAAGATCATGATGGCAATGCCAAATCATAGTTGACCACAACATGGAAGAGTAATCTGCTTCGTTCTCGTTTTGATTCCACTCAGAGACGCCGAGCTACTTTCGACATTCGTTGATCAGACAACTATCCATCAGGATAAATAGCGGTGAATGTGGCATCCTCACCAGACTTCAACCCCCCTTACCCTCTTCTCAAAAATTTGGTTTCTCTCATAACAACATGCAAAGCCTCACTGGCACAAATGGCTCGCAACCAGAAAGACCCTTTCAGGGCGTAAATGTGTTTTCTATCTCTATGTCTCGGAGCAGTCGGAGTCACCAGTACAGCGGTTTCCGGAATATCGACGACGTAGGGGTTCCAGCTAACCCTCGTCGGAACACATTTCCTCAGCACCAAAGGAGAGGTATCTTGTTCCCGGATAGACCTCAGGCAATCTCACCAGCCGCCTCAATCTCATATAACCCTCGGCATCGCACCACGATCATCACTCCGGCCGATAATGATGTCCACCCCACTGGTACCGTTGGATTTTACCCTTCTGGGACACCCCCCACTGACCAACCCGCTCTGCAGGAGGTGGAGAACACGCCGAAACTCAGGGGAATCAGGGAAATAGGGCAACGCACCCAGATAGTGCACAGCACACTGAAGTCGCTCAGCCACCGCCCAGTGTCCCCGAGGATTTCAGGAAACGGGACCTCGTCAAAACATTCGCGACCAAGACGTTACCCCGCCTTATCTACCTCCACTTACTTTTACGTCTTCCATACCTTTACTTCTCGCGGGTTGACAAGATATTTTGGGGAGCAGAGCTGTCGATGGCGGAGATTAAGGAGATGGCTTTACAGGATGGTTCTGCAGATGTTTTGGCACTGAGGCATAAGGTTGGGCGCCGTTTCTTTAGTGATACTGCGGAGGAGCTACCTCCTGCGTATCTGCGGTTGAAGGCTAGATGGGAAGAGCTAATTGATACCCTTATGGAAGAGTGGAAGACGCTCAATATCATTTCTGTATTGCTTCTTGGGTGAGCGCTATTCCTATTCAACTTGATGAGGCGCCTAAGGCAGATCTTGGCAGAGCAATTATGACGACGTTCCAAATCGACGGCGCGGCTCAAGATCCGATAACACGATATCTGGCTTTCTGCTCGTTGATATGTGCATTGATGAGCTTACTCCATGGCTGCATGTTCATTGTTCGTTTCTCAACGATGCGCAAGGGGTACAGGGCCGCCGAGTGGGCTTTGGTATGTATCGCCCTCCTCAATCTACCGTAGTCTCATGCAGCATGTCAGGAGGCGCAAAAGTATCTGAATGCCTTTTGGAACGTCTGGGTAATGCTCTCGATGCCACTCCTTTGGCTCACTTGGTAGGGTTTGTGCCACTCCGTATACGACCAAACGTTAATATTTCAAATTCAGGTCAACCATCACATTCATCATTTGTACCATGACGTTCATGTGGCGATCACGAGCCAGGCTCCCCGAGGGCTTCACTTTCTCTGTTCCTCTTCATACAGAAATTAGCGCAAAAATCGTCATTTCCGTCGTCCTGGGGATGGGGGCAGTGTATACGCTCCTCATAATTAAAACCCTCCGACGATACGGCACTCGGATGGATGAGGCATGGAAGGAACGAATTGACAGGTACATTGAAGGTCTTACGCAAGAAGACCCGCTGGCGATTCCTTCGGGGCAGCCTGCTTTTTCCGGTCCAGCAACTGAGCGGGCGCAAACCTTGGGTGTCCTCACGGAGGGCCCATGGGGTGATTTGGGAGATACACGGGCCCAGTCCATACAGACTACGCCATAGAGGCTGCTGTAGAAGGTGCGGCAGGGGGGTGGCGCGGATTGCTGGGTGACCTGTCCACACAGTTTGCACATCCTGTAGTTCTTACCCTCTATAAACAAATCGCTCTTGACCTATACCATGCTCCTTTTTTTTATGACCCCGGATTTAGTAACCTGAGTATTATGCTCTAACCTTACTCACCACTTCTTCGTTGTCGACGCCTATGTACACAACCCACCTCTGGTATTACATATTTAGCCACTGTTCTCTTCCTCTCTCAAACCTCCCTTGTGAAAAGGTTCGACTTCGCGGTCTCAGAAGTATCACCCCTTCCCATCTCACTCACGAAAGGTTTTCTGCGCTTTTATATAAACCATTTTCAATATTTCTCTGTAAGCTTTATTATCTTCTGTTTCTGGCACTAAACTGTTCGCACGCCCTAATTTTTCTCTTATGTTTCTCGAGGGACTGAGTCCGTTGTTCGAGCCATTCATTTGCTTCTGTGTTGTGGAGAAGATGTCCAGGCCCTCCAGGAACCTGCAACATAGGCGTCATCGCCTATTCCTTCATCTGGTCTCCTGTGCACATGGCCGCCAAAGACGCTCCTATACGATACCGACATGCCCCGCGAACGACCTCCCACCAAAATACAAAGTTCAACGTTTTGGACACTCTGTTGCATGTGTGCATCATATATTGTGTCAACTGCATCATTGAGTCGGTTTCCTACGCGGATCTTTCGACTCCAAAGTCTCCGCCAACCTCAACACATCCGCCCTAAAATCATCATTCACCGTATACTGCCTAACCAATCCCTCCGTCTGTCTCCACGCCCACCCAAATTCGCTCATCATCCTCTCCCTCCTCGCAGTATCCGCGTTCAAAAATGTCGCTACCCTAATTTGTATATCTCGAGGTTTTGATTTGAATTCGTCGATGGTAAGGGGGAATAAGGCGTCGCGTTTTTGTCGGTCTTCGTCAGCTTGGAGGGTGAGTTTTTCGTGTGTGAGGTCGAGAGTGTGGATATGGGATGTGTATGTGAGACGGGTGGTTGTTAGGTGGGAGGAGAGGGAGTGGAGGTAGTGGTGGTCTGTGGATGTGAGGCTCAGTTTCGTGACCATTGCACAAGATAAGTCATATGGTGAGTTTGGGAGGTTTGAGGGCTTACGTCGCGTTTTTTCCGACCATTCTGCGAGTCGACTTGCTTACTGCCGCAACGCTAGAACCGTCCGATTGTCCACCAATAGACCTCAGGCAATCTCACCAGCCGCCTCAATCTCATATAACCCTCGGCATCGCACCACGATCATCACTCCGGCCGATAATGATGTCCACCCCACTGGTACCGTTGGATTTTACCCTTCTGGGACACCCCCCACTGACCAACCCGCTCTGCAGGAGGTGGAGAACACGCCGAAACTCAGGGGAATCAGGGAAATAGGGCAACGCACCCAGATAGTGCACAGCACACTGAAGTCGCTCAGCCACCGCCCAGTGTCCCCGAGGATTTCAGGAAACGGGACCTCGTCAAAACATTCGCGACCAAGACGTTACCCCGCCTTATCTACCTCCACTTACTTTTACGTCTTCCATACCTTTACTTCTCGCGGGTTGACAAGATATTTTGGGGAGCAGAGCTGTCGATGGCGGAGATTAAGGAGATGGCTTTACAGGATGGTTCTGCAGATGTTTTGGCACTGAGGCATAAGGTTGGGCGCCGTTTCTTTAGTGATACTGCGGAGGAGCTACCTCCTGCGTATCTGCGGTTGAAGGCTAGATGGGAAGAGCTAATTGATACCCTTATGGAAGAGTGGAAGACGCTCAATATCATTTCTGTATTGCTTCTTGGGTGAGCGCTATTCCTATTCAACTTGATGAGGCGCCTAAGGCAGATCTTGGCAGAGCAATTATGACGACGTTCCAAATCGACGGCGCGGCTAAAAAAAAAAAAAAAAAAAAAAAAAAAAAAAAAAAAAAAAAAAAAAAAAAAAAAAAAAAAAAAAAAAAAAAAAAAAAAAAAAAAAAAAAAAAAAAAAAAAAAAAAAAAAAAAAAAAAAAAAAAGGGGGGGGGGGGGGGGGGGGGGGGGGGGGGGGGGGGGGGGGGGGGGGGGGGGGGGGGGGGGGGGGGGGGGGGGGGGGGGGGGGGGGGGGGGGGGGGGGGGGGGGGGGGGGGGGGGGTGATTTGGGAGATACACGGGCCCAGTCCATACAGACTACGCCATAGAGGCTGCTGTAGAAGGTGCGGCAGGGGGGTGGCGCGGATTGCTGGGTGACCTGTCCACACAGTTTGCACATCCTGTAGTTCTTACCCTCTATAAACAAATCGCTCTTGACCTATACCATGCTCCTTTTTTTTATGACCCCGGATTTAGTAACCTGAGTATTATGCTCTAACCTTACTCACCACTTCTTCGTTGTCGACGCCTATGTACACAACCCACCTCTGGTATTACATATTTAGCCACTGTTCTCTTCCTCTCTCAAACCTCCCTTGTGAAAAGGTTCGACTTCGCGATCTCAGAAGTATCACCCCTTCCCATCTCACTCACGAAAGGTTTTCTGCGCTTTTATATAAACCATTTTCAATATTTCTCTGTAAGCTTTATTATCTTCTGTTTCTAAACTGTTCGCACGCCCTAATTTTTCTCTTATGTTTCTCGAGGGACTGAGTCCGTTGTTCGAGCCATTCATTTGCTTCTGTGTTGTGGAGAAGATGTCCAGGCCCTCCAGGAACCTGCAACATTTTCGTGTGTGAGGTCGAGAGTGTGGATATGGGATGTGTATGTGAGACGGGCGGTTGTTAGGTGGGAGGAGAGGGAGTGGAGGTAGTGGTGGTCTGTGGATGTGAGGCTCAGTTTCGTGACCATTGCACAAGATAAGTCATATGGTGAGTTTGGGAGGGTTTGAGGGGCTTACGTCGCGTTTTTCCGACCATTCTGCGAGTCGACTGCTACTGCCGCCAACGCTAGAACCGTCCGATTGTCCACCAGCACCACCATAATCTTCGCGGGATTTTCAACAGAGACGTTGGTCGTTGAGGTAGTCTTTAGCGTGTGCTGTGTACAACCGCTCCAGATCGTTTTTGTGGTCAGCTTTTGCAGTTGCGATACGTTCCTTTGTGGATGTGAGTTCGTATTTTGCGAGGTCGTTTTGCATGTCCTGAAGACTTGGTTGTGGCTATTATTATCATCTGCGTCTTGTGTTGGGCATTGTGGGCGGATAGCTGACCTGGGTATTGGACGGCCTTTTTGAATTAGAATGAATGGCCATTCTGTACTTATTGAGTGCACGATACAGTTCTCTATCTGGTGTTGGCTTTTTTGGTGGTAGGGCCATGGTGATCGACGTTGACCACAAAAACAAATATGTAACTACGCGTTTATATATTTGTTGTGTGTACACCCGCCATCACCAGCTTGGTCCAGCGACTCCCACCACTACCTCCCTCATCATCATCATCATCCTACCCTTCCACCAAGATCAAACTAGGGACTAGCTCAACAACGACAACAACACTATCCCTCCCACCACACACACCAACAACCGCCAAACCGCCTCTCCCTCCTCGCCCAGGCTCTCTACACTCTGGCACCAGTACCACTGCCTCCTCAAATGTATTCACAACCTCGATACCCACCACCAACACCATCTCACGGTCATCATCATCATCATCACGTATCCCGAGCCCATTTGCGCCCCTTTTTTAAGAATAGACCTTCAACCTCAACCCCGACGCCTTGCACCTGCATCTATACTGACACCTATACCTGTACTTGCGCCCACTAACTCTCCACCAAGCTCTATACGCAGTTTAAAACCTCCTGGTGCTTAAGCCGACTCGCATACTTGTTATTGAGGTATCGTAGAATTTGCAATCAATTCTGCGAGGTCAGGGACCACCGGATATGCACCGTTTTCTTGAATACGGGTCGGATGCCTCGTTCTCTCATTTGGGATTCTGGAAAGCCTGTTGAGTTTGCGGGTGTGCGAAACTTCGCTACGAGAATGAAGTTAGCAATCATAAATGCACATGATAATATCATTTGGGCACGTATTAAGCAGATACGGAATGTCAATAGGAGCCGACAACGTCTGCCATTCATAACGGGGGACTATGTTTACATTTCCACTCAGAGTATGACGCTGGCAGACGGACTCTCGAAAACTGGCACCGAAATATGTTGGGCCCTTACTTAATTTCAGGGGACTTTGGTAATAGCTCTTACCGGGTGAAACTGCCGGAAGTCATAAAAGCTCGAGGCATACAGGATGTATTCCACTCCTTTCTTCTAAGGATTCATGTCCCAAATGATGATAGATTATTTCTAGGGAGACCTAAGTCTCAGCGTTTTGATAGGAATCTGTCAGTGTGGAAAAGGAATAGACGACTGAAAAGGTCCTTACGCATGTGGGCTCAGGAACTGCAAGTGTATTTGAAATTCAATGGCGATCTGGGCTTGGTGGGTGTGACAGTACCTGGAGGCAATAGGAATATGATAGGCGGTATCCTCAGTCTCACGGAAGGGCCAGGTGAACCAACACATAATGATCCTCAAATATTTGTTGGAGTTATGGGTCTGGAAATGTATAAATTTAAGGTGTGTGTGAGGGATGATAACACCCAAGTCCTCTGCTGCTCTCAAACTATTACTGGATCATCAATTCATATGTCAGCATTCTCTTCGTCGGATATGACTTCCCCCGGGCCCTCAGATGTCGACATTGCACCCACCCTTCATACCGATCTTATGGGCGCCCATCGACTTCGACCCTCATCACCCCATGATCCCCAACCACGCCAACTCTGGCCATGACTTTAACCAACCCATCGACCAACCTAACCACCAAAACAGTGCAGTCTTGATGACTATCCCTCGTATTACGGCACTCGGTTCATCCATTCACATCACTCCCAGCGCTAGTGTCACGTTCTGACAGTAGGCCCCACACTTTCAGGTGACACTTGAGGCGAGGGTTGAAAGCACACATTTTACAACCTATACTTTTAGTAGTCATCGTGTCCACCTGGCCTCGAGGCAATTGATCCCATCATCAGCCTCAACTGAACAAGCACTTGCCCTTACATTCAACTCAACAAATCCATGCCGATAGCCCACTCAATGTTTCGGCTGTTACCAGCAAGGGGAGCTCATAGAGAAGTGAGCCAAAAAACATCTCAATCACAATTGGCCGCAACGTGGAAGGGTGATTTGCCTCATTCTCGTTTTGATTCCAGTCATATGAGGACGCCAAATTCCTTGGGTCCGTTGCTCATTTGGCGCTCACTTATCGATGAGAATAAATAGCCTTGAACACATCATCCTTGCACAAACTCCCTTGCCCCTTTCTCACTTCTTCCGTACGAACATACGAAGGATCATGGGCACAAATGCCTTGCAACCAGAAAGCCCCAATACACCTTCCCAGGGTGTCGATTTGTTTACTACCTCCACATCCCAAAGCAGCTGGCGTCGCCAGCACAGCGGTTCCCTGAGCGCCGACGACATAGGAATTCCAGCTGCTCGTTGGAGTCATACATTTCCCCCACACCCGGGTAATCCTCAGGCGACTGCACCAGCCGCTCCAATATCCCATGGTCCTAGGGGGCACCCTACAATCGTCATTCCGAAGTATGGTCATGGCCGCCCTGCCGGTATCATTGGCTTTTTATTTTCCTGAAACCCACCAACCCGACTGACCAACCCACTCTACAGGAAGCGATAAAAGCACGGAAAACCAGGATAATCAGGGAAGCGTAATAACGCACCAACATAGGACACAACAAACCGTTGCCGTTGGACCACCGTCCAATGTCTCCGAGGATTTCAGGAAACGAGACCTCGCCAGACTTGTGGTTGAGACATTACCCCGCAGGATCTACCTCTTCTTACTTTTTCGCCTGCCATCCAGTTACTTCTTCCGGGTTGACAGCATATTCTTGGGAATGAAGCTTTCAATGGAGGAAATTAAGGAGATGGCATTACGGGATGGTGCTGCGGACTTTTTGGTAGCGAACCATGGGGTTGAGTACCACTTGTTCAGCGGGACTACGGAGGGGTTACCTCCTGCATATCTGCGATTGAAGGTCAGATGGGAAGAGCTAATTAACAACCTCGTGGAAGAATGGAAGACCCTCAACGTCATATCTGCGTTACTTCTTGGGTGAGTGCTGTTACTATTCATCAACTAGATGAGACGCCTAAGGCAAATCGCGGCAGAGTGATCATGACGATGTTTCAAATTGACGGCGCGGCTCAGGATCCAATAACACGATATCTGGCCTTTTGCTCGTTAATATGTGCATTGATGAGCTTACTCCATGGCTGCATGTTCATTATTCGTTTTCCAGCGATGCGCAAGGGGTACAGGGCCGCTGAGTGGGCTTTGGTATGTGTCGTCTCACTCAACCTGCCGTAGTCCCTCTCATGCAGCACGTCAGGAAGCGCAAAGGTACTTGAACGCCTTTTGGAACGTCTGGGTAATGCTTTCGATGCCACTCCTTTGGCTCACTTGGTAGGCCCCGCACCTTTGAATATATTGGTTGGACGTTTGATACCTTAGATTTAGGTCAATCATCACATTCATCGTTTGTATTATGATGTTTATGTGGCGATCACGCGCCAGGCTCCCTGAAGACTTCGTTTTCCCTGCTTCCTCTATCACAGAAATTAGCGCCAAAGTCATCATTTCTGTTGTATTGGGGATGGGAGTACTGTATACGCTCCTCATAGTGAAGACCCTCAGACGATACGGTTCTCGGATGGATGTGGCATGGAAGAAACGAATTGATGGGTATATTGAGAGTTTTAGGCGAGAGGAGCTGCCGACAACTCCTCCAGGTTGGCCTGCGTTTTCCGGCCCATGGGCGCAAAACTTGGGTGGCCTCACGGAGGATTCATCGAACGATCAGGGAGATGCACCGGTACAGACTATGCCATAGAGGTTGCTGTGGAAGGTGCGGCGGTGAGGTGGTGTGGATTTCTCAGGGACCTGTCCACATAGTTTGCACTTTCTGTGTTTCCCACCCTGCATAAACAAATTGCTCTTGATATGCGTCATGCACCAGTGTACCACTCTATTTTTTTCCAGCTCTCTTTTTCTATTACTCTGGATTTGGTAACCTAAGTGTTATGGGGGTACGAGAACAGCTACGCAAGAACGACGTGTAGAAATGCTCGTTCAGCGCGAACATAGGCGGACGGAACTCACTCCGAGTCGCTTACTTAGATAAAAGCGCAGAAAACTTTTCACGACCGAGATTGGAACCTTTGAGACCGCGAAGACAAGCCTTTTCACAAAGAAGGTTTGAGGGAGGAAGAGAACAGTGGGTAAATATGTAATATTGTAGGTGGGTTGTAAACCATAGATGTCGATACCGAAGAATATGATGAGAAAGACCCGAGCGAGCAATGACAAGCATAGGGCACCCAAAAAATCCACAAGTGCTGACTCTACGACAGTAATCACGGTTTAGATATCTCCGAAAATGGGGTAAAATCTTGTGGGCTTTATTATCTTTTGTATCTTGCACTATAAATTATATAAATGTTGCCTTGAGATTGTCCTCATTTCTTGAATGTTTCTCTGGGAGCCGAATCCATCTTTTAACCCATTTGCTTCTGTGTTGTGGAGAAGATGTCCAGGCCTACAGAAACCTGACAATTTTCACCAAATACAGTAAGGGACAAAACCCTTCCAATGATTTTGACTTTTTCATGAAATCTCAAATAACTCAGCAACCACTAAGCCAATTCATTTCAAATTTTAAATGAAGGTAGTCATGCTTCTTATCTACAAATATGTTTAAGCATTTAATATTATACTTTGTTTCTATGGAGATATGAATTATTGAATATTATGAGTACATTGGAAGGGTTTTGTCCCTCATCTTCTCCAGGCACATAACTCTGTTTACTGCTCTCAAACAAATTCAAATAAAATCATATGATGAGAGTAGATTGTGTATAAAGATGAAAGCTTACTTCTCCAGGCCAAAGTAACCCAATAACTTCTCGCTTTGATTCCAGTCATATGAGGACGCCAAATTCCTTGGGTCCGTTGCTCATTTGGCGCTCACTTATCGATGAGAATAAATAGCCTTGAACACATCATCCTTGCACAAACTCCCTTGCCCCTTTCTCACTTCTTTCGTACGAACATACGAAGGATCATGGGCACAAATGCCTTGCAACCAGAAAGCCCCAATACACCTTCCCAGGGTGTCGATTTGTTTACTACCTCCACATCCCAAAGCAGCTGGCGTCGCCAGCACAGCGGTTCCCTGAGCGTCGACGACATAGGAATTCCAGCTGCTCGTTGGAGTCATACATTTCCCCCACACCCGGGTAATCCTCGGAGGACTGGAAGCAGGTAGTTTGGACAGATGAGGACTAAATCAAATTGGATTGGGTCAGATGGAAGGCATTGGGTGTGGAAAACAGCAGGAGAGGGGCTTAGTGACAGGCTGGTGAATGGAACTGTCAAGTTTGGAGGAGGTTCTTGCATGATATGGGGGTGCATGCTATGGCAGGGGCCTTGGCCATATACACCACATTGAAGGTACCATGGATGGTGACCTTTATGTTCACATTTTGGATGACAAACTTTACCAAAGTCTCAAGAAATACAGGAAGAAAGAAGTGGCAAGTCCTTTTCCAACAGGACAATGACCCCAAACACACAAGCAAAAAAGCAAAAATGTGGCTTGAAAACAGTGGTTTAAAGGTTATGGGAGTGGCCACCACAGTCCCCAGACCTTAATCCCATCCTGCATATCTGCGATTGAAGGTAAAAAAAAAAAAAAAAAAAAAAAAAAAAAAAAAAAAAAAAAAAAAAAAAAAAAAAAAAAAAAAAAAAAAAAAAAAAAAAAAAAAAAAAAAAAAAAAAAAAAAAAAAAAAAAAAAAAAGGGGGGGGGGGGGGGGGGGGGGGGGGGGGGGGGGGGGGGGGGGGGGGGGGGGGGGGGGGGGGGGGGGGGGGGGGGGGGGGGGGGGGGGGGGGGGGGGGGGGGGGGGGGGGGGGGGGGGCGCCAAAGTCATCATTTCTGTTGTATTGGGGATGGGAGTACTGTATACGCTCCTCATAGTGAAGACCCTCAGACGATACGGTTCTCGGATGGATGTGGCATGGAAGAAACGAATTGATGGGTATATTGAGAGTTTTAGGCGAGAGGAGCTGCCGACAACTCCTCCAGGTTGGCCTGCGTTTTCCGGCCCATGGGCGCAAAACTTGGGTGGCCTCACGGAGGATTCATCGAACGATCAGGGAGGTGCATGCTATGGCAGGGGCCTGGCCATATACACCACATTGAAGGTACCATGGATGGTGACCTTTTATGTTCACATTTTGGATGACAAACTTTACCAAAGTCTCAAGAAATACAGGAAGAAGAAGTGGCAAGTCCTTTTCCAACAGGACAATGACCCCAAACACACAAGCAAAAAGCAAAAATGTGGCTTGAAAACAGTGGTTTAAAGGTTATGGAGTGGCCACCACAGTCCCCAGACCTTAATCCCATTGAACAGCTCTGGACTTATGTCAAAACAGGCTAGAAGAGTATGAAAACTACCCTTCCAGCATAACTGGACTCAGAGAAAGGGTGGATATAGAATGGGGCAAAATTCCTGCATCAGTGTGTCAGAATTTGATAGAGAGTATGCCTAGGAGGGTTCAGGCTGTTTTAGACCCGAGCGAGCAATGACAAGCATAGGGCACCCAAAAAATCCACAAGTGCTGACTCTACGACAGTAATCACGGTTTAGATATCTCCGAAAATGGGGTAAAATCTTGTAGGCTTTATTATCTTTTGTATCTTGCGCTATAAATTATATAAATGTCGCCTTGAGTTTGTCCTCATTTCTTGAATGTTTCTCTGGGAGCCGAATCCATCTTTTAGCCCATTTGCTTCTGTGTTGTGGAGAAGATGCCCAGGGCTACAGAAACCTGACAATTTTCACCAAATACATAGCTCAACGTTTTGGACACTCTGTTGCATGTGTACATCATATATTGCGTTAACTACATTATTGAATCGGTTTCCTACGCGGATCTTTCGACTCCAAAGTCTCCGCCAACCTCAACACATCCGCCCTAAAATCATCATTCACCGTATACTGCCTAACCAATCCCTCCGTCTGTCTCCACGCCCACCCAAATTCGCTCATCATCCTCTCCCTCCTCGTCGTATCCGCGCTCAAAAACGTTGCTACCCTGATTTGTATATCTCGAGGTTTGGACTTGAATTCGTCGATGGTGAGAGGGGAATAAGGCGTCGCGTTTTCGACGGTCTTCGTCAGCTTGGAGTGTTAGTTTTTTGAGTGTGAGGTCGAGGGAGTGGATGTGGGATGTGTATGTGAGGCGGGTGGTTGTTAGATGGGAGGAGAGGGAGTGGAGGTAGTGGTGGTCTGTGGATGTTAGAGGCTTTTTGATCCATTGCGCAGAGTAAGTAAGTTATATCTATTAGTATGTGGTGAGAGGCGAGGCCTTACATCGCGTTTTTCTGACCATTCTGCGAGTCGACTGCTACCACCGCTGACGGCAGAACCGTCCGATTGTCCACTAGCACCACCGTAATCTTCGCGAGATTCTCGACGGAGGACGTTGGTCGTCGAGGTAGTCTTCAGCGTGTGCGGTGTACAACCGCTCCTAGATCGTTTTTGTGGTCTGCTTTTGCAGTTGCGATGCGTTCTTTTATGGATGTGAGTTCGTCTTTTGCGAGGTCGTTTTGCATGTCCTGGAGACTTGGTTGTGGGATATTATTATCATCGGTATATTATGTTGGGCGGTATAGCTGACCTGGGTATTGGACGGTCTTTTTGAGTTAAAATGAACATGGCCATTCTGTGTTTATCGAGCGCACGATAGAGTTCTCTGTCCGGTATTGGTTTTTTTGGTGATAGGGCCATGATGATCGATGTCGACCACAAAAACGATATGTAATTAAGCGTTTATTTATTTGTTATGGTGTACACCTGCCATCACCAGCGTCTCCGCTCATAACGGTTAATCCTCCCACCACCACCGCGCTCACCATGGCATCTCGAGACAGAGAAACCCAATTCCCAGCAACATCCATCGGCCGTACTTCAGGAGGCAGACTCCAACAAACGACATTCAACAGTCGTACCAGAATCCCATCCACTAGGCTTCCCACCACCCGAAGCGACACTTAACCACCCAAAATACAGACCCTACACACCTCGACACCGCGTCGCGCCTACTGTAACGACTGGTACTGTCGTTCATCCTCCGTCGCCTGGAAGGCATCACCCCGCGGGAGGTGGTGATGCGACGACCAAGTTGCAATTGACGAATGCGAAAGCGGTGGCGCAGAATGTGGGGTTGGATACGGTGAGTGTTGGGTGGGCGATTTTGGAGAAGGTTGTGGCGGAGAGTGAGACGGGGGAGTTGTGGGCGGAGATTTGGTCTGCGGTTACGGGTGGTAGTGGAAAGGTGCGAATGGCAGTTATGTTTATCTCTCGTGGGATTGAATGGATTTGCTGAGGATTAAAACGTTTGGTGTAGGCGACGCTGTTGTTGCCTGCTGAGCAGATTTCGTCGCATGATAAATTTACGCCTGAGTTTTTGAAAGACCATATTGCTCTGTATGACGATTCGACGCGGAAGGATCTACCAGTACCGGTTATTACACTCTCTGGGCTTCGAGGTACTCTCCATCGGTACGCAAACACTCTCAAACCCTGCTACCCGTCTTTTCTACCACTCACTCACACATACGAAGGACAGAAACCAAATAACATTCTATTCAACTATCCACCCGTCCTCTCAACTCTTCCACGGTCTGCTCGACCCACAAACGCGCACCTCAACATTCCGCAAGCTCCCACCATGGCCTCCCTCATCATCATCATCATCATCTTACCCTTCCATCAAGATCGAACCGGGTACTAGCTCAACAACGACAACAACATTACCCCTCCCCCCACGCGCACCAACAACCGCCAAACCGCCTCTCCCCCCCCGTCCAGGCTCTCTACGCTCAAGCACCACCACCACGACCACCACTCCCTCGAATGTATCCGCAACTTCGATACCCCCCACCATTACCACCACCTCATCGTCGTCCTCAACGTCTTCATCACGTATCCCGAACCCATTCGCGTCCCTTTTTGGAAATAGACCTTCTACCCCAACGCCGCCTACATCTGCACCTACACCTACACCTACACCGATACCTATACCTATACCTGCACCTGCACCTGCACCGGCACAGACTAGCTCTCCATCAAGCTCAATACGCAGTCTAGATCCTCCCGGTGCTACAGCTGACTCGCATAATACCGTTATTGAGGTATCGGCTATTATCATTGATAAGAAGATTATACGGAAGGATGTTGGGAAACAGATGAATAAGGGTGTTAAGGGTGATATTCGGGAAGCGTTGATGTTGATGACGGGCACTGGTGGTGCGATGCAGATGAGGGATAGGGAGCGGGAGATGCCTGCGTGGGTCGTACAGCGCGTCGTGGAAGTTTGTGATAATTGGCTTCCTTTCGTTCGTGCTCCGAAGGTTATTAGAACCGGAACCCAACGCGACGCGGAGTCAGGGAGGGATAAAGAGAAGGAGAAGGAGTGGGTTGTTAATCCTAACGAGGAAACTCCCGATGAGATCGCGGAGTGGTTGGGACAAGAGTTTTATACCCTCTTAGAAGAAGATTTACGAATCGAGTTGGGGAAATACCCGAATTCGAAGGAATCGTCTGGTGATATCACGGATCCTGATACAGAGAAAGAGAAAGAGGTGAAGGAGGACAATGGATTGGTTGAGGCGAGGATATATGAGATTATGGAAGTTGTGGAAAGGACCATATGTTCTGCGTTTTATGATCGGTGTGTTACGCTCTCCCCTTCCTTTCTCTCTACTTTGGTTACCGCATATACTCATGTCTTTGGTGGTGGGTAAGGCTTGTTCATGCAGCCAATGCACAGGACGACGCGTCGCATGATGAGGCGTTGGCGAATAGAGTGGCGGCGCTGAATATGCTTGATCTCACACTTGAACATCTTGGATATTGAAGTTGGGGAGGCTGGGAGGGAAGTTGATAAGGTTGTTAGAGCGTGTGGCGCAAGTCAGTTTTTCTTTTTCCTTGAGCCTTTTTTTTGTCCTGATTTTGCTTGAAGAGCTGTGTGAGTTGGATATGGCCCGCGCTCCGAGAGATAAAGCTCGAATTTTGGTTGATGCACACCAACTCGTAGTCGGTTCGTATCCATAGTCCTAATATCTCTTTGTATATACTCAAAAATGACCTAGATGGCTTATCGAGGCTCCCGCCTATCCGACTGATGTCTCCCGAAGAATCTAAAGCTCTTCGCGAACAACAACAGCAGCAGCAACAACAAGGTCAGAAAACAGCTCGTCCCCGCGTATTATCAGAAAAGGAGGATGCAGATACTCACCTGAGAACGATTGATATTGTACCGCCAACACCACTTTCTCAAGAAAGCACTTCATCTGCACCTCAGCAACAGCAGCAGCAGCAGCTTGAGCTGTCCCCGCTTTCACTGGCGGAGACAAAAGTCCTCCCTTCCTCTCCTCAAACTCACTCCGGTTCTCTCCCACCACCACCACCACCACTGCCTCCATCACGCACCACAACGCCAACCCCCGTATCCTCAGACGTCCTCCTCCCTATGATCATCTTCTCAGTTGCCAAATCTAACCCTCCACGGCTTGTATCGAATCTGCGTTATACCCAACGGTTCCGGTGTCGTCATTCTGCTTCACATGCACCGGGGCAGGCGCAGGCGCAGGCAGGGGAAGAAGCGTTTTGTTTGATTAATGTGTTGGCTGTTGCTGAGTTTTTGGAGAATGTTGATTTGGAGGGGTTAGGGTTGAGTACGGGTTCTGTCAGGTAAGTTTTTTTTTGTTCTGTGTTCGGTGTGGAGTCTTGTTTGACGACGTGTTGTATGCCTTTTCAGTGCGGCGGAGTTGACACCTATTATACCCCGAACGACGCCTTCTTCGACGCCTACAACGCCAACGACCCAGGTTCAACAACTTACGCCTAAATCCAGTAGCGGTGGTGTTGGTGGTGCACCGTTATTAGCGGGTATAGATACCCTCCCTGGTGCGTTACGTGGGAAAGTCGAACAGCGAGTCGACGCGATCGCCGGGTCCGCGAATAAAGTTATATCAGGGGTCGTAGATTCATCATTTGGAATCTTAAGGTCTTTGCTCCCGAATAACAATAACAACAACAACAACACCCAGCAACAGCAACAACAACAACAACAACAACAGACGCGGGAGGTTATACTAGCTGGTGCTACACATGAAATCTCCGCTGTTGCTGGTCCTAAATGCCGGTGCCAACGTTGGAGGTGTGCAGCAGCAAACGTCCACGGGGACGAGGCCGGGTTTGGGACAGATTATGCGGCGTGAGACTGGGGGGTTCTCGACTTTGGCGAGTATAGCTGCGTCTTTGCCTCTTGCACGTGGGAGTGCGCCGAGGGGAGAAGAAGAGGTAGGGCAGCAACTTGTGACTGTATCGAGGTCGGGGAGTGTTAGGTCGGGAAGGTCCGGGAGGTCTGCGAGGGGTTCTTTGCGTGGGGTTGCCTGCCGAGAGCGAGAGCGAGAGTGAGAGTGAGGAGGAGGAAAGTGGGGACGGGAGCGACGAGAGCACTGATGAGGAGGAGGAAGAGGGAGAGGAATAGGGAGAAGAGGAGGACGATGGTGAGGGTGTGAGTGGAGTGGGAGTGAAGAAGGTGAAAGCCAAGAGGAAGAACGAAGGGGAGTTGATATACCCGGTATATCACTTGCGGAAGGCGTTGCGGCGTCAAGTACCAACTCGTTTGCGGGGGACGCGAGAAGTATCCGGAGTTTTGAAAGCATGCTTAGTGATAGTAAGAAAAGAGACCGTGAGCGGAAGCAGAAGAAGATCAGAGCCAAGGCTAAAGCAGCGTCGGCGAAGAATAAAGGAGGGAAAAATGCATCTGTATCTGTTATGAAGGCGTTAAGTGGGCCGAGAAAGAGTTTGTCGGATCGATTGGCGTCTGTGAGTGCGCTGGCTGGTGGACTCAAAGTACGTCTTTGTTCTTCTACCTGTGCTCGTCCGTGAAATCGTTTAATTCATGTGGTATGGCTCCGTTATAGGGCTCGCCACCAACTTCACGACGCTCATCGTTACTTCAACCACCCATCGCAGCGCCTCTACCCGTCCCTCCAGGTGCAGGTGGAACAGGTTCGATGCATACAAGATATGGCGGTGGTTCGCCTGCGTCTTCCCGTGCACCTTCGCCTTCACTTTCGCCTTCAAGACCGCCATCCCCGTTGCTTGTGGCACGAATGCCCTCACCATCACCATCACCATTCCTGCTGTTGCCACCGGCTCAAGGGAACCGATTACCAGCCCCAAACCAGAGGTTCATGGAATGTAATGTGGAGGAGTTGAGGATATCGGAGGTTGCAGAGTTGCTGAGGGAGTATAGGCGGTTGGTTGAGGGTATTAGGGCTCGTGGTGGATTTGAAGCGTGAGGTTCACTTGTTGTTTCGTGGGTGGATATATTCGAGACTCAGAATACCTATTTTTCGTGGTATCTTTGGCTCAATCTACATTATGAGCACCGGAATACCATACTCGTGTGAAAAAAGTTTCACAAAGCATGGTTGAAAAAGAAAGGGAATGGTAGGTAAATACGTAATACCTAGGCCACCAAATCCAGGGCACCAGCATAATGAAAACAAAATGAGAGCTGGGAAAGTAAGAGTGATACAGTGGGCGACTTGGTTGTGGAGGACGGGGCACAGAACGTGTAAATTGTGCGGACAGATCCCCCCGGTATTCTGTACCACCTCGCCATCATGCCTTCTACCGCAACCTCTCGGATGTAGTCTGCACCGAGGCCTCTGTCCGGGTACCCCCCAAATCACTCCATGAATCCTCTGTGAGGACACCCAAGATTGGTGTCTGCCCAGCTACTGGGCCGGAAATTGCCACAGCAGGCTGCCCCGAGGAAATCGGCAATGGCTCTTCTGTACGAACTCCCGGGACGTACTCCTGTGCTGCCGAAGACGATGCTTCTTTCCTAAGACCCTCGATATACTTATCAATTCGCTCTTTCCATGCCACATCCATCCTGGTGCCGTATCGCCTGAGGGTTTTAATTATGAGGAGCGTATACACTACTCCATCCCTAGAATGACAGAAATCAAGATTTTTGCACTAACTTCTGTGGAAGGAGAAGCAGAGAAAACGAAGTCTTTAGGGAGCCTGGCGCGTGATCGCCACATAAACATCATAATACAAATGATGAACGCTATGATTGACCTAAATCCGAGGTATCAATGTCCGACCAATATATTCAAAGGTCCAAGGCCTACCAAGTGAGCCAAAGGAGTGGCATCGAGAGCATTATCCAGACGTTCCAAAAGGCATTCAGATACTTTTGTGCTTCCTGACATGCTGCATGAGAGAGCTTACGGTAGGTTGAGTGAAACGATACGTACCAAAGCCCACTCGGCGGCCCTGTACCCCTTGCGCATCGTTGAGAAACGAACAATGAACATGCAGCCATGGAGTAAGCTCATCAATGCACATATCAACGAGCAGAAAGCCAGATATCGTGTTATCGGATCTTGAGACGCGCCGTCGATTTGGAATATCGTCATAATTGCTCTGCCATTATCTGCCTGAGGCGTCCCATCCAGTTGGTTGATAACGGCACTCACCCAAGAAGCAACACAGAAATGATATTGAGGGTCTTCCATTCTTCCATAAGGGCGCCAATCAGCTCTTCCCATCTGGTCTTCAATCGCAGGTACGCAGGAGGTAGCCCTTCTGTCGTCTCACTGAAGAGGCGGTGCCCAACCTCATGCTTCACTGCCAAAATGTCAGGCAGAGCCATCCTGTAAAGCCATCTCCTTAATCTCCGCCATCGACAGCTCTGCTCCCCAGAAAATCTTGTCAACCCGCGAGAAGTAAAGGTACGGAAGGCGTAAAAGCAAGTGGAGGTAGATAAGGCGGGGTAATGTCTCTGTCGCGAAAGTTCTGACGAGGTCTCGTTTCCTGAAGTCCTCGGGACATTGGGCGGTGGCTTCACGGCATCGGCGTGTTGTGTATCATGTTGGTGCGTTGTCTCGCTTCCCTGATTTTCCTGATTTTTGGCACGTTTTTCGTCTATTGCAGAGCAGGCTAGTTAATGGAGGGGTTTTGGTAAGGTAAATGCCAAAAATACCGGCGGGGCGCCCGTGACCATACTCCGGAATGACAGTCGTGGTGTGACCCCCAGGACCGTTGGAGGTTGGAGCGGCTGGTGCAGCTGCTTGAGGATTACCTGGTAACGAGACATTACTCCTTCCCTGGTGTGGAGGAAATGTGTTGCTCCGGCGGGGGGTTAGTTGGAGTTCCTACATCGTCGATGCTCTGAAAACCGCTGTACTGGCGACGCCGGCTGCTCTGAGATATGGTGGTAGTAAACGAATTGACGCCCTGGAAAGGTCTACTGGGGTTTTCTGATTGTGAGGCATTTGTGCTGGCATTGCGGCTTCGCATGTTCACAAAGAAAAGGAAGCCAGATTTGTGAGGAGAAGGAGTTGGGGTTCTGTCACCGTGCCATGTTCACAGCTATATATTCTGATGGACAGTGCACCAGTAAGCATTCAGTCCGGCACATGTTGTATTAGGTGGTCGGCACAGTTTGGTAGGACCATGTACGACGCAGGTGTGTCCAAATGTTCGGGTTGAGACCGATGGGATCAACTGCTTTGAGACCAGAATAATTCTGACGGTCAGATGAGTGCAACGATCTATAGACTGTCGGACGTGTACCTTTGTCTCTCACCTCGTATATGTCATCTTCGGGCCCCAACAAGCCCCAATGACCGATGGACCG
The DNA here is from genome assembly GCA_025093985.1 of Calvatia gigantea. Taxonomy (NCBI): domain Eukaryota; kingdom Fungi; phylum Basidiomycota; class Agaricomycetes; order Agaricales; family Lycoperdaceae; genus Calvatia; species Calvatia gigantea. Next base: position 305,548 of record JACAAK010000005.1, on the reverse strand, counting down.
CAGCAGTGTTAGATACAGATGACCAGATGTGATCAGTCAGATTAAAGTGCGTCGTATTGAAGAATACACTTTTTGGACTTGATATGATATCGATGCAACTGGTGTCACATTGACTCGCCGACACAGCGATATTAATATTAGTGGGAACAAGACGAGGGCATAGTAGGGCCACTGAATTCCAAACCATAACCGGCAGGTCGCTCGAGGAAGTGGAGCGAGAAGACTGTATTTTGGGAAGATGAGCGCTGGGCTCGGAGCTTAGATATGTGCTGACGCCCACTCAACTGTAATAATCAATTAATTACCAAAAAAAAAACGGATGAGTGGAACGAAAATGGAAACAAAAGTGGTTTGCTGCCTCATTGGGTTGCATTGCTTGTATGTCGCGATCAACTGCCCCTTTGGATCATTTGGCAGTTTGCATGAACCTCCTAGGTTTCGCGCTTGAGCTATAGTAAACGCCCGAATGTCAATCAAATGTGATGGTCATGTGGACTGTGGTATAACCGCTTCGATGTCTTCCGTGACGCATGAGGTAGCTTTGACAGTAAACCCAGACGCCTTTAGCACTGCGCCGGGAAGTAGCGCGAAAAAAAAACACACCCTCATTCTATTTTTGGCTCCATCACTGCGATGTGGTTTGGAGAAGAACAGGTTTACTTTGTGATCTACTGGCCGCTAATCCACCAAAACGCAGAAACAATGAGAGTAAGGGGAAGGGGCACTAATTTTCTAAACTATATGGCAGGTCCGACTCGCAATTCATACCATCTTCTCCGACACACTATGTACCGAGACCTGAGCCTGTAGATTACTCTTCGAATCCTCCCCAGCATCGCCTAATTGCGCTGCACGCCCGGTCACAAAGGACCATTCCATCTGTTGTCTCCTACATTTCAACCTCTGCACAGCCCATTTCCGATCCATCGCCATTCCGTAACGTCCGAAGGTTTTGAATATGAGGAGCGTATACACCCCCGCCATCCCAAGAACAACGGCGATGCAGATTCGCGCACCGAGTTCTGCAGAAGGAGAGATTGAGAAATTCTCCGGAGGGCTGATGCGCGATCGCCACATAAACGTCATGACACAAGTGGTGAACGTGGCAATCGACCTGGATTTTTTCAAGTTATCAATATCTAGTCGCCTGAGTTGTATAGGATGGAGCATACCAAACCAGCCAAAAAAGTGGCAGCGAGAGCATTACCCAGACATTCCAAAAGGCAGTCAGTCGCCTTTGTGCCTCCTGATATGTTGCGTCAGACAAAGGAAGATCGAGCAGCGCTCCACGTACCCAAGCCCATTCAACAGCTTTGTACCCTTTTTGCATCCTCGAAGATCGAATAACCAATATACAACCATGAAGTAAACTGGTCACTGTGCATATTAACGAGCAAAAGGCCAGGTATTGCGTCACTGGATCCTGAGACACACGATTGCTTTGCAACATGGTCACGATTGCTCTGGTAAAAACCACATTAGAATTGTCATTCGGCATAACGGTAGTGATTCGCACCCAACAAGTAATACAGAAACGATGTTGAGGGTTTTCCACTCTTCCTTTAGGGAATCGATAAAATCCCCCCATTCCATCAATCGTAGATACCCTGCAGGTAGCTCCTCCATGGGCATGACAAAGCAATAGCGCCGAACCTGATATCGTAGCGCCCTGGAGTTGGCGGAAACCCCTAGTAATGCCATTTCCATAAGCTCCGGCATATAGGCTCCCCAGAATACCATGGCAAACCGCAGGTAGTAAAAATACGGAAGTCGCAGCAACAATAAGTGGACATAGACGAGACGTGGTATCCCTGTCAGTTGCCGGAGTGTTCTCTTGATTTCGAATTCAATGAAATCCTCTCCGTCCATGTCGTAGGGCGTACTGTAGGGGGGTGGCCCATCCGGGGGTTCTGGTCCTGTGCCTCCATGATTCTCCTGAGTTTCATCACGTTGCCTATCTTCTTCAAGGCGGTTGGTCAGCGCAGGAATCCCAAAGAGTTGAAGCTAACGATACCATTGAGACGGCCAGCAAAGGTAGTGGTGTTGCTCCCATAGGTCTCCAGAGGGGGAAAGGTCGGGGCTGCTGACAGGGTTGCCTGAGGATCACCCGCGAACATGATATCACCCCTTCCTTGGTAGGAAGGATATGTGCCACTCCGGCGGAGAAGAGTTGGAATTTCCAAGGTCGTCAATATTGTGGAAGCCGCTGGATTGGGAACCCCGTTCCCCCAGAGATGTGGAGTTAGCGAATGGATTGACACCCCTGAAATATCCGTTTTCCGGTGGCGAAATTTTAAGCTCAGTGCTCCTTTTCATGTTTGTGGAGGTGGTCGGGCTCAAGGGGACAGTTGGGAGAGTTGGGGTCTCGGAGGGTGGGCACCCACCTCACAGCTATATATGTGGTAGCTGCGATTATCAGCGAGCGACTAAAGTAAAATGGCATAGATTTGCGGAACCACAACAGAAACAAAACAGATTACCGCCAACATTGGTCGTGTTCCTTGTATATCGCATTCCATTGTCAATCATAAGTCATTGATTGACGTCTTGGAGGATTGACCCGTGTAATGGCCACAATATCGGGTGATTTGTAACCAAGAACTCCCTAAGCTGAACGTAAGAATAAACGCGCATCGGAGTTGCTGTCAACAATAGCGCCCAGAGGTCGGATGGGTTTGATAACAGGGGGCTTATCTGCTTCTATTCTCGCCTCGTGTATGCCATTAAAATTTTGGATGCTGACAGTTAACTTAGAAGGCTAAGCGCTACATCACAGAAGCCCAATCATCTCAATGCTTTGATGTTCTTTCAGTTTGGTTCTGGTTCAGGAAGGCGTCCATATCTGGTGACGCGAACTGGGACGCCGAATGTTTGAACCAGCTCACCCCCAGCAACGGGGGAAAGGTATGGTCCTCCCTTTGTGGACGTTCTCACAACGGGGAATCATTGCATAGGTCTTCCAAATCGATCACAATCCATAAACACCGATTATCATCCATGACAGCTCTAGAAATACGCCTTCTTGAGGCTGAGTCTTCATAGCCTCTTCCTCGTGCACGGAATTCTGCGCAATGGCAAAGCTGTGATCACGGACCCAGTGGGGCATCATGACAAATCTAGGACCCTACTATTTTCTCTCCGACTTCACCGTCTCAGGACCTTAGATTGTCGAAGTCCATTGGATCTTGCTTCGGTTCATTCACAGTAAGACTGTTCCAATCCTCTTGCCCCATGATTGTTTGAATGGCTGGTTAATAGTTTAAGAACCACACAAATGGCAGACCACACAGCAAGGGCTGGCTGTTTGATCCTCCACTAATCCAGCACTCTTCTATATTTATTATTATAGAGATCCAGAATCTGACGCACTGCGCCAAATGATCGGAATATTGTGTGGTGGGTCTCAAGCGCCGCTCGATGGTTATAAGCAAAGCTGTTGAAAGTCCCACACCTACTACTTTCACCCCTACCCTCAAAAACCTTAACCAGCCCATGTCATTCTTTCCGCAAGAGAGTGATTTTCATGTCAATTCCCAGTCCTTCCAAAGCATTCATCACAGCAATGCTTTCACCAATAGCATGCAGGAGAGCCTGAATGTTTCTTCTTCTTACTCGAACCTTCAGCGCCACTTCAGTATGTGCGAAGTCTCGCCTCCCTCGATAGACATTGCTCATTGAAATGACACTTAGCTTCCTCCCCTCGCGCAAGCCTTTACGGTATGCATGATAACGTTGAACTTATGTCAATAAATACTGATAGGCGAGATGGTTCTTAGCTCCTTCTCCGCACACCCCTACTGATGGTACGCAAAACACCCAATGACATGGTGCTTTGATCGTGACTAATCGCTAAGACGTGGCATAGGTCCTCCACGGATGATTACACCTAGGAATACAATCTCCCCCTCGAGTTCCCCTAGTGGGTATTCTACCAATCTCTTCACCCGCGGCAGTATAACTCACAGCGCTCTGAGCAGCGCGGAACCGGCGCTCAAGCTATTCTGCGTCGTCCGTCCGGAACTACCCATCATCTCCTGTCGGCCACTCGCGCCAGAGCACTCAGAACAGCACCTGTGTGGACGAAGTAGGTCTTGAAGCAAGCAGGCTGATCTCACGGAGTCGGGCAGCCAAGGCCGGTTTGCTCGAGTCCCAGCCTGCTGTCACCAAACAAGAAGAGACGGTCAGAAATGTACCTGTTGCCGAGGTAAAACTACTCTCGTGGCTTACCCCGAAACTCAGCAACTTCAAGAAAAGCTTGAAAGCTTGCTTTTGACCTTATTACTATTCTTCGTTGCTACGTTCGTGGTGTCCACTTGTAGACCGTTTCCCTGTCAGTTTGTCACCTCTCTCCTAATAGGAACGTCGTCCCCCCAGAACGGGTCCAGGACATTTTGCCCCTACTGTTCCTAATCGGATTATTTATCATAGACCATTTTGAGCTAGTAGGGATACAAGAACCTTATTCCACCTACACCATCTTCATTTATACAAGACAGTCCATGCAAACTTCGCCTGGACTCACGGACTTCCCCAGATCACTCCTGGAATCTTCGGCAGCAATGAGCCAGTTGTGCCCGCAGGTTGAACCGCCTGAAGGTGATGTTTTTACTGGCGGGAGATTGCCTCAGGAGTAAGCGGGAGTAATCAGTGGCAATTCTTGTTTTAACAGCACATAAGACCTCATAGGAGTTCATCGATCTGATGTTCACCCTCCCGTGCGAGTGACCATTCAATCTCAAGGGTCATATACTGTAGGGTCATTTTGACTCAATACCTGCCTTTTCCTCCCTTGTGTTTCTCTCTTGTTCCTCCGTGCTTCATTCATACCTAACATAGTAGAAAACATACATAATTTGTATCTTGTAGGTAGAATGAGGCAGTCTTTGCCTCCCACATAATTGTTGTGCCCATTTGATCATAGGTACGATCCCTGCTTGCCATGACTATCCTCCCTTTTTTGTAAAAATTAATAATTCATTGGCAGGGACTAACATACCACCACCGCGTAACTCCATTATTATGAGCCATAGTGATGTGAAGTTCTGGGTACCTATCCCTGTGCAGATTGGGTGAGAGAAGGACAAAGCAAAGTCATCTGTGCTAAAAATAACTTTCGTGTGAGTAGGGGACACCTCATGCTGTACATTTTAGTGACTCAAAATCTCTATCAGGAATGATTTTCTGGAGTGATCCGAAAGTCGCAAACATATAAAGCAGAAGGTGCATACATTGTTGAGTCATTTCACAGGAGCTACCCTAAAATGTGGCTGCAACTCTTGCCCTCTCTGGTATTGTCATCACTGGCTTTGGCTAACGCAGAAAATATCGGTAAAATACAGCAAGCAAGATCGGTTTCTGTAGGAGCAACAGTAACCCTTGACTGTAAGTTCTCCGTCGTATCGTACGTAAAATAATCATTCTCACGCACCCTACAGACGGAACATTTCACGGCATCACAGATCAATCCACCCGCATTACCTACTTTCGCGGTGTACGTTTTGCTGATGCCCCAGTTGGCAACCTCCGTTGGAGAGCACCCGTTTCGCCTCCATCAACCCATCTGGGTGACGTGAATGCTACGCAGGTACGACTGGTTCATATTGCATAATTCAGTTGTCACTCACCTATTTTGTTAGTTTGCCGACATCTGCATTCAGGCGACTCAGACAAGAGTAACGCCCGGAACATCAGAGGACTGTCTCTTTGGCAATGTCTGTCTATCTGATGGGGTATCAGTTTCTTTCTCTAACAAGGAATTATAAGATACATGTTCCCATGAATACCAACACTCAGGACGGCCTTCCCGTAATGGTTTGGTTCCATGGTGAGAGCGACTATGTGTTTGGTTTCACGTTGAACAAAGTATCTCTGGGATAGGCGGCGGCTTCCAGGCTGGGAGCACTCACGATGCACCCCCGGAACTGATCATGCATTCGAGCGCCAATCCGATGATTTTCGTCTCGTTCGAATATCGCCTGGGGCCATTGGGATTCCTTGGTATGTCATTTGATCCCTGGATGCACGTCGGAAACTGAATCACCATCCCCCACAGGAGGCACACAAATCCGCGGCGATGGAGACCTCAATGCTGGACTTCTTGACCAAGTGTGTTCACCCAATTTTATTTTCCTCAGCCAACACCTAATCTCTCGTTTTAAGCGTGCCGCCCTTCGCTGGTTACAACGATACATAAGTCATTTTGGTGGAGATCCCAGGTAACGTGGATCTTAACCTGTTATTAATTTTGGCTCTGATGATGCTTCGAAAACCACAGGAAAGTGACGATTTGGGGAGAATCTGCTGGGGCAGGCTCGACCATGTATCAGGTACGGCCACAAGACCCTGGGTTTTCTAAAAGCTCACCAAATATATAAGTTGATCGCAAACGGTGGAAACAATGAAGGGCTCTTCCGTGCTGCCATGGGTGATAGTCCATCACTGAATTTTGTGCCCGCCTTCAACGAGGATTACGACGTTGAGATATTCAATCAATTTTCAAGTTTTGCGTAAGCCACATTTAATATATCCTCCAGCAGAACTCTCAAACTGTGCCTCGTCACCTCTAGGGGATGTGGGAATATGGGAGCCAGTAGTCTCGAGTGCCTCCGTTCTGCAGATTCAAATACGCTTGCATTGGCCAGCAGTCGCGTTCTGGCGGCGCGTACTTCAACACTCTTCGTCTTCGCACCTATCCTAGACGGTAGATTCATCCAAGAACGACCCGTTGAAGCTTTTCTGTCTGGGCGTTTTGCTCATGTACCTGTTCTTTTTGGGTGACATCCTTGCGCCGCATTAAATTTCCACTTCCTAACATGGTGTTCAGGTCAAATACAAACGAAGGTGCCCATTGGTCTGCGAGTCTTCCGAATCCCTTGGCAAACACATCTATGCCCAATGCGACAGAGGACACAGTTTTCAATTTCATCCACGGTCAATATGATACGTTTACGCGCACATCTATCAGTCGTGCATTCGAGCTATACCCCTTACAGTCGTTCAGCGGATCGTTCAGTCTCCAGGGACAACAGATGTACGGTGAAATGAGGTACATATGCACGGCTGCTATGATTACCGGGAGTGTTTCCCGTTCCAATAAAGCTTTCCAATTCCAGTTGAGTAAAGCCTCTCTTCTCGTATTTCTCGTATTTCTGTAGAACTTATATTTCTTGGTTTCAGTTATGATAATCCCCATCTTGGCTCTTTTCACGGGGACGACTTGCAGGCATTCTTCGGCTCTCCTGCTAATTCTGATCAGGATGACTTGGCGTTGTTCGAAGCTATGCGAGAGTACTTTACATCGTTTGTTGCGACGGGTACACCTTCAGCGAGGAACGGGATCACCTGGGAGGTATGGAATTTTTAAGTATTGCTTGATGCGCTACAAGCCGGTGTAACTGACAATTTTTTTGTTTTATCACCAGCCGGTTAGCTCCCCCACTGGAAGTTCGTGTATTCTATTCCACCCTGGTGGCTTGAAGATGGAATTGATAGATGATATCTTGAATACGCGCTGCAACTTTTGGCATGGAATCGACCAAGAGTTACAGACCTAGACATCCGTTACTTGTAATTTGCCGTGAAACGAACAATTTGTGATGCTTCGTGACGAAGGGTGATTTCGGTAATAAATGCTCATATTGACCAGATTGAAAGCACACCTGAAATGATCAGCAGAGACTTAACCCGCCTCCAAATCAGTATCGCACCCTGCTTCATGGAGCCTCAGTTATGCCCTTGTTTAGGTGCGGGTGGGGGCGCTAAGCAAATGATCCGGGCCTAGTTCGGGTCAAGACGATCTGTTTGATTTTGTGTATTTGTTCGGTCTCTGCCTAAAGACTGCTTTCATCCTAACCATCAATATACCATCCTCCAGTGGTTTTCACCTTTCGCAATCGACATAATGGATGATGACCATCCTGGAACGTGGTTCATATGAAAATCACCCTCGCGGTAAACGACACGTCAAGGGCCTTTAAAATGACACCTCCAACCCGCGGTATATACCCCTTCGAAGCGCTGTCTCTCACGTCTAGCCGCCATGCTCTCGCAATAATACGGACTTAGGGGCCAATTAACGGCGTACCCTCTCCAAAACAGGCACACCAGGTACTTGCACTGACGTACGGATCTCTGCTTTAGCTGAGCAAATTCTAACGTATAAAGTTAGCTATTTTTACTCATGCATTCATCCTAAACCACGTCGTCCAAAATGTGGTCAAGACCCTGTACTTTTCTCGCCTTTTCGCCGCTGGTCATTGGAACTCCCGGAGTTTTCGACGCGGTTCAAAACAGAGCAGCCCACTGTAGGGTCGACCGTTAAACTTGACTGTACGAGCTCAATTCTAACCGGTTGGAACAATCTCACCTCCTAGTGACTAGATGGAACACTTCACGGCTCAGAGAACCAAACAGCAGGCATCATCTCCTTCCGCGGGGTGCCTTATGCTGACCCTCCCATCGGCAACCTTCGTTGGAGAGCACCTGTTTCTCCTCCATCAACCCATCTTGGGAACGTGAATGCAACGCAGGTAGCGTATGTTTAGGAGCTCGCGTGCCTATTTAGTTGATAATCCGCATAGTTCGGCAACACTTGTATTCTGGCGACCCAGAGTAGTGTTCTCCCCGGCACATCTGAGGACTGCCTCCTCGGCAACGTAAGTATATCCCCACAAGTGTGTTCCCCTCGCTGATAAGTGGCGGGTCAGGTGTATATTCCTATTAATACACGTATCAATGACAAGCTTCCCGTGATGGTCTGGTTTCATGGTGAGCATTCGCTTGTTGAAGGCACCTTGTATCTGAACTCGAAAAACAGGCGGCGGATTCCAGATTGGAACAACTCATACTGCACCTCCAGAGAAAGTCCTACAGTCAAGCGTGCATCCGATGATTTTTGTGTCGTTCGAATATCGTGTTGGACCCTTCGGCTTTCTAGGTACGCAATGTACGAAAGTGATGTGAATTCTGCCAAATAACGAGCGTTGCAGGCGGTCCACAAGTAAACGATGACGGTAATCTGAATGCGGGGTTGTTGGATCAGGCACGTTTCTTGACACCAATCGCTTCATAGTCGCTTATGATCTTGCCGCAGCGCGCTGCTCTTCACTGGCTGCAACGTTATATAGGCAAATTTGGCGGAGACAAGAAGTAAGATGTCAATTTCTCGCTTGGTGACGCCGTTTCCTGACGTAGTACACACTGACTAGGAAAATAACCATTTGGGGGGAATCGGCGGGAGCTGCATCAACCATGTACCACGTACGTTGTGTCAAAGTCACGAAGTCAAATCTACTAACGTTGGGAATAGATGATCGCAAAGAATGGTCAAGATGAAGGTCTCTTTCGTGCAGCAATGGGTGATAGCCCGTCCCTGAATCTCATGCCACCCTCTGACGGGGACTATATTGTGGAGATCTTCAATCAATATGCCAACTTCGCGTATGTCAATTTGGATCTTTCTCATTCTACTAGCCGCCCTCTTACCTATCATCGGAGGCTGTGGGAACAAGGGGACCGATGCTCTCGAATGTCTAAGGTCCGCTGATTCCAACACACTCGCACTGGCAAGCAGCAAAGTTCTCGCCGCACGCCCTGCAACACTCGGTGTCTTCGCACCCTACTTCGATGGCAAGTTCATCACGGAGAGGCCCGTTGAAGCTTTTGCTGCCGGGCGTTTTGTACATGTTCCCGTTTTGTTTGGGTCGGTCCCCTTTCAAGCTCAAACGTCGATACAACGACTTACCTGGTCTTTTAGGTCCAATACAAATGAGGGAGCAAATTGGTCCCCCTCTATCCCAGACCCCTCTGCCAACACCTCAATGCCAGGGGCCATAGAAAAGACTATCTACAATTTCATCCGTGGTCAATACGATACGTTCACGGAGGAGTCGGCTGACTGCGCCTTCGAAATGTACCCACTGGAGTCGTTTGGGTCGCTTGATCTCCAAGTACAACAAATGTGGGGAGAGGCGAGGTACATCTGCGCGGCAATTATGATTGCAGGACGAGCTTCTCGCTTCAATACAGCTTACCAGTTCCAGTGAGTCGTTGTCGTCCCTGGGCTCATCTTATAGCTCACATTTTGCTAGCTATGACAATCCTCACCTTGGCTCTAATCACATGAATGACCTTAACGCTTTCTTTAATACACCCGCGAATGCTGATGAAGATGACCTGGCGTTGTTTGAAACCATGAGGGAGTACTTTACATCGTTCGTCACGACAGGAGTACCTTCAGCGAAGAACGGAATTGCATGGGAGGTGCGCATTTCGACCTTCACAAACAATTGTTGTTAATGCCGGCGTCGGTAGCCTGTTAGCTCAACCACTGGAAGTCGCCGCATACTATTTAATCTTATCGGCCTGAAGATGGAAGAAATTGACGATGAGCTGAACACTCGCTGCAATTTCTGGCACGGGATCAGCTCCGAAATTTATACATAGGTCGCCATTCCGCATGTAATTCCGCTTGATTTCCATGGTGATGGCGCCTCCATCCAAAACCACCTACTCCAAGAGTCATCGACCCTTGAACACTAAGTTGCGTAAGACAAACACTGTCCCCAATCCAGGTTATAAATCTCCAGCCTTTACCAAATAAATTCCTAATAATGATACCTAGCTCTAAACGACTTCCGACTTAGTGCCCTATCTAGCGGACAGACTACAAAAATTCGGGCGCGGTCGTCGTCGTCTCTCGCCGCCCTGATCATCTGAAACTCCGATTCAGGAATGCGTGTTGCCAGCGCTAACATAACCGAACCGAATGAAGGAGAAATGAGAGGAATCGTAAATTGCTGGCGGTGTTCGACGTTGGCATAAAACCGAATATCACTGCCAGTGAGCTTTGTGGTCGGCTGGAGCCCCTAGGAGATCGCACAGTCGTCGCTGTGATATCGCAATCAGATAGCTATTGTGGCAGAAATTTCACCAGAACCTACACAATCATCTGAATTTGAAGCCTTGATAACCTCCATCTCATCTATTCGGAGCTCGAGTCTTAGTCTTCTCAAAGCCCGCAGTCGCGCAAGCTTGTTTACACGCTCCGGCACGTTTCCCCACGTAGCTAAATCGGAATAACGATAGATTTCGAGTACTTGCAGAGTGCTTGCATGGTTCTCCAGAATCGCATCGAAGAACCCCGTCACGAGATCGGTATGGTTGAGCGAGCGGTTAACCCAATATTTCTCCGTGTTAGATAACCACAGCTCCTCGACACCTGAGTAAGAGGAGAGATACTGGACAAACGCCGTTTCCATCTCCAACATGTTGAAGCAGATATTTTTGAGGTGAATTCCCCCCGCCCTAAGGTCGTCCCACACCTGGCCAAGCCCCTGCGTACCATACTCCGGGCGAATTTCCAAAGAAGTCAAACATGTCATATTGGTGAGGGTAGAGAATTTGCTAAGATCAGGGAGAGTGGCTGCGTGGAGCGATAGCTTCCTGATGTTACGCAGGGAACCCATCTGTTCGTAGATTTTGTTGCGGTCTTCGACGTCCTCATGTCGGTAATCGGCTTGGAATTTGATTTGCAGGCTGACGAGGCTGGAATTGTTGCGAAGAACCTCTGCCGCGCGAGAAAATACAGGGCCTGCCTGGATGTGGATTCGAGGAAAAGTGATAGACAGCTCTGAAAGGTTAGAGAGTCGGCCGAGCTCCGGATAGGGGAAAGTGAGGTCACGACTCATATCGATGCAAACGCTTCGCAGATTTTCCTGTGAACAGAGCATATCCATTACCATCTGGTTTGCATCTGGAGGATCGAAGGCATGGGTATTCCACCTAGCTCCACTATGTGAGATTCACATTAAGCTTAAACGCCTAGGAAGATGCACGCACTCGACATTTTCCAGGTCGTGGAAGTGACGGAGGGCTCCGGGCAGATAAAGTGAAATAATTTGGATAGCTTGATTTACATCCTCCTTCTTTGACCGGCCCAAGTACCTGAAGGATCCATCCCTTCCAATCACGATATCGGGTGCTAGGCGATTTGCGTTGGTGCTCGGTGCAAGACATATGATCTTCAGCGAACGAGCAAAGATGTGGACACGGTTGGGCTTAGCGGCCATCCGAATAAGGCGCGGAGCCTTCCTCCAATCGGAGAGGTCAAGGGTAATGACCGACAGGACCCTGGGTGCGAGAATGTCATCCACATATTTGCAAGTAGCTCGGAGGCTCGCCAGATCGTTTCTGTAGATTGGCGATTTCTTGTAGCGGAGATGAGCACGTATTTGTACCAGGTATCCCACCGGTGAAATCAAGTTGGCGATGGTTTCTACGATCTCCACTGGGAGATCAGTGATATTTACCATTGCCAGGTATTGGTTGAAATAAAGCTAACGCTCAAATGATGGGCGTCGTTGGCGGGCTTGGCGGCAAGGCCCGTGAGGCTGACCTCATCGCGAGGCTATTCTAGTACTGGGCACCTGATGGGGCGTATTCAGCGACGGGAAAATATTTCATGCTGCTGGCAATCTCCTGTTGCGCGGCACCCTCAATTCGCAGTCAGAAACAACCCGAAACAACTTTGAGGCGGCTGGCGGTGATTCCAGGCTTTCGAGATCGCGTAGTTTGTCATGAAGCGAGTGTGTAGGCCCGGGACTGAATTCCATGGACACGACGCGCCAGCAGCATCATCGATTGCCATTCAACCTCTATCTATTCCTCAGAGCAAGCCCGGAGTTCTCTGCCTATGGATGTAGGCATTGTTCCTCCACACTTCAGCCCTCTTTAAACACAGTAACATCAAGAGCAGCAGTGACCCGTTAAACAGGAGCACTTCTCAGGGTCCCAACCCCTTCTCACGGTTGCCACGGCATGATGGAAAGAGAGGTTGGTTCTGAGTGAGAACATGAATGCTACGTATAAAATACCCAGGGCAATGGCTGGTCTATTGGACCTTCCACCAGAACTGATCAGCGCAGTTGGGAACAAGGTGCGTACCCTTTCAAGGCGATAGACTTCGCCATTTACGGCTTTAGTTGGGAGCATACCGAAAGGTGTTTCGGATAACTTGCAAGCAGGTCAACGCAGCCCTCGCCCCAAACGTCCTCTCATTGTTGGTGATTAACTTGCCGAAGAAGTCCGGGCCGACACTTGCGTTATTGAAGAAGCTCGCAAAGTCAGCCGAAAGCTCCAATATCTGGGGGCTCTACGTCCGAAGGCTCAAAATTGCAGCCTTTTACCATGAATTCTGGACAGTTGAGGGTAGCCGTACGTGTTTCCTTGGTTCGACGAAGGGTCCTTGAGGTGATCACTCTGAAGGAAAATGCTCCTCGCACCTTCGACGCCATCTCCAACTCGCCATCGCTTCTCTAAGAATCTTCGCTATGTATCGTGAGTGATGGTCGCTTTTTAATCTACCTTTGATAAGACGACGTTGCAGGTGGGATATTGGGATGAAGAAAGAGCCGAGTTGGGTGCATGGTGCTCTCGTTGCAGGCCTAGCGACACTCCCGGACCTTCAAAGCATGAAAGTCACAATGCGCTATTGCAGGGATATCCGGGAATTGCAATTGGAACGCATGTCCACCCTGTCAAGTTTGAGAATTGTGTTCGAAGACCATTATTCCAATTCCGGTTCCGCTGAACATAAGCCTGAGGTCCTTGGGCTTCTGCGTGTAATTGCAAACAACCACAGCCTCAAAAGGCTGGATATATTGATAAAAACAATTCATAGCGCTCCACAGTCGAAGCCTTACCTCAACGAGCTCCTTGATGAAAGGTCGTTAGGTATCGAGCTTCGTGAACGTCTCACGCATCTTAGACTCTGGGGCATCATTCCAACGCTCTCTCGGACCACCATTCCTCAACTTCGTTTCCTCAAATCAATTACGATTCATTCTCATGACGTAGGAGGTGGCACATACAACATCGAGAGTTTTTGGCATTCACTCCTAAAAGAAAACGTGGAGTTGGAAGAGATTGTGACCGATAGGATCACAGTGGAACTCGTAAAATATTTGAAGAGCTCCCAAGGATTGCGACAACTTGAGTTTTTGGGGCCGCGACTGGGGTCGACGCCTAGCAAAGGTTCCGCAAGAAGTTTTTATCAAAACACCTTGCCCAGACTCGCCCCAACTCTCCGCCGGCTCGTATTAGATGCTTCTTGGGATGAATGTTGGTGTATTGATCCGGACTCGATCAAACATTTATCCCAGTGTACCGAACTACGTCATTTGGTTGTGACGGTCGACGGATTTCTGCACGCCAAGCCGGATGATCCAAGTAATCATGTAGTATGTTACCGTGCACTCTTCGCCATTTAATACTTAAAGGATGCCAGGCGTTATTGATGACAGAGGCTCAAGATCGGCATGATCCGAGAGTCTAGCATTGAGCGATTCATGAACTCCAAAAGGAACATAAAGTCTTCTATTCTCGAACACCGTTCTCAACTCCAGAAGATGACACTACCCGACGTTCCACATGTTAGCATGTGCCGACCGTATTTTCGCCTTGCAACACATCGTAATTGAAATACATACAGCGAGACTCTGCCTAGTGAAGTTCAATAGTCTATACAGACCGTACAAGTTTTCTAAAGGAACTTCGTATTAATTTGTTGAAATTAACGCACGTATCTGGGAAGGCGATAAGAAAGAGATGGGAGCCTCCAAAGCTACCCCCTGCTTTGCCATACTTTCGACCCAGATTGGCATCAACAAACCCATCCAAAATATGACCCAAACATAATTCATTACGGAGGGTACCCGACGAATTCCAACTGTCTTTGCCAAGAGTGATCAATCCATCCTCGAATGTGATAATCACGGCTTGCAGCAGATAATAGGTCACCGTACTCCATCCATCCCGGAACACCTTGGATACCGCCCAATCTCCTATTGCATGACAGATACCAGAAAGGAAAAATGCGACATAAAGCTGGGTATAGGAAGAGAGGTTGCTTTTTGGATTTAGACCCAGAATATTCACTGACACGAATCGTCCATGGGCTTGTAGCGGCTAAGGCGGCAAGTTGTGAGTGATCAAAGTGAAAGATTTGAGTTACTTTACTTTACCCGACGCAAGAGTTGGTGCCACATCCGACTTTGGTAGGGATGGTTAGTCACATTCGAACGGATCTTGAAGAGATTACGCCAGCTCACCCCCAAAACAAACGGATACTCTTCGCACTGTCCAAGGGCCCATAGAAGGAAGGCCAATCTCGAGGTTCGCATATCCCGAGCGCGACAGTAATCGTAGCCAGAAGGCTATAATTATGTAACTGAACGGATGCAGTAGACAACCAAAAAATCATGATGTTGTAAATTCGCCACACGAAACCTCGCGAGCCAAATCCTTCATCTGTGTTAATTTGCCATGCGGGATTCTCTGTGCGGAGGAACCTCAACACATCACTGGCTAGAATACACACGAGTACGCGAAAGAATTGATATCGGACGAACGACCACCGGGATCGGGTTGAACGGCGAAGGTGGGGGATCTCCCAAGACCAGTTAACTCCCCTGTTATTCAGCATGATGTCCGCGGACCATCCGAGGCGTTGGAGGAATGGCATTTGGGTAAGGGGGAGTGTTTGGCCTTTTCGTCTCTGGTTTAGGTAGGCGTCGTTAATGATGGCATGGTCGAAGTAGGCGATAATGTTGAAGCTGAATGCCATAGCATTGTAACAGATATATAATCTTGGGGCGGTAGGTGGGTAAGGGCGGAAAATGACATGGACTTGATAGACGATGAGAGCAAGGCCGCATATGTGTCGGACTGCTCTCGAGCTGGGTGCCACGGCCAACCCGAATAGCGCGATGGCAAGGGATCCGAGAGCGTCTAACATGGGCGAATTCACAGATGGAAGCTAGCATGGGTATTGGGTATCAGAATCCCCTTTATATCCCAGAAAGCGTGCCGTGGGACTGCCAACAAACTCTTCAATGCTTCACTGTGAATGCCAAGAAGGTATTCTTGTGATTATCAAGAAGGCACCCCGCAACTGTCAAGAACGTATCACCAGTTGGTTGGCAGCATCCGCATTGCGCCTTTGGGCTTCGCCATCTTGATCGTGCATTTGTCAGAAAAACGGATTGACTGCATACGGGACGCATGTATTTTGGAACACTCATCTACATAGAGGCTTTCCGAGAGTGGAGGCTAAATCTGACTTCTCCGCCCGCTCTGTTCTTCACCTCGTCTTCTTTCTCAATGTACCTAGCTTCACACACAGGATCCGTCAGTGTGGTATGTCTGAAATTACCTGGATCTCGCATCTACTCTCGGGGTATTGAGACCTGACAGATCGTAAGTCTTGTTCCCTCCGATATTCATCGATTAAACAATATGAACAACACATACGACACAAATTACTCGACGCACCAGTGAAAACCATAGTGATCGCTATAAATGTCACACACACCAAGACTGCGACATACGGTTAGGTATTCACTTGTTTCAGCTTTGAACACCGTTTATTAATCTACATAGTTGCGGAGTTGAGGGGGGGCACAATGTTGTTCAACGTTCAGCAATGGGGACACATAGCTTGAGCGGTATAAATTCCGAGAAATTGTGCGGATATTCGCATCATTCGCTAAGCTGTGGGTGGATCTTCTTCCAACTTGGCCGGAACGTGCTTACGCTTTTTGTAACCCTTCCCTTAACGAAAGATACATAAGAACCTAGTCAAATGGGAACGACTAAGTGAATAAGAATATTGCTTCCCGGCCATTTCACGTTGAACGTTGAGCCTCCCTTTACTCCGTGTTGCCGCACAATCCACGATGGTGCTTCAAGCAGCCCAGCCTCAATCCGTCCCTCACTTTTCGCGATGTCTGTTAAAGACCTCCGAGGCAAAAAAAAAAAACTCAACTATATTTTGTTTTGTGGCACGGGCAACGGGGA
Organism: Calvatia gigantea; assembly: GCA_025093985.1. Taxonomy (NCBI): domain Eukaryota; kingdom Fungi; phylum Basidiomycota; class Agaricomycetes; order Agaricales; family Lycoperdaceae; genus Calvatia; species Calvatia gigantea. Next base: position 288,694 of record JACAAK010000005.1, on the reverse strand, counting down.
CAGTGTATGCTCGCAACCCCTTAGACCGGGTTAGAAAACTGATGCCATTGCTGAACAGTACAGAGGAGCCGATGGATTTCACCGCTGTCGCATCAACGTTGAGATTCAGTAATAAGTCCCCTTCAACATACCGAGCGAACGAAAAGGTGGCTTAACTACCTATGTTTTGAAGACTGTATGCCGCTTGGTACCTTTTGCTAGATGAGGAGGAAAACCGCGAGATTCAAATTTGCCGCACGTTTGATGTGGAGCACGTTACTAGACCCGACAAGCTTAACAAATGAGTGAGAGTTGTCATGAGCCTACTCAGATTGTCAACAGACGAGAGTGACTCTCCCTGAGAACAGCTTGGTCGTACGAAATGCCAAAGCGCCAGAATTTGAGAACATTGCTGACACACTCTCTTCAGGTCACGGTTGTCACAGCATGGTGGGAAAAGTGGCAAGTTCCGGGTGAGAAACGAGCGCTACGTAAAAAACACTCCAGTCACTTGAACGAGGTAACGTAATCGGACCCTCCGCGAGGACGATGCCTGGTCTGTTGGACTTTCCATCAGAACTGATCGGCGCAGTTGGAAACGAGGTGCGTACTCTTTCAAGGGCAAGGGACTTGGTCATTAATAGCTTTAGTTGGGAGCTTATCAAAAAGTGTTTCGGATAACTTGCAAGCAAATCAACGCGGTGGTTGCGCCGAGCGTCCTCTCATTGTTGGTAATTGACCTGCCGAGGAAGATCGAGCCGACACTTGCACTACTAGAAGAGCTCGCAAAATCAGCCGAAATTCCCGGCACATGGGGGCTCTACGTCCAAAGGCTAAAAATTGCTGCCTTTTACCCGACCAGTCACGCACCCTGGGAAGCAACCACCACTCGTATGTCTTTTCTCAGGATAATTGGGGAGCCAGAGCTCTTGAGGTGATCATTTGACAGGGAAATGTTGGTCGCACCTTCGACGCCACCTCCAACTCGCCGTCGCTTCTCTGAAGAATCTTCGCCACGTGTCGTGAGTGGCAGTCGCTTTCCAATCTACCTTTGACGAGACGATGTCACAGGTGGGATGTCGGGATGAAGAAGGAACCGGGTTGGCTGCATGGTGCTTTCGTTGCTGGCCTCGCAACACTCCCAAACCTTCAAAGCATGGAAGTCAAGATATGCTACTGCAGAGATACCCAGGAAATGCGATTGGAACGAATATCCACCCTGTCAAGTTTGAGAATTGTGTTCGAAGACCATTATTCCAATGATTCCGCTAAACATAAGCCCGAACTTCTTGGCCTTCCACGTGTAATTGCAAACAACCACAGCCTCAAAAGGGTGGATATATTGATAGAAGCCTTTCATAGCGCTCCCCGGTCGGAGCTCTACCTCAACGAACTCCTTGATGAAAGGTCGCTCAGTATCGAACCTCGTGAACGTCTTAGTCACCTTGGGCTCCGTGGCATCTTTCCAATGCTCTCTCAGACCACCGTTCAGCAACTTCGCTTCCTCAAATCAATTACAATTCATTCTCACGACGTTGGAGGTGGTCCAGACAACATCGAGAATTTTTGGGGTTCCCTCCTGAAAGAAAAAGTGGAGTTGGAAGAGATTGTGACCGATAGGATGACAGTGGGACTCGGAAGATATTTGAGAGGTTCCCGAGGACTGCGAAAACTCGAGTTTCGGGGAGCACGACTTGGGTCACACGACTTGGGTATCGTTGAAATTTTTATCGGAATATTTTGCCCAGACTCACTTCGACTCTCCATCGACTCGTGTTGGATGCTTCTCGGGATAAATGTTGGTGTATTGATCCAGACGCGATCAAACATTTATCTCAGTGTACCGAACTACGCTATTTGGCTGTGACGGTCGACGGAATTCTGCATGCCAAACCAAATGATCCAAGTAATCATATAGTATGTTACCATGCGCTCTTTCCCATTTAGTACTCAAAAAATACTAGGCACCGTTAATAAAGATGGTTTCAGAGAATCTCCAAAACATACAGCGGCTTAAGATCGGCATGATCCGAAAGTCTAGCGTAGCGCAAGTCATGAATTCCATAGGGAATATCAGGTCTTGTATTCTCAAATACCACTCTCAACCCGGGAGGGTGACACTACCTGACATTCAACATGACGATAGGCTCTTCTACGCCGTAGAATCTGGAGATGGGTTGATGAAATATGTCGAAACTTCTTTGAATAGTTGATTGAATAGTTGATTCCCTGGCGTTATCAGCCTCGCCGCCTTGTCTGGTTGGTAAATATATCAATGCCGGTTGTGCGAAATAAGGTAGTCAGTAAGGAACATGTGACTAAGGAAGTGTTGCACTTGCGTAACAAGAAGCTTTTGGTGCGGCCAGGTCCTTGAATTACCAAGCCTTCAACGTGGGTAGGCAAGCGGGAACTTTTTGCTCATTCATTCACTGTTATACAAATTGTGAACTCGTAGCCACAACGACATGAGTGCTGGGTATTCGGCATCACCCTCAGCATAGCAATCGAAATTTCTGTCTGCTGGCCTAGCCATAGCTTGGTACTACTCACTGCCCTATAGAATACTACAGAAACTAGCAACTTGCATTAAAAAAGCTCTAGCCACATGGGACTGCTTGGTGTTCACGAACAACCTCCAAAGATCCATCCACTTACCCCCAAGCCCGGGATACCTGGTAAACCAGATCCCAACATTCTCTCCCTTCGGACATTGATATTCTCCCCCAAGAAAGTACTGTGGTAGGTAAATTGATTTAGATTACTTGATTAGCATCTCCTTCAGCCCAAATGGAGGATCCATCTATTTAAAACAACAATTTGTGTGGTAAAAACAAAATAAGTAAATATATTTCTCAACCTCCCAACCTCTTCCCACGATTGCCACGGCGTGGTGGAAAGAGAGATAGGCTCTAAGTCCCCTGAGTAAGAACAGGGATGCTACGTATAAAACAACCCAATCACGATGAGAGAAGGCAACCAGACCCTCTACCAGGACGATGCCTGGTCTGTTGGACTTTCCACCAGAACTGATCAGCGCAGTTGGAAATGAGGTGCGTATCCTTCAAGGCGACATCAGACTTGGTCATAAACAGCTCTAGTTGGGGAAGTACCGAAAGGTGTTTCGGATAACTTGCAAGCAGGTCGACGCAGCCCTCGCACCAAACATCCTCTCATCGTTGGTCATTGACTTGCCGAGGGAGATCGAGTCGACACTTGCGTTATTAGGGGAGCTCGCAAAATCAGCCGGAAACCCCAATACATGGGGGCCCTACGTCCAAAGACTCAAAATTACCGCCTTTTACCCTACCTATCATAAACACTGGGAAGCGGATACTCGTATGTCTTTCCTTGATGTGATGAAGGGTCCTTGAGGTGATCACTCTGAAGGAAAATACTCGTCGCATCTTCGACGCCATCTTCAGCTCACCATCGCTTCTCTGAAGAATCTTCGCCACGTATCGTGCGTGATTGTTACTTTCTAATCTACCTTTGACAAGACTGCGTTGCAGGTGGGATATCGGAATGGAGGAGCAGCCGGGTTGGGTGCATGGTGTTCTCATTGCTGGCCTAGCGACACTCCCGAATCTGCAAAGCATGAAAGTCACAATACGCTATTGCAGAGATGTCCGGGAATTGAAATTGGAACGATTTTGCACCTTGTCCAGTATGAAAATCGTGTTCAGAGACCATTTTATCAACTCACCGAAACATGAACCCGAACTCCTTGGGCTTCCGCGCGTAATTGCAAACAACCATAGCCTAAAAAGGCTGGACGTATTGATCAAAGCATTTTATAACGCTCCCCATTCGAAGCTCTACCTCAACGAGCTCCTTGATGAAAGGTCGCTCAGTATCGAACCTCGTGAACGTCTGAGCCATCTCGGACTCTGGGGCATTATTCCAACGCTCTCTCAAATTGCCATTCAGCAACTTCGCTTCCTCAAATCGGTTACGATTCATTCTCATGACGTTGGAGGTGGTACGGATAACATTGAGAATTTTTGGGGTTCCCTCCTGGAAGAAAGAGTGGAGTTGGAAGAGATTGTGACCGATAGAATGACAGTGGGACTCGGAAGATATTTGAAGGGTTCTCGAGGGCTACGAAAACTCGAGTTTTTGGGGGCACGACACGGACCACCACCCAGCAAACGCTCCGCTGAAAGTTTTTATCAAAACATCTTGCCCCGACTGGCCCCAACTCTCCATCGGCTCGTATTGGATGCTTCTCTGGATCGATGTTGGTGTATCGATCCAGACTCGATCAAACATTTATCGCAGTACACTGAACTACGTTATTTGTTAGTGATGGTTGACGGAATTCTGCACGCCAAACCGGATGATGCAAGCAATCATGTGGTATGTTACTGTGTGTTCTTTCCATTTGATGCTCAGAAAGATGCCAGGTATTATTGATTCAGAGAATCTCCAGGACTTACAGTTGCTTAAGATCGACACGATCTGGAGGCACCGCACGATGCAACCCTGGGAGAACCAGTGGCGGAATATTAAATCTTGTGTTATCAAATGTCGCTCTCACCTTTGAAGGGCGACGCTCCCTGACATCCTGATTCGGCGCCTTCATACGCTCTTCCACGCTGTAGAATCTACAGATGGGTCGATGAGATATGTCGAAACTGAAATCGACAGTTCTCTGGTGCTATCCGAGGCCTAATAGTTTTGGTTCGTCGTCAAATGATAGGCCTTACTGAAGTCTCCGGTTAATAACAATAGCGACGCAGATCATGTAAAATAAGAAAGGTACCAAGTGACTAACTTGGTGAGGAATCGTGGAACTAAGGAATCATTGGATTCGCGCAACCGGAAAGTTCTGGTTAGGTCCTTGAATAACCAAGCTCCCAACCAAGATAGATAAGCGGGAATCCACTCCTTCACTCAGCGTTATACGAAATCGTGAACTTGCGGGTGTTTAATAGAGGTGCCGGAACATGGGACCATGGGCATTGGCCATTTGGCATCACTCCCAGCATAACAATTTGGTACTACCCACCACCACGGGGCACCACGGAAACTGGCTACTCGCAATAAAAGGTTCCGACCACCGTAAGATTTTTCGGAATTCACATTCATGTTCTTTTCCATCAGACAAAGATTCAGTTGGAAGGTTGGAAAATAAATCAGAGTTAGCGCAGTACGGTCTGATCTCTGCGAACGCCCTTCTCGGGGGAGTGGCGGGACAAATAGAGGTTATTCCTATTGAGAGAAGCTGAAGATGAAAGAGGGGTTCTCAACGTTGCTGAACATTGGTCACAATCGGATCGTCGTCGGTCAAGCGCGAGGATTCCTATGGTCACATACTTATGTGTACTTCCACTGTCTCTTTATCATTCCCCACAAAGGGATATTTTACTTGCGCTATCCACCGCCCATCGTCCGCTTGAATATCGGCCCGGGGCAATGAATAATCTCTGTGTCGCATCAATAAGGCAGGGAACGGGGAATGTCCCACGGCGGCTGACGTGAAAGCATGAAGTCTGGTTGAATTTTGGCTCCTCCAACCACCACCACTTACTCGTCCGTGACGAGCTCTGATCGTTTCAGACTTCGTCTCTCAGGTACACATGTACACCGTCTGAGCAGCTATTTCTTCACGAAAGGCGTGGTGATCACAGATCTGACTCACGTATGCCACAATTGTTTCGTGATTTCGTAGCCAACTGACCCTTCTCTGGAGTACCTGGCGTTGAACAGTTGAACTACGCACTCGAAAACCTCATAACCCATTTTTCTACCTTCACAGCCACCGGTGCTACTGATTTACATTTTCCTTCCTTTCACGGGATGAAAAACATCTGGCTTGACATCGATCCGGTACGACCCCGGCTTCACACTCTATTCAGAATGTCTTCAGACCAGCTTCAAAAATAGGGGCACGACGATGCGATCGCGTTGATGCTTGCCGTGCATTGCACGAATATCAACTTGTTGGGCGTTTCAACTGTAAGTATTTCTCCGGTTTACGTTGAGGGTTTGACATACCAATCACGAACCGTGTAGACGCATGGCAATGCACCCAGCACCCATACATCTCTCAATGCTGCGCGATGTTTACACGCGTATGGCGCCCCCTCGCATATCAAAGTCTTTCCAGGGGCAACGAAACCACTTATCCTGCCAGCGAAACATGACCCAGAGATCCACGGTGAGGATGGGTTGGGTGGCGTTGAGGGTCTCCCAGATGCAGCCGATCCGGATGTCCTTGGACGATTTGTGCCCTCAGGGGAGAAGCCCGAAGTGATGAGAGCGCTGGAAGGTATGGCACAGGCGATCAAGATTATGTGGAAAGGAGGGAGAGGGGAGAAAACGACAGTCGTGTCGAGTGGACCTATGACGAATATTGCGTTATTCGTTTGCGTATACCACGACCTGATCGACCAGGGGGCGGTGGAGGAGCTTGTCTTTATGGGTGGAGGTGTGGGACTGGGGAATCGATCAGCTGTGGCGGAGTATAATGTCCTGACTGATCGTAAGCCTTCTTCCCCCTCCCAATACCCATTGATTCGAACATCATGAACAGCACACGCGACACAAATCGTGCTCGACGCGCCGGTGAAGACTACAATGATTCCGATAAATGTCACACACACCGCGATTGCGACATACGAAGTTCAACACCGACTCCTCTCTGGCGTGCGCCCTCCTGAATCCCAAAACACCACTTCATCGTCATCATCGTTGTCACCATATCCACCCCTTCCTACCGCTATAACACCTCTCCGACACACTCTCGCGACGATCATAAACTATTTTGCGGCCTCATACAAATCTGTCTTTGGTTTCTACGACGGTCCACCTCTTCACGATGCACTCACTATTGCCTATTTACATTCTCCGGAGCTAGTTAAGGGAAAGAGGTATAGAGTCGATGTAGAACTGAACGTGGGGCATTGTATGGGCGAGACTGTCGTTGATGTCTGGGATTATAAAAGGTGTGGAGAATTAACGTGGGGCAGGGACGGGAAAAATTGTTTCGTCGTTCAGGATTTGCACGTGAGTACCCACCCGTGCGTCCTAACACGAACACTGACGTCTGTAATATACAGGTTTCTGCATTCTTTGATATATTCCTGGATTGTGTGGATAAATGTGACAAGGTCTCTCCGTTGAACGATACCGCGAAGGCGACTTCATAATACACACATGCACATAAACGGATATCCAAACCCGTTCACTAGGATGGGACGAGAGAAGTCCAATGGCGCTTTTAAGAGGTCAACAACTTGAGTACCAACCATACGACTATGATATTTGAACGACCACAAGGCGCCACCGAAATTAATCTTACAATGACATGCATATGTATTCTTACCCAAATAACACATCCTCCACATCCCTGTTGGTCGTCATCAGGTTGTTACTCACTTACCGCTGATCGGTCCTGCTGATACCGGTAATATTTGACGTTGGACATTGAATACGAAAAATACGGATTCACAATACGTTCCCTGGCCTTCTGTCGTGGAGTGTAATTGTTACGATGATCTCTGTCAATGGCCAAGTGACCAACACATTCCAAGAGGATCGTGAGGTGTCTCTTAACAATAACCGAAGGGCTTGTCATCCGAGCTTATGACCATGATCACAACAGGGAACTGTCATTTCTACTGGCTATCCATCACGCATCAAGCCGTTGAATCTATTTTACCGACAGAACATAACCCGCACATACCCAAAGTATCCCACGAATCGGTGGCCTTTCGGCTTGTTCATGCCCTCAAGATACGTTCATCCTATTATTCACAAGTAGTCGCCACTCCGATCATGTATGATGTGTTCAACTCATCTTGACCTCTGCGGGTATGGAATTTGCCAACGGAAAGTAGGACTACTTTCAGTTTCAAACAGAGGAGTATAAAAGCACCTCTTTTGTTAGGGAGATCCAGAACCCGCCGCCCTACAATGAAGTCGATTTCTTCTGTTGCCTTTGCTCTCATTATACTCTCGCAGGAAGCGGTCACCGCCGTAGCCACACCCACCCAAATCTTTGATATTAGCAAGCAAGCTAGGGTATGAGATCTACCCGCAATCTTCAGCCCCGGGTACTTACAACGACCCGACGTGCCTTTCAGCAAAATTTCGGCGAGGTCACACTGCAGCCTCAGAAACCACTGCGGCATCGTCCGCGTGCCGTTCGACCGCACTCCCGTGTGCACAGACTTCGCTGGCAATTTTGCGTTCCTTAACATTCAATTGAAGACAATGACTCTCACTGAAGTCGGATGCTTGGCTTTTAGGTGGGTCAAATTAAGCCCCCTCCACCAGTGCCTTTGTTCAAATTGGAGGCACGACGCTGATATTTGAATAAGGACTTTGGATGTGTTGGACCGAACTTTGGAGGAGATGTAGGGCTTGGTGGTACTCTCACGGTTGATTACACTAATTTCAACGGGCAAAATGTCTCTGGCTTCATTAGTTCGGTTTTGTGTTCGCTCGTTTGAGTCTGTGCTGCCTGTGAATTTGGCCCAAGTGCCAAAACCATGACTTTTGTAGTTGACAAATTAGGGGTTATGCAGGGTCCTGACTAACCTCGCTTTGCTTTGATAACAATCCATCATTGCCGCCCATACGATTCCGTGAAACCGTCAATAACGCAGTGGGGCACGAAATTACCCTACTAGCCCTTTAAGCCGGGTATAGCAACAAGGCCTTGTGAGTCCGCCGGCCGCTCCCCGTCTCCGGCTCCATTTTGATCTTTATTATTACGACTGCTCCGCTGTTGGTCCGACTTTGGCGGCCGTTGGACATGTCTACACTAGTGGGTGGTGGAAATTTACACTACAAGGGCAAAGAACAATGCTGCAAGTTGATCAAGGGCCTGATGTGCATTCTATTTTAGGAGACTGGGCTGAAGAGAGACTCTGGCGCACAGTTGTGTTGCCCTTCTAGCGGGCGTCATGTGAGGTGTTCCGCTAGTTAGGGCCACCTACCTTGTGTTGTAAAACTTTGAAATGTTGGAATTTTAGCCTGTATAAACGCACAAAAAGATGAGCATATACGGCCAATCTCCCCCAGAAGCCGAATGAAACGGAAAATCGGAAACCTTTTCCGTTACTTTTCCAACTTCAACCTCCTTGGAGGTGCTCAGACGGGCCCCTTGGGGGGAGCTGTAGGAACCGTCATCAACGGGTAGAATGAATTGATGTATGATGAGCCGTTGATATTCATACAATATTGCACAACCAAAGGCTTCATATATAAGTCTTGAAACAGTGCGTGAAGGACACACACAAATCCAACATGCAGTTCAAGTCCGTCCTCGCTTTCGCTCTCCTTCTCGTTTCCCAAGCTGCCGCCTTGGCAGTTGACCCGCAACCTACTCTTATGCCATGTAAGTTCCGTAGTCTCTATCCTCCCGAATTACTAGCTCACCGTTGCATGCGACTTCTCGTGCACTGAATATTTTTGCAGGCACAGAGGATAAGGTGAGCAACAGAAACCCTGTAGCGAACAATAGAACTGACCAATATTCTAGCAATGTTAATAAGAATTGACAGGCCATTTTTCGGAAACTGACTAATTTTTTGAATTAGGTGGTAAAGGGTACCATTGCTGCGGTTTTACCGCCTCGTTCAAGAAGTGAGTTACTCCATTCTTCACGCGTAGAAAAGGATGGCACTTAATTATTCGTTCGCTTTAGTTGTGTCCCTTTGGACACCGTCTGCTAATCTAGCTGCGGAGTTGAAGGGGACGTAATGTTATTTGGCGATTGGGACACGTCGCTCGACTGGCATGAGTTACGAGAAACTGTGGAGATAGTATCTGTGTTACTCGCCAAGCTGTGGATAGATCTTCTCCCAAAGTCGGAACATGCCCACTTTTTTTGTACTCCCACCCGTAATGAGTAATGAGAGATATATAAGAACCTAGTCAAACGGGAACAACGAAGTGTCTAAGAATGTTGCTTCCCAACCGCTTCACGTTGAGCCTCGCTTTACTGTGTGTTGCCGTACAGTCAGCTATGGCGCTTCCAGCGGCCCAGCCTCAAACACTCCCTCGCTGTTCGTGGTATTTATTTTAAAGACCTCTGAGGGAAAAAATCTCAATTATGTTTTGTTTTGCGGTATAGGCAACGAGGAGAACGTATGCTTACAGCTCCTTGGACCAGGTTAAATAAACTGATGTCGTTGCTTAACAGTGCAGAGAAGCCGACGGATTTCACTGCTGTGGCATCACCGCTGCGATTCAGTAGTAAGTCCTTGTCAATATACTGAGTGAACGCAAAAATGGCATAATTACTTATGCTTTGGAAAGTTCTATGCCGCTTGGTACTTATTGTTAGGTGGAGAGGAAACCTGTGAGATTCCGGCGCATTTTGTGTGGCACGTTGGGCCAGACTCAATAAATTCAAAGTTACTGTGGTCCGCAAGCTTTCTCAGATCGTCCGACCAAGGCATGACAGTGACGTAAACATCATGATGCTTTGGAAGGGCCGCTTCTCCACAAGAACGGCTTGGTCGTACAAATTGTTAAAGCGTCAAAATTTAAAGAACATCGCTAATATAACATTTTTGCCCTCTCTGGCGAAAAACAGCCGGTGTAGTCCTGAACATGACGAAACAGAGAAGGTCCAGGCTACTTCCGGTAACTTGACCGGTGTTCGACATACCCAGCCCCTGACATAAGCATGGACTCCACGTTCCGGTTTCACGTTCTAGTTTGCGTTCGGGAGCAGTGGAGGGCCAGGGCTTCGGTGTTCAATTGGGACCTTGTCCACATCCTGAATCCCTATCGGACAAAGGGACTGGGTTGCGGGTAACGGGGTACATCGTGTGTGGAGATATGGGTTGTGCTCTGAGGTGAATACCAGGTATCGGTGAAACTCACCAGTGAGATTACGTCAGCGAGGGTTTCTACAATCTTTCCTGGAAGGCCAATGATATTTACCCTTGCTAGATGTTGGCTGGGATCAAGCTTACATTTAAATTATGTGTATAATTGACTCATTAATTGGGTTTTAACGGCAAGGCCCATAAGGTTGACCCCATCACACAGCTACTTCCATGGAGTACTTGCGCATGTGCATCTAGGATTGGGAGACATACGCGGAGCATCATCGATTGTCGTGCAACTCCTAATTTTCACTCAGAGCAAGTCTGAAATTCTCTATCTACGAATGTAGTTACTGTTCCCCCATACAGCAGCCCTCTCTTCGCAGCAATATCAAGAGCAACAACGATGGAAGGACTTTTAAGGGTCCCAGCCTCTTCCCGGAGCCCTTCGGCCCGGAGCGACAGGGTTGTTAGTGGATGAGAAGGTAAGTCCCGAGTCAGAACCTTTGAGAACGTGAACGCCCCGAAAAATCATTAATCAACCACCGTAGAACCCCTCCACCAGGGCAATGCCTAGCCTGTTGGACTTCCCGCCAGAACTGATTAGCACAATTGGAAATGAGGTACGCTGTACTTGCTACTCTCTCAAGGCGATGGACTTCGTCATTAACAGCTCTAGTTGGGAGCGCACCGAAAGGTGTTTCGAATAATTTGCAAGCAGATTAATGAAGTTCTCGCGCCAAACGTCCTCTCGGTGTTGGTAATTGACTTACCGAGGAAGGTTGAGCCGACACTTGCATTATTAGAGGAACTCGCAAAGTCGACCGAAAACCCCACTCCATGGGAGCTCTACGTCCGAAGACTTGAAATTACCGCTTTGTACCCTACCTATCATGCAGTCTGGACAACTGCCACTACCCGTATGTACTTCCTTGATTCGATGAAGGGTCCTTGAGATGATCACTCTGAAGGAAAATGCTCGTCGCACCTTCGACGCCATCTCCAACTCGCCATCGCTTCTCTAAAGAATCTTCGCCACATATCGTGAGTGACGATCGCTATTCAATCTACCTTTTGATAAGACGGAGTTGCAGGTGGGATATCGGAAGGGAGAAGGAGCCATCTTGGGTGCATGGTGTTCTCGTTGCTGGCTTAGCGATACTCCCGAATCTTCAAAGCATGAAAGTCACAATGCGCTATTGCAGAGATGTCCGGGAATTGAAATTGGAACGAATGTCCACCCTGTCAAGTTTGGAATTCGTGTTCGAGGACCATTATTTCAACTCATCAAAACATAAACCCGAACTCCTTGGGCTTCCGCATGTAATTGCAAACAACCATAGCCTCAAAAGGCTAGACATATTGATCAAAGCATTTCGTAATGCTCCCCAATCGAAGATATCCCTCAACGAGCTCCTCGATGAAAGGTCGCTCAGTATCGAACCTCGTGAACGTCTCAACCATCTCGGACTCTGGGGCATTATTCCAAAACTCTCCAAAACCACTATTCAGCAACTTCGTTTCCTCAGATCGATTACGGTTCATTCTCATGACGTAGGGGGTGGCACGGACAACGTTGAGAATTTTTGGGGTTCCCTCCTGGAAGAAAGAGTGGAGTTGGAAGAGATTGTGACCGATAGGATGACAGTGGGACTCGGAAGATATTTGAAGGGTTCCCGAGGACTGCGGAAACTCGAGTTTTTGGGGGCGCAGCTGGGATCGCCGCCCAGCAAAGATTCTGCCGAATGTTTTTATCAAGACATCTTGCCTAGGCTCGCTCCGACTCTCTATTGGCTCGTATTGGATGCTTCTTGGGATGTATGCTGGTGTATCGATCCAGACGCGATCAAACATTTATCTCAGTGTGCTGAGCTTCGTTATTTGGCTGTGACAGTCAACGGAATTCTGCATGCCAAACCGGATGATGCAAGCAATAATGTGGTATGTTACTATATATCGTTCCGATTCGGTGCTTAAAAGGATGCCAGGTGTTATTGATGAAAATGGTTTCAGAGAATCTCCGATACCTACAGAGGCTCAAGATCGGCATGACCCAAGAGCCTGACATAGCACGATTTGTGAGCTCCAGGAGGAACATCAAGTCTTGTATCCTCAATTACCGTTCTCAACTCCAGAGGATAGCACTACCCGACGTTCTACATGTTAACATGCTCTTCCATCCCGTTGAATCAGCGGATGGGTCGGTGAGATACGCCGGAATTTTGAATCGTTGATTCCTTGATGTTATTACCCCCGTCGTCTTATCCCATCGTTGAATGTTGGACCCTTTACCCGGGTTTGGTTCGTAAAAATATCAACGTGAGGCGTGCGAAATAACAGTACCAAGTGAGGAACCGTACCCTCATTCTTCACCTGTTGGCCACTTGCCGGCTGTTGGCCACCCCATATTTTCTCCTTCTCCCTTGCATGCACTGGCCCAAATTTCAGAATGTACACAGTCCTGGTGGCATAGAATATGACCAACCAAAATTTTAGTGGGAGGCTTCAGTGGAGAGTCAGGAAAAAAATAATTGTGAAGGAGGGGCCCTAATCAGTCCGTCATTTTTGCTGTGATTTCTCAGACTTTTTCCGATCCCGTGAAGATCTGGGTGTAAAATTCACTGCAAGGATGGAGTACATACCGGTGAATATGCCTGCGATTTTTCAGTTTGATATGTTGACTTAAGCTCCGAGAATTCAAGAATTAGTGGTCTGGAAAGCAGATTGTGACAAGCGGTGACAGAGGGTGGCCAACAGCCGAAAAAACGGACTTGCGCTCACCGGAACTGCTCCGACGTGACTGTCTGTTAGAATAAAATCTTAAAAAATTCATATTCGTAGAGTAGAGATATTTGCACATGAGTGGACGAGATTTTAAGAGAAAACACGGAGCAAGGAAGGAGTAAGAGGGAAAATTCCAAAAAAGTGGCCAACAGGTGAAGAATGACAGTATGACTCAGGAGCCGTTGTACTTGCATCGATTTTTGGTCAAGTCCTTGATGCATGATCCAGAGATCCACGGCAAGGAAAAGTTAGGTAGTGTCGAAGATCCCCCAAATGCAACCGATCTAGGTGTTCTTGGACGAATTGTGCCCTCAAGAGGTTGGCCGGAAGTGCGAGGGCAATCGAAGGTATGGTCCTGGCTGGCGGTCAAGGGGGAGGGAGAGGGAGAGAACGACAATCGTGTCAAGTGGACCCATGACGAATATTGCGCTGTTCGTTAATGCATACCACGACCTGATCGACCAAGGGGAACTCGTACTGAAAGATCGTAAGTCTCGTTCCCTCTCCACACACGACACAAACTGTATTCGGCACACCAGTAAAAACCACGGCGATTCTGATAAATGTCACACTTACTGCGATCGCAAGGCGTCATCGAGGTAGATCATGCAACCATATGTATGCGTTCCCATACCTGAATGACACGTCGTTGTTAGTCGCCACCAGGTCGTTACTCAATTACCGCTGAACGGTTTCCTTGATACCCTCAATTTCTGACGTTGGACACCGACTATAGAGGATACGGATTCACGGCATGTGCCTTTTCCTCTTGTCCCGGAATACAACAGTTACGATAATCCCTGTCAATGGCCGAGTGTTTAACATATTACTAGAGGAGCGTGAGGTGCCTCCTACTAATGCCCGCGCGGCTTTACACCCGAGCCTGTGACCTTGATCACAGCAGGGAACACGTCGATTCAACTGGCCATCCATCACGCATCAATCCGTTGAATCCATTTTACCGACAGAACCTAGTCCACACATACCCAAAGCATTCCACGAGTCGGTGGTCTTTCAGCTTCCTCATTCCCTCGAGATATGTCCATCCCATCATTTGCAAGTAGTCGCCACTTCGATCATGTGTGATGTCAAAGGATATTCATCTCATCCTGACTTCTTCTGCGAGTACAGAATTCGCCAACGGAAGGCAGAACTACTTTCAGTCTCAAACAGTGGAGTATAAAAGTGCCATACTCTTTAAGGAGATTCAGAACTTGTCATCTATAATGAAGTCTACTTCCCCCGTTGCCCTTGCTCTCGCTTTTGCATTCTCACAAGAAGCGGTTATTGTCGCAGCCACACCAGTTATTACCAAGCAAACGAGGGTACGAGACTTCTACCCGCAATTTCCAGTCCTGGATACTTATGACGACACGCCTTCTAGCAAATCCCCGGCCAGGTCACACTGTGCAACCCCAGCAACCAGTGTGGCATCATCAGCGTGCCGTTCGACCGCACTACCGTGTGCACAAACCTCAATGGCGAATTTGTGTTCCTCAACGACCAATTGAAGACAATGACCCTCACCGAGGTCGGATGCTTAGCTTTCCAGTAAAGCTCCTTTTCCCAGCGCCTGTGTGAACTAAAGTCTCGGCGCTGATATTTTAACAGAGACTTCGGATGTTCTGGAACGAACTTTGGAGGAGATGTGGCGCTTGGTAATACTCACACAATCGATTTTACCAACTTCAACGGACAAAATGACTCTGGGTTCATCAGCTCAGTTAGCTGTACTTTCGTCTGAGTTCGGCTGTTTCTAAATGTTTATCTTTGTTTCAATTTCGTGTGTGAATTTTATGCTACCTAGCAGGTCGAAGCTACAAACCACTGTCATCAATACCTTAGACAGTCATCCATGCGATAGGAAAGTTCTCTACAACAAACTCGTCTCTATTCCCCTACCCCTCAGCACTGCAAATAAACGTCATAAGGTTTATTAGTGAAGCTGCGCGACCACAGTGACTGAATGATAGATAGACGAACGGATATCCAAATTCCGTTTGCTCGTGAGATGTTTCCTACAAGTGACCAGGGGCCTGGATCTCGGAGCTCGTGACCCCGACAGCAGCGGGGAGCATATCTTCCGTTGGCCATCCATCACACACCGAGTCGTTGGGTCCACTTTGTTGACAGAACGTAGTTCGGACATACCCAAGGTATCCCACGAATCGGTGACCTCCCAACAGCTTCCTTAGGCCTCAAGCTATGTTCATCTCCAAGTTGCCACACTTCGGTGTCAACGGGTATTCGTCCAGTCTTCCTCGGCGAGTATAGAATCCATCAATAGGACAGAGGGATACCTTCAGTTGGAAACAAGTAGTATAAAAGCGCTTCCCTCATTCGGTACATTTGGAATCTCTCGTTTCACAATGAAGTCAATCATCCCTGTTGCTTTTGCTCTTGCTTTTGCACTCTCGTATGAAGCGACCACCGCCCAAGCTACCCCCGTCCAAGGTTCTGGCGCTGGGAAGCAGGCCAGGGTATGAGATGCCTACCTACAGCTCCCGAGATCCTGCGCGGCTAACGATAGTCTAACGCACAGCAAAATATCGGTGAAGTTACACTCTGCAGCCTCAGCGGCCAATGTGCCACTGTCCGCCTGCCCCTTGATGGTACCACTGTGTGCACATCCTTTACTGGAAACCTTGCATTCCTCAATGACAATTTGAGGACGGCGACTTTCACTAGTTCCGCTTGCTCAGCTTACCTGTGAGTCTTATGTCTTCTCCTATATGTAATTTGAGGATATAATACCAACATTGAACAGAGACGTTGGATGTTCCGGGACAAACCTCGGAGGGGATATAGCACTTCCTGGAACCTTGACCGTTGACTACACCCACATTGAGGGACAAAATGTCTCTGGCCTCGCTAGCTCTATTCGTTGTACATTCCTTTAAGCCCCAATGACTCGAAATAAATCTTTGGTTTTGTTTCAACCCTATGGTGGATTTCCTGGTTCTAGGTAGAACTTTTGTCGCTGTTTGACTTGCAATGCTGAAGTTGCTTCGAAGTGCTCTGACCCCAACTACTTCCATTCAATGTTGAAGGGGGGTGAGCTAAGAGCTCTAACGTAAAATAACATGGTGGAAGGAAGACGCTCAAAACGTAGGGACATTTCCTATGTTGGTTCAGCAGTCATCGACACCCAATTTTTCTCTCGAGCTGAGCCCTTCTTTTGTTACCCTTCCCAAGCGGCGTCCCTGGTCAAAGTAATTACGGGAGAAATACAACAAGGCGCTGGTCCACGAAGTCAATCATGGGGATTGTCATGTGCATGTATCGGCACGCTCTGTGCCTTGTTGGCATATTTGAGTCACCGCTCTATTACACAACCTCCAAAGCTGCCCGCCGAAGAAAAGGCAACCAAAGGTAGGGATCACTTTTCAGAACAAAAAACTGAACCTGCTTTAATAACAATCCATCACCACTCTCTGTATGGCTCCGTGAAACTGTCGGTAACAAGTGAAACACGAAATTCGCCTTGCGAGCCCCTCAAGGCCTTAGGCTTCAAGTAAGTTGTCACAACAAGGCCTTATTTGTCCGCCCGCCACTGCCCGTTTCCGACTCCTTTTTGATTTGTATTAATACGACTGTTCCTTTACTCCTCCGACTCTGGCGGCTGCAGGACATGTCTCCGCAGGTGCCTAGGCATACCCCCGAGCGTTCGCGAAAAGCCATTAATCTGCTTCATCTGTCAAGAAAGCCATAAGCGCTGGTGCCAGGGGTTACAAAAATAGCCATTCTTTTCACTAGCCGCTTTCTCATCGGCTAGCAAATCCTGACATACACTCTCAAATTCCTTGCTGCTACCACTGCGGTTCAAGCACTCGCTACTCCCCAGTATACCCCATGTGGGTAATGCAGTATTCCCGCTGGCTGTTTTCCATGCCGATTTTCCGCATCAGGCGGTGAGAATTTACACTGCAAGGGCAAAGAACAATGCTGCAAGTCGGTCAATGGCTTGATGCAAAATTTATTTAGGGTATATTGCAAAGACTCGAGCTGAAGGGAGATTGGCGTAGTTGTGTGACTCTTCCACCAGGTGTTATTGGTTGAGATGTTTAGCTAGCTGTGACCTGTCGACCTTGTGATGCAAGACCCGAAGTGTATGGCTTGTTTTGAGCCCACAAAAAGAAAAGCATATCTCGGGCTACTCCTCTGCGGGGAGCCGAATGAAATGGAAAGATAGAAACCTCTTTCACATGCCGTGGTCAATCTCGGAGGTGCTCACACAGACCGCTGGAGGGAGATCCATGTAAATCGTTGTTAACGGGCAGAATGAACCGACGTGCGATGAGCTATCGATGATAATACCTTAGTTTACTGCCAGAAGTTTCGTATATAAGTTTAGCGTGAAGAGCACACACACACATTTAACATGCAGTTCAAGTCCGTTCTTGCTTGTGCTCTTCTTCTCACTCCACAGGCCGCCGCCTTGGCGGATGTACCGCAACCCAATTCATTCCGATGTAAGATTCGTTGCACCTATCCACTCAAATTGCCTGCTCATTATCGCATACAACTTCCCGTTCACCGAACCCATTTTTATAGGTACAGAGGATAAGGTGAGCGATGGGCACCCTGGAGTGAGCGACGATGTTGACCGATATTCTAGCAATGTTAATAAGAACTGACAGTTCATTTTTTTTGAAAACTAACCAGTTTTCTGGAATAGGTGCCGAAGGATTCCGTTGCTGCGGTTTTGCCGCCTCAATCAAGCAGTGAGCTACTCTGATCGTCACATGCCACAAGGAATGGCACTTACTTATTCGTCGTTTCAGTTGAGTCCCTTTGGACTCCCTCTGTTAATCTGACCGCGGAGTTGAGGGGGCGTGATGTTGTTCGGCGGTCGAGACACGTAGCTCAAACGGCATAGTTTACGAAAAAATGTGGAGATATTTATACCGCCTACCAAGTCGTGGATGGGTCTCCCCCCAGCCGGAACATGCTCTCCTTTTTCGTACCCCTACCCCCCTTAATGAGAGTTATATAAAAACCTGACCGAACAGCAACAACGAAAGAACTAAGAACGTTGCTCCCTAGCTATTTCGCGTTGACTCTTGCTCTACTCTGTTTTACT
The DNA here is from genome assembly GCA_025093985.1 of Calvatia gigantea. Taxonomy (NCBI): domain Eukaryota; kingdom Fungi; phylum Basidiomycota; class Agaricomycetes; order Agaricales; family Lycoperdaceae; genus Calvatia; species Calvatia gigantea. Next base: position 270,061 of record JACAAK010000005.1, on the reverse strand, counting down.
CTACAGTCAGGTTGGGCAAACCCTCCACAATCGACCAGTCTTAAAGATTAAATCCTCTACCCCCTCAAAGTCGCAGAAAAACGATGAAAATTTCTTGGCTTGGCGTCCACCCGGTGCGGCCTCAACATCACCTCCAGGCCCTCCTCTTTCGGCTTCCAAAATAAGTGACACGACCAGGCGGTCACTTTAATGTTTGCCGTGCACTGTGCACGAACATCAGCCTGCTGGGCGTTTCAATCGTAAATCTTTCAATGTGTCTATCCACGTCGATGAGCGGTCCGATTAATTAGGGACCATGAAGACACACTCAGTACCCATACGCTCTCAATGTCGCACGTTATCCACACGCCTATGATGCCCACTCGCACGTAAAAGTCTTTCCAGTTGTCCTGCCAGGGAAGCATGATCTAGAGATCCGTGGTGGAAGTAGGTTGGGTAGCGTTGAGGGTTTCCGAAATGCCGCTGATCCAGGTGTCCTTAGACTATTCGCGCCCTCAGGACGTTGGCCAGAAGTGTGAGGGCACTGGAAGATATGACCCGGGCGGTCAATGGAAGGGAGGGAGAGGGGCTAAATGACGTTTGTGTTAAGTGGACCTCTGACGAATATCGCGTTATTCGTTAGGGTATAATAAGGCCTGATCGACTAGGGGCGGTATGAATGCTTGTCTTTATATGCGGGGGTGTGGGACTGATGAACAGATCAGCTGTGGCGGAGTATAATATCCTGACAGATCGTAAGCCTTATTCCCTCTTTCCAATATTCATTGATTAAAGTGACATGGACAGCACACGCGACACAAACTGTACTCGACGCACCAGTGAAAGCCATAATGATCCCGGTAAATGTCCCACATACCTGCGGCCGCAACGCACGAAGTTCAACAACGCTCAACACTGGCCGCTCTTGGGTGTGTGCCCTCTTGAATCCTACAACGCTACTCCCTCGTCATCTTCACCATCACTACCCACATCTCCCTACCGCGATAACGTCCCTAACGCCCCTTCACGACGCACTCATCGTTATTTATTTGCATTATCCGGAGCTTATTAAAAGGAAAGAGGCACAGACGGTGTGGAATTGGATACGGGACTGTCATCGATGTTTGAGGTTATAAAGGGTGCAAAGAACCAACGTGGGGCCGGGATGGGAAGGAATACGATATTGTTCGGGAATTAAACGTGAGCACCGACCTACGCATCTTAACACTAACACTGACATGCGTGGTATGCAGTTATCTACACCCCTTGATCTATCCCTGGATTGTGTGGATAAGTGCGACAAGGTCTATCCGTTGAAATACATCACGAAAGCGACTTCATAATCCACACACATAAACGGATACCCAAACCTATTCACTGGGATGGGACGAGAAAAGTCCAATGGCGCTTTAAGAGGTCAACGACTTGCGTGCCAACGACACGACCATGGTATTTGAACGGCCATAGGGTTGAGGTAGATCATGCAACGATATGAATGTGTTCCCCTACTCAAATAACACGTCCTTATAAGACGTTTCTCTAATACTGGTTTGAACATTGAACACGGAAGACACGAACTCACAGCAAGCTCCCCAGCCTTTTTCCCTTGAAATTCAACATCTACGATGATCTCTATCAATAGCCCATCACCAACATATTCCTAAAGCGAGAGGTGCCTTCTATCAATAACTGCGCGGCTTTACACCCGAGTCTGTGACCCCGATCATAACAGGGAACATGTCGATTCAACTGGCCACCCATCACGCATCAATTTGTTAGATCTGTTTTACCGAAGAATATGGTCCACACATACCCAACGTATCCCACGAGTCGGTGGCCTTTCAGCTTCATCATTCCCTCGAGATATGCTTATCTATCATTTGCAGATAGTCGCCACTTCGATCATGTGTGGTGTCAAGGGATATTCAACTCATCCGGACTCCTTCCGCGAGTATAGAATTCGCCAACGGAAAGTAGAACTACATTCAGTCATAAAAGCACCTCCCTCGTTAGGGAGGTTCGGAACCTGTTGTTCTATAATGGGGTTGATTTCTTCTGTTGCCCTTGCTTTCGCTTTTGCACTCTCGCAGGAAGCGGCCACTGCCCTAGCTACTCCGGTCCAAGGTTTTGGCGCTGGTAAGCAAGCCAGAGTATGAGATGCCTACCTTCAGTTCCGGAGATCCTGGGCGACTAACGATAGTCTAACGCACAGCAAAATATCGGTGAAGTCATACTCTGCAACCCCAGGGACCAATGTACCAATATCCACCTGCCACCGTGTGCACATCCTTTACTGGAGAGCTTTCTTTTTTCCTCAATGACAATTTGGTGACGGCGACTTTTACTGATGTCGCTTGCTTAGCTTTTCGGTAAGTCTTATATCTTCTTCTGCATGTAATTTGAGGATTCATATAATATCGACATTGAACAGAGACGCCGGATGCTCCGGGACAAACCTCGGAGGGGATATAGCGCTTCCTGGAACCTTGACCGTTGACTATACCGATGTTGAGGGGCGGGATATCTTTGTATTCGCTAGCTCTATTCGTTGTACATTAAGTCCCGATCGTTCCAAACGATTCTTTGGTTTTGTCCCAACATTGTCTGGTTTTCCCTGGTTCTGGGTAGCTTTCGTGTCACTGTTTGACTTGCAACACTGAAGTTGCCCGGGGCCGAAGAGGCCGAACCTGTGGCATCTTTAACCTATCCATATTGACGTCCAGAACTAGAAACCGATGACGGCAGTCATTATGCAACCAGCTTTTTCTTCTCATCACCGTTACAATCCCAAACCCGAAGGAAGTTCTGATATCCAATGGCCTGGATACTTATAACGATCCAGCACGTTCTCCAGCAAAATGTCGGCAAGGTCACACTGCAACGTCAGCAACCAATGCGGCATAATCCGTTTGCCGTTCCATCGCACTCCCCTATGCACAAGCTCCAACGGCGATTTTGCATTCCTCACCGGCCAATCGAAGACAATGATCCTCACCGAAGTCGGATGCTTAGCTTTCCAGTAAGTCAAATAAAGCTTCTTCTCCCAGCACCTGTGCGAACTGAGGACTCGGCATTGATATTGTAACAGAGACTTCGGATGTTCTGGAACGAACTTTGGAGGGGATATGGAGCTTGGTAATACTCGCACAGTTGATTTTACCGATTGCAATGGACAAAGGGACTCTGGCTCCATTATCGCGGTTTGCTGTACTTTCGTTTGAGCTGAGCCGCTTCTGAACGATTTTCTTTGTTTCAATTCCATGTATGATTTTCGTGGCACCCAGTAGGTCAATGTCATGGCTGGGTCGGGCTACAAAAAAGTCGTGTCACCATCACCTCAGACGATCGCCCACGCGATAGGAAATTTTTCAAAACAAATTTGTATCTATTCTTCTCGCCTTCAGCACTGCAAACGAACGTGATAAGGTGTCTCCTCCGAGCGGCGCGGCGAAGGGATTTAATAGTAGATAAATAAATGGATATCCACATATTTTTTATTCTGATGGAGAGGGAGAAGTACTGCAGCACTTTGGGCGCTCTAAGTGATTTAAATCCAACCCTGCGACGACTTCGGGGACAGGGGGAAACGACCGAGATGGATGGTTCTGTGGTACCGTGGTGCATCTTGAGTACGTTCCCTACTCAACTAACCCCCCCGTAACTATCACCGGGCCCTTCTTCACCGAAGAACAGCTTGATGCTCATAAAATTTGAAGCTGAACATTGAATACCAAAGAACTGGCTTCGCAGCACGTTCCCCATCCTTTCCCCCCGGAAACTCACAGTCCAATGATATCCAAATGTAACGGCCATCACGAAATTTCTCCACGAAGAGTGCTAGACGTGTCCTGCAGGTGACTACAGTCTAGATATCCGAGCTTGTGATCTTGGCCGCAGCGGGGAACATACTAACTGTCGGCCATCCATCACGCGCATGCATCAAGTCGTTGGATCCGTTTTGCCGACAGAATGTAGATCAGACATACCCAAGGTACCCCATGGATCTGTGCCCTTTCAACAGCTTCCTCATGCCTCAGGTACGTTCAGCCTATCGCCTACAAGTTGCTACACTTCGATTACATGTGGTGTTGAAGCATGCTCATCTGGTCTTCCTCGACGAGGGCAGAAACTACCAATAAGACAGAGGACTACTTCCAGTTGGAATCGAGCAGTATAAAAACACTCCTCTCATCAGGTACATTTAGGCCCTCTTGTTCCAGTATAAAAGCCAATTTCCTCTGTTGCCCTTGTGATCGCCTTTGTGCTCTCGCACAAGGCGGTTACTGCCATAGCTACCCCAGTCCAAGGCTTCAACACCGGGAAGCAAGCCAGGGTATGCCTACATACAGTTCCTAAGGTCTTGGGCGACTAACGGCTCTGGTATGAATGTGCAGCAAAATATCGGTGAAGTCAACCTTTGCAACCTCAGCAACCGATGTGGCACCATTCGCCTGCCATTTGATGGCACTACTGTGTGCACATCCTTTGATGGAGATTTTGCATTCCTCAATAACCAATTGAAGACAATGACTTTCACCAGTGCCATTTGCATAGCTTTTCAGTAAGCCTTATATCTTCTCCTGCCTGTGTTAATTGAGGATTCATATAATACTGACATTGAACAGAGACGTTGAATGTTCCGGCACGAACCTCGGGGGGGATGTAGCACTTCCTGGAACCTTGACCGTTGACTATACCAACTTCGAGGGACAAAATGTCTCTGGTCTCATTAGTGCTGCTCGATGTACATTCCTTTAGTCCTGATACCTCCAAACGAATATTGAACTCCTTACTTATACTAAATATTACATCCGCCCTATCGCTTTAACCGAAACGTCACTCCAGATTTCCTTGCCACCGCTATCGTGTGGAAACTTCAAACCAACCACATCCCGTGTCACGTTGCACCGCCTTGGCTTTGGAGTGCTAGAGTCAGAATACTTACCAATACTCATCTCCTGTATAAAGGCTGTTTTGTGGCAGAACCCTCAATAACTCCGGCCCGGTCATCTAAGCTCCCGAATGTGTATAAGAATATTATTACACTAATGTTTGCTACCATTGCGACCCAAAGCGCAGCCGCATCGCCAAGTATAAAATCCCATACCCGTCCTTGTGAGTTATCACCCTGACTTGTTTCCGTCCTGCTCCCTGACGAGAGCATCTAACCTTGTTTGTTTGACTCTAGTGTGGAGACTGCACGTCGGCTGCCTTCGGAACGGCACCCAACGAGCATCTCACACTAATCAGTCCGCCCTCCGAAGATTTCGTCACCCCGACCATTCATCGATCCGTCGCCGATCCGCTCGTTCCTCGCTCACTACACAACCGTCCACTTCACCTGCCATACGTCGTGTTTTAGACCACTACCCACTTTAATAAAATTTCACCGCACATCTTTCTCGTTATTGACTTTTTTTTTCTAATTCAGACTCTTCGCCTCTGTAGTTGCACATTCACTCGTTGTGTTTCAAAATTTCAACATTTTACCACAGTTCCCTAGCCTAACCTTCATTATACTAACTCAACTCATTTGCTATACAGATTCAGTATTTGTAGATAACCGTAGAAATTGAACACCGGACAAGTTGTCTACAGTATAAATACAGTCGAGCCAGTAGAGGCTCGACACCTAGTAATTGGATACCCATTTTTCACTCTCGAAGTCCCGCTCTGAACTGTCTCAGCTCCGTTTCCCGTTGTCGGTCGCTCTCTCGTTGACTCTCGTTCCACACTCGTTCCAAAATCTTGTCTTCAGCGACGCTGTCACTCTCGCCCCTCCTTCTCTTGTGTTCTGGACCTCTGTCTCCCCTTTCCTGGACCCGGTTTTGAAGCCTCGTGACTGACGGACGCAGTCACACCCTATTTTCGTTGAACCGCCGCCTCATCTCTTCACTAGGCATAGCATGGACCATATGTCCGTCATTGGTTTTTTTCGCGGAGTTTCTTGGTCTAACTTCCATTTACACCCAGGATTGTAAATGATCTCAAAACTTGCGCATGTTGTCCGCAGGGGGTACTCAAACTCTGTTGTCTAATCCCCAGGCCCAACTGGTCTTACTTAAATGAAGTGTTGGGTTACCGGAGGTTTGTCAATGAACTTCAATTAGGCGCCTTCCATGTGTTGTGAAGCGAAAGTCGTAACCCAAGCTCGACAATACAGGGAAAGAACATTGAATATATATGTGTTAGGAAGTTAGAAGATGCACACTTCGCCGGGCTTGAGAATGCGACAACTAATTCAATGATCAGTCAGTTACTCGAACAGGGTGGACATGGTGAGGAAAGAGCGTACTAGCCACCGTCCTGGGAAAGCGATGGGCCCACAGCAGGTATACTTGGGGCTGGGGCCTGTTACAATGAGGTTAAGAGCAAAGGTAACCAATACAGGACAGTAACTCACAGACGTCCTAAGAGATGCAAGGTGGGAGAGGGCGAATGGGGTCGTTTGTCAAGTGCGTTCAAATGGCCGGTTAGAATTTACATACCCCGGCCTCATTAGCGCCTGAGAGTTTAGGTATGAGCACAATGCCATACAGGGTAGCGAAGTTGATTCACTCACAGCGATGAACGGGAGGATCACGTTTAGGGGCGGCCATGACGACGGCAACAAAAGCGAAAAGGGGAACTACGATGGCGAAAGAGCGCATGAAGGGTACTTGACTTGAGCAGGAATATGAACGATTGGGCTTGACCCCTCAATATAAGTACCAAATCCAATGAGGCACATAATTGACTGGTGAGGTAATGGCGTTGTATGAAACAGGCTCGTAGCTAGTGGGGCGCTCGGTTCTAATTGATGGTTAGCAGTATTTCCATGGTCATGGTTCGCGTGGTGGGGTATTCATATTGACCATCTTGAATGAAATAAGGTAGGGTGATGCTTGAAACAGTATTCACCTGAGTTGAGGAGAGCCTAACACACCAAGCTCCGACCCCACAAGGTACCAGAATTAAGAGAAGCAGGCCGCAATAGTAACGCATGGCCGATCCTTGTGCGCGATTCCCACCGTGGTTCGACATTTAGGAGCAAACCAATTTGATTGCAATGAGCGGGATCTTCCCCAAGAGTCGCCGGAGGTCGCGGGCGTGCTAATAATCGTAAGTCGGGGGTAGTATGCAAAGGAGGAGAGAGCCATGACATTCATCGCCTCTTCAAACTTCAAATGATGTCGTCTCGACAATGGGTTTAAGTGGGTGATCAGAAGAAAGGTCACGTAATGTGACGACTAATGAAAGAAGACAGCGTTGGATTGATCCACGACTTCGTAAAACCGCTCCGCCTTGCTTTGGCTTCCGGGAGCTCAGGAATTGACAGAAAACTTACTAGACCCCGGGGCCCCCTTGGTGGAATTTGAGAGGTTCCCCCGATTCCTGCCTCTGGGATCTCTTCCCTTGCGAGGCGAGGAATGCAGCTCTCTGACGCTTTCCAACCTGAATAGGCGAGTGATAAAAATAAACAAAGGCCAAGGATGGGGCTATCGTGAAACAATTTCATAATGGTCATCAAATTCAGGGAAAACATCATCGTGCTTGTCTTGTTGACGTCCGTTGTAGGCCACTCTGACTCCAATTCCCTGGACTAATTCCATTCGGTGCTTCAGGGGATGAGTTCTAACGTAAAATAATATGGTAGGAGGGAAATCGGGACGTAGGGACCGAAATTCTACTTCGTTTCCTATGTTGGCTCAGCGGTCAGCGGTCACCCAATTTCTCTCGAGAGTTGAGCTCTTCTTTTGTTACCCTTCTCAAGCGAAGTCCATGGTCAATGTAATTACAGGAGAAATACGACTAAATGCTGGTCTGTAATGGGAATTGTCATGTGCATGTACCGGCACATTCTGTATCTTGTTGGCATATTTGAGCCTCCGCTCCATTTCACATCACTTTTCAAGAAAGACTAACCTCGCTTTGATAACAATCCATCATCCCTGTCTATATGATTCCGTGAAACGGTCAGTAACACAGTGGAGCAAGAAACTCACCCTACTACCCCCCAGGTATGATGTAACAACAAGGCCTTGCTAGTCCGCTCGCCGCTCCCCGTCCCCAACTCCATTTTGATTTTTATTATTACGATTGTTCCTCTGTTGCTCCGACCTTGGCGGCATGGGGCATGTATGCGCCGATGCCTAGAACGGGGAGTCCTACCCCCGAATGTTCGTGGCGAAATCCCCCTTTGTTGCGTCCGGAGGACGTCAATTCACTTCGTCTGCCAAGACAAGTCATAAGCACTAAGCGCTGGTACCAAGGGCTATAAAAATACCCATCCTTTTCACGCTATTTACATTATCTTCGGCTAACAAATCCTGATTATCCTGATGTACACTCTTAAATTTTTTGCTGCTACCATCGCCCTCTTTGCGGTTCAAGCACTCGCTACTCCCAGGTATACCCCATGTGAGTAATGCAGTGTTCCCATTGGCCGTTTTCCATACTAATTTTCTGCATCAGGTGGCGAGAATTTATACTGCAAGGGCAAAGAACAGTGCTGCAAGTCGATCAATGGTCTGACTGTGAGTTCTATTTCGGGTCTTGTGAAGGCCCAAGCTGATGGGGGATTCTGCATAGCTGTGTGACTCTTCCACGGGGTGCTGTTTGTTAGATGTTTAACTAGCTGAGGGCTGTCGACCTTACGTTGCAATGCGCTAAAGTGTAGTCATTCTGGCTTGTTTTGAGCTTACAAAGAGAAAAGTATATCTTGGGCTAATCCTTTGCGGGAAGCCGAACGAAATGGAAAGATGGAAACCTCTTCTACATGCTGTTATCGCTCTAAGTTCAACCTCCTTGGAGGTGCTCACACAGACCGCTGGAGGGAGATCCATGTCAATCATTGTTAACAGGCAGAATGAACTGGCGTACGATGAGCTGTCGATATTTATACCTTAGTTCACTGCCAGAAATTTCCTATATAATTCCCAAGATTCGTTGGATGAAGAGCACACACACCCAACATGCAGTTCAAGTCCGTCCTTGCTTTCGCTCTTCTTTTCACTTCCCAAGCTGTCGCCTTGGCATATGACCCCCAACCCACTTCAGTCCGATGTAAGATTCGTTGTGTCTATCCTCCCAAATTGCCTGCTCACCATTGCATGCAACTTCCCGTGCGCCGAACCCATTTTATAGGCACAGAGGATAAGGCGAGCGACTGAATCTCTGGAGTGAACGACAATGTTGACCGATATTCTAGCAATGTTAATAAGAACTGACAGACCATTCTTGGAAAACTAACCAATTTGTTGGAATAGGTGGCAAAGGGTACCATTGCTGCGGTTTTAGTGCCTCGATCAAGTAGTAAGTTACTCTGATCGTCATATGCCAGGAAGGATGGCACTTAATTATTCACTTGTTTCAGCTGTGTTCCCTTGGGACGCTGTCTGTTAAATTAATCGCGGAGCTGAGGGGGCACAATGTCGTTCGGCTGCCGAGACATGTAGCTCAAACGGCATAGTTTACGAAAAATTGTGGAGATATCTGTATCACCTGCCAGACCGTGGATAGGTCTCCCTCCAAGCCGGAACATGCTCGCCTTCTTCGTACTCCTGCCCTTAATGAGAGATATATAAGAACATAGTCAAATGGGCACAACCAAGTAACTAAGAATGTTGCTCCCAAGCCGTTTCGCGTTGACTGTCGCTATATTCTGTGTTGCCGTACAATCAGCGATGGGGCTCCCATCACCCGAGCCTAAACCTCCTCGTTGTTCGTAATAATTTCTTCAAGACTTCCGAAGAAAGAAACTCACCCATGCTCTGTCTTCCAATAGGCAATGAGCATAATGTATGTTTAGAGATCTTCAGACTGAAATAACGCTCAGACCGTTGCTTAACAGTGCAGGGAGGCTGATGGATACCACTGCTGTGGCATCAGTGCTGAGATTCAGTAGTAAGTGTCTTTCAAAGTACCCATGAGTGGACGCAAAGGTGGCCTAATTACCTGTGCTGTGAAAAGCTGTATGCCACTTGGCACTTTTTGCTAGGTGAAGAGTGAGGTTTCCATACATTTGATGTAGCATGTTGGGCTAGGGACAAGTTCAAAAAACGAGTGAAAGATATCGTTAGCATGCTCAGATCGTCAAACCGAAGCACGAGAGTGACCTGAACAGTGTTTACGAAGACCAACTCCATGAGAGCGGCTCATTCATGTGAGATATTTCCCGTGCCACAGGGTCACGGCTCAGAATATTTTCCTAACAGACTATGTTTCTTTCCTTATTCGGGGGTCGAAAAATGGGTGAGATGCAGAGTAGGTGTGGTGCCGAACAGGACGGGACGGTCCAGGCTGCTCCCGTAAACTCAACCTTTTGTCCCATGTTTGACATATACAACCCCTTAACGTTCCTTAACCTTTAACTTCGGACCTTGAGCGTCCAGGTTCTGGTTTTAGAGAATGGCTTGGGTTCGGAGGCGGTGTGAGACCGAAGCTTCAGCGCTTCAGCGCTCAGCGGAAACCTTGTCCATATTTTGAACCCTATCGGGCAAATGGTCGTTGGATTGTGGGTAACGGGGCGCACCGGGTGCGGATATATGGGCTGTGCTCTGACGTACGGTTGCACACAGCCATTCCAAACAAGGCTTAGCAGCATTGTGGCTTTCGTTTCGTGGGATCCCTTAAATGCAGATACGTCAATAAGCATTGACAGTAATTGATTCACCCACTTTTTCACTATGCAGTCTAAAATCCTTGCTCTCTTTTTCTGCCTTTTTGTCGCACAGATCGTTAGCGCCCAGGTCGATGTGACCCAAAATGAGTGTTAGTGGCGTCGCCTGTCTCCCTATTGTTGAATGTCCTGACTTAGAAATCTAGGCGAGAGCGACAAGGTATGACTACAAAAAATCTCTCGGAACAGTCACTCATGTTTCGTGCCCGCCCAAAGGACTGTGCATATCGTGCGTAACATCGGCTGGAGACGTTGGGTGTCATTGCTGACTTATCCCAAAGACGCCAACGGGCCACGCTGCTGCCATGGATTCGCCTCAAACTTGTAAGGAGATGTACTTATTCCATGAGCTTCCATTCACCCAATATTCTCTAGTTGTGCCGACGTGCCGCCCGACACTGCGTGCTAGATAGATTTGGGTTATAGGCTAGTAGTAGTTTTTGCTTCAGTGGTCATGGGAGAAATGTATCATCCCTGGCATTGCAACACGAAATAATATACACTCGAATTTCAGGGATGGGATGAGGATCAAAGTAGTTTGGAACATCCAAAGAGTGGGGGTCTGCAGGTTAGGGAGGCCTTAGTGGTTGGACACCAGAAAATCAAGACCAAGAGGATATGGGTCAGGATGTGTGTGACGTTGTAGCGTAGAATGCGGTCTCGCAGCGCCGCTGATATTGCCGCTGTTTCCGTGTCTGTCGGTTGTTGGCACTTTCGTCCGTAACAGAGGGGTATGTACAAATGAAATTTATGTCGTAAGATCCTTCCACGCCTCGGAGCTCGCTAAGGGGCTGGTGAAACTCGAAAATTAAACGTGTAAATATCGAAGGGGTTCGACCTTCATGGAGGTTTGTTACCGCAGTGTTGAGTATTCGATGACGTAGATCCCGTTCGTTCCAATTTCTTCGCCTGTTTCCTCCAGTCACTTGACCACTTGAAGAAATTGCAACGATATGTTGGATCTACCTCCTCCCGTAGGCGCTCAGCCCTGCCCTTGTCGTATCCAGGCCCAACGGGTCTAATAGTGGGATCCGAATTCTTCAGTCCAGGCATCAAAATTGGCGGAGGTGCAGCTTACCGAGAACATATGAAAAATTTCTTCCCCTTGTTCGGACCTTGTTTGTTGACCGTATACTCCTTTGCGGGTTCGCCATGTACCGTACACTTTGGGGGTTCCACTGGGGCCAAAAGGGTACTCCAAGCTTGTTTGGTTTCTTCTCCATTCGCTCTGCCTGACGAAGAACCTTGAGACGAAGCTTCCAGCTCTTCGAGTAGGATTGGGATACCATCGTCGGCGTCCACGTCGAGTACGTCAATTTGGCTTTGTGAAAACTTTCCCTTCTTGAAGGTAGTCGAAGCCGGAGTTTGTGAGGCGCCCGGCTTATTAAAGAAAGACAATAACTTCGATTGTCCGGCTTCGCCTTTCGCCTTCTCGGACTTCTTCTCTGAAGGTTTGGACTTCTTAGAAGTGGTACGGGCAGGTTGATTATGGGTTGTGAGCTTCCGTTTTAAGGGTTGAGATGTCGCGACCGGGGGGGATTCCCTCATCACAGGGGGGGTGGACAGTGGATCTATGGGAGCCGCGAGGTGGGTGTCATCGACATGGGGTGGTGCATGTTCCGCGGAGGAAGCGGGAACAGGAGGCGTGGACGACCTCGATTGTGGATCGGATATGCTGTCGGATTTGCTCGAAGGTTGAGGTGTGGGGGATGAAGACGGAACCTGGCTCTTGGTCTTTCCAAAGAACTTGTCCAAGGACATCTGCTTCCCGGAATACTCCTCCCAGAATTTTGCGGCGAGTCTGGGGGGCTCTTTCATGCCGTCGGACCCCGCCCTGACACCCAGGACATCCTGGAGTTTAATTACAGCTCCCTCCTCAGTCGTGATTTCATCGTAAAAGTCAACGAAGACAGGACAATGGTCGCTACCCTTTACTTCTTGTTGAACATCTGCGGCCTTGATCCATGGGAGGAGGCCGGGCGTGATCAGAATATAGTCGATGCGCGTCCCATAATTGGTTTCCCGAGCTGAGATTTTCGTGTTCCAACCTGAACACCATTAACAATTGGACACAAACCATTTAACGAGACAACTCACAAGTATACAGTCCTTTCCTGTCAGGCCAGAAACGCCTAACAACATCGATGAATGGACCCCCGATACCATCCTCTTTCTGTAGCCAATCTCGCAGCCACCTCCGGCAATCTTTCTCCCAAAAACCATCGTCACCTTCCAAACCTGCCGCCTTTCCTCTCGCTACCATAATGTTGCCTTCACAGTGGTCAATCACGGCTGCGCACGCATTGATATCGCCCAAAACAATGACCTCCCTTTTTTCCTTCTCAGTCAAGCTCCTTACACGAGCATCAAGGAGCTGATGGTAATCCATCTTGAACTTATCTCGCTCTTCCGTTCTAGTACCATCATTTGGACAATATACATTGATGAGGACGAAAAGCCCAAAGTCAATAGTAACGGCGCGTCCTTCGCCGTCAAGGTGCTTGAAGTCAAAATCCTCCTCGTCAAGAAACTGCGGGGGATAGTTCTCAAAGCGTGAAACTCGCTCTTCAGCTGTTAATGGGGGCTTTGGTTGAACAAGTCCCGTCAAGCCTTCCTCCGCTTTCACGGGAGTGACCGTAGTGGTCCGAGTGTATGTCGCGACACCTGAATATCCAGACTTCTTCACAGGAAATGAGAAGAATGAGTCGTAGGAAGGAGGTAATCCGACAGTTTTAGGCAGGGTCGGACGAGAGGACTTCATTTCTGGGGCACAAAATGTTAATTATTAACAGGTTGAAAGGTCACGAACTTGAGCGACGACTGACCCTGAAAGCAGATAATATCTGCCTCTAATTTGTCCAAAATTTCGTCATGACATCTAAAAGTGTTCCATCTTGCGCAGTAATGAGATACATCTTTCTTCCGCGTTAAAGTTCACGAACTCACGGGTGATACTGGGGAAGTGTACGGACACCATTCTACAAACGGTAAGTATTGAACGCAAAGAGATTTGATAATATTGGACGTACAATATTCCATGTCAATATCCTCATCCTCCCCTAGCATGGTCAAGGTACAGCTGTAAGCCTTTAGACAAATTCAAAAACAAGTGTGGAGAAATGTGACAGTCAAGGAACATTACTTATGTTTGGCTGTGACCGCCGAACCAAATACGATTGCCGCTTAACGTAAAAGATATCGGTGGCACTAGTTTGATTAACAGGTAGATTTGTGCTTGCGGCGATGTCTATGATAACAGTTCGTTATCGTTAATTCCAAGTATAAAGTACAAAGGGGTGTCATATCTCTTCCATTTGATACTTTTCAGGTCCCGTTTATTGTGAAAAACATGTTTCTATGATGGCATCAGTTCGTTTCTCGTTGCCTCACACCCCTGACAAATGGGGTTGCCAGTTTTTCACGCGATTGGTTTTGTCTCCAATCTTCACAGTAAACCACCATAATGTCGCAAAATCAACCCGGCCCCAACCCCGCGCCAGCGCCAGCGCCGACACCAGCACCCGCCACCACCAATTCCCCAGGTCCAGCATCTTCAGCACCGGCAACATCAAGTGTCGTCCTCATCCCTGCCAACGCTCCCGCGGGTGGGATTCTCATGACCCAACCACCTCAAACCGCCACATCGTTCTACAAGATTGCGCAGAGCCAGACTGTGACTTTTGGCTGGAACTTCACCTCCCTCCTTCAGGATTCTCAGAGTCTCACCGTTTCCGCCATCTGTGACAACGGGAACACCTATCCTGTAGGGCCGACCGATGGGGTATTACCTGGCACCGCGACGGAGGTGCTATGGGACCTTAACGGGTGGCAGACGAAAAATCCTCAACTTCCCCTAGCCCAGGGAACGTGCACTTTGACGATGTGGGATGAAAGGGGGAAGACAGCGCTTCCGAAACCAGGTCTCATGCAACCCTTTAATAACTTGCAGTTCGGACTTTACACACCGCAACCCTACACGGCATTGTCGGATGGTAAGCACATGTTCCGTTTGAACCTACTTCTGAAGCTGATTTATCATGTTATTAGGCTGGACATGTCCGGAGTGTCGCAATGGCAGTGTACTATCGGCCGCCGCGCATCCTGCATTAATTGGCTTCCTCGTGTCGTTCCTTGTTATCTTTCTCTCAGGGTTTCATTTGCTCCGTTCAAATGCCCATTAGCCGCTCATTTATTCATTACTGATATATATGACTTATTCTCATCCCCCAGGTACCCCGTAGATTGGACATTTTTCTGCATTGTTATTATCTGTGAGCTGCCATCCTTGGTCTGTATCATACCCCTAGCTAGGACAGTTTGAAGTCGGTGTTATAATATATAAAGTTGTACCTCGACTCTCGCTTAACCCTAGCTCGTTCACCGATATAGATGCGCGACCCGTTGGTTAATTGTGGATGTGATAGTCCGTGTCGTCAACCTTTGTCTTAAATACATTTTCGATACCTTGAATCCTCATGCTCGGAATAGTAGCTGGGTAGTGGCCCCTCTGTTATTTATTATGCGAAGCTATGATGAGTCTATGACGTGGTGACGGGTTGGATGTTCCCATTGACTATTGACTGGTATTATTGGTATTTACCCTACATCACATCGATGACGTAGTCAGGCCTTCAGGGCGTGACGTCGTTTACCTCTCTGGACCTTGGCCTCGTACAACCACGACAACGCTGGGCGCCATCATTTAATCCAGCAGGTATAGCTTCTCTTGAGCTCGTTAATTGGCAGAGACACCTGACATCTCAAGTGGATGTGACCCAAATTTTTATTGGACGGTTCTTAATGGGCCGACTGCATTGCTCGGATGCGCAGTGATATAGCCTCAGGAACGGGGGCATGTGACTTTGCACAAAAAACAGTTGATCGATAAGTAACGTCTTGACCAGTCACCCCCACGTTGAACAACCACAACGGGCGCAAAAATGGTATGCCAGTGTTGCCAGCAGCCAAGGTTGGGGGAAACTCCTCCCAATATCACCCAAACCTTCGATTTCCCCGAAGACGAGGTCGAGTGGATTGATGCAGAGGTACGCCGCATTCACGACCACATTGATGCAGAGGCGCGTCGCGTTCGCGACCACGCTGCTCAGCTGAAGGGGGATTGCGCTTCCTTACTTCGAAGGCGCAACTTCATTCAATCTTCCACGGGCTCCTTACCACAGGAGGTGTTGTCTCTTATCTTTCAATACGCATGCCCCACCCCCGACTTTTTCAAGGAATGGATCCCACACCGGCGTCCGCCAAGGACTCCAAACTCCACATCTCATTTAACTTTGAGTTCTGTATCATCACATTGGCGCCAGGTCGTGCTCTCAACCCCGCAATTATGGTCCGCTCTTAGAGCGGGGTCTTTTTCCTCCTGGATGGTGAGGTGGGAGGACTTTTTCCATACGTGGTTCGACAGGTCGGGCGGTGTGGCCCTCCAAGTGGCAATCTCCAAATCATTCTCAACGGACGACAAGCTTAATATCATTTTGTCACCAGAACTCGACACTTTCTTGTTGAGGAATCAACGTCGTATCCGCAGCTTTAGTCTGGAAACAGGGGACCCCCAGGGATGGGTACCCCTAATTTCCAACCTCACCGAACTTACGTCCCTTTCGATCATGTGCAAACCAACATGCGGAACTTGGCAAACTAAATTCACACTGTCCTTTCCAGCCGACGTCCCCCTTACCCAATTCCGTCTTTATGGCCCCCTTAAACGCACCCGCCTTGACCTTCCCTGGTTAACAATCACCATGTTGGATTTATCTCGTATTGGTGTCGACACTTGCATGAAACTTCTTCTCGGTTGTCCTAACTTGGTGGAGTTCCGCTATTCTGACCCCGCTGCCGCAGAGGAACCTCACGATAGTTCCATCTTAACGGAACCTGTGGAACTCCCTAACCTTGGAGTCATTTTCATGGGTTTTCATCCTTCCTCAGGAACTTTCTGCTTGGAACATCGATCTGTGCGAGTATGTTCGGGTTCCCAATTTGAAAACCTTTCGTTGGAACGAAAGCTGTGGAGATTGGTGGGATCCCGGTCCCACAGCTGACTTCCTCAACGCCCTCCCCCTGTCGATCACGCATCTTGAATTCATCGATGTCAGCTATGCTTCTCATCTGCTTAGAAGTAATCTACTCCAGTGCATCCACCATAATTCCCAGGTCGAAAGCGTTGCGATGGAAATCTGTGGCCCGAGTTTCATCAAGGGTATTTTGCGTACGCTCATGATCAGTGCCGACGAAGGAATGGTCGTCTTTCCCAATCTCAAGGAAATCCGTATTGACGGATGTTGCAGTTCCGATGTTATTGATGTGGAGACTGGTGAACTCCTCGTTAGATGTTCTAAATAATCGATGGGGCGGGGGGTACATTGACCAATTCACGCTCGTGATTGATGACGTTAACAGTTTACAGTGGGAACCTTCTGTAATGCAGGATCTGTACGAACTATTCGAGGATGACTTGGACCTAACGGTAATACTTGCCGGTACTCCACTGGTACCACGTCACTCAGAAAATCCCAGCTGATTTTGTCCTCGGGCGTTACTGGCAACGATGGGTAGTTTGGACATGATAACCGATTACGTGGCTCGGACACCCTGCAGTTGGACAATTTTCTGCACTATTTATTATCTGTAGGCTACGATCCTCTGGTCTGTATTATACCCTGGCTGGGACGGTTTGAGGTCGGCTTTTATAATATGAAGTTGTACCTCGATTCTCGTTTAACCCTAGCCCGTTTACCGATACAGATGCATGACGCGTCAGTTTACTGAGAATGTGATAGCCTGTGTCGCCAACCCTCATCTTGAATTTTCTGATTGCTTAGTCGGGAACGGTAGTTGGATAGCCGGCCTTGAACACGACTGGGTCCGCCGAAAACTCGGCTAACTTGCTCGTAAGGTCTGAGTCGGCGGACGCCCTTAACCGAGCTGCTGTGGACTGATGTTGCGGTTGTGGCGGCTGGGCCTCCGGTTGGGCTGTGTCCCAGCATCCCCACACACCTGTTGGCCGAAGTTGAATATGTTATATTCTAGATAGCCTCGCAGTTGTACAGCGCTCTCTATGAAATTATCTATTACCTTAACCCATAATATCTCCGCCGGTATCATTTTTTGAAACTCATGTTGTGGTGGCCAAATAATCATTGATGTCGACTATGTTAGTGTACATCAGCAACTCGGATAATATGACTATATACACCAACTGATGTAGATGTGATTTCGGGTTTGTAAAGTATGCAACAGTTCGCAATGAACCAACTGCATTTAAATATAGAAATGATGCAGAGTGACAACGGAGGTGCACGAGCTAAGGACTTACGGCTTTTAATTTGTATAGACGCCGCACGAACTCAAGTGGATGTGATTCGAATTTCTATGCAACAGTTCGTATTGGGCGGACTGCACCCTGCTTCGGAACGACGACTCGGGCGCTTATACTACTCGTTCCGTTCCAAAACCCTTTTCTAGTGAAGTGACGAAGCCCAGCTGCCGATGGGCGTAGTTGCGCTCACTCTTTTTTTCTATATCGCACCGCTTTCCTGCGTCTTGCAAGAAGAATGAGTATCTTTTGTACCGGTGTCCAACTGTAGGCCCGAGCCAATGCTCCTGGGCTGTATGTCTGCGTTTATCGTATCCCGGCCTGGAGATATGATGCCCTCGCTAGCTCGCCCTGCTAGGTCCCCCCCGATGTTCGGTTCTGATCATCATTCATTCCTTTTGATGGTTTGTCCTCCTGCGCGACCTCTCTGAGAAAAATCGTACCACATGAGCGACTTGGCGTTCGTACCACCACACTACAACCATGTTTTGTACAACACACTGCTCTCTCCGGTCTGTGAATATAGCAACACATGATCTGTACGCATTGTTGGATTAGCATACACCAATAAAATCTTACCTCAGTCTCCGCCATCATGGATTGAGGTGTGTAGCTAGATAATACGTCGTACACACACATAACTGACTATCGCCTAGTAGCGTATTAATAGGTATGATCATAGACCATAGTCTTTGCCATCACGAACTGAGTAATATGATAATAGACCATAGTCTCCGCTATCACGGACTGAGCGTATTCACAGCCAACACGGTCGCTTCTATTTTTGTACGCGGGATTGGGGATACTGAAGAATGTCGTAAACCTGAGCGAGCCCCCACACTCACCCCTTTAGGAGTGTATTCCCGTTGCAAGGACTTGTTCTTATTCCTACCTAAACCAGAGGGAACCTCGGCACAAGCCCAGGTTCACGATAACCTTCAGCGCAGTTGCCCCACTACCCATTCAAGGAAGGATCAATTGAACAATGCTTCCATTCGTCAAGTTATGTTACCGATTTCCCCATCTTCTGCACGTTTCACACTGAAGTGACGTTCCTCCTCCACTCTATCCCAGATATGCCACTTGATACGGCAGCGCTGTTGAGGGACATAATCCTGTATAGGGTCCATACGAATATTCTCCCGGGATGTGTCAGAGTTCCCCGACATATAAAATGCAGAATGCAGGTTATGTTTTCTGCAGAAACGGGAATCCTTCACCATCATGAGTGTTCCTCTTTGGGCTGTTGCTTTAATTGTGGTCATGGTATGGCTCAAGGCAGACGAAGATCTGTACCTCTTCCCCCAGGACCGCCTGCAGACCCAGTCATTGGCCACCTGGGACGCATACCTGCTGAATCGCCAGCGGAAACATTTGCAGAATGGTCAAAGACTTACGGTATGTTATCCTTTTCCCTGAACCCCAGAACTCAAATCATAATAGCCTTGTTTGATAGGAGACGTAATACACCTCCGGGTATTAGACCGTAACATGATAATCTTGAATACAGCTGAAGCAGCGAATGACCTCATGGACAAACCCAGCGCGAATTATAACCACCGACCCGATTTTCCCATTTACAGAATGTGAGTACAGACCTATATGCTACTCCCACATCTCATATATTCCTTAGAATGGGATGGGTTCGGGGTCTCGCGCTTACCATCTCCCATGGAAAGAAATTCCAGAAACACAGACGTCTCATCCAGCAAGCACTTACTCGCCAAAAGATCGAGGAATACCGCGAGATCCAAAGCAAAGAAGTCCACCGGCTCGCACTCAACCTCCTTGGACGTCCAGATGACAGGGAAGAAATGCTCAGTCGGTTAGTCACAAGTTAACTTTTTCCGTTGAGCGCCGAGCGTGAACTGAAAGTCTTGTCCCTTCAGCTTCTCAACGTCAATTATCATGCAGATTACATTTGGACACGAGATCGTGTCAGATGACGATCCTTACCTCGAGATAGCGAGAGAGTCTGGACATGCTCTTAGCCATTGCGGCCCGATTGGAAGTACACCAGTTGATCTATTTCCTTTTCGTAAGTATGTTGTATTTGGCTTCTGTTTATGTTGGCTTATTACAGTCGCAGTCGAACACATGCCTTCGTGGTTCCCTGGAACATACTCCGCCGAAAAGGCGAGAAAGTTCAAAGCTTCCGTACGAAGGTTGCATGAGTTTCCGTTCTCTGAGGTACAGAGGCAGATGGTAAGTTAAGGATGAACTTGCTATCTAGAACAACACGTGGCGCTCAACTTCAAATGAAAGGCCGAAGGAATAGCGAAACCTTCCTTTCTTTCCCATCACCTCGAAGCTCCTGCGTGGAGAAGACAACCAAACAGAAGAAGAGTTCGATGATATCAAGGGTGCTGCTGCCGCTATCTACGCTGCAGGCACAGATACGGTTAGCATTAATTACACGCTCCTCCTGCGTGATCAAGAAAACCAACTCAAGTGTTGCTTGTAGACTTGGGGAACTATGTCCACCTTCATTCTCGCTATGACTCTCCACCCTGAGTGCCAAGAACGAGCACAACAAGAGATTGATGCGTTGCTCAATGGTTCACGCTTACCAGAAACTGGCGATCGTGAGTCCTTGCCGTATGTGGAGTGCGTCCTCCAAGAGACTCACCGGTGAGATTTTGAGAAGGTTTGGCTTTTTCCGCTTGGATGTTACTGACCGTGATTTCCGTCTCAGGTGGCTAAACATAACACCACTCGGTGCGGCGCAGTACCTGTTGCTCCCCGTTGCACAGCTAATCACCATTAAGTAGGTATTCCTCATTGCGTAGCGGAGGATGACGTTTACAAAGGGATGTTCATTCCGAAAGGCTCTCTCATCTTCGCTAATACTTAGTACGGATCTCCTTTGCCTGTTAACTCCAATAACTGACGATCATATTAGCGGCATCTTGAGGAATGAATTCGTGTATCGTGATCCAGGATCATTCAAACCCTCCCGGTACCTCCCAAAATCGCAGAGCGGGCACGGAGAACCCTTCCCTCATGCACAATTCGGTTTCGGACGAAGGTACGTGTGCCAGTTTTCCTGCCATTTCTCTCCCCGTATCTGGGAGCTGCTCCATGGTTCAAACAATAAACAATTGATTACAGGATATGCCCTGGTCGCTACCTTGCAGATGCCAGCCTGTTCCTGGCTATGTCTACCATCTTGACCTTGTACGATATGAGGAAGGCGGTTGATGCAAATGGGAAGGAGATTACGCCTGAGGTTGGGATGGTTTCCAGGCATAACAAGGTCAGTACCTCACCCTAGGTCTGTTTTGAGATGGTTTAAAGGGCTGATGTATTTGATTAGCCGCACTAAGCCGTATAAATCTTCCATGCACGTGCGGGATGAGAAGGCAAAGAGGCTGCTGGACCAGATCAGAGCGGAAATGATGAGCGAGTGAGATAGCTTTCGGGAACAGTTCTTTTACAAGTAGTACGTATCGTATTTATGAAAATACATTGCCACGTGGAGCGACAAGTGTGAAGCAGAATGCGTAAAACATGGGATAACGAAGTAGCACACCATCAGATAAGTTCAGCCCGTCCCTACCGAAGTAACAAGGTGTGGTGCCGAACGGGCGAGATCAGCGCCCCGCAAGTCTCAGGTATAGAGTACCTAAGACGCGTAGCTCATCTCTTTGCACCGGGGCTATCGTCATTGGCGTGTTTGAAACTGGAAGAATCAGGAGGAACAAAAAAAATGCTCTGTGTTGATATATGGTTAACCACGTGACCGATTTGAGTACCCAGGAACGCGGTGGCATGCGAACTTTGCACAAAAAAAGGTCAATATCGATAAGTACTTGGCCCCTTGACCAGACACCTCCACGTTGAACGTTGAACAGCCACGGCGAGTACAAAAACGGTGTCCCATTGTTTCCAACAACCCAGATTGGAGGAAACTCCCCCCCCATATTACCCACACCTTCGATTTTTCCGAAGATGAAGTCGAGGGGATGGATGCAGAGGTGCGTCACATTCGCGACCACATTGCTCAGCTGCATGAGGATAGCGCCTCCTTGCTTCGAAGGCGCAACTCCATTCGGTCTTTCATGCGGTCCTTGCCCTGGGAAATATTATCTCTCATCTTTCAACATGCTTGCGCCTCCCCCATTTTTTCAAGGAATGTGACCCACACCAGTGGCGGTGGCGGCCAGGGATCAAAAATCCCACTTTCAAGGTGACACTGGGTTCCGTATCATCGCATTGGCGCTAGGTCGTGCTCTCTACTCCACAGTTATGGTCCGCTATTGGGGTAAAAGATTTTAACGACTCCACCATGGAGAGTTGGAAAGAAATTACACATACATGGTTCGACAGGTCGGACGGTGTGGCCTTCCAAGTGGCAATTTTCCACACATCCCGAAAGTTTGAGGGGCTTAATGTCGTCCTGTCACCGGAAATTGATAAGTTTTTGCTGAGGAATCAACATCGTATCGTATTCACAGATTCAGATTGGAGGTCGATGACCCCCAGGATTTGGTACCTATCCTTTCCAACTTCACTCAGCTTACCTCCCTCTCGCTCACGCCCGAATCACCATCCACAACTTGGCTAACCTACTGCAAGCTCTCTTTTGCAATTGATGTCCCCCTTACCCGGTTCCGTCTCCATGGCCCCTTTCAAAGCACACGTCTCGACCTCTCCTGGCTAACAATCACCGTGCTGGATTTAATCAATATTGGTGTCGATACTTGCACGAGACTTCTTGTCGGCTGTCCCAACTTAGTTGTGTTTCGCTGCTCTGACCCCGCTGTCCCAAAGAAACCCCATAATGGGTCCATTTTAACGGAATCCTGTGGAATTCCCCAACCTAGAGACGCTCTCGTGGGAGTTCATCCTCCCTCTGGAATTTTCAGCTTGGAATGTCGACCTGTTCAAATACATCCGGGCTCCCAGTCTAAAAACCCTCCGTTGGAACGAGTGCTGCGGTTCTTGGTGGGACCCCAGTCATGCGGCTGATTTCCTCAGCGACCTCCCCCTGACGATCGAGAATCTCGAATTCGTCGATGTTAATCATTCTTCTCATCTCTTCAAAAGCGATCTATTCCGGTGCATCCACCATCACTCCCAGGTCGAGAGTATCTTGATGGAATGTAGTAGCAAGAAATTTATCAAGGGTATACTGCGCACACTCGTTATTAACGCCGATGGAGGAACACTCGTCTTCCCCGATCTCAAGAAAATCCGCATCAATAGATGTTACACGGATTCCGGCGAGATTTCCAACTTTCTTGACTTGGAGACTGGTGCACTCCTCGTGGAAGCTCTCAAGGATCGATGGAGCGGGGGTTGTATTGATTAATTCACGTTTGTGGTTGATGTCATTAAGAATTTGGATTGGAGACCTTCCGTAATGGTTGACCTGGATGATCTCTTTGAGGATGGTTTGGATTTAACGATCCTACATAATGGTATCGCGCTGGTACCAAGTGGCTCAGAAAATCCCGACCGATTTTTGTTCCCAAGTTATGTATCAGAGATGTTGATATCCCGGAGTAAACTTTGGGATTAATAACCAATTGAAACAGTAATGATCGTCCGTTTGGTGTTGAACTTAAAGACCCTCGACGTTGGTCACAGGCGTCTACATTTAAATGCCCTTGATTACGGTGGGACGTACGATTGGCAGAGCCTTCCGTAAACCTATGGTGTATCAGTGGCAGGGCTGCATTATGCCCGAAAGAGTATTCAAATCAAAAACTTATAACATACTGTACTTAACGAAAATCCGGGAAATGAACCTTCAAGCACAGAAGGGGGCATCATTGTCGAATGCGTCCAATCAGGTGTGGAGACTGCAGGCGGTCGGCCCCGGAACGTCACCCAAACTGCTTCCCACGCTAGTTTGTGAGTCCTCCGAAGATTACGTCACTCTGAGTATTAATTTATTAAACGTTCAACGATCCGTCTGACACGTTTCAGAAAATTTCCCTGCTTACCTTACAGTACCTCAACCTACTGGGCTACTTATCCTTACTAACTTAGCATTTTTATTGTACGGATTCGACATTCGTAGATAGCTATTCTCTCTCCCTCTGGGTCTCCAAGTTGTGTCGTTGTCTCTTGTTTCGTAACCACACTCGTCGTCCCTGCACTCATTTAATTCCACTGCCCGTTTTAGCACACTCTCGCTCGCCGCCATCGTTCCGCAGAGACATACCGTCGTCGTTGCTCTCACTCTTGCCTGGACTCTATCCCGATTTTCTCATCCCCGTTCTTCTCTCGTTCGATCCCCTTGGATTTACTACACTCTCTATTGACGACGTTCCGACGCTGTCACTCTCACTCCCAGAATATCGCTTGTTTTCAGTCTTTCTCTCTCTCTTCCTCGATCTCGGTTCTGGAGCCTCGTGACTGATGGACGCAGTCACACTTTACCCCATTCCTTGAACCACTCCCTCGACTCTTCACAAGCTTCACAGGTCTTAGATTAGTGACTCCCCTCTTCTTGTGTGTAGGAAATCGAGAGTGGAGTCTTGCAACATGTCAGTATTCGTTGAGGTAAAATGGTATGTAGCTTCAACCGCCTGGAACCGTCTTTTGCCCTGCACCTTCTCTACTGTTCTCTAATCAGAAGACCGGACTGTAGGAAGGCGGGCCCGGATCGGTTGACCATCGATTCTGAAATTCCGTTTCAAAAGTTCCAATGCCGGTTCACTGCCGTACACTCCCAGGTGCGTCGTACTTCTACTAGCCTTTATGCATTGCTACATGTGTGTTTCTTCGACCCAGACTGGCATCACATCTCCAATCGCTATAAATACCACGAAAGATCTCGTGTCAAGCCTACAACTAATCAATTAATTATTAATCAACGCGTTAACCTCCTCCTCTCCTCTCCATCTCTCCCGCACTGTTAACCATGTCCGAACTTCGCCAAATTCCCTCCTGGGTTTCCCACCGCATGAACGCTCTCCTCAACGCAGACCACCCCGTCGAAGAGAACGAATTCTACGGGCTTATCAACAAAATCATCTCGACCATCCTCAACGGGCCACAATACTTCCAAGTCCCGCTCGTCAGCTTGATCACCGGCAATTCGGCTAATCACAGCTGGCAGGGGGATTTGGCTCCAACTTATGTTTTGTACCGTCTCAGCACTGTTGGGAGGGGGTCATGGGTCGCGCCCTCGAGACGAGATCCTGGGCTTTGTTGACTTTAAGCGTCCTGATTATCCGATCGAGGCGGCGGAAAAGCGGATAGGGGATTATTGTAGGTTTATTCATGAGAGAGGGAAGGCCCATGAGGAATTTCGCCCGGTTCTTGTACATGGGAGGACGGTGTCGGAGTACGGGATCAGTAGAGAGAAGGTAGAGGCGGGGAGGCGAGGAGGGGTGGAAGGTGGCGAGAGCGGGACCCGTGAGCCGGTAAAGGACTTGGAGGTCATTCTGAGGGCATTGGTGAGGAAGTTGGAGGGTGAGGACGACTGAGTACTGGGGCGTGTGTCTTCCCGAGTCTTCATTTTGCCGCATTTCCTGTATTGGGACCCTTCGAGACTTTGGCGACTTTCTTGCGCAGGTAACGAAGTAGCGAGTTTTTGTATTTTGAGAAATGTGTCTATTATTTTCCTCCTACGACGAAAACATATTTTCTTGGTGCTTACTTGTCTCTGCTTCAAAAATCATCGGGACGGATTTCATACAAAATGACATTACAAATGTGTGACGTTCGCTCTCCGTTGGTCATCTTGTTGTGACGAGGTATCCCGTAGTAGTAATGTAATCATAGAAAATTTTTAATTGACCAGATGGGGGATCGAACCCCAGACCTTCCGGACATATACCAGATGCTCTACCATTGAGCTATCAGGTCATACTGGTTCCCAGTGGTTGCCCACCCATACACTGACGTAAGGCACGTAATGCCTTGTGAGCCTGTGCGTTCGTAGGTGGGGGATGACCGGATTCACTATCCACAACACATCTTTACCGTGTTAATACTGGTATTCCAGAGAAGGGGAAGGAAGTTTGAGAGATTGGGCGTTTTGGGCAAGATATGTGATAATTTTCATTTTCTGATCAACAGCACACCAGCCAAATTTGGAACACCGTGATGTGACAGGACGGATCAATCACTCTCCAGGAGCAGCAAGTTTCGACACTTTCTTCATGATTTGGGTGCATTTCTGTGCATATATACATGGTGAATTAAATTAGAAAATGGTATAAAGCAATTTTGCGCAAGAATTTTGGGGGTAAAAATATCTAGTACCACTGTACAACACTGTACCTAGAAGTCTGTGGCAACGTGTCAAACATTGCAGAGGACACAGTGAGATTAATATTTTCATAATGAACGGACATAATCTTAAGACCTCTGAGATCATGTTTACAAAAAGTCCGAGGGAAAAAGACGGGAATGTAAGCCTATAGAAGTCAGGCGTTTCACTGAGTGGTCAGGTCTCAGTGACTGGTTAACGACCGTTGTGGATTCAAGGGCCCAGGAGAGGTGATCGTTCCCGAGGCGATGATGTTTCATTCTGTGATTGATGGCTGGATTAGCCGCTGATAAAATGCTGTTGAAGTGAACGCTCGAGGTGATATTGCCCTGTCCTGGGAGCCGCATGTGCCGTACTGATGAGCGCCTTCATATCAATGAGTTTGTGCTGAAAGAGTTGTACCAGCGAGGCAAATGTCATTATCCCTACCCCCCATAGACACAACGGGGAGATGGCTCGGAAGAACCGCCAGGGTAATGTTGCGAAGGTTGAACGTGAAGTGAAGGCCGCCGTGTCTGTTCCACCACGATCTAAGCCAAAAGTCGGCTTGCTTGTCAGGGACGAACTTGCAAAGGCCATTGCTCAGTGCTGTGACACAGTGGAACGCATCGCCAAAGATTGTAAAGCGAAGAGTAGAAAATTCCGGTGAGAACTCCCTCCGTGCATCCTTCCGGCATATCTGACCTACCTGGGTGGTGTTCAGAGACATCGAATTTGACCTTGATAATGACGAGAATTTGTGTCTTAATGGATTGGTACCCGAGGACGAGTATAAGCCAACAGGAGCCGCTCACATCACGGACGTGTATTCGAAACCAAAGTGTTTCATCGACGGTGCTGGGTCAAACGGTATTTTGCAAGGGAGACTGGGAGATTGTTGGTTCCTGTCTGCTCTGCCCACTGCACCCAATTTGGTCGAACATTTTTGCGTTGCGGTGAGTATCGCTCCGAAATTTGACTAGGTTGTTAAATTTTGACGACTTCGAAAAAGCGCGACGAGAAAGTTGGTGTCTACGGTTTTGTATTCTTCAGGAACGATCCTGGGTAAATGTCATCATCGATGAGTGAGCATCTGTTCCGGCAATTCAACATGCGTTGGGCTGATATAGCTCACAGTCTCCTCTACGTCAACGTTCCCAAGTTTGAAGAACTGAGTTACTCTGAGCAGCAACTATTCCGCTCCGACAAACGAAAATACAACAAGACCGCTCGCAAGGGCGGAAAGAACCTATACTTTGCGCGCTCCGGTACAGAAAATGAAACCTGGGTTCCACTAATCGAGAAGGCTTATGCTAAGCTACATGGAGACTATTCATCATTGGAAGGCGGATTGCCGGCAGAGGCGCAAGAGGATTTGACGGGGTGAGTGTCCGAATTTCCTAGAATCCTTGCGTTATACTGATTCTGTCCGTTAGTGGTGCTTCAAGCACGATTTGTATTAAGGATATCCTTGACCCCAATCGATTCTGGGAAGAAGAGCTTCTCAGAGCCAATTCCGATCGTCTCTTTAGTGCTGCGTATGATCGAACTCGATACCACTCGCAGTGGTAGAACTCAAATAGAAGTCGAAGGCCTCATTGGTGGCCATGCCTACTCCGTTCTCAAAGCTGTTGAAGTCAATGCCAAGCGATTTATTATGATGTGAAATTCCTGGGGAGAGTACGAGTGGAAAGGGACCCTGGTCTGATGGATCGAAGGAATGGACGACGAAGTAGCTTGCGAGACTTCCCAATTGGACATGTATTTGGGAATGATGGGCAGTTTGTCATGGAATATGGGTCATCCGCATTTTCATTATCGTTACAATGTGTCCGTAATTTACTTTCCTTGCTTAAGACTCGGAGTTTTTGGGGCAATTCGAGTATATTGACAGGACCATCTTGTTTGATGCGTCATGGAAGATGTCGGTGGATTGGCTTCGCGTGCCAGCCAGGCCATCACCGGCCGCTTGGTCGTTCGGCGATGTCTCCTGTAAGTGCGCACCGATACTCCTATTTGATGATCACACTAACCACTCAAGTTTACCAGTCAATTTTACGATCGACCAACCAACGAAAGCCGTGATAGTCCTGTCTAAGCTCGACGAGCGATACTTCAAGGGAATACCACTGGTGCTTGCGGTTCCTCGTGCACAAAATTGGTGATGAGGACACTACGTTCATTGCAGAATCAGAGCAATCAGTTAAGGGGACGAGGAGCGTGAATACTGAGGTGGCTCTACAGCCTGGAAACTATGTCGTTCACTTTCGTTCCTCATCCGCATCTATACGCAGGGTGGGGAGCAGGTCAAGATTCTTGGGACCATCAAGGAGGAGTCAGATCGGCTCTATCTCTCCAGTATGCCCGATAATGCTGCATGAGCGTATTGCCAACAGAATGTATAGTCACCCCAGTGTCTTCTCAAAATGCTTTGCCTAGCGGCTTTACGGTGCCCCGCTCTGTGGCTTCTCAGTTTGCTTTGCCGAACGAAAGTTCTTGGAACGAAGCTTCAAGTACATCGGGGGGCGTCGTTGTCGAATGCGCCAAATCAGGTCTGAGATTAGTGACTCCCCTCTTCTTGTATTGCAACATGTGAATGTTCATTGAAGTAAAATGGTAGCTTCAGCTCCCTAAAACCGCCTTTTGCCCTATGCCTTCCCTATTGTCCCAGAGTAGAAAGCCCGGACTCCAGGAAGGTCGGCGCGGATCAGTCAGTTTCATTGTCGATTGATTGCTGTCTCCCACTGGGTAGTACTTCTACCGACTTTCGTGCAATGCCACGGGTAGATTCTTTTAACCCAAACCGGCATCACACTTCTGTTTATTATAAATGCTATGAAAAGCTCATCTCAAGCTGTTCTCACAGCCAACCAGCCCATCCCCCCACTGCGCGTTTAACCATGTCCGAAATTCGCTGAATTCCCGACTGGGTTCCCCACCGCATGAACGCTCTCCTCGCTGCCGATCACCCCGTCGACGAATCTCAATTCTATGGGCTCATCGGCAAAGTCATCTCCACTATCTTCAACGGCCCACAATGCTTCCACGTCCCGCTGGTCAGCTTGATCACGGGAAAATCGGTCAACCATGGCCAGGGTGGCCCTGAACAAGACTTGATCCCAACTTACGTTTTACATTGTCTCGATACTGTCGGGAAAGGTCATGGGTCGCATGTACGGGATGAGATCTTGGGTGTTGTCGAGTTTAAACGTCCCGATTACCCGATTGAGTTGGCGCAGAGGAGGATGGGGGACTATTGCCGTTTTATCCGTGAGGGAGAGAAGGCTCACGGGGAGTTTTTTGCGGTTCTCATTCACGGAGTCGCGGTTTACGAGTATAGGATTAGTGGGGAGAGGGTAAAGGTGACCGGAAGGGGAGGGGACGAGAGTGAGAAGAGCGAGACTCGTGAGCCGATGAAGGAATTAGAGACTATTCTCAGGGAGGTGGTGAGGAAGTTGGAGGGTGAGGATGACTGAGTACGGAGCGTGTGCCTTCCCGGGTCTTCATTTTGCCGCATTTCTTGGAGGACTCTCTGGGTCTTTGACAACTTTTCTTGCGCGGGTAATGAAGTAGGGAGCCTTTGTGTTTTGAAAGCCAGGTCAATTATTTACTCCTACTATGACGACAAATTTTTTTTTGGCGCTTACATATCTATCCCGGCTTCACAAACCACTGAGACGGATCGTACACAAAATGACACAACAGAAGTGTGATGTTTCGCTCTACGTTATACATCTGCCATACTGTGGTAATTCTGGAATTCCAGACTCGGGAGGAGGGAGATGGATTTGTCAGCGGTTTCAGGTGTGGATGAAACGATCAAGTCTTTGAGCTCAAGTGAATCTCTCTCATACCTTTTGTGTCTTAGTAACGAGTTCAGTTGTTATTGATACGCCCGCGCATTGTGTTGGGTAAAAAGCATACAGTGAGCTGTGTATGGCCGAGAAATGTGGGATCTGTGGGTGATGCGCCGGGATTTTGTATGAACGGGTTGTTAGGGATTCTTCAGGGTGGAGGTGCCAAATAACGGGACCACAATGACATTACGCCCTTCATCTAGAACGTCGAACCTTCAGGTAGCTCTCTGAGCTTGATGTAATCCACGAATGAGTAAGCGACGCCCCCACCCACTTCCGGAAACAGAATAAATCGGATAATGTACCTTGATTTCCTCTTAGGCAGTTATAAGAGATTTGTATGCTGGCATGGTCGCGAGCGCGCCCAATCCGGGGACCATCCCGCCCGCCTCGACGTACATAGACTGGTGTTGCAGGCTTCCCTCCTGAAAATGATAACCTCCGAACCAGAGCCGACGAGCCCGTCACCATGGGGAAGGGTCTAGCACAGGTGGAGGCCAATTCATAGTCACTTCTGTTGGTCTTGCTTCCAACATCTACCGTTTCATGCACATTGCGGCCATTTGGAGTTGTTTTCAGGTTCCCTTTCGTTGTCCTCGGAAGGCTGGATAACAATTTTTATTGTCTTTCTTATTCCATCCGCTGGGCGACATTCCTGTCCTTCCCCGATCCAATCCCTCATCTCTCTTTTAGTCAAGTGAATTGCCCCATTGTGACATGTTGCTCCCCATTATCATATTTATTTCCCCTTATTGAGCCAAGCGGTCCGTTCGGCGGTGCTCTTAACCAAATCATTGCATAG
Organism: Calvatia gigantea; assembly: GCA_025093985.1. Taxonomy (NCBI): domain Eukaryota; kingdom Fungi; phylum Basidiomycota; class Agaricomycetes; order Agaricales; family Lycoperdaceae; genus Calvatia; species Calvatia gigantea. Next base: position 239,221 of record JACAAK010000005.1, on the reverse strand, counting down.
AATACTGGGCATGAACAAGTACATGGGAGCGTTTGTGAGAGTAAATGGGCAGTAGTTTCGTGGAGTGAGGACGTATCTATGTTTTTAACGCAATGCCCGGAGACGTCGTGAGTAAATCATGCATGGTCAAAGGAATGATCAGATCAGCCATCTGTAAGCTGACTGAGACAATCACTCAAATTTCATATCTATCAACCGAGAACTTCCCAGGACCCCAAGATTGAATGTTTATATTAAGGTAAACCGGCATCAGCAGCTGATAAAGGGCTGTTGAGCGTAAGCGCTCGAGACAGAATAAAACAATCAACAGTCACGATCTGCTGAATAACAAAGAACGTTGTTATTGTATGTGGTAACACACATATGTGTTTGATCTTCGGGCTCCAAACGCCAGATCTGTGGAGAAACAGGGGGCGCACGGCCTCGATTTTGAGCCGGCTGGTGGGCTTTAACCCCATTGACAGGGTCATCATTACTTCTTGCGTAAAAGTTTTGAGCGCTCCAGCACCGCTTCCATATAACGCCCACGAACTCACTGTTAAACGCGCTTGGCGCCTACATATCGATGACCCCTTATTTATAAAGGTAGCACCCAGCGAGGCAAGCGCCGTTATCTTGATTCCTCACTCACACTTCGAAATAATGGCCAGGAAGAACCGCTTGAATAATGTCGCAAAAGCTGAACAAGGGATGAAGGCCGTCACATCTGTCCCACCACGATCCAAGCCTAAAGTTGGTTTGCTTGTTACGGACGAATTCGCGAAGGCCGTTGCTCAGTGCCGTGCTACAGTGGAACGTATTGCTAAAGACTGTAAAGAGAAGAATAGAAAGTTCAGGTGAGAGTGCCTTCCTCGTCCCCTCCTGGGAAATCTAAATGCGGATGGTATTCAGAGACATCGAATTTGACCTTGATAATGACGAGAATTTGTGTTTAAATGGATTGGTACCCGAGGACGAGTATAAGCCAACAGGAGCTGCTCGCATCACGGACGTGTATTCGAAGCCAAAATTTTTCATCGACGGTGCTGGGTCAAACGATATCGTGCAAGGGAGGCTGGGAAATTGTTGGTTCCTGTCGGCTCTGGCCACTGTATCCAATTTGGTTGAGCAATTTTGTGTTGCGGTGAGTGTCGCTCCGGGGTTTGGTTGAATTGTTGAAATCTGATGACTTCGAAAAAGCGCGACGAGAAAGTTGGTGTCTATGGTTTTGTATTCTTCAAGAACGGATCTTGGGTAAATGTCATCATCGATGAGTAAGTTTCTGTTCCAGCAATTCAACACGCGTTGGGTTGATATGGTTCATAGTCTCCTCTACGTCAATGTTCCCAAGTTTGAAGAACTGAGTTCCTCCGAACAGCAGCTATTCCACTCGGACAAGCGAAAATTCAACAAGACCGCTCGCAAGGGCGGAAAGAACCTATACTTTGCGCGCTCCGGCACAGAAAATGAAACCTGGGTTCCACTAATCGAGAAGGCTTATGCTAAGCTACATGGAGACTATTCATCATTGAGTGGGGGAAGGGCGGCAGAAGCGCTTGAGGATCTAACTGGGTGAGCATCCGAAGTTCCAAATCCCTACGTTATATTGAGGCTGTCCGTTAGTGGTGTTTCAAGCACGATTCGTATCAAAGACATCCTTGACCCCGATCGGTTTTGGGAAGAAGAGCTTCTCAGAGCCAATTCCGATCGTCTCTTTAGTGCTGCGTATGATGAACTCGATACCACTCGCAGTGGTAGAACTCAAATAGAAGTCGAAGGCCTCATTGGTGGTCATGCCTACTCCGTTCTCAAAGCTGTTGAAGTCAATGCCAAGCGATTTGTTGTAGTGCGAAATCCCTGGGGAGAGTCCGAGTGGAAAGGGCCCTGGTCGGATGGATCGAAGGAATGGACAACGGAGTGGCTTGCGAGACTTCCGGAAATCGGACATGTATTTGGGAATGATGGGCAGTTTGTCATGGAATGTGGGTCATTCACATTTTGGGTAAAATGTGCCTCTGATTTACTTTCCCTGTTCCAAGACTCGGACTTTTTGGAGCAATTTGAGGATATTGACAGGACGATTTTATTTGATGCGTCATGGAAGATGTCGATGGAGTGGCTTCGCGTGCCCGTCAGGCCCCCACCAGCCGCTTGGTCATTCGGTGACGTCTCGTGTAAGTGCGCTTGGATTGTTTTATCTGATAGTTTTACTGATCACCGAGCTTATCAGTCAACTTTGCAATTAACCAACCAACGAAAGTCGTAATAGTCCTGTCCAAACTCGACGAACGATACTTCAAGGGAATTGAAGGGTGCTACAACTGGAACCTGCAGTTCCTCGTGCACAAAGTTGGTGATGAGGACATTACGTTCATTGCAGAGTCAGAGCAATCGGTTGCTGGGAATAGGAGTGTGAATACTGAGGCAGATCTGCAGCCTGGAGACTATGTCGTTCACGTTTGTTCTGAGTCCCCATCTATTTGACTAGTTTTCGACTCACAGTACCCCGGTTTCAGGTTCGTATGGAAGGCTTGTTCAAAGGATCAGCGGTATGCACGAATCAATGGATGTTTCTACACTTGGCAATTAACCCTATCTTCGTAGCCCGACACAGATAGTTTCAATAAACGCAAGCTCGCACGCGTTTTGACTGAGCGGTCTCACGCCCGTTTAGTTGCCTCCAGTATGTTCTTCCAACATATTTCCGGTGATCCATGTTTAACCAACTTGGCTTATACGAGTAGATTATGATCCGCTGTGAGTCCCATCCCTTCACCAGGAAGGACTCTGTGCCCAGTTTCTGATGGCCTTTGCAGGACGGAAAAACCCCATTTCCCTATCCCAATTGGGGTCCTTCTTGAACGTGAGAAACCTATCGCGGAAGCGCGAGCAAAAGCGGCTTTATCCTCTTCATTATTGTCGGCACCCATCGTTGGGGACGTACCAGAGGATGCGGGTGCTCAAGCAGAAGGTGCCAATGGAAACATGGCTAGCGGGGCTAATGATCCGGCAGGAGCAGGTGTGAAAGTGATGAAGTATCTGCAGGGCATGACTAGGGAAACGGTAAATCTGAACAAACGCAAGGGGATGCCTGACGAAGCTACCAACGGATCGGAAGGGGGAGGAAAAGAGGGAGTAGGTGATAGTGATGATGAGGGAGACACAGATTATGCTCCTAGCGGCTCTGGCAGCTCGGGAACCAGAGCTATCAGAGAGCCAGGTGGCTCGGTGGGGGAAAATAGTTTTGGGCCATTGGAGGTTTTCCTTGGTTTACGTATTTATACCCAGGGTGCGGAGCAAAATGGGATTTCTGGGACCATCAAGGAGGAGGCGGACCGGCTTTATCTCTCCAGTATGCTCGATAGTACTTCATGAGCATATTACGAACGGAATGTGTAGCGTCTTCTTAACTTGCTTGACCTGGCGGCTTCACAGTGTTTCGCTCCGTGGCTTCCCAGTTTGCTTTGCCTAACGAAAACCCCCGAAATGAAGCTTAGAGCACATCGGGGGCATCATTGTCGAATATGTTGAAATCAGGTGTGGAGACTGCAGGCCGGTTGCCTTCGGAACGTCACCTAACCTGCTTCTCACACTCGTTTGTGAATCCTCCGAAGATTACGTCACTCCGAGCATCCAACGATCCGTCCTGTTATTCCTCGACAATCCATTGCATGCCTCGTACAGCTCGCACACCATTCGTTTCGGGCACACCTCTATTACATATAAAAAATTCCGTTCCACCTGCTCATGGTACCATTACCTCACATCTTATTCAAATTCTTCGCCTCCGTAGTCACACGCTCATTAGATCTCGGGATATTTTACACGTCATGCTGAATGTATGACATACGGACATGTTTCAGAAAATTTCCCTATCTACCTTACAGTACGTCAACTTACTAGTCCATATATCCCACCAACTTAGCACGCTTATTGTACAAATCCGACATTCGTAGTTGGCCGTAGAGAATTAGGATACCGGACTTCACCTTAGCTTGAATACGGTCGAGCCGATACTGGCTCGACACCGAATAATCGTTATTGGGTCGTTCTCTCTCTCTCCGGGTCTCTAAGTCGCGTCCTTGTCTCTGGTTTTGTAACCACCCTCGTCGTCCCTGCACTCATTTAACTCCGCTGCCCGTTTTAACACACTCTCGCTCGTCGCTATTGTTCCGCAAAGACATACCGTCGTCGTTACTCTCACTCTTGCCTGGACAATATCTCGATTTTCTAGTCTCCTGTCTTCTCTCATTCGATTCCCTTGGATTTAATACACTCTCTGTTGACGACGTTCCGACACCGTCGCTCTTACTTCCCGAATATCACTTGTTTTTGGTCTTTCCCTCTCTTCTCAGGCTGGATCGGTTCTGGAGCCTCATGACTGACGGACGCAGTCACACCCTACGGCATTCGTTGAACCGCCGCCTCGACTCTTAACAGGTCTTAGATTAGTGACTCCCCTCTTCTTGTGTGTGGGAAACCAAGAGTGGGGTTTTGCAACGTGTCAGTATTCGTTAAGGTAAAATCGTATGTAGCTTCAGCCGCCTGGAATCTCCTTTTGCCTTGCGCCTTCTCTACCGTTCTCTAGTCAGAAGCCTGGACCCCAGGAAGGCGGAGCTGGATCGGTTGACTATCGATTCTGAAATTCCGTTTCAAAGTTCCGATGTCGGTTCACCGCCGTGTGCTCCCAGGTGCGTCGTGCTTCTACTAGCCTTTATGCAATGCCACAAGTATATCCCTTCAGCCCAAACTGGCATCACATCTCCAGTCGCTACAAATACCACAAAAGGTCTCGTGTCAAGCTTACAACTAATCAATTAATCATTAATCAACGTCAACCTCCTCTCCTCTCCTCTCCTCTCCTCTCCTCTCCTCTCCTCTCCCCTCCATCCTCCCGCACTGTTGGGAGGGGTCATGGGTCGCGCCCCCGAGGCGAGATCCTGGGTGTTGTTGAGTTTAAGCTTCCCGATTACCCGTGAGAGGCGGCGGAGAGGCGGATGGTGGATTATTGTAGGTTTAACCGTGAGGGAGGGAAGGCCCATGAGGAATTTCGCCCGGTTCTTATTCATGGGAGGACGGTGTCCGAGTACGGGATCGGTGGAGAGAAGGTGGAGACGGGGAGGCGAAGAGGAGGGGAAGGTGGGGAGAGCGAGCCGGTAAAAGCATTGGAGGACATTCTGGGGGCGTTGGTGAGGAGGGTAGAGGGTGAGGACGACTGAGTACTGCCAGTGGGCGTGTATCCCCCTGAGTCTTCATTTTGCCGCATTTCTTGTATTGGGGCTCTTCGAGTCTTTGATGACTTTCTTGTGCGGGTAACGAAACAACGAGCTTTTGTGTTCTGTGATAATGTGTTGATTATTTTACTCCTACAACAAAAACATTTTTTCTTGGTGCTTACTTACTTATCTCTGCTTTCACAAATCATCGAGACGGATTCCATACTAAATGACATTACAAAAGTGTGACGTTCACTCTCTGTTGCTCATCTATACCGTGTTTATTCTGGTAAGTATTCCAGAGAAGGGGAACGTCACTGTTAGTGGCTGCGACTTCCAAACGCAAGTATATCACCGCGCGTAGTAGTACGATGGCACTTGCCGTTTGGATCTAGGAGGTAAAAACTTGCCCATAGTACGTCCTTTCACTCATCCCGGGTGAGGAAAGTAGGTGTACCCTAAGGTTTCGAGTCTGAAACAGGTGGGGGAGCGTTTGGGTTCAGTCTCATACTTTTTAAATGTCAAATTGGTTGATTATTATTGATACGCCCACGCGTTGTATTGGGTAAAAAGCATACGATGGGCTGTTTTATGGCTAAGTATGTGGAATCTGCGGATAATGCACGAGATTTCGTATGGAAGGGGTCGCTGGGTACGCTTCAGGGGTAGAAGTGCTAATTAACGGGGCCACAATGACATTACACCCTTCGTCTATCATACTTTGAAAGTCGAACCTTCGGGCGGTTGAAAGAACTTGCGATTATTGAACGACGCCATCGCTAATCAGAAGGCCCCGACACCACCAGGAAGGCGGGCCCAGATCGGTTGACTGTCGATTCTGAAAATCCGTTTGAGAAGCTTCCGATGTCGATCCACTGCCGCCGCCCCACCCTGCCCCAGTGTTGCGTAGTACTTCTCCCGGCCTTCATGCAATGCTACATGCATATCCTTTTTTAAGCCCAAACCAGCACCCCGCTTTACTGGCCTGGTACTTATAAGTACTCTGTGAAGCGCGGTCTCTAGGTGTCCCCCCACAACCAACCAAACCCTCCACCCCCACTACGACTTTTTAACTTTAAACCATGACCCAAATCCGCCAAATCCCTTCCTGGGTCCCCAGCCGCATGAACGCCCTCCTCAACCGTACCGACCCCCCCGCCGAAGAATACCAATTCTACGGGCTCCTTACAAAAGCCAAGTGCGCTGCAGCTTGATAACAGGCACGCAGGCTAAAAACATCAAGGGAAGTGAGGAGGAGGATCTGATCCCAACTGCCGTATTGTCCCGCCTCGGACCTGTTAGGGGGGGGGGTCGTGGGTCGCGTGGGCCAGATGAGATTTTGGGTGTTGTTGAGTTTAAGCTTCCTGACTACCCGTTTGAGGCGGCGGAGAGGCGGATGGTGGATTATTGTAGGTTTATTCGTGAGGGAGGGACGGCGCATGAGGAGTTTCGCGCGGTTCTTGTTCATGGGAGGGCGGTGTTTGAGTATGGGATTGGTGGGGATAGGGTGGAGGTGACGGAGAGGCGGGGAGAGGGTGAAGGTGGGGAGAGCGAGACTCGTGAGCCGATGAAGGAATTGGAGGTCATTCTGAGGGAGTTGGTGAGGAGGGTGGAGGGTGAGGACGACTGAGCGACGGGCGTATATCTGGGTCTTTGTTGTGCCGCATTTCTTGTAGTGAGACTCTCCGAATCCTTGACAAATTTCTTGTGCGGTAATGAAGAAACGAGCTGTCGTGTTCTGAAAGCATACGTCGATTATTTACTTCTACGACGAAAATATAATTTCTTGGTGCTTACTTATACCTGCTTTATGAATTATCGACACGGATCACACGAAACGATATGAAGGGAAATGAACTTAGCGGCTACGACCTCCAAACGCGAGTATATCCGTAGTGGTGCAGTGACCCTACCGTTTAAATCTCGAAGGTACGCGAATCAGAATAGAGGTAAACTTGTCCATAGGGCGTCCTCTTATTATTATCCCCTAAGAAATTGGGTATGAAAGGGGCGAGGTGCACTTTCGAGGTATGGATGGAGCGCTGAGCAATCGAGCTGTTAGGTTCCAGCGAGTCTCTCTCATGCTCTTTCAAATGACAAGTCGTTTGATTATTATTGATACGCGCACGCGTTGTGGTTGGGTAAAAAAAGCGTACAAGGAACTGTTTATGGCCAAGTAATGTGAAATCTGCGGGTAATGCAACAGTAATTCGTGTGGAAGGGGGTCGTTGGGTACTCTTCAGAGGTAGGAATGCTAATTAACGGAGACCACAATGACATTACACCCTTCGTCTAAAAATTCGAACCTTCAGGTGGTTGAGGGAGCTTGCGATTATTGAACGACGCCATTTCTCTGAATTGAATGGAATTCATGAATGAGTAAGCAACTCTTACACCACTGTCAGGGGTAAATCGAATAACGTACCTCCGAATCTCGACCAACACATTCTCAATGCTATGATTTGGAGTCCAGTTGGCGAGGACAGGTAATCGCGTCCGATCGACTTTGCCATCGGTCTGACTGACAAAAGGCAGATTCACGCGTGAGATAAACTGAACGTCGGGGGGTCCGTTGGGGTAGTCGTTGCCACAGGTGATCTTGAGGCTGTAGATCCTGTTCTCGTGTACAGTCTGTGTGCGTAGACAATCTTGAGTTGGGGCTCAAACCCACGTCATAACAGGGTTCGCGACGTACGTGTCCAGGCCCGATGATAGTCCCATTCCAGTTGCTCATCATGATATCGTCGCTATCTTCGAGACCGTACGAACACGACCCATCTCCAATGCCCTTTTCACCTTTCTCGAGCTCTTCGAGGAGCTTGAAGTTCCGCGGGACTAGTAGAAGAAGTTTTATCGTCAATGTTTCATATACATAGGTTTTTGTTGGGTACCTTTGGCCATTGGAGGTGATTATCTGGATTGCTGTGAAACCGCACAATCAGTCAGACTGACGAGTGTGGTTGATTCGGCGACGGTGAACCACGTGATAAGACACAGCCACGTCCTGGGAGAGTGTGTGCGTAGCTCCCAGATGACTGCGGTGTTGATGCGGTGAACCTGAACTTTTGCTATCACAGAACCATGTTTGGCGGAGGCGCGAGTAATCCTTACGACGATATCGTCGGTGAGTAGCGATCTACAATTTAATTAACGAATAACTACTAACAAGGTCAACGTTGCAGCTAAGACGACAGACGAGAATTTGACGACGGAGAACTGGGAGTTGATCTTGAATCTGTGCGATAAAGTCTTAGACGAACGAGACGAAGGGTACGCAGTGGCCATTCCTGATCACAACTTGAACTGGGTTGCTTATGGCCAATCATTTATTTTTTTTGGTTCGTTATGGATTTAGGGCACATAATGTTATAGCTGCATTACTCAAACGACTAGCACACCGGAACCCGAACGTTCAACTATACGCACTCTCACTCGCAGATGCTCTCTCGAAAAATTGCGGTGCATCGGTGAATAAAGAGATTGCGTCGAGGGCGTTCACGCAGGGTTTAGAGAAAATCGTTACGGATCGGGTGAGTTGTCCTCCCATGACTAGTTGCTGTTGGGATAACCCTGATGTTGATGAATGATTGGTAGACGAGTCACGATAAAGTTCGCAAACGCGCCTTAGCACTGGTCGCGGAGTGGACTTCCGAATTTGAGAATGACACTTCGTTGGGTGTGATGGAGGACTGTTATAACAATCTTAAAGCTAAAGGTACGCCCACTCTCACCTCTCCACCAAACTACTCAACACCAACACGCCCTCATAACCAGGATACAAATTCGATACACCACAAGAACCTTTACCCCCAACCGTAGACGACGAAATCCGGCGCAAAGAGGAAGAAGAGCTCCAACGCGTTCTGGAAATGTCCATGCAAGATCGCGGAGGGAGGGATCAATGGGCGCAGTACAGTCTAAGCGCCACTTCTGGTGCCGGGGGGTCTTCCAGTTCCGTTCCCGGTCCTTCCAGTGGTGCCGGTGCCAGTTCGTCTTCCAGGCCTTCTGGTTCTGCTACTGCCAGTGGTGCCGGATCGAGTTCCGCAGGTGGAGGAGGGTACGCCGGAGCGCCGAAGTATCAAGGAGGGTACGTACCCGCACGTACGCCCTCTCCTCAACATCCCCAACCGCAACAACCGCAACAACAACAACAACAACAGCAACAGCAGCAGCAGCCGCAGATTCAAACTCAAACACATGACTATGCCCAAGCACACGCCGCAGCGTACTCACAAGCCCACTCTAATATATCCGCTACCAGCGTTTCCTCTCCTTCCGCTTCAGCAACTACAACTACAAACCCAATAGTAACGCGTGTTAGGGCATTACACACGTTTGAGCCTACCGAACCTGGCGAACTCGCTTTCGAGAAGGGCGATATTATCAAGGTTGTAGATCGGGGATATAAAGATTGGTGGAGGGGTCAATTGAAAGGACGAACTGGGATTTTCCCGGTTAATTACGTCGTACGTCTCCCCCTATTCTCGCCTTAAATTTCTGTCCCCTCTGTGGGTGATGGTGATAAGCGATGCTGATTTAATATGTACGCTAGGAACCGATGCCAGAACCAACGGCAACTGAACTTGCACGTGAAGCCGAACAAGAAGCAGCGGTGTTCTCGCAAGCTGTCAATGTTGAGAAGTTGTTGAATTTGTTGAGGGCTTTTGATCCTGCGAAGGATAACTTAGCGGATAATGAGGAAATTCAGGTGCGCTCTCATTTCTCAGTTTCGTTACTTGTGGTTTCGCTGATGAGATTTTTGGTGTGTGTGTTGTTATAGGAGTTGTATAGATCAAGTATGGCACTACGTCCTAAGATTGTCAAGTTGATCGATAAATACAGTCAAAAACGGGGTATGTTTTGTGTTCACTCCTCCTTCATGCCGTCGATTAACACAACCTTCTGTCGCCTAGCCGATCTGGTATCCATGAACGAAACCTTCGTCCGCGCACGCACCATCTTCGACCGTATGATGGAAGAATCCCTCGCACGTCACACAGGGCTTTACGACACTGCCCCATCGCAAAATCCTTACCGAGCTCCTTACGGCGCTGCCCCTGGTCCCGGACCTGGTAGACCCGATTCAAGGGCGAGGGTTCAACAAGGCGGGAGGGAATACGTTACGAGTCCTGCAGGAGGTGCAGCTGGATATCCTGGATATGCGATACCTGTCGCGATGCCACAGGGATTCCCCGAACCTCAACCCACGCCTGCACCTGCTCCTACCCCCGGAACTATGGGATACTCGCCCTCGGGACCGGCGGTGGCGGGGGCTACACCGGGAGTGTACGGGTATGCTGCTGGTCCGCAACCGCAACCGCAGCCGCAACCGCAGCCGCAGATTCAGCCATTGCAGCCCGTTCAGGGACAACCACAAATTCAGCCTTTGCAACCACAACCAAGTGTCAACGTTCATCAACAACAACCTCAAGTTCACCAGCAACAACCCCAACAGCAGGCGCAACCCAGTTATGCCCAACTTGCCAATGCACCCTATAGTGCTCAAGGACCGACGCCGTATCCTTCTACTACCGTCGCTCCTGCTGGTCAACAGAGTCCGCAATCGCAGATTCCACCACTCCAGCCGCAGCAACAATCTCAGCCACAGCCACAGCCACAGCCACAGCCACAACCGCAGGCGCAGACGCAGCAACCTTCTGGGGGACCACAACCCGTCGTAGGACAGCAGCCCGCACAGGGGCAGCAGTATGGACTGGGTCCATACCAGACGGGTTCGCAGCCTGGGTATGATTATGATGTAGCCGGACAGGCTCAATATCTTGTTCCTGGACAAGCACAGACGCAGCCACAGTCGCAACCGCAACCTCAGCAGGCTCAGCAAGTTCAGCAGTCGCCTCAGGTTCAACCTCAGCAACAACCTGTCCAGCAACAACAGGTTCAGCCCGTTCAACAACAACAACCTGCGCAACAACAGGTTCAGCCACACCAGCTGCCCGCACAGCAACAACAGGCTCAACAACAACAACCAACTCAGCAGCAGCAGCAGCAGCAGCAACCCGTACAGGCCACCCAACAACAGCATCAACCATCAACGCAATCCGGTCCACCGTACATCTTCGACCCGAACGCTACGTATGCCGATCCGAATGTCCAAGCTTGGGCACAGTATTATGCACAGGGTGGACGAGATTTAGCCGGGAGTGTGTATTTCGTCAGTATCCCCGGGTTGACCGATGGTGGTTCTTCAGGTGCTGGTGCGGCTAGCGGTGGAGCAAATGGAGCTGGAGGACAAGCTCAAACTCAAGCCCAAGCTCAGGGACAGCAAAATCATGGTGCCCAAGGAGGTTACCAGCAACAACCGCAACAGCAACAACACGGATCCTCATCCGACCAAGCAGCATACAACCCGCAGCAACAACCACCTTCCGGCTCCTACTTTGACGATTCTTCCCTTACCACTACCACCGCCCAACAACAACCAAATAACGCATCGTCGACTTCGCTCGGCTCGAACCCTCACACTTCTGGCCAGACTTTGACTGCTGCTGGCCCCGGTGCCGGTGGTGGCTATGGACACTCGCCGAGCGTGACTTCGTCGACGCCTTCGTGGGTGCTGCCAAAAAAGGGTGCTGGATCTGGCGGTGGACAAGGAACGGGAGATGTGCAGGGGTTGAGTGGACGGTTTGGAGGTGTTAGTTTAACTGATCCTGGAAGCGCTGCGTAGTGCGTATCTTAACGTTGTTTAGAGAGCACGAGGGTGGAAGTGGAGCTTTTTTTAAGTTGCTTTTTCGTTTGTCATCGCCAAGTTTTGTTTTCCTTTCGGCAAGTATGTTATAAGTTTTTGGTTTGAATACTCGCTCAGGCATCCGTGTCACACATGCAAAACGAGGGAAGCGCAGTCCCGCTATATTATGTACCAAAGGTTTACGGAATTTTCAAGTGAATGTGACCCAATACCGCAGGTCATCAACCAGTAGTGCACCGATAGCGTTCAAGGCGTCAACCGAGATGACGACGCGACCTGAGTGCTGAGCTGATGTGGTTTTTTGTGCCATGCTTGCCGGAATTCGGAATCAGTGTTTGGGATTTTCGACCCGGGACCCGAACGTTGAGCGGTGGATTGCCTCAGGCTATTGTTGATAAGCTTTCGCGCTATCGAAATTATCGGCGGTAAAGAGGCAGGAGGGAAGCTAAGAAATAAATAAAATTATTCGAGTCAGTGACTCCCACCAGATTTGCTAGAGGGGGTAGGAATCAAAGTCAATCCGTTCCAAACACACCCCAACTTTCCTTTAAGAGTAGGTACAGTATACAGTAAAAATAGGGTACAACCAGTTGTACCTTTACATAACTGACTTGTCTAGTACTTGGGCTATATTCAGTCATTATTGGTATCACTATCTTTTTGTTTCAGAAAGACTAATACAAAATCTCCACAGAGAGGTATAGTACAGACACACTACATATGGATTGGTCAATAAAAAAGACTGTAGTATAGGGATACTATATATGTTTCAGTCAAGATATAGTTGAAACTGTTTTAGGATCTTTATAGTTGTCAGGAACTCAGTTTAAAAAGTTAGGAAGCAGTATAGTATAAAGAGACTATGGTGACTGGTGTGTTGATGGGACAAACCACCAAAAGATCTTTTAAAGTCTGAGAATACTTACTTGAAAAGATCAAAGAAAACTATAGTGCAAACATACTGTGTATAGTTTAGTAATATTGAAAAATAAACCATAATAAGATTTTTTGTAGTTTCAGGAAGCTTAGCTGATGAGGGAAAGAGATATGTAGTTCAAATCCACTATAAATAACTAGGTAGAAATATAACATATACTATGATAAGATTTTCTGTAGTTTTAAGAAACTTAGTTGAAAAGATTAGATGAAAGTAGAGTCCAAATAAACTATATATTGGTTGGTACAAATATAATATAAACCATAATAAAGTTTTATATGGTTTTGGAGAACTTAGCTAATAAAGTCAAAGAAATGTATAGTACAAATGCACTGTTATAGATTTATAGAAATATAATGTTATCTATGACAAGGTTTTTTGTGGTTTGCTGGAACTTAGTTAACAAAGACAGTGAGATGTATAGTATACTTAACTTGCAATATGTTATGGATTTTCACTGATCATATCATGCTCTGTCCTTGTCTGCATTCCTATACCACTAGTACATCTGTTTCACCTATTCCTGTTGAGCAATCTCTGGCTGTGACTCGAAATAACTACTATGCCTACCTTACTGGACATTTCATGTAGTTACCCCATCCATTCAACTGGATGACTCTCTGTATTTAAGCGTACATACATCCACTGTATTTGGTATGCTTAACCATCTCTTGTTCTCCTCCCCTTACTTGCCCTCAAGTCTTGGCCCAAAGTTGCAACCTGAGGTAAACTCAGACTAAGGTTGTAACACAATAGGCTAATAGAAATATTCTGAAAACTATAAAAGAATCATTCATAGTTTTAGGAGACTTAGTTGACAATGCCAGTGAAACATGTGGTATAATAAACTACTGTGGCTCAATAGAAATGTTCTGAGAACCATGACAAGACCACTTGTGGCTTTAGGAGACTTAATTAGTAGAGCTAGAGAGATATATAGTACAAATAAACTGTTATAGGTTAATAGAAATCTTCTGAAAACCATGACAAAAATACTTGTGGTTTTGGAAGACTGAGTTGACAAATCTAAGAGATGTATAGTAGAAATAAACTATTAGAAATATTTCAAGAACTATAATACTATCATTTGTGGCTTTATAAAACTTAGATAGTAAAGCTGTTGTGATTCCTACTGCTCTCCTCATAGTATTGCACTCATCCCCATTTCTATCTATCTATGTACCTGTTTCATCTATTTCTGTCCAGCATTCTCTGAGTATTGACTCATCTACTACTTTGCCTTACTTATTGGACATTTCACATAGTAACTCCATCCATTCAACTGGATGCCTCTCTGTATATAAGCATACATACACACTCCTGTATTCAGTATGCTTAACCATCTGATCCTATCCCCTTACTTGCCCTCAAGTCTTAGCCTAAGCTGCAATCTGAGGTCTTATTTATAAGGGCAACCCATAGTCTGAGTAGCTCAGGGATGTGAGGCTCTTACAAGGCAGGTAAAGTGGACAAGCAGGTAACTGCAGAGGAATTGTTATATGCATTACCTTACTTTGCAACTAGGCCCAGATTGTCTCCACTCAGGGAGAGGTTCAATGCTATAGCCCAGGAGCATTCAACAAGTCTCAATGACTTCTGTGCAGACTTCAGATCACTCCCTCAAGTAGAAGCTCATGCTTGTCTGAGAAGTCCAAGTTAAATGTCACTGTAGTCCCCAAGGTTGTTAACCTTGTAGCAGATGAGTGAAGATAAGGATGCTTGTTACTAGAATAACTTAAGGTAATACAATGGTACTACTTAGAGTTATATACTAGCTATGAATAAGAGGTGGGAAATTATGTAGTAAAGGGATATGAGCCAATGGAAGACTACTACAGGTTAATTGGTAATCTAAGAAGTCATAGGGGATAAGTAAAAAATAGAAATAAAGTGATATAAGTCATAAGAAGACAGAGACAAGTAGGTGGAAGTCTAATGATAGGAATAAGAGAGAAAGTGAAACAGGAACATGACTCAGAATGAGTCATAAGAAGTAAAGGTAGAAGTACATGTGATAAATAAATAAAGAATGGACCAAGGTATATGAGAAGAAAATAAGAAAGTCTAAATAGAAGGTTAATACATTGATGGGGAGAGTCTGGGGATGTGGTAAGTTCATAACATTAGTCTGCCTCTAGGTAAATTACTCTGAAATTTACACTGACAAACAGGGGAAGTTAAGGGAAATGCCATCATCATAGTTTTTATTGTTAAAGACATCACAGGACTTAGAATATATGAGCAGTTGATAGTGTTCCTTCATTCAATTTACTACCTCTATATGTTCAGGGTAATGAGGACAGTGTTCTGGTTTATGTTGGGGGTTTTGAGTTTTGCAGATTTGACAGAAGTATTGTGGACAGGACCATTTGTAGTGTCCTAGTTGCATTTTGTGACAAATAGGGCATATGGTGTGCTGACAATGGCTTGCCCAATAGCTAATTGCTGGGAGGTAAAGCTTTTCACATTTCTTGCAGAATGCTCCGGAGGTAAAGTTTGGATGGTTCATTGCTTGAGGTCAGGTTGGAGTGGGTCCATAGTTGTCTTTTCAAGTATTTGGGTTATTGTTTTCCTTTCCTCTTTGGTTAGAGGAGGTACTTCCCCTAGGGTGAGCATCTGTTCTAGATGTTTCATTAGATTGTATATAGTCCTTTCCAGCCTGGTTGTCAACATAGTTTGGGAGAGGGGGTTGAGATCAGGTTGGAAAAGATAAGTCTGTTGGGGTTGAGTAGGGAGTCAGAGAGGTACTGGCTGGGATGTGTAATTCATTTGAAGTTGGGCAAAGGTGCCAGTTGGATGGGAGAGGGCTAACTGGATGCTCTCAGAAGTAGCTAGTGTAAGTCTGAGGTAATCCAAGGCTTCATGATGCCTTGATAAATACAGCTGCTTAATCAGTTGTGTAGTCACGATCCCAATAAAGATGCTTACATTAGAATATGGCATTGCAGATAAGGTGCCAGTAATTTCATTGATTGGTTGTATATAGATATTGGGTTCAGAATAGAGTTCTATGGTCTCCACTGAAAACCATTGCATGGAGGGATCCTGAATTCTGGAAATCAAGTTGAGCCCATAGTTCCATGGGCAAAGGTCAATTGTCCTCAGTAGGGGGTTCTAGGCTGAACCTGGTTTGCCCACTAGGGTCTCAGTTAGCAGGGTTTGCCATGATGAAGTCAGCAGTTCAATGTTTGGTTAGGTAGAGTTCCTCCCAAGCAGATCTTGGAATCCCAGCTCACTCTAAGGGGAGTACTGGAGTGAGGTGTTGGTTTGGAATGGGGTAAATATATACAGAGGTTGGCAACCAGAGGAGTTGCCCTGGATTTTCCTTTGAGTCATAGATAGCAGTATAGGGAGTGGTTCCAGTGACAACCTCTAAGAAGGAGACTGGTAGGTCTTAGGGTTCAGAGCTAGAGACAGCTCATTCCATATTAGCCCAGATGGGCTTTAATTTGGTAAGAACATATTGTTCTCTTTGCTGATTGGGGTAGATGAGGTCAGACCAGGGGGAGTGGGTGGTGGATTTGCCAGTGGGTAGAATGTAAACACACTGGGCAGCTGTAAAGACATTGATCTAGAAGTGTTTGTTCTTGTTGTGAACTTTTGCCTATTCTTACTCACTCTGTACTTGCCTGCATTCTACTCTGTTCTGTACCTGTTTTACCTATTCCAGTCCAGCAATCTCTGGGTATTGACTCACAGTAACTACTGCACTATTGTCATCGGACGTTTCATGTAGTTACCTCCATCCATTCAACTGGATGTCTACTATATTTAAGTGTACATACATACTCCTGTATTCGGTATGCTTAACCACCTCTTGTTCCTCTCCCCTTACTCGCCCTCAAGTCTTAGCCTAAGTTGCAACCTGAGGTTTACTCAGACTAAGGTTGTAACATTTGGTTAAGTGTCCCCACCTCACCTTGCAAGGAGTAGGCTGAAATAGGCCTGAACAAAGACAACCCAGGAGCTAGTATATGAGCTCAAACCCAGACAAATACAGAGAACTGAACCTCAAAGTCACTGACAACGAATCTGAAACATCAGACGAAGAAGAAACAGGGAACCCCAAAGTATCTAAAGAACCAACCAGAGAAATACATGACGAACCTGGAGTAAACCCAGCAGAAGAAGAAGTATTATCAGAACTTCTAAATGAACTTGACCTAGCAGAAGAAGAGTTAGTCCATCAGAAGAAATCAGACAAATCAAGCTCAGAGGAAACAGAATCAGAAACTGACTCTGATATGACAGATAATGCAGTAGTGCCCATGACAGCACCCAGTGGGAAAGGCCTAGTGCCAGACCTGGGTTTCTTTGATAGAACCCACACCAAATTTGATGACTGGTGGAGAGCAATGACGCTCTTCATGAAATTCAACAAAATAGTCTCAGCAGATGACAAAGCCATAGCAGTCTTAGCCAGACTGAGAGGAGGAACAGCAGGAGCCTATATGGCAATGAAAGCCCCACAAATCTTAGATGGAGAGGACTCAGTGGACTGGAAAGCATTTTCTGAAGACTTTAAAAAAACCTTCTCCAATGATGCCTCGAACAGCAAAGCAGAATGGCAAATTGAGAAGTTCAAACAGGGGAACAAAAATACAGTGGACTACCTAATCAAATTCCAAGTCCTAAAGAGCAAGGTGAAAACAGATAATAAACACGCAATGTTCCTACTCAAGAAAAATGCTAGGCAAGACATCATCCACACTATTACAGGTTACCCACCTAGCGCCAGGCCAGACACCTATACAGAATGGACAGAAGCCATTCTCACTGTAGGACAAGGATATAAAGCATCAGAATACCAAGGAGATAAGAAAACCAACACCGGAACAACCTACAGAGGAATGGGAGAACCAATGGAGATAGAAAGCTGATGTCACATTTTCAACACTGAAGGAAAACCTAAATGCTACAATTGTGGCATTTTTGGACATATGGCCAAAGATTGCAAGAAACCCAAGGGGTTGACCTGCTACAACTGCAGGAAAACAGGCCACATAGCAAAGGCCTGTACTGCACCAAAGAAGATACAGGTCTGAGGAATAGAAGAAGTTGATGAAGAAAAGAAGGATTTTTCCAAAGACTCTGAGTAGGCACTACCTCAAGAGTCAGAAAGCTTGTATCTAGGATATCAGACAAATTCTACATGATTCCTCAGAGAAGAAAGCATGAACTAAACCTAAAAGGAAAAATACAAATGGCGAGAAAAGAGATAACAGTGGACACGATTGTTGACTCAGGATGCACAACCAGCAGCATCAGCAAAAAACTGGTAGACAAGGAAAAACTTCCCACCCAAAAACTGGAACAACAGATCTTAGTATTAAACACAGACGGAACACCAAACTAGGGCAGAAAAGTAATGGAAACAGCCACAATCGACATAGATATTCAAGGATACAAAGAACGGATTGAAGTGTCAGTCATACAACTACAAGACTGTGCAGAGGTCTTTCTAGGACATGACTGGCTGGTCAAACATAACCCAGAAGTAGATTGGAATAATGGAGAAATCAAATTTACCCAGTATCCACCGAACTGCCAATTCCCCCACCAAAACATCCCCATCATGGAGAAGATACAGAGCATGACTGCCACAGAGGATTTATGGGAAGAAGATGATGAACCTGACCCAACTAAACTGGAAGATCTACCAGACTATGTACAACCATTCACACATCTATTCAACAAAACAATGTTCAACAAGCTCCTAGAATGAACTGAATGGGACCACGAAATAATCCTAATGGAGGACGCCCCAAAGGAAATAAGTGCAGGGATGTACAACATGATGGTCAAAGAACAGGATGAACTCAAAGCATTTATCAAAGAAAACCTAGAATCAGGATGAATACGACTGTCAAAATCCCCATATGCAGCACCAACCTTCTTTATCCCTAAGAAAGACGGATCCAAGAGATTAATTTCAGGACTATAGATGATTAAACAATGTGGTAATCAAGGACAAAACACCACTGCCAAGAATTGGCGAGGTAATTGACAAACTTGGGAAGGCCAAGTACTTCAACAAGCTTGATATCATCTGGAGATATAACAATGTCAGGATCAAGGAAGGAGACAAATGGAAAGTGGTGTTCCTCACCAATGAAGGGCTTTTTGAGCCAACAGTCATGTATTTCGGACTTAGCAACTCGCCGGAGACCTTCTCCAGAATGATGACAAGTATCTTCTGTGATCTATTGCAAAATGGAGATATTGTAAATTATATGGACGACTTCGCCATTCCTGGCAACACCAAGGAACAACTAAAAGAGCAGACAGTACAGTTCCTGAAATGCACAGCACAATATAACCTATGCTTCAAACAAACCAAATGCATCTTTGACATGGAAGAAATCCCTATGTTAGAAGTCAAAGTGGGACACAGGCAAATCAAAATGGAAGAAGAAAAGTCAAATCAGTATGAGACTGGCCAGAGCCGAAAAATACAAAAGGGGTAGAAAGGTTCCTAGGCTTCACCAACTACTACCAATGTTTCATAAAAAACTTCAGCAAGATCACAGGACCACTAAACAAACTCAAGGAAGCAACTACATGGGAATGGAATCAAGAGCATCAGATGGCCTTCGATCACCTTAAAAAGTGTATCACTGAAGAACCCATGTTAACCCTGCCACAAAGACAAGGACAGTTCAGGGTAGAAGTCAACACATCAGACTACGTGCTAAGAGGTGTGCTATCGCAGCTACAGGAGACCAAATGGCACCCAATTGCCTTCATATCATGAATGTTATTACCAGCAGAGCGTAATTATGAAATATATGACAAGGAGCTACTAGCCATCATCCATGCCCTAAAGGAATAGAGACACTACCTGCTGGATGCAGAAGAAAAATTTGAAATCTGGACCAACCACAAAAATTTAAAATACTACCGAGAACCACAGAAACTGAATAGACGACAAGCTTGATGGTACCTACACTTACAGGACTATGACTTCACACTGCGACACGTACCCAGAAAAACAAATATGAAGGCCAACCTATTGTCCTGAATCCACCAAATACCAGAGGGACAAGAAGACAAACTAGTCACCATGATCTGAGAAAGTTGGCTGCAAACAGGAAACACAGACGACACAGTGCTCTTACGAGCAGAACTATTCCTTGAACCAACATTCCTAGAATGGATCTGAAACAAGCCCTAGCATGAGACAACAGTTCTTACTGAATTAAGAAAACCAGAGTCCAAGCTCACCAAGGAGCACAGAATCATCTACAAACAAAATAGTGCATACATCCTACCTGATCCAAAGCTACAAGAAGAAATCCTGACACAGTATCATGACATGCCAGACACAGGCCACCCGGGCCAACACAGAATGATGGAACTGATCAGGTGCAACTACTGGTGGCCAACAATGTGAAAGGACGTGAAAAAATATATTTGAGGATGCCAAGCCTGCCAAAGGAATAAAGCAAGAACAACACTGCTCAAATCACTACTACACCCCCTCCCAGTCCCAAATGGACCTTGGGAAGAAATCAGCATCGATATGATCAGACCACTACCAGAGTCAAAAGGGAAAGATGCAATACTGGTTGTCATAGACCGCTTCACAAAAATGATACAGCTTATAGCGACTACCATGGATGTTTCATCCAAGAATATTGCAAAGATATATTGAGATGAAATATGGAAGCTACATGGATTACTGAGGAAAGTACTCAGTGACCGAGGATCTCAATTCACATCAGAGTTTACCAAAGAACTGTTCAAAGGGCTTGGCATAGAACACAACCTATCGACAGCATATCACCCACAAATGGACAGACAAACAGAGCACATCAACAGAGAGGTAGAAATGTACATCTGTTTATACTGCAATTACAACCAAGACGACTGGGCAGAATGGCTCCCCATTGCAGAATTCCAATATAATGACAAACAACACAGAGGAACACAAGTGACACCATTCTTCCTAAACTACAGAAGAAACCCATGGAAAGGAAAAAATGAACTACCAACAAACAATCTGGTGGCCACGGATTTCCTAAAGGAACTTCAGACTATCCAAGATGATGCCTTATCAGCACTATAAACATACCAAGAAAAGATGAAACAGCAATATGACTATAACAAGACCTACACCAAAACATACCAAATAGGTGATCCAGTGTGGCTGGAGAACACGAACATCCATACCAATCAAGCATCAAAGAAGCTAGGCCAAAAATGGTATGGCCCTTTCCTTATTGAGGAAAAGATAGGAGAAGTGGCATATCAGCTAATGTTACCAGATGGATGGGCCATCCATGATGTGTTTAATGAACAACTCTTGACACCAGCACATCAGGCCAAGTTTCCAAGTCAAAAACAGCCACTGGTGCCCACCCCTGTGATCATAAACAATGAAGAAGAATACAAAGTGGAAGAAATCTATGGACAAAGGAAATGGGGAAGGGGATATCAATTCCTAGTCCACTAGAAGGGGTATAGCAATGAAGAAGATATGTGGACAGCAAAGTCCAATTTGGAGAACACAAAGGATGCCATATGAGACTACCTAAAAAGGCATCCAGAGGATACCCATAAAAGAGGGGGCAGAAAACACAAAAAAGCATCAAACAAGCAACCCTGACAAAGAAACTAAACAAACATGCCTGCCTCCCAACCCAACCACATCGCTATTGACTCCCTCATTCACCCCACTCCCACCAGAATCTCATCCCTGCCATTCCCAGAGCCAGGTAGCAGCAGAGCACTGGCTTCCCAAGAGACCTGTTTCAACCTCACTAAAACACCATCCCTAGCACAAGGCCTCCTTGAAGCCCTACTCAAGGATGTTGACAAGGCAACCAACAGTGAAATTGAAAACATCACTGCCCAGAACAAATAACTAGTGGTGAACCGACACATTATCCTTGCCACTGCCTGCATCACCTTTGCTGATATGTACGCTAGATTCACCAATGCTTCCTCCTCCACCAACCAGCACATCCCCACCATCTTCTGAGCACTAAACTAGTCCACCCTCACCCCTAACGAACAAGATTGTGTCCAAGGACTCCAAAGCCGAATTGACTTGGGCCTTGAGGTCTTTAACTACCTCGACATTGCTAACATATTCCTCAAGCTCACTGACATAGCCATGAAGTTACTTGGGAGAGACAAGTCAAATGAGGACCCCAACATCAACACCCTGGTCAACAGGATTCATATCACCCTCTCCGAATTGCATGACACTGTTAACCCCACACCACCAACCTGTGCCGACACCCCCATGGACAAAGAAACCACAGTCTCTATGAAAGAGGAAGTCAATGCCCTCTGTTGCTTCATAAAAACCATCACACCACCACAGCTCATATCAGTTTTTCTTCCACCCACAAGATTCCACACTGTGTTGCCAGGGCAAGAAAAGGACCAACACTATTGGAACTCGATAGTCAAAAACTACTGGGACAGCTCCACCACCACTGACTTCCCATACAACAGCATCCCAGTCCCTATCCGACAAGATGGATGAAGCCACTCACCCATCTTCTTAGTGCGATCCAATGATGGAAAGTTCCTCATCGCCACCACTAAGAAAGCACTTGCAGCCACCATAGTAAATGGAGACTTCGACAAGCTTCCTGAGGCATGAAGCCTAATCGGGGGGTATTGTTGTGAACTTTCGCCTATTCTTACTCACTCCATACTTGTCTGCATTCTACTCCGTCCTGTACCTGTTTTACCTATTCCAGTCCAGTGATCTCCAGGTATTGACTCACAGTAACTACTGCACCATTGTCATCAGACATTTCTGTTGAGAGAACGAGTAGACATCCCAATATAAGTTCACACTACCTAAGCGTGTAGGCGTCAGCGGTGGAGGGTAGTCGTATTCATCCGGGAGACGGTCCAGTAGGAGAGGTGCATGGTAGCGGACATAGTCCTGCTTATACCAGCATACTCAGAGAGTCTTGAGGAGAAGGGAAGCGATGCTTAGAGAAGCTAGCGTAGAGAAGAGAAGACATAGTGTCTTATGCCAGAAGGCATACCCGAAAGGGCCTACATACTACAATGCTACATAAGGGTATATATACTAATATCCCTGGTCTGTGCACTCTAAACCCTTATATGGGTGAGGTCTAACTACCAGTAGCATAAGTGGATCATACTGTGCACGTCCGCATGTACTAGAAGGTTCCATGCGTAGTATTTACCTGCTACTTACAGTGTGGTATCCTACGTGCATAGTCCGTAATAGTGTCCGTTATTATCGACCCTCTGAAGGTGAAATACTCGAACCCCATTTCAGCTATAAATAGACTGAACCAACGTAGTGGTACGGAGCGAGATTCAACAATTTCATGTAGTTACCTCCATCCATTCAACTGGATGTCTACCATATTTAAGCGTACATACATACTCCTGTATTCGGTATGCTTAACCACCTCTTGTTCCTCTCCCCTTACTTGCCCTCAAGTCTTAGCCTAAGTTGCAACCTGAGGTTTACTCAGACTAAGGTTGTAACAGTTCTAGTCCACAATTTGTTGAAGTTTACTTTAGAAGAAGACACTATTAGGCAGTGTCAAAATTGGCCATTCATGTTCCTGATGGGTAATAGTAGGGAGGGTAGAAGTTGAGGGTTTGTTGACTACAGGTATGATAGTGGGCAACTTGGGTAGAAGAATACAAGGGGAGGTGGGGAGAGACTGGATTTGTTGGACAGGAGTGTTGTAGTGGCTAGAGTGGGTAGACACCAATGTAGGTGAGGGGAATGGGGCAACAATAGTGGCCTTCTTGCCCTTCTTATAGTTCTTTTGGGTAGGTGCCATTGATTTGATTTGGGAATGTTGTGATTGAAGAAGTCAGAGCAAGTCAGGAGGAATGAGTGAGTCAGTTCTTGTCCTGGCTATTTATGTCCTTTTCATCATTTAGGTAGAGTGGAGTTTAGTTGGTGTTTCTGTTGGTATTTTTGTAACAGTTCTTGGGCATGTGGTAACAATTGTGCTTCATTTTCCCAAGAGTTTTCTTTGTAGTTGTAACCTTTCCACTTGATGTAATATTCCCTTTGTTTGTTTTTAGTTCTATGGTTCAGGATACCTTCAATTTCATATTCTTCTTCTCCTTCTATTATGTCAGAAAGGGGTGGTTCTGGGTTTGGTCCATGGATATCATTTTCAGTGTATTCAGAGAGAAGAGTGGTGTGGAATACATTGTGAATTTTCCATGTTTCAGGTAGATCAAGTTGGTAGGAGAGTGGTGATAGGACTTCTTTGATTGTAAATGGTCTAAGGCATTTCAGTGCTATCTTGTTTGATTTGAATGGTAGTTTTAGGTTTCTCTGTTTTAGCCATACTTGTTGTCTTAGGGTAAAGGATTTGAATTTTGATTTGATTCATTGTTCCATGTATTCCATAGCTAACTTGTAGGCAGCTATTGCTTCTCTTTGTGTATGATCCAGGGATTCTATTCTTTCTTTGGTGGTAGTAAAGTTTGATTCTTCAAGAATAGTGGGTATTCCATGGGGTTTTGTTCCATACATTAGTTCAAAGGGTGTTTGCTTTTGATTGGAGTGTATTCTTGAGTTATGGGAGAACTCAAGAATGGGTAGTTGTTATGACCTTAGTCTGATAAGACCTCAGGTTGCAGCTTGGGCTAAGTCTTGAGGGTGAATAAGGGAAGAGAACAAAGGTGGTTAAGCATACCGAATACAGTAGATGTATGTATGCTTAAATAGGGGAAGTCATCCAGTTGAATGGATGGAGTAACTACATGAAACATCCAGTAAAGATGGCATAGTAGTTAACATGAGTCAGGATGGAGATCACTTGGCAGAAATAACTGAAACAGATGTACTAATGGATAGGAATGCAGATGATGACAGAGTATGACTTGATCAGTAAAAAACCCATAACAATACCCCCCAATTAGGCTTCATGTCTCAGGAAGCTTTATCTAAGTTGCCATTGACTACTGCAGAGGCAAGGGCTTTCTTGGTGGCCCCAATGAGATATTTTCCATCGTTCGATCACACAAAGAAGACAGGCAAGTGGCTTTGACCATCTTGGCAGATAGGGACTGGGACACCGTTGAATGGGAAATCAGTTGTGGTGGAGTTGTCCCAATAACTCTTGACTACTGTTCTCTAATAGTGTTGGTCCTTTTCTTGGCCTGGTAACACAGTGCAGAACCTTGCGGGTGGGAGAAAAACCAATACAAGTTGTGGTGGAGTGATGGTTTTTATAAAGCAGCAAAGGGAGTTGACTTCTTCTTTCATGGAGATGGTAGTCTCTTTGTCCATGGGTGTGTTGGCTCAGGTCAGTGGTGTAGGATTGATTGTATTGTATAACTCGGAGAGGGTACTATGGATCCTGTCGACGAGGGCATTGATCTCTGGGTCCTTAGTGGTTTTGTCATGTCTGAGGAGGTTCATGGCTACATTGGCAAGCTCTAGAAATATGTTGGCAATGTTGAGGTGTTTGAATACCTCAAGTCCAAGGTCAATACAATTGTGGAGGCTGTGGACACAGTCTTGTTCACTGGGCATAAGTGTAGATTGGTCTAGGGCTCAGAAGATGGTGGGGATATGTTGATTGGTGGATGAAGATGCATTGGTGAATCCTACATACATGTCAGCAAAGGTAATGCATGCAGTAGTGAGGGCAATATGTTGGTTGACGACTAGTCATTTGTTCTGGGTGGTGATGGTTTCTATTTCACTGTTGGTGGCTTTGTTGACATCCTTTAGTAGGAATTCAAGGAGTCCCTGCACTGGGGACAGTATGGTGGTGAGGTTGTAGTGAGTGCCTTGGGGTGTAGGTGCTTGGCTGTTGCCTAGTTCTGGGAGTGGAACAGAGGAGATTGTGGTTGGGTTGGGGTGAATGAGGGATCAGATAGTGACATGGCTGGCAGAGGAGGAAGGCATGTCTGGTTAGTTTCTTTGGTTGGGTGATGATTTTTTGGTTTTTCTGCCCCTCTTTTTATGGATATCCTCCGGATGCCTCTTTTGGTAGTCTGCTATTATGTCTTGAGCATTCATCAGATTTGACTCCACTGTCTATGTATCATCCTCATTGTCATACCCCTTCCAGTGTACTAGGAATTGATAGCCCTGTCCTCATTTTCATCATCCTCAGATCTCCTCTACCTTGTATTCCTCTTCGTTGTTGATGATCACTGGCTCGGGCACTGGTAATTTCCACTGTCTTGGGAATGCTGCTTTCTGTACTGAGGTTAACAGCTGCTCATTGAACACATCATGGATGGCCCATCCTTCTGGTAATGCGAGCTGGTATGCCACTTCTCCTATCTTTTCCTTGATTTGGAAAGGTCTATACCTTTTCTGGCCTAGCTTCTTTGATGGTTGATTGGTATGGATATTTGCATTTTCTAACCATACTTCATCACTGATTTGATATTGTGTTATGTGCAGCTTGCTGTTGTTGTAGGTCTGTTTCATCTTTTCTTAATATGATCATAATACTGCCACAGAGTTCTCTTTTGCCTTCCATAGTTGTTTTAAGAATTCGGTGCTACTGGGGTTGTCCGTTATTCCATGGTCTTTTCCTTTCCAGGGGTGTCACTCATAATTGAGGTAGAACAGTGTTTCCTGTGTTCCACTGTGCCTTTTGTCATTGTACTGGAACTCAGCCATGGGTAGCCAATTCACCCAGTTGTCTTGTTTGTAGTTGCAGTATAGGTGAAGGTACATTTCAATCTCTTGGTTGATTCATTCTGTTTGTCCATCTGTTTGTGGATGGTAGGCCATTGATAGAGTTCGCTCTATTCCTAATCCTTTAAACAATTCTCTGGTGAATTCTAATGCAAACTGTGGTCCTTGGTCACTAAGGACTTTCTGTGGTACTCCATGTAGCTTCCATATTTTGTTCCTGTAGAGCTGTGCAATTCCTTTTGACAATATGTCTGTTTTCATTGGCATAAGTCATATCATTTTTGTGAACCAGTCGACAACTACCAGGATTGCATCTTTCTCTTCTGATTCTGGTAGTGGCCCAATGAGGTCAATGCTTATCTCTTCCCATGGCCCCTTTGGTATTGGGAGTGGATGTAGTGGCATTTTTAATGGTGTGATGCAAGGTTTGCTCCTTTGGCAGTTCTGGCATCCTTTGACATATTTCCTGGCATTGTTTCATATGGATAGCCACCAATAGTCTCTGGTGATCAGCTTGATCATCCTATGTTGTCCTGGGTGTCCTGTGTCTGGTGCATCATGATATTGCTGTAGGATTTCTTCACAAAGTGTGGGGTCTGGTGGCACATATATGCTGTTCCCCTTGTAGATAATTCCATTACGTTCCGTGATGTTGGGTTCTTTGTTTAGAAGCTTCATCATGATGATCATGTCTCTTCGGCGATTTGTTTTTATCTGGTCCATGAATGTTGGTGTGATGAATAATTCCACACAGAGTAGGGTAGTTTCTTCAGATCTTTTCTTGTCTCCTGGCTTGTTTTGCAGCCAACTTTCCTAGATCATGGCAATTACTCCATCGTTCTCCTTGTCTGGTTCTTGGTGAACTCTGGACAATAGGTCTGCCTTTGTGTTTGTCTTGCCTGGTACATGTCATAGCATGAAGTCATAGTCCTGTAATCTTAGGTACCATCTTGTTATGAATTTTTGCCAATCATATCATGCTCTGTCCTTGTCTGCATTCCTATACCACTAGTACATCTGTTTCACCTATTTCTGTTGAGTGATCTCCAGCTATGACTTGTACTAACTACTACACCTATCTTACCAGATGTTTCATGTAGTTACCCTATCTATTCAACTGGATGACTCTCTGTATTTAAGCATACATACATCTACTGTATTTGGTATGCTTAACCATCTCTTGTTCTCCTCCCCTTACTTGCCCTCAAGTCTTAGCCCAAAGTTGCAACCTGAGGTTTACTCAGACTAAGGTCATAACATTTGGTTAAGTGTCCCCACCTCACTTTGCAAGGAGTAGGCTGAAATAGGCCTGAACAAAGATAACCCAGAAGCTAGTATATGAGCTCGAACCCAGATGAATATAGAGAGCCAAATCTCGAAGTCACCAACAATGAATCCGAAACATTGGATGAAGAAGAAACAGAGAATGCTGAAGTACCTGAAGAACCAACCAGAGAAACACATGATGAACCCAGAGCAAATCCAGCAGAAGAAGAAGTACTATCAGAACTTCTAAATGAACTTGACATAGCAGAGGAAAAGCTAATCCATCAGGAGAAATCAGATGAATCAAGCTCAGAGGAAACAGAATCAGAAACTGACTCTAATATGACCAACAATGCAGTAGTACCTGCAACAGCACCCAGTGGGAAAGGCTTAGTGCCAGATCCAGGGTTTTTCAACAGCACCTGCACCAAATTTGATGATTGGTGGAGAGCTATGATACTCTTTATGAAATTTAACAAGATTGCCTCAGCCGATGACTGAGCTATAGCAGTCCTAGCTAGATGTGAGGAGGAACTACAGGAGCATATGCAGCTATAAAAGCACTGACCATCCTAGAATCCAAAGACTCAGTAGATTGGAAGGTATTCTCTGAAGACTTTAGAAGAACCTTCTCAGACAATGCCTCTAACAGTAAAGCAGAATGGCAGATCGAAAAATTCAAACAAGGAAATCAAAATACTGCCAACTACCTAATCGAATTCAAGGTTTTAAAAAGTAAAGCCAAAACTGATAGCAAACACACCATGTTCCTACTTAGGAAAAATGCCTGACAAGATATAATACACACGATCACTGGCTACCCACCCTTGGCCAGGCCAGACACATATGCAGAATGGAAGGAAGCTATACTCTCTGTCAGACAAGGATATGAAGCATCCAAGTACCAAAGAGACAAGAAAACGAACACTGGCACCACTTACAGAGGAATGGGCGAGCCTATGGAGATAGGAAGTAGGCGTCATATCTTCAATGACAAAGGGGAACTGAAATGTTACAACTGTGGCATTTTCAGCCACATTGCCAAAGATTGCAAAAAACCCAAGGGGATAATATACTACAATTGTGGCAAGAAGGGACACATAGCCAAGGCCTGCACTGCACCCAAGAAAATCCAAGTCTGGAGGGTAGAAGAAACCACTGAAGAAGAGAAGAAGGATTTTTCCGAAGACTCCAAGTAGGCACTACCTCAAGAGTCAGAAAGCTTGTATCTAGGATATCAGACAAATTTTACATGATTCCTCAGAGAAGAAAGCACGAACTAAACCTGAAAGGAAAAATACAAATAACAAAAAAGGAGATAACAGTGGAAATGATTGTCAACTCAGGGTATACAACCAGCAGTATCAGCAAAAAATTGGTAGACAAAGAAGGACTCCCCACCCAAAAACTAGACCAACAAATCTTGGTATTAAATACAGACGGGACACCAAACCAGGGCGGAAAAGTAATGGAAACAGCCACAATCGACTTAGATATCCAAGAATATAAAGAATGGATTGAAGCATCAGTTGTGCAGCTACAGGACCATGCAGAAGTCTTCCTGGGACATGACTGGCTGGTCAAACATAACCCAGAGGTAGATTGGAACAATGGAGAAATCAAGTTCACCCAGTGCCCACCAAACTGTCAATTCCCCTACCAAAACATTCCCATCATGGAAAAAATGTGAAGCATGGCCAATACAGAAGATCTATGGGAAGAAGAAGACAAACCAGACCCAACCAAACTGGAAGATTTGCCAGACTATGTGCAACCATTCACACATTTATTCAACAAAACAATGTTTGATAAGCTCCCAGAACAAACTGAATGGGATCATGAAATAATCCTAACGGAAGATGCCCCAAGGGAAATACATAAGTGCAGGGACGTACAATATGATGGTCAAGGAACAGGACAAACTCAAGGCATTTATCAAAGAAAATCTAGAATCAGGACAAATATGACCATTGAAATCTCCATACACAGTGCCAACCTTCTTCATCTCCAAGAAAGACAGATCCAAGAGATTAATCCAAGACTACAGATGATTAAACAATGTAGTAGTCAAGGACAAAACACCGTTACCAAGAATTGGCAAGGTAATCAACAAGCTGGAGAAGGCCAAATACTTCAACAAGCTCGATATCATCTGGGAGTATAACAATATCAGGATCAAGGAAGGGGATGAATGGAAGGTAGCGTTTCTCACCAATGAGGGACTCTTCGAACCAACAGTCATGTATTTCAGTTTAAGCAACTCACCAGAAACCTTCTCCAGAATGATGACAAGCATCTTCTGTGACCTCCTGCAAAATAGAGACATTGTAAACTACATGGATGACTTCGCCATCCCTGGTGACACCAAAGAACAACTAAAAGAACAGACCATACAATTCCTGGAATGTACAGCACAATACAATTTATGCTTTAAACGAACCAAATGCATCTTCGATGCAGAAGAAATTCCAATGCTAGGAGTCAAAGTAGGACACGGGCAAATAGAAATAGAAGAAGAAAAAGTCAAATCAGTATGAGATTGGCCTGAGCCAAAAAGTACAAAAGGGGTAGAAAGGTTCCTGGGCTTTGCCAATTATTACTGACATTTCATCAGGAACTTCAGCAAGATCGCAGGACCACTAAACAAACTCAAAGGAGTAGCCACATGGGAGTGGAATCAAGAACACCAGGCTGCATTTGATCATCTTAAAAAATGCATTACCAAGGAACCCATGTTAACCCTACTACAAAGACAAGGCCAGTTCAGGGTAGAAGTCGATGTGTCAGACTATGCATTGGGAGGTGTGCTATCACAACTACAGGAGGACAAATGGCACCCAATTGCCTTCACATCACAAACACTATTGCCAGCAGAGCACAACTATGAAATATACAACAAAGAACTACTGGCCATCATCCATGCCCTGAAAGAATGGAGACACTACCTGCTAGATGCTGAAGAAAAATTTGAAATCTGGACTGACCACGAAAATTTAAAATACTACCACAAACCACAAAAGCTGAACAGGCAACAAGCTCAATGGTACCTATGCCTGCAAGACTACAACTTCACACTATGACACATACCCAGAAAAACAAACATGAAGGCTGACCTATTGTCCCGAATCCACCAAATGCCAGAAGAACAAGAAGACAAACTAGTTACCATGATCCGAGAAAGCTGGCTGCAAACAGAAGACACAGTGTTATGAATATCAATATTTATGACATTATTAATGTCAAGAATGATGATGTAATCTATGACATCATAATCAGTAACATGGTAATCAATATCATACATTGATTATACAATGATTTATACAACGTCTCTTAAGACTTGTATAATATAAAGACATACATTGAAAGTCTTAGTGTTAACAATACAACAAGAACAAGTCATAGAATCAGTCATAAAGAGACTATGCTATAACTCGTATAGTTACTTGAAAGACGACTATATATCTTAGAGTAATCTATACTATAAGATAATAAAGGATTAAGTATTATTCTAATACTTAATACGATCTAGAACTACGATGAAGTCTAGTAACAATCTAGACTATGTAAGGCTAGAACAATCTAGACATACTCTATACTTAGTATCTATCTAGAAGTATCTAGAACATACCTAGACAGACCTAGAACATAGCCAGACCTACCTAGAACTTAATAGGTTATAATTAGAACCCCATTGTTCTACTAATATAGGAACTTAGATAATACTTCAAAGTCATACCACTTTGAAGTCGTACCACTTTTATATACCATATATAGACAAGTAACATACCAATACAGTACAATATAGTAGTATACTGTTGTAGTATATAAACCCCTCAACTTGACTAGTAGACCCCATCATTTCTACTTGGTTAGGTGGAGACTCAATCTATAACTCTTATCATCCTCATCTTGTAAACTAAACTTAAGAACCTCTTCTTGGTGACTAAGCTTTACATCATAAGACATCATAGGAGTTATTAATTGAAGGTTCCAGACCTCTAATTGTAAGACGTAAGGTTATATATAGTTACATTGTAGGTAACTATATTTAGCTGATAAGCCTTCGAGAAGGAGTCCCCTTTGGTATCATCTGTGGATAGATACCGGGTCAGTGAAGGACAAAGCTGATCTTACTATAACACATAGATAACACAGTGCTCTTATGGGCAGAATTATTCCTTGAGCCAACATTCCTAGAACAGATCTGAAACAAGTCCCAGTATGAGACAGCAGTCCTTACTGAGCTAAGAAAACCAGAGCCCAGTCTCACTGAAGACCACAGAATTATCTACAGACAGAATAGCACATATGTCCCACCCAACCCGAAACTACAGGAAGAAATTCTAGTACAATACCATGACATCTCTGATGCAGGACATCCAGGTCAGCATAGAATGATGGAACTAATCAACTGCGACTACTGGTGGCCAACAATGAGAAAAGATGTAAAAAGGTACATCCAAGGGTGTCAAGCCTGCCAGAGGAACAAAGCTAGAATAACGCCACTCAAATCACTGCTTCACCCCCTCCCTATACCAAATGGGCCTTGGGAAGAAATCAGCATCAACATGATCAGACCACTACCAGAATCAGAAGGGAAAGATGTGATACTGGTCATCGTCAATTGATTCACAAAAATGATATGACTCATAGTAACAATAATGGACGTTTTATCCAAGGACATTGCAAGGATTTATCGAGATGAAATATGGAAGCTGCACAGATTACCAAGGAAGGTGCTAAGCGATTGAGGACCCCAGTTCACATCAGAATTCACCAAGGAGCTATTCAAAGGGCTCAGCATAGAATGAAACCTATCAATGGCATACCACCCACAAACTGATGGACAAATAGAACACATTAACAGAGAAGTGGAAACATACATCCACCTGTATTGCAATTATGACCAAAATGACTGGGCAGAATGGCTTCCAATTGCAGAATTCCAATACAATGACAAATAACATGGAGGGACACAGGAAACACCATTCTTCCTAAACTACAGAAGAAACCCATGGAAGGGCAAGAATGAGCCAGCAACACAACCCTGTTGCCACTGAATTCCTACAACACCTTCAGGCCGCCCAAGATAATGCCGCATCAGCACTACAGGCATATCAAGAAAAGATAAAACAACAACACAACCACAGTAAAATCCACACCATGACACATCAAATAGGTGATGTAGTATGGCTGGAAAATACCAACATCCATACCAATCAAACATCAAAGAAGCTAGGCCAAAAACAGTATGGGCCTTTTCTTATCAAGGAAAAGATAGGAGAAGTGGCATACTGGTTAGCCCTACCAGAAGGATGGGCCATCCATGATGTATTCAATGAACAGTTCTTGATACCAGCCCACAAGGCCAAGTTTCCGAGTCAGAGACAACTATCAGTGCCTGACCCGATGATCATCAACAATGAAGAGGAGTATGAAGTAGAGAAAATCTGTGGACAGAGAAAACGTGGAAGGGGCTATCAATTCCTAGTCCATTGGAAGGGATACAGCAATGAAGAAGATATGTGGACAGCAGAATCCAACCTGACAAATGCTCAAGACATAATAGTAGATTACCAAAAGAAGTATCCAGAGGATACCCATAAAAAGGGGGGTAGAAGAACCAAAAAATCATCACCAAACCAAAGAAACTAGCCAGACATGCCTTCCTCCCAAGCCAACTGTGTCACTATTCATTCCCTCGTCCACCCCAACCCAACCACAATCTCCTCTGTTCCCCTCCCAGAACCAGGCAACAGTCAAGCACCTGCCTCTTAGGGTACTTGTTACAACCTCGCCACCACACCATCCCCAGCACAGGGGCTCCTTGAATCCCTACTAAAAAATGTTGACAAGGCCACCAACAGTAAAATAGAAACCATCACTGCTCAAAACAAGTGGCTAGTCGTCAACAGACACATTACTCTCACCACCACATGCATTACCTTTGCCAACATATATACAGGGTTTGCCAATGTGTCCTCATCCACCAACCAACACATTCCCACCATCTTCCAAGCATTAGACCAATCCACACTCACACCCAGCAAACAAGACCATGTCCACAGTCTCCACAACCACATCGACCTCAGACTAGAAGTATTCAAACACCTCAATATTGCCGACATCTTCCTAGAACTCACCAATGTAGCAATGAACCTGCTTAGACATGATAAGACTACTGAAGATCCGGAGATCGATGCCCTCATTGATAGGATCCATAGCACCCTCTCCAAGCTCCACACCATGATCAACCCCATGCCACTGACCCGATCCAACATACCCATGAATGAAGAAACAACTGTCTCCATAAAAGAAAAAGTCAACTCACTCTGCCATTTCATAAAAACCATCACCCCACCACAACTTGTATCAGTTTTTCTCCCTCCTGCAAGGTTCCACACTGTGTTACCAGGACAAGAAAAGGACCAACACTACTGGAAAATGATAGTCAAGAACTATTGGGACAACTCCACCACAACCAACTTCCCATTCAATAATGTTCCAGTCCCTATCTATCAGGACGGCCAAAGCCACTTGCCTGTCTTCTTCGCATGCTCAAACGATGGAAAGTACCTCATTGGAGCTACCAAGAAAGCCCTTGCCTCTGCCGTAGTCAATGGTGACTTTGATGAAGCTTCCTGAGGCATGAAGCCAAATTGGGGGGTATTGTTATGGATTTTTGCTGATCATATCGTGCTCTGTCCTTGTCTGCATTCCTATACCACTAGTACATCTGTTTCACCTATTCCTGTTGAGTGATCTCCAGCTGTGACTCAAAATAACTACTATGCCTATCTTACTGGACGTTTCATGTAGTTACCCCATTTATTCAACTGGATGACTCTCTGTATTTAAGCATACATACATACATCTACTGTATTTGGTATGCTTAACCATCTCTTGTTCTCCTCCCCTTACTTGCCCTCAAGTCTTAGCCCAAAGTTGCAACCTGAGGTTTACTCAGACTAAGGTCATAACATCAGCTTTAGCATTCATTACATTATTGGAGAAGGTTTTGCAGAATTCTTCAATTAAATTGAGCTCATTAGTAGTTCAGACAGTCTGTCTTCATCAACTGGGGGTTCTTCTGTAGGGTTTACAACCTAAGAGTTGTTCTATAGTTTGTCCCCTGGGTTTGTGACTGGTTCTTCATTTGTTTCATCAAAGCTAGAACTCTTAACCTCTTCTTTGTCTGATATTTCATCATCTACATTTTCAACTTGTTCAACTTGTTCATTATCTGTTGAATCTTCTTCAAGCTAAGGTTCTCTATACTGTGGTTTATTATGGTTCAAGCTCATATACTAGCTCCTATCCTGCAAGGTGAGGTGGAGATGCTTAACCAAATGTTATGACCTATATGAGTTGGTAACTCAGGTTGCAGCTTAAGGTAAGACTTGAGAAGTGTAGAAGGGAATACACAAGATAGAATACAGGTGGTAGTAAGTATGCTTACATACTAAGAGGTCATCTGGTTGAACAGATGGAGGTACATGTGAAATGTCTGGATAATACAGTATGCTAATGTATGAGTCATAGAACAGAGATTGCTGGGCAGAAATAGGTATAAAATAGGTATGCAAGGGAACAAGATAGAATAAGTTAATGACACATGGAGATAAAGACATGAATATGATGAGATCACAACAACTCACACATCAATGCCCCTTATTATATAGATATTTCATGTATTCCCCTATTTGCTCAACCAGATAGTCCTTGTTTATGTAAGCACAGTTACTACCACTTGTATTCTTTACACTTAACTATCTTGTGCTCTTTCCTTTATCACTCTCAAGTCTTGCCTTAAGTTGTAACCTGAGTTGACAACTCATAAAGGTTGTAATATGTTATTGTATATATATGTCACATATTCTATTTAGGAGAACAATGGGTAATTTATTGATAGATGTTTCTTTATAGAACAATAGAATACTGTAGAATGCTGTAGAATGCTGTGGAGTTATTTATAAATACTGTGGATTTATAAATAAGTACTGCACAAAAGTAGTATGACTTTGAATAATTAGTAAGATAGTTATTAATTATTCTTGTAACTTTATCTACTAGAATATTCTAAAGAAACATATAGTTCATAACATAATCTACTTTATAGCTGCTCTCTAAAAGACCCACTATATGTCTGATCTCTGCCAGTCACCCTTACAATAAGCAGTGGGTGGGCAGTCCAGGGTCAGGGGGCTTGGAAGGACTGAAATAGGAGTTTTTCTTATAGTTAGGTAGAAACTCAATAGAGCCTTTATCTGATAAAGCTGAAGTCTTACATATATCTAAGTCACTCATTATATACATTATATTGCTTTCTTTATATTAATACTATACTCTAAGCCATAATCTCTGATTAGTAGACTTCTATCTACTAAGGAGTCCCTTTTAGTATACTTAAATACCAGGCTAGCTTAGGAATAGACTGGCCTTACTATAATAGATGGAAACAAAAATACAACACCCAGTAAGACAATATAACTAACTACAAACTAAGCTAGTCATAACATTGCTGCTATTTTATACCAGTCAGAATAATTATTTACAAATCAAAGTTTAAAATACTAATTTTAATTCCATTCTTAACCAAGTTTTCCAATGCATCAAGCTCCTCCTGCAACAACTGTGGTTTTACAAGTGTACTTTTCACCTTGAAAATAAATTCTTGAAGTTGACTATTTGATTCTCTCTGTAACTGTAGTACTTTGATAACACTTTCCACAGCCCTATGAAGAGGGCTTCCTGAAGAGACCAAGAAGCCTGTTTGAAGGTGCATTTGCAATAATGAAGGCAAGATTATGGTTTGTTCTGAGTATTTGTTGGCCAAGGAATTTAGAAAGTTGGGAACTTGATAAAAGTTCAAGTCAATGTGGACTGTCTTGAGAGAAGGAAGTGCACATAAAATAGTGGCTGCACAGTCCTTGGAATATAAAAGATTAATGGTTGTTATGTTGGACATGCTGGCAAAAAATGGCTTCCAGTGACTAGAAGATTTAGGTACATTCTATATAAGTTTCTGGATGGAAGGGGTTCGAAGTTGGGAAATAGCATCCATCTTAGACCCAAAGTCAGTCTTCCATTCCATAAATTCAAGCTTCTTGAGAATAATAGTTCCAATTTCATATAAGGAGGTGGGATCCTGTCTGTATAGATCACATCCATCAAATGAAAGTAAGGTGAGGTTGGGACAATGAGCAAGAATATGAAGTGCTTGGATTGGAGCTGTCTTCTCTATTTTGAGGATTAAGAGATTCTGGAGTGGAAGTTGGTGTTGTAGTCCAGGAATAGATTTTAGAAGTGTAAGTTGGGAGAGTTGAGGTGCATTGGAAAAAAGCTTTCCAGTGATATCCTCATAGAACATAAAAGAAAGCTCAAGGGATTCCAGTTGTGGATATTTTGTATCCTTTGTCAAGATGAATATTGAGGGCCATATTGTTTTGTCAATATTATGAAGTTGGAGGACATGGATTGTTTGTGGGAGGCTGGTAAGGATAGTGTGTAGTAACTCCATTGAAACAGTATAATGGTGGTGGCAAGATAGTAGTATGCTTATGGAGAGTGGAGCACACCCTGCATACTGTGAGCACATCTTGAGGCAATTTACAACATTTGGGCATGTTGCATGTAAGACAAAAGAGTTCCAGAAGTAGGGGAATGAGTGAATAATCAGGTTCCAATAATGACAAATAGTAGCCAGTTTAAGCACTTGTTGCAGACTACTTTTGCTGTCCTGGGCAGATACATATTGGAATATGATGGTAAGCACTTCTGGGGGCAGTGAATTTATGAGTGCCCTCAATGAGTTGGCTTTCCTGTGCAAAAATGCTCTTTCCAACATAAGATTATTGATCTGATTGTCAATATGGGCAATTGACACATCAAGATGCTTGTTTTCTTCTTCCAGGGAAAAGGACATTGAGAAGGGTACAGAAAGAGGTGTTTATCTCAGACAAATCAGGATCTAGTGTTATGGTTTTTCACTGATCACATCATACTCTGTCCTTGTCTGCATTTCTACACTGCTAGTATATCTGTTTCACCTATTCCTGTTGAGTGATCTCTGGCTATGACTCGTGCTAACTACTGCGCCAACCTGATTGGACATTTCATGTAGTTACCCCATCCATTCAACTGGATGATTCCCTGTATTTAAGCATACATACATCCACTGTATTTGGTATGCTTAACCACCTCTTGTTCTCCTCCCCTTACTCATCCTCAAGTCTTAGCCCAAAAGTTGCAACCTGAGGTAAACTCAGACTAAGGTCATAACATCTAGATGCTTATATCTTCTTTAGCCACTCCACAACATGTTTCACTCACAAGATCAATATTTCAGTGGTTAATTATAAGTAAAAATATATTGCTGAGGTAATATAAAAAAATAAAAAAAACAGTTGTGTTTCATAATTATAAATGGATGGCTTCCTGCAGTGCATTCAAAATCTAGGTTATTATTCAGCAATATTTGAGCTGGTACATCCCCAATACTTGTCATTGTTTCAGAGGAGTAAAGATAACAGCACTTGCATCACTGGTGCCACTCTTATAAATATAGACCTGTCAATATGTAAGCACCAAACATGTTCAACAGTGAATTCATGGGTGTATCATGGAAGTGGCGTAAGCACTGTAAGGATGGAATGCACGCTGTGCATAAACCACAGCATCCCACATTCCCTTCGTAGTTTAATCTCCTCCCCGCGTCGAGATTTTGAGTACTTAAGAGTTTGTATTGCTCCATAAACCCATGGGGGGATGTCTCACCGTGGTTTTGGCTTGTCTCAGACTGATTTTCAAATCGTCCCAACCCCCCTCAGTTTTTTGTATGCTCAGATCACGAAGTTGTACTCGTATACACTCACACACACACACTCCCTCTTTTATGGGGTACTTGTATGTTACCCCGAGGCCGAAGGATCGAGCAACAGTGGTCAAAGGAAGCGATCGCATCATTTAACTCACTCTCTTCAGCTGTGCTGAAAAGCCAGGAATTTTCAGGCACGAAGCATCGATGACCCTGTCAGGATAGTTGAACCCCACCGGCCAGGTTGCAACGGAGGCCTTGGATCTCTCCGCAGATCTGGGGTTTGGAACCCTCAGATGAAACATATATGTACGTCGGGTCATACAATCACGGTCTTTTCTTGTTAATCTGTTTTATTCTATCTCGAGCGTCCACGCTCAACAGCGCTTTATCGGCTCCCGATGCCCGTTCACCATTTTATAAACCCTTCGGTGTTAGGGTCCTGGGGAATCCCTGGTTGACGGATTTGAGTAATCGCCCCATTCAACTTACAGCTGGTTGATCTGATTACTCCTTGATCATGAACGACCCGCTCACGACCATCTCTAGGCGCTGCAAGCAAGATAGGTCCTGACTCCACAAAACTACTATTTAATCTCACGAACACTCCAACTTACTTGTTCATGTTCAGTGTTTTACACAATGGCTTGGTCAAGGAGCTCTGCTGAACGGAACGCGCGGCTCAATGAAGGAGAGATAAATATGATATTGGGTACTAGTACATCGCAATGAGAGTGATGCATATAACAAAAGAGAGATGAGAGGGAGATAAGATCAAGAAGGGACAGGAATGTGGCCTAACGGGTGGGATAAGAAAGACAATAAAAGGCATTATCCAGCCCTCCGCGGACGACGAAGGGAAACTTGGAAAAGAGGTGAACTTGTAAATAAGCCCCAAAATATGCAACAATGTTCGGACTCCAAGTCGTCGCGGCGTGTATGGAACGGTAGACGTCGGAAAGCAATACTAGTAGAGGTGACTATGAATCGACGTCCATCCGTGCTAGGCCAGCCTTGATGGTGACAGGTTCGTCGGCTTTAATTTCGAAGTTATCATCTTCAGGAGGGAGACCAGCAGCGCCAGTCTTTGGTGTATTGAATCTCGATGCTATATGCATCGAGGCAAGCGGGATGGTACCCGGACTGGGCGCACTCGCAACCGTACCACCATACAAGTCTCGTGTAGACGCTGAAGAGGAAATTGAAGGCGTAGATGTAGCAAAAGAACCACCTGTGGGTGTTGGCGGCATACTGGATGCAGCAGTGTAAGATGAGTTGGAAAGATACCCAGGTCCTAAGCTGAGGCTGGTCGTTGTAGTGAAGGGAGAAGCAGGAGTAGAACCGGAGAATAAGGAGGCGTCATCCTCGCCAGGTGCGGAAGAACTGCTCGGACCGCGTCGGTGTCTGTGGAATAGTGTTCGGTAATCCCCTCTAGCCGCCCCCGACGCATCGTGCTGAGAACCAATAGGCGGAAGCCCAAATTCCTCGTTCATGGCCTCTTCGCTGGCGTCGCCTTGCGATCCACGTTGAACCCCGACCACACGTAAACGATTGACCCACCTATGACAAATATCAGTTTCAGTTCGGCGGAGTGCCAATAATAGAACACGTACGCATCGGCGCGATCAAGACTATCTTTTACAACTCCAGTAACGTTCCGCATCATGTCCAAGCTCTCGGTTGCCAACGAGAGAACCCGTTGAGCCGCAGCGGCGGCGTTCAAGGGTGATATCTGCTGATTGCTGGCGGAATGTAATTCTGGCGGTGATGGAGATGCCGTACGAGAACCGGCAGCACCCCGTTCGCGTTGTGCAGCTCGCTTCTCTCGTCCCTGGCCCCTCCGAAGGACGCCAGTACTACTACCTGCCGCTGCGACCGTTTCTCGTTCACCGCCGACCCCTGTCGCAGTGGATACCACGGGAACAGCACCTGCAGGCACAGTGACGCCGGAAGCAGCAGCTCTGGTAGCCCACCGATGGGGCAATTTCAGGATGAAACCTCTCACTCTGGTACGGGCTTGCTCCGGTAAGGCGCCTCCGGCATATTTGCTGACAACATCTACCATTTGTCGGACAGTTGATACAATATCCTTGCGAACTTCGATGAGTTTGCGAAGATGTTCTTCAGAGATTGGCGGTCGACGATGGGAGCTAGACTGGGGGTTGGGGTGGATGCTTTCGATGAAATCGCGAAGGATTAGGATTTGAGCGTCGATATGTGCAGTTGCGAACTGGTGTTCAATGCCATGAGCAGGTGTATATCTAACCTCAAGGCCTATCCCATACCTGCAACCACTGAAGGCAATATTTTAACCTCCTCATGTTTTCTTCACTGAGGGCGGCGCTCAAGCCACCAGCTTCCAGAAGTACAGCCTGCCATCTACTTCGCTGAGCGACTTGTCTGTCAGAATTCTGACTTGTGTTCTGGGTTTGTTGGGAATGATTTAAATCTTGATCATAATCGGAATGCCTGTGACGCAAATGGGAAGTTCGGTGGTCCGGCACTCCGAGAGGGTGCTCAGGCGATTGGGGTCGGTGACTTTCATCCGATTCGGTCCTTATCGGAGATGGTGTTCGAGACCTCGAAGTATAGGGACGGGTGGCTACGAAAAAAAGGAAAATTAGCGCTGGCTAAATATAGATTATAAAAATTACCCTGAATCCACTGTGGAACGCTGTTATCATGGCCGGCATAAGGTCGTTGCTCTACGCTCACAGCGAGGTCTTGGGGTGCTTGGCTCTCTGGTGCAATTGATCCATCGAAAGTTTTTGTCCGTAGTTTGGGTCTACCTCTCTCAACTTCTTGACTCACTTCTGGTGACGATAGGTCGGGATCTTCGACATCCATGAACCGACTAGCGGGTGTATATGCGCGAGAAGGAGAAACGGGGGATCGGGGAGAAGTTGGTTCGGGCCCAGCGGAGGGGCGGCGATATTTATCGAGCTAGAGAGAGGACGGTGTTATTATCGGGGGTGAGATATCACACGAGGGCAGATGAGAAGGCATTTAGCGCCTGTTTAAGAATACACGGAATGCTGCTTTGCGCGGCACACAGCGGTGCTCTAAATAGAAAAAATAAAGGTAAGTGGCATGAACGCAGGGGAACTGCCACAGCTTCACGGTCCTGCGCAAACTGCACCAGGGACGTTTTCACGTGTGAAAAAGCGGGATTCATGATAGGGGGACAGCAAGGGCCCAGATAAGCTCGCACAGTCATAACTACTATCTAGAGGTTCAATTACGAACACAGGGAAGAAAACTCACTTTATTGAGCTGTCGACATGCGAATTCGTCAATCTGGTTAACGGGAAGGCGGTCAATGACAGGTTTTGATATCGTTTTCACGCTGGATTCGACCATCTCGGCGCCATACTACATGTGATTATGAATTAAGCATCTAACAGTCAAATAAACAACGCACCTTTACAACCCTAGAAGAAGCTTTCCCATGCTCATAAACGCGAATTGCAGTTCCAACTAGGGGCAAAGACGACATCCTCGAGACAAAATCAGATCCAGTTGCCGGCGGTTGCTGAGCTCCGTCGTTTTCTCCATTCCTGCTACCACGAGCGGGTGGCTGACCTTTGAAAAAAAAAACAGAAGTTGAATAGGTAGGTCAAATAGATCACATCATGGCTTCACCGTCGCTGGAAGAAGCGGACGCCGTTGCGCGGGAGCGCATATCTCCTAGAGCCCTCACGGCGAT
Source organism: Calvatia gigantea (assembly GCA_025093985.1). NCBI lineage: Eukaryota > Fungi > Basidiomycota > Agaricomycetes > Agaricales > Lycoperdaceae > Calvatia > Calvatia gigantea. Next base: position 196,962 of record JACAAK010000005.1, on the reverse strand, counting down.
GTCGACGCGAACGCTCTCGTCGTCGTGGACGACATCAGCGGGCACAGGATTGTCGGGGGCCGGCATGGTGGTGGGGAAGAAGAGATTAACGGCGACACATGTGCTGGTAAATGAATATATCGACTTGCATGTGAAATCCATATCAACATGTACAAACAACGCCTGATAACAAAAATTGGCACCTGACCGCAACTGACACTAATTCAAAAGGGATGAACGAGCAAAACCTGTGACGAGTGAGGAATTGAGCACACAAACTGGATAGACTACAACAAGTAAAGTATACACTGTACAGGGGATACGCAAACGAGATCTGTGCTGAGAAATATTGAGCAGAACCTGACTAAAGAAATAATAAACGCGATCTGTGTAGGGAAACGAGCAATTGAGGATAATAATAATATCGAGCGGAACTTGAGCAAAATAAGAGCAAGCGGGAAGCAAGTAGATTTAGGAACTAGCAAAGTCGGGGGAACCATCGGGCTCTGCAGAGCCTTGGGGGGGAGAGGAATTCAGGCCCGTCCCGTGAATTCGCGAATGCTGAGCCAAGTTGTCCCGCCTATTAAAGGTCTTGCCGCAGCCGTATTGGGGACATACATATTCTGTGCAAACCTTCAGCCTGGCAGTTAAGTAGGGTTACGAGAGCACGCACCTTTCTCGTTGGTGTGAAGAGACCTTATGTGTCGCTTAAGATGTTCACGGCGGGTGAAGCTCGCGCCACAGTTACCCACGTCACACCGAAACGGACGAGCTTTCCCTTGCTCTTGCGTCAGATTTGTGGGAACCTTCCGACCCCGACTCCTCTTGACAAGATTCGGGTCGGGTACGGGCGGGGGGATATGACCATTTCGTCGCTTCCTTCCAGAACGGACCCCGATTCCGTCACCGTAGGTGGCCCCCGATCCCGAGGCTAGCCCCGGTGGAAAGGGTACGAACGTTCCGAATGGACCGGTGGGCGGCATGTTGTTCTTCATCGTGAGTCTAGCCAGTGCGAGTGCAGCGCTACCTTTCGCTTTGCCCTTTCCCTTCTTGCGCGATCCAGTGGTCCCACCGTTATTCTGTTCGCCGACGGGGGGAGAGACAGGTGGAGAAACCGCTTTACCATTCGAGGACGTTTTCGAGCTTCCCCGAAGAGGTGAGTTGATTCCGGAGGACGCATTATGAGAAAAGGGGCTGGATTGGTCGTCCGAAGGAGAAGATATAGGGGATGGTTGGTAAGATTGGTCGTCGAAATTCCCAGTGGACCCCTCATCACTCCCACCGGAATCGGATGGATCGAAGTCTTTCTCGTCTCTCAAGGGCGACGAAAATAGTGGTGAGTCAAGCTCCCTCCTTTTTCCCCACTTGCCCAGTTCATATTTCGTGGCCGTTCCTCCCCGGAGACTACGCAAGCCCAAAGCTTCCCTCCCCAAACCAGGAGATAATAGCCTTGTATTAACTGAACGTTCGTTGACGCCGTTCTCCGAAGGGCTCTTCCTTTTCTTTCCGACCGCTTGAGTATAGTGCGCGTCGACCATTTCGACTGTCAATTGTGGAATAGGGGGGTCAGGAGGAGAAACATGATTCAAAATTCGTTCGGGCGTAGGAGAGACATGGCCTAGAAGAGCCGGAGCGATCCCTTGCTGAATGGATGTTTGCGGAGGAGAAACATGGGCGGGAGTCACCCCCGCCGAGTCACCACCCGGCCAGCCCGTCAAGGTCGGTTGGTCACTTGTCGAAGGCTTCAGAAGCAAACTCGCAGGCACAACGTACATTGCTTGGTGCTCTTGGCCTACGGTCGTATGAATCGGGTCAAGCGGTCTGTGAAACCCACTCAGGGCGAAGGGGGATTCACCGGTGGTTATAGTACCATCAAGACCGTAATGAGACGTCGTAAAATCCGACAATGTGGGGAACGGTTCCGAGGCCGAGAGTGAAAGGTATTGGAGCGAATCTGAGAACTCGGTTCCCTGGGTCGGAAACAAGCCCTCCGAGGCTAAGGAGCTGGAGAGTAGGTATTGATCAACAAGGTTGGAGTCGAATTGGTTTTGGGTGACGGTGGGTGGCCCTTGTATCGGGGGAAGCTGAGCGATGGAGACGTCCGGCGTAGTTGTGTTTTTGGCACTCTGTTGCTCGAAAAAGTTCGCGTTGCTCCATAGATGTAAAGGTATGGATGATTGTTGTGATTGGAAATCCATAGTTCCAGGTGACTTTTCTCGCTGCTGTCGGGCACAAAGTTGTTCCTGCAATATGCCAGCTAATACGTCCACAACCCATTAGTTAGATCGAATTTACTTCAGTAATAAGCGTACCAGTTGGGGGAATCCACTGAAGCAACTCGATGGAGGGTTGATAAATCCGCGAGGGATGAGTGAGCGGAAAGTAAAGAGGGACCGAGCCCGCTCGTAGGTTGAGAAAAGAACCCCGGCTCAAGTGGGTTGTCAGCCACAGGAAACGAGCACATATTATATACAAAAATGGCATGAGGTCATCTCATCCTTCCCTCGTAGAATAAAGGTGGTTTCGGAGCCACGGATCATTTTTTGGGTGAAGCAGACCGATCGAGTCTGACGCCGAAGTGAATCACCCCAATCCGTTGTGTAGCAACATGAGTGCATCGAGTTTCCCAGCACGAATTGAGATCTCCCTAGTTCCTGAGAGTTGTGTGAGTGCCCCATACAATATACAAGTAATAGTTTCTTGCGGGCCAAACGCTGAAGCTGAGAGTTTTTGAGCTGAAAGCGAACAGGTGTACGGCGAAAGGGCACTGGACTAACCCTGCCTGATCACGTGATGCCAAGCCTTTCCCCAAAACGTTCCCTCGAGGTTAGCTTCGCTGACCTTCATGGAATCGCCCCGGACGGGCGGAAATCAACTTCTCTATAGGGACCAAAACAGAAGACTGCATATGTAATTTATTTAGGCTGTACAGGCTCAGTGATGGCGTACATGTACCGCTGAGAAACAAGAAAATTCAATGCGTTGCAATGTGGGGTGCAGCCGACAGATGCCCCACATTGACCCGTACAATGTGAACAGAAACTATCGGTACGTGCCAAGTTCCAGTTACAAATTTTTTTTTCGATCTGTGGAGAACGTCACAGTGCACCTTCGGCACGAAAGTCTTTCTTGTCGCAAGTTGACAATGTTTCAAGTCAAATCACCACAAAAGGGTCAGAGACCACGGCGGCATGGTCAGAATACATTCAGATTAAAGACCAGTGGAATGGCTGGTATGGGGGACTGAGGGGACAACTTTCAGCTTTTCCTCAACTAATTTGGCCCTTAATTTGGGAAAGCTCGGTCATGTGCACTTCAACAATGTTATATAAATACTAAGTACCATAGCCATTTTACAGACGATAACTTTGAACTGTAGTTTCAGGTTAGTAAGTGGGGCCATCCATGACAGCACAGCGTCACCTGACCTACTTGGCAACGAGAAGATGAGACAGGTTGTTTCATAATTGGATGGTCGCGCTTACATCGACACAATCAGAGACAGAATGCTCGGGTTGCTAGCACCCCAAAGTACTGTCCTTGGATTAACGAGAGCACAAAGGTTCATCTGATGACATACAGTCCAATGTGCTGGGTTGATGCCTTTGCTCGGTATAGATGCAGAACACGTTGGATCTTCACCATCAGGTGCACACGCACGCGTTGTGTCTTCAGATTCCGGATGGGTGTACTGCCAGTACTCAACACCTAATAATGTTGTCAGTTTTTTTTGGGGGGGGAAGAAAACAAGACGACACACCGTGGTGATGGTATCCGAGAGCTGTCGGAATAATTGTGGGTACACTCAACCTTACCTTAGACTAAGTAACAGCCGATAGAAAGGACGGCGCACCCGTCATCCCCATGTACCACTTGTACTGATCAGCAATCTCACGATGTGATCCCAATAGTATAGCTCACCACGATAGGCGTTGTTACCAAATAGCTCATTGACGAACAGTGCGAATTCCTTGTTCTAGGAACGATGGTTGAGCCGAAATATAGAGGCAAATTTACGAGTGACGTACCCCAGTTCGGGGGGAACCATACGAATACGTCTTGACGGTTCTGTAGTATGGGAGTCTTAGGTCGTGATCCTGCTGCGTGAATGACACACACCTACTTTTCAAGGTATTTCTGCTTGAGGGTCACAGCGCAGAAAAGAGCAAGCACGCCGCCCAATGAATGCCCCGAAGTGATGATGGCATAGTCTGGATGTAATGCTATTTGGCGGGAAGTGATCACGCCAACTTCGAGCGCAACAGAATCCCAGCTGCTCGCGGGTATTGGAATAGGTATTAAGAACTGAATTTCGAGGCTATGGCTCACCATAAGAGGAAACCGGTATGCACTCGTGTTCCAGCTAACTTGAAGTTCAGTGTCAAGCCCATTCGAAGAGAAACGCCATACAAGGTGCGGACACGCCAGGAGCAATGAGCGGTGCAAGGATAACTTGTGCATCCGCTATGAATGCAAGTATAGAATAACTGAGGATAAAATATCAATATCTCAGTTGTGCGAATAGGCTCTGACCGGCATGTATGTACCTACCTCCCTCGGAACGCGATGATGATCTCACGTCGATCATCGTCTCTCGCCACATATCCCTGAACGTCCCCACCGAGATTTGTGAACTGCACGAAACATGCCATAAAAACAGGACAGACAGATTTCAAGTCCACATACAGGCATCACCAATTTCTTGCCATTCGGGCGCGGGCAAATCGCACTATAAGCTGAAGAAGCATACTTGAAATAGTGAACTAAGTCCTGGTACAACTCTGGTTATAGTACATTGAGGGTAGATATCAGATATTTAGGTATTTTAAGACATACCCGCACTGACAGATCCTGTGCGCGAAGCTGGGTCCATTGAGAAAGAAGACGAGGTGAAGAACAGAACGGGCGGAGAAGTCACCTATTTTAGGAGGCATCAGGAACGACTTCGGGTACAGCCGAATTTGCCATGCGAGTCCGGCGTCCGCGGGCTAACTTGTACACCTCGCACATTTGGGGTCCCCTCTCGAGGAACGACTACGTATATGAGTGTTACAGAGCACACGTGTTCTGTGTGCAGTCAGTCCATTTTCCTGACAAATGCACGACCGAGAAAGCGAAGCCTAAAGGTGCAACGCGCATGATGCCAACCAACTGGTAATGACTTCTTGATAATCATCGGAATACCTTATTAGTAATCATAGTAACATTATTCATAACTACAGTCATACATTCTTGATAGTCGCCGTGAAACGTTGAAGAGTTCGTTGGCAGTCCCACGACACACGCTGTCTGGAATATAAAGAGGGCTTGATATCAAATACCCATGGTAAATCCATCTGTGAATATGCCCCCGCCAGACCCTCTCGGATCCCTCTCCATTGCGCTATTCGGGCTGACCGTGGCACCTGGCTCGAAAGCGGTCCGACGTACATGCGCCCTCGCTCTCATCATCTTTCAAGCCTATGTCATTTTTCGGCCTTACCCACCCACCATCCCACGGTTTTTTATCTATCAAAATGCCCTATCATCTAGCCTCAACATTCTCGTCTACTTCGACCATGCCATCATTAATGACACCGACCTCAACCAAAAACGAAAAGGCCAAACCCTCCCGTTTACTCAAATGCCATTCCTCCAACGCCTCAAATGGTCCGCGGACCTCATGTTCACTAACAGGGGAGTTAACTGGACCTGGGAGGTCCCCTACCTTCGCCGTTCAACACGATCCCGATGGTCGTTCGTTCGATATCAGTTCTTTCGCGTGCTTGTGTGCGTTCTAGCCAGTGATGTGCTGAGGTTCCTCCGCGCAGAGAATCCCGCATGGCAGATAAACACGGATGAAGGATTTGGCTCGAGAGGATTCGCGTGGCGGATTTACAACGTCATGATTTTTTGGTTGTCCACCGCGTCCCTTCAGATACACAATTACAGCCTCCTGGCTATGATTACTGTCGCCGTCGGGGTCTGTGAACCTCGAGACTGGCCTTCCTTTTATGGGCCCTTGGACAGCGCGAAGAGTATCCGCTTGTTTTGGGGGTGAGCTGGCGTAATCTCTTCAAGATCCGTTCGAATGTGACTAACCATCCTTACCAAAGTCGAACGTGGCATCAGCTCTTACGTCGGGTACAGTGCAGCAATTTGGCCCATTCACTTTGATCACTCACAATTCCCTGCCCTAGCCGTTACAAGCCCATGGCCGATTCATATCGACGAATATCCTGGGTCTCAATCCGAAAGGCAACTTTTCTTCCTATACCCAGCTTTACATCGCATTTTTCCTTTCTGGTATCTGTCATGCAATAGCAGATTTGGCGGTATCCAAAGTATTCCAGGATGGATGGAGTACGCTGATCTATTATATGTTGCAAGCAGTGATTATCACATTCGAGGATGGATTGATCGCTCTTGGCAGGACGGTTGGAATTCGTCAGGTACCCTCCCTAGTGAATTATGTTTGGGTCATATTTTGGGTGGGTTTGTTGACGCCAATTTGGGTCGAAAGTATAGCAAAGCGGGGGATTGTTTTGGAGCCCCCCATCTCTTTCCTATCGCCTTCCCAAATACATGCGTTAATTTAACAAATTAATGCGAAATTCCTTTAGAAAGCCAGTACAGTCCTTGTAGACCATTATTTCAATTACAGTATGTTGCAAGGCGAAAATGTGACCCCGAATTTGAGGTGACGCAGGCCAACTTCGCCTCCGACTGAGCAGTGGATGCCCATGACGCACATTTGAGTTCCACTTTCGAAAGCCACTATCACCGCTGGAAAAAGAGATCGGTGAAGGAAATTAGGACCCCGGACAATAGCATGAAGCCTGGTTACACAACCTTGTCCGGACTACGATTCCCTCCCCCCGTCAAACTTTACTCGAGAACTCCGAACGGACCTATGTCAGCGTCCCCAGCTTTGTCTGAACCGGCAAATTGGCCCACCCAAAAACACTGGAGCGACCAAAATGGTTTTTTCATGAAAATAAGACCTGATATGTTTAAATACAGTACTTCTTTTGTCTGTAGTTCATTTCGTGAAAAGTGACATTGTTCGCTTGAATTCCACATCTTTGCGGAAATCAGTCTCGTGCATTTTGTGCCCATTCCCTTCCTGACAGGGTACGCAGTGAAGAGTTGAGGCGGCGGTTCAACGAAAAAGGGATGTGACTGCGTCCGTCAGTCAGTCACGAGGCTTTGAAACCGGGTCCAGGAAAAGAAACAGAGCCAGAGAAAAGCAGCAGAGAAACGAGGGGCAAGAGTGACAGCGTCGGAGATGTTGTCAGAGACAGAAGTTCGGCACGAAAGTGGTGCGAGAGCCAACGAGACAGTGAGACGCGATGAGAGATAAAGCTGAGATGTTTCGGAGCGAGACTTCGAGAGTAAGAAAATGGGTATCCGATTACTAGGTGTCAAGCCTCTACTGGCTCGACTGTATTTATACTGTAGACAACTTGTCTGGTGTTCAATTTCTACGGTTATCTACAAATACTGAATCTGTATAGCAAATGTGTTGAGTTAGTATAATGAAGGTTAGACTAGGGAGCTGTGGTAAAATGTTGAATTTTTTGAAACACAACGAGTGAATGTGCAACTACGGAGGCGAAGAGTCTGAATTAGAGAAAAAATGTCAATAACGAGAAAGGTGTGCGGTGAAATTTTATTAAAGTGGGTATTGGTCTGAAACACGACGTATGGCAGGCGAAATGGACAGTTTGTGTAATGAGCGAGGAACGAGTGGATCGGCGACGGATTGATGAATGGTCGGGGTGACGAAATCTTCGGAGGGCGGACTAATTAGTGTGAGATGCTCGTTGGGTGCCGTTCCGAAGGCAGCCGACGTGCAGTCTCCACAACACTCATCAGAGGTCATTAGTCTGCAAACTCTCGGGGAGTGAAGCACAACACGTCATCGATTACTTCAACATGGTATGTATATGTACACTGCGTTCTTTGTGATGAAGTTGCTCATCCCCCAACGACACTAGGTGTTACATGGTCCGAACATTCTTCCATCTGACCAATGGAAACGTGCATTGATACTGTCGAAGGCTTGGTGTATCTGCATGGGTTGGATATCGTGCATGGCGATTTCAAAGGGGTAGAGCCACGGCATTCGATACTGGTAGTCTGCTAACCGATGCCCCAGCGAAACATTTTGATCTCGGGCGACGGACGAGCAATGATCACAGACTTCGGGGTGTCTTACATTGAAACGAGCAGTCGCTTAACTTCAACTCTTGGCGGCACCGTTCGTTGGATGGCACCTGAAGTGCTTGACCAGGGGGAAATTCCCGACAGACCAACAACGACATGCGACATCTGGTCATTCGGTTGCCTCTATTATGAGGTAGGCGCATTTTTTTTTCTGTCCTTTGTTCAAGGAGCTGAAAACTCTAAGGTTTTCTCACGGTAACTTCCCTTCTACCAATATCGCATGGACTATCATATTGATCTCCTTAACGACGAGGCGTGGAATCTCATGCTGGAATGCTGGAATTATGACCCCGTGGAGCGGCCAACATGTGAAATCATCAAGGCCTGGCTTTCTGCTCATTCATGGACCAGGGGTGGCCCTTTGAAGGCACCCGCAGGTATCCCAGGCAACACGACTTTTTGGGACGCTGTGTTGTCAGAATTGACCAAGCCTGACCTCGAACTTGTATACAAGGTTCTGCAACGTGTCAATTCATGTTGCGCTTCTGCGGGGGGGCCGAAGTAACGGCATGACTTTTTGGACCAACGCGAGAAGACATGGGCTTTTGACGCTGCTGCAAGTGACTATCATCGCCACGGAGAGATAAGCAGCGGAGGTTTATTGAATACATTGAAAATCCTGTCTTTTAAGGGTTATTTTTACAACTCTACCAACCTTTTACTTCCATTTCTACATTCCTGTTGTAAAATAACGCTATGTGCGATGCGTTCCGTGTGTCCATGAGTGAACGAACGCCAAAGGATCTGTGTCCTTCAGGTAATTCCTCCATTCAAGTTATCCCCTGCCTCTCCTTGTATGCCGATCTCTGTCCCTCGGAACATTCACTGGGGCAGTGTCCTGGATATCTCGGTGACTTGGCTCCGTTAGTGTTTCCGCTGTTATTGTGGTGGTTTCGTCTTGTATTGTCACTCGGCATGTTGGGCGCGGGTGAGGTTCAGGAGAGGCTTGGCGAGAACCCTGCTTTCGCGAGGTCTATTTAATCAAGTTCAGCACTCTAGCAAAACAGTTACGATGGTCACAACAACGAACTGGTAGAATTGGGCGCCCATGTGTTTCGGCCTCCTTTGGGAACTCCGATCTGGGCAAAACCGGACCAGTCGGAATTTGAGAGGTGACCCTAGCCCGATTCGATGGTGGTCGGTTCTTTTGTCGATGGCGCGACGTTGGGCGCGACGTCGAGTGCCTCCTCCCTCGCTCTTCGCTTGCATCACCATGGGCACGGGAGTGAGCTCGATTATCAGATGGGCCTTGCGTACGGGGCGAAATGCTAGGATTTGGCGACTTGAGGTAAGGAGCCTCGGTGTGTGAAACGTCCCGCCCCTGCCTAACGTCTGGGGGTGTTGGGGATCGAAAACGAGGGAGTCTCTCCCGTGACCTCCGGCTGTGTCTGTAAATCGGATACGGCTGCGGGTGATAGGACGGTACCCGGTAGGGTTTCATGGGAGAGGTCATAGTTGATTGGGATCCCGATCGACCTGACCTATGGTATAGTTGGTGACTGGGCATAGTGATGACGGTGCTGGTACTGGTGCTGGTGCTGTGGGTATACGTCCATGAAAGTTTCCACGCGGCGTCTCCATGCTTCGTCCATCTTGGTGCCGTACCGACGGAAGGTGTCGAGTATAAGGATGCCATAACCGACCCCGATTCCCAGAACAGCACAAATGTAGATGCGGAAACCAAGTTCCGCTGAGGGGGCAATTTGGAAGACAAAATCATCAGGGAGATTGGCTTGCGCCCGCCACATGAACGACATAATACAACCTATGAATGTAAGGATTGACCTGAAGGATCATCTATTTGAGGTAGATTTATGAATCAGGCGAAGACCCACCACGTTAGCCAGATGGCTGGCATTGCTAGCATGACCCAGCCGTTCCATAAAACGGTCTGCGAATTCCGTGCTTCCTACCCTAGCGTAAGGCACGGAAGAGAACTACCAGCAATCAAACCTACTAATGCCCATTCGGCCGCCTTGTACGGTTTGCGCATAGTTCCAAACCGGATAATAAATAAACAGCCATAAAGAAGGCTCACAAGAGCGCAAATGAGGGACCAGAATGCGAGGTATCTTGTGATGGGGTCTTCACCTGCACCGTGAATCTGAAACACCGTCATTATTGCTCTGTGAACCGAACGTTTCAATTTCCGCGCGAACTGATATTTGAATAATAGAACTCACGCTAACAGCAGTACAGAAACGATATTTTGAGTTTCCCATTCTTTCATGAGGGTGTCAATAAAAGACTCCCATCCAACCTTGAGTGCCCTGTACGCCGGAGGCATGCTCGAGATATCCGGGGTGTGGTAATAAACCCCGGTGTTTAGTAAGTTAGATCGGAATCTTCCTTTGGTTTCAGCAGTTTGTTGCAAAGCCATTTCTTTGATCTGACTTAATGTCAAATCTGCATCCTTGAATATCCGGTCAACTCGAGACCAATAAAAGGTTGGGAGACGGAGAAGAAAAAGTAGATAAATATCACGAGGTAATGTGTTGATTAGGAATCGCAAGTAGGTCCCCAGCGGTGCATCGTCTCCGGTTCTGTAAGACTCTGATTCAGAGCTGGATAAATCAGGCATGTGTATGATTTGAGGATCAAGTGCATTGTCAGATGCTATAGAGGTGTTTGGGCCGACATGAGGGTATGCATGGCTATGGGGCGCGTGTGCAGTGGGGCGAGGTGTTGGTTGATACCAGGAGTGGGCGTATGGGACGCCCATTGGAGAGTATGCGGAGGACTTTGAACTAGGAACAGGTGGGCGACGAGAGCCAGGATCAGGCACTGGAGCGGGGAAAACCAGGACTGGAGTAGGGGATGGCGGTCTCGGGGTATCCGTTGGTCTACGATGCAGATGCTGTGGACGGTGGGGACTGCGAGACCTAGAACGGGAGGAGGAGGAACGGCTAGTACGGAAGTGGGAATGTGTGTAACCAGTATTGCGTCGTCTCCTTGAGGGAAAACGATCATAGCTTGTAGGATCAACTATCTCATCCGAATAATTATACGAGTAAGGAAAATACGGGGTATCGAGAGGGGCTTGTTGGAAAAGAGGCCTCGTGCCATCGTAATATGCGTCGTGACCACTCGGAATATCAGGGTAAGAAGAAGGGAGGGGTATGTCGTCGATGTTCTGGATACGAGGAGCGACCTGACTATGCCGGATTCTCTGGGTTATCGAGGAGGTGAACGGATCATTTGACTCATATCGCTGCCTATGAAGATTTCTTGCATAAGTAGCCTCTGGGACGTATTCCATCAAAGGGAAGAGGGAGAAGAGAGAGAGCGACGGGATGATCTGTGAGAAATTTAACGGCGATTAGAACGGCATTGACCTATATAGCTCTAAATTTTGATTGACAGCAGGCGCATGAAAATTAATTCAGAACAACCTAGAAGAAGCGCCCATGAAATGTGCAGGGCCTCGAAGGATCCCACCCTTAAGGAGTTGAAGCTGTAGACTATTAAACCTAGAGCCAAAACAGCGACTTTCACTGGCGGTACTTGTAGCAAAGCCGAATTGGGGAGTTGAACAGTTGTGGGGCTCCAGGAAACTCCAAGGGGACAAGTGGGGCGATTGAATTGGCTCTTTTTTAAAGTTCACCGAAGCAGCACAGAACTTGAGGCCCAAGGCATGAGGACAATTGCGAAAAGATGAGGATATGCTTCACGACATGACTTTATAACTGGCATGAAGAACTGCTGACCTGACATGCAAGCCAGTTGTCTATACCACCTGAAATAGTTGTCAGGATGTAAGCGGTTAACGAAGCTACGGAATGACTTCGGATCAACATAGCTTACTTGAACATCGAAACACCTTGAGTGGTCCGCGTTGAGGCGTTGAGGCCAGGGCCAGCGTTTTCGAACTCGCAGGTCACGGTCGCGTGACCTCAGCAAAGCAGCTGCTCATCATCGTCGCCTGAACGAACCTTCGGGTAATTAACGACAAGGTTCCGCAGTGGTTTCGCGCCACGCGTTTCTAACAGATACCCTCAACATGACATATCAAAGTAAGGTTCCTTTTCAGTCCCACACATCTATCTTAGAAGTACGCACAGATATTTATGAGGAAGCCAACGGTGCCTTGGGTGTCCCGGCTTCCGGCTGCCCGTCTTGTACGAATTGTGGCACGACTGTCCTTCCCCTCTGGAGGCGTGACGCGGAGGACAATCCCATCTGCAATGCCTGTAGTAAGAGTTCCTATCCTTCTGGGTCATACTTCCCCTCCAACCCCACCTCTATCGTTACTGAGGCTTACTTTTGCGTCCCGAATAGCTCACTTACGTGGCATTATTCTCAAACAGGCCTTTATCTGAAATTGCTAGGCGTGCCTAGTTTCACTGAATTACGCCTGACTCAACCTCCTACATCAAACGCTGCACCTGTCAATTCAAACTCTACGCCAAGAGTGTCCGGAGGTTCAGGTTCGCCGGATGTTGATGCGCTTTCTCTCCAAGCCCCTATGGAACCTACGCTTCCTTCAAGTATTGTAAACAAGAGTGATACGGATGCCGATGTGGCGGTGGTCAATGATACCAAGAGGCTTGAAGTGATTGTGGATGCGTTGAGCTGTGCGAATTGTGGGACGGGTACCACGCCTTTATGGAGGAAGGATGATCAGGGTAATAATCTATGCAGCGCTTGCGGTAAATTCTTCTCCCAGATTTTGTTTATTTTTGGGTCGCCCTTTGTCTTCCACTTGCCTGCTGAGTGAACTTGGCACGTTGTCAGATGGTCTTGATAGCAACGATATTCGGAGTTATTGCTCTGGTTGCTTTACTCTCAACTAGCTTGCAACGGCGCGTTTCATACCTGATTCACCCTCCATTTACTGCGTTTATTATCCGATAGGTTCATGCTGACCACCACCCAATAGGACTCTACTTCAAGCTGCATGGTACTATTAACCTAACTCAATGAAAAAGGGTTGCACCCGCCGTAGATAGCGGTCACTCGGGGGTTGTACCCGCAATTAAGTTTACTCCAACCAGTTATCGTATGCCCAACCACTCAAAGCAGGCAAAGAAAATGGTTGTGGGATATAAGGGTATGCAATACAATTTATGGCGGGAGATACATCCTGGCAAGGGTCCATTAACTACAGGGTGTGTGTTATTATACAAATCTAATATCACGAACTGCATTGCGCCTGATCATCTTCGCAACGGGGAGCGACTTGAGGAGCTAGTGCGACTCCTGCGTCGGCTCACACTCCGGCTTCGAGTCCTGCTCCTGGCCTTGCTTATACTCCTTCCCCTCGCGCTCGACCGATCATCTCTATCATCATCACTCGGCACGTCCCCGATCCTACTAACGATCTCAACTTCCGCCCCATCCCCACCAGTGTTCGTGTAAACCTTCAGCCCGAGGTAGATGATATTTTCGTCATCCCTTAAAACCTTTGTGCTTGTCAACTGATCCTTTGGCGGTTCTGGCGGTGAAGGGCTAGTAGGCCTCGACCACTGATTCACAGGACCAGGACCGGTATAATGATAGTTATGGTTCCTGGCTGGTACCGGCTGCCAGGGCGTGATATACGGAGTGGGGCCTACTCTTGGTGCACCAACACCAATGCGGGGCTCACGAGTATGTCCGTTAGATCGAGGCGGGGACGGAAGTGATTTGTGTTTTGACGTGTATTTTTCCTGCCTTTTCTTTTTTGGTTTGGTCGTTGTTGTTGAAGGGACCGAAATAATTGAAGGTTTAGGATGCGGTTGAGTCGTGAGTTTTGATTTTGGGTTTTTCACTCGAGTTTTCTCGACCACAACAGTGGTTGTCTTCTTAGTCACCGTTTCTGTATGATTGGCTGATTCGTCATCGTCCGTGAAGTATTCTGTGTCTGTTTCCGACGCATCACCACGCTGATTCAGCCGTTGTTGTTCTTGCTTCCTCTGATGACGTCTCTTAGCGCTTTGTATGAGGTCCTTGAGGGGTTTCTGGAGGTGGAATTTGTTATAGCTGCCCATTAATATTAGCGTTCTCCGTCAGAGCTCTAGAGTAGTTGAGGAACATACGGGTGAATAGAATCTGGATGAAGGTAGGGATATAATTGAATCACCGAGGGACTCAAGTTTTTGAATAAGACTCACTAAAAGCGATAGCTCTACCCTCCGCACGTTTCGTCATAACCCTTGAAAGCCTGGGAAGCTGCCAATCTTCTATACTGAGCTCCTGTTCGCGTTATCGTCAGCGACTGAATAAGTCTTGCAGGATGGACTTACAACTGCTACGGTGGGGTCTATCACACGATCAAAACGAGCCTAAAGAATACATCGGCACGGGGCCAAAAGAACCAGGTGTTGAGGATACATACATAGACGATGTAAGTCCCAGCCTCAAGGTATGCTTCGACGCTAACATCCCGTGCTTGGAACTTGGTATGCTGGGACTCTGTCATCGGTTCCTCCTCGCCTTCCTTGACGACCACAAAATCGAGAGTGTAGAGCGACCTACTCGCAATATCTCTGAAATATTTTGTATCAAGTTGGGCCAGTGAAATTACGGTAGATGCTGCGGTAGAGAGTGTGAAAGCGACTACCATTACAATGTCAATGGTTAGACTATGCTGGTAGATGATAAGCACTTACACGAAACATCGCCGTACGATAACGGTGTTGGTAAAGGCCGACAAGCCACACCAAGCCAATGCGACGACATTTTCCATGACGTATCAAACAACAACGTTCGGTCAATATCGGTGAAACACTCTAACCAGTCGCTATCTGATGTAGGTGAGTGCCGTCATGAGAATATGACCGAAGCAATGATGCTCACATTCCATGATGAATTGCCCATCGTCTCCAAACGAATGTCCTAGTTCATCCAACACCGCAATCCACTCTTTAGTCCACTCCTTTGACCCATCCGACCAGCGCCCTGTCCACTCAATCCTTCCCCACGGGTTCCGCAAGACGACGAATTTCTTGCCCCGACATTCCACAGCGCGAAGTACAGTGTACGCATGCGCAGTGACCAGGCCTTGAATCTTAATTTCCGGCTGATTCACTCGATTTGAGTTCGGTTCATGAATTTGACAGGTGAAGAGTCGGTCTTTGTTGGCCCGGAGAAGCTCGTCCGTCCAGAATCGATCCGGTTCGAGGATATCCTTTTAATCCTCGATACTTAGCCACGACCAGATTGATTGTTATGGATAAACGTACATTGGTGAAGATGCCTTTGGAAACTCCTCCTGTCAAATCTTCCATGGCCTCACACGTCTTGCCAAGGTGCAAATACCCGTAATGACCATGTAGTTTCGCGTAAGCTTTCTCAATCAACGGTACCCATGTTGCGTTGTGCGTTCCAGAACGCGCAAAATATAATGTTTTTCCTTCATTAATGGAAGCTGATTTCAGGTAGTAATCCTTATCATCGAGGTACAAGCCTTGCTCAAAGAGCGAAAGATCTTCAAACTTCGGGCGGCGCGTACACAACAGACTATATATCACATCAGTTGAATCAGCGTTAATGTCGCTGGGGTCTGAAGGTAGACGTACTCATCAATAATGACATCGACCCAGCGGTTGTCTCGAAAGAAGATAAATCCATATACACCAACACGTTCATCACGCTAACATTGTTTGAGCGGAAACATCATTTGAAATTTAACTAACTTACAGCGACGCAAATTTGCTCCAGGAGTCCTGGTGCGGTTGCAACGGAAGAAAGCGCGGAGAGGAACCAGCAATTTCCTATGTTCCCTTGTACGATCTGTGTTGAATCCGGCGTTCCGTTTGCAAAGAACTCGGCGTTCTTGAATATCTTGGTGGCGCGAAGAACGTCTGATGGCGCGAAGTTCTCGCCGGGTCGATTGAACAGCCCATACAAACAGCGATGTTGGTCGTTCTCTAGATCGAATTCGATATCTCTGAGATGGCAAATCAATGTCAGTTGGAAATCATCAAGAATACTACCCACCGAAACTTGCGGTTCTCCGCCCTACAGTCTCTTGCGATCCGCTCAACTCGTTTCCTGCAGGATGAGGTTACCGACTCAAGCTCTGCTGTATGCAAGAGACTTGGTCTCTTCGTCACGTAGGCGGGTGGATGGTTCATGGTTGTGTCAGCGGGGGTTAAGGCGTGTCCCTCGTTGCAGGAAAGCATAAATATGTTGTGTGATTGGAGTCCCGTGCCGCAGATCTGGGTGGTCCTTAACAGCTTACCATCAGATCCGAGATGGTCGTGACAAACGGGCGGACTCGATCACTTGGGTCTATTTCCATAACATTATTGTTCTTGTTCAAGTGCCAAAAAGGATAGATTCCCTACCGAACGTGATATAGAATCAAACCTCTAGACCCCGAGCGGCAGGATCGCTTGAATATTTATTCCTATGCAACTGGCAGTTTCAGAATCAACTGCGTTCTAAAAATGGGGAAGATAGCGTTTGGCATGGCTCACCCAAACTCATAGTAATATGGTGCGGCTGAAACGTTAGCAACGACGCTTCACGCATCATGAATCATGATGGGCCATCCTCGAGGTAAATTCGTGGCAGTGTACTGTGAGGGTTGACAGCGTCTAAAGCTTGAAGGGCGTCCAGGTAACCACGAAAAGTAAATCAAAGTTTGCCTTTATTTGGGCTCCCAAATAAACGTTATGAGCTCTTGAGCGCTTCAGCCTGCGCTTGCGCGGATAAGAGTTCACCGGCACCCCTCTCGTTCCAGTCCATCAGCATCTGCATCAAGGAACCTTCTACTTCGTGTCTGCGATATTGGGAGTCGGAAGGAATGATAAGGGGGTATCTGTGTCGGATATTCGCTGACCGGCGGCCGGTATCTCACCGTTAAAAACCTTGATTTCTCGTCCGGCTTTTAAATTCTGGCGTCTGTGAAACAAAGTGGTCCCTAGCACTTATTCTCTACCCCTTATTTATAGCTCTCTCTTACTGTCAAATACAATTAACATACGGTTCCGGGTGAGATTTCTGCAGTGAGGACGCAGACGCTGATGACTATTAACTTTCATTGGAGATATGTTTCTCGCGTGTTTCTCGCGTGTGCTGAGAATGAGCTTTGCGCCAATTGCTGGATTAAGGATATGACCTGAGCCCGAGATATCCGAGGAGGGTATTGTACTAGTTTCCCTTCACTGACTGCCAGAGTTGAGAATACCCGATTATGAGAACCTGACAATTTATTCAAAGATTTCCCCAAGAAAAATGCGTGGGTTGAAACGAATCCTGCTACATGAGCATTTATGCAATATTAGGAACAAGGGAAACAGAGTCTATCGTTGATCAAGAACATGCAACAAATAGCTATTGAGACAAGAGTCCCCATATTTGGTTCGTTGTGCGCACGAGCTTATAATAGTGTGAGATCTCCGATCTTTCATGTTGCTTCTAATCGTTTGTCTCAATCACCCTTGGGAAGGATTTTTATGCGTTGCAGTGCAGAATGAGGGGCAATTCCGGGATCGACATTCGTGTCCGTTGGGTCCGTGATAGTAGGTGTCACTGTGGGTACACCATCTTTTGGTAATTGTAACAATTCTGTAGGTCCAAATATATCCCCCGAGGAAAGGGATAATGGAGATGGTGTCCGTTCTGGAGGGATTCTTGTCATCCGAGGTGACTGAAGGGGAGGGTCCATAAGCCCCTCGGATGTGGGAGAGCGACCCCTCCCTTCATCCGAACTGCCTGTAAAGGATGGCGATCGTTCCATGGGTCGGCGACCTATTCGGTTAGCAGTATCTGAGTGGGACCGGCTTCGTGACCTCTGCAACAGGGATTTTCCACTAGGTGAGATACCCCGCTGTTGTTCGCGAGGGGAGGGTGATCGTGAGACGGAACAGGGAAATCCTTTTCGCCCTCGTGAGGGTGATGGCGAGGCGCTCCGAGGTTGATATGGTTGGTAAGGATTCTGCAAGAAAAAAATTGGCGGCGGAATGTCGGGGAAGTGTCGCGGAGAGACTGAACCACTGCCTGTACTTCTTGGTGTAAGAGCAACGCCAACAAGCGGAGTAAGATTTCCTTCAGATGATCTTTCTGAAACCGCCTTTGGCTGTGGCATAGGTGAAACCGGGATGTACTGAGGTAGGGGCGGTGGGTATGCCAAGCCCGGATCAGCGTTCGCCATGTAACTTTCGACACGGCGTCTCCAGGCTTCGTCCATATTCGCGCCATATCGGCGGAATGTATTGATCACGAGGATGCCATAAATCATCCCAGTGCCAAGAACCACGCAGATAAAAATGCGGAAACCGAATTCGGTCGAGGGAGAGACAGAAAAAATGTGGTCAGATGGTGAATTAGCACTGATTCGCCACATGAACGACATGATGCATGCTATATATGTGATGATAGACCTGGGGATTGCTTGGTCAAAAGGAGAGCCAGGGCGAGACGTAGACGCACCAAGCAAGCCAGACGACTGGCATCGCTAACATGACCCACACATTCCACAATATGGTCTGTGAATTTCGTGCTTCCTACGTGACAATGAGGTCCTCCTTGCCAAGAATTGCTTATTCAGACTCACTAAAGCCCATTCAGCAGCCTTGTACGCTTTCCGCATGCTTGCGAATCGGATAATGAACAGACAACCATACAAGAGGCTCAACAGAGCACAAATGAGAGACCAAAACGCGATATATCGTGTAACGGGGTCCGCAGAGGCGCCTTGGATCTGGAACATTGTCATAATTGCCCTGTTTACCGCACTTCAGGGTACTCACACCCGCAAAACCTGGTGGTGGAACTCACGACAAGAGGAGTACAGAAACGAGGTTGAGAGTCTTCCATTCTCTCATCAAGTTGTCGATGAAACCTTCCCATCCTGTCTTCAATCTCTGATAAGCGGGGGAGAGATTTGTCGCATCGGGGTGATAGTAATATGGCCCCATACTCAACATATCGTTCCGGAATGTTTTACTGTCTTCAGCGCTGGCTTGCAACGCCATCTCTTTGATCTCCTCGAGTGTTAGGTCTGCATCCTTGAATATTCGGTCAACCCGCGAAAAATACAGGTATGGAAGGCGGAGGAGAAAATGTAGGTATATCTGCCTGGGTAAAGTATCGGTCAAAAATACTGACACATAATCTTGTAACTTCATAGCTCCCCCTTCCGTTTGAAGCTGAGCTGAAGTGAAGCTTTCATGGGTGCTCAGGGTTGCAAACAAAGAAGGATGTTGTTGCATATACTTGTCCTCTGGATTGAGCCCTGGCGCTGCTGTGACGTGGTGACTGTGTGGACTGGATTGAACAGAAGGTACAGAATGAGAGGCTGGGGTACAGTAGGATTGAACAGGGGATAGGAGCTTTCCAGAGGGCACAGAAGGTATGGTGCTACCCTCCGGTATATCACTCAACACATCTCTCCCGCTCGCAGCACGGCCGCTATACGGATCTACCATTCCAGTACTTAGTCTGGTTGAGCCAGAATCGGTATCCGGACGAGTGTACATGCGAGTTTGGGATGTAGAAATGGACGCCGGACGACTGCCCGATGATGGAGGAGGATTAGCCACTGGCACATCCATTGGTGGACGTGGCATAGGAATGTATGGCAGTGGTGAAATGGGGCTGTCAGAGCCGCGGAGGTATGAACGTAGGCTTGAGGGGTCGTATTCCGCACTCGATTCCGAACTTTCTGATATTGTCTGTAAACGACGGTGGTCGGGTGGTATGGAAATATAAGGATTCCCAGTTGCTTCCTCGGCGATCAGGGCATGGTCAGCAGCTGCATGAGCACCGCCGGTAATTGAGTTGTTCGATGGGCCAGCATTAACGACTTCATTTTCCTGGTTGCTCTGTAGTGGAATGCCACTTTCATTCTGACCTGTAGAGTATCTTTGACGATGATGGCTAGGGGTTCTAGGACGCGAATAAGGATGGGTTGGAGAGGGAAGATGATAGGAGGAGCGACGGTAAGGAGAGTGAGAGGGCTCGGTAGCCGTACGTCTATCAGAGTACCAAGGATGCAAGTGGTCGCGTTCCGTACTTCGACCATCTGGCCGATTTAACACATGGAGTGGTGTTCTAAGCCTTCGCGTCGTTAGGGGTTGGGGGGTGACCGCATGTGCTTGATTGACCAAGGAAGAACGCCTTCGTGGCCTCTGACTCTGCCTTGTCGATTCCGGTGATTCCAGGACCGGAGCATGTTGGGTGCCAATCGGCCACAAGGATGGCATAAGGCTCAGAGACGGAGCAAAATGGGGAGATATTGGCGGAACATATGGGACGTGAGGGACACTTGCGGAGGGAAACAATGGACCTTGGTGGTATGGTGGGACAGGTCTTGGCTGCCGTCGACTGAAAAAATTGGCGGGAGGAGGAAGCGGTACATCGTCAATACTTTGAATACCAGGGGTCCGATTGTTCTGAATGCCCTGGGCTATAGAGGAAGTAAATGGATTCTTGGACTGGAATCCTTGAACGGGCTCATGATGAGAATAATTTCTCCGCAGTGAATAACCAGTTTCTGCAGTGTGCTCCATGGTCGCGTCGAGGGGAACTCCCAGTGATGAATGAGAGAAAAAGCAACGACAACAAACAGCAGAACGATGTTTGTCACAATAAAGGGAACAAGCGCTCAAGCTCAAAGCGCTCAAAACCCGCACGTGGTGAGCGCCGGACAGGGAGGAGACAAATTCACTGTGTGTGCTTTATCATAAATCCTGTGGTTATGTTGTGAGTAAATTCTGGACCCTTTCGCCTTATATAGGCAACTTTCTATATAAGGGCAACATTTTTCCATTATTTTTCCATTTCCTCAGAATAAATCACTGAGATTTATGGTAAAGTGCACAGAGTGAATTCAGACTCCAGTGGTGCCCCTTACCGGAAGAAGTGACCGGTACGAGACCGCTGGTGAACATGCAAGTGCATAGTGGAAATCGTGCTAAATGACCAAGTGCAGTACCAATGGCGGTCCGCTTTCCAATGGCAGCAGTCCTCGACTCTGCGCACAGATGAAGTGGAGCCCGTGGCGGCCGGTTACAATGGGCCCAAATAAATTCGCAAACTCCGGGGGACTATATCCGCTTTACTGATATGTTTCTTCCTCACCCTTGCTGCTCTAGCTCTTAGCAAGCACGAACACCTTGGCGTCCCTTACATCACCTCGTCATTGTATGTATTCAAAAATCTCATATAAACGTTGGAGATCTCATGACTCTTTGACTGTTTCACATGAAGATCACCGCAACGGCCAAAACAGTGAGTTGCGAGTTACCGAAACGAAAGAGGCTGGATCTTTGTACTCCACCCGAAGCTGGAGCTGGAGCCACATTCAACTTTAAAATGGATGGTGGGCGATATTCCGACATAAGAGAGATTGAAGCAGCTCAACTTTACTGAAACCCAAAAATATTGGATATCCCAACAACCCCTGCCAATTTTTACCTCCCTCCCCGGAACAAATCCAGTGAGTGCAATTCCAATCCTTTTGAAGGTTCAGGCACACGGCCCGGGCCACACTGGGATCGCTTCTGCACCAAACCTGAGACTAGCCTCATAATGTTATGTAACTGACACTTTGCCTACTACGCACACGAGCTCATGGAACGGCTGCCTTTGGGACCAGCCTCGGTGCCGCTCAGCAAACCCGCCTCTGAGGCACCAAAGTCGCTAGATACCGGATCTCGTTTAAGTGCTAATACACCATTATGTTTATTTAGCCAAGTCATCGGTCCGTCTTTATTACCCTGCGGAAGCTGGGGTGCCAGGCCGCCAAGACTCTTGTTCTCTCAGCTTCAGCTCATAGGCTTGCTGTATCAAGCTACTTGTAGGCAAGGCTTCGTAGCTTTGGGAGGGAGTCAAAGGAGCTGCAACCGTCGGAATAGGTACTACTTCCGCAGTCCTACGGTCAATTGTACGCTGAAAGAGAACCTTGGTTATCAACGCTCTTATACTTCCGGCACCTGTTTAGCAACGTGTTCCTTAACACGCTCTCGCCACTTCTCATCCATGGTTCGTCCATACCGTCGAAATTCGATCATCACTCGGACCCCGTATAAGGTACCCGTAGCCAAGAGGAGGCAGATGGCGATGCGTGATATCAACTCTACCCCGTCCGGTATGGAAGATAACCTGTTGCTGTCCAGATCTTTGTAGCTGACTCGCCATGTAAAGCATAGAATTGAAGCAGTGAAAAGGAGGATCGACCTGAGCACACGAGCCATTGTCAGACTCTGTAATTTGGCAGTATTATCCCACACTCACCACGCCAAGAAAACGCCAGGAAGAGCTACCATCACCCAAACGTTCCAAAAGTATTGTTTGTTCATTAATTGCTTCCTGTTCCGAAATTTTTGAGAACGCGACGATTACAGCGCTGTCTAATACGCACCATTGCCCATTCAGCGCCCTTGTGTATTTTGCGCATAGTCGCGAATTGAACAATATACACGCACCCGAACATAAGGCTAATCAGGGCATCGATAAAGGAAAATAAGGCAGTATAACGGGTGTAAAAATCTCCTGCAGCCCTATCTATTTGCAGTATTGTCAGGATTCCACTACGACCCATGGATTAGCGGCTGGTCCCATCTGAACAGATTCCAAGAAATATCTTACGTAAGGGAGTAACGCAGACACGACATTCAAAGTCTTCCATTCCCTCATCAAATTATCAATGAATGCTTCCCAGTTTCGTTTAAGTCTTTGATAAGATTTGGGTGGATCATGCTTAAAGACAGCTGATAGTTGCTCGTCCAAGATGTTTGACTCTTCAATTCCAGCCGTCAAAGCCACCTCTTTTATTTTTTTTAGTGTCATTTCTGTGTCCTCAAAAATGGCGTTGACACGCGAGAAGTACACCCGAGGTAGAAAAAGAAGGAAGACCATGTAAATCTGCCGTGGCGCATTCTCGAGGAAGAATGCCTTAAGGTACTCCCTTGTTGTCGGAGGAAAGTCCAGCCTTTTTTTTGCTCCAAGAGATTCGGGGTCGGAGTTTCTGGCTGCAAAAGAGCCATGCTGATGCAGCGACGAAGGAATATCAATTTCTTTCGTGAGCTCCTTGTGAGTGAAAGGTGGAGAGTGGCTTTCGGGTTTGGGTGCAGGCTGGGATGGCCGAGATGGGAGAACGAACCACTGATTACCTGGTTGCGGAGTTACCGTCGTGATACATGTATTGTCTGGACAGGCTGGCCCTTGTGGACCTGTTGGCCACCTAGGAATCTCAGCTATCACTTGTGAATCCCTTCGGGCCAGTGGATGGTGCTGCCCTGGACCTGGTTCTCGAGGTGGAATGTTATGCTCTCTTGTTGCCCGGCGCGTCAGGGGTCCGAGACCTTCTTGGGTAAAACTTGGAGCATATATGCTCTCTGGAGAATCTGTCTCGTTATCGGGGACAATAATTTGACGTTGTGGCTCGTCTTCCGCTTCGAAGAAAATTTCGCTTTTGTGGTGGTATGATGGAGGACGAGTGACCGGACCTGAAGTACGGTATGTTGGTGCGGCACTATCAGCAGGCGCAGTCGGTGTCCTATGAGGATATCTACTGGCATGGGACTCAATGCGTGGAATCGCAATCAGCGGGTCAGAATGGCGGTGCCCAGGGGGATAATTTGGAATCATTGTCCCGAGACAAGGACGCTCAAGCAGCGGAGGTAAAGGTCCGGCAGTGTTTTCCGGTTCGGGTTTTGTAAACTGACTCGACAGATTTACATTTATGTCATCGATGCTAGTCTTTCGCGAGCCCCCAGTAGCACGTTGGCGCGTGAGCCCGATCCAGCGGTCCATCGACAGTTCATAGGGATCTAGTGGTGCATACGCGTGGGGTGTACGTTGTTCATGGGTAGCGGCAGATTCGGGCATCCGATGTTTAACCATCCCCGGGTTAAGCTGGGAGGTCGAGAGGGGCGGTGTCTAGTGCCTTAAGTTCATAACTTTGAACTGATATATACTGGCAATTGTCATTGAACCTATGGTTGCCCTCTTCGCGTTGTCATATCGACAATGAACCCGTACGTAGTCCTGTATCCCTCGGATGCAAGTTTTTATTGTCCCAACTTACCACTCCGGCTTCCTGAGACATCAGAACCTGAAACACGACATGGGCTTTGTTGTTCCTTCATCAACGTTTGCAGAGGAGGGAATCTGCCTTTATTCCGGATGAAGGTTTCTTAATCGAACCTGGGAACGTCTTATGAAAAATTGGCTGCTTCCTTGCTTTGTGGTAAAGATAGATTGACACAGATTCCATTTAAGGAACAAAGGGAAGTGGTCGCGGAGAGGACTGAACCCACTGCCTGTACTTCTTGGTGTAAGAGCAACGCCAACAAGCGGAGTAAGATTTCCTTCAGATGATCTTTCTGAAACCGCCTTTGGCTGTGGCCTAGGTGAAACCGGGATGTACTGAGGTAGGGGCGGTGGGTATGCCAAGCCCGGATCAGCGTTCGCCATGTAACTTTCGACACGGCGTCTCCAGGCTTCGTCCATATTCGCGCCATATCGGCGGAATGGTATTGATCACGAGGATGCCATAAATCATCCCAGTGCCAAGAACACGCAGATAAAAATGCGGAAACCGAATTCGGTCGAGGGAGAGACAGAAAAAATGTGTCAGATGGTGAATTAGCACTGATTCGCCACATGAACGACATGATGCATGCTATATATGTGATGATAGACCTGGGGATTGCTTGGTCAAAAGGAGAGCCAGGGCGAGACGTAGACGCACCAAGCAAGCCAGACGACTGGCATCGCTAACATGACCCACACATTCCACAATATGGTCTGTGAATTTCGTGCTTCCTACGTGACAATGAGGTCCTCCTTGCCAAGAATTGCTTATTCAGACTCACTAAAGCCCATTCAGCAGCCTTGTACGCTTTCCGCATGCTTGCGAATCGGATAATGAACAGACAACCATACAAGAGGCTCAACAGAGCACAAATGAGAGACCAAAACGCGATATATCGTGTAACGGGGTCCGCAGAGGCGCCTTGGATCTGGAACATTGTCATAATTGCCCTGTTTACCGCACTTCAGGGTACTCACACCCGCAAAACCTGGTGGTGGAACTCACGACAAGAGGAGTACAGAAACGAGGTTGAGAGTCTTCCATTCTCTCATCAAGTTGTCGATGAAACCTTCCCATCCTGTCTTCAATCTCTGATAAGCGGGGGAGAGATTTGTCGCATCGGGGTGATAGTAATATGGCCCCATACTCAACATATCGTTCCGGAATGTTTTACTGTCTTCAGCGCTGGCTTGCAACGCCATCTCTTTGATCTCCTCGAGTGTTAGGTCTGCATCCTTGAATATTCGGTCAACCCGCGAAAAATACAGGTATGGAAGGCGGAGGAGAAAATGTAGGTATATCTGCCTGGGTAAAGTATCGGTCAAAAATACTGACACATAATCTTGTAACTTCATAGCTCCCCCTTCCGTTTGAAGCTGAGCTGAAGTGAAGCTTTCATGGGTGCTCAGGGTTGCAAACAAAGAAGGATGTTGTTGCATATACTTGTCCTCTGGATTGAGCCCTGGCGCTGCTGTGACGTGGTGACTGTGTGGACTGGATTGAACAGAAGGTACAGAATGAGAGGCTGGGGTACAGTAGGATTGAACAGGGGATAGGAGCTTTCCAGAGGGCACAGAAGGTATGGTGCTACCCTCCGGTATATCACTCAACACATCTCTCCCGCTCGCAGCACGGCCGCTATACGGATCTACCATTCCAGTACTTAGTCTGGTTGAGCCAGAATCGGTATCCGGACGAGTGTACATGCGAGTTTGGGATGTAGAAATGGACGCCGGACGACTGCCCGATGATGGAGGAGGATTAGCCACTGGCACATCCATTGGTGGACGTGGCATAGGAATGTATGGCAGTGGTGAAATGGGGCTGTCAGAGCCGCGGAGGTATGAACGTAGGCTTGAGGGGTCGTATTCCGCACTCGATTCCGAACTTTCTGATATTGTCTGTAAACGACGGTGGTCGGGTGGTATGGAAATATAAGGATTCCCAGTTGCTTCCTCGGCGATCAGGGCATGGTCAGCAGCTGCATGAGCACCGCCGGTAATTGAGTTGTTCGATGGGCCAGCATTAACGACTTCACTTTTCCTGGTTGCTCTGTAGTGGAATGCCACTTTCATTCTGACCTGTAGAGTATCTTTGACGATGATGGCTAGGGGTTCTAGGACGCGAATAAGGATGGGTTGGAGAGGGAAGATGATAGGAGGAGCGACGGTAAGGAGAGTGAGAGGGCTCGGTAGCCGTACGTCTATCAGAGTACCAAGGATGCAAGTGGTCGCGTTCCGTACTTCGACCATCTGGCCGATTTAACACATGGAGTGGTGTTCTAAGCCTTCGCGTCGTTAGGGGTTGGGGGGTGACCGCATGTGCTTGATTGACCAAGGAAGAACGCCTTCGTGGCCTCTGACTCTGCCTTGTCGATTCCGGTGATTCCAGGACCGGAGCATGTTGGGTGCCAATCGGCCACAAGGATGGCATAAGGCTCAGAGACGGAGCAAAATGGGGAGATATTGGCGGAACATATGGGACGTGAGGGACACTTGCGGAGGGAAACTAATGGACCTTGGTGGTATGGTGGGACAGGTCTTGGCTGCCGTCGACTGAAAAAATTGGCGGGAGGAGGAAGCGGTACATCGTCAATACTTTGAATACCAGGGGTCCGATTGTTCTGAATGCCCTGGGCTATAGAGGAAGTAAATGGATTCTTGGACTGGAATCCTTGAACGGGCTCATGATGAGAATAATTTCTCCGCAGTGAATAACCAGTTTCTGCAGTGTGCTCCATGGTCGCGTCGAGGGGAACTCCCAGTGATGAATGAGAGAAAAAGCAACGACAACAAACAGCAGAACGATGTTTGTCACAATAAAGGGAACAAGCGCTCAAGCTCAAAGCGCTCAAAACCCGCACGTGGTGAGCGCCGGACAGGGAGGAGACAAATTCACTGTGTGTGCTTTATCATAAATCCTGTGGTTATGTTGTGAGTAAATTCTGGACCCTTTCGCCTTATATAGGCAACTTTCTATATAAGGGCAACATTTTTCCATTATTTTTCCATTTCCTCAGAATAAATCACTGAGATTTATGGTAAAGTGCACAGAGTGAATTCAGACTCCAGTGGTGCCCCTTACCGGAAGAAGTGACCGGTACGAGACCGCTGGTGAACATGCAAGTGCATAGTGGAAATCGTGCTAAATGACCAAGTGCAGTACCAATGGCGGTCCGCTTTCCAATGGCAGCAGTCCTCGACTCTGCGCACAGATGAAGTGGAGCCCGTGGCGGCCGGTTACAATGGGCCCAAATAAATTCGCAAACTCCGGGGGACTATATCCGCTTTACTGATATGTTTCTTCCTCACCCTTGCTGCTCTAGCTCTTAGCAAGCACGAACACCTTGGCGTCCCTTACATCACCTCGTCATTGTATGTATTCAAAAATCTCATATAAACGTTGGAGATCTCATGACTCTTTGACTGTTTCACATGAAGATCACCGCAACGGCCAAAACAGTGAGTTGCACGTTACCGAAACGAAAGAGGCTGGATCTTTGTACTCCACCCGAAGCTGGAGCTGGAGCCACATTCAACTTTAAAATGGATGGTGGGCGATATTCCGACATAAGAGAGATTGAAGCAGCTCAACTTTACTGAAACCCAAAAATATTGGATATCCCAACAACCCCTGCCAATTTTTACCTCCCTCCCCGGAACAAATCCAGTGAGTGCAATTCCAATCCTTTTGAAGGTTCAGGCACACGGCCCGGGCCACACTGTGATCGCTTCTGCACCAAACCTGAGACTAGCCTCATAATGTTATGTAACTGACACTTTGCCTACTACGCACACGAGCTCATGGAACGGCTGCCTTTGGGACCAGCCTCGGTGCCGCTCAGCAAACCCGCCTCTGAGGCACCAAAGTCGCTAGATACCGGATCTCGTTTAAGTGCTAATACACCATTATGTTTATTTAGCCAAGTCATCGGTCCGTCTTTATTACCCTGCGGAAGCTGGGGTGCCAGGCCGCCAAGACTCTTGTTCTCTCAGCTTCAGCTCATAGGCTTGCTGTATCAAGCTACTTGTAGGCAAGGCTTCGTAGCTTTGGGAGGGAGTCAAAGGAGCTGCAACCGTCGGAATAGGTACTACTTCCGCAGTCCTACGGTCAATTGTACGCTGAAAAGAACCTTGGTTATCAACGCTCTTATACTTCGGCACCTGTTTAGCAACGTGTTCCTTAACACGCTCTCGCCACTTCTCATCCATGGTTCGTCCATACCGTCGAAATTCGATCATCACTCGGACCCCGTATAAGGTACCCGTAGCCAAGAGGAGGCAGATGGCGATGCGTGATATCAACTCTACCCCGTCCGGTATGGAAGATAACCTGTTGCTGTCCAGATCTTTGTAGCTGACTCGCCATGTGAAGCATAGAACTGAAGCAGTGAAAAGGAGGATCGACCTGAGCATACGAGCCATTGTCAGACTCTGTAATTTGGCAGTATTATCCCACACTCACCACGCCAAGAAAACGCCAGGAAGAGCTACCATCACCCAAACGTTCCAAAATATTGTTTGTTCATTAATTGCTTCCTGTTCCGAAATTTTTGAGAACGCGACGATTACAGCGCTGTCTAATACGCACCATTGCCCATTCAGCGCCCTTGTGTATTTTGCGCATAGTCGCGAATTGAACAATATACACGCACCCGAACATAAGGCTAATCAGGGCATCGATAAAGGAAAATAAGGCAGTATAACGGGTGTAAAAATCTCCTGCAGCCCTATCTATTTGCAGTATTGTCAGGATTCCACTACGACCCATGGATTAGCGGCTGGTCCCATCTGAACAGATTCCAAGAAATATCTTACGTAAGGAGTAACGCAGACACGACATTCAAAGTCTTCCATTCCCTCATCAAATTATCAATGAATGCTTCCCAGTTTCGTTTAAGTCTTTGATAAGATTTGGGTGGATCATGCTTAAAGACAGCTGATAGTTGCTCGTCCAAGATGTTTGACTCTTCAATTCCAGCAGTCAAAGCCACCTCTTTGATTTTTTTTAGTGTCATTTCTGTGTCCTCAAAAATGGCGTTGACACGCGAGAAGTACACCCGAGGTAGAAAAAGAAGGAAGACCATGTAAATCTGCCGTGGCGCATTCTCGAGGAAGAATGCCCTAAGGTACTCCCTTGTTGTCGGAGGAAAGTCCAGCCTTTTTTTTGCTCCAAGAGATTCGGGGTCGGAGTTTCTGGCTGCAAAAGAGCCATGCTGATGCAGCGACGGAGGAATATCAATTTCTTTCGTGAGCTCCTTGTGAGTGAAAGGTGGAGAGTGGCTTTCGGGTTTGGGTGCAGGCTGGGATGGCCGAGATGGGAGAACGAACCACTGATTACCTGGTTGCGGAGTTACCGTCGTGATACATGTATTGTCTGGACAGGCTGGCTCTTGTGGACCTGTTGGCCACCTAGGAATCTCAGTTATCACTTGTGAATCCCTTCGGGCCAGTGGATGGTGCTGCCCTGGACCTGGTTCTCGAGGTGGAATGTTATGCTCTCTTGTTGCCCGGCGCGTCAGGGGTCCGAGACCTTCTTGGGTAAAACCTGGAGCATATATACTCTCTGGAGAATCTGTCTCGTTATCGTGGACAATAACTTGACGTTGTGGCTCGTCTTCCGCTTCGAAGAAAATTTCGCTTTTGTGGTGGTATGATGGAGGACGAGTGACCGGACCTGAAGTACGGTATGTTGGTGCGGCACTATCAGCAGGCGCAGTCGGTGTCCTATGAGGATATCTACTGGCATGGGACTCAATGCGTGGAATCGCAATCAGCGGGTCAGAATGGCGGTGCCCAGGGGGATAATTTGGAATCATTGTCCCGAGACAAGGACGCTCAAGCAGCGGAGGTAAAGGTCCGGCAGTGTTTTCCGGTTCGGGTTTTGTAAACTGACTCGACAGATTTACATTTATGTCATCGATGCTAGTCTTTCGCGAGCCCCCAGTAGCACGTTGGCGCGTGAGCCCGATCCAGCGGTCCATCGACAGTTCATAGGGATCTAGTGGTGCATATGCGTGGGGTGTACGTTGTTCATGGGTAGCGGCAGATTCGGGCATCCGATGTTTAACCATCCCCGGGTTAAGCTGGGAGGTCGAGAGGGGCGGTGTCTAGTGCCTTAAGTTCATAACTTTGAACTGATATATACTGGCAATTGTCATTGAACCTATGGTTGCCCTCTTCGCGTTGTCATATCGACAATGAACCCGTACGTAGTCCTGTATCCCTCGGATGCAAGTTTTTATTGTCCCAACTTACCACTCCTCCGGCTTCCTGAGACATCAGAACCTGAAACACGACATGGGCTTTGTTGTTCCTTCATCAACGTTTGCAGAGGAGGGAATCTGCCTTTATTCCGGATGAAGGTTTCTTAATCGAACCTGGGAACGTCTTATGAAAAATTGGCTGCTTCCTTGCTTTGTGGTAAAGATAGATTGACACAGATTCCATTTAAGGAACAAAAGCACGGGGATGACTTGTACGTGGATGGTTCTAAAAAAAAGAACAAGAATGTGGAGGTGGGAAACATCATGTTAAAGGGGGGCGTCGCCAGCTAGTTTCGACGTGTTTTGATTCAGGACACCGTGGATAATTTTGGACTCAAGTGATACTACTTTATTTTTTAAGTCGCTTGTAATTGTTCATCGTCGCTTTTGGGGGGGTCTTTCACCGATTGCACTTCATACTGGGAGGTGGTTCCCAGATTAGCGCCTGAGTTGCTGGCAACGGGTGGGGCTGAAAGTACGCTTTCCTTCGAAAAAGTTTCGATTGGTTCCGCCGGTCTAAATATCTCCCCTGACATCCCAGCTTCAGAAAAAGGCAGGGGAGATGGGGTACGTCGAGGCGTAATTTTGTTTCTCCGAGAAGACCGGAGGGAAAGGTCTGCAGCTTGATCAGATGAGGGAACACGCCATTGTCTTCCTCTCTCCAGTGAATCGCGCGTGAGGGATGAAAATCTATTCATAGACCGACGTAGAATTGGAGGGGGGGTATAGGACCGGGACCGGCTTCGTGAATTACGTGGTGTCCTCCTACGGGATGGGGTTCTCCGCCTTTGCTCAGAGCGAGAGGATGACCTTGAGGGAAAGCGAGGAGAATTGTTTCTCCACGAGTCGGGCGACGGCGTCAGCGCCCGACGTCGGTAGGACTGGTAAGATCCTCGTACGGGTAAAACTGGAGGTGGAACGCCCGGAATAGAGACAGGTGTCACCCGGGCCGGACGACGACCAAAGCTCGCTGTAGTAGCGGCACCAACGTAGGGAGTGGGGTCACTTTCAGTTGACCTTCTTGAATAGGGTTTGACCGGGGAAATAACGGGGGAATACAGAGGCAAGGGTGATTGGTCCGCGACTCCAGGAGCAACGTCCGCAATGTAACTTTCAACACGGCGTTCCCAAGCTTCGTCCATATTCGCGCCATATCGGCGGAATGTATTGATTATGAGCATGCCGTAGATAATCCCCGTCCCGAGAACAATGCAGATAAAAATGCGGAAACCGAATTCGGTCGAGGGAGATACGGAAAAGATGTGGTCAGGTGGCAGATTGGCACTGATTCGCCACATGAACGACATGATGCATGCTATATATGTGATGATAGACCTGAGGGATTGCTTGGTCAAATGGAGAGTCTGGGCAAGGCGTAGACGTACCAAGCAAGCCAAACGACTGGCATCGCTAACATGACCCACACATTCCATAATGTAGTCTGTGAATTTCGTGCTTCCTACGTGACAATGAGGTCCTCCCTGGCAGGAATTGCTTATTCAGACTCACTAAAGCCCATTCAGCAGCCTTGTGCGCTTTCCGCATGCTCGAGAACCGGATAATGAACAGACAACCATACAAGAGGCTCAACAGAGCACAAATGAGAGACCAAAACGCGATATACCGCTGTGACGGGATCTTCAGAGGCGCCTTGGATCTGAAATATTGTCATAATCGCCCTGTTCTCTGTGCCTCAATAACCTCGCCCACGCAAGCAACTCGGTGGTGGAACTCACGACAAGAGGAGTACAGAAACGAGGTTGAGAGTCTTCCATTCTCTCATCAAGTTGTCGATGAAACCTTCCCATCCTGTCTTCAATCTCTGATAAGCGGGGGAGAGGTTTGTGGCATCGGGGTGATAGTAATACGGTCCCATACTCAACATATTGTTCCGGAACGTCTTGTTATCTTCAGCACTGGCCTGCAATGCCATTTCTTTGATCTCCTCGAGCGTCAAGTCGGCATCCTTGAATATTCGGTGAACTCGTGAAAAGTACAAATATGGGAGGCGGAGGAGGCAATGGAGATAGATTTGCCTAGGGAGAGTATCGGTCAGGAATACTTCCACATAGTCTCGTAACTTCACGGCTTCTTCTTCCATTTGCTTGAGAGCCAAGGCATCGCGTTCGGGGGTGCTCAGGCGACTGAGTGGAAAACGGTACAGGGATGTGGATGGGGCAGAGGGAACCGAATGGAAAGCTGGGGTGTGGTCGGTGGATTGGACAATGGGTGGTACTCCTTGGGTTCGTAAGGAAGATGCGGAACTTATCGTAGAAGGAAGTCGGGAACCTATCGAAGAAAGAAGTGGGGAACTAACATGAGATATTGAGGGTGTTTTAGCATTTGTAGAAGCAATGTCGGAATCGATACGTTTCCTGCTGTGTACATTAGAGCCGTTGTCTCCATCATCGATTCGAAGATCCTCTTGTGAATCCCCCGGGCTGTATGCTGGAGGCTGCGGCGAGAGTGGAGAGCTACCTGGACTTGACTCTGGAGTTCGATGACGACGAACCTGAGCCGGCGTGGAATTTGTCGAACGACGATGAGGAGAGCGGGAGGGTATCTCAGAAGATCGTCGATGGCTAGCGCTGCGGGATCGTCCACGACTGAAGCTATGGGATCGCTCACGACTGAAGCTACTGCGGAATCGTGGACGCATAGGGCTTCGAGACCTAGAACTGCGATAGGAGCGGCCTGGAGAGGGACGTTCAGGGGGAAGGTGGTAACGAACAGGAGAGCGAGAATGTGATCGATCACGCTCCCTATTCCGATGACTGCTCGCCTCTGGGATCGCAGCGTCGTGTGGTTGGGAGATGATCACGGATGCTGGATAAGGCAAGTGTGAAGGTCTTCGTGACCGCCAGCTCCTACTTCGACTTGAGTCCCGACTTCTCGATGGCTGAACAATAACTGGCTGGTGTTGAGGGATAATAACGGATGGTGTAAAAGGAAGGTATGAAGATGCTCGCGACCCTCGGCTCCTACTTTGACTTGAGTCCAGACTTCTCGATGGCTGAATGATAACTGGCTGGGGTGCAGATTGCTGAGGAGGCTGAGGAACCACTCCTGGGAGAGGTCCGAATTGGGGGGCGTAGTATGGATTTTGGTGGTAAGGTGGACCATAGAACTGTCTTGGAGGCGGTTGACCAGGAAGGTTGGCACGAGAAGGAAGGAGTATATCATCTATCCCTTGAACGCTGGGGGTCCGATTATTCTGGATGCCCTGGGCTATGGAAAAAGTAAACGGGTTCTTGGACTTGAATCCTCGAGAAAATCCATGGTGATGAGAGCCTCTTTGTCGTGAAAAACCAATTTCTGCAGCGTGTTCCATGGTCGGGGTGAGAAATATCAAGCTGTGCAGGTGGGAAAACGACAAAATTCAATGGCACCGTTTAAAGCGCTGAGAATTAGGTCTCGAGGCGCTCAATCCCTCCTCACGCCAGGGTCCAGGGTCGGCTGATAAAATCTCGCGATGTGACCGGTGTGGCCTAGGTTGTGCCCTGATCAAAGAACCAACACTCCTGAGCTTCGGCATAACTCATCGACCCATGACATCTATAGAATATACAGGCGGAGAAAAGGCTGTCGCCATACTGAACATTTGAAGTGCCATTCCCACGAGCCGAGAACGGTATTCGAGGATAAAAGATTTTGTGCTCCTGTGGGACCCATGCCCAGCGTTAAACGAGACTTTCAGATCGACGCACGGACTTGGCCGAAAACACCGTTGTTCGGAGTAATGTTTGATTGTGTCTCGGTCAAAGCGCGGACACTCATCCCAGTAATATCCCATGCAAGCCGACGAAAGTCGAAGCCTGGGTTAGACATCTCGGTATATATCCAATCAAGTCTTTATCCCACGATCCATATTGTGCCCCCAAAAGCTCAGGTGTTTACAACGTTCGATACCACACGTTCTCCTGTCGGGGAGCTCATCAGGGAAAATCTTGGACCCTGGGGTTTATGTTGTATCCAGCTTCTCCATGCCAGAGTTGCCAGAGTTGTTTGCAGTCGCAAGTCGAATATCTGCGAATTCGGGCCCGCGAGTGGAAGAGTCATCTTCAAGCATAACAATTCAGCTCTATAGGACGGATAATCACCGAGGGATCTCATTTCCGGGACAACCTCCAATGGCAAATCCTGACCCCCCACACACCGGAGGCGTGGAACTGCCGCTAACAACGACGGCACTGTGCAGCCAACCTGGCTCCTCCTTCATATTCCGAGATTCCCGCTATGACACAATCATTCGAACGAAGTTTGACCCCAAAGGTACTGTCGCCCACGCCACGTGTTGAAGAGTTTCTGGAGAAGAAACGCTGAAGTTTCGAAAGGGTGCGAACGGCCACCTCAAAGACCCTCATGCAAATTATACATTTGGTACGCTCCCAACTCGTGTTGTTAACGGCCCAACCTATCACCTGTCGGGAGGGGGGGCATCGCCTCCGACAGACACTCGACCGGATTAGCAACTGTTGCAGTGCGGTTTAGTTGTGATGGCAAGATCCTTCATCTTCGTATTGCTCTAATTCGGCAACCCCGACCGAAACATTGTACAATGCACCATCAGAGCTAGTGCAACACCTTTCTACCGTAGGTTACCTCGTTCGGCTGAAGAGATGTGGCGGCGGTTCAACGAAAATAGGGTGTGACTGCGTCCGTCAGTCACGAGGCTTCGAAACCGGGTCCAGGAAAAGAGAGACAGAGGCCGGGAACACAAGAGAACGAGGGACGAGAGTGACGACGTCAGATACGTCGTTGAGAACGAGTCCAGGAAAGAGAGACGAGAGACTGTGAGACGACACGAGAACGAGAGGCAAGACACTTAATTTTAGCAACTTCGAGAGAGAGAGAGTGGGTATCCAATTACTAGGTGTCGAGCCTCTACTGGCTCGACTGTATTTATACTGTAGACAACTTGTCCGGTGTTCAATTTCTACGGTTATCTACAAATACTGAATCTGTATAGCAAATGAGTTGAGTTAGTATAATGAAGGTTAGGCTAGGGAACTGTGGTAAAATGTTGAAATTTTGAAACACAACGAGTGAATGTGCAACTACGGAGGCGAAGAGTCTGAATTGGAAAAAAAAAATGTCGATAACGAGAAAGATGTGCGGTGAAATTTTATTAAAGTGGGTAGTGGTCTAAAACATGACGTATGGCAGGTGAAATGGACGGTTGTGTAGTGAGCGAGGAACGAGCGGATCGGCGACGGATCGATGAATGGTCGGGGTGACGAAATCTTCGGAGGGCGGACTGATTAGTGTGAGATGCTCATTGGGTGCCATTCCGAAGGCAGCCGACGTGCAGTCTCCACACGGCCATGATGGCCAGCCGAGAGAGGAACGGTGTTGTATAGATCTGGGAGTTGTGGTCTTAACCTTAAGTAGACAATCAAAGGGTATATCCCCCCCCTTTGCCAAAACCATTTTCGAGGGACGGATAAGCCGGGGAGATACGGACCTCTGGTTGCCTAACCCGACAGACAACGGGAAGGCAGACACCCCGGGGAAAATGGTGATAGGAAGCGGCCGAAGCTGTCCACGGGCAATGGACCACGGCTATACGCAAGAAGAAGGTGAAGGAGGAAGTAGACGTTTGAACGCGTTAAGTGCTAATCAGCGGTACCTTTAATGATCCTTTCTTAGGAGATAGAACAGAAAAGGAACCTCGGCAACGTTGAACTGCAAAGCGCGGGCGACCGTCACCTGAAACCAATCAGGATTGTTACCCATCACAGAAGGTACCCAAAATCCTATTCAAAATATAAAATCGTGGGGTATCTCGGGACGCCCCAGCAGTTTTATTACAGATACAGAATAGATTAATAAATTATTGTGAACTACCGATCCAGGAACCCGATTGAAAAACAATAAGCAGCCATTATGAAAATCTTTTTTTTGTCTCTGCACCGGACACCAATCCTTGCTCCGTTTTTGAATCTGCTCGGAAATCGGTACCTTGCACTGAGTCTTCCACCAATTCAAAGTCGGGACGGGTATAAGTTTGCGTGGCCCACGAGTGGGCACGGGAGTGGGGAACTCAGGTTGGTGGCAAAACTTCCATAGTAGAAAGAAACTTCATGCAGCAATTACAAGTAATTATGTACCCTGAGCTAAGATGCCAAAAAAAACAAAATACGAGATATAGGTGAGTACGAAGTTTTTGCCACCAACCTAAGTATCCCACTCCTGTGCCCACTCGTGGGCCACTCAACCTTATACCCGTCCCGACTTTGAATTGGTGGAAGACTCAGTGCAAGGTACCGATTTCCGAGAAGATTCAAAAACGGAGCAAGGATTGGTGTCCGGTCCAGAGACAAAAAAAAAATTTTCAAATAAGGGCTGCTTATTGTTTTTCAATCGGGTTCCCAGATCGGTAGTTCGCAATAATTTATTAATCTATTCTGTATCTGTAATAAAACTACTTGAGCGTCCCAATATATCCCATGATTTTATATTATGAGTAGGATTTTGGGTACCTTCTGTGATGGGTAACAATCCTGATTGGTTTCAGGTGTGTGCCATACCTGGATAACTACATGATGACGTCAGCTGTGTCCGGTAAGATCCGCCAAGATAGACGCTTGCGGGCTTCAGCCAACTTTGGGTACTTAATGACCAACATCACTGATGTTCCGGTAGAGACTGTAGAAGCCATCATTGACGTGATTGTGTTGGTGTGTATCATCAGTGCCCGGTATTACTTGACATTGAACCCCCCTTCCCTCAAGGAGTCGCCAACGTCCAAAAATGATCTGGCAAACCTTCGAGTTACTTGCAAATACCTGGATGAAATCCTTGCGTCCCGGGTTTTATCGACCATTATCCTTGACCTCTGCGATTGGAGAAACGTTGAGCACCTCACTCAGATGGGCGCTAGGCCCAATCATGCACACGCTTGCGCCAAATCACTGAAGATCAAATGTCTCGCACCAAATAACAACGCCAATCAGTCGGGCACCCCAAATCATGCAAAAGGATGGATCCCACTGGAACCTCGGCGAATCTGAGACGGGGGCCGTAGTTCAAACTATGCCAATTGTCTTACTATACTTGTCCAAGGCTCTCTGCCACTTCCGCAACCTGGAATTTGTCGAGTGAGCGTGTCTTTTTGGAGTCTTTAAAATAAAACCTCACTCTCTGGCGCTGAACCTAGGTGGCGCACCCACGCTTTCGACATCAGAGGCACAAACCAACTGGTGATGGACATGCTTTGTTCACAAAAAAATTTGCGGGGAATTTGTATTGATATGGGTCCCGACCTCGCACTCCCCTACCCCCAACTCGGTCGGCTCTGTAAACTTTCAGAGCTATCCATCATCTTCCCTCAAATTCACGCGGGAACGAGTTCCCTGTTCTCCGGTTTAACGCAAGCTCTCCGCAATAGCTTAGACCTCGTCAAGCTACAAGTAAAATTCCAACCCGAGTACCAACACCAATACATTGAGGACTACAACGAAATGTACAAGCAAATAGCTTCCCTGCAAAATGTCAGGAAGCTATCTCTCCACAAGGCCACCCTCCTGTGTCTAGAAAATATCTCTATCTTTGGCGACATGGCATACTTGACTTCCTTGGAACTCCGCCCGCGGCGTGCTTCGGAAGAGCTCGAAAAAGTCTGGAAGACCCTGAAAGAGCGGGGAATTCACCTCAGAAACATCTGTTTCAACGTATTGTTCATGGGGGCGGCGTTCGTTCAGTACCTCTCCTCGTACTCTGGAGTCGAGGAGCTATGGCTATCTAATGAGGAGGAATACAGGGTTAATCCTTCACCCAATCACGCTGATCTTACAAGGGGGTTACTTGACGCGATCGTGGCAAACCATGCAGATACTCTACAGGTCCTCGAATTCGATTATTATCCTGTTTCAGCCACGTGGGGAGATGGGCACGAACGCGTATACAAGCTCGCGTAGCTGCAGTTCCTGAGAAGGCTCATAATTGAGCTCCGGAAAGATGAGATGGAGGTTATCAGAAAGTCGTATGAATATGTAGGTTCTTCTGAGCCTATATCTACGTTTACTGTTCATTGATTCTTATAATCACAGCGGCGGTTATGCAACTTGCTAGAGGCTCCCCTTAGCCAGGAAGACTGGTGGGATTGATTCCCTAATATTTTATTGCCCATCGATCCGACTCGGTTGATTGCTCTTTTACTCGATCGCTTTTCACCGTCGAGCCCTTGATACCACCTTTCTGAGTAAACTCGATGTTGTCAAAATATGAGCCGTCTTTTCCACCCCCGCTAATCAAGTCAACAATGCAAGAAGCCACACCTTAAATATTCGAACACCCACACAAGGATTTAGACATTCATAAGCGTTCAGAGATTGCATTGAACCTCCCCAATGTCAACATCACAATATCACTCGGGCGAGGAACTTGCACCAGCACCGTCGTCCATCCACCTACTAGTAACTTGAGCAAGCGCATTCACTGAGGCGAAGGTGGGGGATGGTTTTTTTTCGGGGGAACATATGGAAGGGCTAGCCGTGCCCTGCATGAATACTCGTGCCCTGAAATGGACCACAGGAGAAGTTTTGGTATGTAAGGTTGCACGCTGGTTGGCGTGGTTGCACACCGGCATGACGCCAGTGACCAATATGCGCACCAATACGAACACAACGAAAGCAATTGAGAGCCACCAAGATGTCTGATCTGTTGTCCATCTACCAAAAACTACTCAAGCAGTGACCAGCTTCTCCCCTTCTCTGGGGCGAATAACTACGCCATCGACTAGACTCAAAACGTAAAAGGCGGTCTGGGTATTTATTAACAATATTAAGAAAAAAGGGTATAAAAGGTGGTGCAACTGTTGCTTTTTACCGGGGTCGGAAGCTGTTAGCCGCCTGGATGCAGGTAGGCGTTATGACCGTGGTCTACCCCGATCAACAGAATCAAACCGATTATCGCCTATACTGCTGGGACGAAGAGCGGTATCCGGGCTCTCTCCACTCTCCTCTTTCACACCCATGTCCATAGGGGCAATATTGGGTTCCGAGTCTGGTGGCCTTAATTGCACCACAATCTCGCCTGTCGTGTCCTCCAGTGTTTTCGGGACTATTATGTCCTGCCTCTGGCGAAGATATATCATCCAACTCCGCAGGATTCCCGAAGCTAAGTCCCAGCGCCTGTCCTTCAGGATGGTAATGTACGTTCTCCACGATCTTCGAAGTTTTGTAGTGAGTCTTGCATTGAGTCAAATAGTGTCAGGCGATAGCCGATGCGCTGATTCAGAAAAGACAGTTGTCGTAGCGATTTGAGATCGACCCAGTGGACTCGGCGACGAAGGGCTGTGGGGAGCCTTTGCAGATAGAGGTCTTGTCCCACTGGGTGGGGAGGGTCTCGAGGGAATGACAGGAGAAAATCTGTTGCTTGGTGGTGACGCTGGGTGAGGTTGAACCCAAGGTGTAGGGGGTGTGGGTGGCACGATTTCCACTCCTCGGACAGGAGGCGATTTGCTTGGTGTCCCTGGCTCGTCCGGCGTTTGATTCGATCCTTGCTGTCTTCG
Source organism: Calvatia gigantea (assembly GCA_025093985.1). Classification (NCBI taxonomy): domain Eukaryota; kingdom Fungi; phylum Basidiomycota; class Agaricomycetes; order Agaricales; family Lycoperdaceae; genus Calvatia; species Calvatia gigantea. The sequence goes on along the minus strand of JACAAK010000005.1, from coordinate 157,026 downwards.
GAATCCTGCAATGCGCGAAGTCCACATTTTATCCATTTTAGAACCGTAGTGTCGCAGCGTGTTGATGATGAGGACTGCGTAAACTACTCCGATACCGAATACGCAGCAGATGAAAATTCGAAATCCAGCATCTGTGGCCGGTCCAATTTGGGGAGAGACAATGACAGCTGGTTGGCTAGGGCGCACTCGCCACATGAAGGCCATTATGCAAGCAATATAAGCGAGGATAGACCTTGTGGGTATGTCAGAGGCAGCCAGTTTGTCACCATTCGCTGCACGTCGAACACTCACCAGACTAGCCAGATAGCAGGCATCGCTAACATAATCCACACATTCCAAAACATCGTCTGGTCGCGTTGGGCCTCCTGGAGAAGAATTGAATGAAACTAGCGCACAGCGATTCCATAATCACTTACAATGGCCCACTCAGTAGCCTTGTAGACCCTCCGCATACCCGAAAACCTGATAATGAAGAAGCAACCATATAATAAACTAAAAAGCGCACAAAGGAGCGACCAAAATGCCATGTAGTGCGTGATAGAATCAGTTTGTGCTCCTTCGATTTGGAAAATAGTCAGAATACCCCTACAACAAAGAATAGTTTGTAACAATGAGATCGGTACAAGAGTGGCTCACGAAAGCAACAGTCCCTGATATGATATTGATGGTTTTCCTACTCCCGCATAAGGTTATCAATAAACTGCTCCCAGTTCTTTTTGAGACGGAGGTACGCTCCAGGCAATTTAGAACCGGGTCCCTTCGACTGGCCATTCACGGTATCCCTCAGCGCCATCTCTTTGATCTCTTCCAACGTTAGGTGTGCATCCTCGAATATCTGGTTCACCCGGGAGAAGTACATATATGGCAACCGAAGAAGGCAAGGTATATTTGATGGGGTAAGACGCTGGTGAGGAATGTTGCCACGTATATTGTTGCCACTGTATATGGTATACCCGGAGACGTTGTTGTTGAGCTTGAAGGTGAAGTATTCTTCTCTTCGTCGTCCCTTGGCAAGAACGAATCGGAGATTTGTGCGAACGTCGACATCCGTAAGGTCGCGTTCTGAGGGACGATGAAAACGACCCCATGCGTACAGGGTGTGTCAGCAGCGATTGCGAAGAAAAGTGATGCCCTGGCACTGCGTTTCCATTGGTCTGTGCGATTGGATGCTGTTGTGCGCTGCTCTCCGCATGGGACTGAGTGACTGGTGCTGGAGGAATCTCCTCCGACTCTGGAGCGGGTATTGACAGTCTTGGGGCGACACTGGTATCGAGGGCATTCCGTCTTGCAGGAGGAAATGGGACAGAAGAGGGAACCCGAACCTGAGGTATCTGTGGGCTGTAATTCTGTCGCTCCGTAATGGTGAAATTGCCGAGTGGCCGGGTGCCTCTAAAGAGGGACGATTCGGGCCTCCCTGGATCCTATTCAAACTTTGGCTAGAGCGGCTGGACTCATGGGACAGGCGCAACCGACGACGAGCAACAATACCTCTTGGTACACCACAAACCTCGTCGACATTGTTGATCGTGCCCTGTCTGCGATTGCTTCGGAAGCGGAGATGGATGGAGTGAATGGATCAAGAGCCTCATAAGGGTGTATCTCATCAACTAATTCTTCTTGGCCCATTCGTTGGACTGCAGGTTGTGGATACCCTGGGACCTGCATAGTCCAGGTGTAGATGATGGGGGAAATAGGGTGTAAGGTTCATCTGTGGGAACAAGGCACTCTTTTCTGGTTTGCGAGCGCCTTCGGAAGGGTTGCTGTGGGGTCTTTCATTCAATGTGTCTTCGAACACTTGGATCTTGATTCAGCGCCTATTGGGGCCGGTGGCTCCTTCAGCAGTGCGATCAAGTCAACTGGCATCGGAGTGAGCGATAGTGTCCAAACTCTCCTACTTGCTCAACAGCATCAGCAGGTGAATCGAGCGGCAGCTGACTAATGAAGCTCCCTAGGTTCGGTGTTGGAAATCGATGGCTTTATAACGACGCCCAATCCTTGCTGATACGTTGCATTAAAGGAGCATGAGGACACGCTCTGCTGAACGGGTTCCAATCAGTCCGTCTAATCCCTTTGTGTTTATGCATACGTATTGACACTCCGGTACATGGGTATCAGCGCCGTTCATCTCCCCCCGGTCATATTGCACCCCCTTGTCGCACCTGGTTCTGGCCTGATCGCGATTAATAGCCAACGTTCTCCGAAATCTTCCCTGTACACCCTTTAACAGCCACGATAGCGGAGGCACCAGGTGGATTCCGGGTCCCGTGGCATCATATTTCCCTTTTCTGCAGATTTGGTATCTCCAACTCTAAGCTCCTCGAGTGGGAATAAAGGCCTTGCTTTCGTTTAGGCCCTTTGATGCGCTCTCCAGACATTCTGTAACTCTCCGGTAGGTGTGGCGATGGCTCGAATGACTCTGGTGATAGCCGTTCCCTCGACTCTGAAAAGAAACGGTATGTTAATATCTGAGAGGTATCTAGCGGATCTGGAGGAGGGCGAGCATGGGTGTGCTGTGCTGGACCTGTGAAGAACAACTCTTTTGGAGGAATGGTGGGAGAATCCCGGGCACCCTGCGGAGACCAAGGTTTTGGTTGGCTCCGAGGCATGGTGGGTGTGGGCGGTATGACCTGCATTCCGCGGACACGAGGCGACTTTCCTTGTGCATTTGGCTCATCCAGCGCAGGATCCAGTGCATCCGCTGTTTGTGCGCCCTTGGAACGTTCAAGCGGTTTTGAAGGGATGACGGGAACAGAGTTAGTGTTCGTAGGTGACGACGAGTTGTATTCGCTCGGGGTTGCGTGTGACGCCGGTGGTATATTTATTTCATCAGACGTGCGATGGAGTTTAGGTGACACATTTATGTCTCCTGGTGTCGAACTTGTCACTTGCACATTATTGAGTTTTGGAGGAACAACCGAATAGGACCCAGGGTTTGCGAAGGACGACAGATGGCTTTCAATCCGGGGAAGGGCTGTACCTGGTGAGATTTCCGCTTTGTTAATCGTGGACCGTAACCTGGGGCGTGCCTGTGGTCTCCGGAAGCCAGCAATACGTTCAGCCCACTTGTTGTCCATTTTGGAACCATAATGCCTCAGTGTATTGACGATGAGGATTGCGTAAATTACCCCGACGCCAAATACGCAACAGATGAAAATCCGAAACGCAGCATCCGTGCTGGGTCCAATTTTTGGAGGTACAATAATACCAGGTTGTTCGGGTCGCACTCGCCACATGAAGGCCATGATGCACGCAATATAAGCAAAGATGGACCTATGGACCTGTCAGAGATAGGTCGGAAGGCGCTGCAAGTCGGACACTAACCAGACCAGCCATATGGCTGGCATCGCTAACATAACCCACACATTCCAAAGCATAGTCTGGGTGCGCTGTGCCTCCTAAAAAGAAATGAGCGAATTGGTATAAAACACTCATATGTGACCTACTATGGCCCATTCCGCTGCCTTATTTACCCTCCTCATACCTGAGAACCTGATAATGAAGAAGCAGCCGTATAGTAGGCTAAATAACGCCGAAAGGAGTGACCAGAAAGCCATATAGCGAGTGATAGGATCCGTTTGCGCTCCATCAATCTGGAAGATCGTCAGGATACCTCTGGAACAGAGCAGTCAGGAGTACTTCACCCATTACTAACAAATATGACTTACGACAACAACAAACCAGAGATAATATTGAGCGTTTTCCACTCCCGCATCAGGCTATCAATGAAACGCTCCCAATTCTTTTTAAGGCGCAGGTACATCTCAGGCGTTTCAAACCCAGGGTCTTGAATAGTGTCCTCCATCGCCATCTCCTTAATCTCTTCCATCGTGAGGTGGGCATCCTTGAATATCTGATTCACCCGAGAAAAGTACATATACGGCAGTCGAAGGTGGGAATGTAGATATATTTGGCGGGGAATAACGGTGGTAAAGAGCGTTGTCACGTAGGCTCTCAGAGGTATTTCATCAGATGTCGGGGCCGAGTAATACCCACTTGATGGCGTGGAAACCTCATCTTCTTCACGGATTTGTAAGAACGATTGGTACGTAAGCCTGCGCCTTGACGCTTTGTGCTTAAGGCTCCGGGCCCGTGGAACAAGGTGCGGTTGAAAGGCGACGGACTGAGCAATTGATACTTGGTGAGTCTCCCTGCGTCCGGTGTTAGGCATGGGGGGCTTTTGGTCGGTATTTAAAGCCTGAGGGAGGGACACATTCTGGTTCGTGGACTTGATATGGGTTCGATTGTGCAAAGACCGAGTGCTCTCCTGGGACGAATGACCAATCATATCCACAGCCTGGTTGGGCTGACCAGCATCGGCATATAAAACGGAAGGACGGTGAGGGGCAGATGCGTATGGTACACTGTTTATCTTATCGACGTTATTGATTGCATCCCGTCTGCGGTTGTTCCGGATGTGAGAAGAGATAGACAGAGTGTACGGATCAACGGGATCATAAAGACACATCCCGTCGATCAGGTTTTCCCGGTCGGTTTCTGTACATTGTTGGTTCATCTTTGGGGCGGGCCTGAGGTGCGAGGGTGTGAAAGTGCGAGGGTGTGAAAGGCACAGAGGGCATAGGACAAGGGAGGCGAGCTTTTGTTGGACTCTTAGGCGCCTTTGTCCCTTAGTGCTAGCGCCTCTTGAGCTTCCATGAACTATCTCAAAGCATAAATTGACATGAGAAGCAAATTTTGAACACCCGCTGTGATCCTTATCAGGTCATGGATGACCCAACATTATCACTGTAAACAGTTTTCCAAGTTGACCTAGAGTTCCAAAGCTGGACTCACATACAAGTATTTTATCATTGCTGCAATTAATTTTTATGGCCTCATAGATATGCGCCTTGTACGGGGAAGAGGCAATGTATGAAAATAGGTCTATTTTTAGGGACCTCATACTCTTCATACATCCTCATTTGGAAAAATCATGCAGTAGGCGGACAACATCCACCAAGTAAGGAGGATAGGATTGCTTGTGGATGCACAGACCACCAAGGGTTCCTTGTACTCGGCACAATTAGGAAGCAGGTGTGAGTCATTCCTGCAAGCTAGTTAGGCTTGATTTGTATGATTTCCCTTATGGCTACTTCTAACGTTAGAGTCTGGCTTTATTAGCCATACTATCCTTCACCCTCAGTTGGCGCCTCCCCTAGGTTGGCGTTCACCACCTTCCCTTCCCCCAATCTGCGTGAAAATTGGTGTCATAGATCATTTGAATTTTTAAAACATTCCCCATTTTTAAAAAATATTTTTCCATAGACTGGAACACAGTTGGGAGTTGCTGGGTTTGTCACACTCATTGAGGGAGGTGTGACACTGTTTGCGGAATGGGAACTTGTTTGGCTGGTATTACGCTGATGTGATGCGCCAACTGGGAGGGAGCGCCAACCGAGGGTGAGGGATAGTAACTCCTTCCCAGTCCGGCTAAAGTACGAAAAAACCCTAAGTCACCTGCCCATATGGCATAGACCATCGATGCATCAACGTTCAACGTTCAACAGCCACCGTCAACTGGAACTCATCAGCGCTCATGGAAGATGCCGTCACCCACCTTATCTGCACCCCCTCCCTCCACTCAAGAGTAGTGTAAACTACATCATTTTGTTAGTTTTCGTGGCATAAATCCATTAGGGCCTGTTCAGTCACAGACTCTTGCGCACACCTCAAAGGCTCTCGCGCGGGCAAGGTTCCTCCCTCTTTGGGATATGGGAGAAGCTGACGCGTGGGAGAAGCCTGATGCCTGCGCAAGAATCTGTGGCCGAACAGGCCCTTAGAGCTGTAAAAGATGATTGTCTACATGTTTTGTGCTGGTGAGCGTGACAGCCGGGGGGGGGGGCAGTGAAAGCTATCACTAATCGGGCTCGCATCCCTTCCCTGGTGCCTCGACTGATGACCATCGATCACGAGGCCGCGATGACAATGCTCTGTATTTCAATTTGTATACCGTAACAAGCAAACCTACTGCTAAGACGCAATGGACGTAGACTAGGCTAGCTAAGTAACTACGCCCCCTCGGCTAACTGGAGCGATAAATGAACGAGTCCTGAGTAATGGTGTGAAGATGTCTAGCAGAAGTGTACAAGGCCGCGAAAGCAGTGCAGTGACCGACTGTGACCCAGCTCGAAACTCTTTGGACTCCACTTTCCAGTATTTTTGATTTCTCCGGGCCGAGGAAAGTGGGTCCCACAACATATCAAAATCCTAACGAGACTGACTAGCCAACTGAGTGATTATATAATAGAGGGCAGTTAAAAAAAGGTTTTGCATATCTCATCTTGCGAGAGCGACAACTTGTTTCGACGTCTGTAGCGTGTGTAGACACTGGGGAGAGAAATGAAATAGGAGGGAGAAAAGAGGAATGGGCATCCAGGAGGCATAACAGCTTGATGAACAGAGGCTTGCCTTTCGGTGGCTATCGTGGGCGCCTGTGAACTGCAAAGTGGCAAGTTGCCGAACACGTCAAATAGGTACAGAACAAGCGAGTTCTCTGTTCTCCGGTTTAACACAAGCTCTCCGCAATAGCTTAGACCTCGTCAAGCTACAAGTAAAATTCCAATCCGCTGAGAACACATGGAAGGGTTAGCTGTGCCCTGCGTGAATACTTATGCCCGGAAAGGACCTCAGGAGAAGCTTTGGTATGTAAGGTTGCACGCGGTTGACATGGTTGCACACCGGCATGGCGCCAGTGACCAATATGCGCACCAATACGAACACAACGAAAGCAATTGAGAGCCACCAGGACGTCTGATCTATTGTCCACCTACCAACAACTATTCAAAAGTGACCAGTTCTCCTCATCTCAGGGCGAATAGCGATGCCATCGACAAACTCAAAACATAAAGGGCGGTCTGGGTATTTATTAACAATATTAAGAAAAAAGGGTATAAAAGGTGGTGCAACTGTCGCTTTTTATCGGAGTCGGGAGTCGTCACCCACCTGAATGCAGGAAGGGGTTATAGCTGTGGTCTACCCCAATCAACCGAATTAACCTGATTATCGCCTACACTGCTGGACGAAGAGCCGTATCCGTGATCTCTCCACTCTCCTCTTTCACACCCACGTCCATAGAGACACTATTGGATTCCAAGTCTGGTGGCCTTAATTGCGCCACAATCTCGCCTGTCGTGTTCTCCGCGTTCTTCGGCCTATTATCTTCTGCCTCTGGCGAAGATAGATCATCCAATTCGCCGAGATTCGGGAAGCTAAGACCCAGCGCTTGTCCTTCAGGTGGTAGTGCACGTTCTCCACGGTCTTCGAAATTTTGTAGTGAGTCTTGCATTGGGTCGAATACGTCGGGCGGTAGCCGATGCCGTGATTCAGAAAAGACAGTTGTCGTGGCTATTTGAGAGCGACCCAATGGACTCGGCGATGAAGAGCCGTGAGGAGCCTTTGTAGATAGAGGTTTTGTCCCACTGGGGGGTGATGGTCTCGAGGGAATGACAGGAGAAAATCTGTTGCTTGGTGGTGACGCTGGGTGAGGTTGAACCCAAGGTGTAGGGGGTGTGGGTGGCACGATCTCCACTCCTCGGACAGGAGGCGATTTGCTTGGTGTCCCTGGCTCGTCCGGCGTTTGATTCAATCCTTGCTGTCTTCGGAATCCTGCAATGCGCGAAGTCCACATTTTATCCATCTTAGAACCGTAGTGTCGCAGCGTGTTGATGATGAGGACTGCGTAAACTACTCCGATACCGAACACGCAGCAGATGAAAATCCGAAATCCAGCATCTGTGGCCGGTCCAATTTGGGGAGAGACAATGACAGATGGTTGGCTAGGGCGCACTCGCCACATGAAGGCCATTATGCAAGCAATATAAGCGAGGATAGACCTTGTGGGTATGTCAGAGGCAGCCAGTTTGTCACCATTCGCTGGACGTCAAACACTCACCAGACTAGCCAGATAGCAGGCATCGCTAACATAATCCACACATTCCAAAACATCGTCTGGTCGCGTTGGGCCTCCTAGAAAAGAATTGAATGAAACTAGCGCACGCGATCCATAATCACTTACAATGGCCCACTCAGTAGCCTTGTAGACCCTCCGCATACCCGAAAACCTGATAATGAAGAAGCAACCATATAATAAACTGAAAAGCGCACAAAGGAGCGACCAAAATGCCATGTAGCGCGTGATAGAATCAGTTTGTGCTCCTTCGACTTGGAAAATAGTCAGAATACCCCTACAATAAAGAATAGTTTGTAACAATGAGATCGGTACGAGAGTGACTCACGAAAGCAACAGTCCTGATATGATATTGATGGTTTTCCACTCCCGCATAAGGTTATCAATAAACTGCTCCCAGTTCTTTTTGAGACGGAGGTACGCTCCAGGCATTTTAGAACCGGGTCCCTTCGACTGGCTATTCACGGTATCCCTCAGCGCCATCTCTTTGATCTGTTCCAACGTTAGGTGTGCATCCTCAAATATTTGGTTCACCCGGGAGAAGTACATATATGGCAACCGAAGAAGGCAGTGAAGGTAGATTTGGTGGGGTAAGATGCTGGTGAGGAATGTTGCCACATATACCCGTAATGGTATCTCTGGAGACGTCGAGGTTAAGCTTGAAGGTGAGGTATTCTTCTCTTCGTCGTCCCCTGGCAGGAACGAGTCGGAAATTTGCGCGAACGTCGACATCCGTGCAAGCCGAGGAAGGTTGCGTTCTGAGGACGACGAAAACGACCACATCCGTGCAGGGCGTGTCAACAGCGACTGCGAAGAAAAGTGATGCCTTGGCGCTGCGTTTCCATTTGTCTGTACGATTGGGTGCTGTTGGGCCCTACCCTCCGCAGAGGACTGAGTGACTGGCGCTTGAGGAATGTCCTCCGACTCTAGTGCGTGTATTGACTGTCCAGGAGCCGCATTGGTATCGAGAGCATTCCGCCTCGCAGGAGGAAATGGGATAGAAGAGGGAACTTGAGCCTGAGGTATTGGTGTGTTGTAACCCTGTCGCTCCGTAAGGGTGGGATTGCCGGGTGGCCAATTACTCTCCAAGGAGGAACGGCTCTGGCCTCCCGGGGTCCTATTCAAACTTTGACTGGAGCGATTGGACTCGTGGGACAGGCGCAACTGGCGACGAGCAACAATACCCTTTGGTACGCCGCCAATCTCATCAACACTGTGAATCGTGCCCTGTCTGCGATTGTTCCGGACGCGCTGGGAGATGGATAGAGTGAATGGATCAAGAGCCTCATAAGGGTGCATCCCATCGACTAATTCGTCTTGGCCCATTCGTTGGACTGTAAGTTGTGAAGTCCGTGGGTCTTGCATAGTTTAGGTGTAGATGGACGCGGGGAATGTGGTGGAAAGTCCATCTGTGGGAACAAGGCACTCTTTTTCTGATTTGCGAGCGCCTTCGGAAGGCCTATCGTAGGACCTTTGTCTTCGGACTTAATTCTTGATTCAGCGTCTATTGGGGCCAGTGGCTCGTTGATAAAGTTTACTGGCATTGGAGTGAGCGATGATATCTGAACTCTCCTACCTGCCCTCTAATAACAGCGCCAGCTAATTCTGAGTTCGGTGTTGGAAATCAATGGCTTTGAAGCGACGTTTGGAACCTGGGGAAGGGATATATCCTGATCCACAAACTCGGGGGGAAGCTCGACTGCCCATTTTATAGGCCGAGCACTCTCCTGGGACGACAAACTGATCACCTCCACCCCCGTTTGGCTGACGGGCTTCTAGGTAAGGACCCGCGTGGAGAGGGGGAGCATCCCGTTAATATTAACCACATCTGGCTGATTTCTGCGAGTTGTTGGTTCATAGTTGAGAGCTAGGTAGCTGCAGGGCAGAGATAGCTTGCATAAGGTGTCAGTAAGTGGAGAGAGAGACGAGCTTTTGGTTATTTCTTTAAGGTATTGTGGTAGCAAACTTCCACGAACCCGCTATATAAACATAGGTAGGGCATAGGAGGCCTGCAAAAATATCGGTATCAAACCCCTAGGGCGTGGTAAATATCATGACAGATGGTCAAAATTCGCCACCGAAATAAAATCTACTGCCTTGGACTTAGTTACTTACCGCAACGTTTAAGTATAGATTGCCCGTATACGTCGGGCGGGTGGTGGGATAGAAAGGGGAAAAGGGGGAACATTATGCCCGGTAAAGAACGTGACTTCAATACTGCGGAAGGCACCTTCATGTCAATAAGTGAATGCTTGCTACAAGCTGGATATTGCGGGTATAATGCGACAAGACAATAAGTAAGTTGCTGAACGCGTCGAATAGGTACAGAACAAGCGTACTATTAGCCCGTGAAATTCACAAAGCCACGCTTGAAACCATACATTAACCGGAAGCGTGTTCTACACAACCTCGAGATACAATATGTAAAATAGTAGGAGAGGGGACACCAACTAATACGGAGTAGGGGTGGGGGAGAAACGGAGAGAAGGAGGAAAAAGGGAGAACGGGGCGGGTGGAGGTAAATATGAAAATGTGTAGCATCTAAAAACTAAGTAGGAGAGTAACGCGAGGAGGTCGAAGCACGAGGTACAACGGGTTCATCGAAAGCACGAGAGAAAAACGCGTGTAACAAAAGGATGAGAGAGAGTAAGAAGAAAAAGTACTAGGGGGCGGTTGACAAAAACATAAATAAAACAAAGTTGGAGAAGGTATTAAAGCGCGAAGTAGGAATCGGTTCGGGAGCTCGTCCCCCCGGCCCGTGAGTATGCAAAAAGCAAACGTGAAAGAAACAGGAGAAAAGGGGGGGAACGCAAGAAAGCAGCTGAAAACCCAAACTATATAAAAACATATCCATCAATGTAACCAAGACCAATAATAAGGGGGAAGTGTGGAACACCAATGCATCATAAAGGGATATCATCGCTGAGGAAGAGCGATCATGAAAGAAAATTAAACTGTACAAAGGACGACACGACGAAGAGAAAAACGCACATGGTCCGTATCTAGGAAGAACTGGGGATAGCCGGCAGCTCTACACGCGCCAATCACTCACGAGAAACGTCCTCAACGATGGGCCACACAGGCTCACGAGGACGTTCCGGATCGCTGGCAGCGGCAACACCTTCAGGTTGAAGCGGAACTACTTGGGGTTCAGGCCGAGAAGGGCCTTCCTCTACTTGTCCCTGCGGCGCCTGAGGTTCCTGCGCCTGCGCCTCCTGGTTGGGAGGCGCAGGTTGAGCAGGGGGTGCCATGGTCGCAGCTTGCTGTGAAGCAAGAACACCACGCATCTCGTCAATACCTCTCTTCACCCCAGCCATCACTCTATCAGTACGTTCAAGCATTTCCTCCATCCTCCTCCTGTGCTCACTGAGCTCCATGTAATGTCGTTCCAGCTCAGGCAGAGTAGGAATACCCATAAGGTTACCCACTGCCAGACTGAAGTTAAGCATACCGAGATCAGGAGTATAAAACTGCGGCGGCCCAGGGGGCAAAGCATATGCAGCGCCGTGACCAAGAGGCGAATGAGTACGACTCGGGGCGTTCGATCCTGATCGCATGTAGCTAGATTGAGCATTGAGGAGAGCAGCCGCAGCAGCAGAGTTGCTGAGGACGGCAAGGGGAGGAATTTCGAATCCCGCTATGGGGAGAACCCGTCGGGGCAAAGGGTCCGGCTGCATGAGGCCCGCGGCTCATATAATCGCTCCTCGAAGGCGCGCGATTCTGCGGAGATACGGACCGACCATCCCAAGCGCTTCTCTTCCTATGAGACGAACTGGCATGACCTTCACTTTCTTCTTCACCCTCCATGACTACATCTTCGTCCTCCCTCTCGGCTAAACGTGCCGCTTTGCCACGACGAGTGCGTTTCCTCTTGGGTTCTTGTGCTTCACCATCGCTTTCATCTCCGTTTCCACCGTTCCCAGCTGCGAAACGACCCACAGCGACGAGAGCCTCGGCTGCGGCCTGGTCGGACATACGACCGGATGCGTTGCTAGTGCCAGCACCTGCCGCTGCAGGGACCCGCTTTCGGCGCTTGATCACGGTCTTTTTCATCGAGTTAGGTCGATGGGTGCCGTGTAGCTTGAAGTAGAGTCCTGTTGGGTTAAACGTCAGTTTCCGAGTTATCAGATAATAAACAGCGCGGAGATAAACGGAAGGTGAATTAGGCACGAAACGGGTGGGTCACAAGCTAATTGAGACCAAGCAACCGGAGCGATAGCTCTGGATATCAGAATCGCCCGGGTTATCTGATAACCCGTATTCCCTTTTGACACTTGATGGTGAACTCGGCGGAGATAGATAGGAAAGAAAGGGGGAAAAAAAAAAGAAAGAAAAGATAAAGCAGCCCAAAATAAACGCAAACCAGGGATGTAAAAAGGACACTGACCACAAGCATTGCAGATATTATTACCAACATCATCCCTCCTCCACAAAGGCGTAGTACTCGTCCCACAATTCGCACAACTCAACGCACCCACAGCCGCTCTGGGCCTCTTGGCATTAGGAGCCGTACTCGTATTCACACTCGCATCGCTCTCGTTCGCAGCAGCGGATGGAGATGCGGCAACTTCCACGGGAGGTGGGGGAGGAGCCTTAGGAGAAGGTGCGTCAGCATTAGGCGAGCCTGAATCAGTCGGTGCCTCGGAGACACCCACTCTGCCAGCAGCAAGAGCGTTGTTGTATGTTGGGCAACCTGAGCATGCGGATGTGCCACCTGTTCCGTCGCAACGACCATCGCCGGGGCAAGTTCCACCGGTTTTGTGTGCTGTTGGGGTAGCAGAAGGTGACGCTTTGGATACTTTGGCACTTGGGGACGAGGCAGATACAGCAGCAGCAGCAGCCGCGTTGGATGCTGAAGCAGTGTTGGATGATGAGGTGGCGGTTCCAGATGATGCTGGTGTAGCATTTGATGTAGCAGATGCAGCGTTCGATGTAGGAGGCGGTGTCCGGCCCAGGTTGGTGGGACGAGGCATGTGTCGCGTTTTCTGATAGAGACCTGTTTGAGGATAATAGTGTGGTAAGTCGACTGTTCTAGACGGAAAAATAAATCTCGGCGGTGGCTGAGAAGGGGTTGGAGGAGGATGGGGTGGGAATCGGGGAGAGGGTGGCGGACGTCCATCAGTTGGTGTGTCCTTTGCGTCCATGTTCGTGTTGACGATTCAACAGATAGATCGTACAACAGAGCTTTGTATACAAAAAAGCAGGTAGAACGCGGAGTTATGTCGCAAGGACAAAGCACCCGTGAAGCAAGGGTTTAGCCAAAGAGGATGAAACCCCCATAATCCAATCAAAGACCATCTCCAGCAAGAAGATGATGATCCCAAGCATCCTGATAACACTAACGCGGGACTGATATGGCAAGTTCGGTACGAACAAGAGCCACCATCGGACGCACGTTCAGAACACACGCGTGAAGCATGGACACATGTGTATATAAGATGAAGATGAACAAGACTGCGTGTCTTGGTCGAAACACAAGCGCGAATTATGATTGGGAAGATTAGAAGCGAGAGCAGGGTGGGCAAGCTAACCCAGTGGAGGATCGCGCGATGTGCACTCATTTACCACGTGTATGACGTGGATGAGATTGATGAGGGGTCTTTGGGCTGCGACCGGGAAAAAGATGAAACAAGGGGGAAGGCGGATAAGAAAACTTACCACAGGCATTGCAGACGGGATTACCATCCGCGTCACGCCTCCAAAGAGGAGTGGCAGTAGTGCCACAGTTCATACAAGGTGAACGACCAGGGGCGAGGACATTCGAGGAACCATTGGCTTCCTCTGAATTAGCTATGTATTATACTTGTGAGACAGATACGGGGTTGGGCAGATATGGATGAAAGGAACGCTACCTTGACGCGTCTCTGAGGAAGAGGAATTGGAGGGCTGCTCCGGCTGTGCAGCAGGAAACTGCTGGATGCGTGGCATGGAGCCCAAGGGCGCATTGTGCATGCCTGATAACGGGAGTCTCAAGGACGACAGGAGACATTTTATGAGGGTAGAAGTGTTTGAGGGGGGCAGGGTGTATTACACGAAAGAGTCGTGAGGCTAGATTAGTCAGTCGCTGTTGTTGAGAACGGTGAGCAGCAGATTGCGGCGGAGGCGGAGAGACGCACAGTGGTATATAAGTTGTCAGAGTTGAAGACAACGGTGAGGACGGGCAGCGGGCGTCGTTGAAGACGGCGAGGTAGTAGTCGGGAAGAAAGCGGGGTAAGGCTCTCAAGAGAGCGAAGGGAAGGAAGATAAACGGCTGATAAGCAGCGCTAGCCAATCACATTTATTCGGTTTCCAATAGATTATATTTCAATCTCCGACACGCGAAGTCTAAATTTCACGCAATAATTATTTTCATAACCCCGTCCCCGAACCGTCGCTACGACCACCCAGGTGCGTGGCGAATAATATATTAACGTTTTAACAATGGCCTTTGTCCACACCGCTGGACGAGTACTGGCACCACCATGGACATGAACACACGCCCATCACCCACAAACACACAATAACTAATTACATGGACATATTTTTGGGCCCCCTTTTTTTTTCGTCCCCGTAACACGTCAACGATGAATCTAATCTTAACGAACCTGACCCGCTGATCAAAACCCCGGCTTGTTCCTTGCCCAAAACATCTTCCCCCCGTCCTGCGCGCTCTGCTGCTTCTCCCTTCCCATCCCCAGTGAGCGCTCTAGTCACGTATTAATGATCTCCAGGACCCCCCTTATTATTGATACCAATACAATATATGAGATATAGATAATATAGGCATTTGCAACGACTGCCCAAATCGCCTCCAGACAAGACCACGGTGATCCGATCAAATGCCATTCAGTGTCACCCTCTCTCTCCCAGCCAAACCGGATCCTCTCCTCCCACCCATCTAATCTCCGCTGTCGTCGTCTGTTTTCCGAGCTCACCTTGCCCTTCCGCTTGTCTAATCATATCTCCTACTCTTCTCACATCTTTCCCAATTCTCACCGACATCACCATCCGTCAGTGTTCCAGTCAGTCTCCCCCACGTCGCGGAGCACCGGGTGCACGGCATGCTTCCCACACCGCCAGTCATTCAGGTTCACTTACTAACCTGCAACCTCTCCCACGACCTCTTTTTGGCCCACTTGATTAAATTTTTCTTCACGGGGAAACGAGTTGGCTAATTTTTCTTTTACGCAAACCGGTATTGATTATTCTCCCTATCATACTTTAAAGACATGAGATATGCAACGGCGCCACTTGGCATCTAATCTAACTTAGCCTAATTCATTTCGTTCAGTTTCAGACAACCGGACCTCCGACTAGACGTACACTTACTCGCGCCCAGTGAGGGATGGCTTGACAAACAACGTCTGGCGTTTGCGTCCCTCCGCCTATGTAGTCCCTGCCGGAGCTTTCGCCCCCATGACCAAATGTCTAATTCCCAAATGCCGCCTCGGCCTAACAGACTCCCCCCCTCCCCAAGTCCTAGACGTTTTATGTGTTGTTGTTTCATCCGGCGATAAGATCGGCCTTTTTGACAGTTCATCTATCCCAAGTACTACCACCATATCATGATTCCCTTCTGGTTTCGCATCGCTACAAGATCACCATCTAGCACTTGCAGCCCTTCATATATGTAATCCTCCATTACTTATTTGACGACGTTCTCAATCTTCTTGTATACGTAAAGCGCCGTCCGTGGACCGTAACATGAGGATATTGACACGCCATTTAGGTTTTACGTACCCGGGTTGAGTTATCCGCTGGTTATCTGCCACGTATCATCATCAACAATAGATAATCCCACCGAGTGGCATCATATCTCACATCACTCTGCCATGCCAAGGATCACAAACAGATGATACGTGTCCAGTAATAAATCTGTTGCTCCAACCTTACCGAGTGCGTGTCGCAACCTGTTAACCGCCCAACGCAACCTTCGAGCACGTCTTTATCACGTGTATACGATTAGTCTTTTTAAAACTTAAAGTGTTTGTTGTTTAAACCACCCGAGTCCACGAAGAATCTCCAGTGGGATAGTTAGTTAATACACACCCTATTTTTCCCCCAAAACTTTACACGCCTCGGAAAACCCACGGCGCCACCGGGTCTCGCGCCAAGAACTCTGGCACGTCCTACGAAAATCCCCCTCAGTCATTTCCAAAACGTACATTCACCCTTCCATAAGCGCCGCCCACTCCAAAGCATAATCCAATTTTTATCAGATTGCAAACCTGCAGGCGATAATTAGAGGACGATCATTAACACCCATCTCATTTTCTCGGATTGATTTGCCCTCTTCTCATATCCTTCGAAAAGGAGCTAGAGTGGTCTTTGGGAGAGAGAAGCCCTGCGCTTTTTCATCGTACGACATGAAAGAAGAAGGTCCGATGTCCACCCCCCCCCCCCTACCGCGAAAATCCGGAACTTACAATCACCCCCCTTCCTTTTGGTGCGTTCACTCTTCCTTCCTCTAATTTTACAGATGAAGTTTAGCTTCGGCCGCCCATTCGCGGACCCCCCGTGGAATTTTGAACTTTGGTGGTTTACCAAGAATTGGTCAGGTGCACCGAGGGTAGGTCGCCGTCGAAGAAGCCAAGCCTAAATTTTTATATCGAACCCCGCGTTTGTGGTGATACCCTTGATGGCTACCTTGAGAAAATCAGGTGTCGGACTAAATGTTAAAACTCCCACATAAGCGAGTGATATTCCGGCAGTCAACATTCAATTCAGATGTGTAAGCGAGGTGGGTTAACTTATAAACCCGTCGAATAAACAAAAAAATTAGTGCCTAACGACATCATTCTGAATCTTGAACGGCCCCTATATACGCACACCAGTAAACTTGGACGGTGAGAATCAAACATCGGAACATATCCTTCTTCCGCAAAACACGTGGGCTTTAAGTAAGCACCTCAAACGAAAGCCGCTGGAAGTACATTACAGTACCCACTGCGTGGTATGAGTCTAACACAGCAAAATAGACTCCAGGCTAGGACCACCTGGCATATCAGGTCCCCGCACGCAGGATTCGGCACCCATGCTTTCTTATCTTACTGCTCTGTCCGGGCACTATTCCGTCGCTTTTCAATGCGCCACCTTTCGTATATCAAGACACGAGGCGCCGAAAGGTAATCACCACGAAGCAGTCAGCCGCTTACCCTGCGGATAAAAGTAGCTTGAGTTAAACTTTACCTCACCGGAAATAGACTCCGCATGTTTTTTTGTGAAACATATTGGCTCGTGTTATCTCGACCTCGGCATGGATGGACGTCAGACACCCTCCGCTACCACAAGGTAACGATCAATCTGCACTAGTGGCCATCAGTTAGTAGTGGGACGTTTCAAGCTGCCCTCGCTGATGTCAATCTCTGGCGCTTGTGTAGGGAAATTTAAAAATTGACTTTACTATAGATCGGCAGTTGACTTATCGAACCCGATTGTTTCGATGCCGACTATGACTAGTTTGTGGTACATGAGCTACGCCTCATTTTTTTTCCGACTAGCATCTCCCTCGGGCATTTCGGAGACGCGGAAATCGCTGTCATCGATTCTTAATAATCAGTCTGTTGATTTGGAATTCCGGGTACTGGGAGGAACTCATATTATACTTACGAAAAGTTATGAAAAGGGTCAGCCGGTGGTGAGTTTTACCGACCCCGACGACGTTCACACTGGTCACTTAAACTTCCGGGGGACCCGAAAAAAAAACTTATGGCCGCTCTTGTGCGTTACATACCCTAGTACCACTGAGCCCTCGATGCTGGAACTTGGACCACCTCCATTAGAAATCTTCTGAAGCAAGAATATCTCAAAATTAAAAATAGACTGACGGTGTGGTGTCGTCATGTCCTGTCCTGTCCTGTGGTGTATTTCCGATGCATCGGCAACTCGAACAAGGGTGGATGCATGATGCCCATGATATGAGTTTCATAATCGTACGCCACCACGGTGGTTATACACCGCGATTGTCTCCTCCTGAGGTCCAAGTGAAATGACGCGCAAGAAGCATGGGCCGTCGATTACTGACTGCAGTTTGACGCTCATTGACCGGCTTCACTCCTCCCACGCAACCGGGGGAGATCCCGCCATTTATACAGTAGGCACTCAACCGTTACACGCGGCGCTACTTTTCGTCAAAACCCCCGAGTATAATTGAGTTATAGGGCCAAGCGCCTATCACCAATGACGCATCCGGAAAAATATACTCCCTTCTCCGGGTCCTGTTTATCAGACCGCTGTTTATGCTTTTCTTTTGAGGGTTAGGCCACCAACCAGCTGAACATGCAGCGTTGGATAATTTCCGGTTATATTCTACCTTTCTCAGGCAGCGGGGAGAAGGGAAAAGCCCTCTCCGACGTTAATTAAGGGCCGGCTACCGCACCATGTAAGTTGTTAGCGCCGACTACCGCGTTCTAGTTGAAGTTTTTTTTGCATTGCTTATAATCCGTGGGTGTGGGATGTAGCGCTGTCAGGCCGATGCATGGCTAGATTGGGGGCGGTTAAACCACCAGTTCGGATATTCAGATGTTATGCTCCTCACTGCGGTCAAAGATTACCATTATTTTTCAAAGAAGGTACTGGTAGGGTCTGGGTCTGGCTCCAGATATGTCAGGCTGAAGAGCGTGTGTTCCTATGATTCTAATTACCGCCTGGGTCAGTCTAATACCTGGATATCCTAGCAAGAATCTGAGAACTTCGCGTGGAATTAGCCGAACTCCTTCTCGAAGAGCAGTTGGAAACTTGGGGTTCGACTTCGCGCAATTCCCGGTCTCAGGGTGACCCCACAAGCTCGTTTTACTTCACGAAGGGGTCCGTCTAAAAGAAGAATTGATTAC
Organism: Calvatia gigantea; assembly: GCA_025093985.1. Taxonomy (NCBI): domain Eukaryota; kingdom Fungi; phylum Basidiomycota; class Agaricomycetes; order Agaricales; family Lycoperdaceae; genus Calvatia; species Calvatia gigantea. Next base: position 138,312 of record JACAAK010000005.1, on the reverse strand, counting down.
GAGGAAATAGGTTACTAGACGCTTGCTTCTGAAGATCATCTGTTCATGACGCCCGGGGTTAAAGCTCTTCATAGCGCCCTCATCGAGGGTTGGGAGGCAAGAGAAGTGTGCCGACTCTCCGTGGGAAAAAAAGCTATGTTGAGTTCGGCCCTTCCTCGCTTGCCTTGCTTTGCCGAACAAGAAAATCTTCCTTGCAAATAAGCTACAGCACCCGATGAACACCCTCCTTCTCTTCCTGCGTTGAGAACTCACGAAGTAGAAAAACCAGAGTGGCAAAAAAGTACAAAGGCGACTAGTCGCGGTATCACGAACCCAACTGAAGAGAGCTTGCTGGTTCATTCCAAATTCATCAATTTTTTCTCTCAGCATCTCACGGGCAACGTCATGTGGTCTCTCCTTCCGGTCATTGTGATACTCGGGCTCCTTGGGCGAGAAGCTCAAGCCATCATCACGGAAATCACGAACAATGTCTCTGGAAAGGCGAAATGTCTCAATGTCGAAGGGGGAGTTTTGGCCAATGGTACACCTGTCCAGATGTACGTCTCCTGCTTCTCAGGCGGAGACCTTGATGATAATCACGCCCCTCAATCCTGTCTAGCTATGATTGCAACGCCTTGAATGCCCAAGATTGGGTATTTGCGCGACCTGGACCTACTTCCATCAAGATTTGGAACAGCACATATTGCCTAGACGCCGGATCCAGTAAGCGCCTTACTCAAGAGGTGGATTTATCCAAAAGTTCTTAAACAATGCCCCAGAACCGGGCAATGGTGTCGGAAGTGAAGATTTGGAAATGCTTCGATAATCTTCCGGCTCAGACGTGGTACTATACTCTGGATAATCGGATCGCTCTCTACAACCAGGGTAGGGTTCTCATTCTGTTTATACCAATACAAGTTAACCCCTCATTTATTTCAGGACTTTGCCTGGACTTGACGGATGGAAACTCGACGAATGGTCATCAAATGCAAACCTGGAAATGCGCGGATGGTAATAAAAATCAAGAATGGATTCAAGTTAATCTGCGCTAGGGGCAAGACCTAACAGGTCCTTCTAGCCAGTTGCTAAACTTTGTCATTTCGCACAATGGTTATTCGGAAGAGGCACCAGGGAGTCACCCCAGTTGGAATAAGAAGAGATTCTTATCCGCCTTACAAGTAAGGTTCAAAGCAGTTGATAGTTCTTTTTTCTGATATCATCGCAAAAACCCGAATAACATTTTTGGGTCTCCGAATAACCACGTATAAGGAGGAGTTGTCGTCGGTTTAAGTACGACTTTGTGAGAGAAAAGATCATCTGTGCGTTTAGACCGTTAATGTCGGCCAGTTCACCACACGCTCCAGGCCAACTGCTTCCTTCGATGCCGTATCTTACGTTTTCACACCTTTCAGTATGGGCAGGAATACGGGCTGAAGTCATGTGTTCGTCATAGGGTGGTGATTCTTTGTTGGAAGGGTGGGGAATCGGGATATAAGTCGCGGTTTAGGAACATAAAACCAGTGGGTTTTCTCTGCCCTGCTCCCCTTGTTGTACCCTCCAGCACGTCTTCCTAACCGTGATGTTCTCTGCCTTGTCAGCATTTGCTTTCGTCTCTGCTGTCCTTGGACAGACCGTCCTACACCCGAACACTGCCACCAATAAGTGCCTTGAGGTGCGCGGGGACGTTCGAGCCAACGGAACCGCTGTCCAAATGTATGTAACCGGCTGCATACTCCCCAGTTGTCGTGGACTGAAGTTCTTGTAACTATTAGTTTCGACTGCAATGGTACACCTGCGCAAGTATGGGAAATAACCTTGGGACCGACTGCAGTCCGTCTCAACGGCACCGATTTCTGCCTTGACGCAGGCAACAGTGCGTCACCTTCCCGCCCAAGGTACTGCTATTGCTAATCCGGAAGTAAAATTAGCCCCGGGGAATGGGACTCTTATGAAAATTTGGAAATGCCTCCCTGGTATCCCAGCGCAGTCATGGTTCTTGACTACAGATGCCCGTATTGCCCTCGAAGGATCAGGTATGTTGTGGGTTGTTTAAGGGGTTTTGGGGTATTGATAGTCATCCAGGGCTCTGTCTTGACTTGACAAATGGTGATCTCACGAATGCGAACGTCGTCCAGGTCTGGAAGTGCACAGACGGAAATACAAACCAAATCTGGAGGAACTTCTGATAGTGCGTTTGAACAAAAGAAAACGTGGGCCGATCATTTTCGGACTAGCTCGTGTACTTTTTGATGGACGATGTAATGTTTTCGTTGTAAACCCACGTTATAAATATGAAGGACATCAGCGATGAGTTGAGAGGAAGGTCATGGACGAACTCGGCGGATCAACCCAAGAAATGACCTAAAACGTACCCAATCACCTCTTTGATGTTTTATTCCCCAGTAAGAGGAGTTCAAGTAAGGGATCCGTGTAGCACACCGCCCGGTTAAACGAAGAGCGTGGGGATGGAGTGATACTCCTTCAGAGTTGCTGCCAAGGGTACATCGTCGTCATACAAACACCCCGTTTCGCTCGTGTGGATGTAATCTTCTTCATGAATTCCCAGATACCGCCCCACCAGTCCTGTGGTGCTTTGGCAGCTTCAAAGTACGACCCGGCTCCTACCAGAAGGTCCTTCAGTATTCCACTCGCAAGATATGCCTACGATTCTCTCCAAAGAACATCATCTGCACTGTTTATCTCGAAAGAGGGGTCTTCTGTTGTCAAAGAGACCCAGAGAGACATCATGTATGCGCCACCCAAGAAGTCTGGAAGGGAAACTCGAGGCACCTCCAGATGTGGATGAAGGATGTGGGAGACGACCTGAAGATCAGAGCACCGCCTGCTGAGTCCCTAAAGAGATGGATATCTTAATAAATGTGAGAGAACAGTGGACTCTTGAAGAAGTTGTATTAGGAAGGACGCCGATAGATAGAGCGCTGCGGATCGTCGAGTTTATTGTAGCTACTAAAAGAGGCAGAGGAACTCACAATAGCTGAGCGCTGCTCGCCCAAAATCTTCCCCTGCATAGCTCTTAATTACGTTCAATGCAGATAGCCGGAACAAAGGAATGTAGTTCCGCATAGGATACTGATACGTTCCACCTATCTTCAATGTCAGCGGATGAGCCCAGAAGTGCGATTCACGAGGTTACCATAGTAAGTAGAAGACCACTTTTCTCGATCTTCGCCGGTCAGGTGAACCACATGAGACTGCCGCCAATTCCAAGATCTTCCAAAAAATAACCGATCTCTCTTCTTTCCAGCCCAATTCACGTACAGCCTTAGACATGGTGCCTACAATGTATTGTATCTGATTCACGCGGAGACAGGCACTGATGAACCGGAAAGCTTCAACAGTCACAACACGGCTCCATGACCTGCCTCTGGTCGTGGGTATGAAATGTAGACAAGGAAGTGTCGTGACGAGTGCCAGCAGCTCTCAGTGGATGGACGCTTAGCTGAAGATTCGCCCATAATGTGCAGAGATGATCTAGCGCAAATGACATAGGGTAAGGGCAATTTTGAGTTGGTCGAAGGAAGACACTTTTCCGTAACTCTGAAGAGACATTTTCTCCTCGACGTTGAGAGTGTGAGGTGCTTATTGTCGTGGTTATTCCGCGTTCAAGAGGGTGTCTATCAGAAGTGGCAGTGGTCAGGGAAGGCTGTAGAGTTTGGTGGTGAAATTCTTCGAGTCAACTTGTAGGAGTGTCTTTCGGACCGATGGTGAAGGGTTCAGAAGCACTGGAATGAGTTACTTACATGTGTAAGTCCGAAGGAGAATCAATTGCCGCACTTGGTGTTGATGCGCTGAGGCTTCAAGTTTTCGATGGCTCCGAGTCTGTTGCAGGGCTCCTTTCCCCCAGTGGAAGGTTTGCTTTGTTTATTTTGTGCGAAAAAATACATTTGTCTTGGGGAAACGTCAATATTTAAGGAGTAATGAGCAAGTCTATCAGTCAAAATTCGTCCAGATCTGGTTCGTGTTACCAACCACACACTTCCAGACTTGGACAACGTTCGTGTTGGTGAGATCGCCGTTAGGTAAGTCAAGGCAAAGCCCTAACTTGATAATTAGTGCCTGAAGACTCTAGAAGTGAATTCCTTGTCTTGTACCTTGATTGGCAAACGTTAGACGTAAGTCTATCTGGGAGTTTGTGGTTAAGGACCACGACTGTGCTGGGATGCCAGGGAAGCACTCCCAGATCTTCATAAGTGTCCCATTTGTCGGGGCTGAGGGTGTGTTGCGATTAGCACAGAATGTTCTCTGGAGGGGAGGGAAAGACACACCATTGCCTACGTCAATGCAGAAATTGGAGCCTGCGAGGCGGATTGCAGTGGGTCCAACGACGTACTCCCATTGCTGTGCAGGGGTGTCATTACAATCGAAGCTAATATCCATGGTAAGCATTTTTCCTTGCACGATATTTGGGAGGTGTTACATACATTTGAACAGGGGTTCCGTTAGTTCGAACGTCTCCCCGTACTTCGAGACACTTATCGATAAAAATGCCCGGGTGCAGCTGGGTCTGTCCAAGGACAGCAGAGACAAAAGCGACAGTAGACAAGCAAGAGAACTTCATTATGAGTGATACTGTGAAGTGAATGCCTAAAGGGAGAGACGGACAAGGAATGTTGCTGATCTGGCTCCTAAAATCGAAGGCTATTTGTACCCCCAGCCCCACCCCCCTTGTGGTGGCCACCCGTCAGCAAGAGAACATAATTTCAATTTTAATATTACCGACACCGGAGTGGACGGCGCAGAACGCGTAAAATCCTACATCAGATAATTAAGAAGGGGCGAGGCATGTGGTGCGCGAAAACAAAATCTATGGCCCACCCGCCTGTAAACGAATTCTCTCACAACGCTTGAAAGAAAGCCGTGAGAGAGGGACATGGTCTATTTTTTGATGAGCACCTGCCATATTCTGAAATGAGCCCGGGGTCCTGGAACTCCGTGACAGACTGCCCATCATACTGCCCTCGTTATTTCCCCGTCAAAATCTAATATATATTATAATGGAGATATTATTTCGCGGTATTCAGCCCAGAACACCTGGGCTTTCATACGATAACTGAAATATTCCATGGTGTAATTATTCAGTTACACGGGGAGATACGCATTCAAATTGCACTCTAAGGCGAGCTGTTCCACTCTCACTTTCATTCTTTCATTTACGGATGTAGTACTATATTTACACAACTTAACGCCCTGGCTCCCCGATAGGGTCAAGCTCGAAATTTTGTGGTACCTAATCTACTTCATGTATATTTGCAGTGTTTCATGGCGGGCAAGCAGGACTTGTTAGATTTTCACACGGTGCTATCTTGATCTATTGATGCATGATGGATATTATTTTGAACTAAGTTTTCGGCACTCAGAATAAGTTGTAACCTCGACCGGACGTCGAGAGACATGTATAATGGGTCACGAATAAATAATTCGAGCTAAACGATGTTGATTTCTTTATTTTGAGAGCCCAAGTTCTGCGGTGGGTGGGCTGCGAATGCCGTCTGCCCCCTTTGTCGGGTGTAGGTTGCGGGAAATACCGCTAGCAGGCAGCTGTGGAGGTTACTCACCCACGGTCTTTTTCTTACATTTTAGACTCTCCGTGTGACGAGCAGCAGGCCACATGACATTCTATCAAGACCCCATCAGCATTTCACTGATGAAAAATAGACCATGTCCCTCTCGGCGACAGTAAGCCGTAAATTGATCAAAACAACTCACTCAAAAGCCGCTCTCACCGTCGTGGAATCATCGGAAGCTCATTTTAATATGCGGTTGGGAGGATTCGGCTTTGTCCGATATCCATGGGCCGTTAATACCGGTCAGGCACGTCACTCCTTGCCTGAATGGGAGCATGGTAAAGTTTATGACAAACTAACGACAGCCACTTCTTCTTGTCTACTTATTATTCTTACGATTTGTTATCCACGTCCTGCCTGGACCGTCCCTCGTAGTATAAAACATACCTTAAACATGTACGGCACCTCAGTTCTCACGCGTATCTCGAGGACTGAGGCGAGCCATTAGTATTTCTATTCTTACCATAAACTGAATGCATTGTAGTTAATACTGTATTTCTTCATTTTTGTGGTCAAAATATCTCCGGAACAACAACCTTGTGAACTTCACACCTGCAGTTCAACATTCTTAGATTGAGGAGGCATGGTCACCGTATCACAGGTTTCATCATGCCTTCGAATCTCAAGCCGTGCACATGGGAAATTAGTCGTCATCCAGTCTTGACGAGTGTAATTGGTTGACTCCCGCCCCTGGGCCCTGACTGCATCTCATTCACGCCTGCGCGACCTTAAAACATGCATCCTGTATTTATAGATCTCACACCCTGGGGAACTGGGGGAAGTGGTAAGCAATAGTTTCTCTCAACAGCCTTTCGGATAGTATTCACAATGTATTCACATATACGAAATCCCGTTTTCTACGAGAGGACCAATCAGCGCAATTTGCGCTGAAGCTTCAGGTTCTCGAATGACTTTTTGCAGGAGCTCTTCCCCCTGTTAGAAATTGCGAATAAATCAATTCATGCTACATAACATTCAACTTAGGGAAAAGCCAATAGTTAAGGGGCCATGGGTATGTCTATCAGTCCAAAATTCGAATGTTGGTGTCCCAACGACTCAAAAGTTCGTCCAGATCTGGTTCGTGTTACCATCGGTACACTTGAAGACTTGGACCACGTTCGTGTTGGTGAGATTGCCGTTAGGCAAATCGAGGCAAAGCCCTAGCATGATAATCAGTGTCTGAAAACTCTGATAGCGCGTTCCCTGAGTTGTACCTTGGTTGACAAGGGCTACGCGGGCGTCTGTGGTTAAGAACCACGACTGTGCTGGGAGGTTAGGGAAGCATGTCCAGATCTTCATGAGTGTCCCATTTGTTGGGGCTAAGGACGCGCTATGATTAGCATTGAACATTCTCTGGGGGGGGGAAGAAGGGCACACCATCGCCTGCGTCAAGGCAGAAAGTGGAGCCTGCCAGGCGGACTACAGTGGCTCCCACATTTAACTCCCATTGTTGTGCGGGTGTGCCGTTGCAGTCAAAGCTAGTATCCACTGTGAGTATTTCACCCTGCACGATATTTGGGCGATGTTCACATACATTTGAACAGGGGTTCCATCAGCTCGAACGTCTCCCCGTACTTCGAGACACTTATTGGTGGCAGTGTTCGGGTGTAGCTGGGTCTGTCCAAGGACAGCAGAGACAAAGGCGACTCCAAACAAGTAAGAGAACTTCATTATGAGTGATACTGTGGAGTGAATGCCTCAAGAGCGAGTCGAACAAAAGAATGTCGCTGACCTCTGACTCCTAAAATCGAAGGCTATTTGTACCCCCAGTCCCATCCCCTTTGCGGTAGCAAGAGAATATCCAATTTCAATTTCGATATTACGACGCCGAGGTGCACGGCGCAGGACGCGTAAAAAATTACATCAGAGAACCACGAAGGCGCGAGCCATGTGGTGCGCAAAGCGAACCTACGGCCTACCCACCTGCAAACGACAATTTCTCTCACAACGCTGAAAGAATGCCGTAGATTGATCAAATAATTCACTCAGAAGCCGCTCTCAACGTCGTGGAGCCGTCGGAAGCCCATTTTATTATGAGGTTGGAGGATTCGGCCTTGTGCGGATGTTCACGGGCCGTTCGCTCCTTGCGTGACCGAGAGCATTATATTAACGTTCATGACAAGCAAACACTGCATTTAACAGCAACCCAATACCCTCTGAGAGTACGAAGCACAGAAGTATATACTCCCCCAACGTGGGGTAGGGGAGATCAACATAAGTTTGATTTCGGTTCCCATTGTCCCCCCTGGGCTCGATGATGGTAGGCCCCAAGCACGACAGGGGACACCACCTACACCAAAGAAGGGCTCTGGGGATCCGAGCATATCCGCGAGTCCCGCGATAGAAGCACTCCACCGCAAACCAGCCCACATTTTACCTTGAACCTTCGCGGTTTGGGAATACTTTCTAAGGCCCGTTAACGCCCCCCCCCCCATGTGGAATTCACCCCTCGAGCCTGTCCTTCGCTTACGATGAGTCTTGATGCTGTTGCCATTGCCAGGGACATTGCCGCAGGGACGACAAAGATTCCAAGATATGCAGGATATTCCGTTCCGGGCGGCAGGTTCCACGAAATGTCTTTCAGAGGAGATATCAAGGGAAGTTGGAAACCGGGAAGTGTTGCCCGCATGTTGTTCTTGTTAGAGGGGGTAAAAGATAACAAGCCTGAGGCTACGGACACGGTGCCTCTACATGCTAATTATGATTTGGCAAAACTCTTTAACCATGCAAACGGAATGCTCAGGACAAGGACAGCATTGGCTTAATTTTAGGTCAGAGACATCCTTTGCTCTATTTCCAACACCGAGAGGCACTAGTGATGTGCATGGGCACGAAGGTCGGCTGCATTTAATATGCATTGTAAGAATTACCAGGACTTAACCTGAAGAACTAGAAGCGCTATGGCCTCGGGCGGTCTAAAGCAGCCATAATTGACTCAGCTCCCCGCGGTCACCAGGGACATTCACTCCCAATGGCAGACCACTGGGTGCAATCTTTGTTGTATTCTAGTAACGCTTATTCCTTACCTATTCCTAGCCCAAAAACGGGGGGAAATGTGAGCGTGGGCTAACGAGTGAATGTACTGGTAGATGTTTTTTTCTAATGATGGCCCCCCCGATCACGGAATGATATCATCCACTAGGTCCGTGATACCCGCCAAAGCGGAGCGTACGTGGATCTTGTTTGTTACTGGCTGACGTCTGGCTGAATAAAGCGAAAGCTAGCCTACGTGCGAGCCAAGTACCTTGGTACGACGAAGCTGAGGAAACGATTCGCCGTTATCACCAAAATAGGGGGATATTTTTTGATCTTTTCTCAGTACGCCAGCGTGACGGAAAATATCGCTGTTGGTTGCTTTGAGAAATGCTGAGTTATATTCATTCGATTTTAGCCACACTGCGGGTTGTTTCATCCTGTAGCTCAGGCACTGCATTTGATTCACGCGAAGACGGGAGCTAATGAACTGGGCCATTGCGACAGTCACAATGCGGCTCCAGGACCTACGCTGGTCGTGGGTACGAAACACGGGCAAAAGTGGTTTTATGACGAGTGCCACAGCTATCAGCGGAGGTAGGCAAACTACAAGTTTGTTCCAAAGTGCAAAGATAGTCTTACGCAGATGGCATAGGGAAAGGTCAAATTTGAGCCTGTCGAAGGAAGACGTTTCTCTGTAATTTTGAAGAGACATTGCCTCCCCGACGCAACGCCGAGAATGTTGGGTGCATCTATCGTCAGTAGCTGTCCAGCGCTGAAGGTGCCTGTCGGAGTGGGGTTCAAAAGAGACTGCAGGGTTTGAGTCACGTTCTGAATTATTGATGGTTTGTGAAAAAACTATACTGACCATGAAACTCCGCAAGCCAGCTTGTAAGATCCCAGTTCAGACTGACGATGACGGGTTCGGAAACACTGGAATGAATGACTTATACGACAAAATCCGAAAGAGGATCCACTTTGGCGTAAGTTACACTGAGACTTTGGGCTCTCAATGACTCTTTCAATGCAAAACTCCTTTCCCCCTCGTTGGAAATTTTGCCATAAATCACTTCATTCTGAAAAATACATTCAACTTGGGTAACATCAATATTTAAGGAGTCATGAGCAAGTATATTTGTCCGAAGTTCAAGTGTTGGTGTCCAATGACTCAAAAGTTCGTCCAGATCTGGTGTATATCACCGTCCGTACACTTCCAGACTTGGACAGGGTTCGTGTTGGTGGTATCGCCATTAGGCATGTCGAGGCAAAGCCCTAGCATAATAATTTAATACCTGAAGTCTCTCGAGGTGGGTTCCTTGTATTATACCTTGGTTGGCAAGAGCTATACGGGCGTCTGCAGTAAAGAACCACGACTGCGCTGGGATACCAGGGAAGCACTCCCAGATCTTCATAAGTGTCCCGTTTGTCGGGGCTAAGGGCGTGTTGCGATTAGCACTGAATACTCTCTGGAGGGGGGAGAAGAACGCACCATTGCCTGCGTCAAGGCAGAAATTGGAGCCCACGAGTTGGACTGCGGTGGCTCCCAAACTCAGCTTCCATTGCTGTCCAGGTGTACCATTGCAGTCGAAACTAATACCCACTGTGAGTACTTCGCTCTGCACAATATTTGGGCTTGTTCACATACATTTGAACAGGGGTTCCGTTAGCTCGAACGTCTCCCCGTACTTCGAGACACTTATTCCTACCAGTGTTCGGGTGCAGCTGGGTCTGTCCAAGGACGGCAGAGGCAAAAGCGATCGCTGACAAGTAAGAGAACTTCATTATGAGTGATACTGTGAAGTGAATGCCTAAAGGGAGAGTCGAACAAGGAATGTTGCTGATCGCTGGCTCCTAAAATCGAAGGCTATTTGTACCCTCAGCCCCACCCCTTTGTGGTGGCCACCCGTCAGCAAGAGAATATCCAATTTCAATTTTGACGTTACTGACACCGGAGTGGACTGCGCAGAACGCGTAAAACCTTACATCAGAGAACTACGAAGGCCCAGAGCCATGTGGTGCGCTCAAGCGAAATCTATGGCCCACCCACTTGTAAACGACAAACTCTCTCACAACGCTAAGGAAAGCCGTAAATTGATCAAAACAACTACACTCAAAAGCAGCTCTCAACGTCGTGGAAACGTCGGAAGCTCATTTTAATATGTGCCAGTTGAGAGGATTCAGCCTTGTCCGATCTTCACGGGCCATTTATCCCGGTCAGACATTTCACTTCTTGGGTGAGTGAGAGCATTGTTAATGTTTATGGCAAACGAACACTGCATTTAACAGCAATCCAATATTCAACCTGGGTTTAACGTTTGATTGCAGGTTCTCATTGTATCCCTTGAGCTTGGATAATGGTGGGCCCTAGGCGCTTTCTAAAATGCATCGTGAGAATCATCAGGATTCAATCTGAAAAACTGTAAACCATGGCCTCGAACGGCCTCAAGCTGGTCAAAATTGACTCAGCCCTCCGCGGTCGCCAGGGATATTCACGTAGTGGTCTGCTACTGGATGCAATTTTGTCGTATCCTAAAAATGCTCATTCCTTACCTATTCCTGGCCCAAAGGGTGTGGGGAATCGGGCTGGAGAGTGAATACACTGGCAGGTGTTTTCTTCTAATGGTGACTCCCCGATCACGGAATGATATCGTCCACTAGGTCCGTGATACCCGTCAAAGCGGGGCGCACGCGGATGCTGGCTGTTACTGGTTGACATCTGGCTGAATACAGCGAAAGCTGGCCCACGTGCTGAGTCAGGCACCCTGGTATGACGAAGCTGAGGAAAACGCTTCGCCGTTATCGCCAAAATATGGGGATATTTTTTGATCTTTTCTCAGCACGCCAGCGCCACGGAAAAATTCCGCTGTTGGTTGCTTTGAGGACTGCTGGGTTATATTTGTTGTTCAGGTGCGGCGTTTAATTTTAGCTCTGGACGATAACCACGTGTGTCCGCTGCAGGTCGGCCGCACTCCCGAACTTTGTGCATCACACCAGTCAAAATTTTGAGGGAGAATATAATTATACACCCGCGGCACGTCTGTAGTGATACAAAACGTGACTCAACGTGTGATTTACCTACCCCCGGAATATTTCTTTCGTATATACCCCACACAATAGGTATTATGAAGTCACGGTAACACCCAAGCGTAATGAACATGCAGTGTGCAATGCTCTAATTAATCTTGCGATAGCGAACATTTGACTGGGTACCTTCCACCTCGGGCCCACTCTGTCGTCGAGGGGCATACTTGATCGAATTAGCGGTAATGGTTGGTAGGAATGTATGGTATTCTGATGGTGGTATATAGGCCATAATGGCCTTAGCAATCTGGTCATTCGCAAATGAGAAGTGTTTCTTCGAAACGTTGGTACGCTCAAGCCCACGGAGTGATTCTGCCCTAGCCGTCGAGATAGATATATTCCTGAGAGATCGAAGGTGCCGGGCAGCGGTAGTGATGAGTAAGCCCTATGAAGGGTCAGAAACGTCAATTTCTTGCGGTGGGCATTAAGGAGTGCGCTTACGATCGTGTCGTCGTTACCTGAGGGGTTAACTTCAGAGGAGACGACAGCAAACTTGAGGTACTCTAAACGAGAGCAACGCTTGAGGATCGGCAGTGACATGTTCTCCAAAACACCATCTGCCTTCATAAGAAGGCAGAACGTAGAGGTCTTCAAGGGTATGGGAGTGCCGACCTGGTTACTGAGTCAAAGAACATCTCCGCCAGCCGATTTGAAGATTCTAGGTCTGGTATCATAATGTTCTTCAGATACAGGCGGGTTAGTCCGGAGTACGATATGAGGTATTCGATTAGGGAAGCATCCACCGTGTCTGTTGATATTCGCTCGAGGTGTATCTCGCTCGCCTGCAGCGCTGACCAGATGTCTTCAGTGGAGGAGACAGATGGGTTTCTGCTCTCAACACGATTACGGTTATCAGTAAGGGTAAGAGACTTGAGGAAACGGAGGTGGGGTAAAGTGGCACTGTCGAAACGGGTGCACCAGCTATGGAGACCGAGATGCTCGAGGTGTAATATTATTGGCGCCTTTCCAATTAAACTACGTAGGTTGAGGTTGGGTGTGTCTGTATTACCATGCCACTGCATGGTGTCAATATCAATGCTGGTCATTTCGGGACAACGAGTAATACAATCTCCCAGGGGTTTCACGATATGTTCGTTTAGGGAGTCGCAGGATCCCGAGATGACAATGCGTTTGAGACCATGCAGGCGGTCTAGTCTAAGACCGGAAGCATCAGGAATGAATGAGAGATGGAGGTTGAGATAGTTGAGAGAGGGGATGCGCGCCAGCGCGTTGGTCACCTGCAAGTGAGGCCCATTTAGGATCTCTCGACGTCGCGTTCCATCTATGATATAACTTCGTCAATGAGGAGAGTGCGTGTCGGCCGGTGCGCCACATACCTGACAACCCGTAGGTTCAACATGTTGGCAATAGCGTCTTCCAAATACTCCTTCACGTCTTTCTCTCCGGAGTGAGGTTCTGTCCTGACACCGGCTTCCCTAGTAGAGGTCCAACTTCCTCCGAAAAACACCATCTGGGCTCCCAATGACCGGGGTTCGTGAGTAAGACCCAGAGAACGGATGGATAGTTCATGAACGAATTGGGCCGTATAGGTCCTAGTACGAGCGAGAAGTTGTAATTGTGAGACGACGGTGGGCAATCGTGGCCGGGTAAAGTCAATGACGACATGCGAGAAGATCAGCGGGTCCATTGCAGTGCTTAACTGGACACACACTAGGCGGAGCTGTTTCCTCGCCGGACCTAGCTTTCATAGCATGAGTACCGTACCACCGTTGAGATACCAATGAAGGCTTACATCATGGCCAATGGCCTGCAGCAATTCGGTGGGCAGGGATAAAAGTCCTGTCATCTACGGATAGATCGGAGTCAATGACTGTCGCTGGTTCGGCAGAAACACATACTTGCGCAAGAAGGAATATCACACTAGGAAGGAACGGGGCGGGTGGCTTAGTGGTGCTCCCGAGAATGTGTAGACCCGGGCGGACCACGCCATGTTGTAGCGTGCAACCCTGGGACAAGCGCTAAATGTGTCACAGCCACTTACACTCCGTTAATAGCATCATCAGCGATAGGCGTAAATGCGTTAAACACCAAACAATCGTCTCCCACTTTACAAGAAAAATATTTCTGAAATCTCCAACTGCCGGTGTCTGCTGATCAAACTCTTTACCGAGGCCTAGGGGAAGAGGATAAAGTACCATATCCCTTAGAGTCCCCCGCCTCAGGTGGGTCGGCGAACATCATGAAAGACATTAATAATACGACACAATCTTAAGCTAAGAATTGTCCAATCCTGATTTCCTGGCAATGATTCCTTCAGAACCAAAAACAGTATCACCGTATAAAATATATGAAGCATAGGCGTACGCCGGACCAAGTCAAATCTCCAGCCAGTCACGTGCAGACATCATTGACGATAACAACCAAGTAAGCAGGGACGAGCGGTGTATTGGACCCTTTTGTTCTATGCGTATACACGAGCAATGAAGATTGTAGTCGTAAGGAAAGAAGGAGGTGTCAGTACTTCAGTAAAGGTATCGCTTCTGTAGGCTGCCTGTTTTGGTGATGATATCAGTGCGATTGATCATTGAACATTGTCTGCTCGTTGTAAGCACGGGCTTACAACCGCCCGTCCACCGACGGAGAGGCTCCAAGGACTCATTTCGTGGAGAGACCTCCTCAAGTACGGATGTGCGCTTGATGCCTACCCATTTTCACTCCATCGTTTAAGACAGTCGGACCAGCCCTGCGACGTGCCGCCTTTCCCCAGCTGCATTGTGCTTGCTCCACACCATTAGGTCAATTATTTGCAGCCCCCCGTCTCAAATATCCGCAACAGTGATCCTCCGAAATCGAACGGTTGTTCGCTGACATGGTCGAAGTAGCCAGAAAGAATATATTATAGGTATTTTCATCCTGTGACTTACCATTTTCTTTCTTAACGTTGTGCCTCTCTCTTTTCATGCCCTGCACTTGGGTCATTATTAGCTTTTGATCAACCAACAGCTCTTAGAAGTAGAGCAATAGCAAGACGCTGTTTTGGTCACTGGTTACGAGGCTGGGGAAACATTATCCCCCCTGGAGTTTTGCAAGAATGGAAATCAAAGCCTGCCATGAACGGTAAACCCGGCGACTTGTAAACTAATCACCTTGACCAGCCTTCCGTTCCACCAGATCACCTAAGCCCTACAATCACTCCACAAACTCTAGATCCCGGATCAACGTTTATAACAATCCACGAGGACGGAGCCTTTTCGGGTATTGCCACCTTTTACTTCCTGCGCTCACATTATGTGGGTTGTGTAGATCTTTTCCAATACTTTCCCCTTTCCCTCCGCTTCACTCTAGCTCTTCCTGACTACGCCTTTCCTATGGGTATGCCTGGTTTTAGGTTATTCATACACGATTTTTGGTATGCATTCTCTCTTCGAAGTTCTCTTTCCATTGGTTCCCCTAAACCCAAGCGCCTCATAGGTACCTCATGATCTCGCACAAATAGTTTGAATTGCACTGTGATAAAGTAAATAGCGTTAGAACTACTCATCGGCGGATACTGCCTTGAATCCGTTCCCCGACATACACGCTAGTGCTTTCCTCTCGCTTGTCACCACTTGAACCATCGGGTTTGGCAATGATGCAACCAACGCCACTGTGCGCCTGCTGCCTTTGGCTAGACAACTCCCGACTGCTCTCAATTACGTTGCTGCCCTCCGCCAGTTTCTGGACGTCCCCCGGATAGCCTGGAAGCCTAGCGATTGACGAAGGTGGGTCCCTTTCCTAACCCCCGCCCGCATTTTTCCGAGACAAAAAGACGGATCTACATAGCGTAATATTGCTCGTTGGAAAATCACTTTGGTTCTATAGAGGGACCGTTCGCGTAAGCTATTGGTCATCTCAATAAAACATGTCAGATTGGCCAGATCAGTGTGAGCTTGGGTATGGAATCGGGCGGAGTGAGGTGGTCGCTCATCAAGTCATCCCCCCTCAAATAACTTGATTGAAATATCCTTTGTGTTTACCTTAGCCTATTCTTCCAGCCACTGCTCTGTATATCAACATTGTGGCCACAACGACTGTCACGGCCCCGGACGTTAGTTGCTCTTGAAATCGTGATTCTAAGGTCTAAGAGAGCTGGATGAAGTTCATTCAGAAAAACTCTCCGATTTTGATGCACGCGCCCCTCTAACCGAAGCCTCTCATTTCTCAACTCACCCCACCGCACTTCTGAATTCGGCTCTGGTAATTAGCTTAAGCCATACTGTGGTGAAACTGCGACTCATTCTGCAGAATTTCAACTGCCCTTTTCGATTGAACCGTCGTACATGTTGTGCCTGCAATGCGTCGTCGATTTGTGTGGGAGATGCTGCGGGTAACTCACAGGGTGCGGCGAGGCTAGAGCTGTATACTTTAGGATGGACTGAGCGCCTGTCCGAACGCCTGGTGCATGGCTGCAAGTATGGCAGCGGCTGCATACTTGATTCACCGTCGATTCGAAGCGAACTGCATACAAGAAGTCAACCAATTTAGGATGGGCATTGAAGGGTTATCGGTAAGCAGCCTGGAAGGACATCCTAGGAATGGAGAGGTGAAGGGTGCAGAGAAGGAATTTGCCTGCAGTAAAACACCGGTCATCCGACTTGGAATGGCCGCCCATTCATTCACGGTGTATTCAGGGATACGGTACTCCACGCCACGGGACCTGGAACAACGAAAGTGTACTCAAAAAGTGTCACCAAATTGAATGATGTGGCGAAAATCCTGAAAGGGGCAGACTCCGAAACCCCAAGTGACTACTGAGTCGAGAGGAACATTCACGGGAATGATTTGTGGCTATGACCCCTTCTTTATAATTAGACATATACGGCAAGTAGCTCCTTGCATATATTTTTTCAGCCTTTGGAGTCACAAGCGACAAACGGTTGATCTTGCGATGAGGCAACCAGAGAGCCGACAAGCTCGGACCATCACATTAGCCAAGGTAATTGGGCGTTCACGATTAGTATGTGTGGTGTACTAGACAGGAAGGAGGGCCATCATGGACCTCATAACGTCAAAGAGATCAGAGCTGCAGGGTGCGTCACTGGTGTACCATCGTTAAGTACTGCCACTTACCTATAACCATTTCTTAATTTACCACAATTCCAAAAGGAGCCCTGAAAGTCCCGGCTGGAAGTTTGCGTATTCGTTGAGAAGCCGAAGGTGTTGGTGATACGTGCATGGTCTAATTCGGCTTTCTCAACGGTCAGCCAATGCCCTCGTGCGGTAACTTAGACGCCCATGATAGCTGAAAGATATGGGATACATGAACCACTGGTCCCGAAATTACAGCTTGCTTGTTTTCGTGTGTCTTCCCCACCTTCATTCCATCCACAGATCAATCTCTCATTGCGGCGCTTCGGTCAAACAGCGAAGCGTCTCACTAACCCTATCCTAGTTGAGGTAAACGAAGCCAACGCCTTACTACATGTCCAAGAACAACAGCCACAGAGAAGAATCCCCAAGAAAAACAAAAGCGGGTTAACATGACCTACATCGAAACATCCGGCTGTTACATACCTCCGTCTAGTCACTATGGAGGAACCAAAAGGTCTTGTATGGAAGGAGGACACAAAAGACTCCATCCGACATTTGCGCCGCAACAAACGGGGACCTCATGACCCTGGACTCGCCGAATTTACTTTTTTTATCTCCAGATATAATATGTCAGAGCCTGTCCCGTTTCTATGTATGTATTTACATTCTCGAATTTGGAATCCCTGCGCGCCTCCCCCCTTGGTCCGCTCTTTGAACTTCTGACAAAGGTCAATTCGGATCGCGGTACATCATGCACCCGGTGTTAATATCTCACCAATGCCAAGTAAGGACCCATCAACAACAAAAGCACAAGCAATGGGACCCACCGGCGGAGGTAGGAATAATGATGTCAACAAAGGGTTCCATATTCAGTTGTCTGCCAAGGCGTTTCCTAAATGAAAGCCGGACCAGATTGGCGCTCGGGACCTTGATAATTTTGCGGGTGCAACTGATTGTACATATACGAGCTGTCGGGATAGGATTTCCATCTTCATTTGTTCCGGTATCCTTGAATGTATTCACGGGCGCTTATTTTCTTATTGTTATATTGACGTGAAGGTCGGACTCCTGACGAAGGGTTTGATAGATGGGGAAATCAATCAGTTGAATACATTGATTAATATGTATTGTGATAACGATGAGGGGCCGCATCATATCTATGTGCTCCAATGGGAGGCTTGAAGCGCTTGATCCGCTATGCGATGAGTAGGTGTAGGTGAGTAAACGATGTGTCAAAGCGTCCAGGTCTCAGCATGCAGAGAACAACATTGTTCTTGTACTTTTTTTTACGGCAGTCGCCTTTTGTGCTCAACGTGGCTTTCCGAATAACTGGTGCGCTGAATACACTGAACGCGATTCGTCTGTCCCTTGGGTCACAAGTGGTAGGACTACCCAACGTGCACTGGCAGGACGTCTGCCCACCGTGTCATACCCCTTGGCACCTCCCAGGTGAAAAGCACAACAGGATTAGGGTGGGGTCATCTGACACCGCCACCACAAAAGCGGAGCTGTGCACAGGAACTTATTCTGATGAGACAGGTCAATGAGGTACGAATTGAAAGGTTCTAGCTCGCCTCGAAATAACACTCCTCCTTCACCGTTGTACATATACGTACAAGTGTCACTGCGACGACATCGTCTCCATAATCATGTTTCAGATCAACACACGCTTGGCGAACCCCGGAATCTGCCTCTGAAGGATGACCTTGTGTTAATCCATAATAGCATGAGAATGGTGACAACGTCTCTGGAGTTTCAATCCCGGAGACCCTCTGACGTTCGTGGCCGGAATATGCACACTTCCGGAATTTAATTCAATAACAGGGTAGGGTTGTGCATACTTGTCGAAGTTCCTCAGTAACAGCAACTTTGGTGTGGTGGGCCCAATCCAGTAACAATCTAGGCTCTCAATTCAGGCCCCCCGAAACCGTGACGGCCCCACAAAACTCTTAGCTTGGAGTCAAGATTTCCCAGAGTCATATCGGTCGATGAGATGGTATCGATTTTCTCTCCCTGAGGCCCGACAAGCTGGAGAAGGCAGAGGCGAGGAGATAACATGAAAATACTATAGTATATTTACGTCTTGAGGACTATGTGAGGACACGTTGCCGCAAATTGGTGTTCTAGTGCTTGCCGGGGCATAAGGCTACATGATTTGTGGTATGTAGTACCCGTGTGTCTTGTTCGGACGAAGGACTTGATAAGGTATGACCAATGGTCCGACGTTGTGTTGATTTTGTCTTAGTCCGTTAAGGAGGGCAATCCGACCAAACGGGATGCGGTACAAGCCAAAAAAGCATGTTTTGGAGGAACTAACTACGTAATTGTAAGGATATGTATGAAACAGGAGATACACACAGCAAACATATACTACGGTATGTACAAATGGACGAAAATAATGTGTATGTATGGGGAAGGCGGCTACCTATACAATAGGAGATAGTACGAATAAAGAGCTGTCAGCGAATATAGGAATACGAAATATGAACATATTCGGAACATCGTCATGTGGAGGGGTTTTAGTAGATACCAAGCTCGGAGAGGCGGTACCTCTTCGACGCGGCGTGGAAAGGAACATATCCAGACCAGAAAAGCATGTAATCACCGTAGGCGTCTTTGCGATCTGCCAGGATTGCAGAGGTTCGACGGTGAGCCTCAACAACGTCATCGGCAAAGTTTCGTAGTTCCTCAAGCTTTGAGCGGTTGTTAAGTCTAGCCAGGAGGGAAACGGTGTTTTCTTGTTCGCCGGCGAGTTCTTCTTTGTAAAATGATGTGATATCACTGGATACGACCGCCAGGTGAGTTCGAGGAAAAAAATACAAGAAAGAAAGAGGGTTACGCACTTGACATAATTGATGATAATCTCGAGTTCAGGGAAGGCATGGATATATTGGGCGGGGCTGACGGACGGGCGGAAGATGAATGTGGCGTAAGCTTTCGAGAGGCCAGAGAAGAGGCGGAGGAAGTCTGGGTATCTCTTTGCCTGAGAAGGTAACTGCAAGCGAAGTCAGCAAGGAAGTATCAGAGAATGGGGGAAGACAAGTACCTTCATGCCCGCAGTCATATGTTCGATGACCATGGCATTCATGAATGAGAATGAAGCACACATGATTAAGTTTGTAGCTACAGGGTCGAAGAACATCGCCGTCTCTGCAAGGAGGTCCGCAATGTTGTTGAGTACGTCAGAAGGGTGGCGTTCGCCCCTCTGGTAGCGCTCCATAAAGTGAATAATACCATCGGCCTGATAATCGAAGTTGTCGTCGACACAGAGCATGAGGCCGGTATAGTATGCGATGTAGAGTTTTAGTTCGTGGGATTGGTAAAAGTAGGCGGCGTTGGAGACGAGCACGCCGACATGGAGGTGTTTTGTCAGGTAGGACATGTCGTAACCACGACGGTAGGCCTCTACCCAGCACTCGCGCTCAAAGACAGCGGCGCTGGCTGGGTACGGGACATGTGCAGTCTGTTTGCATTTTGAGAGGAATTCGATAACGACGTTCCGGACGCCGTCCTCGAGAGATTGTTGGGAGAGTGTCTTGTTGGAGAGCTTTTCGATAGCCATTTAGCTAGGTGAGGTGTGAAGAAAATGCGACTGGGTTGAGGAATTACTACCTGGCCTCAGGAGTGGGTTATATAGGGTTTTTTTTTTTTGGCTAGGAACGAGATATGGGTGGGTTTGGGGATGCCTAGTCAGGATGTATCTCCTCCGGGTGAAATGAGGCTCATTTAGATGGCTCTGTCGCGGCTGCGCTTCCATCTCATCCAGATCCATGAGATCGTCCAAGAGATCAACTTGGACTTTAGTCGTTGAAGACACCGGAGCCGGTGACATACAAAGTCACGTGGGTGTACATAATGATATGTCGATTTTTTTTTTGCCTTCATTTTGTTTGTTGACCCATTGATGCAGTCAAAGGACTGCACTCCAGCTACCGCGCGTCCGGTATCTAGAGTAACGGAGCGATGGTAGACGAATTCCGCTCTTCTGCGTGTGTTTTGCTCCTAGCATGACTTGTGGAAGGACGGGAACATGCGTGTTTAATAGCAAATAGCACAAAGTGCGCTCTTAAATATATTGCCATTTTTTGTTTGTTTGTTTGATATTTTCAAACCATGGCCCTCGTCTTTCGTCGTTGGGCCTCTTCAATTTCCTCCAAGACTCACCTCCACAAACCATTGCCAGATAATTCTTTCCCTTTGGGTTACAAGCTCACCGGAATTCATGCTGGCGTAAAAAAGAAGAAGGACATTCTTGACCTCGGTCTCGTTCTCTCGACGTCGCCGTATCCGACTTCTGCCGCTGCATGCTTCACCCGCAACGCATTCAAGGCTGCCCCAGTCATCGTTTCCGACGATATTCTGACTCGTAACGCTGGCAGAGCACGCGCCCTCGTCGTCAACAGCGGCTGTGCGAACGCAGTCACCGGAAAGCAAGGCCTCGAGGATGCATGGGCAATGGTCAAGCACACTACGGCGCTCCTTCCTCAAAACGATGCTTCCAAGGAGCAAAGTGAACACGAAGCTCTCGTTATGTCCACGGGTGTCATTGGACAGAACCTCCCCATAGCTAACATCGTTGCCGGTATCCGCCAGTGCTGCTGACTCGCTAGGTTCCGACTTTGCTGCCTGGGAACGCGCAGCCAAGGCCTTCATGACTACGGACACTTTTCCGAAGTTGCGTTCTCGGGTATTTACAATAAATGGTGTTGAATACCATTTGGCTGGGATGGACAAAGGGGCTGGTATGATTCATCCCGACATGGGTCCCGCTTCCACCTCATTCACATCTCCTCGACAACTCCATGCAACACTTCTGGGCTGTATTATGACGGATGCCGCTGTCTCTCCCCGTAGCTTGCAGAGCGCCCTTACCTACGCTGTGGATAGGAGCTTCAACTCTATCAGTGTGGATGGTGACATGTCCACTAACGACACCATTATTGTTCTCGCAAATGGTGCCGCTGCACCGACATCTCGGGATGGTCGTGTGCGTGAGATTGACGAAGAAACCGATCGGGACGCGTACGAAGTGTTTAAGAAGGAGTTGACGGATTTCGCGGTGGATCTGGCACAACTGGTAGTCCGAGACGGAGAAGGCGCAACCTAAGTTTGTCACCGTCAAAGTCAAAGTCGGTACACAGTTTCGTATCTGGTCAAGTAAAGTTTTTCCTCACGCATGCGCCAACGATGCTCTAGGGTGCTCCAAACTATAAGGATGCACATGCAATTGCATCGAAAATCTCGACATCGGCTCTCGTGAAAACGGCACTGTACGGCGAGGATGCGAAGTATGTTAATCCGCTTATTCCGCCATAACAATAGCAACGATGACTAATTAACACACTTCCTTCCATCCTCATTCAACCCTTTCTCCACACTTCCGTTTTCATCAAAACATGGGACCTGATAATTGATTAGTTGGGGTCGTATACTTGCAGCGACCGGCTCCGTCCCGCTTTCTCCGTCTTCCGCATCCAAGACAACACCGACGATTGATCCAACAAAAGTCTCCGTGACTTTTGTGCCTTCCGATGCCACAGCGCCCCTTCCAGTTCTCGTCAACGGAGAACCGGAAAATGTTGATGAGGATCGTGCCAAGAAGATCTTGAGTTTGGAGGACGTTGAAATTGTTGTTGATCTGGGTATGGGAGGTGAGGGTGAGGCGACATATTGGACTTGTGATTTCAGCTATGTAAGCAATCCTTGTGATTTTCTCCCTTAGTTCTGCCACTCATTTACTTTGTACAGGAATATGTCAGGATCAACGGCGATTATAGAAGTTGAATTTTCGGAAACTATCTGAAAGGTTGGAACAAGTATACGAATATAGTCTGAATGACAAGGGACTGCTCCCTACTATTGTTGTTTGTGTGTCCTCATTATTAACAAACTGTAGACGCGGTTATGATAGAATACTAATTGACAGCTCGCTTGTCGCCTGTCAGTAACGCTTCGTCGACGGCCCCTCCGAATTTAAAATTTCAAAGCTCGTAATGCTCGAAGTCCCGGCAAAGTCCGACTTTGTCTTCTCCCGTAACCTTGAGTTCATATTGACCCCCCTGACTCCATGATCCCTGGCAGGACGGAGCGCCAAAACTCTGCGCAAATAGTTCACCAGCCAATGGTAGGGTATCGCTTAATGATCCAGGTAGGTCATAGACTCATGTGTACATGGGAAGACGACGTCATGGAGAACCCACCGACATCAGCGCAGCATCGAATTCTATATAGTGCAGAGTCATGTGTGCGAGCAGGTTCTAGGCACCATGATATGAAATTCTTCGGGATCAACGATGGTGAGGAGTAGGCGAAGGATTGGCTTGTTCTGATTAATACGGGTTCGGGCTTAGATTTGGATCGGTCCCTATCATAGTTCCCGCATCGCACGAGCAGTTCTAAAAGTAATGTGTTTCATCGCCGTGCTGTATCACGTAGGCTTGCCATGCGCCTTTTGTTCAATGTACCGACGTTGCCTCGCGGGTTCGGTGGGACTTCTAGGGTGTCGTGCGGTCGCCTTGTTTCCTGAAAACAGATTACGTGTTGTGACGCAGTTTCCCATAAATAGGGCCTACACGATGCGGTTGAGAGTTAATGAGGATGTGTTTAAAGTGGCCCTCGGGATGTGGCATTCACCTAGGCGGACCGCTAGGGCAAACCCTGGCCTTCAAGGCAAACCTTCAACAGCACCCAGTAATCTCCCTCTGCTGGGATTGGATCTAATGCGCACACGGTTGCCTGTCACTTCGGGTGCAAGTCGCTAAGACAGGCTTGCTGTAAAACCGAATTACGAATAATATTATTTTACAAAGGCCGATGCGCGATCAACAGGAAGGCAGGACTTTTAGCTCACTCATGCGAGCGGCGGCCGCCCCTTATGGCTTCAACGTCCTTTGTCCCACTACGCAAAACCTATAATAGAAATAACAATGTCCCACTCAAGACGAGTGAAGTTGGCGCTCAGCGGTCAGCTAAGGGAGAAACTTCTCCCGTCGTGTTGATCATTACCAATGATAAGGCTCGCCGTCATAGGGAATTGGAACGTAAATGATATCTTTTTCATAGCATGGGATTAAGCCCCAGGTTGCACCCGCGAGGCAGGTGGAGCAATTCTGGAATGGGAAAGACTTTGCGTGGGTGAGTCTAACCTACAGGGCAGTTGTTGAGGCTTTACACGCGCAGTACGGGCAGCGGCTGCCATTCTTGACCTTGTTGGTGGTTGGTTAGTGAGAAGGACGGTAAGGTGAATTGGCCCTACCAAGCTTGTGTGTGAAACTAATCTCCGTTTTCAATAACTGGAGGAGGCTAGAGAACGCACGACGGTTGGGTTCGAGGGCACTGGGTCTACCACTGAGTAACCACCCCAGCTGTAGAACGAAGCGCAGACTGCCATGCCAATTCTCATACTCACCGCTGCTATGCTCACACTTTCCGAATGAATATTTGTTCCACAGGATGTTGGCATATACGAACAACGCACAGCCCCCTGTTTGAAGCAGTGCCTACCCTGAGCCTTCACTACGGGCACCAGTAAAGCAAAAAGTTCCTCTTGGGGATTCTGATCCCCCCCTGAGCCTTCACCGTCATGGAGCGCACGAGCCTGGAGAAGTGGAAAGAGATTCATCCCGGAGGAAATATGTGTAGAAGAATTCAGAGACATGAGATGTCCCTTGTGTCCAGTGAAAAGTCCATCTGTGGGACTTTTTGGGAGTCCTTGGGTTGGTCGTAATAAATGAAGATATCGTGCTTGAATCTGGGGAACGAACACACTTTCTTCCCTTCGAGATAATTGGAGACCGTTGACAATCGTTCTGTGACCTGCGTTGCGTTCCCCAATGTTTGGATGGCCGGCAGCGAGATGAGCTGTCAAAAATTTGGCGTTGTGGTGACTTGGACGAATTCCGTGTCCTCGTCGACTAGGCTATTGAAGGGGTCGGGTTGGTCACCTGGTGCAGTGCGGTACTCTCACCTCCCGAGAAGCACACTCGACGTTCTGAGGGACAGATGTGAGCTCTTTTTTGGCAATTACAAATAAAGCTATTTCAGCTGGCTGTGGGATTCAAGACCAGAGGCACCAGTGATGCGATAAAATCCAACAATATCACATCATTCGAAAGCTGCATCCTCTCTCCTCCGGAATATCATTTCGCTGAGTCTCAAAGTGTCTTATACCGGGAGGACCAGGAATAGTCAGATATAAGTTTACCTGCATCACTCAATCAAAGCCCGATGGGCTCGGGTGGCACCCAGGTGAATTCGAGTTTGGCGAGATTAATTCCTTTTTTTTTGGTCCATAGCTCTAGGTTATTTCAGAGTGCTCTCTGTGCAGGTATCTGATAGGATTGAAAGCAGGATGTGTGAAACTGTGAGATGAATTCATTATACTTAGGCAATATATTATATCCGGCTACGAGCACAAATCTGTTCTGGTTATTCTTGGAAAAGTATGCCGACTCGTGGACAAATGACTGGACGGATTGGGGTTAACTGAAGTTTAATCATTTTAGATGAGCTCCGAATTCTCCGCAGGGACCTTTGGCTGGGTGTTACGGATCTGATGGGAGCTCTCCCTAGATATGAAGCATGCCTTGTCTTCGTCATTATACTGCTTGGCTATTCTGCGGTGACCCCCATTCCCTATACCATAAGATTATGATATTCGCCTGTAATTCATGACACCACTGGAACTCACATGGAACACCTCTACTAGACATCTTCACATCATCACTCAGGACTTCATTTATTTATCGTGTAGGCTCTACCCAGCAGGCGGGGCGCAGATACCTGGTTAGTTCTGTGGTGATTAGCCTGGAGATAGGGGTGAGGCACGTGCCATACAAACAGCAAGGTTAACCCTAACCCGATTGCATGCCTATGTTCGACAACAAACCAGTCCCTAGTCCTGAACTCGTCGGCCTCGCAACCTCGCAAACCCAGGAGAAAGCGCAAGTTTTCGATGTGTTATGGGAAACAGGGACCATGATAACCTGATATCCTTGTTAGATCAGAAAAATGCAGAGGTCTTTCTTTTTATCTTGTGCAATAGCCCATGGGCTTAACGCTTGTTTTCTCCTAGATTGAACAGCTTAATGTCGAAATTTTGGCTTATTCTGCTCGAACATCGAATCTACAAACACGATTACTACAAACCTTTGATGTCCTTGACGAGACTCAGCAGGAATCATGCTCGCGAACTCGAGGAATTAGAGGGCAGATATGCCCGTTTGGAGCGACGGTTCCATCGACATGCGGTTATCCTCAATGCCTCCGAGGCTGAGAGAACTGAACTAAGAGAGTCGGTGCTAGAACTGGTTGAGAAAGGTGTCCTTAATTTATATTTGCTAATGGCGACGCTCACCTTGGCGCATAGTCGAACAGTCCAATGACATCCGTTCGTGGCCGGTCAACCGCCTCCAGCTTACACGTTTCACTGGTACGCATCCATATTCACGGGAGTACTGAAATATTGATGCTACGTTGATTAGAATATCCACGTCAACCCAAGAGCACGGCCCAACAGCCTATCGAAGAGAAGCTTGCCTATGCAGGGGCTATCATTGACCAGTTACGTCGAGAGCGTAATAATGAACGCGAGGGGCACATACAGACGTGCGAAGCTCTGCAGTCCAAAATTGACTTGCTTGTAACTCAGTTGGCAAGACGTGATACCGAACTGGAATACTATGTCACCCATCCGACACATACCCCTACTTCGTTACCTGGACGTGATGATGACACCGCATCCGCATCTAGTTCTGGTTACCGCAGGATGAACTTGAGCAAAGCAAGGAGAACCAGTTTGCCGCCCCAGACCGGTAGGGAGGGGGAACGGGAAACCGTTGTAGTTGGACCAGCCCCGGCACAGGGACTAACAAACGAGGGGATCATCAAGATGCTCAACGCAACCGCGGCGAGGAACCGGAGTTTGGAGGTAGAGATTAAAACGTTGTTCAAGCAGGTAGGTCTGCTCTTCGCTAGTTGAAGGCTATCTATCTGCGTTGGCTATACTCCAGAACTGTGAACTTATCAGTGCTTTGTTTCCCTGTTGCTAGCTCGAACAAGCCCGTTCCAGATCCTCATCGTCAGCACCTACGCCAGCACCGAAGGCATGGCCATCCCCTCCTCCAAACTCTCAGCCTGTGTCTGAACCTGGCAATGCGCCTACGGCCACTGCCAGGTATAATATCGTCATTGATGGCACCCGCGATAATAGGAATCAAGGATGCCTTTGATGAAAGTGATGGGTACGGAGATGGTGATCGAGTGGGTGGTGCCCAGCGACACCCCTCGCATAACCAATCTTCCCGCGACAAAGGCGAGTAATAAAGTTCCTTTCGGGATTATTCCCTACCTTGTACTGGTTGGAATACTGCCAGACCCGGTGATGCCACGGTCTCCGATAGTCTTATGGCCCACTTGTTCCTGGCTCCCTTCTTTTCGTTCACAATGCCTTCCTTCTATTTTAACGAACGTGGAAGGTTAACTTTCTATCCTCCTTAGGTTCTAGTCGTACTAAATCGCAGGCACGGACCGTTACTCCCTCCAATCAGAACTCCTATGGGGTTAGTCGCCCCAACAGGTCTAATCCAGGAGTGAGGAATACACGAAAGGGGAGGGCAGAAAGGGGTGTTCACGAGGACAGCGAAGCGTTTAACCGGGACCAACACCAGGATATGGGTTCGCCGATTCGCGGAAAACAATCAACCCCAGTATCGGAGGACAACATTGATGACGACAATTATGTCCATCATGATAACGATGATGGCTTGAAGACGTGCGCTCGGGCTAGCGGTACCAGTCCCCCTTTGGCGTGGGATGATACTGGTTATGGTTTTGTGGATAAAGAAGGTGGGGGCGTCAACGACGGAGATCTTCAGGCTGGCCCCAGTGCAGCGGGAGATTCTGTTGTGAAGCCTAAGTCCGCGACGATTGCAGGATTGGATGCCCAAATCCAGGACCTGGCGGCCCAGATAGATTCATTTAGACGGGAACGGGAAACTTTGTTGAAGTTCGTGGCCTCACAGAAGCAGCACCAACATCGACAGTGGGACAAAGAAGAGGACCCCGGTGTTACTTTGAGCCCTGGTTCTAGTGCGGTCTCACGACCCGGTGATGATCGATCAGATGGGCGATATCCTGCGGTGGCAGTTGAGGTCCGTAATTTTCTGTGTTACTGCCTGTTCTAGGGGAGAATTTCGCTCATGAATGTATGTCACCCCTGTCAGGAAATGGAAAGTGCAGTCGTTAGACATGGAGACGATCGGGATGGAGATAGCCCCATGGAAGTCGCGAGAGAAGACGCGC
Source organism: Calvatia gigantea (assembly GCA_025093985.1). NCBI lineage: Eukaryota > Fungi > Basidiomycota > Agaricomycetes > Agaricales > Lycoperdaceae > Calvatia > Calvatia gigantea. The sequence goes on along the minus strand of JACAAK010000005.1, from coordinate 110,362 downwards.
TTGACATGTTTGCGCATCGCCTGAGTGTCGTTGAAGATGACTGCCTTCTGTAAGTCATCCCTAATTAATTTAATTATAATCAGACCCCGGAACTTGCTTGACTGATGGATACCTGGAATGCTTCTCTGAATTTGGCAGGATTACGACACGAGCTCGGTGAATATCGTTTGGTAGCAGAGACGAGAGAAAATGAACTGCTGGATGAAATTCGGTTGTTACAGAGACGGGTTGAAGAGCTCGATATGCGGTGTCATGCCCAACAAGTCCACCCCCACGAATCATCAACGATTGAAGTTCCATTCTCATCACATGATTGCCGTCCCAACGCTTCTCGGTCTGACTACGGACAGGAACAAGAGGATCATCATCAACAGCAACCACAGGCTGGATCTTTTTCCATGTTTGATCCAACGCCCGCACTGGTACCCGACACAACTGTTGAAGACAATGATCCATACACAATTATAGCAAACATCACAGAACTCCCGACAACTGAGTCACATCGAATACCGTCCCAAGTAGTGACTGTACAACCTTCACCTAGTCATACACAATTCCCTTGGCTTCAACTAAACGACTCGGAATTGGATGGGCTATTGGACGCGATAGACGGCGAGGCATCAATGGAGCTCGCAACGCCGCTCATGCCCACTAGCTTCTTAGACCGCGATGGTGAAGAAACTCAGGCTCAGTTTGGTCTTGATCGTGAACATCAATCCCAGGATCAGGAGGGTGATCGGGATCGGGATCACAGTGAAGAGTTGATGATTTGGAATGAGTTGAACGAACGGTTGAGTGATGGCACTGGGTCTAGCACTAGGTATAGACAGGAGGGCGAGAATGACGGAGGTGCAGCCTCAGTAGGTGGAAGCAGGAGCAGAAGCGGAAGTCCGAGTGAAAGCGTTGTATATTCGGACGACATGCGTCTGCGTGAGCGTCGGGAAGTACAGTATTCTCCGCCAGATGATGGAGGAAAACGTGCCTGGGTGATGGGTGGTGGTGGTGGTAGTGTTTGTGATGATCTCCCGGAGGCACTTCCAAGAGCACAGCTTGAGCAAGAAGTAACCGGGGAGGAGCAGTGGAGTGATGCTAACTATGGGGCTCATCACGATGGGCCCCATTGGGCACACGAACGCGAGGATCCACAGAGCTCTCATCCTCCTGCACCAAGAACAAGGTAGCCGAAGTGCAAGAAACAGGTCCCACGAGATCTCTGACACGTAAAACGCGCTTTGAGGGCCTCGGACTTGTGTTCACATTTCCGCACCGCCCAGAGACCCCTTCCACGACCGATTCCCGATCAATTCCACGATCACGGTCAGCATCAGCCTCACCCACTGCGTCAACCGAACAACTCCGCCTAGAACTGGAAAGAACTGAACGAGAATTGACGGTTGCCCAGGAATTGTTAGAACAGGGAGAAGATGCTCTCCAGGACGTCGAGGGTGCAATTAGGACGGGTTCTTTTCCATCTCCCTCCTCGGAGAGGTGATGTACAAGGTGATGGTATTGAGATCTGTGTGATGTATGATAGTAGGTTTACTTTTTTGGTTTGTTTCGTGGTTTGTTTTTCTCGGTTTGACTGCGGAAGATATTTTGACTCACTTGAAACCTGTGTGCATCTGTGTCTTGTCTATTTCCTTTATTACTCGCATGGTTGAGTACGTACATAGGCGCTATTTCCATTTCTTTCTTAGTCGTGGCATGTCGTCTTAAATTATCATTATTGTCTTCTTAGTGCCTCGGTATCTCAACTACACTTGACCCCTTAGGGAACCTGGGAGCTTGTTGTACTTTAGTAGTAGTACGGCTCTAATTTTTTCGCGTCCGATAATATAGGAATTTGTTGTAATCCATTATTTCGGGATGCAGTCCCCTATGTGTGTGAATGGTAAGTTTGATTTTGGCGGCGTTGCTGGCGGTGAGTTGGAGTGTTTTGTGATGAACAGATGGGAGAACAAATACTCGGGTTGGCATCATATGATGATATGACCCGATGCCAGTAAACATCAAGTGGCCTCGGGACTCGAGCTCGTATCTTGGTTCACAATCCGCCATTGTCGCGGATAATGAAGATGAATATGAGAAAGTCTAAGGGAGACAATGGCGCTGTAATGCGAATTTTACAACGGTGGATTGTAAGTTGCATCCGTCGTTGACGGGTAGTAGTAGCAGACGGCGCAGCACCGTTGTATGACACTTTGTCGTTCTTTTTCCAGAATAGATTAAATTTGTATGTCAGTCTCAAGCGCGGAATCGGCACAAATATTGTTAGTGAGTGAGAAAAAGCGCCCCGAATATGCTTCGCCTCGAATCTCAGTGTCCACATACGCGCCTTGAGAGGCGGAAGAAGGTTTCGCGGGTTCTTGCGTCCGTCGAGCCCGTGGAAAATGGCGGAAGCTTCTCTTTCAAATTCCCTCCTTCAGCAGATCTTCCTGTACAAGTCCAGGTACTCCCCATGACAGCCGTACATACGTCTCCCCCGACATCTCAAGAGAAATTTATGAAATCACGAACCACAAATCCATCCGTCGCAGCCCCCTTCTTCTTTACTCCCACACTTGGTTTCCGAGACAAGGCGACCGTGCATCTCCCGACGTGCATCAAAATGTGATATTTGTATTGAACCGTGCAAGCTATGCATCACGACTATCACAACACAAGTTCACCGAACCCGTTAAGTCCGGTGACACATGTGTAGCAGAATTCCCGCTTTTCACCTCCTTACATTTACAAAGATCCTCCACTTCTCTCATTCCAACACTTCGGAATCACTGAGTGTGCTACCTTCCATGACAACCACGCGCCGTAAGCTCCACGTTTCAAGGAGCTGAATTATGAGTTACATGTGTGAATTATGAACTGTGAAATACACTTGGACGGTCGAGACCGCCCAAGTCCGGTGACAAACTGCTCAGAACCCTCAATCCTGTGTTTGGTATTCCTTAAGCAGATCCGTCCCCTCCCCCTTTTCCTTTCCCCTTCTTCCGCGATTTAGGTTTCTCGGAATCCGTGGGAGGTACTGCTGCCTCTGGTGGGGGAACATATCTAATACTATCATCACTGAAATTCTGCCAAGGCCGAGAAGGATTCACACGCCGATTCGCGACATAATTCACCGTCTGAGACGGTGGTGGTGGTACACGATTCTCTGGCTCGTCGGTTGTTTCGGTGATGGAATTGATAGAACTGGGAGTGGCAGGGCGGGATGAAGTTGGTGTGGAGGTGTATGAGGATACCGTTACTACTTTTCTACCGCTTTTTGATTTTGTGTTGGTGAGGGAGAGGACTTTGTGTGGTTCGGATGAGGTTTGGGTTGGACGGATGGAGTTGGTGCTGCGATTTTTTGGTTTGTGCTTCCGATCGGTGATGGGTTGGTAGTGATTGTGGAGGCTAGGGAAGGGAATGCGCCTGCTGCTTTTTTGGCTTCTTCGATTTGACGTAAGCGGTCTGCTTCTTCGCGGGCTAGAGTTGAGTCGAGCGTTTCGCGGAGTTGGGTGAGGAGGGAAGTGCGTTGTGAAGGGGTTAAGAGCCCCTCTGCGGAACCACAGTGTGGGCAGGTGTGATGTGGTTTGTTGAGTTTGCAGAGGATAAGGCCGCAGGATGTGCAGAGTGGTATGTACGGTGATAGTACATGTTCTCTCGCTGTTTTTTTTTTTTTTTGAGATGAGTGATGAGTGATGTGATAAGTGATTAGAGTGAGGGAGGATTTACCGAGACAGAAACATCCGCCTTTAGGATCGCGTACGGGTGTGATGTGTGATTGGAGATTGGCAATGAGACTTTCTAGTTCTCTGACCGCCTTGGATTTCTGTCCGCCCACCACACCCGACTGTTGCTGTTGGGTTTTAGATTTCTGTTGCCCTTGTTTCTGCTGATTATTATTCTTCGGGCGGAGTCTATCCGAGGGGAGCGAGGAAGCACCCTTTGTCCAGGACGTTTTGTGCATAGTTCTTTCACTACCTTGGTCTTGTTGGGATTCGACGAGTCTGTTGCAAGCTGTACACTTCCATTAGCTCCATGATTCTCAAACCGGAAGTTGGGTGTCACGGTCCACTGCCGGGAGAAGCCGAATGCCCGAGCGCCACGATGCGATTGCTCATCAGATCAGATCAGATGATCTGATGGTATGGAACGAAAATAGACCGTGATTCGTTGGTTCATAACCAGGTTCAACCGTGGACACTGGACGGCGACAAACACTGGATTTAGGTGTGGTAGGTGTGCTTGCGTAATTGGATGTTGGAAAATAGTAGGTGGTATCCTTGATCGTGCCCGGTTTGTAGAGACTAGTCCGAGGAGAAATGGAAAGGTACGGCAGGAAAAGTGGTGCTGTTGGTGTGGTTTACGTTGAGTTATGTGTTTGCTGCTATGTTTGAGGGTTGTGATGGGGGAAAAAAAAAACGCGCCCATCATATCGGTCCACGTAGCCATTACAGTAGTTGGCTGCTTATGGTGTTGGGGGAAAACAAGTGAGACTAGTGCGAGGGGTGTGTGTATGTGACTGGAGCAGAAGTCTTCTGGGGCGGACGCCTAGTGGCCTTCTTGGAGTTACCTACCACATGGTGCAGGTTTTATCGAGCTATTGAACCTTATGTTCCGTGCGATGATGAGCACATGGATGGGGAAGGTGTGGCTGGAACGCGTTGCATCCTACGTCAGTGATGGGCTTGGGAAGAGGAAATGAAAAGGGGGAAATATTACGTTGGGAAAAGGTCCCGCGAAGGGGAGGGGGGGGGGGAGGGACGGTGGTCCGGTGGTGACGGTGGGGATGCTGCGCACGCAAGAGCGTCGCGGTAAGAATAGGACTGAATGACCGCTGTGGGAGGGGAGTGTCGGCGGATCGCGATTTCGGGCCCGTTGTGTATCTGAGATGGGGTTGTTGTTGCAGGGTCAACGTGATAAGGTAGGCGATCGGGATCTGGAGTGATCCACTTGAATCGCCGCATAATGGGGATGGTGGTGCCGGGTGAGGCCGAGAGTCGGCGCTTTAAAGTTGGGTGTTTGGGGGTGATGAGGTTTGGTTTACTGGTTTGATTGTGAACTGAGGCCAAAGAACATTTGCGATGGCCACTTTGGGCTGGTCAGTTTGTTTTTATACCTTCAAAAGCCAGCCAACTAACAGTCCCCAGGCAACAAGATTCGACTGAAAACTCTTCCAGTGCACGAGACACCAAGGAGGACGCCATTGACCCAGCTCTACGCGAAGTATGTCGCCTTTGTATTCCTTCTGGTCAGCAACACATGACCCTGATGGCTTGACCTCCCAGTCCTCTGATAAACAGATGTCCGTCAACGTCCATCCCATGAACACTAATAACCGCATCCACTCGCGTTACGACCCACAGACTAACCAGCGTCTCCCATCCCCACCCCCCATCACAACCCTCAGCCATCCACACTCCCATTCACACTCTCCTGCCCCCTCGGACCACTCCCAGGACCGCTCCTCTATCAACACTCCACCTGTCCGTCGCTCACCCCATCTCTACCCTCCTCCATACCAGCACATCCAGCACCCAGCTTACATGCCTTACCCCCACTTTGACCATCACCGCTACGAGCAGGACCCCCACCATAACCCATACCACCCCCCTCCTCAGTTCGCTATCCCTACCATGCAACAGCACCCTCCTCCACATCGTGACCATCCATATCATCCTTACCCTGTTCCTGGCTCCCAGCCAGTCACCATCGTCCATACAGACGATGCTGCCACTAAACTCAGCGACCGCGTCCGTCGCAGGTGCTTCAACTGTTGCACTACAGACACCTCTACCTGGCGCAGGTCCAATCTCAGCCCCGGAAAAGTCGTACGTTGTCTCTTTCTTCCCTACTCTTTTTTTTTTTTTTTTTTTTCTCTCGGGACTTCGCTTTGCTTACTAACACAAATTTTGCTCCCTTATTGCCAGCTCTGCAACAAGTGTGGTCTCTTTGAACGCACACACTCCCGTCCCCGGCCGGAGCAGTTCCCGCACAAGCGCGGCCCTCTCGCCGCTTCAACTTTGCGTGGTCGTACTCCGCCTTCGAACCAGCTTCCCCCGATTTCTCCCCCGACGGGTTCGTACTACGGTCACCCACCGCCACTCCAGGATCCGCGACGTGATATGGGTCCTGGACCCAATTCGCAGCAGCAACAGCCAGGCCCTGGTGTAAACCAGTATCCTCCCTCCAATGGCACGCCGAATAACGGCAGCCACGGGGGTCACAGTCTGCCTGCTCTTCAGACGTGGCCTCCCCCTCCGTCATCCTCCGGTCCCGGTGGACTTGGTGGAGGCGGAGCGAATAACGGAAACCCTGGGCAAGCTGGGAACGGGAATGATTCCTCAGCTCCTGGAGGCTCTCCCCACATGCCGCCTCCACCATCAAGGAAGGCGACTGGTGATAGTCAATCGCATAGTAACAGCCAGAGCAGGCAGACGTCGCCGTCGCCTCACCTCAGGGCCCAGAATCTCCAAGACTCGAATGCCCGAGAACAACCTGCTGGTGAAAATGTGGTATGAGCGTGTGCTTGCCGCCTTTGTGTTCCACCTTTTTGCTCCCTCTTCCTTTTTTTTTTTTTTTTATCCCCCTCCCCTTCTCATTAGACCAAAAATCGTTTGAAGAGCGTTGGATGGAGAGATCATCCTGAATCTAATCCGTTGTCTTTTGTGTATTCGACTCCAACTCGCGTGTCTCAAGTAATTCATCACTATCTACTCAATTCTTCTGATGGTGTTGATGATGATGATGATGGTGATGATGGTGATGGGCTGATCGTTCCGCGTCGCGGTCTTTTTAATTTTTCTTCTGTTATACCAGACCTACCCCTGATCCGTTGTTGGTATCAGACGGACCTTTCTCTTTCTGATGCGCCCTTGTCTTCTATTTAACTGTTCTCGTTTCTCTCTTTTCCTTTACTCGGCTCTCCCTTTTGTCTTCCTGTTTTTTGTTTCTTTTTTACTTCTTACTTTTGGCTTCGCTCTTTTCTCGTTCTCGCTGGTGATTCAGTCGACCTGATGACTCTATATCTATATCCCCAGCGCTGTATATACTCAAACCACATATACAATTTTTTGTTTTAGGTTCAACCCAAGTCTATACTCCATTGCAGTTCCCGTTCTACCTAGTTTTTTTTTTTTTTTCATATTTACATACTCTTTGTAGCGTAGCGTAGGGGTTAAGTTGGGGATATAAATGAGATTTGCTCATAAATTAACAATAGAAAGACAAACGCTACATTACTCTCCCTGCCCGCCCGACTAAAATACACCAGCACCACCACCCCTCAGTCAGCAAGGGAGCTGTCTGCGGGGAAGGGAGGAGATGGGTAACTCAACAGCTGTCGAACGCCCAGTGCCAGAGTCAGGGTCGGGAACGGAGTTTGATCGATGGGATTGATCGATGGGATCAAAAAAATTTTGATCTTGGGAATATCCTTCTGCTGACCAATTAACTCCGCTCGGCCCGGAATGAGGCGAAAACCCGTGATTGATACGGTGATGTTCATCAAGCCGACATGGGCGTCCGTATCCATGAGCTTATGAGCCCTTCGGAAGGTGCAAGGACTTGGCTGCTTTTGTGCGTGAGGAGGGTTTTTTTGGGTTTTGGGGGGATGAGGTGATTGTCATGATTGAGGTTTTTTTTTTTTTTTTAGAATGGTCCCGTGGACTTTCAGATCTGATTAACGGGGGTTGTGTTTTGGGCTCGTGACTGTGTGGAGATGTAGTAGACTGTGGATGCATCCAGCACAGGATGGATGAGAATGAGAATGAGAAGATGGCCGCGTTCACTCCGTCACGCATGGATCCGACAGGTCGGTGTTCGGTCACGCAGCTGCTGTCCCATTCTTGTTCCCTCGTTCTTTGTTCTTCTTTGTATTATATCCTTGCCATATGTAAATACCCTCCGTAAACAGATGAAACCAGGGTCCAGCATTTGTGTACGTGAAACGCTCGGCCCGCAGAATACTGCGAGAGTGTGAAAAAAAGTGCTACAACGGGGGAGATTGTGCGCTAATAATACGCGGTGACTTCGTCGCATCATGATCCGCCGATGCGCCATAACTTGAACCAAACTTTGGAAGAAAATAACATGCATGCGTCTAGTTGCGGTGTGTGCTGAATGGTGTAACTTCTCTTCCTTCTGCTTCTTTTCCCTTAATTTATGACGCCTTTTTTAGGCACTTCACTGCGCATGAGGAGTCCCTGGGAGTTCTGCCCCTAAACGACGCCATGGACTTGCATGTGTCCTTCCTATTAGACCAAGGTTGGAAGTTCGGTGCGGTTTGCGACGCTGATAATATGGCTGTATGTATTACCAAGTGGCCTACAGATTCCGAATGCTATTGGTGCGGCGCAGGCTATTGTACACGTACAGCACCAGTTGAAGCTTCGCGAAGTCGAAACTAATAGCACCACGACTACCAAGGGTAGTACGAGAGTCATATACCTTCCTTGAGTAGTCCGTTGTAATCTCTCAATTACTCTTCTTACACCGCAAGTAATGTATTTATCCGAAAAGGTCCGCCGAATGGAGAAAATGAACATAAGCGCATGACACCATTTGTCCCTCGGTGGTTGAAGAGTCCCGAGTAGCTGCGCCGAAACTACTGGCTGGTCCCGGAGGTGTCAGTGGCTAATAGGGAACGGTTGAACGAATTAGGGGAATATTAACCTCAGGGTCTTGAGTTCTGAACTATAATGACGTTAACCCCGGCCTTATGTCCAGGCTCGTCGGATGTACCTTGAATTACTACTCCCCATGCCTTGTGCTTAGATAGTGCACAGAAGGTGGGAGAGAAATAGGTTAGCTCGTCCGATGTTTTGAGTGCTCTGTTGTGGGCGATGGACGTAAGAGCTAAGCGGAAGGCTGCCATTGGTGGCGTAAGGAAGAGTTTATCATGGCCAAGCTAGGATAAACGCTTAGATGGTCCCGTCTCTCTCGCTGTTTCGACCGCTGCATCAGGAGCCTCGGATCAGTCCTATCTGATCAAGAGGTAATCGAGCTTCACCGTAGGGTGCCGAGAAGCGGAATCCTAGCTCCGCCTGAAAGGCCATGTTCTGAGGATGAATGAACCCCGAAACTGAAGGGAAGCCCCTTAGCAAGCCGTATATACGTATATAGCGGTTCGCGCTATGACTCGGCTCGAAACAATTTCTGATACAATCCTTCGGCGGTCATCTTCCGGATGATCTCGACTGTGGATATAAACTTGGTGCGAGTATGTGTGGTTGTAGCCTGTAGCAAGGTAGGATGATGCTGTTTGATGATGTGGGAAGATTATGGTTATAATGAATCTCCTTCTGGCTTAGGCGTCGATTCAACAGCAACATGTCAATTGTACTTGGGAATAATTGCTTATTTTTGCCTTCCAAGATTTGATGATGGGGTGCACAGCTCGCATGATGTATCATCAGTCATCAGCATCAACTGACATTCTTCGTATTCCTTTGTTTGTATTGAACCCCGTCCCGGAGCAAGAGACGCAGGGGTGTCATAAGAAGGCGAAGACCTCGGGGGTAAAGCGTAGCTTGATGAGGTCATTCACCTCATTTCGTTGGGTTCACTCGGCGATGGTGAGATATGTATTGTATCCGGAGGGGCGTGTGTTTCTCGGCGAGCTCACTGCAAAATGAAAGCTGTTGGGTGTCTGCGTTATCATCAGCCATCTTTGGATACAGACGTGGTGTAGTTCGGGCATCATCGGCATCATCAGTATCGCTTGACGTAGGTGTTATCAGTTACCTTTGCCAAATGCGGTCAAAAAAAGTCAAGGAAACTCAGCGAACACGCATTAGTGATACCAAATCACCGAACCACGTTATCCTCATTCATATATTCAATAATCGAGCACAGGTTTGATCCATACCAATTGTCAATTAACACTCAACGTAGAGTCTGTCACAACATCGTTTCGTTGGTTAAAGACCGAGTGTGAATATACCGGACTTGATACTCCAGACTCTCCAACTGTGTTGGCGATTTCTGGCGCTCGGGTACGGAAATGTCCCTCACACCGGCCTCAATTCGTTGCATTCGTAGGTAACCAATGCTTCATGAGGCAGTGCCACTGTTCGCGGATTGCAATGGCTTATTGAGCTCTGAGCTGACTCTCAGCTGGGGCACTGACAGACTCAGGACACAGGGCACCACAGGCGCACAGCAAGGGTCGTTGTGATTTCAACTCCACATCGTTGATGGAGAACACCATCAGTCAGGACACCAAACATGCACTACAGGAATAACTGAAGGCAAAATGACAATGGTGGTAGGGATACGCGTATATCCGAGCTGTAGTTTAGCTTTCAGTGAACCGGCCTATGGGTGATCCGTGGTCCATTCTTTCCTGTTCTGAGAATTGAATTCTGATATGAAGCAGTGATGCACTGATTTGTGTCGTTTCGCGGCTACACCGCACTATACTTCAAAAAAGATAGAAGCAAGCGGATACGGTAAGAAGCTGATATCATGCCTGATGTACTGATGGGGTTTAGCGTGATGAGGAATACCTCCGTGTGTGTTGGAGGCCTGATGATGGATCATGATGGCCCATTCTGATATGACATCCCGATCAGATTTGGTGAATGCGATATAGATATGCGCCCCGAGAATGTCATAGACTTTTTCAGTTGTTCCGGCCCAGCGCTACTAGTATGTGATGGGAACTGTGTGTCATTGATCACAGATCCGGCTGCAACAGCCTGAAAGGAAGTTCGCCTGACTACGACAATAATTATCCCCCGACATTTTGAAAATAGGAAAGGGAGGGGAAACGACGGGGATACGGGCCACGGCGCCCCATGACTCGTTTCAGCTCCGTGGAATCCTTCAGCGATACCTCCAGCTGAAAGCCTCCTACGTCCAGGGACCCCGTATCACAATTGTGTCAAGCAAGGTTTGCTCGAAGTGTTCGTAAGCACACTGGAGACGCATACCATATCATTGGCCTATAATTAAGCGGTGCAAGGTCTCATGTCCTTCTTGGCGCCATTGTGACAGTTACATTATGCGCCGGGCATTACTGACAGCACAACGAGGTCTGCTTCCAATTCTCCCGGAGTACAAGGGCCTTTACCGATGTCAGGCCCTCTTCACCTGGGTTTAGAACATCGAGATCACTTGTCCAGCAAACTGGCAAAAGTACACGCAAGAACGCCAACTTCAGCCCAGTAGCTAAAGGCACCTGCGCAACTGCGGACACCGAATAATCACTGGAGGACCACTGGCTTGGTTAGCATTGACCGAAACATCGTCTTTCATAATACTGATGGGGATCTTCCAACACGTAAGCGATGGCTGCTTTCTTCATATTTGGAAAATACCCTTTTGAAAACCTGAGCCCCTTATGACCGACGCCCGGTTGAATGCAGACAGGATTGGCCATGCCCTAATTGCAGCACCTATGGAAGAACGGCGCCCGTGTGAGGGCAAGGATTAGAAAGTTCCTGAAAAAAGGGTCCCCTGACCAGTCAGGCATAACGCGTTGGAGACTGGAAGAATTATAACCAGTTAGAGCATCCTAGAAAGTACTCCTCTCTTGTGCTAATGGATGCCACAAATGTTGACCACCAGGAAAAAGAACGTCAGCCTGATGGCGATGGAATCCATAATGATGCCCTATCAGCTCAATCACTCCAGTGACAACAGGCAAAGTTATGTAGGGCGGGCGCCTCGCTGGCCCACATGGTGGGTATGAAAGGGCTACAAATATGCGTGCTTCTACTGCGCATATTGGCATACCACACTAAATATAGGACATTATCTCAACTGATTGGTCACCTATGAAGATCTTCTCGAATTCGATGGTCCGCCTTAGAAGCTTGACGGTCTCAGGAAAACAGACGAGCGCTATAGGTGAGAGCTATTGGTGCATTGATGGTAAGATTGATGGAAGTTCACATGCGGATTCAGACACGAATATGTCGTGCGAAAATACTGACCTCATGGCTGCCAGACACCTTGCGCAGCTGTTGACGGCAGAGTTGAGAGAGTGCACTAGAATCCAGACCCAACTGTCAAAAGGACTTGATCTTTTCCTTCTCGATTATTCCATAATATTACGAGAATCGGTCGGTCCTTTCTGCTTTTGATTCAGAACCGGAGGTGGGGAAAACGCCGCAGAATATTCCTAGTTTGGTTGTCCCTGAACCATGATGGCCCTGAGTGGAAGACTCATGTCTCGTGTTGTTTACTGTACCACTTCTTTATCTCGATCAAGGAATACCTAGAAATCAGCCCTTACCTAGAAATCGGCCCACAAGGAAGGCACTCTGTCACCACGATTATCGCAGAGCATGGGAGTAAAAAATCGTTCGTTTTAACGACCTATGAACCCATGCATGATAAGCAGTCATTGGGGTTCTTAAGCGTATGAACCGCTTAACAACCTCAGGCTACAGACACCGTGTCTTTAAGCAGCCAGGATCACTGGCAGCTGGTTAGCAAGCTTAAAAAATTTCTTACTCCGAGCTTAAACCATTCAGTGAGGTCGTGCGCAAGGTGGGGGGGATGATGCCTTACGTGGACAGGCCAATAGGACATCGCTGGCCGCGCAATGGAATGCACACGAACCACCCATGTTGCATAAATGACTTTTGTGCCACACCTACCAATATTAATTTCCCTGGCTGGCACTTCCTCGAGAAAATCCTACTGTTCGGGCATATGAGAGCTCTGGGTTGTGTAAGGTACCCGTGGACATCATTTGCTGCTGACCTACCCAGGGAACCGGCGAGTCGAGTAAGCTAATAGCTTTCATCTAGCCCCTAAACGACTTAGTAATTGAGTGCAATTCTGGGTTTCTCTTTGCAAATGGTGCCGCTGGTCCCATTCTCCAAGTTTTACAAACCCCTAAGTGTGACCTCACAATTGGCCATGCATGGGTTCTTGTATCTTGAAAGGGCTGTTGGCTTGGCACGTTGAAACTGGTACGCACCCCAGAAATCAGCCGACGGCTGAACACTTGTGTCTTCACCCCTACAAGTGGAGCCCTCGCTTTCTGCACTTCACGTTACTTGTCCCTTTGTCCCGATTCAATCACCGCAGCTGTCCTGATTGTGAAACAGAGCGTACGAGGTCTAGACCGGCCAGGGCTGTATAGATGCAAGGGTGAAAACACTAGAGGGATGGACCACAACTCACTTTTGGAAATATGGCCTGACCAACACCTCGCATTCTTGTCTTTGAGGAACACCGAACTTGAATACCTTCCAGAGAAGGGTCAAGGGTCCGCCTCTATTCCACAGCAGCAGACTATGGATAAAGCCGTGTGCATAGCCACAGAGAGTCGGTTCGCTGACAATGGGTGACCTACGTAGCTGCTTATCAGGGAGGAGATCATCCGGGAGTACGGTGATCGATCTTGATTATAAGTCACGTCCGTTTGTCGGGGAGTGTTCTGTTCTCCTCCTAGAATCTAACGAAGGAATAAGTCCGGCTAAGGTTTTACGCGGTTTGACATCAGACTCTGCCGTTCTCTCCGTTACTAATCATCAAAAATAGAGGGGCCATCGCCCAAGGCTATAAGAACGTATTTTTCGTTCAGCCTTACTGTTCTTGGCTCGTTAGGTTTCCCCCACTTAGCTATCGGGTGAGCTGGGGTCTGACGACCGATTGGGCTATACACCCCACCTGAATGGTGTGAGTGAGTAGCTGCAAAGTGCTCCGCTCTCAACATAATACTCGACATGAAGCCGGGAAAACAAAGCAAGCTGTGAACCTCACAAATTACTTGTTGTTTATGATCGAAGCTTCAATCAGGCTTCAGCCGCAGGAAGCTCTGTTCATCACATAGTACCTGAAGCTTCCACATATGAACTTGTGATGTTAAGGAGTGGTTCTCCGTTCACCCCCGGGACCCTTCGTCTGCCCAGAGCGGCGGATCATAAATTTGGTGTCAGATTTTAACGGTGTGTGTGGGGGGTTCACATCTTATACTGCTCGACCGGCGCTCACTTCAAATCGTGTTGTCTTCTTGTCTTCAGGACCTCACTATCTGAGCTGTTTGGGGAACTGTGAACACCTGTTGCAATCCATAAAACCATCCCCTCATCTCCTTGGCTAGGGCAGGACTGAGAAGACCCACGGCTGACGGACGTCTAGATGCGCTATCCCAGGCCAGGTATCGGCTCGATTTATTTGGAAGGCGTCCTGTAGAGGGCGCATGAAAAAGGAAATGAGCAGCTTTCACGAATAAACCCTTTCAGGTCAGAATACTTACTCAATAACATCACTTAATATGGCAGGATAGGCTCCTTAATTACACGCTACAAGAGCCAGTGTACATCCACGTTGGGACATCACAAACATTGTCCTCGCTACCTTTATCGACGGCTTTGGTCCCGTTTGTATGTATTGTTGTCTATTTCAGAGTAAGAAGGGCTCAAATCTTGCAGCTTCACCTCGAATTCAGTAAGACAACTTCCGTCAGCTAACCTGCCCTATTCGTACCGGCGGAGAAGCGGGTTCGATGCACAATTGCAGAATCCCAGTGACCACCTCGCGTTGAGATGAGGAGGGAGTGTCCAAGCATGAGAGAGCGCATCGGAAGGGTGGGGACGAAATGGAGTGTCCACGAAGTTGTCCTATCGTCAAAATGGTCTGTCCACCAGCGGACTTGCGGAAGGCTATAATTTTCCGGGAATCGATATCGTGCAGTCGTTTTGAAAACATGGTGTCATTGGGGGTGGGGGAATGGGACTGGCGGATGTCAACGTTAGTGGAGACGGATTTTGTATGGCATTTCGCAAAGCTAGTCCGTATTAGTGGAGAACATACTCGTTGATTGTTAATCAAGTGAACGTGTAATCGTCGGTAGAGTACACCAGTTTAAAAGCTACGGTGGGGTGTGGCTTCGGTCTTTCTAGGGGTTTCAAGTCTGAAAGCTCTGTACCTCGGCGTGTTTGCGTGCTCGGGCAGTCCCGCAAGGGTAGGAATGACCTAGGAGTACGGTGTCCAAACCCGCTGAAAATAGGTGTTTTTCGCTCGCTATTGCTCTGTGAAAACCCCGTTGGGATATTAAGTGGTAAAGGATTTATAATATGTACTCAGAAACGGAGAGAAAACCGTGTATCTCTCAGCTGAAAAAGTATTGTCGTTAACATGTGATATAGCAAGACCATTGCAGCGCTCTCGACAGGCAGACGAGTGTTCGGGATGCAGAATGAGTGAGGAGCGAGTGTATTAGAGCCGGAGAAGGGTTATCCGGTGATTTTTGATATTTAGGCATTTGACATGTGATTTTCGTCAGTCACTTCCCACCGGCAATGGTCATATAAACCCAGATAGACGCCTCCACAGTCTCTACGCATCTCTCTTTGTACCCCCACTATGGCCACTCTATCCTCTTCATCTCCTGCCTTCCAACATCTCCTCGAAAGGCGCGATGACGACGTTGTGATTGTCTCTGCCATCCGCTCAGCGGTCACTAAAGGCAAGAAGGGTGGTTTCAAGGATACCATGCCCGACTTTCTCCTCTCCAACGTCCTCCGCGCCGCCTACACCCGTGTCAACCTCGACCCTAAGCTTATTGAGGATATTGCTGTCGGAAATGTCCTTCCTCCCGGCGGTGGTTCTTCTCAAGCACGCATGGCCGCGCTGCACGCTGGCATCCCAAACACCACCTCCATCAACACTGTCAACCGTCAATGCTCTTCTGGCCTCACAGCCATCAACCAAATTGCCAACGAAATTAAGGCGGGACAGATTAGCATCGGTATTGGTATGTCTTAGCTCGATTTTTCTGTCTTCCGTATCAGGCGCTAATTCAGATACAGGCGCTGGTGTCGAGTCTATGAGCCATGGATATGGCTCTCGTGCTGCGCCTGAGGTTTCTGACGCCATTCTGGAGAACCAGGAAGCCGAGGATTGCCTGATTCCTATGGGAATTACCTCCGAAAATGTCGCCAAGGACTTTGGTATATCTCGCCAGGTCCAAGACGAATTCGCGGCAAATTCCTTCCAAAAAGCTGCTGCCGCCAACAAAGCAGGGAAATTCAAAGACGAGATCGTTCCTATTAAAACCAAGATCGTCGATCCCAAGACCGAGAAGGAGGTTGAGATTGTGGTTGACTCCGATGACGGTATCCGTGATGGTGTCACTGCCCAGAGTCTCGCGAAGCTCAAACCTGCGTTCACGAAAGACGGCAGTACCCATGCGGGTAATGCCTCTCAGGTGTCTGATGGTGCTGCTGCCGTTGTCCTCGCCCGTCGCTCCGTCGCAAGGAAACTTGGTCTCCCAGTCATAGGCAAATTTGTCACAGCCGCCACCGTAGGCGTGCCTCCACGGATCATGGGTGTCGGCCCTGCGTTCGCCATTCCCAAGGTCCTTGACCTTGTTGGTATCAGCACGGACGAAATCGACTTTTACGAGATTAACGAAGCTTTTGCCAGCCAGGCTGTCTTCTCCGCGCAGCACCTCAAGATTCCCTTCGAGAAGGTCAATATTAACGGTGGCGCCATTGCCATTGGTCACCCCCTTGGTTGCACTGGTGCTCGCCAGGTTGCTACTGGCTTTAACATCGCCAAGCAGACTGGCAAGCGGGTGTTCGTCACCTCTATGTGCATTGGTTCGGGTATGGGTATGGCTGCTGTCTTTGTTAGCGAACAGTGAAGTTAACTGGCTTCGGAGATTCGTCCGTGTATGGATCGGACGTAGATTCCAGAGTATATTATTTCAAACGCATGTTGTAGTTTTATTGCTACTCCTCTTTTGCCTCAGGGCATTGATATCTCTCACCGTAATATAATCTTCTGCATATCACTTTAACATACTCCCTCCACTGGGACGATCTGACTTCACGTTCAATGTTCATTCTCCGTGCTGCAACCCCATCCGGCCTTGCTCATCATAAGAATTGCACCTCGCCGTCCGTATCCTGGACTTCCAATGTCATTTCGGATCGCCGTGCACTCGCACAAGTTTTGTAAGCTTACAACGGCGACCGGAACAAAAACCACCCTGGCCACGAGTTGCATTACCTCGTCCGTTGGCACAGACGTATAATCTCCTTAATAGTTTTGCCGCTGTTTCAACGGTGCCAAGCAGTGGCCCCGCCGTCACCCCAGGAGCGGCTTTCACAAATGTATAAGCTCCGAGCCATTCACATGAGCACCAGAGTTGGTAGGGGAAAACGAAAACTGGATGAGGGGCAACGGTGGGACCGAGTTCCGTCCCGTTAGCCCTCGTATCATCTCCTTCAAGATCAGGGTGGTGGTAGGCAAAATGAAAGTTTCTGGAACACAGAGTGCTCGCGCCGAAGTTTCGATTATTTCAATCATTGCCCGTAATGACATTGACCCGGGAGTGGCTTCATTGTAGAGTAGGGTGGGGGAGTGTTGGCGATACAACTAGCAGCTTTAGGCCTCCTCGAAGAGTGACGTCTAACCATTCGACCCGTGGACGGTGGTTAATGAAAAATACGAGACTGCGATACCATGAGAATCACTCACCAGTTCAATGAGCGAAGTACTGAGAATCAATCACCAGCGGATCAAGTGCGTCAACCACCAGCGGATCAAATGCGGACGATAACGTGAATCCATCCTTGGCTGAAAGCGTGTTGGGTAGCGGCTTAAACAGTGATTTGACCTAGGACACCAGCACCGAAGAGAAGTTCAACAAGAAGGGCTTCTGAGGCGAGGGGCTTGTTGGTAATGGTGGCGTAAATGGCGTTGGCTTAACACCGCTCACCTGAAGGCTTTGTGAGCTATTGACGGACATACCTAAAACAATGGCTTGCTTTGACTTCAACGGGCGGCTTAACTGCATCTTGCCTAGCTTTGAACCCTGGCGAAGAATACTTCGGCTTTCTTCGTAGAGAAGATAAATCCCAACTCCGCTGGTTGACATCGGGTTAGCAGAAAATTACATTGTGCCATGCATTGATCCCTAATTTGTGTGGCCGAATGAGGTAAATTCAACTATTAGGTGCGGACGAGTCCCCAAGGATCTAATAAACCAAATAACGGCGAAGTCCTCACAGAACAGAGGAACCTCCAAAATTACCGTGCTTCGAGGCCAGGGGACGCCCCTTCCATCAGCGGGGGGTTGAGCGACCGTATTGAAACCGTAAACCACATCCAGAACCCACGAATTACTTGAAATACACGTTAGCAGGGAGACATCGGGTTCGCAATATGAGTAACCAAACAAATAGTCCGGAGAGAGGGTGACGATGAATTGATGCCAGATGGATTATCTCCAGTTTCAACTATGAGTACACCATGAATCCTCCGAAAACGGTTGGCTGAAGAGAGCCCTGTAGTCCACTATCCGCAAACATAAAATCGTATGAGTCGGGTTGGGTGTCTTCGTTCAATTCTCGAAGCAAACCACAATTACGAATCCGGAGCAAGGTGAGGGTAAGCGGAGGTACTGCAGGCCCACAGCAGGAGAAGTCGGAAGGGGTGGCATTAATTATTGGTGGGTCGAAATCGGCGCTATGCAAATTGTAATTTGTGTGGTGACTGGGCGCTGGCTGACGGAAAGACGAGGTGGTGGCGGCAGATGAACAAAACGCGAAAAAGGTTGGATAAACGAGGTTGTGGAGCTCTTACTAAGGATAGGACAGGGACGAGGGTGACTTTTGGTGGAAACGACAGCTGTATATCCAAAAGTCCTGATTGCGATAAGGCACTCGACGGGAGTCTGGTTACTGGTATCAGCGAGGTGCCTTTCCCACGCTTACAAATAAGAAGGATTGAACTTCGAGGCCAGCAAGGTTCGCGGCCAGCACCATGGCCCTACCTGCACCCCCTTCCGGGGAAGTAGTTGGGTCCCTGAATATGGTTAGTAAGTCCAGCCTAGATGGTACCCGAGAATACATGACCAGAAGCGTGAAATTGTCCCTTGTCAGAGGGTAGTGCCACCTTGACACAGAGAGGACGGGTACAATCGCGTATACCAACAGCGGGCTCACATTCATGGGACTCCCGTAAAGTGTTTGAAAGAGATATTACTGTGCAGTAGCCGGGGAGGGGAGATTGATAACGACAACCTTCAAGAACGAGACATCAAGGGGAAGGAACTTTCGCAGGATCACCTTAAGAAGTACTTATCCTCGAGGTCAAGTTGGTCTGGAGCAAGCCCTACCTGCACACCGGACCCGATAACACCATCCTTTGAGTTAAAGCCTAATCGAGGGTTTCTAAATGGGGATGAGGGAGAACCTGGGAGAACTGGTTGAAGGCATACTCGAGAGGTTTTCTATCTGCGCCTGTGCCCCTTCGTGGTCCACTCGCGGGTCTTGGGGTCAAAGTGGTTATCGCCCCAAAGTTTGAACACACCTTATCCTTGTCAACACCTAAACCTCTTGCTATGGCGATTGAGTTCCCATTCCTGAAGGTCTGAACCGAATTTTATTAAGGATTTGCGGCCTTGAGTCGATGCTTAGCGATTATGACTCTTCACAAAATACTTTTTTCTCTTCCTTTGCCTTTGTCTGGAGCCGACTCACCTTTAAATCACCTACTTAATGTCGTCGAGTTTACCTCCGTTGATCCTCAAAGTACATGGGAATGGCAGGGATTTGATAGAAATACCACGTTCGTTTTCGCCCTTTCGTGTATCCATGTATTGCACACCACCCGTCTTCAGTGATAACGGTGATACCGGCTTTCGCGGCGAGGGAACAAGTAAGAGCGGACTTGCCGTACCCAACTGTCCGGCGTCCCAAGTGCATACACTAAGACGCATTGGGACTCACTACGGGCAATGATGCCCATGTCACAGATGTTGGTCGGACGATCTATCAAGGATAGGATGTGAACTATCTCGCAAAAAATGTAGTCAGAAAGTGACATGAATGATGGGAGTGGGTTTTGTCGTCGTGCTCACCAACTGTGAAATCGTTATAGAAGTCGATTGATGCATCAATCAGTGAAATGGGGTGGGACAAAGTGTAAGTAAGCGAACAGAATGGAGGAGCCTTCTGATCATGGGCTAATAGGAGTGCATTTGATGACAGTTTTGACAAAGGCATGTTGTTACACTTTTTTTTTACACAGTTGGGTTTACGTACTTCACTCTCTTCAGTTATTATTGTTGGCTGGCCTGGCGTGGGCTCGAACGACTTACCGGATGTTAGGATTCACCGGTCCAAAATATGTGCTGGCTTCTGGGTGATCCCCCGATTCGCGCGCAGCACGGCCTAGGACGACCGTCTGGGAGTCAAAACGAGCTTTATTGAGCCCTTGGAATTCTAAATTGTTGCCAGCAAGGTGGATAAATATCCATAAAGATCTGGTGAGTTGAGGGTAACCCTGCAAAATGAGTTATCGTCTCGGCCCTCTCGAGGTCAATCCGTCCACCAAGGAACCATTTCTGAGGCTCCGAAAACATCCCAAATATCATCATTACACCTCCACGGGAGGGCGATATACCTCATATGATGCCTCCCATGAACGATGAGCGCATCCATGTGTGGCTCAGCGGCCCCCCTTACCCTTACACCATTGGTGAGTTACGTTGCTTCCTTTGAGGTGTCGGTATGAAGCTGAGGTAAATTGCTTAGAACACGCACAATCATGGCTCGATAGGATCACACCTCAGTGTGATTTGGGCCGGAGAGAGCTGGCTGAGGCGCTCAAAAATCACACGCCCATCGTCCTAACTCATAGTCCCGTCCGAGTTCTGCGAGAAATACAAGATGACGGGAGCGATATTTTCTTGGGAGATATTGGATTATTTCGGTGCCCTTACATCACAGCGCTCGAAAACCCAAAGCATGATAATGCTACGAACCAGGCTTTACCCGCTGGGGATCCTGACATCATATGGACAGTAGGAGGTATCCCTGTCCTGATTGTGCGCAAAGAGTGGGACTCACTCCGCTTATAGATTTCATCATACCACCGTATCAAAGGAGAGGAATAATGACGGATGCAGTTGATACCTTGATTAACGACATTGGGAAGCCCCTACTGGGAGCACGTCACTTCACCGCTATGGTATATGTCGGAAATGAAGGCAGTAAAAAGGTGTTCCTAAGAAACAATTTTGCCTTGGCACGATGCATCTTAAATTACGCCGAGGTGAAAGGATACATGCGTGATCTCCTCGTTTTCGAACGCGAAGATCGCACCGAAATGACTAGTTGAGACCATCCTATCTCTGCCTTGAATAGTGTCGATCTTATATTTACGGATAGTGCGTATGTTTATACCAGCAAATAAGGAGTAGCACGGAATCGTTTGTTAGGGACTCTAGGTCGCGAAACACGGTATATGGTCGAATTAACGGAAGCTGATGGAACGAGCACCAATCATCAATGTTGCAACAATCCCATCGCCTATTTCCTGCTCGATTTCAACGGAAAGTCCAGCAAGGCCGTTATTATAGTTTCCTCAGCGATACAAATATCTACTCTAACCAGTGCGCAGAACTCGAAACTTGGCTGGACTTCAACAAGGGTATCTTTACATCTATGACATTGCATATAGGAATGGGATACCCCCACTTACGCGCCGCACAAAGGAATTTACTGAGATATACTCACGTCTAAATCTATCGTCAATCCTTGCCTTTGCCTAGCCTCCGGACAAACACCCTGAGAAGCATTACACAGGTATCGCGTCCCACGTCACTATTCGCTCAATAAGCTTCACTTCAATTTGCCCTCCAAACCTCGGTCTCACTTTTAGAACTACGGAGTTTGGAAGCTCAAATCACTGATGGACTTATTCAAGGCGACCAGTGCGGCGTAGGGGGGAAGACATAAGTATCGAACTTGGAAAATGATATGACTGTTCACCAAGGATTGAAATGCAGGTCGTCGGAGTTATGGACACTATCGACATGAGCTTTTTGCAGGATACAGAGCATGCGTAGGCGCAGATGGAGGTGGACTGTAGGCAGGACACTTCCCTGGCATTTTCCTTGATGTTTCATCACTTCAAATTTTCCTACACAGCTGACTACATCTCACTGACTACATCTCGTGTTTATTTTCATGAAACTCAATTTTTAGCTCGGATACCTCGGAAGAATTGGGATCTTGGAAGGTGTCAGAGGTATACGTTAAAAAAGCGCACATATTTTGGTAGTGGGAGTACCACATCCGCGCCCCTCCAGTATCAAACCCAGGTTAAAGGATTGGGGATATCTCATTCGGGCTTGGAGGGGATGCACCGAGACGGCGGAACAACGAGGTGCTGCAGGGGCCGGCAGTGGGTCAAGTTGCGTTTCAGCATGCGGCGACGCCCAGGAATGACTCCACGTCCTTTTAAGAATGCTGAAGGAGTAAAGGAGGGTTCTTCAATGCTGTGATGTGATATTTGGGGCTCGATGTTTGGGTACTGGAGGAGAACGAGGAACGAGAAGTACACATCTGCTCAGTGAGCCAATTCCAGCTCCGCTCCTTAAAGGGAAAGCCAATGGTGGCTCTGGAGCTTTAGATATGACATATTATCTTCACCCGCTCATGCTAGTAGGATAAGAGTGGTAAGTACTTGTAATGCTGAGTTTCTGGCCATTTCTATTCACGAGATGCTTTGTATCCGTCACGTTGCGACGTGTTTGCAGATTCCAGAACCGTTACAACGACCCTGACTTTCACTCAACCAGTGGGGTTTTCTGACTCCCACCAAATGTATCACCAGGCGGCACTCGTCGACGCACATGGGTTAGAGCATCAACAAATCGCCCTGAACCAAAGGACTACCATGTCCTACGGGTAGCCCTAGGCGACCGTCGCGTCTTCTCATTCATGTCCCTGCCCAACCACCTCACAGACCGGCCAACGAATTCTCGAGCCTCAAGCAACAAACACGGCCTACCTCAGGAGACACCCGAGCACCACAAAACCCCGCTGACCATGGCTCTTGTCCTCCGGTGCCCGGTGTATTCTCTTGTAAGCGAATAATTCTCTCCTCTTGCGTACGCCCGCGTTTGCTGATATAGTCTTTCTCTTGTTAGCTGGTTCCTGCAACTACCTACCCGGCTTCAACGCTTTGCACTGCAGCTTGCGATGGGAAAATCCCTTAATGTTAAAACGCATCATCATCGTCATGAAATTCTCGACCTCCTTCATTATTCTCGCCTTTTTCCTCTCAAAGACCGCATTCTCTTTGCCCTTCGCATATGATTATCCGTATGGGATATTCACTGGCTCAGTAACACGATACAGGACACGAGTGTTTTCAACCTTGCTGAGCGTGATTTCTCGGACATTTATGACATTGAAGCCCGCGACCTCTATGACAACCTGTACGAAGAGTGGTCCTTTGAGGGTGATGAACTTGTGGAACGCGATTTGTTCTATGAATCTGAAGTTTGAGGCTTAGATATCCGGGCATCCAAGGTACATTCCATTCTATCCCGACGTCGAGCAAGCCTCTATCTAAACCTGCTAATTCCAAGGCCAACCCCAAAAACAATTCTATGAAGCCACCCACCAATCAGTCGAAACCTGCCCCAGCGGGTAAGCCTACTGGTAAATGCAGGGAATCCGCGAAAAAGAGTGGTGAGAAGCGGTCTCTCGTCATCAGAACAACAATAGGGAAGAATAAGTTGGTTATTTCATTCTCCATAAATGCCACCCTAATCCCAACATATGTAGCCACCGCCCTGGGGGGAAGCAGTACAAGCTTGGGGATAATGTCTCGGGAAGTGGTGGGGAAGTGGTATGTTACACGTTATATAGTCGTATACAATCTATGCAATCGATGATTCAAAAAAAAAAAGAAGTGGTATATTGCGTCTTCCGCGCGTTAGTAATGATAGACCTTCAAAATTGATGATGGAAAACACTTCGCCAAGCGCTCTATGAACCCCGGCTGTGGTCCACCCGGATTCACCGCAGAAATTTCCGACACCAGGAAGGCATCGAACGCTCTCAAGAGTAGGTGATGTTGACGGATATCACAAGCTCATCACGGCTGCCGTGCCTGGAGACGAGATTTCGGATAGGTGGTTCAACGACCCAACAAAGTTTCCAGAGAAGAAAACATGTGAAGATGATCTCCAAGCAGCGGCGGGGGCTGTCAAGGCGGCACAGCGGAAACTGACGCCTAGCACCGGATTTATGCATGGCGATAGTCACCTCGGTAATGTAGGCGCATCATATCGTCGGATGATTGAGGGGAATTCTGAGTCGCCTGGCAGAGCGGTTCTTTCCTCTTTTGCTGGTGATATCAATTCCGTTATCCCGATCGACTTGAGTATGACCCAGCCTGCCGTACGTTGTTCCCCACTGGTTTGAGTACTTGCTCACTAAGAATTGCCGTAGAGCGCCAACGTTGACCAACTTCTGATCAATCATTACAAGCACCCTGCCAACCACTGGAAGGTCTTTGCAGAGTGCGGCATTTGCAAATAAAGGGTTGACCGCGGGGACTGTGTCGGAGGGCTAGCAATAAACAATAAAATACATCAGGTATGGAACTAAAGCTACAAGGAGGGCGCATTGAATCTTGAACAATCATCAACCGAGTCAGAATACAGGCTACAAAGTAGATTTCGGACCAGGCATTATAAGGTGACTAAAACATACAGGCCACATGTCCTCACGTTACGCCCTGCCCGAGGCCCAAGTCCAGTGTCCCATGCCCTTACCTTCTTGCCGACGTTTTCCCAACGTTTTCCCAACAAACCACCCTCCCATTTACTCATTCGCTCTCGAGCCTTCTCATAACACCTGCCGGAATCACCGACAGGATCAAAGTGATTCCTTGTGAGCCTCGGAACGGATATGGGATTTCCCGCTACACATCACCTTGTCACGAACAACAGAAGTATGATCGTAGACGTTACGGGGCGATCAGGACCAGGTGTTTTTTTGTAATTAACATTTTTCGCCGATGAATTTTAAAGAGATCGAAGTACTGGTCTGGCGTCCGGTGAAATAGTACATTGTTTTTACTTCATTGAACTTCCATACTCTTACAGTGTCTGTAAGGGGATCCTTACAGTCCCCTCCGCCGAAGAAAGATTTTTTACTGCACTATCGTAACATCAAGACCTTGTTGACCCAATTGCTTCAGTTCGTCGATAAGACACCGTTGCCACGACCCCCAGACCCCAAGGACACCCAGCTTAAGGGTGAACTTGTGCAGCCGAACGCAGCCCATCGAATCACGTGGTACTCCTCTTGACTCCAATCCCTGGACCATTACGTCATGGAATGGTAACCTCTCCTTCGACACCACCTTGTTCTGATCTTCCAAAGTAATGGATAACTCCACCAGATGCGGTAGTGTTCCATTCCGCCCTCCCCAAGTTAAATGCGTAAGGAAGTTTGTTATCTCTGAGAGATGATCAAAGAAGGACTCGAATTTGATGTGCACGCGTTCGAGAGAAGGAAGGGCGTTAAGAAGCTCGAGGAGTCCGGCGCTGTACTTGCAATCGAGAATGCTCACTCTCGGCATTGTGGAGAAGAAGGGTTTCCAGACGTGATTTGTGGCGGGGTCTAAGGGGCTCAGCCAGGACAGTTCACGGACGGATGGGAGGTGGAGATCGGAGATGAAGGTGGCGCTTGAAAGAAGCTGACCACTCGACCAATGCATAGATTCGAGTTTTCGTAATATGACCGGTTCCGTCAAAGCGAAATTTACCCCTCCAGGGCTCGGAGGTGAGGCGTCTTCTGAACGAAAGTTAACGACATTTGGACAGTGGGCAAGGATGTAGAAAGCATGCGCAGGGCACGGTTTATTCAACACGAGGGTTGTGAGTCGGTGAAAGGGAAGTTGAAGTTCGATTCCAGGTAAAGGTTTCTTCAGTTCGATTGTGCGCAATCGGGGGCTACGAGAAAAGGGGATCCCTTCGAAGGCAGTATGGAAACTATGCTTGAAATCCAGGTTGAGGGAATGAAGTCTGGGAAAGTCGGCATATATAGCGTGGGGAGCGATGAACTCCCAGACGGTCTTATCGAGTGGTCCAAAGTCGAGTGACTGGGTCTTCGATGCACATTCCGTAAGTACCACTCGCAATAGTTCGAGAAGGGTGTCGAGCGGCGTTTTAAAGCCGTGATGTGTGAAGAAGCGAATGGAAAGTGACGCATTCTTCGCATTCTGGCGGTGCAAGTCGAGCAGATTCCAGACCGCTCTTTGGCCGGACGTCAAAAGGATGGACGTCCAGAGGGTAGGAGATGTCCATACAACCTGACGCCATCTATAACACACCGCCCCAACGTCCGAGATAGGGTGATTGTTTTCGTGAATGGCGTATTCAAAAATGGTCGTAAGAGTTTCTGGGGGAAGTAGGCGAGTACTTTCTCTGAGGGCATTGACCCGTCTGCGTAGGAGAGCTTTCTTTGAGAGGAGGGCGCGTATTTCATCGTCAACGCGAGTGATAGTTGAATCGAGGAAATCGTTCTCTTCGGTCTCAGTGAAATACATGGAGGACGAGCGTCGACGGAACCTGAGCGCGATTAGAGGGAATCGTGGTGTGGATATACATTGTTATAAATATCCATGGGAGTTTGTCACATGGATAGGGGAGCCTGCCTCGTTGCCTTGGGTTCGCTCTCCCCTTGGTTGTGTCAGGTTCAGAACTTATTGCTATAATTATAGCTTTGTCACGTGATTTGATTTCTCTCTCCTTGTTTCTCACTGAGAGATCTCACTGCCAGCCTAGTACCTACCCAGATCCAGGAGATTCAACTCGGCCCGACACAATCAGATATATGTACTCCCAGACAGTTTCCGTGGTTATCGGGGTAGAGCTTCGGGGGAGACAAAAATTCGGGTCCGGTGAGGCACGGCAGGGTTGCAATTCGGTTAGTGGTTGGGCGAGTAGGCCCGATCACTCATGTGTACATACAGGGTCTCGCACTTCCACCCGTGTTGCTTAGTTGGTGAAACACACCATGAATCAGTGAGAATCGCCTCGGATGTCGCAATCAGGATAGAGGAGTAGTGAGAAGAATACTTTCCCCATGTCTGAACTGTAAGGCCTGGGTTGAACGTTGAACATTGAAAGATTAAGTGAGTCTATACTCATGCTCGAACTTTGGCCCATGGGAAAGGCGGTACACAAATGCCAACGGAGGGCTCGCTTGAGAAAAGTTGGATTCATCCGTGTCACCCGAGGGCCAGATACTTACCACCGAACGATTGCAACATTGTCAGGTTCACTCAAAGGCGAGATGCCACTATCCCCACCTGATGCTCCATGCTTCATGTTCTACCATGAAACTTCGAAAGATAAAGAGATCTTTGGGCGAAAAGGCGGGTGCGAGTAAGTAGCGGTGTCCGCGTCGCGGCGCTGAATACACTTTCATGCCTCTGTTGAGGGAAGAATAGTTCTACTACAATGCGTTTATATCGGTTGGTAAATTAAGGTGGAAGAATGAGTAAATTGCGCGGGAAGGTCATGGGGCATCGGTCTTGGCGAAACATTCGGTCGCAAGGCAAGTTCAAAGATCTCTACGAGGCGTAATCCCCACGCCTCCTTCGCGGCCTCCCTGAAGTTAGCCTTGTAGACTGGTTTTGGCCGAGCGTGGAATGATAGAAGGGGGCTCAAATAGGAAATATGGGAGATTGAGAGGCGTTCTGGCAAGTCAGTGGTGCGGCACTGTTCCAAGTGGATAGATGCTTGGTTCTACGCAGTCAATGATCTATGACATATAAATGATGAACGAGCGGTGATAGAAAACTACGTCATCTTAAAGGCCTACCAGAGAGCAACAACTATCTTGAGCTACAAATTCTAAGAGCCTAAAATACTGCTTACGTCGAATCCCTAGGGACTGTGCAAGAGACTGATCCTGTAACAGATGAATCGGCGGAGGGGCCGGTCTACTGCCTTCTGAATACCTGATCCTTTGGTGACCCTCTAGCAGCCAAGACGAAGGACAACTGAGTGGTCAAGAAAAAAGAACGGTGCTATCTTCCTTGTCTCCGGCCGGGCCAGGTTGATTAGTGTCCATCCTTCCTCACTGAGGTGGCCCATAGGCTGGGCTACCTTGAGCAGTACTTTTCTGTGGGTGCCCGCACGACAAGCAATACTTGATACTTGCCCCAATTGATTTGAGACTAGGAGAAAGGTTCGGGGTTGTCAAACGAGGCAGGGAGCATGCAAAATCTTCCTCTTCAGAAGGTTTGAGCGTTGGGTCAGGTATCTTCTTGGACGTGACCCCTTTGAGGGGTAATAAGTGCAGTAAGGGTAAACACGACTCAAATCGTTTCCCACCTGGGCTGAGGTTAGCACCACGAAATTGAGTCATACCTAATCATGCACAAGTTGTAAGATTGTGTAAGACCTTGAAGAGAACTTCGGAAGTATTGCTGATTTACGGCTCGGGCGACCACAAGGCGAAAATGTCCATGTGGGATCAGTCTTGGCCCTTGGGGCAAGGTGTGGAGGCTGGAAACTGGCTGGCCGTAAAACGAACAACCGAACATCCACCCACCACTAGCTCTCAAGACGAAGTCCTTGTGTCAGTGTCTGTATAATTTCTGTCAACCCTTTTTGATCCCCGCGCACACACCCCCCTTCCTCATGTTCGGCTATCCTCTACTTACCTCCAATCTACCACTACTCTCTTTAATTTCCGTAGCACCTCAGTTTCTATGACGTTTCACAGTAGTCTGAAATGCGCACGGACTCAGCTTCTCAGTATATAAGACCCATGGGCAGTAATAGCACAGGATCGAACATAAAGGATCCCACTCTCTGTTTTTCTATCAACGCGTCTCTCTCTGTCTGTTGCCTCGTCTCTGAAACTTCGTTCTCTCTTAATCTACTCTTGTGTCCTTGAGCCGGACGAGTTCGGCTTGGGGACTTATCTTCTCGGATCGCAGCACGGATCAGGCTCATTGTTCCAACCTCCCCGTTCCGGTCTATCAACGAAGTCTCGTGACCTTGACCGAGCCTCTCCCCTCGAACTTGTTGTCTCTGTCTCAGCGTTAACGGTCGACGGACGCGACCGTGCGGCCTCTCGAAAGCAGCCCCAACACCATCACCTGGACTCGGGGTAGAGGCCCTTACAACTGGTGCGAAGGCATGATGCTACCCGAGTTGAAAATGTATATTTTTCAGAAGGACTTTCAACGAGTCGTCATCGACAGTTATCTTAAGCAGTACTTTTCTGTGGGTGCCCGCACGACAAGCAATACTTGATACTTGCCCCAATTGATTTGAGACTAGGAGAAAGGTTCGGGATTGTCGAACGAGGTAGGGAGCATGTAAAATCTTCCTCATATCCTTTCAGAAGGTTTGAGCGTTGGGTCAGGTATCTTCTTGGACCTGACCCCTTTGAGGGGCAATAAGTGCAGTAAGGGTAAACACGACTCAAATAATTTCCCACCTGGGCTGAGGTTAGCACCACGAAATTGAGTCACACCTAATCATGCACAAGTTGTAAGATTGTGTAAGACCTTGGAGAGAACTTCGGAAGTTTTGCTAATTTACGGGCTCGAGCGACCACAAGGTGAAAATGTCTATGTGGGTTCAGTCTTGGCCCTAGGGGCAAGGTTCGTTGGTACTCCATGCTTCGACTTCTTGGTTGACCCCTGGCATTACGGGCGACAAAGCTACAAGACATCCGACAAAGGTTGAATTTTCAGGTCTTCCTTTTTAAGCCTCGGGCCTGGAGATCGTCCCAACCTCGAACCTCTTTCATTTCTATTTCCAAGCACGTGTCTCCTTGCATTAAGAGCATGTCGACTGGCACCCACGTTGGTTACAACATTTTGGAAAAGATAGAACGCTGGTGGACTATCCACGACGGCGAGGGATGCCGTCACCAACCTCTTCAGGAATCCGTGCTCGCCAGTTTAATCTCTGGTAATTGAGAAAGGTTTTTTCACGTCAAAAGCGACCGGATTTATATCGACGCCAAGCTTCTTCCACAACGATGAACGCACATTGGAAACCTGATGGGTGGTACTTGTATTAAAACATCACAGAAACCGATCAGTAAGTACTTTTGTGTGCAGTTTGGTGGAGGCTTGATGATGTACCTAAATTACCCTCATCGGGAGAGAGCAGAGTTGTGCACCGGCCCCCACACCCCCGCCAAATTTTAGAGAAAGGCGCAAAGAACTGAACTAATTGCCTCTGATACGTTGCGTCCATTCCAATCCGTCAGATCAATTATCACAGGCGTAGTCAGTGAGTAATCCCCGCCCAGTTCCGTCCCCACACATCCACAATCGCTGTTAAAGTAAGTAATAAATATGAGGAAAATTCCTTTAGAAGGGAGACGACACTTGCCTGTACGCAGTGCAAGCAACATAGCTTAGCGATAAATTCTTTGCTTGTTTGTTAAGGAACCTGAAAGACCCCTCCGAAAGGTCTGTACACAATCTAGTTCTGTCGAAAGGTGGACGGATTGCTCTACACTGATTTGCAAAGTTGCATATCACTGCCTGTCCTGGATCAATATTTTGTTTCTAGGCAGGATATCAGACTTGGTGAATGTCAACGGAAAATCGGACAACACGTACGCGTGGTTCCAACGGCAGAGCATTAAAGGCAGGAGCCGCTTTCACGGTTGCGATCTGAGAGAACAAGAACGCAGGAAACGCGAGCAACGACAGGGATTTCATTGTATGCTAGGTTTTGCACTCGAGCTCATATTTAACCCCGTCATTGCACTGCACTGGAAACACGGTTTTGAATGCCCGCAAACATTTCCGAAAGATTAAGCTTCTCAAAAATCTTTCCTGTACGGTTAGTTACACTTCCGCTGGGTGTGACCATTAAGTTGAACAAACTCAAGAGCGTGATCGGAGGCTATGACAGGCTAGACTTAAAAAGGCAAACGAATAATCGCACAGTCGTCGACATCTGTACCCTCTCTCGGGTATTCCTTCCCAAGCTAATTGTGGCAGTAATATTGGTGATTGGCCCTCTGCAAGGCAATTCCAAGGTTGACTCATTTGTAAAATGCCTATTGGGGTGGAAGACGGTTGGCTGGATCCCACTACACTCGATGAAGCTATATATAAATAGGTTAACCTGCTGACACAGGCCGGACATAAGAAAATTCCTACACAGCCTTAATGTAGTTTTAATTAATCAAGTCTCATTAACGGCATGAACGGCAGGTCGACAAAGGAAGAGAGGTGTCAAGAGTGCGTATGGAACTAACACTAGTTTGTTAGTTTGGTTTATAAAGGATTTGAGTATCACCATATATGAAGGAGACAAAAAGCTTCTGGAACTGACTCGGTTGGAAATCCATTGCGCATAAGTGAGTCGGGCGGAACACCTGAGGCCTGGGCTCAAGGCTCCGGACGGCTGAGCGCCATTGAGGTTAAGTCAGGAAGCTGATCCATACGGGATATGACTGTTTATCCTGTCCTGCTTATCTCCGGATGATGAGATATAATCAATGTGCCTAGCATTCAGACCCAGCCCAACAGAGTGCAACGGTCTAGGATGGCCTGGAAGGGGGGGCCATGAGCGTCTGCAGCACAAAAATGAAGGTACCTACGGACGAACGTCCTATGATATGTCCCGATGTCACGGAATGCTGACGTTTCCCCTCTGGACGAAATGACAGGGACCAAATGCTCGGCTTCGGTGGTGGGCGTTCTTTACTTCGATTGACAAAAATACAGGAGCATTTGGAACACCTGATGACAAAGAGAAACCTTAAGCCAATAGGGAAGGCATCAAAAATTCTATCCAACTCAAAGAAGGAAACTATCATGGGGCAATCTTAGTCTCCAAATAACAAAGATTATCTCTGTCCTCCCCTCTATTTCCCTCCTATCCAACTGTCATTTTCTCTGAAAGCGGAGATTGGGACACCAAGATAGCAGTATATCATGGCCGCGGTAGTCTGACGTCCAGGAGAGCTGTCAAGCAACCTCTATCCTCAAAGCATTGAGGTAAGGCACGGCAACGCGCAGAGGCCCCGTACAACCCCCCCCCCCCCTTAGGAAACTCTCACCGCCACATTTGAGTAGTGTGTTCCCGTTTCAGGGGGTGGGGATGATATCAAGATAAATTTTGGGGTTGGCATCTACCTGCCATGAATACGTCAGATTGTCACATTTGTTTCAAGTTCGTGGGACGCCGAAATGTCACTAGCCTCCTGAACATGTACTCGGGAGGCACGGGTCGTACCTTGCATCCCGGCCACCTACGGCTCGTATTATTTCCGTCTTACTATATCTAATCATGTTCATTCTCTTCTAAATTGGTGTAACGGCGAAATGATGTAGACTCCAGAGCTTTGTTCGCCGATATACTGCATCGCGCACGCATGGAACCACCCCACGGGTGCGGTTCTGGGATCATGACAGTATTTCCTTTGTGGCCCTGTATGAAGCAGACACCTCCGGCGCAACCATTTTCACCTTCCTGACTTCATCCTGTGCTTGGCAGACGTCCCTGGTTCTGCAGTGCACGTGCTATATTTCCTCGCACAGGATGTTATTTCTATTGAAAGAACGGGTTTGAAGTGGTTTGGGATTGCCCAATATAATGCAGCAGTGGCAGAAAGTCGCCTATTTGCCAACTTCGGACGTCCATTGGTGATTCTCTCGGGTTGTGACTCTGGATCTTTCTTATTTCCGGAATGTACCTCCAGGCTCTACCCAACAGTCATCATCTCGTGGTAGCGAGCAGCGGGGACATTGAGACAAGGGATTATCAAACATATACTTTTCACGAATGGTGGCGGTGCCGAAGGACTGAAGTAGCTTGGTATATTAAACATTTATGAGGCCGAAGACACCCAAAGGTGCCTGAATCTATTGAACTGCCACTTAATCTGCTGCAAAATGAACCTGTCATGAAGAGTGGGTGTAGGATGGGTCGCGTCCGCGAACAGAACAGGGGTTCGTTCAGAGGAGATTTGGATTTTCTGGTCGTGGGTAGATACTGACATATGGGTAAAGGCGACGTCAAGGCAACCACCAAGCCCCACGCAGTGAGGTATATTACATAATATGTCGAAAAAATCTGGAAGAATGACGGCAAAGAGCTGAATGAGGAGTACGTGGAACAGTGAACACGACCAAACTTCGACGACAGCGACGACGACACGGCGCCGGACGACGTACGCAGATACTCTCTACACTTCCACTCCTTCTCAACTACATTCCTTAAGTATCCTCGGAGCCAGTCTATTTGGAGATATTCCAGGCGCACACTGTTGCCCGAGAAGTCGTTGGACGACTGACCCTTCCTCTTTTAATGTACCGTTGCGAATCCTCTCTTGCTCCTCTATCATACTCTATTCTAACCGCACCTCCAGGCTTTGCACTTTGGTTTACCTCTGAACAGGGTTAATGCCTCAGACCCGCAACCAGGATCCGTCTTCTGTCCCCGGCACCACCAGTATCAAATCGTCAGGACTCGTTTCGCTGCAAAATATCCGCAAGCATTTGCAACCTGAGCCCTCGCTAACAAGAACAGATACACCGCGAACACCAGTTCCGCCGGCAGCAACTACTTCTGTGACATTCCCTGCAGGCCTCCCTGCCCAACGAGACACTTTATCTCCTCCACAGCATAAACCAGCGGCGCCTGGTCTTTCTCCAATGACTTCATACAAACGTACTTTGTCTTCTCCCTCTTCTCCTTCTCGTACATCCAGCATGATTCCCAGGTCGCCTCTTGTATCTACTGGCCAGTCTGTTGATGGTCAGGCCTCGTCTCTCATACCCTCGAAAGTGCCATCGTCCCTCGCTCGCAACTTCTCAGTTCCTGCCTCGTTGTCTCATAACACCCGGCAATCTAATATTCCCACTCGTTCTACTTCTGTTTCTCACTCTCGTCCTTCGTTGTCTTCTCCATCCCCGCCAACTCCTATCGTTCCTTCGATACCCCTTCGACATGCCACACAACACTCTCCGGCCCAACCCTCTGCCCCAGCGTACCCGAATGCTGCACCTACAACCCCCAACGTTCCCCACTCTGCCCCAACAACATATTCTCCAGTCTCAATAGATCGGCAGCAGTCATCAAGGAAATTCTTCTCAGGATACAGTCCCTCCGCTACTTCCTTCGCAACCGCCTCTGATCCGAATTTGCCGGCAAGATCGGCACCGTCAACACCTGTCGTTCCTTATGAGCATAGTCAATACGCGCTTCCTCTGAAACAGCTTCTTTCAAAACCTGCAAGCCCCTCACACTTTCACAGTGGAAGCGAGTCTGAAGGAGCTTCTCAGTCCCCTTTCGGCCTCCATCAACGCTCGGCTTCGACCTCAGATTCTGTCCAATATGCCACCTCTCCTCGTGATTCCGAGATATCAACCATCGAATTCGCTGCGGTACGGGCCTTTCAACCCCGTCCATCGACTATCGCAAGGACAACTGTGCATAAACAGGACAGCAACGATGGGTACCATTATCAGCGCACAGTGGACCTCGGGGCTAAGAAGGGTCGAGGAACTAAGATCCAGGGGCGGGTTGATACTTTGCAACTCTGGTCCGACCGAGAGGGTAAATCTGTGAGATCTGCGAGAGATAGGGGCAAGGACAATACTGTCGAGTCGCGCCCTCGCAACGTCCTCAGACGCCGTCCGAGTGCCTCTTCAAAACTCCCAGACCTCCGTGATCCTGCGTCTTCTAGTGGTCCCCGTCTCTCCCGTAGCTTTTCAGCATCATCCCTTCTTAAACGTTCAGGGCTCCTGTCCCCGCGCCCATCCACCGTTCGTTCAGTGTCGCCCTTGTCCAAACCCTTAATCTCTCCGCAACCCCTACTATCCGGCGTTCCCGGCTCTTCAAGGGGGGTGAATTCCGGCGATCTACATAATCACGGTATGTCATTCGTTACCCGACTCCAATGCGTTCCCACTAATAACCATTCGAACAGACAACTTGACACTAAGTTCGCAAGGCTCTCACGTCGAAGATATTTCCACTCCTCTGCAGCATATCGATCAAAATGCTGACATTGCCGACCGTACGGACAAAACCCACGACGTCGCAACGCGTTTTATTCCCACCACTTCTCCAGCGCAGTCACAGGTTTCTAAGCAGCCATCTTCGAGTGCCGTGTCTGCCACGTCCGGCCCACTTTCTCCTGTCCACGTCGATCAAGCTATGAGTCTGGGTTTTGCTACGGTTTCATCAGATGCCTGTAGGTGTTTCTTATCAACCTCACACTGATATATGTCCGCTGATCCGAATTTAATAGTAAACACGAAAAATAGGCAATTTCATGACAAGTGGCTCTCTCCAGCTGGCGCGGTTGCAGATGCTTACAAGCGCGAACAGCTCGTGAAGGAGGTTTCAAAGAGATATTCTACCCCTAATCGGCCTCCCCGCCCACCCTCACCTCATCTTCCACCCACCATTGGTGACTCAGACCATGACCTCCAGTCTCCCAAGCCCCTCGTGGAACTGAACACAACGTCTAAGGGTCGTCAGGGAAGTAAGAGGTCGTCTGTGAGCGATTTGACCTATGCCGATGCAAAAGCAGGATCTGGTGGCGTGGTTGAGAAGCCGTTGGCTGCTGGCAGGGATGCAGGGCGGACTCCTGGAGGAGCTCAACTGCCTGTGCCCGAAATAGGTGGTGGCTCCGTCATAAAAGACGTCGCCGAGCGTTTTTCCTTGGTTACTTCGCCGCATCCGTCCGAAACTCGGTCTTTTTCTCGTCCCACGTCCTCTTCGTCGCCTCTTACGTCTCCACCTCCCCGGGCTTCTAGCAATGACCCACATCATCGTAATCGCTTGAAGAAAGTCCGCCGTACGTCCGACCAAAGCGACGCTTCAGCAACCCCTTACTATACCGTTGTGGGCACTCGTACTGATCAAGTATATGGTGTTGGCGGGAGACACGATTCATTTGGGGTGGGTTACACGATGTTGGACACGTCCACGCGGGGAGTTCGAACGACAATCACCGCTGGTACCGCAGCGGCTGGACCCGAGAAAGGCAAAGAGAGGTTGACAAGTTCTTTGTCGAGGAAACTGTCTGGAAAGTTCAGGAAGGATCATTCCGGGGGAAGTGATGAGAATATTGATATACCCAGAGGGAGACTTACTTGGAAGGATGGTCAAGCACCTCCAATCGACGCGCGACCGAGTCTTTCCAAAGATAATCCAAAGGAGGCACCCGATGACAGATGTCTCCCTTCTCTCTATTCCCTGAAGAAACAAGCTCAGAGTGAGACGGATATATCAGGGAGGGAGAAACCAGGTGTTACGTTCCCCAAGTTTTGGCGGTTGTTCGGGAGATCGAAATCGAAAGAGAGAAGTGGTGAAGATGGCAAAGTGAACGATCCACCACCGCTACCAGCTCTTCCGAAGCGTTACGCATCGCCACCGAACGATATTTATTCACCTATCTATTCGCGGCGTGACCGATCACAAGATCCTTCTCCACGCACACGCAAGAGTCCTCGCTCTTCCAAGTCAAATGGTCCGTCGTCTGGGCGGCCCAGTACTGCGACACGCTCTTCAACTTCAGACGTTCCTTCGCCAAAGCTCTGGCAATCTACTCGATCGTCCGTATCATCATTGGATGAGATTCCACCTATGCCGAACCCTCTACCGAATTTGACAAGATATGCCACCATGGATGATGCGGACCCTCGCTCTCCGAAATCCAAGGTTTCCAAAGCTGATTCTCCATCCCAGAATATACACGCTGACCCTGAGGAGGACTATCAATCTGGAAATGTCACTGAGAGATCCGACTCTCCCCCTATACCCTTGTTTTCGACTGCTGATGTCATCAACTCGTTTCCTCCACGACGTTCCTCCGATCCTCCTAAGCAAAGTCCAACATCTCCCAACACTCCTTCACCTACTCCTCTACCTCCTCGGCCTGCCCGGAGCAACCAGCGACCAAAACTTGTACCGTCGAGCCCAGTCCCATTTGGCGACGAAGCATTATATCCATCAGTGATGAAAGGATCGACCCGCAGCATACCCAAGTTGACTTTCCGCGAGATGGACTCTGAAAGGCGTCTTCATTTAACAGAAAAGGAAAAAGCTGATCGTTGGGATGCGTTGTTACAAAAGAGTGATGCTGCTGGTGGGACTTTGCATTTCGGGGCTGATAACGACAAACTTCCTTCTGACGAGTTGCGGTTCTCTCGCACACTTTCTGAGCTAGCTCTCGACGATAATTAAGTAGATAGTATTAATATAATCTCCCGCATAATATACGTGTTGTTTGTGCATATGTACGTGTTAGGCACGTGTGACGACTACCACGTCAGAGTCTGGTCCGAAGCGGCCTTGTGTGACTCCTCCCAATTTTATTCTATACCCATGGGCGCGACACTCTCTACAGAAACAACCTTTACTGCTGTCGTGCTCGCAGGCGCCCTCGGCGTCGGATACCACCAATACAAGACGTCCTCGACTGATGCTGCTGGCAGCCCGGATACCCCTTCTGCTAGGAAGTCTAAGAAGAAGAAGAAGAAGGCGCCAGAAGCCGTCGACTCGCAGCCATCACCCCAACAGTCGACATCCAACTTGGTCGGGGCACCAAGCGCTATACCCGGACAGTTTGACGAGACACCACCATCTGCTGCTAGTTCGAAACCTAAAAAGGCCAAGAAGAAGGCCAAACAGTCCAATGAGGTTGCTCCCCAAACCCCTGCCCCAACGAAACCTCCTGTTTCTACCCCCATACAACGCCCCCAGTCACAACACCCACCGACGGCATCTATTGACACAGACGGCTCATGGACGCGTGTTGAGTCTCGGCGCAAAGCAGCACGGGGGGGCGGACCGGCCGCTATAGATCTCAGCACCACCAGTGATGCGGGGATAACATCTTCTGTCACCGGAAATTCTTCACCAGTTGATGGAGAATCAACAAGCGGGCAACAAACACTGGCCGAGAAGTTGGTTCCAAAACCTCCCCAGACAGAAGTAGACGAGTTGCGTTTTCAACATCTCCTAATTCCTTTGCACATGGTACTTATTGTTCTTCAGCATGCTGCCAGAACACCCGACATTGTCCCGCGTGATGCGTATCCGACCTTTGCCGGATGAAAAGCCAGCACCTGGGTTCTCATGGGACGACTATGAAGACGTTCATGTAGCCGATGGTGGAGAAAATGATGCTGATGGAGAAGACGATGGGTGGGGTGTTGTCAAGAGCAAACGTCCACGTGAGTATGACTCTTGATCTCTCGCCTCAAATCTGATATCGGCGATATATCAGGAGCCCTTCCGCGCGAAATCCCCGTGTCTGAAAAAGTCCCCGAGACTCTGAGCAAGAAACAACGTCAAAATGCGAAGAAACGTGAGGCCCAGAAAGCCGCCAAAGTAGTAGCGGAAGCCGAGCGCGTGGCGACTTTGGCCAAACACAAACGTGAATTAGAACGGACCCGGATAATCGAGCAGGCACAACCAAACAAGAAAGGAAAAATAAGTGGGGGTATGAAGGCTCTCGTAGATGAGCAAGGGAAGCTAGTATGGGAGTAACGACATTAATCACATTATGTAGTACGGAGATAGCAATGGTTGTCCGTAAAGGAACGACTAAGGGTATACTGTCCGACAAAGAGTGTCACGGTTCTGCCTAGATATCCACAATTATGAAAACTAGAAATAGGGATGAGGGTAAAGAACTCACAGGTAGAACATCGGGAGATTAGCGTAGTGCAAATCGGTGGGTGGAAGCTATGGTATGTATAAGAACTCGAGATGCACAATATAATTTCGAAGCCAAAAATAGCGCGATGGAAGCTATAGAAAAACAGAAAGAACAAATTATGCAAGGCCATAGCGAGAGGCCATGTGCACAAGACATATGATACGGCCGGAAAATTTGAGTTCATCGCTCCTTGTCTGGGCTGTATGTAAATCCAGTTATATCACTGAACCTGCGCTTGCGGGACGAAGATGAGTGTATATGGTAGGGTGGATCCCTATCGCGGTACATCTCATCCTGGTTTGTCGACGACGATGAAGCGGGGTCACTGGGTCTCCGGGAACCTGAGATCCGAGGCGCAGACGCTCGCCCAGTATGAGCGTCTGCGCGTGCCAATTTTTTGACTGTGCCGCATGGTCGGGAGGTGTGAATGGGGACGTAATGGCTGCCAGTGATAACGGAGAGTTTTTTGGTATTGCTCCCGTGCCTGTCGGAGACCTGTTCATCGATGGTCGCGAACTAGGAAGAGATGGGCTAACAGCCGCCGCTGCCGCTGTTGCCGCTGCCGGGGATGAGCCGATTCCGTGACCACTGCCCGACGAACGGGACACCTCCTCCCCTTTTGTATACCGATAGGATTGTTGTTGTGCCTGGGCGGGAGACGACTCTACAGCATGGCCCGGTTGGGGATAGTTCTGCGGTGGTGGCATCAAAGGGTGGTGATATGACATTCCTAGGGCATACGTTGGCACAGCCTCGGATGAAACTCCCGATGTGGTAGAAGGTTGTTCCAAGAGACGGTGGACCAGTGCCGAAAGCTGATCGAAACGTGCTTTGAGCTCGTCGTATTCGGCCCTTGTTACATATTTTTCACTAGGGGCGGGGGAGAAATATATGAGGTAATGCGGGTCGGTCGGGGGTTGCTCCAAACTCAAAACTCACATGGGCTCCACGACATGCCATTGGCATTTCGCCTGTTCTCCTCGGCGCGTACAAGGCGCACACGGCTGAGACCTACATGTCAAGATAAAACAGTCAAACGTGGTTCACCTGAGCCCTGCAATCAATCAGTCATACCTATCGCATTTGATCTTGCGCCTTTTACATTCTAATGATACCCCGCGTGATATACATCACAAGACCCGCAAGTGATGTCGGATATCAAGAATAGCAAAACAACGCGTTGACAGGGAAGTATAACGGCAGTCAGCAGGACTCGCATCATGGGAAGGTGGTTGCGAGCACATACCAGTACAGCTGAGAGCTTGCCGCCGCCTCTTCTTCTTCGGTGGTCCTTGGTGATCAACATCATCTGCCTCGGATTCAGCAGTGCCATAAATGTCAGTATCACGGTGAGCACCGGAAGGTGCGGCGTGTAATGGAGGGTGAGCTGCTGGATACGGGAAGGATGGCGGATATGAATATGGCGGTGCACTGGGATGAGGGAGCTGCGGAGCTGGAGAAAGATAGAGCTGCCGGATAGGAGGAAGGGAAGTATGGTGGGACGTGTGGACAGCTGGTGGAGGTGGGGCAGCAGGCTGAGGAGTTGGTGAGGTGGCGGGACGGTGGTGGGCACGGGGGGGAGAGGACGGAGGGGGAAGACGGGATGAGCCTGGACTTCGTTGGTGCCTTGCAGGATGCATTTTTGTGTGGTCAACGATGATCCACACTGCAGAGGGGAGTGGGGAAGTTGTTGAGGGAGGGCATGGGCGAACCGTGGCAGGCCAAGCAAACTATGACTGTTATTATTTCAACACAAATGGTCCTCCGAATCCGAATAAGGTACCAGGTCAAACCAGGTATAGCGGCTTTTTGCAAGCCAACTATGTCAATTTGGTACGACAAGGGATCGATTTAACGTGACCCAGTAGTGATCGTATAACGTACCCGTTATATCCCCCCCGGTGATATAGTGCGTAATCACGGACTAATTCATGACTTGGCAGTTTCAGCAGGTCTCACAGATATTTCGGCGAAATATATCTACCTGCTACTGCACGGAATCCGGATGGAGAGATGGTTTGAGCAGGAAATAGCTTGCGTCGTGCGGGCTGGCTGTCCCATATGGG
This sequence comes from Calvatia gigantea, assembly GCA_025093985.1. Lineage (NCBI taxonomy): Eukaryota > Fungi > Basidiomycota > Agaricomycetes > Agaricales > Lycoperdaceae > Calvatia > Calvatia gigantea. Next base: position 69,855 of record JACAAK010000005.1, on the reverse strand, counting down.
TTAAATATGACAAAGGGCAAGCACATCCTAAAATAGCGCGCAAATGGATCTGGGACAAGATCCCAAACAACCCGTGTTATGTCCGGTTCATTGATATATCCCTTATTCCGTCATCTATCGGTGGCTTCCCCGCTACTTACCCTGCACACTCAAGGTTATCATTCACCTTGTCACAGGCGTGAACAGCAAGGAACCGACGGTTTGGAGAGTGCCCTCGCCAGCGATATTTAGCCACAACCACATCTGATTGCCACAACAATCAACAGTACTTAGCTCTCCCCTCCAGCCGTCACGAGAAGCAACACAAAACGGACCGCAATCTCCGTGTCTTCTATGTTACAACCGTATGTTCTTGTCAACAACGTCGCTTTTACGTTTATTCTTTCCTGCAAACTACGTGGACAAGCCGAAAACGTGTTGCTGGATCTGATTAACCACCCCATCAACAGGAAATACTTGATGAACGGCATGCCCAGGTCCAGATTCCTTCCTTCTTCTCATCCACGCACTATGCAAAACGAGGGCGGACAAGAGTCCTACACGGATTGCTTCATGATTGGAATGAGGTGACTGTAAGTAAGAAGAAAATTTTCAGAGTCCGCTTATCTACCCGGCAACGTGGTCCGTGCGCCTGATCCGCCACATATAAACATCCCGTTTTGGGAATATGTTGCTTTTTACAGAAAGTTGCACCTCGTCGGTTGATATTTGGGTTGACCTTTGCATCCGTGTCACAAAGGACAGCTTGAGCCGTTGAGGCGAGGGAGAGTAACCCTCCCCATCCCAAGATCGCACGATAATCATCCTTGTTCGGAAGCGACCCGTGGGGGAGAGACACACTATCGGTAGTTTAGTCCTGTAAATAGGTCAACTTTGAATGGCATGTCCGTTTGGTTGCGGGATTCTGTTCTGCGATTGTCCCGGGTGTTGGTTGAATTTGGCAGGCATGGACTAAGCGGACATAAGTCTGACCGGACAGCACTAATGTTGTGTCCAGGAACTCGGACTCGGATATGCACAATTTCTGAGCTTGTTGAGCAGTACAGCCTGTTCAGTGCCGCATTTGAAATGAAGGCAACACCCTGTCGTTTGCTATTCATTTGTCCTTTTTTGTGGGACCTCCTAAGCCATTGATCCCGTCCATATCCAAATATGTCGCGGTCAAAGAGTGGATGTCATCACTAGGGAACTTATGAAACGTCAGCCATTCGCATATTACCCGAACAAGCCACCATACTAAGAACAGAATATGGACATAACCGTTTGGGGCGAGGGGGCCTTGAGTCAGAAGCACTCGGGTTGTCGAGAGAATTGATCACGGGTCGTATGCGGCATGCGCAACAGGTTGCCAGAGAGAAATCAAACCAGCCGGACGTATACTATGCCAGGTCGTATCTTTCCATGAGGAGATCGTTCTCAATGGGGGTGACGTAGTCATACGCGGTTGCGAGATTTTACATTGGCCCCATTAGTCGAGAGTATATGTATTACATGGCTGGCACGCCCGGCCAGGAGTCTATGGGCGAATGATGTCCGCGCAGGCAGGCGTTTCAACAGGGCTCACCTGAATGATTGGGGATACCAAAGCTGGAAAGTGCTCCCATTGGCCAAAGTATTAATCATGTTCCACTTGCTTGATTCTGCCTAAGCCAGAGGCGCATCATATAGTTTCCGCGGGTAAACTGCCACTTCGTCGAAAGTTCCTTCTAGTCCTTCGCCATTAAGGCTACCGGCAAAGGGGCTGGTGTTCATGAGGGTATGTAAACGGCTGAGGCCTCGGAGATTTACGAGGAAAATCTGAATACCGAGCTATTCAGGAACGGAGCACATTCCGGCCTAAGTTCATTATAGTTCACGTCAACGGTATCCAGATACGACCAAACGGCCTCCGTGCGCGTTCAAGTCCTGGTCTTTTGTTTAGTAGCTCCATCTATAAGCGGTGTTTATAGCCGAGTTAATCTCGCCGGTTCAAGCCAATCTTGAGAGTGCCTTGTTCTACTTCTGGAGTGTTTGGAATGAGTGACAGCCGCCTCATGTCAACACGTCGCGCAGATCGATATCATCGGCATCGTCATCAGTTCAGTCGTGCATACCCTTGAGGCTTAGGGCAGCATTCACGGGTTCGAAGACGTGGACATCCCGGAGCTTGGGGCGATTGCGACGATAACATCATCTCTCGCCTAAAGTGCTACCCGGGACGCCGCAGACACACCATGTATAGTCGCAGTCAGAGTAATAGGGGTGATACAAATAGCCATGACGCAGGAAGCGGAAGAGATCAAGACTCCGTTTGCAAAGCTTGGCCGTGCTGCTGGCTTGATGGGCGCGCGGAGCAGCAGCTTGATGGCTTGATTTGTTTAAGCAGGTGAGTGGTAAACAAGTGGGCAGGTGACGGAGTCCTTAGAGATATTGGTGTAGACTGATGATGAATGATTGAGAGGGGTGTAGTGTGGCGGCGCTGTGGTGTGCAAAAAGCATAGGACTGTGCTACCCTGTGCCTTGAGACGCAATGGCGCCACGTCAGCCTACGCCATCGGATACCATATGACGACGGTTTGTGGTTCCAGGTCGTCTATTTGAACGGGCACGATATTGCTAGGCTTGTCTGCGGTTATCATCCATACAGACCTGTTGTGGGACCTGGTAATTTTGCGTGGCGATTCCTTGGGCCTATCTCGGATGTTAGCAGTATGTGCCTCGTTCCTTTAAGCTTGGTTTCAGATCTTTGTTGAAACGGAGATGAAGAGAACGAATGTTGTGTTCCTTCTATGTAAGGACATTCGGGGGGGGGGGGATGTGCTATGACATGACCAGCGAAAGAGCATTTGCTCATGGACGCGTTATGAAGACGCGTAGTTCAATATTGGCATGGTCCTGGCATCTGTGTTGTAATCTCAACCACAGAGATATGCGTGGCCTAGATTTCATACCATGGAAGAAAAAATATGATGTCGGCTCCACGACCAGGGAGGTCATTTTGATTAGATGGTTATGCCCGGGTCAAGAATGCCGGAGAAGTATCGTGGCAAAGAAATCTGACAGTAATGCCAAGCTATTAAATATCTGAGCGTTGGAGCCCAGGCTCGAGTGTGGTTTTAACATTGGTTAAGATGACATTTTTTCGAGGACGATGGCGACGACGTCACAATTGTCCCGGATCACGCGGTTGTGCGTCGAGGGGACCAATAGCAGGGCTCAGTGATAGAGCTGGCCTTGAGGTTCAGGGACGAACTGAGATTGTGGTAATCGTGTGTGTTGGTATGACGTTGGCGCAGAGAGAGAACTCTGCGAGGTCGTCCGCAGGTGTTCCAGGTCCCTCTGGGACTGGAGGAAACTTGAAAGGCGTGGAAGTACACGTGATCCGTAATATTTACGTAAGCAGACCGGGTTACTGTGGGTATGTTTTCTGGATTCTTACGATGTATCTTGTGTCGCTGCACAACATGTTCTTTCTCCAGACAATTCCTGCAGATATATGGATAACCGTTTTCGAGTGCATAGAGGAGCCAACACACCTTGCACAGGTCGTCCTTGTCTGCTCAAAATTCCGCCAGCTTGCGACCAAAATCTTGCTTAAATACCTTCTCTGGACAAAGGACGATCCGACATGGCGCAACCTCACGGACTGGGAAACCATACACCAGGACTTGCATTGTCTACCTCGTCGTTTAAAGCTAGGAATCTCGTTTGACGGGTTCTCTTTCTCGGGACCTGCCACGGAGGCGAGTGACCAACATACTCCTGAGACGACGGACGTCACTAACCACCCAACAGCTTCCTGCTTCAAACAAGCTCTATGATGCAGCTATCCAGCAAATGTTTAGGTTCTCCATGCTAGAAGAGCTCCTCCTTTCACGTACAACCGTCACCCCAGTCATCTACCGACTTGTTGCAACCCTCCCGAAACTCCGCCTTCTTGACATCACCGCCTGTACGTTCGTCAATCAGGACCCACTCGGACTTGCTCCACCTCCAGAATCTGAGCAACTCTCCAACATCACACATCTTGTGCTTCAGAACAACACTCCTTCACGCGATCAACCCTCTACTGATATCAGTGATCACCCGCTACATCGCCTTGTTGGTCACTCCCTCCGCTCGTTAACTATCACATGGTCACCAACCGCTTCTCTTCTCTTTGGTACCCAGCGCTGGCGCCTGCCAAACCTCACAGAGCTCAACCTCCACGTCGCTCTCCTCACCCGTGACTTGATGGACTCCGCTGTCGAGTTTGTTAATAATTGTGCCGCGGGTCCGCGGGTCTCTCTCCGCGTTAACAAACACAATGTCCCTGACAACCAGATATCTTCTACAAATGTTCCGATGCCAGGTTTGCACTCATTCTGGGGCCCCCTTCCTGTTGTCGGGATGTTTGCCGGATCTTCTAGCGAGGTAGAACATGTCACCGTTACCGAGTCGCTCGAAATCACGCAGCTTTTGACTGGTCTCGAGCGCCTATCCAAAAATATCCGAACTTTGGATCTTCAACTGCGGAAATACGACAACGAAGTCCTTTTCGCTATACGCCAGCTCTTTCCCCGCATTGTGTCCGTGTCTATACGCTTTGGAAAGGGCAGCCTGCCAGAGGTATGACGTTTCCACTCTGTCAATGTCGCGATACTAACTCACTTTTGGAAAGAATATCATGGTCATGCTCGGTTCCGACTTCTTGCCTGATCTTCAGCAACTCCGTATCCTCAGACTCTCCACGGATGTTAATTGCATTCCTCCCCAGCCTCCTCTCGATTATAATGCCTACTTTCTTATGCACGCCCTTAACCAACCTCCTCCCGAAGAAGACTCCCAGAACCCTAGTGACACTGTACCCACCTTATTTGATCCTGCGGACCTCAAAGATTACCTCGTTGGTTGGAACAGGTACTGTCCTAAGTTACGCACCGTTCAACTGACGTCAATGTCACTCTGGCACCGACGATTCGAAGGTGATCCGTGGGTTGAGGAAACGGTTGACCCTCCCCCTCCAGCCAGACCTAACGCTCAACGCCAAGGCTACAGACGTGGCTCGGATCCTTTCTTTGTATAAGTCTGTTGGCAAAAGCGTGGTAACGGGCGTAGCACGGAGTCTGTAGGATGTAGGGAGGGAAGGAGTTTAAGCGCTCGGACTCTCATTTCTGAATGTCTAATAGCGCGCGAGGCGTCGTGATGGCCATTGTCCTCGGTTTATCCGTGCTTCTTTTCATGATTCCTTTTCGGACACAACCGCAGCCTAGCCAGTCCTCTACAAAAACATCAAACTCACAAGAACATGTATTTTTATCGACTAATGGATCGTTGACGTGTGCAATACCCTCTGTTCATTTTTGTAACGTGGATATCATTATTTTGTGTACCTGTAGGGTGGTCGCGCGCTCTGAAGCCTTGAACAAGACAAATGTTCCTCTCGCCAAGCACAGCATTTTGCGCTCTACACTTATCGCGGGGCTACCATGCTGTCCAATTGAAGTATTCTCAGAACGCCTAGGCCTTCAAGGGGATAGTTAAATTATTCTGATACCAAAGAGAAGCAACTATGCCCCACAATCTGTGCAAACATTTAACGTTATACCCTGAATGGTTTTCCGGATACAAGGGAAGTGACAAAGCTTATGAATAACACCAGGAGGGTTCTAACCACACGAAAAAAAAATCATTTTCGCGTGCCTTTTCCGTTGTAAACTTTGTTGGATCATTGAACCGTCCTTCAAAATCTCGCCTCAGGTACTGTGTTTCACCAGCAGTATCTGCCTCAGCGATGAACAGCCCAACTCTAAGGGTGCTGGATGCCCGGCGAAATGTCCTCCACCACCGACTCTGAGGCTGATGAGGGTATTTGGCAGACATTGTGGAGAATTTATTATGAGAACACACAATATCCTACTTCACCACCACTTCCAAAGACATGGTCCCCAAACTTGTGCCACTTCCCTCCTCTGATGAAAGCTACACATATTCAGATCAGGGTATTTATGGGGAATGAAATAATTAACAAACAACCACACTCCACTACTATTTTTTGAGGGTTTCCTGCATTTTCCAGTTTCCAGTTGGTTTATTTGCCAGAGCAGGCTTTGACTGCTTAATGGGTGGTTTCACAAAATCATGTTCTTGTTGGGCTTCAACAGATTTGGATGGATGCTTGGCTGGGCACTTGGACAGCTAGGTGGGTGACCTAGATGTAAGAGATTGTTGGTCAGGATAGAACATTAGATGTCATACTCTAAACTCATTGTAAAATAAGTCATGTTCAGAAAGTTTACTATCCTCAGAGAGGTGTGTAAAATAAAACTGTTGAGTAAGAAGGTGATCTAAAAAACCGTTGAGTTGTCTGATGGAGGAGACAGTGCAACAGGCTGGGGAGCTACCCCAGCCACCTGTTTTGTGTTATGACAGACTCATGAGGTGCTCTGATTATCCATCAGTACCTACCAAACCAATAGAATGCGAGTGTTTGCGTTATTATTGGGGACGAGTGTAAATAGCTCGATCCATGGAACAGCTGATAAATGTCAGTGAGCACTTAAAAAGCACCCAGAAATTCAAGCGCTTGTGGGTGCTTAAATTATCATCAGGAAAGAAAAATAAAGGAAAAAACTTGTACTTAAGCGCCCGCATAGTGCCCAAATGCAGGGCGCCCATTAAGTGCCCACGCACATGAATACATGTTACATGTTATATGTTATCTAGGTGAGTTGGACATTAGGGGTCATAGGGGTCAAAAATTATTGGAAGGGGATAGGCAGGGGATGAGTAGGGGTGGGCAGGGGATGGGCTGGAGATGAGTAGGGGTGGGCAGGGGATGGGCAGGGAATGAGTAGGGGTGGGCAGGAAATGGGCAGGGAATGGGCTGGGGACAGCTGGGGACAGGCTGGGGGTGGGCAGGGAATGGGCATGGAATGGACAGGGAATGGACAGGAAATGGGCAGGAGACAGCTGGGGACAGGCTAGGGGTGGGCAGGGAATGGGCAGGAAATGGACAGGGAATGGATAGGGAATGGGCAGGGGACAGCTGGGGACAGGCTGGAGGTGGGCAGGCTCATAGGGGATGAGGAGGGGGATGAGGAGAAATGGGTAGAGAACAGACTGGGGATGGGGGAATGGACTGGGGGTGATATTGGAGTTGTGCACACCCATTTGTCCAAGACAAATGGATGTCCATCACACCTCAGCCAACTGTGGGAAAATCAGAGTGGTGCACACCAATTCATCTTGGATGAATTGGTGTGCATGAGTCCTCAGAACATTAAATATAGAATGATACTGGAATAACTCCACCAAAAATGAGCAGATCTACTCATACTTTTTTTTATTTTGTTCGGATTGACAGTGGCTTTTCAGCGACTCCAGATACAGGCCAATATGTTCATTCATTGCAGCACTATTTCAAAAACTCGCATTTATGGTGTTATTGGTATAACTCACTGGATACTAAAGCGATCATTTCGGTCTAAATTCCGTTGAATAGTACTCATTGAGCTAATTCCAACAAGCCCAAATACATTATATTTCATTCCGGCTCTGTATTTCTACTGTATTCATAGTATTTACCACAAAATAGACACATAATTCTATAACAATACAACGGCTGCAGATAATTACTCGGTCCCTTTTGTAGCTTAATTAAATTTACAGGCAGCCTCCAATGAGATACTGGGGATGTTGCTTCAATAACTACCTGGAGTGCTGTGGAGCCACCTTGTTATTAAAGAAATGCTAAAATATTATGGCAGAGAGTAGGCGAATTTCTACGGTCTCAATACCATTGGAAAGAGCTCTCTGAGGCGGTTCTAACGAGGTATAATACATGGTGATTGGATTGCAGGGGCTACCAGTACTGGCTCAGCAATTGTTGACATTGACTGATTGAGTGTGGGAAAAATTGGGATAGTGCAGACCATTCATCTTGGACAAATGTGTGTGCATTGGTACCTCAATTCATTATGGGAATACTGGAGGGGTTAGGGGGGAGAAGGTGATTCTTAAAAACCGTTGAGTTGTCCGATGGAGGAGACAGCGCAACAGGCTGGGGAGCTACCCCAGCCACCTGTTTTGTCTTATGACAGACTCATCAGACACTCTGATTATCCATCAGTACCTACCAAACCAATAGAATGCGTACGATCGCGCTATACTTGGGGATGAGTATAATTAACTCGATCCATGGAACAGTTGACAAATGTCAACGAGTGCTAAAATAGCGCCCAAGAACTTAGTGCTTGTGGGCACTTAAGTTATCGTCAGGAAAATGTAAAGTAAGGAAAACTTGTACTTAAGTGCCCGCGTAGCACCCAAATGCGGGGCGCCCATTAAGCGCCCATACACTTAAATACGAACATTCTTGAAATAACAAAATGAACATACCAAGTACCTAACGATGTCATCAGCTTGACAACTGAAGGTGGGGTACATACCGTGGCAGGTTATTTACGCAACAGTCCAGCTCAGACAATCCCTTAGTCCATCTATCAGCCTGCACATCACGAGACAAGGCCGGTTCCACTCACCATTGTTAGGGGAGGTTAGGGGTTAGGGGGTTCCTACGTATTAGTAGTAGTCCAAGATTGCGTACACGGATGTACTTACCGCAAAGTGTTCCATTTGGCACACCTGCAAGGAAAACGTTGGTGATCCAATGCGATGTTGTTGGTCGTTTGTTATCCCGACCGGGGCCATCACCTCCCCGGCGTATAACTACTGGTAAAAGTGTTCACTCAAGAACACGTTCGTCAGGCCACAGTACGAACTCTCAAACGACACTGACTACTGGCTTCATTCCTTCATCCTGCCTATTACCTGCCACACCAGGTTAAGCATTAGGTCTAGACTCCCTTCATATTGGTTGTGTGAACATCAATATAGGTTGCCCAACGTATCTATCCTGCTCACGCGCCCATAGAAAGCGCACTTTACCTAAGATGAGTCCAACCTGACATGCTTGGTGTAACGCACACTGTGTAGTGGATCACTACTCGCATCGCATACTCGAAGGCATGCCAGGTATCAAAGGAGTTGGAGCCAGAAGGCCCCGTCGGGTCGGGAGATTTTTGGTTAGACCGAAGTCACCCAGAATCGTAACTGGGATTTCGTTTCGACTGAGAATTCAGAAGAAGTTTTCGCCAGGCGTCTAAAAGAACGCCCGTGGACAAGAGGTACTAGTGAAGCTCAAGCTTCAGCTAACCAACCATCCAAGGTAGTCTGACGCAAATCAGTACATTGATCTCTGTTGAGATCTGGAAAACTACCTTCAGGGGTTATCTGGGGGGTACTAGGGGACTTAATAGGGTTTTAAAATATTTTTACTAGGGGATGGACCAGGGGATGGACAGGGGATAGGCAGGGGATGGGCAGGGATAGACCAGAGGATGGACAGGGGATAGGCAGGGGATGGGCAGGGATAGACCAGGGGATAGACCAGGGGATAGACAGGAGATGGACTGAGAATGAATTGGACAGGAATGAGCTTTGTCTGAAAAGAATAGATTGACTTGAGGACTACTGGCAGAAGATATTACTTACTAAAAGAATATGCATAGAATGTTATAGGTTGGGGGGACCAAATGTTGTCTTGGAAGAACTGGGTATAGAATAATGCTAGTGTGAGAGAATGAACTTGCTTGTAACAAATGAGACTGTACTGCATGCAGTCACCTTGGACAAACTGGGCATACATATGTGGTGTTAGACCACACACTTTGCTGCAATAAACCTGAGGTTCATGATAATACAGTACATTTTGGCACACTGTTTATTGGGGATGAATAGTGCTGTGCATGTGGAGGTGATCACAATACCCACTGCTCATCCTGGGTAAATAGTGTGCATTTGGAAGAGCCCTGGTGTGTAGTACTCACCCAGAGAGAATGGGGCATGCCTGGATAAGAACCGAACATGTACACCATTCGTCCAGGACGAATAGTGTGCGACTAGAAGAGATCCAGTGTGTAGTCCTTGTTCAGAAAAGAGGGGACACCTCTGGACGAAATCTCAATACACCATTCGTCCTGGACGAATGGCAGCAAGTGAATTCTCAAGACCTGGGTGCCTAGGGTCCTTCAAATACATTCCCTTCATCCCAGACGAATGGAGCATGAGAGGTATTGCACCCTCCATCTAGAATGCATCACTCAAACTACCTGCTTGCCGAGGGGGAAATTCGGAGGTCTCAGGTGAACAGGGTGGACGGAAAGGGTAGATGTCCGAGCTGCAGAAAACGGTGATGTTGAGGAATAAAATGGGGCTTGCAGTTCTTTGAACGGTACGTTATTTGAGCAAAGCACTACTGTTATGCTTATAAACATGTGTTCTCAATGAATTTTTCTGTCTTCTTACTGAGTTACCGAGTTATTGTCCTTCTCCATTAGCCCAGCAGGGGTTCGGAGGGTAGGACGAACGAACACGCACACAGCACGGTGGTACAGTCCATTGTCTGGGACAAATGGGGTGATCAAATGTCGCGGGCCTTCGGACAATAACTTGTTTGTCCAGGACGAACGAGCGCATATACAAGGCAGCAATTTGGTTTATTCATCTCAGATGAAAGTGCCTGTGTTACTTGTTCTGTCATCCTGGACAAACAAGTACGCGTACAATGCGACAATACAAAATATTTGTCTGGGACGAATGATTGAATGTCACGAGCCTTCGTGATGGGAGGGGGAGAACTGACTGGAATTCAAACTTAGAGAGCATATACAGAAGATGGAAGATTTGCAAAGTTCGGAGAGGGGAAATCAAACAATGTTGAACAGCAAGGTAAAGTCCAAGATAACAGGCAGCAAGATGAAGTCAAAAACAACAGGTGGCGAGACGGAGTCCGAGAAACGGATACAACAAGGGGCAGAGTCCAAAATAACAGGTGGGGGGGCAAAGTCCAAGAAACAGATACAGTAAAGTCCAAGATAACGCACTGACCGACTACGCACTGACCGACTACTCACTGTCATCCTCAACCTCAATAAACACTGGCTCATCACTGTCCGACTCAATCTCAACGAAGACTGGCTCATCGCCATCCGACTCAATCTCAATTATCACTAGCTCATTGTCAACCTCTGCATCGTCGTCGTCCGAAATCTCGATCTCAATAACCTCTGGCTCAATCAAAACCCCTACAGCATTGTCATCTTGAGCTGGGAACTCGGGCACAGTGCGTGACTTGAGGAGGATGTGGGGTGCAGCAGGGTGCCCTGGAGCTGCCGGCCAGCGTGTGAACGTCCGACTTGTTGCTCGGTGAGCTGCCATTGGCCACATCTTGTCAACCTGGGCGTTCGGCATCCAACTCCACATCCTAATCCGCCTAAAAAACTCCTTTCGGGCATCTTCAATGAGCTGTGGATCTTCCTGGTTCCTCTCGAGGAACGCTGCCCATTGGTCATAATATGGCGATTGCTTGTAGTTCTGAACAGCCGACGACACCCTGTGACCAAGAGGGGGGAAGAGCCATTTGAAGGATGTGGCCCAAGCCTTCTTCGGAACCTTTTTGTAGTATACGGCAGTAAAGAGCTCTGAGAGGCAAAGATGCTTGTACGGCTCGTCACTACCTGAGCGGCATTGGATGGTATTGACTTTGAGATAGGACAGATTGGCCGAACCCCACTGATTCGGAGACTTGGAAGTCAAGTCACAGACAAACTGGTGCCAGATAGCAGAAAGGCAGGCGTCGAGGTCTTGTGGGCCATCCTCAGGGGGTGGAGTGTCTCGGTCCTCAATGTCGGAGAGGTTGTCTTCAATAATGAGGGGAAGGGAATAACCTTGAGCAGCAAGGTTGAATAGATCTGGTTCTGGTGCACCCATCATATTGATGTAGGACGGCATTCTGACTTTGTTGGTGGTGAAACGGCCAGCTGCGACAATATGACAGTCGATAATGCCAGATGTCTTGTACTTGGCAGCGATCTGGGCGATATCCATGCCATGGAACCAGAATTTGAAAGCAGGGGGAGAAAGGGAGGGACTGCCGTGGCGCATACGAGGGACTTGGGGAAGCATTATCCTCTGAAGAAAAACGCAGCTGAATGGGTTGTAAGGAACACGGCCCCTCAAGATGTCGGCATCATCGTCATCGTTATCGACCTCGCGGCGCCGGACAGATGTATTATAGGCAAGGACTTCAAGGTTAGCATCCTCTGCCTCCGTAATTGGAAGGACGGCGTCCATGAGGTTGCGGGACACGGATCCGTCATCTGGCCGGGCATGCAGTCCATTAATCAACCAGACACATGCAGCAGTCAACGTGAGGGCTTCGGGGATGAATCGGTTCGCAGATATCCCAGTCACCTGGAGAGAGAGTGCCTGGCTAAAGCCCATGAGCCGAACGATCCAGAAATTCCTATGCGGAAGAGAAAAGCAGTAAGTATTGGGACAATGCGCAGCGAACATGATATAACTTACCACCATTCCTCTGAAGGAAACAAACATAAGCAGTCGCAGAGAACGGTGGGATCGAATTCCAACAAGGCTTGCATTGCAAAGCGGTGTGGAACCCGGATCTCAAGCCGTGCACTCGAGTTGTTAACACCACGAGCCTTGTCATAGATGTCGTGGATGCCGTCGATGGTTTTAGTGGGGTGTATCAGGCCTAGAGCCTCCCTTGTTGTGAGAAATTTCGCGTGATGAGAACCATCGGGGTTATAGACCACAGCCTTGTCAGTCGTATAGGCTTGGAGGTATTCAGCGCTAAACTCCCCAGCAGCTCGAACACCAGGGACGATGCGGAATCCACCGACGGCAGTAAGGTGGCTGGCGAGATCATGCTGGTACTTGCTAGAATTGATTTGAGTGATCCTCTGAGCATTCGCATCTGAGATCCTCAGTGCTTGCTGGGCAACGAGGTGGTGGGTTGCTGTCCTCCACTGGACGCACTGGTCCAGGTCGCTACTAATCTAGATCCCAACATCGATGAACCAATCCCCCCGGTTGGGTGCGTCCTCCACGATTTGAGCATCCTTGAATAATTGCGTGAGATAAAATTCAGCTGAAAAGGCATCTGCCTGATGGAAGGTAGTATGTTTTACGCCTCGGATCGTATGCATCACAAAAGCATCAAGAGCCCAATAGAGTTCCTCGTCATCATGCACAAGAAACTGGAGGCAGATCTCCTCCATGAGTTGGTCAACTACGTCTCGCTGAATTATCTTTGTCCCCCAAGAGTGGCCCCCTCCACTTTTCACCGCCCGGATTTCCTCAGTCCTATACGTAGCAGGCCATTCTGTAGCAACTTCCCCCAGCAGACGTTCGATTGCAGGGCGAAGACCTTTTTCGTACCAGGAGGCGCGCTCAGCTTCGGTCAGGTGGTAAGGGTGAGCAGAGCTGGAGCGTTCAGGGGTCCAGAGCCCGGGGAAGAAGATGTTGAGTTGGTGTCTTGCCCCAAAGAATCCAAGCTCAAAATTGGGGATGCGGTGGAACTCAACATCGTGCGATTCCTGAAAATCTAGTGAGCCACAGTGCAAGAAGAGATTTCTTGAGACTTACGTCCTCGTATATAATATGGCGCTTCATATGGATGGAGTTTTTCAGAGCGAAAGTGGGGTGTGGGACAGCATAGATTGTAATCGAACTGTCAACTAAAACATCTGGTGAGATTCCAATCACTGAATCATAATCACGCGAAACGGTGAGAGGATGATCAGGATCAACGGGGCCCCGGATAGGATCAAGGAAAGCCTGTTCCCGGCTCTCATCGTGGTCGACGTATTCGCCAGTGATAACAAAACGCATAAAAGTGTCGTATTCTCTGTCTTGATACAAGCGGGTAGCAAAGGAGCTGAATTCCCGAAGAGAGTAGGATGTAGTTGGGGCATCATTGTAGAGCAAAGCCATGGGTACCGCGACAGTGAAAGGTGGGGTCTTAAGAACAATTTCAACAGTCGGTATTTATACAGCTACCACAACGACTCCTCTACGGTCACCCAGTTGGCGAAATAAGCACATCTGTTAGAGATCGGCAATTGAGTCAATGAACACCAAGTTATGACAATACGCACCAAATGGTCTGGCTTTCCGCAGAAACATGGACAAGCAAGGGGTACCAGATGTACCAGATGTTGCAACATACAAACTCCGCAGCTGAGTGGAAGTCGTTAATTCATTAATGGATGAGGGAGCGGCAGAACAAGACCTGCATAACAGGTGAAACAGGCCAACACCCGGTTGCGGTGTGTCCATGGATTTTGCGTAAAAGGGGCCGGAATTCATGTAAATGGAAACAAGGGCAGTACGCCAAGTTCTTCTGTGTCCCAATAATGAGTAGCGGAGCCGTGTGTTGACCATGAGTCTAACACATCACTGATACCGATGACAAGTCTGGCCCAGCAGCTCGATACTATCGTTGACTCTCAAGTCTAACAAAGCAATCATTACCAGGGTTGGAAAAAACATGGGTCCTGTCTGCAAGACGTCAAAAGTCATATGAATGTCAAGTTCTTTCGAGGATTACAATGAGGAGCATCAGATTCTCGCACTTACCATGTGTAGCCCTAACACGTATTCAAAGTCGGCAATATCTCCAATCCCGCAGCTCTCCCGTTTTTAACTCTGCATCTAACAAGGTGGTATTACAGCTAGCAGTGACTTGTGGGTGAGAATCCTTGCCGGCAAGGCGTCAAATTTCATAGAGTGGAAGATGGTCCACTAAAGTCTTCCGTGCACCACAATAATGAGCGGCCCCGTATTGACCACAAGTCTAACACATTACTGATGCCGACGTCAAGTCTGGCCCAGTAGTTCCATTCGTTGACTCTCAGTCTAACAAACGGGGTCTCGGTGAGGTGAGTGCGAGATGAGTGTACGAGGAGGAGTGCTGATGGTTGTGGAAGGCGAGTAGCAGAGATCATTGTGATCTCTAATCACCGATCAAGCTCGTTGCCAAGGTGACAAGGCCCCAGCCAAACATCAAACAACAACCACTAATTCCACAGTGCAAGGTCACTCGTTGCCCCTCCACATCCTCCCTCTGGTCGCCCGTCACGATCTCACTAGACTTTCTGTCGGTGAGATACTACCATCCGCTAGACTTGGCGTCAGCAGGGTGGATGATGTTTCCTGCTAGACTTGGTGTCAGCAGTGGCATCGTGCCTTGGAGGATCGGATATGATTAGAGCTGTACAACTAACATCCGCACGTAAGAACTCTTCTCAATTTCACGTCCAATGGTTGTTTCGAGCCTCTCTGAAATTAACCTCTCACAGATGGCACATTCGTTCTTTGTTCAACTCGCCAGACTTCCTGTCAGTGAGATACCATCACCCTGCTAGACTTTCCGCCAGCATTGTGCCCAATCTCGCCTGCTAGACTTTCCGTCAGCAGGTGACATCATGCCTCAAGGTCAGTTATGAACAATCGCATGTGAATGTTGTTCTCTAATTAAAGTCCATGATTCAGAAGTCCTCGCTTTCTTCTCAATTGTTTGGCGGCTGTTTCAACACTGGATTCGACTTCTCATAGACGAAGCATTCGTTCCTCGTTAAGCTTCTTGGTGAGGCATTCATTTCTTCCTGGCTTCTCCTCTGACAATGTATTGTGCACAGATACTGCCCGCAGGCCAATAGAGACTTCTTCCAGCAAGATTTTTCGTCGTAGATGGAAAGTTAGCAATCGCTACCACAAAACAGAACATTTCTACCAGCATACATGGATATGCAGCATGGGTTCCCAGAGAATCCACTGTTCTGTAGTACGTATCTAACACTTCATGCGCACCTCCTGGCTTCTGGTGCTCATCACCAATGTTTCATGAACAACACCTGTACTTTCTTATTCGCCTGCCGACATGTATTCGCGCGGCAACTTGGTAATCTCAACCACCGGTAAGGCCTGGTTTCTCATCAGCGCTTTGCACATGACCCATATCAAGAAGTTCAGGTATTATTTGCGAGCATTGTTGCCATGAAACTCCCCTGCAGACTGCCACTGTTTTTCGCATTCCCATGCATCTATTGTAGTTCATGCCCAAATTCAGTCATATCGAGTACTATAAAACCATGCAAGAAAAACTACATAATTCATTGTATCCCATCTCTCGTTTGCTATCTTTTTTTCATGCCTAGCCATACCATCGCTAGTGCGTTGATCAAACTCTTTGAGCTCAACGGAGCTCCTTGGAATTGGCCTTCCTGGCAAGAGCACACGGGAATCCAACATGGTCTTTTTCCCACCGACGACAAACATCTACCCCCGGGCTGGACCCGCAAGGACGCCACCGACGTTTATTCGTATTTTCGTGCCTATATTGAACTCGGCACTGAAGCCAAGAAGATCAAGTTTGCGACGAGGTCCCAAGGTAATTCATCTCATCCAGGCCGTAAAATCTGGAACTCTTTTGTCGCCAGACAGTGGCCCCGGTGGGGCGCACATGATGTTATCGTCAGCGAACTGAAGGAATCCGAGGTCCATCCAATGATGATCCTTATTCGCGAAAACAGCATCAACGACCCATGGCCAACCGCTGACTTTTACATCCCCAAAATCCTTGATACACTTGGAATGAAGTTGTTCGGCAAGGACGCCTTCCCTGACGGTGTTGAAATCCTTCGGACTGACTTGCGAAGGTCCCTGCAAATCTTTGTTCAGAGGTCGTGGAATACTATACGTAAACAAGTTTCTGGTATGAAGAGTCGCCGAAACGAGATTGAAGCGACTGCAATAGCTGCTTTCAAAGGTTGGTTGAACCCATTTCCACTTCAATGCCTTCGATGAGGCTGAATTTTTTTTAGATCTAGAGGCTGAAAAGCTGATGAAAGCGAAAGTCAACCGAGCGATCCGGACCGTCGCAAAATGGAAAGAGTGCGCAGAGCTATTCAATACTGCTGAAAATGTGCGCAAGGCCGACGAGATGCTTGCCGAGCTGCAGGTGGTAATGGAGGGTTTGGGAGCGAAAATTCCGAAGAACAAGCATGTTCAGGCCAAAGGTACGCCAGAAGTCATACGAGTCGGGTAACTGGGACTCACTATTCTCAAAGGCACATGCAAAATATCCGCAGCTGAACTCGCAAACTTAGCAACGGAGGAAGATGTCACCGACCTGTTATATGTCTACCACGAATATTTCAAGACCAATTTTGAGGACGAGGACGAGCCAGCCATTCCCGACGACTTACCTGAGACAGAACAACTCAATAACGCGGAAGGGGACTTCAGAATGGAAGTGGAGGCAACCATGGGGCAGGGAGCCTTCGCCCACCAGTTCGGTTTCCCAACAGGACTTCCTGCGCAATTCAACACCTACCGCCACAGATCCGGAATCACTCCCTGGGACGATCCTGCGCTATTCAGAGAAGATCCTTTACCTGTTGGCCTCAGCAGGCTGGTGTTGTTGAGAGAACGAGTAGACATCCCAATATAAGTTCACACTACCTAAGCGTGTAGGCATCAGCGGTGGAGGGTAGTCGTATTCATCCAGGAGACGGTCCAGTAGGAGAGGCGCATGGTAGCGGACATAGTCCTGCTTATACCAGTGTACTCAGAGAGTCTTGAGGAGAGGGGAAGCGATGCTTAAAGAAGCTAGCGTAGAGGAAGGAAGACATAGTGTCTTATGCCAAAAGGCATACCCGAAAGGGCCTACATACTACAATGCTACATAAGGGTATATATACTAATATCCCTGGTCTGTGCACTCTAAACCCTTATATGGGTGAGGTCTAACTACCAGTAGCATAAGTGGAGCATACTGTGTACGACGCATGTACTAGAAGGTTCCATGCGGAGTGAATAACCGACTACCAGAAGGGCGGTACAACTACTGCGTACGTAGTCCGTGATGGTCCGTTATTATCGACCCTCTGAAGGTGAAATACTCGAACCCCGTTTCAGCTATAAATAGACTGAACCAACGTAGTGGTATGGAGCGAGATTCAACACTCCTCCTCACTTGAAGGGGGGAAGATTAATGCTTCAATAATCTAGCAGTATTAAAACCAGACATAGACATTGGAATCTTCAACAAAAGAGCGGCAGGGCCGTACGTCAAATGTCGGAGTCATTAACGATCATGCGGATTTAACCAGCTTTTGAAGGTTGGAAAAGCATTCCTATAGTGGAGAGGAATTGATGCTAGCGTTTGCTATGATGGCCATAAAGAATGCAACGACAATTGCTTTGAGCTATCAAATGTCCTTTAACTCAACTTTTGAACTCCTGCGACTAACTCGCTGCGACTTTCGTCTAAGAGTAAGGAGTAAGAAAGCCTAAAAAGGCTCCTCCAGAAATTGTAAACAGCAATTCTTTCGAAGCATTTAACAAATCTGTTTTTCCATGTAGGTGTGAAATATGAAAACCATTTTTGCTGATGCGAAATCCAGCGTGCGATTATTGTGAGATCAGGAAAGCAGCAGTATTAAGCCAGCGTAACCAAGGCCGTCACTTTGTGGTTATGTAGATCAATCAGTCACGGCAGTCCTATGAGCCAGCGGAGCAATGATGCTACAAGCCTCGTTCTGATTTAACTCAAACAAATTCCAAATTAATGGATTTGCAAATGGAAGTGGTCTCATGCAATTTTTCTCCATGCAAAAGGTATTTCGGCCGATGCGGATTAAGGATACAGTCCCAAGGAATGCATACACACTTTTTGTTATTTCCCATCAACTCCGAAAAGGAGGGAGGAACGATTAAGTCCCTTATTTGTTTTTCCATACAACTCCGAAGAGGTGGAAGGATCTTGAAATTGACCCCATATATTTTTCCGGACTCTCAGTTTGAGGCGGATGGATAAATTCCATGTAGATGTTTTACCGTAGACTCACAAAGAGGTGGAAGGTTACATTCAAAACCTATGGAGTTTTTCCTCAATCTTATAAAAGAGAGAAAGGATCGTTAAACCCTATCATATTTTTATCTTACGAAAGGAATAAGTTCCTGCCATATTTTTACAGTCGACTCTTGGACGAGTATGAAGGATTATGTTCCTGATTTATTTTATCCAACGACTTGTAAGAGGTGGAAAGGTAAAAAGCATAAACCTTATAATATTTTCTCCTACAACTCATTAGAGGAGGAAGGAATAATTTCCTAATGTTACATATTTTTGCCTAAGACGCTCATCGTGAGACGTCGGTGGGGATAACTCCCCATTTGTTTTATCAGCGACTCGCGAGAGGCGATAGGAACAATTGAAAGTCCTATGAATATATTTTTCCAGCGACTGTGGCGGAAAGGAATATTTCTGAACCTAATATTTTTATCCAAGCGTCTTCGTAAGAAGGCGGAAAGGAATATCATATCCTTTGTGTTTCCCCATTGACTCCGAAGAGGAGGGCTCGCAATGACGTAGGAATTGGTATCATGTTGTGGCAATCGCTCGAGCCAGCTAGTTGCAAGGCCGTTAGACTTTATTGCCAAAGCGAGGTCGATGAAGTGGTTTTTGGAAAATGCGGATAAAATCCAGCATAATCACATGAAGGCGGATTAAATCCAGCTCATTCAAGGATTGAAGATTCCTTCCACATAACACGTATAGTGCTCGTCTGGTGTCATTCAAACTCTCTTCTTATCTGGTAAGCCGAAGCTCATCAGATTATTCCAGTGTATTTTCTCATCCAGTCTGCAAAAGCAGTTTTGTTATCAACGCTAAGCATTTCTCACATGCGCGGATAACTGGAGAATTGAATCACAAAAGCGATGCCTTCAACTTGATGAAGTTCCTTTGCTGTTAAGCGCAGGATAAGGCGGTCATCGGATTTGGAGTAAGAATATTGTATCCGTTGTTCTCCTCCATGCTTTTCAGCATGTTAAGTTTCCTAATACATGTTACTCAATCATATCGCTTTTTAGGGCTTAGAAAGTGTTTATCATGTTACAAACCACCGCGGTGCACATCAATTAAGACGGACCGGCGAAGTGTAGCCATTGAAAGCTTTAATCGTATGCAGTTATTCACCAGCGATTAAGAACTTGTTTTACTGTACTCCTCCCTCAGCGACGAGTGTTTTCGATTTAAATATCAACGCGCATTGTTAATGGCGGATCATTATCGATGCAATTCCAGAAATAAAAGAATTTTCTCGCAAGTTTGTTAAGCTATGCGAGGCGAAAGCTCATATGGAGGTATTACCATCACATATTTTTAGGATGATATGTCCGAGCTATTGCGCTTTTCTGGTAGACACTAGCGTGAACGCGTAGCAAGTCTTATGCTTGTCCAACTCTAGTCGGTGAGTCCAAACGAGTTCTTCTTTAAATTGAACGCCTAATCTATTATAGTCTACCTGTAGGTGACCCGCGTAATGAACAGTGCGGTCTTTCCTAGTCAGGTTCAATTGTACAATGCGTTTTAACCAGCATTTTATTCTATAACTCCTCCACAACGGTCGTTCCACATAAGTGGTGACACAGAAGTGTGGTGTGTCAAAAGCGGTAGATATCCTGTAAAGGATGCGCATATTATGCATCAAATTGGCGAATATGTCAGCATAAGACATAGGATATGGTGGGTGGAGATTTCTTGAATGGAAATGGAAAGGAATCAGGAGGTGATCATGGAGTGTAATGGAATATATCCTGCGACATCTAAAGATGGCGGATAAAGAAATTGCTATCTCTTGCTTCATGCAAGTTTTGCTCTCTTCTTTGCAAATGAACTGGTTACTGCTATCCAGTTGCTGAATCATGACGTTTAAGGGTATATTCCCTCATCGAATAAGGCATCCAAGTGTGGATTGTTCGTAGAACGTTAAGCCTTTCTGTGTGCCGCTTGAACATAAAAGTTCTCGTTGATCAAACGATCGAGGTATGTTACATCTCGAATAAGCGATCATGTTTGGGCGGTCATCATGTTAACTGATGCACCGCAAAGCCAAACCCACAGTACAGAACCAAATTAATGGTTTCTCCCTTGATTTACACAATTAAGTGTCTTCCACTATAAACACTTGGACTGGCACATTATGCTCTAGTCAACGCTTAAACTACCACTGAGACGGGTAAGACATTCCCGTTGCCATAAAGCTTTTAGGCTCTCAAAGTGTAGTGCGGATCAGTCTCTCTACGTCAACCGTTGCTAAAGCATTGGGAGTAGGAGGTTTAAGTGGGTTATTCATGCCTCGAATGTTTGCTATTACTCTCGTTTAGACAAACTCTCCTCCATAATCAGTTGCGACATTGGCTGTTGTCAGCTATACTGTAGAGGTTTCTCTAATGAATCTTAGAGCCTCATAACTTCTTTCGAAGGAGGACAACTATCATCATGAGATAAGAAGTCATAGAGTAGCGTTGTAATAGACGACTAGCAATTCCATCAAATCCGAGTATTACGCTCAAGGACGAGGATATTTGTATAAAGAATTCTGGATAAAGGTACTGATGCAGTTTCCCTTGTGAAATAATCCAGAGTGGCGATGAAATGATGCAATCATCTCGACAAGTCGTAAAGACGAGTGAAGAAGGCATAATCATGGGAAGTTCTGTTCGATGATGTCAAACGATATAGTCTAGTAGGCGTGATGTTCAACAGCCATTCATCTCCTTGCTTATAATTACAAGTTCGTGTACAACGATGAGATTGGGTGAACGAAAACAGCTCTGCATGACTTATTGCAAAGGTGGTGACCTTCAACGATTGCCTCAAAAGCATTACACTCGAGGTTATACGTTATAAGATTTTCTTGATATAGATCGGCCGCACACTAATGTGGCGCTACAAATCTTTATCCCTAATGTCATAGACGAATGCTGGAATATAAAAGCAGTTCAGATACTTGTCGTTCCTGTGGGATTCCAGTTTCTTGCCTCAAGCCTAATGTAAAGTGACGAGGTCTAAGAATTAATTCTGGTGACATTGTACTGAAGCTCAACCGTTATACGTTGGGAGCTATTCTGCTAATTCCTAGACGTGTCGTAATTTCCTTTCTTTATAATGATGCGATTCATGAGATTCTGTAAAGGATATTCTTCTCAAATGAATAGAGCGACGTGCTCCCGCTATCATCTTCATATGATCCGTAAGGATTTCTCACTTGTTGCGTAGAAAAGGATTTATAGCCAGCGCTTACATCTCACGCAGCACACCGTTATTCGTAGCATTTATCAAGGAGTATGAAGTCGAAAGTACTACCGTGTATCCTTCCATTGGTATCAAGGTCAGCGACATCCGAAGATGGCAACACAAGAACTTCTCCGGCGCCAAGCTCCATAAAGAGCAGTCTAAAGGATTTCTTAAGGAATTCGTCGGCATATTGCATCGTATGGTGCTATACACATCCTCTTTCTCAATTATAGTTGCTAAATGGTGCGCTCAAGTCCTAATCGTGGACGGCGACTTCCATGAAGTCAAACTTCCTTAAAGCAATCATTGTTTTCCTGTAGTTGGCGGACAAAGCATTTTAATGTGCTCATCCATGCTCTGACTTAAAACAGGTCTTCAAACTTGGGCGCGTGGACATGCGCTTAACACAAGTGAAGGAACGTTGATGCTAGAAGCAGGGCGCGATATATAGCGACGCGGCTCCTCTATAAGAGAAATAGTATATGGCAGCAGTTGCTCGAGCCAGCGGCATATTTAACTATATTCTGAAGTATTTCCTGAAACAACATAATGGCGGTATTACCAGCTCATTATCCTTCTCCCCTTATTTCCCAGCTGCAAGGACGCGATAAGCGTTCTTCTCCTTGCTATCTTCTTTGGATATTTTTGCGAATGCCACAAGTGCTGCTGCTATTGGCGTACAGTAAGGGACAAAACCGTTCCAATGTTTTGAACTTTTCAGAAGATCAGCTCATAACTCAAGGACTACTGTGGCTGTGCACTTCCTAATTTAATTGTAGATAGTCCAGTATCTTATCTAATCATATGCAAAGTATGATTATGTAATCCTTTGTTTTGGGGGAGTTATTAATTAATTAATATTTTAAGTACATTGGAACAGTTTTGTCCCTCTCAAATTCTGAGCACATGACTTCGTTTATTGCAATCAAATAAATACAAATAAAATCATGTGACCATGTAGGGTGATGTATAAATGGATGTGCTTATTCTCAGGTGCAAATTAACTCCCCCACTATACCTTTACAACTATATGCGCTCTCTTTCCTCTACTCAGACCAATAGAGTCCTCTCTTACCTGGACCAAGGGAAATCTGCTCATCATATTGCTTCTATTACTGGTCTGGGAGTCAGTACTATTTCTAGGATTCGCTCCAAACATAGATCAACACTTTCCAAATCTGTTGGTGGCCGCCCATCTAAACTTTCTCCCTCTGATATCCACTATTCTGTTCGCCTCATCACCTCTCGCAAGGCTGACAATGCCTCCCAAGTCACCAAATCACTTCAAAATGTTATTGCCCAGCCTGTATCCACCAAAACAGTGCGCAGGGCACTCAGAGGAGCTGGAATGAAGGCTGTAGTCAAGCAGAAACGACCTAAACTTACTGCTGTCCATAGGAGGAAAAGGTTGGAGTGGGCAGAAGCACATGTTAACTGGACCCTGGAGGACTGGAAGAGGGTTATTTGGACAGATGAGTCCAAAATCAATCGGTTTGGATCAGATGGAAGGGTTTGGGTATGGAAAAAGGCAGGAGAGGGGCTGAATGATAGATTGGTTGAGGGAACAGTCAAGTTTGGTGGAGGAAATGTGATGATCTGGGGTTGTATGCTGTGGGATGGAGTGGGGTTTGCCACTAAAATTGAAGGGAAGATGGATGCTGACCTTTATGTTCAAATTTTGGGGGATGAACTAAAGAGGAGCATCAGGTGGTATGGGAAGAATGAGGAGGATATGGTCTTCCAACAGGACAATGACCCCAAACACAAGAGCAAAAAGGCTACAAACTGGCTAGATGAGTCTGAATTGGAGGTTATGGTATGGCCCCCACAGTCTCCAGACCTTAATCCCATTGAACATCTCCGGACTCACCTCAAGAATAAGCTGGGAGAGTATGATACTCCTCCTGATAGCATGAATACCCTATGGGAGAGGATACAAAAGGAGTGGGATGACATAGAACCAGAAGTGTGTCAGAATCTGATAGAGAGTATGCCTAGGAGGGTCCAGGCAGTTTTACAGGCCAAGGGAGCTTATACCAGGTACTAGAATACCCATTTTGTATATAAATTTCAAGAGGGACAAAACTGTTCCAATGCACTTAAAATATTAATTAATTAATAACTCCCCTAAAACAAAGGATTACATAATCATACTTTGCATATGATTAGATAAGATACTGGACTATCTACAATTAAATTAGGAAGTGCACAGCCACAGTAGTCCTTGAGATATGAGCTGATCTTCTGAGAAGTTCAAAACATTGGAACGGTTTTGTCCCTTACTGTAATGCCATGGTTTTATTGGTGCTGCTAGCCTTGCGGCCGCTGTCTACCATACCAACGTAAGCGCTGCAAATGCGGTGGCCCACTGCCTTAGCTTGGCATAAAGTGCTTAAAGCGCATGAGCTATCCATAGAAAGAATAAAGTGGTAGTCAAATAGACATGGAAGGGGTAAAGCGTTGAAGCCTGAAGTGAAGGAACAAACAGCGGACTTCTCAAAGATATTTTCTATATCCCAGCTTTATTTGATTAAGCGGGCCTTAGCGGCTTATAGCTGCCAGCTTAAGTGGGTCAAATAGCTCAGTTATATGTATGCTCGTGGTGTGTTATTCTACTCAAGGCGGGACTTGCCCAATCGACTTGAAACACAAGAACACAAGACTTATAATTTTCCTGACACTGCGGTATTATTGCGGTCACTAAGACCAGCTAATTTACCAGCAAAGCGGAGCGTAATGCTCAGCATAGATGATACATCATATAGTAAATTACTGAGGCGGATCTGAAGAGAATCCCAGAAAGCCCAAAGCGTTGTCGTCGATCAGAGAGAGAATACCAGAACAGAGGTGGAGCAACCAGAGCGGAACAGTTCTGCTGCAACCCAGAATGGGGAGTGGACCTAAAGTGGTCGAACCAGACCGGAGATGATAGTTTGCCAGATCAAAAACCAAGAACGGGTAACAACGTGTCAGCATCATGTAGGACTGCTGTGCGTAGTGCACGCGTTCACAACATGGGTC
Organism: Calvatia gigantea; assembly: GCA_025093985.1. Taxonomy (NCBI): domain Eukaryota; kingdom Fungi; phylum Basidiomycota; class Agaricomycetes; order Agaricales; family Lycoperdaceae; genus Calvatia; species Calvatia gigantea. The sequence continues at coordinate 44,864 of JACAAK010000005.1, read as the reverse complement.
AGACAGGGTATCAAGTGGACCAAAGGCACCACTGTCTCCCAGGTTGAAAGTGACCGTAGCCTCCTCAAACTCTACCAGCGTTGCTAATGCGGTCCAAGTGAGCGGCGGTCGGGGCCCATAACCTGTTGAGAGAACGAGTAGACATCCCAATATAAGTTCACACTACCTAAGTGTGTAGGCATCAGCGGTGGAGGGTAGTCGTATTCATCCAGGAGACGGTCCAGTAGGAGAGGCGCATGGTAGCGGACATAGTCCTGCTTATACCAGCGTACTCAGAGAGTCTTGAGGAGAGGGGAAGCGATGCTTAAAGAAGCTAGCGTAGAGGAAGGAAGACATAGTGTCTTATGCCAAAAGGCATACCCGAAAGGGCCTACATACTACAATGCTACATAAGGGTATATATACTAATATCCCTGGTCTATGCACTCTAAACCCTTATACGGGTGAGGTCTAACTACCAGTAGCATAAGTGGAGCATACTGTGTACGACGCATGTACTAGAAGGTTCCATGCGGAGTGAATAACCGACTACCAGAAGGGCGGTACAACTACTGCGTACGTAGTCCGTGATGGTCCGTTATTATCGACCCTCTGAAGGTGAAATACTCGAACCCCGTTTCAGCTATAAATAGACTGAACCAACGTAGTGGTACGGAGCGAGATTCAACAGGTGTTACATTGGCACCAATTGGCTGGGGTTTACTCGATAATACGCAGTGTGTTTATGAAGGAGAAGGACCCAGCACACACGACCGGTGTACTCATCGGAGACGAAGTGGGACTTGGAAAGACTGCTCAAGCGCTCGCACTGATTGCGTTTTTGAACCAGTCCATCTTGGGTCACAACCGGCATATTTCTCTTGTCCTCAGTGAGTTCTTTTCATGCCGACTTGTCTCTCTCTTATTAATACCCCGTGATTCTAGCACATAGGCCTTTTCTTGGTGGTGCTGACAAGATCCCATCCCTGCCACATCTTATCCTGTGTCCAGGAACCCTCATTGCACAATGGGTTCACGAACTCAAAGTTTTTTTTCTTCCAAAGAGTGTCGACATTCTTACGTACGATAGCCAAACTGATGGGAAATTTTTTTGGGGACCATTTGGCCCCCTACATCGCTTGAAGCAAGAGGCACACAATTGCATCATCGTTGCCAGCCATTCCGTATGCTGCCCTACTACTCGCAGTTAAATTTTGCTAACAGTCTCGCGAAGGCACTTTTCAATGACTTCAAAAAGATGCACCGAAAACTGAAGCAGAAGGGTGCTCGCCCCTGGGATATACCCGAAGCAAAGCAAGCACTCACTGGCACCATCTTCGTTGAATCGTATCTCACCATCATTGTCGACGAGGCCCACCACATGCGGAATGTCGGAACTAAACATACCGCTGCCCTTCGCCTTTTACAACAAGCGCAGATCAAAATCATTATGACCGCAACACCACTTCACACTGCCCCCAAGGTAAGAATCTCTAAAAATGGCGCCTGATTCACTTACTCAATTACTTTGAGGATATCGCGTCCTTAGCGCGGCTTGTGGGCATCCCCCACTTTTTTGATGATGCATCATATATTGAAGAAAAGAGTGACGCTTCCAACCTTCGCAGAGCCAAGAAGTTGGACGATGACGGAGAGGCTGCGCTCGCAGAACAACTCCAGATTGTCTGGCGCCTCCAAGGGTATTGTCGAGGCCACTTTTTGCGCAGAACGACTGCAAGTCGTGACTGGCAGGGAACGGCACTTGTAACCCTTCCTCCATACGTAGAGATTATCGGTGTTGTAAACCTCACAGACAGGGAGGTGACAGTCATTCAAGAGCGAGCAGAAGCTGCTAAAGCCACGTAAGGTTCAAATGAGTCTCCTTCTGCATTTTCTCATGGTAAAGTAGGGTTTTATCATGCAGTAATGCCCGAATTCACACAAAGGTGTGTTCAAGTTGATAGCAACATCAACTGCCCACTGACGGACTTTTCAGAAATTTTACCTCGAATATCACACAGCAGTGGGATATGCTAAAGAAGATCCCGCTGCCCCTTGGCCAACATTTAGCTCACTCGAGGATTGGGCTCCTGCGAGAAGCACTAAGATGGACGTCTGCGCCAAAATATGCACACACTATCTCACGCACGACGATGTTGAGGACGTTAAGTTCGAAGACGGAGAGCCCATCTTTCCGAAGGGCCCAGTCATCCCTGAGAACGAAATTCGGAGGACCCGCCGCATCATAATATATGCAGAGTTCCCGTCAATGGCTCCACTTCTCCAAAATGTGTGTATATCTTTCTACTAAATGAACTCATGATTAACGGCCTGCACTCCAGGTTTTGCAGCTCTATGACGTCTCCAGCCTGGCAATAAATGGAAAAATTTCTTTCGACCAAAGGGACCGCCGCGTGAGGGACCTCTATGACGATAAGAACCCCAGCAGGGTTCTTATTTTCTCTAGTGTGGGTTCTGCTGGTCTTAATCTTTCCATAGCTGATGTCGTAATTTTCTTTGTGAGTGTTCTTATCTGTTAATGCCTGCCCGCTACTGATTGAATGACCCCAGGACCAACCCTGGTCAGCTCAGGATGAACGCCAGATCAGAGGACGTGCACATCGCCAACCCCAAGAAAAAACAGTCAAAGTCATCCATCTGCTCGCGAGCGACTCTGCTGACCTTCTTATGAAAGGCGTAGCATGCGGAAAGCGCAACATGTTTGACGCGTTTGTAAACAAGGAACCTGACGAAGGTTTGCATTTTACCAAGTACTCTTCTACCTAATATCTAACAGACCTTTACAGAACTCTGCATGCTACTGCAAGGTCATATTCCGGATGCTGATGTTGACAAGGAGACTTCAGGGATTGAAAACGAGATCACCAAAGATGAGGAAGCTCCACCTCCCAAGAAAAAGAAGCGTCCTCGCAAGCCAATTGTTGTCAACGACGATGACGATGTGCCTCCAGCCGACCAACTCGATACTCCAGTGCCAGGGTTAAATAGCGGGGACTTGAGTGATGCCACAAGCTCAAGCGCACCCTCAATTCATGGTAAAATATATCTATGTTTCACTTTTGATAGCTGGTAATGTTTGAACTCCAGATTCGACCTCAGAACCCGAGATACCATCAGGGTTGCAATCGGAAAGTGAGAAAGGTGAGTTAAACCCTGCATGTCTGAGAAACCATCTCAAACACATGTTCTACTAGATGAGTTGGCACCTGCCACTGATGATGGTACCGGTTTGGCAGCTGGCTTTGATGACACGGATGTTGGTGAGACGGGTGCAAATCCTCTGGATGATCTCGACCAGATGAATATCGATAATGGTGAATGGAATTCGCCACTGGACGATGAGAGTAAGTCGGTACACTTTCATTGCATCATACTGATAACATATGTGATGCAGTACCCACAGGACCAACTGCACCTACGGGTGGCTCTGCAAGCCAGGCTGACCGCAGCCCTCCTTCAAAACGACCTCGACGCGACCTCACTGACATTTCAACTCGTGGAAGCCTCGCAACAAGCTCACTCAAGCACCAGGAGCAAGGCGGAGGCTCTGGTGCAGACCAGCAGATGGGTAATAAATTTGCTCTGAACCACTTGAGTAGCATACTAAAATGGAATTGGGGGTTTGACCAGCAGTTGGCAATATGCTGAAGGCAGCGGGGTCGACTAAACGTCCATTACCAAAACCCCGCCCTGTCCCAAGTGTGTAGTTGTTTTCCACTGGCTTCATTTCCTCACGCGACGCATGTCCAATGACAGAACCAACTGCAGCAAACCCAAGTGCTCCTTAATCGAGTCGGAAACCTAATCCGTTTGCTCCTGCTGCTGCATCACCAAGGCACTCCACCCCAACACACAAACCGGGATCACTAAATAACATCACCGTCCCCCCGAAAGCCGCATTGAAAGGTGAGCGAACTTTGAAGAAAGGGCCGTAAAGTCTCGCTGCGCATGTTATCTCTACTCGAATGAGTTGCTCTTGGCATACTTTCTTGGGCCTCCTCGTATTTCTTTTCCCGAACTCTGAACATTCAGGACTGCATTGCGTGCGTATTAGTTGTTGCTACTTCATTACCATCGTGTGCCCTTATTGGCCTATTTCTTGTTCCCGAACCCCTTATCAGAGTGGGATTTCCCAACCTTCCATTGAGCTGCCGTATTCCCCCACCCGTCCATGTGATTCCTTCTCCAGACAAATGGTAGGCTGAGCCTGCTGTGGGTTGAAACAAAATGGCGACTACAACAACATTTTTGTTGTAGGCGGGGTACGGGTAGATAGTCAATTTTTGTGAGATATTACCACTGCGTTCGTCGCCGACGAATGGTGTACTTATACTTCACTTAGTCTTTACGCTACAAGGATTGTTTTTCTGGTTCTTCTCAAATGCTGCCATGGACCAATCGACTTCCTCCTGGTGCAAACCTCTCGGCACGGTGGGATTTGTACAGGGGTTGAACACGTCTGAGGGGTTCCTTAAGTGGTAAGTCTACTCATTTTAACGTGATCAGGGTCTGCCCTTGATGAAATAATGGCAGCAATGGAGGTATCAAATATATTGCAGTGGGCGCGACGCAGAAGGGGGATGAACACTGGTATGCTCGCACCAATAAACAAAAAAAAAAACAAAGCGTACCTAATATCTTCCAGAGAAGTCCCCCAAAACGCGGAAGTAGCTCTGATTGGCTAAAAATGGCCTCATGTTGTTGTTTGCACCTATATGTCCCCCCAAGAGTTAAAAAGTCGGCTTTGAGGAGCATATTACGTCTGACTTTCTTTCTTTCTTTCGCCCTTCTTCCCCCTTCTTTCCCCCCTTTTTCTCCTGGTTGTAAGTGCCTGTGCATATCCCCTGCCATGAAGGTGGACTTATTTCATTTAGGATAAGGCTAGCCATGCATTCTAACCAAAGTCAGTTGCCAGACCCAGACCCTTTTGGTAATTCATATTCTGGTTGATTATACTTGGTCATTTAACTTACTGTTGAGCAGGCTCTCGGGGTGACCCTCAGGGCGCAAGTGCAGAGGCATCAGATCAAGGCACGTCCACTGATTGGGGTAAATGAACAGTTGCTGATATAGTTTTTCAGATTCTATGCTTTCCGAAGATTATTCAGATTTTATGCTCATGTCTTCTCAGATGATTGAAGAAGTTGACTCTATGGAGGCTCAATCTGGTTCTTTCCACTTCACGTTTGGCTCGGGAGACTTGTCGCTCGGTTCTTCAGCCCTCCCTCATAGTCCTGCGTCCCCAGCCGTGTCTGAACAGTTCGGGCAGAACCCTTGTGATGGTTGGATAGGCACACCAACTGATTTGATGTGCAGCTGCAAAAAGACAGCGTTTGTTGTTTTCCACGGTAAAAAAACCGGAGTGTTTACTTCATGGTGGGCGCGGTTTTCTAGTTTGCTCCTCATTCCCACTGAGACTATCTTACAAGGTCGTCCGTTGCACCACTCATCAAGATTCCTGATGCGCAGTTCAGAGGCTACCACTCTGAAGAGGATGCTGCGCATGCCTACCAATATGCCAAGGCCCAGAACCTGCTTGGGCCGGTCCCCCCTGAGTGGGACGATCACTTTTTTATAGCCCCACCATGGACACCTTGCAAAAAGGTTCGTCTAAATCCACCAACCCCGTCCCCCCCCGCTATTCCACCGAATACTCCGCAGAATACGGGGGTCATTCCTGCAGCCGCAACCCCACTGGTGCCCAATTCTGCTGAAGCACAACCCCATGCTGCTTTCTGGCAGGCTCCCCACCCCCTTCCTCCACCTCCATCATCCACTCCTCGTCGCGGAACGGAGTCGCCCGAAATGCCATCCTCTACCACCCCTCAAAAGAGGGAAAGATGTTTCTTTCCACAGGGAAAGGGTTCTTCAACTCCCGATCACCAACTCTCGTTGAACTCCCAGCTCGTTGGCGCTCGGAGTGGTTTGGCAGCTCGCCCACTTTTTGGTTCTCCACTGGCTGGGACACCTCGGAGGACGCAAATGGCAAACACCGCAAATTCGACTGCCGGAAGTCCCGCAGCCAATGATGATACCCGCTGGTGGGTTGTGGGTGTTGGGAACAACCCAGGAGTCTACCTTGGAAGGTAAGCGTCCGGTGCGACTGCAGTGTTTGATTACTGATCATTAATTTCAGGACGACCGCAACTCGGAATGCCGGTCCTATTGGCAAAACTTGGATGCTCGAATCTCCGGGGGGTCTCGCCCAAGCCAATGAAATCTTCGTCGATCTCTTTATGCGGGGGCGGGTCCAGAGGTTGGTCCCTGTCAACGTTCCATTCCCCCTTAAGGCATCTAGTGCGCCTCACTCCTTAGCTCCACACTCTTGGTGGATTGTTCCGGGTGGTCCCAGATCTGGCATCTATCTTGGCAAGTAAGTCTGAAGCTCGACCTTGGGATCTTGGGAGGCCATACTAATCGGTAGCAGGGTCACTGCCACTAGGGCTGCTGATACCCTGGAGCAGTTCATGGTTGAATGCCCAACTGAGGAGCAGGCGTACTCTGTCTTTGTTGACATGTTCATGTCCTTCAGAATTCAAGAAGGACTTTAAATTAGTGGCCCCCCATTTTGTACCTACCTTGTTGCTTTCTTGAATGTATAAAATGGTTTTCTTCTTGGAAGAAAGACTACTGAAGCCGCTCAGGTGGCCTAACGCAAGTAGTTTGAGTGCAGGACTCTGGGCACCAATGAAATTCGAGAAACAGGTAGGAGTGCTGAACGATCACGCACGGTTCATTTCCGGTGAATTTTAGTGGATGGGCGCAGCTCGCCGCAGACAAACAGCGAGCATCCCCTCTGTTATGCCACCTTTGTCTGAGAAGAATGGCAGGAGGGCAGAGCGAGGTCTTAACACTTGAACAAGGGAATGTTTACAAATAATTAAATAAGGTGCTAAGTTCACATCATTCATGCGATATCAAGTGCAATGCCTCAACAAGCTTGGACACTCTCAATAATCGTCCTAACTGAAGATCGGGGAATAAACTGAGCACCTGAGGCAGATTATAAAAGTTGGCGTGCAATCATGCGAGGGAGGGCTCTCGGGTGAGTGGAACCAAGCCTGCATCGCCAGTCTCACCCTATACCTTTCTCTCTGCACTAATGCCAGGGAAATTGTCGTGTAATGGACTTATCCAGCTATGCAGCTGCACCCCGCTCATCAAGGAAGATTGCTGCGTGCATCAATCTCACTTGGCTGCGCAATGTTCATCCAGGACGAACATGGCAGGGCACCAATCTGACCGTGGTGCGTGCTATTCATTCTGAAATCGGGATGAACACTACTGCACAAATACAACTACTATTCTCCACATTCCAATGCGCCGTTTGTTGAAACAAGGCACACTGATCTCGTCTGCCTCAATCCCAACCTTCTCATTTGTCCTGGATGAACCATTGATGCCTGAACCTAGTGAGTTGAGATAAAGGAATGCATGCTTTAATGGTAAGATGTGTGCAAAGTGAACTCAACTAAGCAGTGGCGTTGGCAACTGGAACCTTGTGAAGTCTGTCGTTGTCTCCAGGCTCCCCGTAGATAATGTCGTCTGCTTCTTCGCCTGCATGATCTTCGGAAATTTCTTTCTCCACAGCAGCAGTGGTGGCTTCAATGGCTGCCTGTTCTTCGGCTTTTGCCTTCACCTCAACAACTTTTGCCCAATACCGAGCCCAAACAGTCGGAAGGCGGGCCGACATGACGAACGCCAGACCTTGTTGAAGGAAGGAGGGATCAGAGTCCTCTGGCTTGCAGTTCTGAAGGCTGGTCCCGTGAAGCTGGTTGGGCCGCCACACAACGAGGGAATTACTACTCGCTTTGACTTGAATACCGCACTGGCCAAGGTAGAAATGGCCCCCGTCGGTGTCACTCCCACGCCAAACGGCTGCGAATGCTGCTGCAAACCTGTGAGGCTGGTTCTCAAAATGCATTGCTCTTGGAATGGTAGCATCAGCCAAGATTATTATAAGGGGAGGACCAGCTGGTACCATACCGGGCGTAATTTTGAGCCATTACACCAGTGGGTAGCACAAGCTCAGCATTATGAAATTTGATGTTCTCATCAGCGATGCAAATAGAATATGTTCCTCAGTTATCGCCGTGATCTTTCCAATCGGGGGTCATCACTGGAAAGTTTCCCTCCTTCAACCAGCCAACCCACTCGTCCTGAATTTCGGGGGGCAGACGCTTGCGAAGGATGTTCCATATGAGAGCAAAAGCACTGCTTTGCTCCCTCCGGAAGTCAAGGGCAGCCTCATCCGACATTTTGCGAAGAAGGTTCCGGACCCAGTAGGACTGAGGCTTGCTACGAGAGCCTGCAGAAAAACCAACGATAGGGAGGGAACCCGGATCCTCCATCTGGAAATGGAAGTCTAATTAAACTAACCTGGAGCTAGGAAAAGAAAAAAAACGCATGTGAGAGTCCCCACAAAGATCAGCTGCTTTTGCAATTATCTTCCCCAGCCACTCCAAGACCCTAATTTCATTGCAAAAGCTTCGAAGAACCATAAGTACGATTTCGTCTGTGCACTCGTCATGAACAACAATATCTTCATGCGCTTCAACAGTGTGTATAATGCTGGATTCCACCACCTGGATTGGTTTGCACTGCTTGAGGCGCAAGTCAGCCTGTTTAGCGCGGACAAGCCAGTGCCACCATTTATTATATATATCCTCGCTTTCACAGATGAAGTTCCCAGCAGCAGGATATGACTGGGTGAGCTTCAGGAGTGTGATGGTCTCGATTTCAGTGTTGAAATCAGCGATTTTCTAGAGATTCCAATTCAGGCCAAGTTTCTGGGCTGTGTTGCGCCGAATGTTGTGAATGCGGCCCTTTTCCTGCCAAAGATAATCAAGAGTACCTTGAAGCTCAGGCGAAGCCTCGCCACGTTTTGCTGCATTGTTAAATATCACCAGGGCTTCCCGGATGAGTTTCTCAGGTGCAATTTCCTCCCCTATCGGCCCTCCCTCGTTCTCAGCAATCTGAATCAACTCTTTCATGAGAGCTTCCTGTATAGCTGGGTTGGGATCTGAAAGGAGTGTTTGGAGGTATCCGTCGCTGTTCATACCGTCGATGGGAGCTTGGTGCAGGGGGCGAGGAACAGCAGGAGGCATTGCAGGGGTGAGATGAGAAGGGTTGGTGCACTATTGAAGGATCAATGCCTATTATCACAAGATCAAGGGTTCATCGCGAGTCCAAACAGAGGCAAAATGTGACTGCGACTGTGACAGACATGCTTTTAAGGAGAGCCTGCTCGTCCTCCTCTCTCACTTTTTCCCCCTGCCCACACGCCCCGGTTGGGTTGCAAAAGCCTCCCTCTGCAACCGAAGCACTCCCTGGTTAGATCCAGGACTTGACTTCGACAAGGAGATGGCTCCAGCACCCCAGCTGCGTTTCGGCCTCTGGTTTTCCCCCCTCATCTCCAGCACCAGAAAATTTCGTTCTGCTGCCCGGCCCATTGCCCGAAGGCCCTCTGAACCAAGATTAGGCGTAGGACGCGTCTGCTCAAGGGAAGCACGCGCCCCAGCCTTCCAGGCACCGGGTTGGGGAAGTTTAGTGACTTGAGTGGAGAGGGGGAGGATTACCAGAGGTGAACAGGCAGAAGTAGATTACCCCCTTTAGTTATGATTTCTTGCGCGCATTGGCGGGTTCGTTTAATCAAACTTGTTTTCCAATGCTTAATTCGCTGCCTTTGGAGGCCCGGCAGATGTCCTGGAAGAGGTTGCGCTTTGGGAGCCCCAAATTCCCAGCATTCGCCCCAGATGAAAGGCAGCATACTAGGGCTGCCCCAAATTGGGTGCCTCTGAACTCAGCTTGGGTCCAGTTTCGAACCTGCTGGCTCTGGGCACGGTCAGCCGAACCGAAGTTGGCCAGGATGGGAAGGGATCTGGTCGCCCAAGACGGTTGGCGTGGGACCTAAGATGGTCCGCCCACCACTCGTCCCCGACGAGTTCTACTTCCACTCAGAGAACTCCAGCCATGCTTTCATTTGCGATTTAATTGTGCAATCAATCAACTTTTTCGTCCTGGATGAGTTGCTGCATCACCTGATTTGCACTCAGCTTGGGCGAGTAGTAGCCCCTCCTGCAGTTCAGAAGTAAAAAATTTGGCGATTAAAGTATACTCCTAAGTGCCCTTTAGATACACCGGCTAGATCCTAGGGGGCCACCATTTGCCTAGGACAAAGTAAGCCTCAGCTCTGATCAGTCCATATTTTTGGCCTAGGACAAAACTTGCTGACCAGGCGAACCTGGGATTGAACTCACACTCCATTCCTCTTGGACGAGTAGGTGGGGCGGACATGCAGTAAGAAAGGAGCCATTCTAGATATGTATTCATCGTCTGGGGCAGCCAAAGCACTAGGATTTCCGCACTAGACTTGTCGGCCACCAATCTACACTCCGCCAATAAAGCTTTCAGCCCTGAAGTTCTGGGAACATTAATACTGACTTGGCAACTCTGCGTTAAGGGCTTTTTTACCACCACGGCCAGCATGGGATCAGCCAGCTACTTAAATTGCCGCCGATAAGGCTCACTTCCAATGCTCGCTGACTTGAAGTCCAACGAGGACATGATCCTTTCACTAACGAAAACCAGGTGGTGCAGGAAGTAAAAGAGTGGCGCTGACGCTAAGTCTGGCAGTCTGGTCTCATCGACTGCAAGTCTAATGAGTGCTCTCGCTGACGAAAAGTCTGGTGGCGGGGAAGTGGAAGTAGAAAAAGGCGATAACGCGAGTGCGGACCAAACACTGATTTGATGGGGCATATTTGGCTAGTCTGTGTTTGGCTGGCCCTTCGATCGTTTCGTGCCAACGCAAAGTCTTACAAATAAACAAAGACCTCTCTTCCAGTTCCCCTGGCCCCATCTGATTCAGCCTGTCACTGCCAAGATCCGAAGTAAGTGTGGTCGCATTCTTCTCGTCCCAGGTTCCAGGATAGACTTGGCAGTCATCCATGGAGGAGATAGAGAGTAGACTTGCCGTCACTCTCTTTTTCCTTGAGTTGAGAGCAGACTGAGAGTCGCTCTCGCTATCTTTAGAGCAGACTGAGAGTCGCTCTTGCTATCTTTAGAGCAGACTAAGAGTTGCTCCCGCTATCTTTAGAGCAGACTGAGAGTCACTCGCCCTATCTGTAGAGCAGACTGAGAGTCGCTCTTTTCTTCTGCTCTCTGCTTGAAGCTTTCGCAGCTGACATTCGCTAAGTACAGTTAAAATGCCATCAAGGCCGCGCGATGCTCGAGGGCGCGTTATCTTCAAGCCTTTCAGGCACCCGGGAGATGGTAAGATCCGCTTATTTTTGGAATTCTTAACCGATCTCATGTTTCCAGTTGAAATACAGGCTACGGATGCTCGGTATATTGCCCAGCTCGATTCAACGTACATATCTGCACCGAGCAGAGACCCCCTTTCCAATGGTGCCCCAACCTCAGAGCGTCTTGTAATCACCACTCCAAATGCCAACTACTTGCCCCATATCAACCTCTGTGGTCAAGCTGTGACGCTGCGAGTTGATGGTCATTGGGGAGCCGAGGATTGGGCTCAGTGGCCGCAGTGGTATTTTGATGGGCAGGAACACTTTGCGTATATCCTCCGCAAGCCCCCTCCTGCAGACCTGCCGTCTCACCCCCTTCGTCGCCTTTGGTGGAAGATGGAGGAGCATCACTTCATTCAGGAAGCAGGGCTTAACGTGGGCCGCCTAATGGAGAATATCTCGGATGAGCTGTACGAGATACGGCTCAGGTTAATGGAGGAGGTCCGGGCATGCAAATGTCCAACAGGGCAGGATTTTCAGAGGCTTCACCAGAGTGTGTCAAAAATGCAAGCCTGCACCTCTGCACTCCGTTTCACTCCTCAGCCATATGCAAGTGTTCTTTTCACAGTTGGGGCCGCGCAACGGCATTGTTTGGAGACGCGAGCTATGTTGGACAAGATCAATAAGTGGAATCCGAAAGTCCCCTTGGGAGAAACACCTCTGGCAGATAATACGATCATGGGATGCGTAACTGATCGAATTCCTTATGTCTATGAGATGCATGAAAAAGGAGTACTGGTGTGGTTCGTGCGGTCCTTGTCACAGTTGTCTCCCACCACCAACATCGTCAAGGAGTGGTACACAACGAAACCAGCTCAGGTTGGCATTGAAACAAAACCTTTCTGGCCTGGCTCCTATTCGTATGCGGGCCCACTTTCATCTGACATGCGAACCGTTATCGAGAATTGGAAACCCGGTGCCCTTGATATCAGGCTCCTCGGGAAAGGAGTATCTCCGGAGCAAGAAAGTTCAGCCATCGCCGAAAGTTCCACCACTGCTTCAACTTCTCAGCACACTGCCGAAAACCCTCGCCTCATTGAGAACCCATGCCCCACCGAAAACACGTGTTCCACCCGAAACCCTCGCCCTGCCCGAAACTCGCAGGCCAACAGAGGGTCTGGGAGTTCTAATGCTGGACACAGACGTGCTACACCATGTGAGTATTGAGACGCAGCTTGGGAGGAATTTTTAATGGATTGCTTTGCATATAGATGCCCGGGCTGAGGGAGTGGCTTCACAAGGAGAACAAAGGACACCTCAGATGGGATTGAACCTGTCTTTATTCCAGCCTCTAAACTCGCCATATGCACCAATGCTCCTCGACGCCTGGAAAAATGCTCTTACGAACGTTGACACAAGTCCAGGCCACGTCGTTCAGCATCCCAACTTTGGCACATTCTGAGGTTATGTATTCCCACCTGCCCATCTTTTCTGCAGAGACAATCTCGAGGTCGGTCTGGACCAAATGCTCGGTTGGCTCATTATCCGCGGGGCATGGATGGGTTGTGTTGCAGATCACAAGTTGCGCAGCATTCCCCTTCCAAATCCGCAACAATGGCGAGACTACCTCCGAGATGTGTCACTTGGGCTGGAGCTGACTCGACCCGATAATCGGAAACCCTTGACCAATTCCAAGAAGGCTGTGGGCCGTGGAATGAAATCCAGGGAAATCACCAAGGATATTTTCACAATCCAGATCCCATCAAAGGAAATGGTTCATACAATCTTCTGGAACAAGCACATTGTGTGGCGACGTACCCATATCAACTTCCCCCTTCTCGAGCGCCAGCTCGTTATATGGGATGCCCACAAACACAATTTTCAACTGGAGCTCTTGACGTTAGACCGCTGCCTTTTACCCGATGTCTGGGACACTCCTGAGGGTGCAGCGACCCGGGATTCCAAATTGAGTGCCTTATGGCCAAATGATATCATCCTTGTGGCAAAGTTGCCGGAATGTGGAGACGGGATTTCGGCTGTTGACTGGAGAGCTCGGTGCCCCTTTGTTGAAGCGTTTCGCCAAATCATTATGGATTGGCCGGGGCAAACGCCTCAACAACTTGCTGGCCTTTCATTTCGTTCATCTGCAAACGGTCAAGACACTTGGAATCAGGCTGAAATGGAAAGGGTTGAGAGGTTGGCTGCCGACCATTATTGCCAAACTTTCTATAATTATTTTGGTAGGGCCCCTTGTGTTCCTTATGTCCGTCTGGTTGGGTACTAGTCGTCTTGTTATGCCGATTCTTTCCACCTCTACCTTCCTCCGTTCCTTCTTGACCCCCAATTCCTGTTAAAATACAATGCGTCCTAAACACGAAACGTCTTTCTTGGTGTGCCACGCAGAATATCCATTGGAGTACTGCGCGTATGAAGGGTTCTTGGTTCAAGACAAAAGCTGAGAATTAAAGAGAGGCTCAATAAACAAGGTTTTCGTCCTGGATGAATGCTGTGGATTCAGGAGAGGCCCGATGCGCAATGCATTCATTCTTGATGAATGTTGTGGGTTCAGGAGAGCCTGGCACACAATGTTTTCATCCGGGATGAATGCTGTAGGTTCGGGTGAGTATTAACTGATTTATTAGGTTTTCCATATTTTTTATATTTTTTAACTAATAGATATCACACAGCGCATTCGTCCTGGACGAATGTTATGGATTCAGGAGAGCCTGACACAATATTTTCATCTAGGACGAATGCTGGGCATTCAGGAGAGGACCAGCACTGAACATATTCGTCTTGGACGAATGTTGTGGATTCAGGAGAGCCTGACACAATATTTTCGTCCAGGACGAATGCTATGCATTCAGGAGAGGGCCGATGCAACGTTTTCATCCCGGATGAATGTTGTGGATTCAGGAGAGCCTGACACAATATTTTCGTCCAGGACGAATGCTATGCATTCAGGAGAGGACCGACGCAATGTTTTCGTCCTGGACGAATGTTGTAGACTCAGGAGGGGCCCCATACACCACGGTATTGTCTGCGAGGAATGCTATGCACCCGTGCGAGTGCATGAAAGCACTGGGATGAAGGCCAGGCACTTGCGTATGTCAGTGCTATATGTGGACTTCTACCACAAAACCCTTTGTCGGGGACGAATGGTGAGGATCCTCTTGCGTATGAGTTCTGCTGGACTGGTAGCTGAGCAAAAACCAATCGTATTGTCTCGCAATTAATGTACATATGGGAACAAACAGAACGGGGGGTGGGTTGAGCTCCAAGGGGGGAGGAAACAAGCAAGATTAACCTGCTCACATTGTACACTGATCGGCCACACTGCAACACAGAGCAGGGTTTATCCAGGAAATCCGTGGACACATACCCTTGTCCCAGACGAATGCAGCGTGTCAGGAGTTGCTTCATTTGCATCGGATGCATGGCACGAATCAAGGCTTCTCTTACTACACAAATTCGTCCCAGACAAAAGTGTTATTATCTTGTGAGAACGGAATATGTTAGAAGCCTGCATGCATACAAATGGTATGCGCACGTTTCGTCTCGGACGAAAGTAGTACACCAATGTTCTTAGGGCTCCTTTGGACGTGTATCGACTGTCGTATGCAACTCATGCAAGGCGGCGGAAGCCCAGTTGCATGTATACCATTTGTCTAGGTGAACCTGACCCAAGTCCTGTACTCCACCCACGTCCTTCTCCTTCCGCCCCATCGTTGACAATATATGTACTCCAGACACTGGGACGCTTTGCCTTCTCTCCTGCTTCTTCATCCCCATTCATAACCTCCTCCGAAGACAGCATTTGAACCAATTCCTCATCGATTCAGGGAGCTGCTGGTGGCCTGGTGGAGCCATCTTTCACCTTCAGAACTTCAATACTAGATGTCTCCCCCTAGCCCCCAACACACTATTGGTCACATGACAAAAGTAAAGTGCGGAGATGTGCTTTATCACACGATCAAGGCTCAGTGCGCCTCGGCTTTGGGAGCCCAAACGCCCAATACAAAGCCTCTGGTACGTGTTTGCATATATCAATTTCTTCCTATGTTTGACTCTATGCTGATAGACGATTTGTTTTTTGTGGGTACCGATATGCACACTTGCGGCCCCGACAGCCCCAAAATGCCACCAGAGTCATTTGGCCCACCTCATGCACTACAACTACCTCTCTCCCACTACACTTACCACTTCCAGTTCCACCTCCTCTAAGTATAATCACAAGGAAAATGGTCAGTGCAATGACAGACTTGCAATTAGGAGGTAGAGTGAGGCTCATATGGCACGATTCGAGGCTCAGAACTCCCCCCCCTGAACAGTGAGACAGCTAAACTGAAGTGAAGCTGAGGACCCTGTACTCCCGAAGATGAAAACTCCAGACCCGCAATATGACCACCCCAGCCAGCGAAAGTCACTCCAAGTGATGTGTTAGGGATCGAGGACAAGTGAGTATCTGATAATTAGGTGCGAAATCATTTTCTGTTATTGTCCAATCCCATTGATTTAAATCTCAGCTCATCGTTAAATTTAGCAAATCGCTGCCAGGATAGCTCAGTGAAGACTGCGAGGCAAACTGGAGGAGGATTATGGGGATTAAATGGGGTACGACACCTCAAATTTGTGTTCCTTTACCCGACCCTGTGACTGAGCACTGAATTGCACCATCACTTGTTAATTGTCATCAAGGGTAAGGCTGCCGTGTCCTATAGACCCTCGAAGGCTTTTGCACCAATGGCAGTCCAGAGTAGTGGTCATTCTTGGCGCCCAAGCTGGAGAATGAAGCTTTACTTTAGTGATCACACGAGCTTGAGATTTGGTGGCTGCTGAAGGGACGCTCCTATGTACAATGTTTAACCTCTCATCCATGAACTGATACCGCCAAGGCCCCTCTGAACAGAAGGAAATGTGACTCCTACCCGAGTGGTCAAGTACATGTGACATTCGCATTTGATCTCAATGTGAGTTTCACGTTCCAGCCGGCAAAGGGAGGGCAAGTTGCTCGAATGGGATGGCTAAACCACTGAGTCAGATTCCAACTGCAGTGAGGGATGATGAGAAGGGAGGTCTTCACATACCGATCGGTGCGCCAAAAGCGCTTTTGCATGTACTGACGACAACTAATGCCATACAATGGCTGGGGGGGGGGTTTATCACTTCCTTTCTACTTCCTTCACCTCATCGCCAGACTTGTTGTCGGCGAGAGCATTTAATAATTCTCATTAGACTGACAGTCAATGGGAGCAGACTGCCAGACTTAGCGTCGGCACCACTCTTTTCCCCTCTACTATCTTTCTTCAAGGCACCCACTACCAGACTTTTGTCAGTAAAAGCATTGCATTTGCGTTATACTCCTAGTCGGCGAGCACCCCTGTTCTCCAGAAATCATGGCCTTCGTCTTGGGCGAAATCACTTGCATAATGAGTTCGCCTCCGGCCATGACAACCCACCATACTGGATTCTCCCGCATGGTCCTGCTCGCCCTAAAACCCACCGAGTACATACTCAGGAGGGTATCCAAGGCACCTGGGCTGATCTCATTCATAGCATCAATATATGTCTCCCTCCACTCAATTTCTCGTCTTAATCTAATGTGCACATACCCCAAAGAAAATGGTATTGAATCTTACAAACCAAATCCACTCTATTTCCGAAGTAACCAAAGCCGTCGTACTCAGTGGCCTAAGCAAACAAATCAACATCAGCGTCCGAGGCGAAATGCTCAATTTCAAACTCACCGCCAACTCTATGGTCGCTCAACTATCCATACTCGCTAACGAAGTTGTGCTTGTTTCACTGGGAGTCAGTACAGACAATGTATTGGGTGACGGACGTTTGTGTATCCAAGTCTGAGCATGCGCAGTCCATTTGTCCACAACGAACAGGTGCATACTCAACACGTGAACATGTAGTCCATTCGTTGAGGACGAATTGGTGTGTATCCAGGGCGTGAACACATGATCCATTTGTCCTGGACAAATCGGCATGTATCCAAGTCTGAGTGTGTCCACACAGCGGATGTGGAAGGTCCTTACAGATAATGTGAATTTGATAGTGGTGAATTTGACAATTCAAGTTTGGTCGATCGTGCAGGTGACACAAACTGTTGTGGGTGGGGACTTGATGAAGATTGAGGTGGATGTGAGGGGTGAGATTCTGGAGTTGAAGGAGGCGGTTTAATGGGATGACTGAGAGTTTGGGTGTGTTCGTTGATGAACTTACAAGAATAGCAACCTGGCTACCATCCTCGATGAGAATGCCACAGCAGTACATCAGAGCAGAGTTGCATATGGAAATGTCCTGGTCTTCCTTTCTGATGTGGTAAGTATGGCGATACTCATTGTATTTCCATTGCTTCTTGGAAAGTGCAGTTGCAGTTATTACGTAGACCCCCTCTGAGCCGCAATGAACCAGCACCTACTTCCTTGTATAAATCCCGCTCAGTTACCCGGGCCGAATGGCCTGCAGCCCAGTCCCATACTCACGTTTGTTTATTCTAGATGAATGGATTGCACCGCCACCTCACTCAATCGTCTTAGACGAATGGGCTGTGTGTTGGCGTGTTGAATACACACTCATTCATCCTCGACGAATGGACTACATGTTCGCATGTTGAATATGCACCTGTTTATCATAGACGAATGGGTCATGTGGTCATGTATTGAATATACACCCATTTGCCCAGGACAAATGGACTGCATGTTTGTGCCCTGGATATGCACCAATTCGTCCTGGACGAATGAGTCATGTGTTCGCAGTTGAATATGCACCTATTCGTCCTGGACGAGTAGACTGCATGTTCATGTATTGGGTATTCACCTGTTCATCATGGACGAATGGGCTGCATGTCCGCACTCGGACTTGGATATGCACCGACTGTGTGCCCACGCTCATACTTGGATATGCGCTAATTCGTCCAGGATGAATGGGTCATGTGTTCATGTATTGAATATGCACCCATTCATCCAGGACAAATGATAAGCATCCGCAATATATTTCTTAATCCTCTTCATACCCACATGTGCAGCCGTCCTCACAAAACGTAAAAGCAGGTTGCTTGGCGGAGTCATGAGATCTCAGAGTCATGAGATCTCTATGTCTATCAATGAGCATAGCGCAGCCGTTCTCCCAGATGAGTGGAGTGTGTGCTCATGGTTTTTGTCATGGACGAACATCCACATTTCAGTTCACTGTTTTCAGCATCTGGGTTTTGAGAAGGCCATCTATGTCTGCTCACGTAAAGTTCTCATATTTTTGCTTGTGATCTTCTCCTTGTTGGGCTTGGGTGTGTGGTCTGGGATGTCCTGTGGCGACGACTATCACTGTTCACCCTGGAAGCCACATGTGAACAAACACAATTCATTCAGGAAGAACCATTATTGCAAAGTCATGCTTGAGATATTGTCATTTGTCCAAGATGACCGGTGATTGTGCAGCCATGGAGCAGCAAACACAATTCTTCCAGGATAAATGGTGGTTGTACGGTCTTGTGATGGTCCTGCACATATGTTTGTCTAAGACGGGGGGTGGGTTAACTAGACTAGTGGGATTAAACTGGAGGTATCCCCCCAACCATTGCGCGTATTCCTACGCATACCCTTAGTGGAAATAAATATGGGCCACTTTCACCCAGCCTTAAGTTTTGGAGGATTTTTGCGTGAATAGGAATGGAAAGTAGCAAAAGCGGCGCAAAAATTGGGGTATGTATTCAAGGCGCGAACGCGCAA
This sequence comes from Calvatia gigantea, assembly GCA_025093985.1. Classification (NCBI taxonomy): domain Eukaryota; kingdom Fungi; phylum Basidiomycota; class Agaricomycetes; order Agaricales; family Lycoperdaceae; genus Calvatia; species Calvatia gigantea. Next base: position 25,885 of record JACAAK010000005.1, on the reverse strand, counting down.
TTCGTTCATCTCGGAATGGGCATCTATCGAAATCTGGTTGTGAACCTGCAGTTTATTCGTCCCGGACGAATTGGCACGCATTCAGCACTTGAACACGCAGTCCACTCGTTCGCTGTGAATCTCTGCGTGTCCAGAAGGAGAGCACGCGGCCCATGGGAACATAGTCCATTCGTCCTAGCCTTAGGGGCACCAACATAAGAGCTCTGGTGCCCGGTCAGTGATCGGCGGCGTTCCCCTACACCCTATAGGTACAATTTATATACCACCAGAATCTACTCGTCGAGACGATTCCAGCCATAAAAAAATCTCGCCGAACCGACCAGATCCTGATTTTCTACGGCCTATTCTTTTGTCGCCACCAAAAAGCCGTGTCATTGCTAAATACGTTCTGTATTTGCATATTCTTCGATAAAATATACGATTAATATACCGCTGGAATCTACTCGTCAAGGCGATTCCAACGGTACCAAGATCTCGTCGAACGGACGAGATCCTGGTTTTCTATGGCCCATTCTTTCATTGTCCCCCAGGGGCCATTGCCATTCCGGAAATTGCCGGGATCCGATGACACCTCCCAAAACGGTGAACCACTGCCACTGGCACCCTAGTGGCGCGCCCCCCTGCCATTTCTCCCACCACTCCCCTCCCGATCTTGCCAGTGATTGAGGCCGATCGTGTTTCCCAATCCAGCCAGTGATCGAATGGCTGGCTGGCGAGTCTCTCCCCCTGGCCACGACCATTGCCTGCCGCCTGCCTATCCCCTCCCATCCCCTTCCGTCCCCCTCCCCTCCATACACGGCGGGAGCGCTGCCGCAGGCTATGGCCGCATATACTCACCCATAGGTTGAGAGAAAAGACCTTCAGTGAGTGTCAATTCTCGTATGGGTTCTCATTGAGTAATAGAACCCACCGACGTCGTGATCGCGGGCATCGGGCACAAACGCGTGGCCTTTTTTCTTCAACCACAACGATGACAGGGAGGTGGGATGTTTTTTTACCTACCTGTGAGTAACATGCAAGTCCGCGAAAATTTTTACTGATGTATTTTGCAGGTCCAAGCGCGCGCGTTCTGGTGCATCGTCCGAGGGGCCCGAACGACCACTGCACGTAGTAGGACTGCCACCGCCAAGTTTTTGGCACTGCTAAATTTTTATTTAGGACGAAAAAGTCAAGGGAACCCAGGGAGGATACAATCTGGTACGTCAATACACAATGTTATGGCTATGTACTCATTGGTTTGCATGCAGATGCCCAGTTTGCTCACGCCCTGTCCTTGGACAGCTCAAAACCCACGACGAATGTGCGATCAGCACTGTGGACTGCACGCTTCGAGGGGGAGAACAAGTTCGGGTGGAGAAGGACGCTGTGACGAGCAGTTTGCGATGTCCGAACTGCTCGTTCAGATGTTTTATGGGTTTGGAACTTGTGGTGCGTCGCATTATCTTATTGCAAATTTTACTTACTCACTTGTATCCAGAATCATTGCCTGCAATGTACCCCGCCCTCAAGGCTACAACCATTCCTTCTGTCTCCACTACCAATGATCTCAAACACTCTAGCGCCATCACAACCACACCCACCATCGTTAATGCGAACAGGAATGCTGGCGCCATTGTCCGTTGTAACCCCTGCCGTTGCAACTTGGCGGCCGGTTCCATTAGCTCGTACAGGCACACCAAGGACACCCACCCCCCTTCTGTCGTTGTCGGCCGACACTGTCCCCAAGCGTACACTGATGTCAGTACCTAGCGATAGGTCCAGGGACTTCACACTGGTGCTCAGAACACGGAACCCGTCGGCAGAAACAGTCGATGCTCGTTTTACGCCCAGCACTCAGGCACCAAATCTTCCTGAAGACACCATCCAGACGCCCTTTCTAGCCAAGTACAGAGTTGTTATTAATACTCGCTTCAATGTCATTATCTGCCTCGACTGCCAAAATATCGTTAATCCAATGCATTTTCGCCAACATTTTTTGGACAACCATAGAGACCTTCAAGCACCTACTTCGCTTGACCAAGACCTGCAGAATGAGGCCAATCAAAGCCGCCGCCGCCTCATATCTGGCCCCGTCCTGCTGGCGCATGAAGTGCCACCTGCGTACGGCCTTCGGCCACCAATCCCTGCACATCAATGTCCCGCATGCCACCATTGTTATACCACGCCGCAGTCTCTTCGTGAAAATTTATGTCCTGGACAAACTGCCACTCCTATGCATGCCTAGCGCTTTACTCACAATAACAAGAGCCCATGGTTCCCTGTTCATCCATTGCCTCCACTACTACCTCCAGAGCACAATCCATGGACAATATACCAGACTGCCCGAGGAACAACCCTCGGCGGCACCCTCCCCTCCCACCACTACCTTCACCATCGTCATCTCCCAACTCCAATCCCAACTCCTCGATACCTAGACCTCCCTCGCTGAATATGCTAACAAGGTCCGCGCGCTCAAGGAGGTCATCGTGGATCAAGGGTGCATTCGAAAAGAGCTCCGACATCTACGACTTCATGGAAAGTCGTCAACGGGAGCTCGTTACGGAATCTATGGAGGCGGAACATGAGAGGAGTGGTGATCATCATTGTCACCACCACTTCTGCGACCACCATGACCAAACGGATGATGGTGGGTTGTTGGAACCCGCGGGAGGGTTCGACCATGACAACGACGATGATATCCAACATATCCGGATGCTGGATGAGGTTGACGGTGTGGATGAGGATGACACGAGGAGTATCTTCCTCATGAACTTAAGCCTGTTGATGAGGAGGATGAGGAGGATGTTGCGGCTGTTGATTGTGCGGAGCACGAACACAAGTACGATCTCGAGCAAGAATCTGAAGAGCACGAAGAACGTGGGGATGAAATCGAGTATGGGGAGGAGGAGGGCGGCATCGATGATAGTCGTGTGGATCCTATTGATCCTGAGTGTGAACGTGAAGACGAGTCAGATCAACAAAGCAATCGGGATCAGGAGCGCGAGCAACAACTCGAGCAAGAGGCTGCACTGTGGAAATGAGAGGACCTCGATGTTGGTCGACTGCGCGCACTGGAACCTTCCTTTGATTTCCGAGATAAATCGTCGACAAAACCAAATGTTAGCATCACTACTACCGCCACCACCAACTCTCCACGCACAAGGTCTGGTACCCTTTTGGGCCCTAGTCCCAGCCGATCACCATCTTCGCTCAGCGACTATGAATGGGAGTGTGATGAGTGGTGATGAAGTAATGGAGCGGGTGTTGTAGCTTAGTCTCAGGTTTCAGCGATGGTCAAGGTGGCCTCGAGTATGGAGGCGCAGTGCTCTGCAGCTCAGGACATAATTGGCGTTGGAGAGTAAAGTGTTGGACCTTCGGAAGATGGTTAAGAAGGTAATTATGATCACTGTGGATGTTGTTGTCTCCCCCCGCCTCTCACTATCGTCTCGACCAACATTAATGTGTGTGACCGTGGAAGAGGCCAGGGACGAATCTAGGTCGGATGATGCTGCACTTGCATTATCGAACAAGTTAATATGGTTATGGATTCTTTAAGGAATGCTAAAAGGTTTCATGCGACAGTCAGTTTATTGCGGATACGGGGTTGAAGGATGCGACGGATTTGGTGCATAAGTATAATCAGCTTATGAAGGATTTTCCGTTGAATGAGCTTTTGAGTGCTACGGAGTTGGAGAAGGTGCAGGAGAGTTTGCAGTCGATTTTTGGGCATGTGAATCGCAAACTTAAATTGTCGCCGAATCCGATCAGGAAAGCTTTGCCGCTGGTGGAAGCGATCTCTCGAGACTTCAACGACCAACTCCTACCCATTCTGACATCGCACAGGTTACCCTATATACCGTACAAAACGTTCGAGCGGATCCCAATAATACGGTGTGTTAACATACTTCACTTTCGTCATCCTTGTGCACTGACACATTGAATCCAGCAATTCTCTGTTCCCCTCGTCTCCACTCGTTCCAATACACAAGCGACTGGAACAATTCGACTTAAACTTGGCTTCATCGCGCCGCCCAATGCACAATCCACCCTCCCTTTCGCTGATGTCTTTAAGGAACTCAATAAACGATCTAGACCGTCTATTGTATCTGCTCCCCCCGTGCGTGATTTCCCCTCATCCTCACAGTTTCACCCGTTGATACCCCTCAGACTGAAGGTGTCGGCACCGTCCGCTCTCATCAAGCAGGTCTCGGGTTCCTAGATGATGGTGGCCTTTCATCCGACGATGAAGATGACTACGATGACGACTTTGTCGATGCACCTTCAGAACCCTCCTCTTCCGCCCCTCCAAGCCCGTTTGCTGATCTCTACACTTCACCTACGCCTCCCCCGACTGCGACCGAACAAAAATCCCTGACAACGGCAGTCGGCTCTCCCACTACGCCGACTGTAGAGACCATCGTTAAGACACCGGTAGCGACAACCCCGAAAACTGGTTTCATACCCTGTATGAAGTTCCCTAGGAGCTTATCGGGGCTATCCGTGACTCGTTCTTCCTCCACATCCGCTCCCACCTCTGCCGCTTCTACCCCGATGACCGAAGGCACCCTCCATACCCCTGAGGTACTCGATACGAAAATTAAACGTGGAGCAGGCAGAAAGGCAACAACGGATACTCAACCCCTCGTCGATCTTTCCGAGCCATCAGTGAAGAAGAGAGGGACGGAGTACAAGTTTGAAGGGGGAAATGATATTTTGGGTATCGTGATGCTAGAGATTCAAGGGGCTGATGACCTTCCGCGCCTCAGGAACAGTACGTACCATTGCTACCTCCTTATATCTGAATTCATTATCAGCTGTTTTGTTCAGTGACGCGCACAGGATAGGACATGGACCCCTTCGTCGTTATCTCATTCGGCAAGAAAGTGTTCCGGACGCGCGTCATACGTCCAATCACGTAATCCCGCTTGGGATGAGAAATTGCTTTTCCACATTTGGCGCTACGAGGCGTCGTTTAACGTTCAACTCGCTATCCTCGATTGGGACAAGCTCTCCTCGAACGACCACATAGGCGATGCTAGCTTCAACGTAAGGGAGTTGATCAATTCCGCACCCCAACCTGGATCGAATGGGTTGTACGCTGCTGACGAGAATGGCGACCATCCCATGAAGGAATACAAATTGCCGTTGGTGGCGGCCAAGGAGGTGCCTTGGGAGGCAAAACATAATCCTACAATCACATTCCGGTGGGTCGGTGAACTGTTTTATTAGTTCCATATACTGAGGTTGTTGGAATAGTGCTAAATATCAACCTTATGACGCGCTCCGGCAACGATTTTGGCGCCAATACATGAAGCAGTATGATACTGATGGCACCTGGGCCCTCTCCCACGTCGAGCTCACATCCATGCTCGACTCGCTCGGTTCTACCCTCTCCTCGTCCATGATCTCGAACTTCTTCACGCGTTACGACAAAAAGGCTCACGAAGACGAACTATCTTTTGAAGAAGTTATACTCTGTTTGGAGGAAGAGCTCAACAGGCCCGAGGACCAAAAGAAGCGATTGGATAGCGCTGATATGAGCGCTGATACCAGTTTCAGCGCGACGCCCGTGCTCCAAGTTGCTGATAGGAGAGGAAATGTCCTCAAACTTGATCAACTGGATTTTTCGGGTCCCGCTACCTTACACGGTGGAATTGACAACGATCCCGAAACGATTAACATTAGCAACAAAATTCCAGCCCCACCTGGTACAAAAACGGAACCTATGCAAGTCCCACTCCAACGGGTCGCCGCGCCTATTACTTCCATCATGGGTGGTGGCGTCAGTGCCTCTCCTGCAGAATCAGGCTCTGAAGATGCCGAGGAGGACCTTTCTTCAGGCTCCAACAACAATTCCCCACCTCCATCCAATGGCTCCAATTCCGTGCCCGCGTCGGGTGTGACACTGATCAACCCACCTCCGCCTAAAAAATCTCCCCGCTTTCAACAAAAGGGCAAGTCCCTCAAGCCGAAAGTCATCAAGAAATCTACGGGAATCGGCGAAGTATCTGCAGCCAGCAGCGGCGGGGACGATAGTAGTAGGGAGGACTCGGTGGAGCGTGTTATCAACGTCAAGAGTTGTCCGCTATGTCATCGTCCGAAAATGGGTTCGAAGGGGGAGGTAGATATTATGACGCACGTTGCCGTGTGCGCGTCTCAGGATTGGAATCGGGTGGACAGGATTGTGGTGGGTAATTTCGTTACCGCGAGTCAGGCGCAGAGGAAGTGGTATACGAAGGTTATTACGAAGTTGAGTAGTGGCGACTACAAGCTCGGTGCGGTAAGTCCTAACCATGACAAGCTTTGGGTTTGTACGGGCGTGTACATTGACATGAGTTGATTACCAGAACTCGGCCAATATCATTGTGCAAAACAGGCTAACGGGCCATTTGGAGGAGGAAAAGATGCAGGTGTACGTGAGGTTGGGTATCCGCCTGCTGTACAAGGGTATGAAGGGTCGTATGGAAGGTGCACGAGGTGGGTATCCGGCTTACTCGTGCTCGAACTATATAGCTGATGAAAATTGTTAGCTCGTGGACTCCTCAAATCGCTCTCGATCAAACAGGGCATCAAGTACGACTCGCCCGAGTCCGCCAAGGACATCCCGGCCTTCATCGAATTCCATAAACTAAAGGTAGAAGAAATTCTCGATCCCCTCGAGTCGTTCAGTACGTTATCCTTCACTGATCGCCACTAAAGCCCAATAACGCCATTACAATAGAAAATTTCAATGAATTCTTTTATCGAAAACTCAAGCCTTCTGCTCGCCCCGTCGAAGCCCCGGAGAATCCCTACCGACTTGTTAGTGCTGCAGACTCCCGCCTCATGGTTTTTGAAACCATCTCCGAAGCCACACGTCTGTGGATTAAAGGCCGTGAATTCTCGGTTGGTCGACTACTAGGTGACGTATACAAGGACCGGGCAGACAGGTATACTGGTGGTGCGCTGGGTATCTTCAGGTTGGCCCCGCAAGATTACCATCGCTTCCACTCGCCCGTTGACGGCAGGATTGGCAAGATGACCTATATTGCAGGGGAGTACTACACAGTCAACGTAAGCCTCAGACTGTTACCTTTCTGAGGGGTTTGGTGACACCTCGTTAGCCACAAGCGATCAGAACAGCGCTCGATGTTTATGGAGAGAATGTGCGCAAGGTCGTGCCAATTGATAGTCCCCAATTTGGTCGCGTGATGGCCGTGTGTGTTGGCGCTATGATGGTCGGCAGTATTGTCACGACGGTTGAAGAGGGTGAGGAGGTCAAACGTGGCCAGGAATTTGGGTACTTTGCTTTCGGTGTGTTCCGGTTCCATCGCGACCTACTCTCATTCAAGTACTAACAATGACATTAGGTGGATCAACTATTGTAGTGTTGTTTGAGAAGGGCGTACTTGAGTGGGATGAAGACTTGTTAGTTAATGGGGGTTCTTCACTGGAAACGTTGGTTAGAGTTGGCATGGGAATCGGCAACGGCACGCGCCCACAAATCTAATCATTAATAGAATACTTACTCAGAACTGGACGGATAATACAGCATGCTCAAATGTACCTGTACTTCTTGACCTTATCTCCATTCTTGCTATATCCACTTCAAGGATGACGTTTACACAAACCACCCCTCTCTTTACTAGCTCAATGCTGACTTCACTCCTTTGAAACCTTTCGCCCACGCTGGGTTAGGGGGTTAGGGAGAAGGTGATCCTAGCATTATTAGGCTTTACAGGAGTTAGCTACTCTGGAGCCTATGGGTATACGCGATTTGCTGTGAAGCCGCTTACGTGGTTGCTACCGTTGGAATCGCCTTGTCAAGGGGATTCCAATGGTACCAAAATCATGTTAAACGGATAGGTATTTGATTTTCTACGGAATAAAGAACATTTTCCATAAATTATCTAAGAAGGGGCGGCTCCAGGAGAGGCTCTCGGCAATTGCCGCAGAGCCCATAGGCGTGTGCCCTTTGGTGTGAAATAGCATACAACCTTACTACCATTGGAATCCCCTCGATGAGGCGATTCCAACGGTACCAAAATCATGTCAGGAGGATATGTATTTGACTTTCTATGGAATAAACAATATTTTCCCTCAATTATCTAAGAGGGAGCGGCTCCAGGATCGGCTCTTGGCAATTGCCGGGGAGCCTCTGGAGCCAGTGCCTCCAACGTGCGGCGCCCACCAGAGCCTCAACTCGGGGCTCTGGAGCCTCCGGCAATTGCCGGTATATGCTCCTGAGCCTGTCCCCGAGCTCCGCGCTGCCCTAAATTGGGACACAGGCTCTAGCGGCTGTCCCTCCGGAGCCTGTGCTCACCTGCTCGGCATTCTCCAGAGCTAGTTCTGGAGCCGTTTGCCCAACACTCGGAAGCCTTTCTCGAGCCGTCCGCTGGCTATGGGCGTATGTAATCAATGTTTGGCCCGATAGGTATAGACAAATACTTGTTGGTTGGTTGATCGCACGTTGAACCTGCCCTCTGGTATATCTTATCATGCTCGTCTGCTCCCTTCTACCCTTACCATGCAATATGGGGACAAAGAGAATGCCCCGTCTGAAATGACCAACCTTTTGTAAGTCTATTTCATAAGTTGAAAATATATCTAATGTTTCGTCAGGTCTAAGCGGCGGCATTGGGATGCACAGGACAATCAAGTACCTTGTCCTTGTTGCTCGTATCAAGACTATGACATAGAAATTGTCAAGTTAAGTCAGATTTGACCTCATTTGACATCTCTTAACTAATATAATCACCAGAAACATCTTTGATCATGTCTAGGACAGTCACCAAACACCAATATCGTTGCCACTGCACCTCAACTTCATTCTCCTAGTCCCCCCAGGCCTGCATCCACGCAAATGTCGAAGTTTCTCCTAGGCCCTCATATCTCCCTCTCACGTTCGCTCCGCGGACTCAAAGCTCAACGACGGCGGTACCTATAATAACGTGGTCCAGCCACCACCTGGGACTATAGTAAGTCTTTTGTAACCCTCGAAAATCCTAACGCTTGCTTACTGTTACTCTATCCACAGGATCAACATGCGAATCACGGCTCCTCTGTCCCTAGGGATCCTGTTGGCACTGTGTGTGCTCCTCCGCCCTCCATCCATCCCTCTTCTCCATCACCCGGTTCTGCCACGCGTGCCTCCCGCCTTCACGACAAGCACTTGATACAAGTTCCGTTGCTACAAAAGCATGGACTTGGTGTCAATACTCTCTCCCTGGATCAATGAACGACATTCACTAAGTCGTTGGTGGTACCATTGTACGCAAAATATCTTCTTGTCTTTATTTAGTTTTACGCTGGACCAGATTTGACTGACCAACTACTTTCTAGCCCGCAAATATCCCCCCCTACCCTCATTCATTGTCACCCGTACGACCCCTACGACAGCCCCTACCATCTCAAGCACAAGAACCTCACCCTGCGCCGTCAAGTACATCACCACCACCCCCACCCTTGGATCAATTTCCACGAGCAACTGCCACCACCCACGTCCTCCCTACCCGAGGAACAACTCGCGGCAGCACTCGTCATCCCCCGCCACCACCTCTGTTGTCATCTCCCAACTCCTCGATACCCAAGCTTCCCTTGCTGAACACGCCAACAAGGACCGTGCACTTGAAGAAGTCGTCGCGGACCAAGAGCGCATCAGGAAAGAGCTCCGAGATCTGCGACAATGGGGGGAAAGTCGTCAACGAGATCCCGTCATGGATTCCACGGAGGAGGAACATGAGAGGAGTGGTGATCACCACCACAATCACCATCTCTGCGACCACCATGACCAAACGGATGATGACGGGCTGTTGGAACTGAGGAGGGTTCGGCCATGGCGACGATGACGATATTCAATATATGAGGATGCTGGATGAGGTTGATGGTGTGGGTGAGGATCATGCGAGGAGTATCTCGACGATTGTTCCTCATGAACTTGAGCCTGTTGATGAGGAGGATGAGGAGGATGTTGCGGCTATGGATTGTGTGGAGCACGGACACGAGTACGATCTCGAGCGAGAATCTGAAGAGCACGAAGAACGTGGGGATGAAATCGAATATGGGGAGGAGGACGGCATCGATGATAGTCGTGCAGATCCTATAGATCTTGAACGTGAACGCGAAGATGGGTCGGACCAACAACGCGATCGGCATCGGAACGCGAGCGGCAGCTTGGGCAAGAGGCTGCACTACTGAAACGGGAGGACCTCGATGTTGGTCGGCCGCGCACGCCGGAGCCTTCCTCTAGTCTCCGAGACGAATCATCGACAAAACCGAATGTCAGTATCGCTACTGCTGTTGCCACCAACTCTCCACGCACGAGGTCTGGTACCCTTTTGGGCTAGCCCCAGCCGACCACCACCTCCGCTCCTGCTCAACGCATGTCACGCAATCTCCACTCACGACCAAAATTTCACACAACTCGGCCACGACATTCCGGTAACCCCTTTTCAGCAAAACACCTAGCTTTACTGCTAAACAACCCATCCCTGCCGCTGCCCCTGCCCTGCCCCCCATAGAATCTAACAATGGATGCATCCGTGCACATAAATGGCTCAATCAATGGCGATACCATTGAGCCGCTAACGTCCGGAGAGGTGATATGTGCCGCCCCAGCAAGCGATGGGCGACTACGAAAATCCATTCAACACTCGTCCCCAGCGAACGGACGCTGAGGAGCTCGGCTACTCTCCGTCTCTTCAACACCACCTGGAGAAGTCTCGGCTGCTTGGCTCACCATCCTCCCCATCCTTCATGCCGGACCCTCAACCCCTCACCACCTCACAGCACCAGACACGAGCTGCGACCCGCTCCATATCCTCCGCGTCTTTCGTCTCCTCTCCCCTTAACCCATCCTCTTCTCCTCATGTCTCCAATCCTTTCACCCACTCCCTCTCTTCATGGCTGGCGTCCCGCTCCTCCAACCAACCACCTCTCCAAGTTCATGGCCTACGACGACCCAGCTCACAATACATTCCTTCCGCCCCACTAGACCGGTCCATCCGTCCCTGCAGGCCTTGGGAATAGAGGATCTATGGTCCTTTATCGGCTTGCAGACGATCGAGACCGCCCATTTTCGGCCCTTCTCACCTCTCACTCTCCCAATGGCAGCGACCGCGACAGCTTGCTTGTCCCACCCAAGTTCCCTTCAAACCGCGATTCTCTCATCTCCGATTCAGGCGATTCTCTCATTTCCTTTTTGACAGACTCCAAACACCCCTCTGGTTTTGTGGGCTCGGAACATGGGCTCATTGCCTATCCTTACGACCCCACACAAGATGAAATGAATGCCCCCGATGATGAGGGTCTCCTCCACGATCCCTCAACAAAAGGCGGATTCCGCGGAGACGATGGCGCCTTTCCTTGGAGAGGCATCCTCAACGTCAGCGTCCTGATCTTCCTCATCCTCGCCCTCCTCTCCTTACTCTCTTTATCTTCTACCTCGTCATGACATTCTACCAGACACAAGCACGTAATGCACGTATTGACGGAAACGTCCGCGTCAACAATACTGGTGAGCGTTTTCATTTCATGATGATTTCATAATACTACAGGGCGACATTTTCGCTGACTATGTGTGTCAGGCCAAGCACCTGCGCTTTTCCAGATGCCAGAACCTATAGACTCTGACACTCCCGAAGGAGCACGTACCCGCACCGGATTCGATGGAAACGACTACGAGCTCATTTTTTCAGACGAGTTCAACAAAGATGGGAGGACTTTTTCCCCCGGTGATGATCCACATTGGGAAGCTGCCGATGTTTGGTACGGTGCAACCGGCGACATCGAATGGTATGATCCGGGCCAAGTCACCACGCGCGACGGTGCTCTCGCCATGGTAATGGCCTCGCCGCTTGTGGATTACTCGCATCCGCTACCTCTTCTGGACTATGTAGGGTGGATAATCTGCGGGCGAGGTGGTTAAGGGATAAGGCACCATATGGCGGGATTGAGCGTATGAGGATGGAAGAGGCGGATGATAATATGGATGTGGATTCGGAGGAGAGTGGTTCTGATGAACAGTGAAGCTGTGAGTAGATAAGTGCTACATTGTTTATGTAGAACTGGTGGTCATTGCTGAAGTCACGTGACTCGAACACATTCCTGTCGTTCACCTGAAAGGAATAAGTTAGGATTAAATGATAAATGATGACTGTCCAAGAGCCTATGGTGTAGGTAAGGAGTGCAACGGGGAGAACAAGGGGGCTATGCAGATATCCGTTTGCTCCATATTTTGCGTTGATAGTCCAGGATGATAGGTATAAAGTCCCAAAGCCCGAAGTTTGGCCAATATGTCGAAGTGAACTGGATCCGTGTATTCTCACAACACTACCGGGGCGTCAGCGAAGTACCAAATATAATCGTAAGCACAAAGGGTGAACGGACCTGCCAGAGGAGGAAGTCACTGAGGCGTTTGACACCACTTGTTCTTATGAGGATGTCGAGTGGAGGGCTGCCTCTCACAGTCGTCATGAGATGTTTTTCGATTTCTTCCTTGGTAAAATACCTATTGGAACCATTGTTTGTGAGCAGGAGAGATGGAGAACGCGGAAACGTACGTGTCCGGATCAACGTTGTCTCTTAATCCAATTTGCACGCACTCTTCCACAGCGGCAGTGATCTCGTCGCGAGATGCATAGGGCATACACAAATTGAGAATCGCTCTGCCATAGATATTCAATAAGGGCGATGCCAAAGTGCGCGGGTGAGCATACCTATTATTATGTCGCGTTAGTCGTTCCGCTTTCCGTGCTGCATTCTGCACATTTTTAGGCAAGAGTTCTATCCTGCCAATGATATTTAGGCGGACACCATACTTGTCCAGAAGGTCCCTATTAGCACGACTATGAGTTTACAATTCACTCAAGAAATAAGATGGAGCCAACGTACCCTTTATTACAGAGGTCCAGAAGTTTTTCCTCGGCGAGGGTCATGAGTGCGTCCACTTCCTCGGGAGACCGTTTGAAATTCTCAATTGAAAATGCGTACGCCGAAACGCAGTGAATATTCATCTGGAGGCACACCTCCAGCATCTAAACGGGGAGCGGTCAGTCTTACAGCGCCAAATAAAAAATTATGAGCGCGTACTCGATGGAGGGCATCAAATCCAGCAACATGGCCCTGCTGCACCTTCCTGTTGCGTGTCCGTGCAAATCGCCGGTTCCCATCCATCACGAATGCAATGTGCCTTGGTACTGGGCCTGCGGCGAGAACAGCCAGAAAACACTTTTGAGCCTTTGCGAGGAGTTTGTTGTAGATCCATTGGAGGCCACGTAGGACGACCATGGATGTTGACGTTGACGAGTAATTGATGCCGTGGGAAAGATGATGTCGTCGTCGATGACGCTGATTCCAAACATCAGGCCTTCAGGTTCTTTTCCAGCTTACGCGATGGATAGTTAGGCCCGCAGGATGACTACTCTCAGTTTCTAACTGGGCGGAGGGAACATCATCAGGTTTCGTTCAGTCACACATGACACCACTCTCGTCGTCTGCATGTCTTCCTACAGGTTACATGACGGGTCCCACCCACACTTTAGGGTCTAAATGAGCAAGGCCTACCCTAGGGCTACGCCCAGACTACGCGGCCATTGTCCTATGTGCACCGTCACAGACTAACCGTCAACGCTACCAACTGTGAATATGGCCGACGGCCACCAGCTTTCTCCGGGGGCTGCCACCGCTCTCATAGCCCTTCCGCATGAACCCCAATACATTCAACTTAGAATGCAGTTCAAAGAGAAAATCTGCCCCTGGCACCGATACGCCGTGTCCGATGGAATAAACTGGGTGTCTGTCATTTTCAAATATGACTTTCTCTGCGAATGGAGCGGGCACCTCGAACCCCCCCAGATCATTACGATTACCAGGGCATGCTTTTATAAAAGTTTGGGGTACGTTTTTCTTCGTCACAGATTTTGAGATATTCATGTCCTCTAGAACCGTTTTTGTTGACGACGGGACTGTCCTTCAAGATGGTGGTCCTCAACATATCATTGGTGATCCAGAGGAGTTAACGCTCGAAGTCGGTGCGTGCACTCAGGTTATCATTTCACCTAATCCCCGTTCACGGCACAATCAGACCCGGGTCGACATTTCCCCATTGCTCGCTTGCATTACAGTTGGGAATTTGCTTGCTTCTCGCCCATCAGAGCACTTGTCACATACAACTCTGAACTTTACGAAGAAATCAACCACGGAGACCCGCCCTTCTTTATGGTTCACCTCCTGGATGAAACAGGCGAGATCCGAGCGCATGCAAACGCTGGAGTCGCTCGTGAGTTCTACGATCGTTTCGAAGAGGGAAATGTGTATTACATCCATAACATTGGTGTCGCCTACAATAACTACTGCCCCTTTCAAAATCTGACCCATCGCTTCAAGTTGATTCTGACGAGGAGGACCGTGGTCGAAGAGGTGAGCTAGCTGATTTCCGAAACGTTAAGCTATCTGACTTCGGCACCCAGTGTTGTGAGACCGCCAACCTCCCCACACTCAGATTTGATTTCATGTCGCTGGCACGGATCCTCAAAACCCAGACTCGTGTTATCTGCGGTACGTCGGACATTCACCTCTCGAAGGCTTCCTCATGGATTTGGCTTCAGATGTGATTGGCGTTGTTGCGCGTATCGATCCACTCCAATATACGCTAAATCGTAGAACCGGCCAGGATGTATGTCACATTTCCTTTTTCCTCCGGTTCGCTACTGTATTTAAATTCGGCATGCTAGCTTGCCAAGCGCACCATTACAATTGTTGACCAGTCCGGTATACATGTCGAGGCAACCCTATGGGCGAGACGTGCTGAAGAATTCGACACACCTGAAGGAACGGTCGTCGCCTTCCGGCGTGCCAAAGTGGATGATGGGGAAGAAGGTCTGCATTTCACGTTCATATCCTCAATGGCTATCAAACGTGTCTTTCCAGTGCCGTCTTTATCGGTTCTCAGTACAAGCACGGTTCATACCGAGCCTCAGATAAAGGGGGCGGACGTAATATGCGACTGGTATAAAGCTCGTACAAGATGTTTCGCCCATTGCGATTCCCTATCCGAATCAGCTGCCCGATGACGCGTTCTGCCAAAAACTTCTTGCCGCCAGAGTTTATGTCGCACAGGCCAGTCTCTAGGATCATACTTAACGCATTAGAATACTTGAAAATGCAAGTAATATCTTTGTGGACGCCAACAAGCCTTCCACCTCGCGGTAAAACCACTGGGTTATCTAGGTGAGTTGGACATTAGGGGTCATAGGGGTCAAAAATTATTGGAAGGGGATAGGCAGGGGATGAGTAGGGGTGGGCAGGGGATGGGCTGGAGATGAGTAGGGGTGGGCAGGGGATGGGCAGGGAATGAGTAGGGGTGGGCAGGGAATGGGCTGGGGACAGCTGGGGACAGGCTGGGGGTGGGCAGGGAATGGGCAGGAAATGGACAGGGAATGGATAGGGAATGGGCAGGGGACAGCTGGGGACAGGCTGGAGGTGGGCAGGCTCATAGGGGATGAGTAAGAATAAGGAGGGGATGAGGAGGGGGATGAGGAGAAATGGGTAGAGAACAGACTGGGGATGGGGGAATGGACTGGGGGTGATATTGGAGTTGTGCACACCCATTTGTCCAAGACAAATGGATGTCCATCACACCTCAGCCAACTGTGGGAAAATCAGAGTGGTGCACACCAATTCATCCAAGATGAATTGGTGTGCATGAGTCCTCAGAACATTAAATATAGAATGATACTGGAATAACTCCACCAAAAATGAGCAGATCTACTCATACTTTTTTTCATTTTGTTCGGATTGACAGTGGCTTTTCAGCGACTCCAGATACAGGCCAATATGTTCATTCATTGCAGCACTATTTCAAAAACTCGCATTTATGGTGTTATTGGTATAACTCACTGGATACTAAAGCGATCATTTCGGTCTAAATTCCGTTGAATAGTACTCATTGAGCTAATTCCAACAAGCCCAAATACATTATATTTCATTCAGGCTCTGTATTTCTACTGTATTCATAGTATTTACCCCAAAATAGACACATAATTCTATAACAATACAACGGCTGCAGATAATTACTCGGTCCCTTTTGTAGATTACTCACATTTACAGGAATCCCCTGATGAGATACTGGGGATGTTGCTTCAATAACTACCTGGAGTGCTGTGGAGCCACCTTGTTATTAAAGAAATGCTAAAATATTATGGCAGAGAGTAGGCGAATTTCTACGGTCTCAATACCGTTGGAAAGAGCTCTCTGAGGCGGTTCTAACGAGGTATAATACATGGTGATTGGATTGCAGGGGCTACCAGTACTGGCTCAGCAATTGTTGACATTGACTGATTGAGTGTGGGAAAAATTGGGATAGTGCAGACCATTCGTCTTGGACAAATGTGTGTGCATTGGTACCTCAATTCATTATGGGAATACTGGAGTGGTTCACACACATTCGTCTTGGATGAATGGATGTGTACCAAGTCCAGTTCACAGTGGGAATATTCGACTGGTGCACACCCGTTCATCTTGGACGAATGGATGTGCATCAAACCTCACTGGACTGTGGGAAAATTAGAGTGGTGAACACATCAATTCGTCTTGGACGAATCTGTGTGCATGAATCTCCAGAACACTAATGAAAGAATGATAATGAAATAACTTCACAGAAACTCAACCGATTTGCTCAGTCTTTTTTTCAAAATGATCGGATTTTCAGCCGCTTTTCAACGCGTCTAAATACGGGCCGATACGCGCGGTAGCTGTGCTGCTACTTAAGTACTCAGTATATCTAATGATCATGCTATAACTCAATGGGTATTTTAGCGATCACTACGGCCTGGATTGTGTTGGATAGCCCTTATTAAGCGGATTCCAACGAGCCCAAATACATTATGTTCCGTCAAGTTGTCATGATTCTACTCCATGCTTAGTGTTTCTTGTTAAATATACAAAGTATTCTATAACAATTCAATGACTGAAGCTATTGACTCGGTCATTTTTGTATATTAACCGGAATTGCAGCCGCATTTCAACGAAATATTGAGAATACTGCTCCGATGGTTATATCATGCTATGGAACTGGCCTTTATCACAGAGATGTTGGATTATTAGACTAATGGGTGAACAGATTTCTATGGTCTTGGTACCACTGAAAAGAGATTGTTGGGGCGATTCTAACGAGGTACAATACATGATGATTGGATTGCAGTGGCCACCTGTATGAGCCTTACAACTACTGACAGTGAATGATTGAGTGTGTGAATATTGGAGTGGTGCACGCCATTCGTCTTGGATGAATGTGTGTGCATTGGTACCTCAATTCATTAATATTGGAGTAGTGCACATCCATTTGTCTTGGATGAATTGGGGTACACCAAGTCCAGTTTGCAGTGGGAATATTGGACTGGTGCATGCCCATTTGTCTTGGATGAATGGATGTGCATTAGACCTCACTGGAGTGTGGAACAATTAGAGTGGTGCACACACCAATTCATCCAAGACGAATTGGTGTACATGAGTCCTCAGAACATGGAATATAGAATGATAATAGAATAACTCCACCGAAAATGAGCGGATCCACTTGGTCTTTGTTTTATTTTGTTCGGATGTCTAGCAGCTTTTCAGCGACCCCATATACGGGCTGATACGTTCATTTATTGTGGCGCTATTTCAAAAACCCACATTTCTAATGATATTACTATACCTCACTGGATACTAAAGCGATCACTTCGGTCTAAATGTCGTTGGATAGTACTCATTGAGGGTATTCCAACGAGGCTAAATACATTTGATTCTGTTGAGGCATTGCATTTCTACTGTATTCATTGTATTTACCCATAAATAGACAAATAATTCTATAACAATACAACAACTGCAGATAATAGCTTGGTCTCTTTTTTAGATTTACCGGATGTACAGGAGGCCTTCAATGAGATACTGGTGATGTTGCTACAATAGTTACATGGCGTACTATGGAGCCACTTTGTTATTAGAGAAATGCTGGAATATTATGCCAGAGAATAGGCGGATTTCTACGGTATCTGTACCGTTGGAAAGAGCTCATTGAGGCGATTCCAACGAGGTACAATACATGGAAATTGGATTGCAGGGGCTACCAGTACTGGCTCAACAGCACTGACAGCAACTGTTGAGTGTGGGAATATTGGAGTGGTCCACACCATTTGTCTTGGACGAATGTGTGTGCACTGGTACCTCAATTTATTATGCAAATACTGGAGTGGTGCACACCCATTCATCCAAGATGAATGGGTGTGTACCAAGTCCAGTTCACAGTGGCAATATTGGACTGGTGCACGCCCATTCGTCCAAGACGAATGGATGTGCATTAGACCCCACTGGACTGTGGGAAAATCAGAGTGGTGCACACATCAATTCGTCTTGGACGAATTGGTGTGCATGAGTCCTCAGAGCATTAAATATTGAATGGTACTGGAATAACTCCACCAAAAATGAGCGGATCCACTCAATCTTTTTTTTAACCTGTCCGAATTTGCAGCCGCTTTCTATCGACATCGGATACGGGCTGATACGTTCATTTACTGCAGCGCTATTTTAAAAACACATGTTTCTCATGTTATTGCTATAACTCACCGGACACTGAAGCAATCATCTAGGTGTAGATGCCATTAGATAGTACCCACTGAGCGGATTCCAACGAGCCTAAATACGTTATATTCCGATGAGGTACTGTATTTCTACTGTATTCACCAGTATTTTCCTCCAAATACACAAATAATTCTATAACAATACAGTGGACAGAGATAATAGCTCAGTCTCTTTTGTAGTAATATGATATTTAACAGGCAGCTTTTAATGAGATACTGGGGGTATTACTCCAAAGATTATATGGTATGCTGTGAGGCCATTATCTTATTAGAGGAATGCTGGAATATTATTGCAGGGAGTAGGCGGATTTTTACGGTCATGGCACTGTTAGAGAGAGCTCATTGAGGTGATTACAACGATGCATAATACATCATGATTGGGCAGCAGTGGCCCTCTGTATGAGCTGTACAACTACTGACAGTGAATGATTGAGCGTGGGAATATTGGAGTGGTCCACACCATTCGTCCAAGACGGATGTGTGTGCATTGGTACCTCCATTTATTAAAATATTGGAGTGGTGGGCACTCATTCTTCTTGGACAAATGTATGTACCAAGTCCAGTTTACAGTGGGAATATTCAACTGGTGCACCACCATTCGTTCAAGGCGAATCAGTGGGCATCAGACCTCAGCTAACTACTGTGGGAATATTTGACTGGTGCACACATCAATTCGTCTTGGACGAATCCACATGCATATCTCCAGAACACTAATTCTAGAATGATAATGAAATAACCTCACGAGAACTGGACCGATTGACTTGGTCTTTTTTTTGAACTTTTCGGATTCTTAGCCAGTTTCCAACACACCAATATACGGGCCGATACGCTCAGTATTTGTAGTGCTATGTCAAAAACCTGCATTTTTAATGATCATCCTATAATTCAATGAGTATTGAGCCAATCACTACAGTCTGAAGTGCGTTGGATAGTACTCGTTGAGTGGATTTCAATGAGTATAAATTAATTATATTCCAATCAGGCATTGAGCTTCTATTTAATTCCTAGTATTTCTATGAAATGGACAAAGTATTCTATAGCAATTCAATGGCTGCAGCTATTGACTCAGTCTTTTTTGTGGATTGACGGGAAATGCAGTCGCATTTTAACGGAGTATTGAGGATGTTACTCTGATGGCTATATGTCATATTATGGAGCTGGCCTTTATCAGAGATGTTGAATTATTATGCCAACAAGTGGGTAGATTACTACGGTCTTGGTATCGTTGGACAGAGCTCACTGAGGCAATTCTAACGAGGTATAATACATGATGATTGGATTGCAGTGGCACCCAGTACTGGCTCAGCAATTACTGACAGTGACTAATTGAGTGTGGGAATATTGGAGTGGTCCACACCATTCGTCCAAGACGAATGTGTGTGCATTGGTACCTCAATTCATTATGGAAATACTGGAGTGGTTCACACACATTCATCTTGGATGAATGAATGTGTACCAAGTCCAGTTCACAGTGGCAATATTGGACTGGTGCACGCCCATTCGTCCAAGACGAATGGATGTGCATCAGACCTCACTGGACTGTGAGAAAATTAGAGTGGTGCACACACCAATTCGTCCAAGACGAGTCTGTGAATGAATCCCCAGAACACTAATCAAACAATGATAAGGAAATAACTTCACACAAACTCGATGGATTCACTTGCTCTTTTTTTTTGAATTGTTCGGATTTCTAGCAGCTTTCGAACGCACCAAAATGCGGGCCGATACGCTCCGTAGTTCTGATGCTATGCCAAAAATATCCACTTTCAATCATGATATTATAACTCAATCACTATTGAGGCCATCACCACGGTCTAAAGTGCGTTGGATAGTCCTCATTGAGTGGATTTCAACGACCATAAATATATTATATTCCGGTCAGGCATTCACCTTCTGTTCTATTCCCAGTATTTTCTATAAAATGTACAAAATATTATATAGCAATTCAGTGGCTGCAGCTATTGGCTCTGTCCTTTTTGTGAATCCATCGGAAATGCAGCCGCATTTTAACCAGGTATTGGGGATGCTACTCTGATGAGTATAGATAATTCAATATACGAAGATACAGCAATAACTCCATAGAAAATGAACGGATCAATGCCGTCTTTTTCTTAAATAGCTCCAATGCCAAAGCCCTTTCCAACGAGCCTAAAACCGGGCTGGTACGTTCAGTATTTGCTGCGCTATTTCACATACTATTATCATAACAGATAGTGTTATATCTATTTAGACACTGGACCATTCTTTGCGGTCTAACTACCATTAAATAGTACTCATTCAGGTGATTCTAACGAGCCCCAATACATTACATTTGGATGATGTATTACTATTCTGCTGGGATATTGTGGGGACAGTGCATGCCACAAATCTCCTATTGTACAAGGGGCTCACTAGTACTAAAATATGATGTTCAACCAATCCATGATATGAGGTTCACTATAGGTATACTATAGTACCAGGAATTTGATTGTCAAGAACAATTTCTGGCAGCATAGAGAAGTGAATTTAGAAAGATACAGCAATAACTTCATGGAAAATGACCGGATTGGTGCGGTCTTTTTTTAATTTGCTCGGGTCTAAAAATGCTTTCCAACGAGTCCAAAAGCGGGTTGATACGTTCAATACCCCTTGCGCCACCTTACATAGTATCATTATAAAAGATAGTGTTATAAATTCTCAGATACTGAAGCGTTCTGTATAATCTGACCGCCATTAAATAGTACTCATTAAACCGATTCCAACGATGCCCGGCACATTATATTACAATGATGCGTTGGTTTTCTACTGTCTTCAGAGTATTTCCACCTAGGTAGACAAAATATTCAATAGCTCTTTAATGTCTGCAGGTATTGACTTCGGATTTATAGCCACTCTCCAATGAAGCATTGGGGACATTAATTATATGGTGGGATGTGAAAACAAAACTGTTGAGTATGTCAGTGGAAAGTGTGCAACATGCAGGGGTTAGCATGATATATAAGCATTGAAATGAGATCCCCAATACCATAATGAAATGCAGCTGCTATATGAATCAATCTCTGAAAGAGACCGAGTCAATACGTGGACTGGTTGAATTGTTATAGAATACATTATATATTTTATAGGAAAGATTAGGAATGGAGTAGAGGCACAAGGACTTATCGGAATATAATGTATCTGGACTCGTTAGAATCCGTTAAATGAGTACTATCCAACGACATTTAGACCGAAATGATCGCTTCAATATCAAGTGAGTTGTAGCAGTATCATTAGAAATGTGGGTCTTTGAAATAGTGCCGCAACAAAGGAACGTATCGGCCCGTATCTGGAGTCGATAGAAAGCCTCTGCAAATCCGAACAAGATAAAAAAAAGACGGAGTGGATCTGATCATTTTTGGTGGAGTTATTCCATTGTTATTCTTTATTCAATGTTCTGGAAACTTATGCACACAGATTCGTCTTGGACGGATTGGTATGTGCACCACTCTAATTTTCTCACGGTCTAGTGAGGTCTGATGCACACCCATTCGTCTTGGACGAATCAGTGTGCACTGTTGAATCTCGCTCCGTACCACTACGTTGGTTCAGTCTATTTATAGCTGAAACGGGGTTCGAGTATTTCACCTTCAGAGGGTCGATAATAACGGACATCTATTGATGGACTACGCACGTAGTTACACCGCACTATAGGTAGCAGGTAGATACTACGCATGGAACCTTCTAGTACATGCGGACGTGCACAGTATGCTCACATTATGCTACTGGTAGTTAGACCTCACCCGTATAAGGGTTTAAGAGTGCACAGACCAGGGACTATTAGTATATAATACCTATGTAGATTCCCTGTATGTAATCCCTTTGGATACGCCCTTTGGCGTAAGACTATATGTCTTCTATCCTCTACGCTAAGCTTCTTTAAGCATCGCTTCCCTTCTCCTCAAGACTCTCTGAGTACGCTGGTATAAGCAGGACTATGTCCGCTACCATGCATCTCTCCTACTGGACCGTCTCCCGGATGAATACGACTACCCTCCACCGCTGACGCCTACACGCTAAGGTAGTGTGAACTTATATTGGGATGTCTACTCGTTCTCTCAACAGGTTATGGGCCCCGACCGCCGCTCACTCGGACCGCGTTAGCAACGCTGGTAGAGTTTGAGGAGGCTACGGTCGCTTTCAACCTGGGAGACAGTGGTGCCTTTGGTCCACTTGATACCCTGTCTGACCCATGTTGTGAACGCGTGCACTACGCACAGCAGTCCTACATGATGCTGACACGTTGTTACCCGTTCTTGGTTTTTGATCTGGCAAACCGTCATCTCCGGTCTGGTTCGACCGCTCTAGGTCCGCTCCCCATTCTGGGTTGTAGCAGAACTGTTCCGCTCTGGTTGCTCCACCTCTGTTCTGGTATCCTCTCTGATCGACGACAACGCTTTGGGCTTTTTGGGATTCTCTTCAGATCCACCTCAGTAATTTACTATATGATGTATCATCTACGCTGAGCATTACACTCCGCTTTGCTGGTAAATTAGCTGGTCTTTGTGACCGCAATAAATACCGCAGTGTCAGGCAAATTATAAGTCTTGTGTTCTTGTGTTTCAAGACGACTGGGCAAGTCCCGCCTTGAGTAGAATAACACACCACGAGCATATACCTGAGCTATTTGACCCACTTAAGCTGGCAGCTATAAGCCGCTAAGGCCCGCTTAATTAAATAAAGCTGGGATATAGAAAATATCTTTGAGAAGTCCGCCGTTCGTTCCTTTGCTTCAGGCTTCAACGCTTTACCCCTTCCACGTCTATTCGACCTCCGCTTTACTCTTTCTACGGATAGGAGGTGATTCCTAAAAACCGTTGAGTTGTCCGATGGAAGAGACAGCGCAACAGGCTGGGGAGCTACCCCAGCCACCTGTTTCGTCTTATGACAGACTCATCAGGTGCTCTGATTATCCATCAGTACCTACCAAACCAATAGAACGCGTACGATCGCGCTATACTTGGGGATGAGTATAATTAACTCGATCCATGGAACAGTTGACAAATGTCAACGAGCGCTAAAATAGCGCCCAAGAACTTAGCGCTTGTGGGCGCTTAAGTTATCGTCAGGAAAATACAAAGTAAGGAAAACTTGTACTTAAGCGCCCGCGTAGCGCCCAAATGCGGGGCGCCCATTAAGCGCCCACGCACTTAAATACGAACATTCTTGAAATAATAAAATGAACGTACCAAGTACCTAACGATGTCATCAGCTTGACAACTGAAGGCGGGGTACATACCGTGGCAGGTTATTTACGCAACAGTCCAGCTCGGACAGTCCCTTAGTCCATCTATCAGCCTGCGCATCACGAGACAAGGCCGGTTCCACTCACTATTGTTAGGAGAGGAGGTGATACCTAAAAACCGTTGAGTTGTCCGATGGAGGAGACAGCGCAACAGGCTGGGGAGCTACCCCAGCCACCTGTTTCGTCTTATGACAGACTCATCAGGCGCTCTGATTATCCATCAGTACCTACCAGACCAATAGAACGCGATCGTTCGCGTTATTATTGGGGACGAGCGTAAATAGCTCGATCCATGGAACAGCTGATAAATGTCAGCGAGCGCTTAAAAAGCGCCCATAAAATCAAGCGCTTGTGGGCGCTTAATTTATCGTCAGGAAAGAAAAGTAAAGGAAAAACTTGTACTTAAGCGCCCGTGTAGCGCCCATATGCGGGGCGCCCATTAAGCGCCCACGCACTTAAATACGAACATTACTGAAATAATGAGATGAACGTACCAAGTACCTAACGATGTCATCAGCTTGACAACTGAAGGCGGGGTACATACCGTGGCAGGTTATATACGCAACAGTCCAGCTCGGACAATCCCTTAGTCCATCTATCAGCCTGCGCATCACGAGACAAGGCCGGTTCCACTCACCATTGTTAGGGGAGGTTAGGGGTTAGGGGGTTCCTACGTATTAGTAGTAGTCCAAGATTGCGTACACGGATGTACTTACCGCAAAGTGTTCCATATGGCACACCTGCAAGGAAAACGTTGGTGATCCAATGCGATGTTGTTGGTCTTTCACTATCCCGACCGGGGCCATCACCTCCCCGGCGTATAACTACTGGTAAAAGCGTTCACTCAAGAACACGTTCGTCAAGCCACAGTACGAACTCTCAAACGACACTGACTACTGGCTTCATTCCTTCATCCTGCCTATTACCTGCCACACCAGGTTAAGCATTAGGTCTAGACTCCCTTCATATTGGTTGTGTGAACGTCAATATAGGTTGCCCAACGTATCTATCCCGCTCACGCGCCCATAGAAAGCGCACTTTACCTAAGATGAGTCCAACCTGACATGCTTGGCGTAACGCACACTGCGTAGTGGATCACTACTCGCATCGCATACTCGAAGGCATGCCAGGTATCAAAGGAGTTGGAGCCAGAAGGCCCCGTCGGGTCAGGAGATTTTTGATTAGACCGAAGTCACCCAGAATCGTAACTGGGATTTCGTTTCGACCGAGAATTCAGAAGAAGTTTTCGCCAGGCGTCTAAAAGAACGCCCGCGGACAAGAGGTACTAGTGAAGCTCAAGCTTCAGCTAACCAACCATCCAAGGTAGTCTGACGCAAGTCAGTACGTTGATCTCTATTGAGATCTGGAAAACTACCTAGATCACGTCTTTCTAAGACAGCCCGCCGCCAAGAAGCAGCGAGATCAATAAGTTGTTTCGTTCGTCGCTTACTGACGATCAACCGCCGATCAAGAAGTCCAAGTTTATCCAGGCGTAGATACTCACCTCTGCCCACCAGAGACTTAGCAACTACACTAGAATGAGCGTCAACCCGCCAAAGCGGATCTTCACCACCCCAATGTAATCGCCCTCCCCGACGAGTTTCAGTAAGTTCCGGCTTGGTTGCGAGTATTTCCGCGGAGAGTTCTGATTTCTCCGGGGTATTACCGAAGGATAATGTGCGTAATGCCACTATCCATCCAGACTTCAGGCTGTCTGCCAACGTTTGAACGTTAAATAAATCCCATGACAAGTTATATTCTGATTTAAGGACAAGGACGTCCGCTGGTTCAGGGGTTAGGGGGTTAGGGGGTTAGGGGTTAGGGTTAGGGTTAGGGGTTAGGGGTTAGGGGTTAGGGGTTAGGGTTAGGGGTTAGGGTTAGGGGTTAGGGGTTAGGTGCTTACACGACTAGCTCCTGATCAACCAACTAACCCTTCCCCAACCCAAAACCTACCAACCCTTCACCCCCTACCCTAACCTGACACGGATCCTTGTCCTTAACGAATAACTTGTCAGGGATATTTACTTAATTGCAACGCCTGAAGTCTGGA